>CM024755.1:111775624-113092984 GCA_014218235.1 Colocasia esculenta | reverse complement strand
ATTAGTGTTGGCGTCCATGTCTGGACGCTGACACCACCTCAACGGCTAGGGGTTGATGCCAATAAGGCCTTCGTCCAGAAGTTTAAAATATGCAGAAAACCATGCATACCTTGCATATATACATGCAATATGTATATGGTAGTGTATCCATACTATCACCATTCAACACATGCATTATTTACATCTAATATAGACACATGCACACGTAATTGTATTAATTAATACGTATGTAAATATGTATATACGTACAGAAGCACAAATATACACACACAAATACAAATAATGCGACGGAAATTCGAGGGCCTTACACTCTCCCCCCCTTAAAGAAACTTCGTCCTCGAAGTTAGAACGACACTACTCAAACAAAAGGGGATACTTCTTCTTCATCGCATCCTCAAGCTCCCAAGTAGCCTCCTCTCGTGAGAAGTTCCGCCATAGAACTTTCACCGACGCAATACTCTTGTTCCGGAGATGCTGAACCTTCCGGTCAAGAATGGCTACTGGTTGCTCGACATACGAAAGATCTGGCTGGATCTCCACTGGCTCATGACTAATCACATGAGACGGATCTCGGACCTACTTCCTGAGCATAGATACGTGGAATACAGGGTGAACGCTAGCCAAAGCTGGGGGTAATGCTAGCTCATATGCCATGCTGCCCAAGCGTCTGAGAATCTCATATGGGCCAATGAATCTAGGGCTTAGCTTGCTATGCCTGCCAAATCTGAGGACACCACGACTAGGCGATATCTTCAAGAAGACATGATCGCCAACCTCAAACTCCAAATCCTTTCTCCTGTTGTCGGCATAACTCTTCTGCCTATCCTGTGCCACAACAAGCCTCTTCCTGATAATCTGGATCTTATCCAAAGTTTCCTGAACTAACTCCGGTCCGATCAACTGCCTATCACCAGTCTCCTCCCAACATAAAGGAGATCTACAGGGCCTACCATACAACGCCTCGAATGGAGCCATACCAATACTAGCATGAAAGTTGTTGTTGTATGCGAAATCCACAAGAGGTAAATGACGCTCCCAATCATCCTTCCATTCCAGGACACACGCTCTCAACATATCCTCGAGCGTCTGGATAGTCCTCTCGGACTGTCCATCGGTCTGGGGATGAAACGCCGAACTGAGCTTCAGCTCTGAACCTACCGCATCCTGAAGACCCTTCCACAATCTCGAAGTAAATCTCGGATCTCGATCCGAAATGATCGACTTCGGCACACCATGCAATCTAATGATACCACTAATATACAATCTAGCTAAACGCTCTACCGACTGCTTCTTCTTCATGGGCAAGAAATGAGCAGTCTTCGAGAATCTATCTACAACAACCCAAATCGAGTCATTGCCCCTTCTAGATCGAGGCAAACTCGAAACGAAGTCCATAGTGACAGCTTCCCACTTCCACACTGGGATATCCATCCTCTGCATAAGGCCGGATGGTTGCTGCCGCTCGGCTTTCACTTGCTGACATACTAGACATCTAGACACATAATCCGCAACATCCTTCTTCATGCCGGACCACCAAAATGCTCTCTTCAGGTCTTGATACATCTTAGTGTTACCCGGATGAATAGAGAATCGCGATCTATGAGCCTCCGCTAACACATGCTCACGGACATCTACCAAATCAGGGACACAGACACGGTGCTGAAATCTAATCACACCGTCCTCATCACGAGCAATGCCCTCCTGACCCACTAACTCTAACAATCTAGGGTCAGATTTCTGCTGCTCAATCACCTCATCCAAGACTAAGGATCTAAGGGATAGCTGAGCTATAAAAGCCTGACACAGCGATGGCTCTAACTCGGTCATAGAGCACGCTGCATCCTCCAACATCTTCCAATCCTGCTGGAGCGAAGACCTCTTTCTACTAAGAGCATCCGCTACGACGTTCGCCTTTCCAGGATGATACTGAAGGTCGAAGTCATAGTCCTTCAAGAACTCAATCCATCTCCTCTGCCTCAGGTTTAATTCCTTTTGGGAGAAAAGATACTTCAAGCTCTTGTGGTCGGTAAACACCTCAAATCTGACACCATAAAGATAGTGCCTCCAGATCTTTAGTGCATAAACCACAGCTGCGAGCTCCAAATCATGAGTCAGATAGTTCCTCTCATGCTCCTTCAACTGACGAGAAGCATAAGCCACTACCCTATCTTGCTGCATGAGCACACAGCCTAAACCAATCTGAGATGAGTCTGTATAAATGACAAAACCTTCTGGACCACTAGGCAATACCAATACCGGAGCAGAAGTAAGCTTAGCCTTCAATAGCTGAAAGCTGCGCTCACATGCCTCAGACCATACGAACTTCTCACCCTTCCTGGTCAGCTTTGTCAAAGGGGCGGCGATGGATGAGAAACCGTCAATGAATCGCCGATAATAACCAGCTAACCCAATGAAACTACGAATCTCCGAAGGAGTCTGGGGAATCTCCCAATCCATAACTGCCTGACCTTTGCTGGATCAACTGAAACACTAGCGCCAAAGATCACATGCCCGAGAAAGTGAACCTCGCGCAACCAGAACTCGCACTTGCTGAACTTCGCATACAGCTTGTGCTCACGGAGAACCTCTAAGACTAACCTCAAATGCTGACGGTGCGTGGCCTCATCTGGAGAATAGACCAACACGTCATCAATAAACACAACAACAAAGCTATCTAAATACGAACTAAACACCCGGTTCATGAGATCCATGACCGCTGCAGGGGCGTTGGTCAATCCGAAAGGAAGAACCAAGAACTCATAATGTCCATAACGGGATCTAAATGCCGTCTTGGACACATCCTCACTCCTAATCCGCAGCTGATGATAACCAGATCGCAAGTCAATCTTAGAAAAGACTGATGCATCCTGCAACTTGTCAAACAGATCATCAATCCGAGGTAAGGGGTACCTGTTCTTCACAGTCACTTGGTTTAGCTTTCTATAATCAATGCACGACCTAAGTGACCTGTCTTTCTTCTTGACGAACAATACATGTGCGCCCCAAGGGGAAACACTAGGGCGAATGAATCCCTTATCAAACAATTCTTGCAATTGCTTTCTCAACTCGGCTAACTCTGCAGGGGCCATCCGATATGGGGCCTTCGAGATAGGAGAGGTGCCTGGAAGCAACTCTATAGTGAACTCTATCTCCCTATCCGGTGGCAATCCAGACAAGTCATTGGGAAAGACATCTGGAAAATCCTGCACCATATCGAACTCTGCAAGAGTCAGTGACGAACCAGCATCGGGTACTAGCATAATGCTGGCAAGAAATGCGTCACAACCCTTGTTCACCATGCGCATCGCCTTCATGGCGGAGATGACTAACTTTCCCGCTAAGTTCTTTGGCAAGGGATGAGAGAACTCGTCCTCACCAGGAATGCGGAAAACAATCCTCTTCCGACGACAATCCACTAACGCATAGTGCTCCTCTAGCCAATCCAGACCAAGAATAGCATCATAGTCCTTCATCTTTAGCAAGAAGAAACACCCATCTAGGATTCTATCCTCAATGCACACAGGTAACGACAGAATGCACTTCCTAGTCGATACCGTACCCGCAGGGGTGTGCACAGACAAAGGGACCTCTAACTCCTCAAACTCTACGCCTGACTCTAGGGCTAATTGCCTAGCGAACCGCTCGGAAATGAACGAGTGAGTAGCACCCGTATCAAACAAAACCCGAGCGTGCACACCTAAAAGCAAAACTGTACCTTCGGTGACATGCTCTGCCTGCTCGGCGTCCTCGCGTGCCAAAGCAAACACTCGAGCTAGGGCTCGAGGCCTTCCTGGTCTTCCTGTAGCTGGCGCGGCTGCCGCTACTGCTGGTGCTGGCGCTCCACACTGAGCTCCTTGCTGAAGTCTTGGGCAATCTTTGATCTTGTGGTCGCTGCTCCCGCACTTCAAGCATCTACCCGCTACCAACCAACACTCGGAACCACCATGTGTCTTCCCGTAATGGGGACACTCTTTCTTCACACCAGAGGAACGTACAGAAGGTACCTGAGAGTTGTTGACTGTCACAGATCTCTGCGGTGTCTGGTACACCGTTTCTTCTTGTCCTGCCGCTGGAAAGTCGCTGTCGGCCTCTTCTGCGAAGCCTTCTTTTCCTCCAGATATTGCTCCATTTCTCCCTCCTGCCTGCAGGCAGCACTGAGGGCCTCGTCCAATGTGCGGTGGTCAAACGCCACGAGTCTTGTCCGCAGTGATGGCTTGAGTCCCATCACGAATTTCTTCGTCTTCCTGCGCTCATCCTCTACGATATGCGGTGCATACTTAGAAAGTTCAGAAAACCTTGCCTCGTATTCTAGCACGGTCATGGAGCCTTGCGTCAGGGAGAGAAATTCCTGCTCCATTTTGTCCTAGATATGCTCTGGGACGAACTTGGCTCGAAAGAGTCTCACGAACGCGTCCCACGTCACGTCTACTGCTCCGTCCTCAAAGCGTGTACGTAGTAGGGAGGACCACCATACATCCACTCTCTCCTGTAATACACCTTCATAAGCACCAACTAACAATTTCTAAATTAAGCAGAACATACAAACATACAAAATTAAAAATCTACCTGTAGCATGTAGGTGGCTAATGTCACCTTATCCTTATTAGGGCACCTGATGGCTCGGAAGATTTTCTCTGTCTCCCTTAACTAGCTTTCTGCCATTAATGGATCACACTCCCCCTTAAAAGAGGATGGGGTCATCCTTTTGAATCGCTCCATGATGGGAGGTTCCCCATGGTCCTGAGCTGGTGCCTGAGCCTGCTACATTAAACAATAAACAATATATGATAAACACAATATCATGCAATTTAAATAGCAAACTACTTAGTTGTTTCATTATTCTACCTGGGCCTCCAAATGTGCCTGGAGTGCTGCCTGGGTATGAGCCTGCGTCTGCATGGCTTGTACCAGACCTTGCATGAATACTCCGTAATCCACAGGCGGCGGTGGGGGAAGTACAGGGCCTCGTGGTGCTGGGGCCTGTTGCTCCGCCTGCTCATCACGTCGCGGCTCGTCCTCACGGGCCGATGCTCCACCACGCCTACCTCTCGAAGCCATGGCTGTAATAAATTTCAGCCAACATTAGAGCTAGGTAACTATGTTTTCCAACCATTTTCTTATCTATCTTTCACTTCTTATTAGTGTTTTCTACACATGTGGACATACTTAGCATGCAATGGGGATGATGACTTAGGTATATTCATGTGCAATCTCAACCGGTCGCTCTGATACAATCTCTGTGACGGCCCTCATTATACCGGTACGGTTATACCAACCCACGACGGTATAGCGAGAGTCCTCACAGTGGGACATTTACCCAAACGATACAAACAGCTGAGATACACGCGAATATACAACAGGGTAGCGGAAGTAAAAGACAACTGTCCTCATTTATTCATCATCCACATTAAACATACATGAAATTTGCAATTAACATTAAGAGCTAAAAGTTTACATAATTTAAATTGCTGAAATTTAAATACATCATGTCCACACTTATACATTCTTTTCATGATAACTCTAATACAACGTTCAAATTACATACTATGAAATGCACAAGTCACAAAGAACTCCAAAGACTAATCTCCGCACTCGGAGTCCGTCTCCACCGTCTCCTCCAACGGTGCCACGTCACCAACTACACCTGTACGCCGAAGAAAGGAGTGAGTCTAAAGACTCAGCAAGCAACACTATTCATAACATACACGTATAAGTCATAGCGGTTTCTACATGCACATTCAAAATTTTTCAACACATGGCATGCTAGTCATTTTAAAGTTTCAACCTATCATGAAAGTTTTACAAAGTAATACATGGATCATGCTTTCAGATTTCTAAGAATAAAACTTACCTATCACATGCTCTCTATTCAATTTACTCGTGAAAATTTGCCTTTAAAGAACCAAGACATGAGAGCTACCAACAAGAACACTGTGCATATATGAAAGGAAAACACAACTAGCATGAGTTTTATATGTTCTTACGTACATACATAGACATTTTCACATGCTTTAAGTTGCTGGTTTCACATGGTTTAATGGCTGTAAACCTACACATGAGAGCTACAATGTTGTTTAAAACATACCATGTGAACAACCAATCATGCTATTTTGTACAAGTGCTCATCAATTATCCCTAACATGAATTCTAGACATCTTCGCACATATAAACATGATGATAACAACATGAGATTACTGATTTCTCAGGGTTTCAGATTTGTCTCACATGGATTTCAATGTCATATTCTCACGTTTTTAGTTTCACATTTTCTTTACACAAGTTTCCAATTCACATGGTTACACTTTACACATACACATTTCACATGGTTCACTTACACATTAACACATGAACACATACACATTGCACATTACACATTCACATTTTAGGTGACGTGACACATAGTCTAAACCACCAAAGAAGGACATATACACATCACATTATACATAGACGCCATCTAGGCATTTCAATGGCGACTCTTGGACTGCGCAGACCGGGAGAACAAGTCTCCACCCTAACCAGTGGTACTTGTCCACCTCCAGGATTTCCCCCTAATGCCCTTAGGGTCACTTACACATTGAACCTTCTCAGTGGGACTTTTCCCTGATACGGTTCCACTGCCCTCTGTGGAAGCAATGTCACACTTGGCACATTTACACATTTACACATTTTTACCGATTTTACACATAGTTTGACACATGTCACTCTCAATTCATTTACTTTCTCACTCACATGCACATTCTCTGTTTTCCTATCAGGACACTACAGATTTCAGGAGTTTAACACACAGTAAATTCACCAATCAGGTTGTGTTTAAACAATATCTAACCACCTTACGATAACATACATAGATTTTTACATTTTACATGGAAAGTACATAACTCCTTATACACAGGTCCAAATGACCTAAAAATTTAACCACATGCTATTTTCGGGTTGAAGATCTTACATTCAATTTTTCAGATTTTTCTGAGCTAAATGGAATTTACAGTAAATAAAACACCTATTTAGCATGCCATTCATAATTTAAGTCGATATGGAGTTTAACACCATGATGCATTTTTACCACTTACTGTCTGAACAGAGACTACTGTTATATGCATGATTTTGAGAATATAGAATTACCCTAAATCATACAACCATAGATCAATCACCACAAATCTTTCTTTCATGGCTTTTTATTTACCAAACCGAATTTATTAGCAATTTATGCAAGCATGGACAATTTATCAAAAATTGAGTATACGTATACTGATCCACTAATCTTCATGATCTGACAAAACTGAGGCATTCAGACTAGTCCTAATCATAAAGCATAAATTGGCAAGATTATCAACAAGTCATGCTCACAAATTCATGGGATACAATTTTCTAACATTCACCACCACACGTCACACTCATCCACACACCACATTTAATAGTATACATAGTGTATAGGGTTACCATATATCCTCATCACGGAAACCGTACCGAAAATAGTTGTATAGGAAGGGCAGAACAGGTCACTGTTCTGTCCAGAGGAACTTGGCGGCAGTCTATGGCCGCTGACTCAGTGTCAGCGGCATGGTCGATGGACGCCAAGCATAATCTCAGCATCCAGTGACCTTGCCGTCAATGCAGGTCTGTGCAGAACACAGACCCGATCTCTCAAGATTGGGTGAATGTGAGGGTCTAGGACTCGAGGGAAAATTCATAAAAATTGTAGAATCGACCTAGACACATACGGGGACATTATGGTTAGGTCACTTGCCTTTTAGAAATTGCTCCAATGGATCTAGGGTGCTGGTGAAGCCCTCCTTGGGCAATCCCAAGAAGGTGCAGAACGTCCTCCAAGATCCCCTTCCTCCGAGCTCCTGGATGATCTCCACAGCAAGGAAACGTCGGGGAGGTCTTCTCCTTCAGTCTAGCTAGCTTCTTGTCGGGGAAGATGGCCGGATACAGCTTCAGGGGATCAGATCTTTGGGTGCAAAGTGGGGGTTTTCTCACAACTCCCTCTAGGGTTTTTCTCCTCTTGTTTTTCTCTTGCAAAGGTGAAGAGAGGGGTGGGAGAAGGAAGATCCGGGTTCAGACATATGGGGAGGCCTCTCTCCCACTCACAGGGTGACAAGATAGCTCTCAGAGCCGTTGGGGACAACTCCCCAATGGGTGAGCTCCCTTGCTTCCGAAATTTCTGGCTCTGCAACGCATGCAGGTCAGAGAAATAGGCATTCATATCGTTAGACGCCAGGATTAGTGTTAGCGTCCATGTCTGGACGCTGACACCACCTCAACGGCTAGGGGTTGACGCCAATAAGGCCTTCGGCCAGAAGTTTAAAATATGCAGAAAACCATGCATACCTTGCATATATACATGCAATATGTATATGGTAGTGTATCCATACTATCACCATTCAATACATGCATTATTTACATCTAATATAGACACATGCACACGTAATTGTACTAATTAATACGTATGTAAATATGTATATACATACACAAGCACAAATATACACACACAAATACAAATAATGCGACGGAAATTCGAGGGCCTTACACGATCACTTATCGAATCGTTGTGGGAACGATTTCTTTTAAAACTTGAGGTCATTTCAGTCAATGAAGAAATCGTTAAGATACTTATGAAATCGTTATGATGAAATCTTTGTAAATAGAGGAAATCGTTGTGATTTACAATAGAAGTCGATGTGGACTTTGAGAGATATCATGATTGAAATTAATAATGCTTCAGAAAGGTAATACTTACCAAATTGGCTTGTTGGCTTGTTTTTCCTGTAATATTCCCTGTGCTCAAGACTTATGGAATATATGTTAGTAATTTTTGACAAGGTTTTGTTAATCACCAAAAATAAGTATGTAATTAATTAAATTACATGGGGACAAACTGATCATCAATCTCCCCCTTTTTGGTGATGACAAAACTTAACAAGGAGTATGAGTAAGCTAAAGCTTTTTTGGAATGTATTTCAGAAGTGCTAAGTATTTCTCCCCCTTTTTGTCATTAAGCAAAAAGATACAATGCTGAGACTAAGAAAGAGAGAAAATAAGGAAATTTATGGTGCATTGGAGGGTTCAGAGAGATAGAAGGCAGGAGACAAGAGAGATGCAAAGCGCCTATTGACAGGTAGTGCTTGGCGTTCCTGCTCTTCAAAATAGGCTTGAAATGCTCCAAGCTCAATACAGTAGGAGGGTCCCATGGTGGAAATCATCCTCTTGATGTGAAGCTGTCTCTGATCTGATATGAAATACCAGTATTTGGCGCTGCCAAGAGCTACCTTGTAGGAGAGGAAGCGACCAAAACTGGCAAACTGAAGAAACAGAGAGATTTTAAAGGGATAGAAAATCTGATGCTGCCGAAGTTCCTTCTTTAATGCTAGAAAGACTCTGTATCGTTCTTCCCATTTCAGGAAGGAGTCCCGGACAAGGTGAAGAGAATTTGCATCCAGAAAGTCAACGGGAGTCAGAAGAGGTTGATGGGAACGAGCCTGAGAGTCATTCAACTCTTGAAGCTATTGAGCAGACAAAGTGTATAGCTTTTCCCAATCAGCAGGTGACAGACGCTCACATTCAGATAGAATAGGGGCAAGAACATGTGCCTTGAGGTACCCCTGAATATACTGTTTGAAGACAAATCTATGAAAAGTGAGGTTACGACCTTCTTGCACAGAACCTGAGCAGCACGCTCAAACATGAGAGTTCCCACAGATGAATCCATGATCAGGGAGTGAAGTGGAGGAAGGAACACCACATCAGGAATGATCAAGGTGGCAAAGTCAACCGAAGAGGTTTGTTGTGAGCAGCCCTAGAACTTAGATCATGGATGGCTTGCCTGAACTGGCCCAGCTGCACCTCGGGAATGTTATGAAAATAGCAGTAATCACAGTACATTTTGTATTGCCGGATGAACTTGATTTCCTTCTGAATGAAGGGTCCAAAAGTATTTTTGTGATGAATCTGAAACCATTCAGAAAGAGGAAGTGGAGCTTCCCTTGGAGGATATCTGGTAGCTTGAACTCTACGGAATTGGGAGTACATATCTCTGTTGCTTCGAGCCCATTGATCTTCAGTTTTGGCTTTAGTCATGGAAAAAATTTTGACTGTTGGGCCTTGGAAAGAAAAGAATAAGGAAAAATGGTATTGAGATGGGCCGAAAGATTTTGGAAGGGAAGGCCAAAGAGGTGAGCAAACACTACCTTTAGAAGAAATTCTTCATAGATAGGTTTTCGCTTATTGGTAATGGAAAGAGAGAACCAAAGGGGAGGATAGCAAGGTTCAAAAGAGACAGGATGGGTAGAAGTGAGTCTCCTCTTTTTAGGAACAGGACTGGAAGAGCCTGTCCTATGAGAGTGAGTCCCAACAGCCAGAACTGACCGAAGTATTGCTACTTTGAATTCATCCTTGATGTCCTGGATTTCTGTGTGGGCTAATTGGGCACCCTCGGGAATAATAGTAATGAAAGAAGGGGGTGTTTGTGGATGGAAGATGGAGGCAGGAGAGATGGAAGGGAGATCAGAAGGCCCTGAAGAAGAAGGGCCACTAGAAGAGGCTCCTACTGAAGAAGATGCAGGAGGAACCTCAACAGAAGATAAGGGAGGAGGAATGATGGTGGAGGAAGAAGGTGATGAAGGAGTTTGGGAAGAGAGAGGTGTAGGTGAGGAAATGGTTCTGGAGTAGGGTCGTTTGAAGGTGAGAGGAGCTGGAGGAGCAGTGGATGAGGTGGATGGAGAAGGAGGTGCTGGAGTGGAAACAGTAGGAAGGACAGAGGGCTCTGGAGCTACAGTATGATCTTCTTCTCTTGCAGCCACAGATTCCACTGGAGGAGAAGCAACCTCTACTGACCCTGGTGGCCCAGATTCCTCAGCACCAACTGCATGATCAACGAGCTCATCCTCAACAGGAATTGGCCCTGATGGCCCTACAATTTTTCAGACAAAGGCCCTAATGGCCGCTCTTCCTCTAGCTACTGCTCTGCAATGACAGGCCCTGATGGCCTATTGGACTCTTCACTTGGCCCTGATGGCCTGCACTACTAGAAGGAGGGGCATGAGATGGTAATTGCTCCCTTACAAATACTGACAAGTCTACTAGCATATTCCCCAGACTGTCATAATCTTTTCGAAGGCTTTTAAGTTCAGTTGACAGTGCTTCTAATGAACGGGCATATGAGCATTGACTAATAAAAATGGAGGCCATATCTGACCTCATGGAACATAAGATTTTGCCTTGCTCATCCAGGCGCTCAACAACATGTTTCAAATTGATTTTCAACTTCTTTTTGCTAGATCTCCTGTGTGGCTTACTGGTGAGGAGGGGAACATCTTCAGCCATAATTTTTCTTTTACCTTCTCTTGCCCTAACCACAGGCTCTTCATGATCAACGTTTTCAATTTCTTCTTTTGAGGCACTTTCCACAATGCCTTCTCTAAACAGATCATCAATGGGGGCATTGGCATTTTGCTCCCCCTAAACTGCTGCTGCCTCTTTCTTAATTGATTGCTCCCCCTGAGCTGGAGCATCTTCCAAAAGCACATCTTCAGTTTCTATTCTTTGCTCCCCCTGAATGGGAGCTTCTTCCAAAACAATCGAACCAATGTGGCCTAATGCCACAGATTTTGCTACAGCTTGCTCACTTGCAACTGGCCCTCCTTGGGAGATGGAATCCAGTGCATCCCTAAGTAGACTGCCTACTTGGGAAGAAGGAAGAGGAACCTCTGAGAATTGCCCAATGGGATCAAGGTGCTCAGGAGGGATTTCCTCAATTCTTGTACTACCTGCTTCCTCTGCTGCTGCTATACTGCTGCTATTTCTTCTGGTTCTTCTGCTGCTGCTGCTATTTCATATGGTATTTCTGGTGCTACAGCCTCTGGTTCTGAAGCTTCTACAGTCACAGCTACTGGTACTGTTATATCTACTACTTCCTCTTGCTGGACTTCTTAGGCTTCGCCAATTATGGTCTCACCCTCAGCCACAGAGGTCTTGGACCATACACCATTTACTATTGAAAAACCACTCTTTCTCAAATTTCTGGACCTAATTGCTTGGCCCATCTTCTCAACTACTGCTCCAGACAGATGTATGCCATAATGTTTGAAAATCTTGGTGAGCAGGTGGGCATAGGGCAAGGACACATTTAACTTGCTCTTAGTATCCCAAATTTAATCATGAGCAAACTTCATTCTTTCAATAATCATTGCAGCCATATTTACCTCCTGGTTCTGAATTGCCCAAAATATCATATCTGAATCTGCTTTAGTACAGGTTGAAAAGGTAGCACTTCTAGGAACCAAAATCTGACAGACTATAAAGTGTAGAAGGCGATTGAATGCATTCAATTGATTGATATCCAATTTACCATCTTTCAACCTAAATCCTAGACCAACAATTCCTAGACCCTTTGCCTGGGTATCCACAGAGTGGATCCCACTGTGACCAGACGTGCTCACACCAAACAGGGTCTTCAAAAGCTCATGGTCAATCTTGATCTGGACTCCCTTGATAGAGGATGTCAAGGGCCCATCTGCCTCTGATCGCAAACACACATAAAAGGCCTTCACGAGGTCTGGATAGCTTACCTCTGAGAAGGTTGAGATTTCCATCCACTGCATCCTGTTCATAGCGGCCACTATGCTGTGCATACCATTCTTCTCAAGATCTGCAACATCTACTACCTTATTTCCACATAGCTTAGTTTTCACAAATGTGAACCTCTCTTGCTACTCGGCTGTGAGAAACTCAGCGTTGTAGCCTCCAAGACTGCCGGAAACAACTGATGCGGCCATGGATTCGGGTGGAGAAGGGTTTCTACAGAGTGGAGATGGAAGTAGGAATGAAAGCCCTCAAGAAATTCTTCACGGGAAGAAGAGAGAGGCTTCAAACTTGCAGAGAGTTGATGCCGGAGTCGTTAGGGTATCGGCTCGGGCAAGCGAAAGAAAAAGGTAAAGGTAGGAGATGAATCGTTTCCTCATCGATTTCGGAATAAGGAGTTAAATGCTTTATCAAAAAGTGAAGCGCCAAACAGGGAGGCAGAAAACGACAAAAGTATTTGACCAATTTGAAAGACTTTTATAAAGGAGAACCGCCAAAGGAGGATAACAACATTTTCTTTTGCTTAACGCCAACGAGAGAAAACTTACTTAAATCTGAAAATTTATGTTTCAGTTCTAAACAGAAATCTTTTCACAAATTACACATGCCCAATTCCCTTCTAAGAGATGTGAATCTCTCTTCAGGTAAGGCTTTTGTGAAGATATCTACTAACTGATCGTTTGTATCAATAAAAGAAATTTCTAAATTACCATTTTCTACATGATCCCGAATGAAATGATATCTAACCTCAATATGCTTGGTCCTCGAATGTTGTACTGGATTTTTGGTGAGGTTTATAGCACTTATGTTGTCACACAGCAGGGGAATTGTTTTGATGTGAAGCCCATAGTCCTCAAGTTGTTGCTTGATCCATAGGAGTTGTGTACAGCAGCTCCCGACAGTAACATACTCAGCTTCAGCAGTTGATAGTGCCACTAAATTTTGCTTCTTGGAGGACCATGATATCAAACATCCTGCAAGGAATTGACAACATCCACTGGTGCTTTTTCTATCTACCTTGCATCCAGCGTAGTCAACATCAGAGTATCCTACCAAGTTAATTTCACATGCCTTTGGATACCAAAGACCTAAGTCATGAGTTCTAGATAAGTATCTAAAAATTCTTTTTACTGAGATTAGATGTGATTCTCTAGGATCTGCCTGATATCTAGCACACATACATATACTGAATAAAATATCAGGTCTGCTAGATGTTAAATAAAGTAATGAACCTATCATACCTCTGTAGATCTTTTGGTCTACTTTCTTACCATCCTTGTCACTATCCATCCTCATTGATGTACTCATGGGTGTTGACAGTGGCTTGGTGTTATCGAATCTAAATTTCTTTAGAAGCTCCTTGGTGTATTTGGCTTGACAGATGTGGGTGCCATCTTTTCCTTACTTGATTTATAGTCCAAGGAAATAATTTAGCTTCCCCATCGTGCTCATCTCAAACTCTCCCTACATCAACTTTTCAAAATACTTGCAAATGGATTCATTAGTAGATCCAAAAATAATGTCATCTACATAAATCTGTACAAGTAATATGCTTTTCACTTTCGATTTGACAAATAGAGTGCTATCTACCTGTCCTCTAGTGAAACCATGATTTAATAGAAAAGAGCTAAGCATTTCATACCAGGCTCTAGGTGCTTGCTTTAAACCATATAGAGCCTTATGAAGTTTAAAAACATGATTAGGAAATTCTGTGTCATCAAAACCCAGAGGTTGTTCCACATAAACTTCCTCTTTGATAAAACCATTTAAAAATGCGGACTTAACATCCATTTGAAATAATTTTAAATCTAATGCCGATGCATATGCAAGTAAGATTCGAATAGCCTCAAGTCTGGCTACAGGTGCATAGGTTTCATCGAAATCTATGCCTTCCTCTTAGGAATAGCTTTGAGCCACCAGTCTGGCCTTGTTTCTTAGGATCACACCAGTCTCATTCAATTTATTTCTGAACACCCACTTGGTGCCAATAACTGGATGGTCTGATGGTCTGGGAACAAGTGACCATACCTGGTTTCTCTTGAATTGATTAAGTTCATCTTGCATGGCTATTATCCAAGATTCATCAGTTAGAGCTTCATTGACTGTCTTAGGCTCTATTTGAGAAACAAATGCTAAGTAATCACAAGGTATTACATTACCTCTCGTTCTTACCCCTACAGATGGATCACCAATAATGTTCTCAGGTGGGTGATCTTTCTTGTATTTCCACTCCTTTGGAAAATTTTCATGAGTAATGTCCTTTTGTTGCAGGTCTTCCAGAGGTGGATCATCCTTGTCTTCAATTGATGTATCCTTTAATTTTTCAGACAATTTATCTGCATCATCAATGTCACTATCTTCTTCCTTTCTCAAGGAAGGGTTAGTTTCATTAAAAATGATATGAACAGACTGTTCAATTAATAAAGTACGCTTGTGAAATACTCTATAGCCTTTAGGTTTAGAAGTGTACCCCATGAAGATGCCTTCATCTGATTTGGCATCTAACTTACTAATATCCCTTTTTCCATTGTTGTGGATGAAGCAAGGACATCCAAATGTCCTGAAGTGACTGATCTTTGGCTTCTTTCCCTTGTACAGCTCGTAGGCAGTCTTCTTTAGAATTGGCCTGATCATTACTCTGTTGATGATATAGCTTGTTGTGTTTATTGCTTCAGCCAAAAAATATCTTGGCAAATCATATTATGACAATATTGTTCTTGCCATATCCAATAAGGTTCTGTTCTTCCTCTCAGCAACTCCATTTTGCTGTGGTGTCCTTGGTGCTGAGAAATTGTGCTTAATTCCTTCATTTTCACAAAATTTTACAAACTTCTCGTTCTGAAATTCACCTCCATGATCTGATCGAATACCAACAATGCTGAATTTCTTGTCCTTCTGGACCTTCTTGCTGAAACTGACAAAGCTTTCAAATGTGTCATCTTTATGTTCTGGAAATGTCACCCATGTAAATCTGGAGTAATCATCAACTATAACAAATCTAAAATTCTTTCCTCCAAGACTGGTGGTCCTCATTGGCCCAAATAAATCCATATGAAGGAGTTCCAAGGGTTTAGAGGTGGTTACCACAGTCTTTGACTTGAAGGACCTCTTAGTGTGCTTCCCTTTTGCACACGGTCTGCAGATTCCGTCCAATTTATTGTTGACCTTTGGCAGACCTTCCACAAGGCTTCTCTTTCTGAGCTTGTTCATGCCGTCCAAACTGCAGTGGCCCAATCTTCTGTGCCACAGCTCAGTTGACTGCTCTTTGCTGGCTGCTAAACAGATGTCTTGGTCCTTGAGTTCTTCAAGATAGAACACATATAGATTCTTTTCTCTGTTGGCTTCGAAGATTACTGCTCCATCTTTCAAGATACTGCACTTGGATTCTTGAAACTTAATCTGATGGCCTTTGTCACAAAGCTGGCTGATGCTTATGAGGTTATGCTTCAGACCTTTTACACAAAGAACATCTTCTATTATTGGTTTTCCTTTACTGCCAACAGATCCAGTACCAATAACAGTCCCTTTGCCATTGTCTCCATAGGTGACTGTTCCTTCTTCAGCTTCTAGATGAGAAAATAATCTTCTATTTCCTGACATGTGCATTGAACATCCACTATCCAAATACCATTTGGATGCTCGAAGATTTCCCTGAAATAAAAACATTAAGCTTTAGGTACCCAAGTTCTTTTGGGTCCTGGTTGGTTAGTATCATCATTTTTCCTTTTGATTATCCACCTTTTATATTTAGTTGGACATGTAGTCTTGTTGTGACCTAATTTGTTGCAGTGACTGCAGCATGTTGTTCTAGTTACTTTTTCAGGGTATTTAAGGTTAGCTTTGTATGCTACGTCTTGTTCAGGTACAAATTTTGGAGTTGGATATGTCTTAGGGTAAACTATGGTTTCTTCATTATCTGGTGTATATCCTAATCCATTTTTCTTCTTACCTGATCTTCTAGCACCTTTTAATATGAGGGAGTTTTTACCATTTGTGAATTTTTCCAATGTGCTAAATAACTTTTTATTTTCTTCTGTTAATGAGCTTATCTCTATTTTCAATTCATCTGAGCTTGCTTGTTTTTCCAATTTAATTATTTGTTCATTCTTATCTTTTAGATCTTCACATAATAACTCATTTCTTCTTTTAAGTTTAGTTAACTGTTTTTCTAGCTATTCATTGTCTGATATTAGATCTAAGTTTGTGTTTTCTAAGCAAGTAATGTTTTTCTTATTAGCTTTCAATAATTTAGATACATCTCTATATTTATCATATAGTTCATTGAATGCTTCCTCTAAATTATCCGAATCAGAATCATTGCAGGAATCAAAAAGGAGTCAGATGTTACCTTATCATCTGTATTTGCCATGAAATCCAAGTTGGCTTCTTCTTCATCACTGCTCGAGCTTGACTCGCTGTCTGAGTCGCTGCTGTTTTCCCAAGCGGCTGCCATTGCCTTCTTCTTGTATTTCTTGAATCGTCTGAAGTAGTCCTTTTTCTTGTGTCCAATTTTCTTAAGCTTTGGACATTCTGCCTTGATGTGTCTAGGCTTCTTACACTCATAACATATTGGATCAGTCTTCTTCTGATCTATTCCTTCTGACTTCTTGAAATCCTTGTGTTTCTTGAAGTGTCTTCTGCTGGATTGGAACTTCTTTTTCTTGGCCAAAATTCGTTGCAATCTTCTTGATAGCATTGCTTCTTCATTTTCACTATCCTCAATATTCTCATTTTCATCTGAACTCACTTCTGACGAGTCCTCTTCAGCTTTCAGGGCATTGGATTGCTTCTTTCTACTTAAGGACTCTCCTAGTCTCTCCATATTGATCTCATGGGCCATAAGAGACCCAATGAGCTTTTCCAATGACATTCTTTTCAAATCATTGGCTTCCTCAATGGCCGTTACCTTTGGAGTCCATGAGGATGGTAGAGACCTAAGTATCTTCATGACCATATCTCCCATTTCATAAGTCTTTCCTAGTCCAGCTAACCCATTTGTGATATCTGTAAATCTACTGAACATCTGAGTTATGGACTCACCTGATTGCATCTGGAATCTTTCATATTGAGTTACAAGAATGTCAATTCTCGTCTCCTTCACCTTTTATGTGCCTTCATAAGTAATTCTGAGCTTTTCCCACATCTCCATTGCGGATTTGCAGGCTGAAACTCTGTTGAATTCTTTCTTGCTTAGGGCACAACATAAGATACTTTTAGCTTTACAATTCAAGGAAACCTTTTTCCTGTCATCATCTGTCCACTGAGCCTTTTCATTAGTGACTAGTAGATTGCCTTCTTCTACTATGGACCATATCTGATAATCGTGACCTTGTAGAAAGTACTCCATTCCGGTTTTCCAATAAGTGTAATCTTCTCCATCAAACAATGGTGGTCGGTTAACTGACTGACCTTCGAAATGACCTTGGGCTGCCATGGATCTTTACTCTTCAGATCGTTGGATCTTCTTCTTTTTCGAAGAGACTAGCTCTGATACCACTTGTTGCCCAGCTAGCAAGCCCAAAGGGGGGGTGAATGGGGCTTTAAAACTTCGTTAACTAACCCTGTACACACAAAAATGTTTTCACAAAATACACTTCGATAGATGTTAGTGATAGTGAAGATAAACAGCAATCACACAAAGACAATCGCACAACACAAGGAATTATCCTGGTTCGGATCTCCTCTCCTTAGGAGTCCTACGTCCAGTCCCTGAGCAAAATCTCAGGATTTCACTACCAAGGGTATAGTCCCCCTCAAGGACCCTTACACCCAGTTGCAGCTGGTCTTCCTTCAACCCGAAGGGAATTACAACCCCCTGGATACCACACCAGGTCCTCCTTCACAACAGAAGGAAAAGACACACCCTGAATCCCACCAGGTCTTCCTTCACAACAGAAGGGAACAACTTAAGAAAATAGAGATCAAAGAGATGACGCCCATAGATCAAGCTTATAGAACACTGCTTGATCTGAAGCAAGGACTGAGAAGAAGAAGAGATCTACAATCAAGGATTCTTCTCAGACCAAAGGGCTCTCACACAAATGTGAACTTAGCACCAAGAGCAAGAGCTAAAAACTAATAAGAGTTTGTATCTGGCTCTAAGAATGGTTTTCAGAAGGTTGAAGACGTTGTCACTTGTTGTTATCTAACTTCATGTGTTTTTCGAACTTCATTCTTCTATATATATATCAACATTTGAAATTCGAACGTTGAAGTGTCTGTTGTCTCAATGCATAGGTGTACGTTAGACTGCTTGATCCTTGGAAGCTTCCAGTCAACAGTCTTTTATCCATTTGTGCACGCAAAGAGATAGGATCTTCTGGCGTCTATATGATCCAGCGTTGTATGACAGAATGTCTTTGGGGCCCTGCATACATTAAATGCTAAAACAGTAGATAGCTAGGCTGTCTCTTGTTGTCAGTAAATGTTGATGTGAATATTCACCAAAATAGTAATGCCAAATAGCTTGTTCTAAAAGATACACACAGAGTAAGCATAATGGTAGACGTTATCGTCTGCATGCATGCAGAGATACGTTCAGTCTACATTAAATGCAGAGATGTCAGAAGGATATGCGTGACGACTTTGACTGTTCAATGCTCTGACCAATAGCAAATCGTTGTACATAAGAAGTCGATACAATCATGACTTATGAAATCGTTATGATCAAGTCAATTTAGCTAAATCGCTGTAAGACATAACCAAATCATTATGTTTACTAAAGAAATCGTTATGGAGAGCAAATCGTTGTGTTCAGTAAAGAAATCGTTATGAACACTTAGGAAATCGTTGCATGAAGCAAATCGTTATGAATACTTAAGAAATCATTGTATGAAGCAAATCGTTATGAATACTTAAGAAATCGTTGTATGAAGCAAATCGTTATGAATACTTAAGAAATCGTTGTATGAAGCAAATCGTTATGAGCTCTAAAGAAATCGATGCGCGAAGAAAATCGTTATGATGACTAAAGGAATCGTTGCGATGAGCAAATCATTATGATTACTAAAGGAATCGTTGTGATATCAAATCGTTTCGATCATTAAAGAAATCGTTGTGAGGGCAAATCGTTGCGATCACTTATCGAATCGTTGTGAGGGCAAATCGTTGCGATCACTTATCAAATTATTGTGAGGGCAAATCGTTACGATCACTTATCGAATCATTCTTGGAATGATTTCTTTTAAAACCAGACATCATTTCAGTCAATGAAGAAATCGTTAAGATACTTATGAAATCGTCATGATGAAATCGTTGTAAACAGAGGAAATCGTTGTGAATTACAATAGAAGTCGATGTGGACTTAGAGAGATATTATGATTGAAATTAATAATGCTTCAGAAAGGTAATACTTACCAAATTGGCTTGTTGGCTTGTTTTTCCTGTAATATTCCCTGTGCTCAAGACTTATGGAATATATGTTAGTAATTTTTGACAAGGTTTTGTTAATCACCAAAAATAAGTATGTAATTAATTAAATTACATGGGGACAAACTGATCATCTAAAATCTCAACCATGCGTTGTATTTTTTTTAAAATACAAACTTTGCAATAACAAAATTAAATAAATTTATACTTATTTTTCCTGGAAACAAACGGACAACATTTTATCTGTTTTACATCATTTAACTCTTGTAAAATTAACATATCTACGAGAATATATAAATTAAAATTATTCTATACCTTTTAGGCATTCATTTCATACTAAACTACCACTAAAAACTTAGTATTTCTTACATACAACAAACACTCTTTTCATTAATACAAACATTTGTATATTTCATATGCAACAAAAGTATTCTCTTTATATAAATTTCACATCATCAACGTACATATAATTTGTCTAAATATACAACAAGAGTTACAATCCGCCTATGACATACAGAACATGAGAATATGTTGCTTTGTATAGGTCTTCCGTTTGAACAACAATAGATCCCTACAATTGTAAAAAACCTATCAATACATGCAACCGTCAAGGAATAAAGCCAAAATTGATGTAAATTAATATTGATTGATTACCTGTGTCAGCGATTCTTCCTTCACCATAACCGTGGTCTATGTGAGTTCTTGGACAAAAAATACTAAAAGTAATAGTTTGTATTTATTGTTTTTAGGTTTAGAATTTTGAATCTGCATTTTCAACAGGGTTGCCTATTTGACCTTCCAACCGTTGAATTGGATATAACAATTCACTCATCATTGTCCAGTGCCCACACATTGTCACAAATGAAGCCACCTACTACACTACTATGATACATTTGTAAATGTATGCGCATATATGGGGTTGCATCGTTCATGCCATCCTATCAAATATAATGCAGGTATTGACAAAAGTTATTATAGTACGAGGATAACTTGTCATTTGTGAAATATGTGGGTTGAAGAAGGGACACCTTTATATAATAAAAATTTGTATGACATAAGCAAATATGTTAAGTCTCAAAATATCTAAGTAGATGTATAAGCCTTTGATCCATGTCCATCGTCTAGATATAACATAAAATTTTGTTTAAAAACACACATGCACATCAACATAGTATCTTACCACAATTATTACTAAACTAAATATCACAATGCTCCACAAAGTCATGATCACTTCATTTTTTTAAAACAAACAAACGTAAACATACGAAAAGGAGTTGACAAATATTTTAAAATAAGTTGACGTGTCTTTTGTATAAAAACATGAACAAGGTTTAAGGGGATGTACCTGGCTGAAACATCCTTCAAATTTTCACCGCTAAAAGCACGTCAAAATCGTAAAAAATGGGTCCACAGTTTAAATTAGATATATATTATACTATTACAAATCAATGAATAATGAAATCGGTGTGAAACACATTCATTGCAGTAAAATAAACACATTTAAGACAATAAAATAAACACATTCAAAGCTTTTAAGGATAGCTGGAGATGCCCACTAGACGGGAGGATCAGTTTCTGAAATTCACCAATTGATGGCAAATCCATTGGACATGATCTGTGTAATGTTGATTCAAAGTTAGGTCTATTAAACAAGGCACCTGTGCTAATTAGGCAAACACCTACAAAGGAGATATAGGATTAAAGACCTTTTTTTGACTGGCCTTCCTGTCCTTAGCCAAGGCTTCTTTAAAGACCATTTTTTGGAAGGATGATGGTGGTGAGGAAGCTAAATGGTGAACAACAATTCAAATAGCATTACCAACTAAAAGGGAATTATCCAACTGAAAAATGTCAAAGAAATCCCAAATGAACACCCACAAAGGAGATATAAAATTAAACATGAACTATTATTAAATAGGAACAATTTCTCAGGAATTCAATTCATTTGGATCAGATAGATTAAGATGAGATGTCTAAAGAACTGCTTACTAAGTTGCATGTGATAGGAAACTGATCACAGAAAAGAGGAGCAACCAGAAGTTCGGAAAAGATCATGTGCGATCAACAATTCCACATGATCATTTTTTATGAATTGTTAATGGAGTTTTGTCCAACGATGTGAATACAAAGTCCAAACCCCTGCAATCATCTAGGTTCTAAAATATGATGGTTTGTTCTGATACTCCAACAAAAGCAACTCTACCTGGTTTATTCATGATGCCAAAATTGGTAGCAACATTGCTTAAAACACAATTAGTGTAGTATGTCCTAACATTTATACAATGCCAAATCAACATGTGAACTTTACATGAATGTTCTATTAACCTGATATAAACGTTTTTTTTTTTCCTTAACTTGAACCAACAGTAGCAATCACAGGGGATCAGGAGCATAACATCTTTAGCATTGGAAAATTATTGAAGAATTGACTAACAGAGATATGGAAAACCTCGCATGCTAATAATAAAAAATTTAAACATGAAACAGGAAGAAGAAGATTAATTATAACCAGACTTGCTAATTTAAACATGGAAAAACTAGCATGCTAGTAGCACTGATAGGAGCATGCTAACAAACAACATAACGTTCACATGTCCAGCTAATAAACAAGCTTATAAAGGCCGAACATGATAACAAATATGAACACAGATTAGCTAAATGACAGGGGATCAAACATAAAACATAAACTATTTTTTAAAAAATTTGAACCAACAGATGCACTAACAGGAGCATGCTATTAAACAAGAGTCAAGGTTTTTAACAATAACATGCTAATAAACTAGGACATTGTTCTATTAACCTGACATAAACTTTTTTTTAACTTGAACCAATAGTAGCAATCACAGGAGATCAGAAGCAAAACATCTTTAGACTTGGCAAATGACTGAAGAATGGACTAACAGAGATATGGAAAACCTCGAATGCTACTTTAAACATGTTTAAACATCTTTAGCAAAACATATTTAAACATGACATCTTAGGATCATAAGCATAACATCTTTAAACATGAAATAGGAAGAAGAAAATTAATTATAACCAGGACTTGCTGATTTAAACATGGAAAAACTAGCATGCTAGCAGCATTGACAGGAGCATGCTAACAAACAACATAAAGTTCACATGTCCAGCTAATAAACAAGCTTATAACTCCCAGAAAATGGGAAGAAACACTGAATCCAAACATGGATTATAACTCCCAGAAAGCTATATTTATCCAACAAACACAAAGAGGATATAGGGCACAAACATTAAATAGGATAAACAAACCAAAATGAGCCTACCACCAAATGAGCACCCACAGAGGAGGGGGATATAAGACACAAACATTAAATAGGATAAACAAACCAAATGAGACTACTGCCGAATGAACACTCACAGAGGAGGTGAATATAGGGCACGGTGAAAACAACAACAGTATCCGCCTTGAAGAAGAGAAGACTACCACCTAATGAACACCCACAGAGGAGGGGGAGATAGGGCATGGTGAGAAAAACAATATCCTCCTTGAAGAAGAGAAGACTACCACCGAATGAACACCCACAAAGGGGGATATAGAACACCACCTTGAACCACAAGATTCGCCTTGAAGAAGAGAAGACTACCATTGAATGAACACTCACAGAGGGGGATATAAAACACCACCTTGAAAAGGACTAGCCGATGTAGGAGGCTTCATAGAAGACCACAGTATCCGCTTAAATAGACCCTCAACCATGAAAAAAAAATGAGATAAAGCAAAAGGAGAACACCCTGTGAATAGGGTCAAGGCATCGCAGACGCAGGATGCGTTGTCGATCAAGAGAAGGATCTACAGAGAGACGCAAACCCTAGAGCTAGAGCACGGGAGCTCGAAGGAGGAAGGCGAAGAGGGGTTATCGAATGCGAGGTGGGAAAAGGGGGTGGGGCGGGATGTACACAGGAGTGGTGAAAAAGGTGTAAAAAAGAGTTGAAACCAAGGGTATAATGGTATCAAAAAAAGAGTTAAAAATGGTTAACTCTACTTCACCTTTAGAGGTGGATTAGGGTAACTTGAGTTAACCCAATTTACATCTATCCTAACCCATTTTGACTCGAATTAAATTTTTTGCTTTCCTAATAATTATTTGGCCTAACCCAGGGTTAACCTAGATTAATTTTATCCTAACCCTTTTCCAAAGGGGCTCTATATGGTTTGGGATATGGGAAACTACAACCGCTCGTTGCTCACCAAGAAAGGATATGCAGATAAATAACAAAGGATCCAGTACCCCTTTGGAAAGGAGTTAAGATAGAGTTAACTGAGTTTAACTCTGGGTTAATCCAAAAAGTGCTTTGGAAACCAAAAAAATTTAACTCAGGTTAAAAGAGATTGGGTCAGAGTTAAACCGGGTTAAACCCAATTTAACCTAACCCACTTCTTCAAGTGGAGTAGAGTTAACTCCACTTTTACACCCTCTTTTACCCCCACTGTACCCTGTTAAGTAGTTTTATAAAAACTATTATTTATTATTTCGAATATGACAAAATCATTGTCTTATCAAACTCATGAGAATGCATATAATACTCTTTGCATTAATAAAGGCTAGTGTATATTATATTGAACAACATTTATTAGACAATAGGTGTTGACACATATAGTACTCTGGAGTCACTCATGAAGCAAAGTTTCTAGGTCCACAACTTATATATAAATATCATACTGACTCCGACTCCCGTGAAGTCGAAATGAGATATCGACTATTGAACAACCAAAGTCCCACTCCAACTCTTGGAAAGTCGAGGTGAGATATCGACTATTGAACAATCGATGTCCTACTCCGACTCCCGTGAAGTCGAAGTTAGATATCGATTGGTGAGGAAAGATCATTAGTCGAAGTCTCACTGCAACTCCCGTAAAAGTCAAAGTTAGATATCGATTGGTGAGTAAAGATCATCAGTCGAAGTTAGATATCGATTGGAGAGTAAAGATCATCAGTCGAAGTCTCACTGCAACTTCTCTAATAGTCGAAGTCTTATATCGATTGATGAACAAATATGACCAGTCGAAGTTTACATATTGATTGTCTTCTTATATCGATTGTTGTTATATATATATATATATATATATATATATATATATCGATTGTCTTCGCATATCGATTGCTATTATAGATTTCTGTATCGATTGTCTTTAGCATATCGATTGATGTTATTTTGCATAGTGATTGATATAGTATTATTCCGATTGACTTTATAATCCTTATGCAATCGATTGATGAATAAATCAAAATATATTAATATTCTTTTATATATCTTTAAGAGAACAATTTGGTGCAAGCCATTGCACCAAGTGTTGCAAACCCAATGGGGGTTTGCCACATCATGACATGGGGTATTATATTAATACCCCATGTCATGATCACCTAACCCTAAGAGGTTAGGTGGAAAACCCCCATTGGGTTTGCAAGTCTTGTTGCAAACTTTTGGTTTGCAACAAGACTTTTCCTATCTTTAAACTTACACATAGTTCTACATTTCAATTCTTGCAATAATTTCTCTAATAAAAGTACATTCTTTTGTCACACTTATGTAATATGAACTCCAGTCTATCTAATGCAGATAGCGTGCTTCCTTGTTCTCTACACTTTGATTTAACATTATTTATTATGAACATATCTGAAGTACACTATTTTAGAATGTTTCCATTATAGCCATATGTTCTACTAGATGTCTGTAAGTGCCCTTCAAACTGACAAGTTTCCAGTTTTAAGGAAAAGCTTTTACAGATGTGATGTGCGCCAAGCATATGTCCATACCTCTTTGAATGCTCACCTACCCCATTACTCCTCAAGAACAGACTTTTTCTTAGTAACATATAGACATCTCTTCAAAATGACTTGTCTGTTGCTCTAAATTGTTATTTTATTTCTTACAAGTCTAACCATGAGAAAGAGAAAAGTCTTTGCATAGGTATGATGTTTGCAGACATTTATTGAAGCTATCTGTAGAACCATGCAACTATCCAAATAGCTTGGAAGCTGTTGAGACTCAAGATCTACTGATAGACCTCTCAACAGTCTCCCAACTCACAATGTTCAAATATTTGAAACAACTATCTTCCAAATGGAAACAAATACTCTAAAGGCCATATTAGGAACTGAAGTTTGAAGATTCAAAGAGACAAAAACAAAGCAGACCACATATACACCATATACGACACAAGAAAGAAAGAGATACACACCCACTACAAGCAAGAGAACCACGAACACCAATATGAGGAAAAGCAATATATGTAAGCAACCGACTTTAAGCTTTCTTCCTCTCTCTTTTGTCTTCTTCGTGGAGGATTAAAAGTCTGAGATCGGTTCCTTAGACCACCTTTGAGTTAGAAAGAGTTTTGAACATTCAAGTCCATTTGTATATCTCTTTTAATCTCATGTGTTTGTTCATTCGCTTGAGTAGGCACACTATCTATACTTTGTTCAGTATAGAAACCAGCATGGAGTTTATTCCCTGTAGTTCCCTTTTGATAGAAGGGAAGGCCTACGGTTGTAGGTGGTTGTTTACCTCTTGTGTTTAAGGGAAGACTTCCTGGGCAGCAAGTGGTTGTAATACCTCTCATCGAAGAAAAGGCTAAGGTTTCTTGGTAGTTAGTGGAAAATCCCAAGTTACGCTTGGAGACTGGACGTAGGACTCCTGATTGAGAGTAGGTCCGAACCAGGATAAATTTATTGTGCACTTAGTGTGATTGATTCCGCCTAGTTATACTTTTTTCACACACACCACACTAAGTACTAACGCTACTATTAAGTATTATCTCGTTTTTAGATAAAAGTGCAAGAAGTCCTATTCACCCCCACTCCATCTCATCTAATAAGTGGTATCATAGCGAGGCCTTCTCAGAAGGATCAAAAGATTTGAGAAGAGATGGCAGCAGAAGCGCATAACTATGAAGGACAGTTCGTAACATGACCACCATTCTTTGATGGTGAAGATTATCAATATTGGAAGATGTGAATGAAATGCTTCATTCAAGGCACAGATTTTGATCTGTGTCAGGTAATAGAACAAGGTAATTATGTTATCCTTGCTGATGGTACGTCTGTATTATCAATAGGTGGTGAAAGGAATATGTCTCTAAACTATAAAGCTAAAAACTATTTATGTTGCGCATTATCTAAGAAAGAATTTAATAAGTTATCTGCATGTAGAATTGCTAAAGAAATGTTGGATAAATTACAAGTTACATATGAAGGAACTGATAAGGTTAAACAAACTAGAATATACATTCTTGTTTCTCAGTATAAATAGTTTAAAATGCTACCTAACAAAAATATTACTCAAATGTACAATAGATTCACTAATATAATAGTTGGTTTAAGCTAATTAGGTAAGAACCTTACTAATGAAGAAATAGTTAGAAAAAATCTCAGATTATTAACTCAATCTTGGACTCCAAAAGTTATTGCAGTTGAAAAAGCTCATGATCTTACAGAACTCTCTATAGATAAACTAATTGGTTCTCTAATGGTCCATGAGATTAATATGGAAAGATTTCTGAAAGTTCTTCGAAAAAATAATGTCAAATGCTTTGAAGGTTGCAGACTCCTCCTCTTCATCTTCTGATGACTCCAAGGAAAAATCTGAAGACAGTGATGATGAAGCCATGCTATCAAGAAGACTTCAAAGAATCCTTACCAAGAAGAAGAAGTTCAGTTCAAAAAGACACTTCAAAAGAAGAAAGAGCCGACATGCTACGAACGCAGCCAACCAGGACACTTCAAATCAGAGTGTCCTAAACTCAAAAGAAAAGATCTAATAAAAAGGTATGAGAAAAAGAAAGATAAAGAAAGAAAGTTTATAAAATGCAAGAAGAAGGCAATGGCAGCTACATGGGACAATGAAGAAGCAACAGTTTAGACACATCAAACTCAGAATCAGAAGAAGAGCAAGTAAATCTAACCCTCATGGCAGGACTAGAACAGGTAACATATGAAACCTCATTTACTTCATGTTCAGAGTCTGATTCTGATAGTTTAGAAGATGCATTTAATGGAAAAAATGTTGTTAAACAAATGAAAGTTCTTAAGTTAAATATGATAAATGAAGAAAAATCCAACATTTTCCTAAAAATTGAAATAGAAAGGTTAGGACAACATTTAGTTGAAACCAAAAGAACAATGAACTGTTATGCGAAGATTTAAAAACTAAAAATGGTAAAATCATGGAACTTGAAATTAAGACAAATGAATTAAAAATTGTAGAAAAATTGAGAGAAGAAAATGATTATTTAAGAGTTTCCATAAACAAAATAACAAACTGTAAAACATCCTTAGTAGTAAAGCTAAAGGTACTAGAATAGGGAAAATGAAATATGAAGTATAATATAAACCACCCATAAATGAAGATAAAATTACTTATCTTGAACAATATCCAACTCCTAAGTTTGTAAAAAAAGTAATAATTAAAAATCCCAAAAATATTAATCAATATGTTTATAAATAGGAACCAAAGACTAACAATACTACAAAGTCAAAACATATATATGATTTGTGTTGTAGTCATTGCAACCAATTATGACACACTGTAAGCACATGCACCACTAGACATTGCGTTGGATTGAGAAAACTAACCTTCAAGGACCCAAGAAAGTTTGGGTACCAAAAGTCTCAACTTACTTCTGTTTGTAGGGGCTCCTGAAAGCATCCAAATTGTACTTAGATAGTGGATACTCAAGACATATGACAGGTGACAACATGCTTTTCATAAGTTTTAGAAGTGAAATCGGTCAAGTTACATATGGTGACAATGGAAAAGGAAAGGTGTGACGACCCAACCATTAAACTGGCCCAACAACCGTGCTAGTTGGTAGACTTTCCAAAAAGATCACCCATCCTAGGGCTACTCCCAACTGAGTACGCTTAACTTCTGAGTTCTTTTCCTACTCAAGCTCTAAAAATGACTAGTCCGAGTTGTTAGTAATCTACTGATTTAGTCCAATTAACATATTCTTGTATAGGGTGTTACAATCTACCCCTCTTATATAAGAGACGTCATCGTCGCTGTTCACAGATAGCACACAGTCAAACCCCAGGCAAACATGATTCTAGAGGTGTCCCCCACAGGCTCAAGAGGTGGCTCCCTCTATGTAGCACTTTGCGCCATTATGGCCTCAAGAGGTGGCTCCCATAGCGTAGCACTTTGCCATGTGTGGCACTTAGTTCTTGCACTTCCGGTTGGCAAGACTTTGATACTATTTGTGACGACCTAACCAGTAAACTGGCCCTACAACGGTGCTAGTTAGTAGACTTCCCAAGAAGGTCACCCATCCTAGGACTACTCCCAACTGAGCACACTTAACTTCAGAGTTCTTTTCCTACTCAAGCTCTGAAAATGACTAGTCCGAATTGTTGGTAATCTACTGATTTCGTCTATTTCACATATTCTTGTATAGGGTGTTACAATCTACCCCTCTTATATAACCGACGTCCTCGTTGCTGTTCACATATAGCGTACAGTCAAACCTCAGGCAGACAAGATTCTAGAGGTGGCCACCCCACTTAGACCAAATCCAGTTATACCAACTCTCATCGAGTCCAAGGGACGTACTACATGGGGAACACACCCCAACATATATCAAATGTAGGTTGGTTCATTAATAATGTAGCATAAATAAAGCATAATTCATCAACTTTAATAACCAAGTCCATAGTCTATCAAATAAGTCCACAATGCTATATAGTTCAATTACAATGTTCATGATATAATCAAATCCTCACATACAATTATCACTCAATCACACAATCAATCCTCTTGCTCCGAATCCGATCCCGCTACTAAAGCCTTGGGACCTGTCGTCTCACCTGAAATGTTAAACAAGTATGAGTCTACAACGAAGACTCAGCAAGCAACCCAAAAATGGATTACCGATCTAACATATATATAATGGTTTCAAAACATGTTATCGTATATAGATTTCAGCAACCATACTACTTGCAATATAATCATTTATCAAATACATCTTAAGACAAAAGTGAGTACAATTGCTACTTGAATAAAGCATGAGTTTAAGACATAAACCTAACTTCATAATGTTTTGTTTTGCAAAGAGATTTTAGATATGATCATGATGACATAATTCAAGCATTAACATGGTACCATTGTCATACATAGTTTTAAGAGTTTGCATATTAAGCATAATTACAAAACATTCACCCGAATGGTATATAAGACAAGTATTACATGAAACCATTATAAAGTTGAAAACAAACTCTTTGTATAATGTATACATATGTACAAATTTTGTCAAGACACAGCCCAAACCACCCATTAGAAGTCAGATAGACATATGAACATATACTCATCACCTAGGCAGATAGTGATAGAGTCTTGGTCATTACATAATACCGGAGAAAGTCCTCCCCACCTTAACCAGTGGTACTTGTCCACCTCCAGGATTACTTCTCTTGCCCTCGGGAACATATAACATATTGAACATTTCCATAGGGGCATTACCATGGTCCTGTTCCAGATTACTTCTATGGTGGCAGTGTCTTATTGGCCAGATATAGAATCATATACAAATTTCTCCAAATTCAAATGCAACATAACATGTTCCCAAATCATATACATATATTCAGATACTAACAGAGACATATTTCTGATTTATCACATGTTGTATTTTCTAAAATTTTCCCACAATTCATTTTAATAGAACACATTTCTCATGATTATAATAAGACTAAAAATAATTACAGTCATCGCAAAATCATAAAATTTTTTCAAAACATGTCTCTACTGTCATGAATCAAATCAGAAATGTTTCATGATTTTCTGGCATATATTCTAATTTCCACAGTAATCAAATATCAGTGATATAAATAGAGAAATATTCTCCACAATGAAATCGTATGTCAACCTGGTTCAATATTTTTATTAGATGTATATCATAATCACATAGACTACTATTAAAAATCTCATGATGTTTGGAATCCAAAAACTATTTATCAAATTAAAACAATACTACTGATTTTTGTATTTTAGTCATGAAAATTACAAAAAAAATAGACAAATTCAAATTTCAGATCTAACACAGTATGAATATATCCCTGACATGTACTTCTACATAGAAATCACAATTTTATCACTAGCTTGTATCAAATATAAAATTTTCTATTACATTTATGCTTAATTTTGAAATTCAAAAAATTTCCCTAAAATCATGGTGACTACAGAAATTAACTCAATTTACAGTATGGTAAAAAGTTGACCTACTTAACCCTGCACATTTCACAGAAAATCTATTCGAGGTTTGAACACAAAAATACAAATCCAGATATAAAAATAGGTAAAAATAATGGACAGAAGAACTTGACGGCAACCCTGTTGTCGTTAACCCTAATAGACGGTAAGAAGGTTGACGTTAATTTCATCGTTGACGTCAGTCAAGGTTGCCGTTAACCTGACAGAAAACCAGAACCCTTCTTGGTTCATATAAACCCCAAATTCGACTATTTTGTTAATTTTTAAAATCTTGGAAAAATCATAAAAAAGTAAAATATATGGTTGGGAACCCGATCCCTAGGTTACTTGCCTCTAAAACACCAAGAAATCAATGGATTTAGCCAATGAAGCCCACCTTGGCCAACCAAGACAGTCCTCCCTCTGGTTTAAAATCCTTGATCAGCAAGTCTCCGATGGTATGAGCACCTTGGAGACGCCTTCAGCCGTCAAAGGTACACCCTTTCAACTTGTTGCTGCTTGGTCTTTACCTCCACGAAGATCAAAATGCAGAATCTCTTCCAACCTTCCTTGAGACTTGGAGAAACTCCCCAAAATCGGTTCCAAGAAGGCTAACCCACTCGTTTTATAAAGGATTGGCCTCCCCAAACTCTGCCCACGAGGTAGGAGATGTAACACCCCAAGCATTTTCTAATTTTTAGCCCTTACCATAACTCCACCAGAGTTGGACTGCATAAATTTCGCTGTCAGTTCCGAAAGAAGTAGACATCAAGGTTTACTGCCGTTTACATAGAGTAGACGTCAATCGATCTGGATGTTTACCTTCAATTGATGGCAAGGGATGTTGCCGTTAACCTGCTGTTGATGGCAGTTGATGTTGCCGTCAGAAACACAGATCGACTCTGCATCCAACCTAAGAATAGACCTTACCACTCTACAACATACTAAACTATACACATATATACACAAAAAATTTTAAATGCACAACAAAATAGACAACAGTTGAAATAAAAAAAAATTAAGAATAAAGTTTCAGGGCATCACACTCTCTCCCCCTTAAAATAATATTCATCCTCGAAGATTGAGTCTAAGAAAACTCACCGAAAAGATGTGGGTACTTCATCTTCATTCCTTCTTCTAACTCCCAAGTTGCTTCTTCTTGTGTAAAATTCCTCCACAAGACCTTCACTAAGGGAATTCTCTTGGACCTCAAGTGCTAAACTTTACGATCCAGAATATTTATAGGCTGCTCCTCAAAGGATAAATCTTGCTCAAATCTGCCAGCTCATAAGTAAGAACATGAGATGGATCCCGTAAATACCTTCTTAGCATAGAAATGTGAAACACTAGATTGATGTTCGCCATAGATGGTGGTAATGCCAATTGATACGCTACATTTCCAACCTTCTTCAAAATCTCAAATGGTCCAATAAACCTTGGATTCAACTTTCCATGCCGACCAAATCTAATCACCCCTTTAGTTGGAGAGACCTTAAGGAAAACATGCTCTCCCACCTCAAACTCCAATTCTTTCCTTCTATTATCCGCATAGCTTTTCTGCCGGTCTTGAGTTGCCTTTAACCTTTGCTAAATCAACTGAATTTTACTAGATGTTTCTTGCACAGTTTCCGGTCCAACCAAGTGTCTATCACCAGCTTCTTCCCAACACAAAGGAGATCTACAAGGCCTACCATACAAAGCCTCAAATGGAGCCATACCTATACTTGCATGGAAACTATTGTTATAGGAAAAATCCACAAGAGGTAAATGCCTCTCCCAATCACCCTTCCAATCTACAGCACATGCTCTCAACATGTCTTCAAGAGTCTGGATTGTCCTTTCAGACTGTCCATCCATCTGTGGGTGAAATGCTGAGCTAAGCTTCACTTGAGAACCAAGAGCAACCTACAAACCTTGCCACAAGCTTGAAGTAAATCTTGGATCTCTATCTGAAATGATGGATTTTGCAACCCCATGCAATCTAACAATATTATCGACATAAAGCTTGGCTAAACTCTCAACATACAGCTTCTTTTTCATAGGCAATAAGTGTGCGGTCTTGGAGTATCTATCCACAATTACCCAAATAGAGGGCCCCTAAAAGATCTGGGCAAACCAGAGACAAAATCCAAGGTAACTTCTTCCCATTTCCAAAATGGAATGTCAATTCTCTGCATCAAACCTGATGGCCTCTGTCGTTCTGCCTTCACCTGTTGACATGTCCAACATCTAGCCACAAAATCAGCCACATATCTTTTCATACCTTGCCACCAAAAAGTCCTTTTTAGATCTTGATACATTTTACCATTACCTAGATGTATTGTGAATTTGGACCTGTGAGCCTCTTCTAAGATTTGCTTCCCAACATCAGCAATGTTTGGCAAACATACTCTACGCTGAAATTGGATAACATCTTCCTCATCACGAGCAATGCCTACCTTCCCTATCATTTCTTGCAATCTAGGGTCATCCTTCTGACCTTCCACCACACTATCTAGTAAAGAAGACCTGATAGTCATCTGAGCCACAAAAGCTTGGCGCAATTGTGACTCAACCTCCATAAAAGCACAAGCTGTATCTTCCATCATCTTCCAATCCTTCTGCGTCGACTACCACATTAACCTTGCCTGGGTGATAATGCAACTCAAAATCATAGTCCTTTAAGAACTCAATCCATCTCCTCTACCTCAGATTTAGCTCCTTCTGTGAGAATAAGTACTTAAGACTTTGGTGATCAGTGAATACCTCAAACTTGACACCATAAAGATAGTGTCGCCAAATCTTCAAAGCATGAACTACTGCTGCCAACTCTAAATCATGGGTCGGGTAGTTACGCTCATGCTCCTTTAATTGATGAGAAGCATAGGAAACCACTTTCCCATCCTGCATAAGCACACAGCCGAGACCAATGTGAGAACCATCTGTGTAGATCGTGAAACCATCTACCCCGCTAGGTAGAACTAACATAGGTACAGATGTCAATCTGCTTCTCAACTCACTAAAGCTCTGCTCGCATTCCTCGGACCATACAAACTTAACTCCCTTCCTTGTAAGCTTGGTCAATGGTGCTGCAATGGATGCAAAACTCTCTATGAAATGGCGGTAATAACCAGCTAATCCCAAGAAACTTCGTATCTCAGATGGTGATCTTGGAGTCTCCCACTCTAACACTGCCTTTACCTTAGATGAATCCACAGCTATACCATCTCCTGAAATCACATGCTCAAGGAAATGAAATTCTTTCATCCAAAAGTCACACTTACTGAACTTGGCAAACAACTTGTTCTCTCTCAAAACTTCAAGCAAAGTCTTCAAATGCTCCCTGTGAGATGCTTCATCTGGAGAATATATCAAAACATCATCTATGAAGACCACTACAAAACTATCCAGATACGGACTAAAGACCCGATTCATCAAGTCCATAAATGCTACTGGGGCATTTGTCAGGCCAAAAGGTAGAACCAGGAACTCATAATGACCATACCGCGTCTGAAAAGCCATCTTAGACGTGTCATCGGCCTTCATTCGGAGTTGGTGATAACCCGAATGAAGATCTATCTTAGAGAATACTGAAGCTCCCTACAATTGATCAAATAGGTTATCAATACGGGGTAAAGGATACCTATTCTTGATTGTTACTTGATTAAGCTTCTGATAATCAATGCAAAGCCTCATTGAACCATCCTTCTTCTTAACAAAAAGGACTGGAGCTCCCCATGGTGAAGAACTTGGACGAATGAAACCCTTGTCCAACAAGTCCTACAATTGCCTCCTGAGCTCTGCCAATTTTGCTGGTGCCTTGGAAATAGGAGTTGTACTTGGCATCAACTCAATAGCGAACTCAATGTCTCTTTCTGGTGGTAAACCAGAAAGATCCTCGGGGAAGACGTCTGCATAATCACGAACAACCTCAATCACCTCAATATGTGGTGTATCAGTGTCCTTAGACACAACCATACTAGCCAAGTACTCACTGCAACCTTTGCTCAACATCTTAGCCGCCTTCAATGCAGACACCACAAACTTCCCTGCCATGTTCTTGTGTAAGGGATGTAAAAACTCATCCTCACCTGGAATGCGGAAAATGATCCTCTTCTTCCAACAATCTAGCAAAGCATAATGCTCCTCTAGCCAATCTAGACCCAGAATAGCATCATAGTCCTTCATCTTCAATAGATAAAAGCACCCTGCCAAGTCCCACTCTTCTATGCACACATATAGTGAGGAAAAACACTTATTAGTGATCATAGCACTGCCGGTGTATGCACAGACAATGGAATCTCCAAATCTATAGCTTCTGCATCAGAATCCTTAAGCAACACCTTAGCAAACCTCTCAGACACAAATGTGTGTGTAGCACCAGTGTCAAAAAGAACTCTAGCTGTAAGACCCGGCTTCCCGGCTTTCCTTCCGGTGCCTTGCATGATTGGCCACTAACGCGTCTGGGCTGGGCGACACGTTAGTGTTGCGACGTGGGTGTTCGACGTAACAGTCATCCTTGTCATGACCAGCTTGTGTGTTGCATTCTTGTCGCACCTTGCTTCTCTATTGCGTCTCAGTGTTGTGCCCAGTCAACGGGTTGCGACAGTGTTCCATTTCTTCAGTCACCGAATGCCTGTCTGGGTGGCAGGTGTGTCAGTATGACCTGTCGCATTGTCGCGGCATCCCTGGGGATGCATTATGGTGCGTTGACCCATCGTGTTAAGGTCCTTAACGCGATGCGTCGCGCTATCGCGTCTTAGGTGCCAAAGGCTTAAGGCCTTGGCCAGCGACCCCTTCTCCCTTTTCCTCCTTTCCCTCTCTCTTCTCCCCCTCCGGCGGTGCTCTGCCTCCCTCTCTCCACTTTGTGCATTTCAGGCGAGGAGGAGGGTCGTGCTTGTGTTCCCGGTGCCGTGGAGCTTGCGTGGAGCGAGGAGGAGGTGGCCCATCCGACATGAAGGGCCCTATTGGGTTCATTTCTTCTTGAAAGGTAGGGATTGTTTGTACCCTTCTCGATCTGGGTGGATTGGGAGCCCCTCGTGGTTTGTAGATAGCATTTCCTGCTTCTCCATGCTCCCCTCCCCTGTGTGGTGTGTTTGTGGTGTGTGGGTGGCCCCGGGATGGAGCATCCAGTGGTTCTGCCTATCTTCTGGTGTCACGACCATGGTGAGCGTTGCGACACTAGAGGGTGCGATCGTGTCACGATGCACTGGCTCGATGCGATGGCGTCGCGGTCCGACGGTCAGACGCGATCATGTCGCGGTGCATTTCCCTGTCACGACAAGGTTGTTGTCACAGTTCCCCTACCTGTCACGATGGTATTGCGATAGCCTAGGGGGACGCGACAATACCTGTGTTACCTTGAGTGTTTCCGTGGTTCCGGTTGGGGTGTCGACTTGTGCCCCAGAGCTGGCTTGCCCTTGGGACCTTCTGGTGGGGAACGCGGCAGGTTGCCTCACTGCGTTCAGTGACCGAAGGTGACACCTTCGTGGTCATGTCCTAGCTGCGGTGCTAGGAAGCTCGCGTCTGTCTAATAATCGATTGTCTGACGGCCAATCAATTATTAGCAGAGCGATGTTTTCCGTACTGTCTGGTGGTATTATGAGGTTCTGGCTTGCTTGTGCGTGCCTTGGTTGGCCGACGGCCCTCTTGAGGGTCTGTGCATGCCTCGTGCTTGCTGGGCTTGTCGTGGGTTACAAACCAGCGGTTCGGCGTGGTTCTTGTTATGCTTGCCCCGCCTGTTCGCCCGATGCTTGGCACTTGAGGGCTTGTCCCGTTTAGAGGTTGTCTCCATTGCCTGGGACCCCCATCCTTGGGAGCCTTTGACGGAGCATTCGGGACTATGAGCGTGCTCGAGTTGGCAGCCAAGTTGGCAGACTCTGGAGTTGAGGGGAAAACGAGATTTAGGCAGCGGTGTCGAGTCATTTGTAGAGCTCTCTTGGTTGGTCTGGGATGCCGAGGTCGGCTGGAGTTATTCCCAGTGTAGGCCAGTCAGTCCTTCTTCTTACTTCCTCACCCTGCGTTGGTTCTGGAGCCACGTAGCGAGGTCAGGCGTGAGGCCGTAGCTTGGCCAGGCTGCAGTTGTTGTTGTGCTGTGGTGTTTCTGTGGCGGCTCTGTCTCGCTCTTCCGGGGAGGCAGAGGCAAGAGCTAGGCTGGCGAGCAGAGGGAGTGGCGGGTGTGTCCTCCTCTTGGCTGCCAGTGGCGGTGGCTTGGTTGTTGTTGTTGTGACAGTGTTTCCTCACAACGTTTCTAAGTATGACTTGTTGCCCTAGCCTGCACGGTGGTTATAGCCTGGCCGTGTCTAGCTTCCGTGGGCGTTGTTGGTTTGGCCTTGTTGGCCCGTGCTTCTGGTGGTTTCCGCTCGGTGTCCTCTTGGTTCTGTAGTCTCATTCTTGAGTGCCAGTCCGTGGTGGCACCAGCATGTGTGGCTTCCCGACCTCGTGGTGTGTCTGGGGTCCAGGGTGGTTTTGCTTGTCGGCCCTCGACCTTGTGGAGGTTCGAGGTGGCCGTGCTTGTGGTGAGACGTCGTTCTCACCTGGTTGTTGCATGATCTTGGCGGGTGTGCCGGGGGTTGCTTCCGCTTTGTGCCCGACTCCGTTAGTTTCTGCGGGAGTCATGTGTGTGTCATGACCTTGGTTGGTGGTCGTGGCATTGTATTGTTCTATTCCGCTACTTTGTAGTACCCTGTTGTAGGTGTTCCTCGCTTTACATCTTTCTAATGTAGTTTCTTGTTTTCGGAGTTCCTGCTGCTCTGGCTGATGATGGACTGGTAATCCCTACTAGGCCTTGTTCGCGAGGCTCACTCCCCCTACTTCCTTCAGCTAGGGGCTCATCGTCGCGGGAGCTCGGTGTCTGACGGGTTGCGGAGGTGGCTGTGGCGCTGTGTGTTGTCAGCAGCAGTGAGGGTGAGTGTTGTGAGCTCTTGTACTTGAGTGAGTTGAGAGTTGTGCTTTGCAAGTTCTCGGGGTATACCCCTTAAGGACTGCACCTTTCTTCATGTATCTGTGCTTTTATTTGGGACACATTGTATAGTTGTTATATTGTTATAGTTATTTAAATTCAGCACATATCTCACTAGACTATTCTTCTAACCCTTACGGGTCTTCGGATCCGTGGGTGGTGGCGCGAACTTCAGGGTCCGTAGCGAGGTCCAGGAGGTCGGGTCATTATAGTTGGTATCAGAGCGTGGGTCTATTGAGATTTGTAATGAGTTAATAACTATAGCTATCCCAATGAAAGGTACTAGTATGCTGCTGACACTATCCAGCTAGTGTTAGGCTTGTGCTTTCAATTGTTTTGCAGGTGTGCGGCTTCCATGCAAGGTTTGTGGGCGTGCTGCAGTGGGTTGTAGCTGTTGCTATGTCGCTTGCGTGGTCGCTCGGTGTGTTCGTGTCGTGGTGGCGCGGTTGGCAGTGGACTCGCTGGCAGTGGTCTTCCCTGTCTGGAGGATGGTTGCAGCCAAGTCCAGGTGCGGTGCTCCTGGTCGTCTTCATCGCATTTGGGTGCGTGTGTGTGACACCCCGGCCCCCTTGGTCCTTCTGACCCCGTCCTCAGGGTCGCGACAGGCGCCCTGGCCGCGACATGGTCGCGGCAGAGCGGCCTGCCGCGACAGTATTGGCGATTCGTGTCGCGGCGGGGGTGGGAGTCGCGTCCTTGTCACGTCGCCCCTGGCTGTCGCGACTCTGTTCTGACACGACTTGACCGCTGTCCTGTCTGTCAGAACGGTCGTGTCGGGTGGCAGGGTCATCGGCGTTGACGCGACCTGTCAGGCCGTCGCGACTGCTTTCCGGTCTTCGAGGTTTGACCGTGCTTTTGGTGTCGCGCCTTGGCGGGCGGCCGCGACATGGTCGCGACGCTTTTGGGCGTCGCGACAGTGTTAGTGTCGCGGCGGGCCGCTACGTCGCATCATGGGGGCCATCGGTTTAAAACCGAAGGCACGCCCCATTTCCCTCTCTCACCCTTTTCGCTCTTTCTCCCCTCTCATGAGCTCTCTCGCGGTTTCTCGGTGTTTCTCCTTGCTCGCGGTGCTCGTGCTGAGGTGTGGACGTGCCGTTCATGCAGGGCGTGTGTTTGCGGCGTGCGGTGCGAGGAGGAGGAGGAGTTCTTTCCTACGAGAAGGCCTTAACGGGTTCGTTCTTCGTGTGGAGGTAGGGACTCTTGATCCCCTTGCCCTAAGCATGATCCCTTCCCCCTCTTGACCGTGGTTTCCTTGTGGTTTGGGGTTTGGGAGTGTGAGAACTCCATGCTCGAGCTGAGTAAGGTTTCCTTCGAGCGTAGATCCATGCTTTGAGGGATCGTGGGTGGTTTGGTGGATTTATAGCTTTCAATGTACGTGGTGCGTGATCCCCTCCCCCATTGTGGATGTTGTTTCGTGTTTTGAGGAGGGTTCCCGGAGAGACTGTTCCGGAACCTGCTCGGCTAGTGACGCGGTCGTCTCGGAGGCCGCGATCATGTCGCGGTGGTGCGCCCGACCGCGACATGGTCGCGACGCTCCTGTGCGTCGCGTCCGGGTCGCGACCTGCGCGGGCGTCGCGACATGGTCGCGACGGCCCGCTGCGTCGCGACTCCGACCGAGAGACAGGTTGGCCTTTTTCCGCTTCCGTTCCTCTTTTACTATTCCCGTGGCACCTGTGCTAGTTCCCTAGTACGGTCTCACACTAGTCGTTCGCCCGGTGCGCGGCACTTGAGGGCTTGTCCTGTGTGAGAGGTTGTTACCATTACCTGGGACCCCCGTCCTCGGGAGCCTGTTGAGGGAGTACTCCGGGCTACGAGTGTGCTCGAGTTGGCAGCCACCTGGGCGGACTCTGGAGCTGAGGGGAAAACGGTGGTTAGGACAGTGGCGTGTGAGTCGCTTGCAGAGCTCTCGTGGTTGGTCTGGGACGCCGAGGACAGTTGGAGTTCTACCCGGCGCAGGCCAACCAGTCCTTCTTCTCACTGCCTCGCTCCTTACGGCCCGGAACCGTTTGGAGAGGTCAGGCGTGGGACCGTAGTCCGGCCAGACTACGACGGTTACTGTTGTGTTGCTTGTGTCCTACCTCGCTCTGACGAGACGCGAGGGGCAGGACCTAGGTCGAGGATAAGACGTCTGTGGACGCACTTGACCGTCTGACTAGTGGTGTTGTTCCCGTAGCTAGTGTTCTTGTCCAGGCGGAGTTCCCTCCGTCTGTGTTTACTAGCCGTGTGGTGGTCACGCCGAGCAGTCGTACGGAGTTTCCGACCGAGAGTACTTTCCGTACCGTGCTAGCTTTAGCTTCGTTTCCGCACTTCCGTTGTAGGTAGAAAGATATAAACTGTTGTCTTTCCCTTATTAATAGTTATATATGTTCCTCTGCCTATTTAGAGCCAGTAGGAGATTGGTAGTCCCTACTGAGCTTCTGTTATGAAGCTCATCCCTCCGTTTTCCAGGTGAGTCTTCTCAGTAGCGGCAGGGCGCGCGTCGGGCGGAGGAGACGGGGCGGTAGTCGAGGTCCCCGTAGCTAGCAGTGGTTCCCCCTCTCAGTGTACGTCACCCTCGGGGTATGCCCCTAAGGGACTTGTCTCTCCCCTTTCCTTACTTGTACTAGTGTGCGTGCGTTGGGACTGTACTTAGAGCAGTACGCAGCGGTCTCGCTTTACTTTCCTGTTTCCGCTTGTACGCTTCTAGCTTAGCAGTTGACGTTTACTTCCGTTACATATCCTGTCAGACGCGTGTTATAGCCCTTCCGGGTCCCCCGGATCCATGGGCGGCGATCGCGAAAATCGGGTCCTCGGCGTGGGCCGAGGGTCGGGTTCTCGGGTCGTTACAGTGTGTGTCGCTATGGCGGAGAGAGCCTGTGTGTGGTATGGCCTTCACCGGTGCAGGGTTGTTGTTTGTGGAACCGGTCGAAGTGTCCCTACCTTGTTGGCTATTCCCCTATTGTTGGGGTGTGCTGTGTTGGTCTTGTGTGTGGTCTCATGTCTGTGCGCTGTTGTGCACAGTGCTCTTCTTGGTCGGCGTTGTTGCTCAGGCTAAGCATATGTTATGTGTGCCATGTTGCATCGCTGGTTGAGCATTGTGACACTTGTCTGTGGTTGTTGTCGGCCTGGTGCTGGCTGGTTGTGAGCTCTGGTGATGTGCTCCCAGAGTCTTTCTCTATTGGTTTTGGCGGAAGTGAGGTTTCCTCATAACTGTGTTGTGCTCGTTTCTGGTTGCTGTTGCGTTTCCCTCTGGGTTGAGGTGCATCACTTGGTTGCCCTGTATTCTGGTGAGGTTTCCCAAAACCGTTATTGTTGTCTTGGTGAGGGTTTCTCCCAGGACTGTTCCATGCTAGTTTCTGTCTGTTACTGTGCTACCTCAGGGTCTGAGGTGTGCTATTGATTTTGCTGGTACGTTCTTGCTGGTTTTCCCAGAACGGTGCCTTGGTGGTTCTAGTGGAGGTTCTCTTAGGACCGACTTGTGTTGCTTCTACAGTTCTGCTTGCTGCGATGTTCTCTCTGAAGTTATGTGTTGTTTGGTCGTTTGGGTTGTGCGTTCTGGTGAAGGTTCTTCCTAGGATCGCCCTTTGTCGTTTCTTGCGGAGGTTCTTCCTAAGAATGTTCTATTTCGGGCCACCATTGTGTTGCCCTTGCGGTTTGAAGTGTGTCGTTTGGTTGGGCTACATTCTGGTGAGGTTTTCGCAGAACGTCTCTTGGCACTTTTGGTGGAGGTTCTCCCCAAAGCTGCCCAGTGTTTGTTTTGGTTGTCGCTTCTCTCTCTCTCTCTCTGTAGAGATGAGCTGTCATTTTTTCCGGTTGGAAGCTCAGTGTTACAGTCTGCTTGGGTGTTGTTGGTCAAGGTGTGCTACCTTTAACCATGTGTCTAGCCATTGCATTGGCCAGGTTGTCTCGTTGTTCGTTTCCAAGTTCTCGGCTGTGTTGGTGGGATTTTGTGTGTCCCCATGGTGCGGGTGTTTGCGTCGTTTCTCGCTCCCGGTGTGCTCTTGCAGATAGTGATCTGGTGAGTGCAGTCGGCATCTGGCTGGTTGTGCTTCTTATGGAAGTGCCAGTCTTGCGTTGTGGTTTTACCTCTCTCGTGCATGGAAGAGACTCGTTGTGTGTCTCCTGCCTCTGCTTTCCGTGGGTTGCTCGGGATGGCAATGCTCCACTGTGGTGTTGTGTTTCCAGGGTGCGCATCGTTCCGACCTTCTGGTGGAGTCATCTTCCCTCAAGTTATTTTTGGGTCGAGCTAGTTGCTCCCCTCGTGCCGACATTTCCTCGTGGCATCGTGGGTCGGTGGACCTGTTCGTGCCATTTGTTGTTGTGATTGTTTCTTTCTGCCTGCCTGAACAATTTGGGGCATTGGGTCCCTGTTGGTTTGGTGTGAGGTAGTACCATTTTCTTGTTGGGTTGCATGCGTGAGCGTTGCCCTGCTGTGCACCGATTCTCTTGCTTTGCTTGCTCGTGCAAGCGTTGTTCCGGTGTGTGCTCGATTGTGCCTTGGCTTGTGCATTAGAGGCTTTTCGTGTCATTATTTTGGTGTTTGGCCTCTCTATTGGTCGTGATGGAGGTGGTGCTTCTTGCTCTTGAGCGCCAGGGAGTTGCTGTGGTTTTCGCTCCCTGTGCGGCAGAGTCGGTGCTCCGTGTTTTGGTGTGCTTTTTGGAGCCAACGTGGTTGTTGTGCTCTTGATGTTGTCGGCTTTCCGTGCATTTCTTTTGTGGGTCTCTGGTGGAGAGTCCCCTTTGGTGGGCCCTATGTCGTCTCGGGCCGTTGGTGTTGTTGTGTGTGCTGCACCTTGTGTGCTTTCCGATGCTTCGTGTTTTTTGTGCCTCAAGGGCTGGGTTCGATGTGGCTTGTTGTGCCCTTTCAGGCTTGCGATCCTTTGTGTGTGGCTTTTGGCAGGTCTCTGGTGAAGAGTCCTTCCTGTTAGCCCGTGGTGTTGTTTCGGCCGCTGGTGCACCTGTGTTGCACTTTGCTTAGTTTTGGTGCTTGTGGTAGCACTGTGTGATCGTGCTCGAGTATTTCAGTTTTGTGCCATCTGGAGCCTTGGTGCATTATGTTGTACCTTGGGTGGCTCCTGGTGCTTATGATAACACCATGTGTTGTGCTGTGTGCCATGATCGTGAGCTTCGTGCGTCATTTCACGAGTTTGCTCAGTGTCGGAGGCGTTGAGCTTTCTGCCTCTGGGACACTTGGTGCTAGTCGTGCCTCGTGGTTGTACCGTTACCGCTGTGGGGTGGCTGCTTTACTTTGCCTAGGTAGCCCTATCGGTGGTACGCCAGGCTTTGGTCGTGGCCTGTGTCCAGGTTTTCCCTCTTGCTTTGGGAGCGAGTGTGTTCGGTTGTGGTACCCTACTTCGGTCTGGGTCCCTCTGAGGTCGACGTGTTGCTCTTAACCTCTGCGGTTGTTTCACTTCCCGTGTGGTTGTACGTCTTTTTGGTGGTTGGCATGTTGGTACCCGCGCTGAGCCCTGTGTGCGCATGGCGGGTGTGCTGCCAACTCCTTGTTGGTTCTGCTGTTGTGCGTGGTGTTGGTGAGTCTGTAAGCCGATCGCGGAGTCTCCTGTTCATTCGTCTGGTGATAGTGAGGCTTATTGGCTTGCTAGTACTCGACCACATGGTTTGTCGATGTTGTAAGGTGCCAAGTTCTGGCTTGACTTCAGATGTCTTCCGTGATTCTGTTGCGATGTCACGCCCCGACGCGGAATATCAGAACGTGAGGCAGTTGCAAGTAAGCGAGTATAGAGCATAGAATAGACAACAAGCCATTGAAAAATTAAATAATGTGAAATCAAATATCTTTCATTGATAATTCAATTGTTGTCTATTACATCAACTAACTCAGAGCCATAACATAGGGCCCAATCGATTCTCATACAAAGAAAGATATAAAAGACTAACCAAGACATCTCGGATAACATGGTGATGTCATGGCACTCATGGATCACTCCTGGTCCTCCCCATCCTCGTGAGTGTACTCATTCTCCTCAGCCTCACCTGAGAACACAATGACAAATAATGTAGGGTGAGCGACAACGCCCAATAGGATTTATATCTCATGGTGCGGGCAAACATTACATGATTAATGTATTAAAAGTAGAGTCACTATATGAGAGAGCAAGAGAGTCAAGTAATGTAAGAGATAGCACGATAGCATGAATCAAGATAGCACAATAGCATGTGATTGAAATTGCATAAGTTTCCAAATGTAGCACAAAGCAGGATGGCCATAGCACAAATAGCACAATGTATAACAATAGCACAACAAGTATAGTATAGCACTTTGATTGTCATTTAGATAGTCGAGATAGATAGCACTTGAGTGTAATGTCAAACACTCTGGTCAATTAACTCCCACGGGCACTAGCACTTTTAGACGCACCTCCCAGGACCAGACCGAGCCCTTTATATTGCCAGGCATTAGTTATATTGTTTATCATTAAACAATCAGTCAAATGGCCAATAGAGAGTACCAAGAAATAGATGAGAGTACTAGATGAATAGACGAGATAGCAGAGAGTGTGTGAAAAGATGAGCGAGTAGTGTATAGATGAGAACTATAGGTCATTGCACATAAAACGTTGATTAAACGGGCGATAGTAACAGTTGCACAACACGCGTGATTAGTGTTGGCAGTCAGGTGGAATTCGCTACCCTTCCACTGGCCATGTTATGCACAGGTCTAGAGGTCCGACGTGATTCAAGATAAGAGAGAACTTCTAAATAGCCGTTTGGATCATGTTGATCCCTAAGGGTGTTATAAGTGTTAGGGTACAACTAGCTCGGTCTCCATGAGGGAATTCATAGAGTACGGAGTCTTACAGAGGTCTTAACAAAAGGTCTCTTGTCTACCAGAACAGAATGTCAAATAGAGAGGTTTCAACTTTCAAGATAGTAGTGTGTAGAGAAAACGAGTTCCTCAACGTTCTAGAGGAATTATAGAACAGTGGAACGGCGATAATGGTAAACCAATCCACGTAAGAAAATGGAACAATGTCATTATTATCATGGATGAATAATGTGCAATTATTGAAGTAAATTACCAGATAATTTATCCAAGTATTTTCTGTATGGTTTCATGGCAAGGATAATCGTTTGATGTGTGCATGTGCATGAAATTATGAGAGCATGTAATAGTCGTGCACAATACCTTTGAAATTTAAGAAAAACATGTAAATATATTAAAGTTTGTTAACATGATTGATTACTATTCATTACACAGTCATACAAACATGCTTAACATGCCTAAATAATCATTTAAATAACACCATAACCACTACTGGAATAATACAGGTAAATCGCGAAGGGTATGATGGTCGCATTTAACAGACGGGTTAGAAACGTGACGATGAGGACCGTCGCATTCATGCAAACCCTAACTATTCAAAAGGCGTGATTCCCCAGAGGTGGGAAACAACGGTGAAATGCGACGACCTTCGCGGTCGTGTTTCAGAAGTCTTCTAACGGTCAACAGGCACACAGTTTGATGCACGGTACAAATGAAACCCTAGACAAATCGCGATGACATGGTCGGTCGCCTTTCAGGTAAACGTGACGGTCATGTCCGATGCGATACCTGTCGATTGAATTGTGACGTCTGGCTTGGTCGCGATTCAAGGTTCAACCCGAAAACAGAAGAAACATGCAGCGATCTTCATGCAACGCTTATAACTCTCAATCTAGGGCACATGGGGCAAAATGGTGAACATGGGACTTGTAGGGGACATCAAGTAGAAGAGATCTGTGCCTTTGGACCGAATCAATTTGGTTTCATTAGGCGTGCAAACTAGCATGAACAAGAAACGACGCAGACTTGCATGCTCATGGGAAAACTCTTATAACTCGATGGATACATGATGAAAATTAGGCAAATCACTTGCATATGAAACTAGATATGTAGAACTACAAGATGGTACGAGTTTAGTTCTTCTTTAGTCTGAGAATACCTACCTTTGTGAAGATCTAAACCAGACAGTTGCACAGATCGCAGCAGAGCACGGTTGAGGAAGAGCTTGGTTCTCCAGCCATTCTCCTCTGCTCCTGGTGCTCTAGGTTAGCCTCCCACGACTCCAACATGTTCATGGACCTTCCCCTTTAGTTTACGAAGAATACTTATATGTCTAGGGTTTATTTCAAGTCCTAACATAACTAGGAAAGATGGGGTGTGGCCATCGCTAGTTTCCTTCCTTGTTTTGAAGATCTCTTCTCCCATTGGAGTGGAATTCCTCTTAGATGGTTCTTGCTATGCTGGGTCACGAATTTGATTACCTGTCTTTGATGTTCAGTCCATCGCCATATAAAATTTATTATAAATTATATATGTATTTTTGGTGATTAACAAAACCTTAAAAAATATTTTCTAACAACATTTTCTAAAGTTTATCGACAGGAAATAACTTAAGCAAAATCTATAAGTTGTCCACACACACTGTCATTTGAAGTTCAAAGCATAAATTTTGTTTAAGTATACATTGACTTCCATATAATAGAACATCCATTTCGTTGATACATCGATTTCATATCACTTAAACATCGATTTCATTTGTACATCAATTTCATATCACTTAAACATCGATTTCATTGGTACATCAATTTCATATCACTTAAACATTGATTTCATTGTTACATCGATTTCATTTCACTTAAACATCGATTTCGGTAAAACAACGATTTCATGATCGATTTCACTTAAACAACGATTTCATCATTGAAACAACGATTTCATGATCGATTTCATTTAAACAATGATTTCATCATTGAAACAATGATTTTATGATCGATTTCACTTAAACAACGATTTCATCATTGAAACAACGATTTCATGATTGATTTCACTTGAAACAACGATTTCATGATCAATTTCACTTAAACAACAATTTCATCATCAAAACAACAATTTGATCACATAAACAACGACTTGGTCACTACATCGATTCTGTGACACTTAAACAACGATTTGGTCGCCATAATGATTTGGTTATTGTTACAACGATTTGGTTGAAATAACGATTTCATCTCTACATCGACTTCAGTTAAACAACGACTTTGCATAGAACATCGATTTCATTAATACATGGATTATGCTCACATCAACTTGATTTCATGGATTATGCGCTCATCGACTCTCTCTTCTTTGATTACAACTCTCTCTTAATGATTACATTTAATACAACTGTCAAGCATTCTTTAGTTCCGTTCCACATGATATTCAAATGTATTTCAAATCTTTGTGGATTTCAACGTTTTCCCGCAAAAGCATGTTGTATCCTATATTGTCTAACCTTTATTGTAATAGTACACTGTAGGATCGAATAGGTGGATGGATCAGATCTAGAAGGTGGGGGTTGAATAGATCGAACACCAATTAATGCGGAAGCTTAAGCAATTCAAAATTACTTCGAATCAAAGATCAATTCAGATAAACAATTTACTGATCTGAAGTATGGGTGTGTGTAGATTATGTGTGAAGCAATTAAACACTTAGTGTGAAAGCGAAATCCAATGCAAGCATCTAGCGCAGACAAGTAGATCAAACCAATGCACAAAGGATTTTTAGGTGGTTTGGAAATCACACCAGTGATTCCTACAACGACCCCTCACACAGTAAGGCTTCACTACTCAAAAGAGTGAAACTCACACCGGAGCACGAAGACTCCAAACACCCTTGAGCTCGATGGCTCAAACACACAACCTGGAGCACAACGACTCCAAAAACTGAGCACAACGGCTCAAACCACAACAGGAGCACAATGAATCCAAATTGAGCACGACGGCTCAAACCACAAAAGGAGCACAATGACTCCAAATTGAGCACGACGGCTCAAACCACAAATAGCTAGAACAAACACAATAGAAATCAGATCCTCTAGCAATGATCTGATTCACAGACTCAATCGTACATAGAAATCTGCATAGAACTTCATACACAGATCTCACAGACAAAAGTGAGAAGAACAATCCAAGAAATGGGTAAAATATATGTAGATTGGATGTTCTTTGGTGAAGAGGTCTTGCAGATGCTCAAATTGAAGAGACTTGAAAGAATTCGATGAAGATCCCCTTCAATTTGCGATGCTCTGCTCCAATGGCATCTGAATTGCCAGAAATTCTTCTTCTGCTGCTGCTCTTCAGTTGGATCTGCTCCCTTTCTCAGCACATCAAACTTCTCTCCAGAGATTGGCCTTGATTCCCACGTCCTTCCTCTTGAAAGGATGGTCTATAGCTTCTGGAGATGGAGCAAGATCTGGAAGAACCCTTTTTGCTGCCAAAAAGCTTCTTCTGGAAATGGTATGGGCTTCTCCTCACTTGTGGTATGAGGATCATGGGTATTTATAGCCCCATATGTCCATGAGATGCCTTGGGGTGCGTGGGCACAGAAATCTAGGTCAAATCCCTTGATTCCTAAGCAGCCAGGTGTCTAGAAAAAAATTCCGTTTTTGAGCTTCAGACGAAGTGTGTCGACACACAGGCAGACTATGTCGACACCACTGGCTATTGCTTCAGAACTGGCTTCTGGGAGGGACAAGGAGTGTCGACACACATGCATACTGTGTCGACACTACTGGCAGACTGTGTCGACACACAGGCAGACTGTGTCGACACCATTGGCGGACTGTGTCAACACACAGGCAGACTGTGTCAACACCACTGGCAGACTATGTCGACATACAGGTAGACTGTGTCAACACCACTGTGACAAAGTTATGTAAACCTGAAAATATGAATTGTGAACCATTAACATAAGTCATTATCATCAACATATGAAATATTAACATGTCATTTAGTCATCATTTTAATATGTACAAAATGTCATTATCAAAATCAAATTATGATTGATGTCAAATAGTCATGATGAAAATCATCATTAAAAGGTTTCAAATACACACTCAACGCAACATTCTCCCCCTTTTTGATGATGACAAATAAATGCAATTTTCTTCCATGTCTGTAATTTCTCCCTCTTAAGCCTTTGCAATTTCTCTCCCTCTTTGACAACATCAAAAAGATATTCATGAAAGAGAACAAAGAATGATAGGAGATCAAGAAATGCAGTTGTAGAAATGACGGTTCAGGAATGATCAAACTAAGTGAGGCAAAGTGATATTGACATATGAGAGAAGTTATTGTGTGTTTTGTATTGTGCAATAAGTTTAATCATAAAGACACACTCAACACAAGGTAAAGCATGATATAATGATCTGAATGTAGTTAAAATAATGATGCAAATGTGAAGTGAAGTGACCTATATAGGTGAGCAGAAGTATTTAACAAGGATGTTAGGAGCTTTAATTTTAACACAATGTAGAATAATAGGTCTAAACTCAGTATGCATGAACTTTATTAAGGTTTTAAGCTTTTCCATCCTGTCAAGTTGATTTTCTTTCATTTTGAACTGGGAAAGAATACAAGAATAAATTAGTTAAATCTCACTTTTCAGTGCAAGAGATCACATTGATCAGATGCAAGACCTCCTGATTACTCAGTGGTTTAACTTTTATTATCTTATACAGAGTTGAAAATTTTGATTACCACTTTTTGACGTGAAACTAATCACTTTTTAGGTGAAATGGCCCGGTTACTCAGTGGTTCAAGATTTTGCATTGCTCTGTTTGTATCTTTCCAGATTGTTGATCATTTTCTTTTGATGTTTTGCAGGAATATGTTTGCTTTGACCAGAAGAGTCATGACTACGAATTTAGAAAAAGTATTCTTAACATGTGGTAAAAGTGAAGCTTAAACATGCACATGTTAAAGAATAAAGCTACTCATGTGCCTACAAGTGTTTTGCAAGTCATTTTAAAGACATTCAGTATTAAGATTGCTTAACCTTGAAATGATAATGAATCTTTGAAATTAAACTAAATACACAATGAGTTTAGTTTCAATGTCTTAATTCTCTCATAAGAAAATAGCACAAGGACTCAAAAATTCTGATGAGTTTGGGGCTCAAAATAGAAAAGTAAGGTCAAGGAATGTGACAATGACTCCCCCTTTCATGTATCTCCCCCTCAAGAGGTGAACATGAAGATTATTGAAGAAATAAGAATGAAATGAAGTGAAAATAGAATGCACAAGAATGTTTTATTGAAAGACAAAGACTCCCCCTCAACAATTGCATACAAGGCTCTTGATACTTGGTGGAGACATATACTCTCGCATAGTGAAAGTGTCCAGACAAGCCTGACTTGTCTTTCTTCAAATCACCATTTGATATACCAAGAATGCCAATGCAATGTGAGAGTGAGGAATTTATTTGCAAGAATAGGAAGACTTTTATTTGTAAAAAGAGATAGAAGATATCAAGAATGTGGAAATTTGCACAAACCAAGCTCTCTTCTTAAAGATGAGAATTTATTTTCTGGAATAAGCTTAGTGAAAATATCAGCAATTTATTTTTCAGTTTCAATGTGGGTCTTCATTTATTGAATTCAGAAAAGATGATCTAGTTCTAACTCTATCATGCACATTACCAACTACATTCTCAATTGGATGACCTCTTAGAAATCTGTTTTCAGGAATTACCTCTTGGGATGCATTCAGTTCTAGAACAATATTACCTGAACCACTTGTGGTAGGTGACTGATTGTCCAAATTTTCAAATGGATCTTCATCCTCTTCAACAGTTGGTGAAGATTCGACAATGATGTCAACTTCTTCATTACTTTGAGGAACCCTGCAAGATGTAGAGTCATCAGTTTGATACGAATTTTCATCAAAAACTACATGTGGAAATTCTTCCACATTTTTATTCTTGAGAATATAAACTCTAAAAGCTCTAGAAATTTCTGAATAGCCAAGAAAAATGGCTTCAAGGCTTTTGACATCAAATTTATCAAGATTTTCTTTATTATTATTATGTACAAAGCACTTGAAACCAAAACTTTAAAGTAAGACAGAGTTGGCTTTTTGTTTTTCAAAAGTTCATAGGGGTTTTTTCTAATTTTTGGTATGACCAATGCTCTGTTCAAGATGTGATTTGCTGTGTTTACAGCTTCAGCCCAGAAGGATTTGGGCAATTTACTTTCCAGAAGCATAGATCTAGCCATTTCCACCAGAGTTCTATTCTTCCTTTCCACAACTCCGTTTTGTTCTGGAGTTCTTGGAGAAGAGAATCTGTGGAAAATGTTCAGTTCAGCACATAAATCAGAAAAAGCTGTGTTTTCAAATTCTCCCCCATGATCAGTCAAAATGGATTTGATTTTATATAAAAAACCCATTAAGGCAGTGGTGCAGAAATTCCTGAATTCTAAACAAGTATCACATTTGTGGGATAGAAAGATGACCCAAGTGTATCTAGTAAAATCATCAATGATGACAAATCCATATCTTTTACCACTAAGACTAAGAATTCTTGTTGGCCCAAAAAGGTCCATATGAAGTAATTCTAGTGGCTTAGAAGCGAGTACATCATCGAAAATTTTAAAAGATTTTCTGGTTTATTTTTCCTCAGCACATATCCCACAAAGTTGATTTTCAACATTTGGGAAAGATTCAGGAAGTCCTTTAACTAGATTTAGCCTTAAGAGTTTATTTATTGTGTTGAAACTTGCATGATCAAGTCTTTTGTGCCATGTCCATACAATTTCATTTTTATTTGCCACCAAACAAATGTTTTCAGCAAAGTTTTTATCAAGATTGATCATGTAGACATTGTTTTCTCTTTTACCAAAGAATTTTATTTTTTCAGTTGAAGAATCAATTATTTTGCAAAAATCAGATTAAAAACAACCTTGTGACCTTTGTCACATAATTGGCTTATACTCAAAAGATTGTAGTCTAAACCGTGAACTAACAGAACATTTTCAATTGAGTTTGAGGAGGATTTACCAACCTTTCCAGATCCAATGATTTTCCCTTTATTTTTACCTCCAAATGTGACAGATCCTCCTTCCTTTTCAATCAGAAATGAAAATTTTGTTCTGTCTTCTGTCATGTGTCGTGAACACCCACTATCAAGAAACCACACATTGGAGCTAGGTGCACGACCTTCCTGCATAAATCAGATCAGAGAAGAAAAGATTTTGGTATCCAAACATTGTTGGGACCATCAGTTTGTTTGAGCAAAAACAATAAATCTTTTCTGATCCATATTTGAGTTGTTTTTCGGTTTTTGTTTTGTTTTAGAAATGATTTCCCTTTTTGGCATTTTAACATTCTAATTTGGAATGAAAACACCAGTGTTCTTCCTTTCATAAACATGAAAATTATGCATTTTGGCATGATTGTTCATGTATGGAAATCCAAACGAAGAATTCTGTTGATATCTTGGAAATTTTAGATAAAAAGATTGTGAATGGTACCAATGAGGATTATGATACCATTGATTCCAAGAATTGATCCAATTAGATTGATGTGATGTCCTGGATCTCCAATAACCATCATGAAGGTTTGTTTTAGTGTTTTTATAATTTTTCATATTTTTATTTGAATTTTTGTTCAACTGGTTATTATTTTTCAGAATTGGACAGATCGACCTATGTTGGGCAAGTGTCGACTCAACGGCCACAGTTTTCAACTTGTCGTTAACAGGTGTCGACCTATCAGAAATGTGTGTCGACCTATTTTGTTTCTTTTGATTAGAAACATTCCTTTCACTTTGGTTTTTGATTATTTCAGATGTTTTATTTGACACTTGTTTATTTTTATTTTCTGGACTAGTGCTTTTGACAAATTTTATCAAAGGAGTTTTTGAAATTTTTCTTTCTTTTCATTAGATTTATTGTTCAATGATTTTTCTGTGGTGAATCCTAGTCCATGTTTTTCTGCATTCATTCTAAGTCCTAACAATGCATCAAGATTTTCTTTTCCATTTGTGAAATTTTTTATCACTTGTTCCTTTTCACCCAACAACATCTTAAGTTTGTGAATTTCATCATTAGTTTGTTGCTTTTCTATTTGTTGCAATTCCATTCTTCAGAATGCTTTTCAAAATCATTGTTGGCCTTTTGAGATGCAATTTTAAATTCATCAATTTCATTCAAAAGGTCTTCCTTTTCTTCACTAAGTTCAGATATTTTATTTTCCAGTTCAGAAATTCTTCTATTTAAGGAAGTATTATGCATGCAATTTTCAATTTTTTTTTCAGATGTTTATTTTCTTTTCTTATTTCAGAATATTTTTCAACCAACTCAGCATATGCATCTTGTCAATCTTCAATAGTATATTGTTCAAAAGAAGAACTTACCTTTCCATCACTGCTATTGGCCATAAAGCATAACTCCTCATTTACTGAACTTGAGGAGTTCTCTTCTTCATCCTCACTTTGGTCTTCATCTGACCAAGGTTCTATCATAGCTTTTGGCTTCTTCAATTTGTTGTTATTCTTGTATTTGTCCTTTTTCATCTCAGGACACTCACCCTTCATGTGTCCTGCCTTGTTGCACCTGTAGCAAATAATACCTTCATCAGTTTTTTGATTTCTACCAGCATTAAAATTTGAAGAAGAAGCATTCCTTTTACCAAAGGAAAATTTTTTCTTTCCATTGAATTTTCCTCTTCTTGATTTTACAAATTTTCTAAATTGCCTAGTCATGAGGGCAAGTTCATCCTCATTGGACTCAGACTCATCAGAACTTGATTTTTCTTGATTTTTCTCTTTATTGCTTGATGAAGCCTTAAGTGGTACTGGTTTAGCTTTAAGCATATGTTCTTCACTTCTTTTCAGATTTATTTCATAAGTCATTAAAGATCCTATGAGTTCATCCAAAGAAATTTTGGACAAATCCTTATAATCTTCAATCACTGTAGCCTTTGTGTGCCAGATAGAGGATAGAGAGTGCAAGATTTTTCTTACCAGATCAGCATCAGTGTATTCCTTACCTAGTGCCTTCAGTCCATTTACAATTATCATAAACCTAACAAACATTTCAGAAATTGATTCGTCAAATTTCATCATAAACAATTCATATTTAGAGACAAGTATGTTTGCTTTGGTTTCCCTAACTTGAGATGTTCCTTCATACATTAATTCAAGTTTATCCCACATTTCTTTAGCAGATTTACACATGGATATTCTTGAATATTCTTTAGGGTGGACAACACACTGAAGCATATTCATGACACTGTAATTAAGAGTAACTTTCCTAATTTATTCTCTAGTCCAATTCTCCTCATCTCCATGATTTTCATAAGGACCCACTTCAACTATCCTCTAGATTTCATAGTTTTGAGCCCTAAGAAAAACTTGCATGCAATTTTTCCAATAACAGTAATCAGACCCATTAAAAAATGGTGGTCTATTAATGGAATGGTCCTCAGCTACAAATCCTCGAGAATCCATCAATCAAAATGGGATAGTGAAATGGCAAGCAAACAATTCAAGCAATTAACACTGAGATCAAACAGAAGCAATCAAATCAGATCAGAAACAAATATTAACCTGCTCTGATACCAATTGTAGGATTGAATAGGTGGATGGATCAGATCTAGAAGGGGGGGTTGAATAGATCTAACACCAATTAATGTGGAAGCTTAAGCAATTCAAAATTACTTTGAATCAGAGATCAATTCAGACGAACAATTTACTGATCTGAAGTGTGGGTGTGTGTAGATTATGTGTGAAGCAATTAAACACTTAGTGTGAAAGCGAAATCCTATGCAAGCATCTAGCGCAGACAAGCAGATCAAACCATTGCATAAAAGATTTTTAGGTGGTTCTAAAATCAAACCAGTGATTCCTACATCCACCCCTCACACAGTGACGCTTCACTACTCAAAAGAGTACAACTCACACTGGAGCACGACGACTCCAAACACCCTTGAGCTCGACGGCTCAAACACACAACCTGGAGCACAAGGACTCCAAAAATTGAACACAACGGCTCAAAACATAACAACAACACAACGACTCCAAATTGAGCACGACGGCTCAAACCACAAAAGCACCACAATGACTCCAAATTGAGCACGATGGCTCAAACCACAAATAGCTAGAACAAACACAAAAGAAATCAGATCCTCTAGCAATGATCTGATTCATAGACTCAATCGTACAAAGAAATCTGCATAGATCTCACAGACGAAAGTGAGAAGAACAATCCAAGAAATGGGTAAAATAGATGTAGATTGGATGTTCTTTGGTGACGAGGTCTTGCAGATGCTCGAATTGAAGAGACTTGAAAGAATTCTCCTCCCAATAGAGGTAGGAATACCATTAGGAAGGCTCCTAACATGGTTATGCACGAATTGGATTGCCATCTATGGCTAATCCATCAAGTTTTAACCCTAATTTGCCCTTACAATTTACCACATAATTACAGGTACGAAGGTTTTAGTATTTTCTTACTCCATTTTATTCTTGGGCCAAAAGTGATTCATTGGCTCAATTTTGATAATGGATCATCAATACATGATGTTGGAAGTCTTTCCAACACATTTATTTAATTTAGGATCATGTCATTTTTCCGCGTTAATGGTTTTCCAATTTAGTTTCCTAATTTGGATAATTAGTCACATTGTGACGTTCACTTGGCTATTCGGATTTTTAGTTGCACGAATTTTTTCGTGGAACATTTAGGAATAATGTTTGAGGTTGATTTATAATTTTTACAGAATTTTCCGATGTGTTCTTACATATACGATAGTGGTACGTACGTTCTACCAATCCGATAATACGGAAACTATTTATTCCCCTTTTATTTACAATTTTAAATCATTAAATTTTCCGGGGTGCTACAATCTATCACCAAGCAGCTCAACAATTGGTCGATCTGAATCTCTCCCTGTCCAAATCCAACAAACCTACTCTCACTGTTGAACAATTCTTGGATCTCAACTCCATTAACTTGATTCAGGACCCTTTTGCTATTTGGGTTGAGAGGTACAAAATCTATGTACCCTTGAAGAGGGAACTGTTACAACACAAGATTTACTACCCTCTATCCGTTGATAGATTTCTTCAACATGCCAGTTTTGGGTCTACTACCTTGTACCGGTCATCTCTTGGTAAAGATGAGTATGTTAATTTTATTGAAGCTCAGAGGCAGCTCCACATCAAGAGACTTCTTCCAGATATGGGGCCTTCTTACAACATCAGTTGGGGTGCCTTTAAGAATTACTTTGAAGAGCAGGAAATCCAGGCTTGGCCAATCATTACTCGCCATGCCTCCCTTTTGTCTCATGCCTTCTATATTTCTGATCCTCATTAAGTAATCAAATCTCCTATTTTGGCTCCCATTTACATTCATCTCTTCTTTGGCTCCTTATGTTTCTTTTTGCTTAATGACAAAGAGGGTGAGAAAATATTCTAAAATACATACCTTTAAATTAAAATTTTTTCTTTCGCAAAGAAAATTTATTTTCTCTCAATGTATGCAAATTCTCTATGTTTTGTCATCACCAAAAAGTGGGAGATTGATGATCAGTCCATCTCCATATAAAATTTATTATGAATTATATATGTATTTTTGGTGATTAACAAAATCTTAAAAAATATTTTCTAACAACATTTTCTGAGTTTATCCACAGGAAATAACTCAAGCAAAATTTGTAGGTTGTCCACACACACTGTCATTTGAAGTTCAAAGCATGAATTTTGTTTAAGTATACATCGACTTCCATATAATAGAACATCGATTTCGTTGTTACATCGATTTCATTTCACTTAAACATCGATTTCGGTAAAACAATGATTTCATCATTAAAACAACGATTTTATGATCGGTTTCACTTAAAGAACGATTTTATCATTGAAACAATGATTTCATGATCGATTTCATTTAAACAACGATTTCATCATTGAAACAACGATTTCATGATCGATTTCACTTAAACAACGATTTCATCATTGAAACAACGAATTCATGATCGATTTCACTTGAAACAATGATTTCATGATCGATTTCACTTAAACAACGATTTCATCATCAAAACAACGATTTGATCACTTAAACAACGACTTGGTCGCTACATCGATTCTGTGACACTTAAACAACGATTTGGTTATTGTTACAATGATTTGGTTGAAACAACGATCGCATCTCTACATCGACTTCAGTTAAACAACGACTTTGCACAAAACATCGATTTCATTAATACATGGATTATGCTCACATCAACTTGATTTCATGGATTATGCGCTCATCGACTCTCTCTTCTTTGATTACAGCTCTCTCTTAATGATTACATTTAATACAGCTGTCAAACATTCTTTAGTTCCATTCCACATGATATTCAAATGTATTTCAAATCTTTATGGATTTCAAAGTTTTTCCGTGAAAGCATGTTACATTGTCTAACATTTATTGTGATAGTACACATCTCTACACGATATATCTTTTACCTGTCTTGCCTATTCACACAAAGTCAATGACAGTATGGCATTTCCCTTCTAGTGTATCTTCATACAGCACAACTACTAATATTGACTGACAGTTTAGACAAAGATAAGTTGTCTAGGTGTCAGCATTTATTGTGTGCAGGTTTTCCGCAGGAAACACACGTCTCAAAGATGGACTTGTCAACCTGACAAGAGGATAGAAGATTCAGATAATCTTTCCTCTTGAGTGTATGCGTCTATCTAAGCATTAATGACTACTGGCTTACTTGCTCTTTGCTTCGGACTAGACATCGCAACGTGCATAAAGGTGTGAGACAACGGATACTTCAACGGATACTACAACGATCAAATTATTTCAAAGAAGATAAATAGAAGACTAGTGACTCCATGAAGAACAGTTCAAATAGTTTTTCAAAAGAAAATCTTAGTCACCTGAAGAACAACGAGAGCCAGCTCCTTCATTCCATTTTCCCCATAGCTCTTAGCTCTATATGAGAATAGTGCATTACTTTTGAAAGCTTGCATAGATCTGAGAGAGAGTTCTTTTTGAAATAATCGTGTGTCTCTCAGTCTTTGCCTCAGATCAAGCATTGTCTATCAGCTTGGTCTTGGGGCCTTTCTCATTAAAGTCTCTTTTCTGTGAGCATTCCTCTTCGGGTGTGAAGAGAAGACCTGTTGCATCAGGTGGTGTGATTCCTCTTCTGGTAGAGAAGAGAAGGCTAGCTGCTGCTGGATGTGTAAGTGTCCTTAAGGGGACTGTACTCTTGTTTAGTGGAATCCCAAATGGTTGCTTGGGGACTGAACGTAGGACTCCTTGGGATAGGAGATCCGAACCAGGATAAAATTTCCTTTTGTCTTTGTGATTGTTCTCTTTGTTTTGATTAACACTAACACTAACTATCGATGTTAGTGTTGTCTTTCAAGTTTGTTTATTTACAGGAATTTTTACAAGAAGAATTTATAGCAATCCATTCACCTCCCCTCTGGGCTTGCTATCTGGGCAACATTCTTAGCTAATTGCCTTGGTTTAAATCCCTAATTTACCCTTTCCTATTTTCCATACAATTATGGTCACGAATTTCTTGGGTATTTTCCTCTTACTCCATTATCCAACTCCTAGCTTGGCCCAATAACCTTTAGGTGAGCTAATATAACAAGCCCATTACTTTTAATGTTTATTGGGTTTTATTTAATTCATTTCTTTCATTATTTCTATTTATTTAATTATTTACAATATCGGGTTGCTACATCCTCCCCCTCTTAAAAAGAATTTGATCCCCAAATTCATATGACCATAAAGGAGAGAATGTCTTACCGAAAAGGTCGGGGTAGTTTCGCCTGATGATTCCTTCGGGTTCCCATGTGACTTCTTCTGTTCCACGATTGTTCCACAGGACTTTAACCACATGAATGAGACGGTTCTTGAGTTGGTGTACTTTTCGTTCCAATATCTTGATTGGCTTCTCTTCAAATGTCATGTCCATGTTTAGCACCAACTTCTCATGGCGAATGATGTGAGTAGGATCGTACACATATTTCCTGAGCATAGAGATGTGGAACACATTGTGTACGAATGCCAGATTTGGTGGCAATGCCAGCCGGTAAGCAACCTCACCAACCCTTTCGAGCACTTCGAAAGGACCGATGAATCTAGGACTGAGCTTCCCTTTTACACCAAACCTTTGAATGCCACGGGTAGGGGATACCTTTAAGAGTACATGGTCCCCCACTTGAAATTCTAAATCTCGCCTCCTCTTGTCAGCATAACTCTTTTGTCTGGACTGAGCAATCTTGAGTTTTGTCTGGATTGAGCAATCTTGAGCCGATCTCGAATCACCTGTATATCCCTGGTGGTGTTTTGTACCATGTCCGGGCCTAGCCATTGATGTTCCCCAACTTCATTCCAGCATGCAGAAGATCTACAGTTCCTGCTATAAAGTGCTTCGAACGGTGCCATTTTAATACTCGCCTAGTAACTGTTGTTATAGGCAAACTCAATCAAAGATAAATGCTCATTCCAGTAGCCTTGGAAATCTATGGTGCAAGATCTTAACATGTCTTCTACTATCTGATTGGTTCTCTCAGTCTGCCCATCCATCTGCGGGTGAAATGTGGTACTAAAATTGAGCTTAGTACCAAGTGCAGTTTGCAGTCCCTTCCAAAAATGAGATGTGAATCTCGGATCTCGATCCGAGACAATGGAGGATGGAACTCCATGCAGTCTCACGATCTCTTTGACATATAGAGCAGCTAATACCTCCACAGACCACTTGCTCTTTATGGATAGGAAGTGTGCAGATTTGGTTAGTCAGTCGACAATGACCCATATGGCGTCGAGTCCACCACGAGTCTTGGGTAATACCATGATGAAATCCATGCCAATACTTTCCCATTTCCACTCCGGAATATCTAATGGCCTAAGCAAGCCAGCAGAGCGTCTACGTTCTGCCTTTACCTATTGGCAAGTAAGGCAATGCGCAGCATGCTCGGCAACCTCTCTCTTCATGTTCGGCCACCAAAACGTTCTTTTCATGTCTTGATACATTTTGGTACCTCCAGGATGAATAGTATACTTCATCTGGTGAGCTTCGTCCATTAACCTTCTCTTCAGTTTTTCATTGTCTGGAACACATGTCCTTCCTTGGAATACTAGCCTTCCATCCTCAGTCATAGTAAAATCAGGTTTTTCATCTAAGGTTTCCTTGACACGAACCAAGAATGGATCGCTATCCTGTTGTGCTTTGATCTCTTCCAGTATGTCAGATTGAGTCTTGATATTGGCAACCAAGACTCGATCATCCCTATGTTCAATGTTCAAATCTAATCTTGCGAATTGTTCTAGTAGTTGCATCCCACCAAGAACTAGATTTGATAAAGATGCCATCGGATTCCTACTAAGAGCATCAACCACAACATTTTCCTTGCCTAAATGGTACTGGATGTTGAAATAAAAATCTTTTAGGTATTCAAGCCATCTCCTCTGCCTCATGTTAATTTCTTTCTGTGAGAATAAATACTTCAGACATTTATGGTATGAATAGACCGTAAATTGCTCACCATATAGATAATGCCTCCAGATTTTTAAGGCGAAGACCACGACAGCCAACTATAGATCATGCATGGGGTAGTGGACTTCACGTGTCTTCAGTTGTCTTGAAGAATAGACAATGACTTTCTCCTTCTACATCAATACACAGCCAAGCCCAATTCCTAAAGCATCAGTATAGACAGAGAAACCTTCCCCCTCTATTGGAAGAGCGAGAACAGAGGCTGAGGTTAGACATTCTTTGAGAGTTTGGAAACTCTTCTCACACTCTTTACTCCAAGAGTAGGGATTCTCCTTTCGTGTAAGACGCGTGAGAGGAACGACGATCTTGGAGAAGTCCTTTATGAACCGCCTATAGTAGCCAACCAGTCCTAAGAAGCTTTTGATTTCTGTGACATTAGTTGCTCTCTCCCATTTGAGTACAACTTCGACTTTGGAGGGATCAAAGAGATGTCGTCATTTGAGATAACATGGCCCAAGAAAGACACTTCTTCGAGCCAGAATTTGCACTTGCTCAGCTTTGCATATAATTTGTTGTCTCGCAAGACTTGCAGAGCTATCCTCAGATGTTCTTCATGTTCTTCTTTGGTCTTTGAATAGATGAGGATGCCATCGATGAAAACGACCACGAACTTATCAAGATGTGGTCGATATATGCTGTTCATGAGTTGCAAAAAGGCTGCAGGAGCATTGGTCAGACCAAAAGGCATAACAATGAATTCGTAGTGTCCATACCTGATCCTAAAAGCCGTTTTGAAAATATCATCGTCCTTGATCCTCATTTGATGATAGCCAGATCGGAGGTCAATCTTGGAGAAATATTGAGCTCCCGATATCTGGTCAAAAAGTTCATCGACCCGGGGCAATGGGTACTTGTTCTTGATGGTTAGCTGATTGAGTTGTCGATAGTCAATACATAGCCTCATCGATCCATCTTTCTTTTTAATAAACAGTACAGGTGCTCCTCATGGGGAAGTACTTGGTCTGATGAACCCCTTCTCTAACAACACCATCAGTTGTGCCTTCAGTTCCTTTAATTCGGCAGGTGACATCAGGTACGGCTGACGCAACACCGGTGTAGCTCCAGGGATTAACTCAATAGAAAAATTAACATCACATTCTGGAAGAATCCCTGGCAGATCTTCGGGGAACACATCGGGGTAGTCCTAGACTATGTGTATATCTTCTATCTGAGAACCCTTCTTTTCGACTATTACAGCCATAAGGAAAGCTAAGCAACCTTTCCTTATCATGTTGTGGGTCTGTATGGCAGAGACTAGAGACATCCGTCTCTTATGTCTAATTCCAGTGAATGACAACTTAGGGATATCACTAAATCTAACTTTTCCTTTCTTACAGTTGACACTTGCCCCATAAGTGGACAACCAGTCGGTTCCCAGAATCATGTCATAGCCTTCCATGGGCATACATACCAGGTCGGCTTTTAGGTTATGTTCTCCGATCATTATATCGACAAATGGAAAATATTTATTCAATTTCTCCTTCTCTCCCAGTGGTGTTGTGACAGAGAATTCACACCCCATAGATATTGGTTTAACATTTAGAGTACCAGCAAAGTTTTGAGATATGAATGAATGAGTTGCTCCAGTATCAAATAAAACAAAAGCTGATAAGGAGAAAACTTATAGGGTACCTTCTACCATGCCACCTTCCTCAGCGGGCTCTTCATCATGTAGGGCTTGCAGTCTTCCCTGTTTCTTAGGCACATTAGTGCGCCTCTCATTCTCCTTCAATAGCGGGCACTCGGGGATACTGTGCTCGCGGCTTCCATAGCATAGACATGCGCCAACTTTTCTCCAGCACTCATCAGCCGTGTGACCTGGCTTGTCACAGTGCTTGCAATTGCTTTTCACTGGAGTGTTGGGAATGAAGACCTTGGGCTTGTTTTCCTGACTTGGTCCTTCCGTGATGCTGAAAGGACGCTTCTTGCCATTATTCGGCTTAGCAGTAGTCAGACCGGGTGTCAATTCCTTCTTCACGAACTTCCCCTTGATATAGTCGATGAAGTCCATAGCATCTTCTAACAGTTGCGCTTTCTTAACCATCTCGACATATGTCTGGATGTCGAGAGGGGCCAATTGAGTAATATATTGAGGCTTAAGGCGATTAAGGAAGCGCCTAGCCTTCATTTTTTCTGTATTCACCAGATGTTGCGCATATCTTGCAAGTCTTGAAAACTGCGATTCATATTCAGCCACTGATAGGCTCCTCTGTTTAAGAGCAGCAAACTCTACAGCCTTCTTCACTTGGACACGCTCTGAGAAGTACTTGGAGTTAAAGGCTTAATTGAACTCATTCCAGGTGAATTGACCATTTGCCCTGGTAGCTTCCATTGACTCCTACCAAGAGCAGGCGTCCTTCTCCAGTTGAAATGTAGCCAGTAGCAGCTTGTCTCCCGCTGCACATTGCATGACACGAAAAATTCTTTCCGTCTTCTTCAGCCAGTGCTCGGCCTCGTCTGGATCCGGATCCGTGGAACTACTGAGGCTTAAGCTCCAAAAGTTACGATGCAGCTCGCCTGCACCGCCGTGATTCCCTTTACCTTGTGCAGCTTGCAGAAGCGCATGGGTGAGTTCTTGGATCATTTGTTGCATGCCCCTCATTTGAGCACGTTCAACAGTCATCTTAGTTTCTTAAGTTTCCTACAAAAATAACTTATCATTAGGACATTGATATGAAGTTTAATTCGTGCATGTGTGATTATCTGTTAGATCTTAACCCTGGGTTCTACCCAATTCTCACATAGGCATGATAGTTGACTTAGACACGTGTCATGGCGGTCCGTCCTAGAACATCCTAGACTTAATTATCCTAGGCTCTGATACCACAAAACTATCACGCCCCGACGCAGAATATCGGAACGTGAGGCAGTTGCAAGTAATCAAGTATAGAGCGTAGAATAGACAACAAACCATTGAACAATTAAATAATACAAAATCAAATATCTTTCATTGATAATTCAACTGTTGTCTATTACATCAACTAATTCAGAGCCATAACATAGGGCCCAATCGACTCTAATGCAAAGAAAGATATAAAAGACTAACTAAGACATCTAGGATAACTTGGTGACGTCATGGCACTCATGGATCACTCCTAGTCCTCTCCATCCTCGTGAGTGTACTCATTCTCCGCAGCCTCAATGAGAACACAATGACAAATAACGTAGGGTGAGCGACAACGCCCAGTAGGATTTATATCTCATGGTGCGGGCCAACTTTACATGATTAATGCATTAAAGGCAGAGTCACTATATGAGAGAGCGAGAGAGTCAAGTAATGTAAGAGATAACACGATAGCAAGAATCAAGATAGCACAATAGCATGTGATCGAAATAGCACAAGTTTCCAAATATAGCACAGAGTAGGATGACCATAGCACAAATAGCACAATGTATAACAATAGCACAACGAGTATAGTATTGCACTTTGATTGTCATTTATATAGTCGAGATAAATAGCACTTTAGTGTAATGCCAAACACCCTGGTCAATTAACTCCCGCAGGCACTAGCACTTTTGGGCGCACCTCCTAGGACTAGACCGGGCCGTTTATATTGCCAGTCATTAGCTATTTATTTATTTTTAGACAATCAGTCAAATGGCCAATAGAGAGTACCAAGAAATAGATGAGAGTACTCGATGAATAGACGAGATAGCAGAGAGAGTGTGAATAGATGAGCGAGTAGTGTATAGATGAGAACTATAGATCATTGCACATAAAACGTCGATTAAACGGGTGATAGTAACAGTTGCACAACACGCGCGATTGGTGTTGGCAGTCAGGTGGAATTCACTACCCTTCCACTGGCCATGTTATCCATAGGTCCAGAGGTCCGGCGTGATTCAAGATAACAGAGAACTTCTAAATAGCCGTTTGGATCATGTTAATCCCTAAGGGTGTTATAGGTGTTAGGGTACAATCAGCTCGGTCTCCATGAAGAAATCCACAGAGTACGGAGTCTTATGGAGGTCTTAACAAAAGGTCCCTTGTCTACCAGAACAGAATGTCAAATAGAGAGTTTCCAACTTGTCAAGAGAGTAGTGTGTAGAGAAAACGAGTTGCTCAACGTTCTAGAGGAATTCTAGAACAGTGGAGCGGCGATAATGGTATACCAATCCACGTAAGAAAACGGAACAATGTCATTATTATCATGGATGAATAATGTGCAATTATTGAAGTAAATTACTAGATAATTTATCCAAGTATTTTCTGCATGGTTTCATGGCAAGGATAATCGTTTGGTGTGTGCATGTGCATGAAATCATGAGAGCATGTAATAGTCGTGCACAATAGCTTTTAAATTTAAGAAAAACATGTAAATATATCAAAGTTTGTTAACATGATTGGTTATTGTTCATTACACAGTCATACAGGGGGTAAACATGCTTAACATGCCTAAATAATCATTTAAATAACACCATAACCACTGCTGGAATAATACAGGTAAATCGCGAAGGGTATGATGGTCGCATTTAATAGATGGATCAGAAACGCGACGACGAGGACCGTCGCGTTCTTGCAAACCCTAACTATTCAAAAGGCGCGATTCCCCAGAGGCGGGAAACAACAGTGAAACTTGACAACCTTCGCGGTCGTGTTTCAGAAGTCTTCTGACGATCAATGAGCACACAATTTGATGTGTGGTACGAAAGAAACCCTAGCCAGCTCACGACGACATGGTCAGTCGCCTTTTAGGTAAACGTGACGGTCATGTCCGACACAATACCAGTCGATTGAATCGTGACATCTTGCTCAATCGCGATTCAAGGTTCAACCCGAAAACAGATGAAACATGCAGTGATCTTCATGCAACACTTATAATTCTCAATCTAGGGCACATGGGACAAAGTGGTGAACATGGGACTTGTAGGGGACATCAAGTAGAAGAGATCTATGCCTTTGGACCGAATCAATTTGGTCTCATTAGGCGTGTAGACTAGCATGAACAAGAAACGACGTAGACTTGCATGCTCATGGGAAAACACTTATAATTCGATGGATAAATGATGCAAATTAGGCAAATCACTTGCATATGAAACTAGACATGTAGCACTACAAGATGGTACAAGTTTAGTTCTTCTTTAGCCTGAGAATACCTACCTTTGTGAAGATCTAAGACCAAACAGTTGCACAGGTCGCAGCAGAGTACGGTTGTGGAAGAGCTTGGTTCTCTAGCCGTTCTCCTCTGCTCCTGGTGCTCTCATTGATGGACCTTCCCCTTTAGTCTTAGGATGAATACTTATATGTCTAGGGTTTATTTCAAGTCCTAACATAACTAGGAAAGATGAGGTGCGGCCATAGATGTTTCCTTCCTTGTTTTGAAGATCTCTTCTCCCAATTGGAGTGGAATTCCCCTTAGATGGTGCATGCTATGTTGGGTCATGAATTTGATTACCTTTCTTGGCTAATTGCCTTGGTTTAAATCCCTAATTTACCCTTTCCTATTTTCCATACAATTATGGTCACGAATTTCTTGGGTATTTTCCTCTTACTCCATAATCCAACTTCTAGCTTGGCCCAATAACCTTTAGGTTAGCTAATATAACAAGCCCATTACTTTTTAATGTTTATTGGGTTTTATTTAATTCATTTCTTTCATTATTACTATTTATTTAATTATTTACAATATCGGGTTGCTACATTGATGTGTTGCGCTATGGAGAGTGTGGTTTCCCAGTCGTATGGCTCCACGTGCGTTTGGTGTCCTTGTCGGACTACGAGGAAGGTCTGGGTAAGACCTAGTGGTGACAGTAGATGTCATTTTCGCGTGTTGAGGTTTCTCCGCATGCGTTTGCTGTCCCTGTTGGACTGCGAAGAAGGTCTGGGTGAGACCTAGCGGTGGCAGTGGACGCTGTTTCATGCATTGAAGATTCTCCGTGAGCGTGTTCTTGCTCTAGTTCTTGTCTCTCGCGTGGCTTCTCAATTGAGCTGGTGACCGATGCTAGCTGCTTCTAGTAGCATGAGGTTGTTCCCTTGAGTGTTGTGCTGGACTCTTAGGCATTTTTCCTGGTTATCGTCAGTAACTGTGTGCTCTGTCAGGTTTCACTGGTGATAGAGTGAGTTTCTGACCGGCGATTCTCGTGTTGCTGTCGGCAACTGCGTCCTTTGTCAGGTTTTGCTGGTGACAGAGTGGGTTGCTGGTCAGTCAGTCCCAACAGTGGAGTCTGTTGGTGGCTGCAGTCGTGCAGTTTTTGCCTGGCATTTTCTGCTGTTTAGGTCAGTTTTGGCGTTGCTCGGCACTTGTAGGGTTGCCATTCCATTCGGACGCCCCACGTGTGGCTGGAGTGAGCCATTGGTTTTCAGTTTTGTGCTCCAGGTGCATTTGGAGCGTGTTGTGAGCCGTTGGATTTTTGGTCGTCTGCTCCCCATGTGTTTGGAGCCCATTGTGTGAGCCGTTGGTTTTCCAACTTCGTGTGCACCGTACACGTTTGGCGGTGCGGTTGTTGCCACGAGGAGGTCATGGTGAGACTTAGTGGCTTTCCGCACCCGCACTTCGTGTGCTCCGCACGTGCTTGGTTGTGCGGTTGTTGCCATGAGGAGGTCGTGTTAAGACTTAGTGGCTTCTTCGTGCTGGTCTTACGTTTACTCCCCGTGCTTCATTTCGTGCCTTGGGATCTTTTGGGCTTGCCCCAATTTCGAAGACGAAATTGTTTTAAGGGGGGTAGAATGTAAGACCCGGATTCTCGGCTTTCCATCTAGTGCCTTGGATGACTGGCCACTAACGTGTCCGGGCTTGGCGATGCGTTAGTGTCACATCGTGGGTGTTCGACGTAACAGTCATCCTTGTCGCAACCAGCTTGTGTGTTGCATTCTTGTCGTGCCTTGCTGTCGCATCTCCGTGTTGCGCCCGGTCAATAGATCGCGACAGTGTTCTGTCGCTTCGGTCGTCTGACGCCTGTTAGGGTGGCAGGCGTGTCAGTACGACCTGTCGTGTTGTCGCGGCGTCCCTGGGGGACGCATTCTTGTCGCGGTGCGTTGACCCATCGCGTTAAGGTCCTTAACGCGATGCATCGCCCCGTCGCGTCTTGGGTGTCGAAGGCTTAATGTAACATCCCATAAAAGAATATGTTAAATAGACTAAATCAACAAATTACCAACAACTCAGACTAGTCATTTTCAGAGCTCGAGTAGGAAAACAACTCTAAAGTTAAGCATGCTCAGTTGGGAGTAGTCCTAGGATGGGTGACCTTCCCGGGAACTATACCAACTAGCATGGTTGTTGGGACAGTTTGTTGGTTGGGTCGCCACAAATGCTATCAGAGCCTTACCTAGCCAGAAGTGCAGGAACTAAGTGCCACATAGGGCAAAGTCTACGCTAGGGCTATAAACGGAGCGGATACGAGTTTTCTGTGTTCACTCCGAATATGTAATCGGATAATCCGTATCCGCTCCGAATAAAATTCGGATACGAAGCGGATATCTTAGTCGGATAATATTTGGATTCGGAGCGGATCCAAATATTATCCGCCTCGAAAACATGAGAGATATTAAATGACTTGAAAATCAGAATTTTTTTTTTTTTAAAATAGTGTTGAGAGAGACAGAGGGTGGGAGATGGATGCTAGAGGGGGAGAGAGAGACTGAGATAGGGCCGGAAGGGGGAAGGCCTGGGGGCCGGGGGGAAGGCCTAGGAGAGAGTGACAGAGAGACAGAGACTGAGGGAGGTTAGGTGGGGATGGGTGCCGAAGCCTCCTCCGGCACCAATGGAGGAGAGAGAGAGAGAGAGACAGAGGGAGGGGGAAGGATAGAGAGATAGAGATGGGGGGGAGATGGATGCCGAAGGGGGAGAGAGAGATAAAGAGAGAGACTGAGAGATAGAGGGAGGGCCGGAGGGGGAACTGGGAAGGCCTGGGGGCCGTGGGGGAGATGGATGCGGGAGGGGGAAGGCCGCGGCCCGCGGGGGCTTCTGGGTCACCTCCGCCGCGGGAGGGGGGCGCGCAGAGGATGGGTGCGGAGCCTCCTTCGGCAACAGTGAAAGAGAGAGGGGACGGGAGGGGTGTACAGAGAGATAGAGATGGGGGGAGATGGATGCCGGAGGGGGAGAGAGAGACAAAGAGAGAGACTGAGAGATAGAGGGAGGGCCGGAGGGGGAACTGGGAAGGCCTGGGGGCCGGGTGGGAGATGGATGCGGGAGGGGGAAGGCCGCGGCCTGCGGGGGCTTCTGGGTCACCTCCGCCGCGAGAGGGGGAAGGCCGCGGGGGCTTCTGGGTCACCTCCGCCACAGAAGCGGGGCGCGCAGAGGAGTCGCCGTTCGTGTCGAGGAGGGCGAGGTCGCGAGAGGGGGGCGGGCCGAGGGCATCGCCGACTCGCTGTGCCGGGGTTGGCGGAGGGGGAGGTAGGGTTTTAGATATATTTAATATTTATATATTAGGTATGAGCCATTAGATTTAAGATCCAATGGCCATAACTAATTCAATTTCGGATCGGATCATAAACGGAGCGGATCTCCTGTTTCCGCGTCCGCTCTGTTTATTATTCGGATAATATCCGTATCCGAATCCGCTCCTTCGGATATCTTTTAAACGGATACGGATATGCTTAATCGGATACGAATCCGAATCGGATCCGGATATTATCCGGATCCGTTTACAGCCCTATGCTACGCTATGGGGGCCACCTCTTGAGGCCATAACGGCGTAAAGTGCTACATAGCGGGTGCCACCGCTTGAGCCTATGGGGGCCATCTCTAGAATCTTGCCTGCATGGGGTTTGATTGTGTGCTATATGTGAGTAGCGATGAGGACCTCGCTTATATAAGAGGGGTAGATTGTAACATCCCATATAAGAATATGTTAAATATACTAAATTAGCAAACTACTAACAACTCAGACTAGTCATTTTCAGAGCTCGAGTAGGCAAAGAACTCTGAAGCTAAGCATGCTCAGTTGGGAGTAGTCCCAGGATGGGTGACCTTCCTGGGAACTCTACCAACTAGCACGGTTGTTGGGACAATTTGTTGGTTGGGTCGTCACACTTAAGGCCTTGGCCGGCAACCCCTTCTCCCTTTTCCTCCTTCACCTCTCTTCTTTTCCCCGTCCGATGGTGCTCCACCTCCCTCTCTCCCGTTTGTGTGTTTCAGGCAAGGAGGAGGGTTGTGCTCAAGTTCCCAGCACCGTGGAGCTTGCGTGGAGCGAGGAGGAGATGGCCAATCCGACGTGAAGGGCCCTATTGGGTTCGTTTCTTCTTGAAAGGTAGGGATTGTTTGTACCCTTCTCGATCCAGGTGGATTAAGAGCCCCTCGTGGTTTGTAGATAGCATTTCTTGCTTCTCTATGCTCCCCTCCCCTGTGTGGTGTGTTTGTGGTGTGTGGGTGGCTCGGAGATGGAGCATCCCGCGGGTCTGCCCTTCTTCTGGTGTCGCGACCACAGTGTGCGTCGCGACACCAGAGGGCGCGATCGTGTCGGGACATGCTAGCCCAATGCGATGGTGTCACGGTTCGACGATCGGACGTGATCTTGTCGTGACGCGTTTCCCTGTTACGACAGGTTTGTTGTCGTGGTGCCCCTGCCTGTGGCGATGGTATCGTGACGGCCTAGGGGGACGTGACAATACCTATGTTGCCTCGAGTGTTTCTGTGGTTTCGGTTGGGGTGTCGGCTTGTGCCCCAATGCTGCCTTACCATTGGGACCTTTTGGTGGGGAACGCGGCAGGTTGCCTCGCTGCGTTTAGTGACCGAAGGTGACACCTTTGTGGCCATACCATAGCTGCGGTGCTAGGAGGCTCGTGTCTGTCTATTAATCAATTGTCCGACGTCCAATCGATTATTAGTAGAGAAATGTTTTCTGTATTGTCTGGTGGTGTTCCAAGGTTCTGGCTTGCTCGTGCGTGCCTTGGTTGGCCGATGGCCCTCTTGAGGGTCTGTGCATGCCTCGTGCTTGCTGGGCTTGTCGTGGGTTACAAGCCAGCGGTTCGGCATGGTTCTTGTTGTGCTTGCCCTGCCTGTTCGCCCAGTGCTTGGTACTTGAGGGCTTGTCCCATTTAGAGGGACCCCCATCCTCGGGAGCCTTTGAGGGAGCGTTCGGGGCTACGAGCGTGCTCGAGTTGGCAGCCGAGTTGGCGGACTCTAGAGCTGAGGGGAAAATGTGGTTTTGACAGCGGCGCCGAGTCGTTTGTAGAGCTCTCTTGGTTGGTCTGGGATGCTGAGGTCAGTTGGAGTTCTTCGCGGTGCTGGCCAGTCAGTCCTTCTTCTCACTGCCTCGCCCTATGTTGGTTCCAGAGCCACGTAGCGAGGTCAGGCGTGAGGTCGCAGCTTGGACAAGCTGCGGTTGTTATTGTATTGTGGTGTTTCTATGGAGGCTTTGTCTCGCTCTATCGAGGAGGCAGATGCAGGAGCCAGGCTGGCGAGTAGAGGGAGTGGCTGGTGTGTCCTCCTCTTAGCTGCCAGTGGCGGTGGCTTGGTTGCTGTTGTTGTGACGGTGTTTCCTCACGACGTTTCCAAGTATGCCTCGTTGCCCTAGCCTGCACGATGGTTGTAGCCTGGCCGTATCTAGCTTCCGTGGGCGTTGTTGGTTTGGCCTTGTTGGCCCATGCTTCTGGTGGTTTACGCTTGGTGTCCTCTTGGTTTCGTAGTCTCGTTCTTGGGTGCCAGTCCGTGGTGGCACCGACGTGTGTGGCTTCTCGACCTCGTGGTGTGTCCGGGTCTGGGGTGGTTTTGCTTGTCGGCCCTCGACCTTGTGGAGGTCTGAGGTGGCCGTGCTTGTGGTGAGACGTCGTTCTCACCTGGTTATTGCGTGGTCTCGGTGGGTGTGACGAGGGTTGCTTCCACTTTGTGCCCGACTCCGTTCGTTTCTGCGGGAGTCGTGTGTGTGTCACGACCTTGGTTGGTGGTCGTGGCATTGCATTGTTCTGTTCCGCTGCTTTGTAGTATCCTGCTGTAGGTGTTCCTCGCTTTACAACTTTCTAGTGTAGTTTCTTATTTTTAGATTTTCTGCTGCTCTGGCCGGTGTGGGACTGGTAATCCCTACCGGGCCTTGTTCGCGAGGCTCACTCCCCCTACTTCCTTCAGCTAGGGGCTCATCATCGCGGGAGCTCGATGTCGGACGGGTTACGAAGGTGGCTGTGGCACTGTGTGTTGTCAGCAGCAGTGAGAGCGAGTGTTGTGAGCTCTTGTACTTGAGTGAGTTGAGAGTTGTACTTTGCAAGTTCTCGGGGTATGCTGCTTAAGGACTGCACCTTTCTTCTTGTACCTGTGTTTTTATTTGGGACACATTGTATAGTTGTTATAGTTATTTAAATTCAGTACATATCTCACTAGACTATTCTTCTAACTCTTCCGGGTCAACGGATCTGTGGGTGGCGGCACGAACTTCAGGGTCTCTGGAAGGGTCTGGGAGGTCGTGTCATTACACTAGCATGAATACCCATAATTGGAACTGTACCTTCAGTCACATGCTCTGTAATGACCCTCCTTATACCGGTACCATTATACTAATCCATGTTGGTACAAAGAGCGCCGTCATAGTGGGACATTTACTCAACACTATACAATAGGCTGAGACGTACATAAATAAACAAGAGAGTACAGCGGAAATAAAAGAGATCTTATTCCATCATCATTCACATAATTCCACAGTCTATATAGTGAAAGTAAAGAAAGAACAATTGTCCACATTATACATGCCCATATGAAATAGCATTGTTCATAACATCGTTTACATACTATAAAAAGAAAGTAAATATGTAACTATCTCCACAAGTAGCTACTCCTCTCGCTCGGAGTCACTCCTCACTACGTCCTCCTCAAGTACGGGGACTCCTGTCTCACTTGTATGTCAAAGCAAGTATGAGTCTTCCAAAATAAAGACTCAGTAAGCAATCTAAAGATAACATCCTTACACATATCACATACACATACTAATCTAATTAACAATAAAGGAAACACATGGCACATGCTTCATATTAATTAAGCAAATACATAAGAACAACCTATGACATGCTTTCTTTACATAATGAATAACATGATTCATGGTTTCAAATTCTATTCATATCATTTCAAAATTATACACAATTTAATCATGGGAATATGCACATGGTAAATAGCAAACCTAGCATGATATCTAATCATTTTCACATGCATTTATAACACTTATTCACATCTTAAACTTGCTGTTTTAATATAAAATTATCACATTCACATGGTATCACATCTCTTCACATGCTAACACATTCACATTACACTATCACATGCTCATATTTCACATTTGCACATTTTAACATTTATACACTTAATTTTCCGTGACACATAGTCCGAACCACCATAAAGAAGGACACACATTCACATAACACATACCCATCACCTATGCAATACAGTGACGAATCTTGGTAACTGCGCATAACCGGGAGAAGCCCTCTCCACCGTAACCAATGGTACTTGTCCACCTCCAGGATTTCATCCTAATCCCCATAGGATATCACATACACATTGAGCCTTCCCATGGGGACTTTACTACAGTACGGCTCCATAGCCTTCTATGGTAGCAGTGTCAATTTTGGCACACTTTACACATTAACACTTTATCACATGGTTTATAGTATTCACATGCACTATTTAACTCACTCACATGCTTTAGTTTACAGAACATGAAATTACTATTTCACAGTGGAAAATTGTCATAATTACACCTAAACATGCTGCTAATTACTTTAATTTACATGATTTGACTCATATACACTTAATCATGGTTTAATACACTTGTTAAAAGCAAACAGTACTTACTGACATCACAATAATACCAAACTTTTATCATAGACTCTATATAGGTAATATATCACATGTTTAATTTTTTATATTTTTTGCAGGTGTAAAATTGATTTTAACAAAATAAATAGATTTCATGCAGATTTATCAAGAAATTCACTTTAGCATAACATACAGTAAAACAGTCAGTGTTAACAGCTCTTAAACCTGAAAATAGTAATGCTAATATATAGAAATTTTTTGAAACCCTAATATGCAATGAATCTATTTATTCAGAATTAAACATGGTTAGATCATGCTTATTATCTAATTATTGGAATTATACTAAATAATGCCATGCTCCGAAAATTTACAGAAATTCATGATATGACCTACAGACCGTACCTGTCAAACCCTAATTTTTGAAGCATGCACAGACAACCATAAGTTTGAATAGCATCACACAGATATAATACATGAGGTTCTGTGAAAAACAGAAGAACTTGGCGGCAAGGTCCTTGCCGTCAAGGTGGGTTAACGACACACGATGCTGCCGCCAACTCAGGATCTTGGCGGCAATAAGTTTTTCGTCAAGTTCCTGTGTGCAGAAAGTGCATACTGAACGCAAATAGCTTGGAGAATTGGGGATTCCAGGACACAAGTAAAATCCAGAAAAATTCCTAGGACCTAAAGGAGATGTCTAGGAATGAGATCCCTTAATTACTTGCTTGTGAATAATTCTCTAAAGGGATTAATTAGTCGTTGAAGCTCTCCTTGGCCAAGCCAGGAAGATGCAGAAAACTCCTCCCAGATCCGATCTTTTTGTTGATGTAGATCAATCTCCGGAGTTGGGGAAGCCTCAATAATGCAAGGGGCACCTCCTAGTCGATGTAGATCACCAAGAGAAGCCCACACACCAGATCAAGCCTTGAAAAACTCAGTTTTTCTCACAGCAAAACCCTAGGTTTTCCTTAAGCCAAAAGATCTAATCTGAGCAAAAACCAGGTGTTTTATAAGGCTAATGGGTTGGGGTACGCATTGCATTGGGTTTCCTACCATTGGAGGGTAGTTTCCTAAACAAGAACCGTAAGAAACGCAGCCGTTTTTAGACCTGAAATGGCAACACAACTGCAGAAGTAAATGGCCACATTGTTGCCGTTAACAAGAAATCAGCGTCCATCGATCTGGACGTCAACATGAAGTCAACGACACACTGGTTGCCGTCAACCTACTCTTAACGTCAAGAGATGCTGACGTTAACTGGGATTTTGGGCAGATAACATAAATATTTATAACATACATACACCATATAAATACATACAATAAGCACTGCATTATTTAAATACAATATGTACAGAATTAAATAAAGACAATATGTGCAGAAATAAACATATATATACATATGCACATAAGTACATAAATAATTATAATATGCAACAAATCAAATAAGTATAATATGACAAAATTCGAGGGCCTTACATGCTCTGCCTGCTCTGCATCTTCTTTAGCCAATGTATACACTCGGGCTTGGGCCCGGGGTCTTCTTGCTGGTTTTACTGCTGCTGGTGCCACTGCTGCTGTTGTCTACTGCACCATCTTTAGGCAATCCTTGATCTTATGGTCCTTGTCTCCACAACGAAGACACCTTCCTGCACTTAACCAACATACCTGTCCTCCATGCCTTTTGCCGCATTGAGTACACAAGGGTTTGTCTTCTTGTTGGAATCTTCCTTGTTGAGGTGCTCTCTTCCCATAATCTGGTACCTGCTGAGGTACATAAACTGCCTTCTTCTTCTTGTCCTGCCTCAGAAATGGTGATGCTGGCCTCTTAGAAGTAGCTTTCTTCTCTTCAAAATATTGCTCCATCTCACTTTCTTGCCTACAAGCCATGCTAAATGCTTCCTCCATGGTACGATGATCAAATGCCACAAGTCTGGTATGTAGTGATGGTCTGAGCCCCATCACAAACTTCTTCACCTTCCTTCTCTCATCAGCTACAATATGAGGTGCATACTTTGATAGCTCTGCAAATCTGGCTTCATACTCTAGCACACTCATAAATCCCTAGGTCAAAGATAGGAATTCCTACTCCATCTTATCCTGCACATGCTTAGGAATGAACTTAGGCTTGAATATGCACATAAATTTATCCCAAGTCACCTCCTGGACTCCATCCTCAAATCTGGTACGCAATGTGGATGTCCACCATACATCAGCCCTCTCCTCAAAAGAGTACATCTACATTAGGCATAACCAACCACACTAATATGCTTCATAAGTAAATATTGCCTTATAATTACCTGCAACATGTAAGTCCCCAAACTGACTTTATCCTCCTCAGCACGGCGAATGGCTCTAAAGATCTTCTCAGTCTCCCTGAGTCAACTCTCAGCCAACAGTGGTTGACTCTCCCCCTTAAAAGAGGGTGGAGCCATCCTGTTAAACCTCTCCATTACAGAAGGGACTCTATGCTCCAAATGCACTGCAGGTGGAGACTGAGCAAAAAATGACAAGAATCAGCATAGGATAGATATACTAAAGAAAACCAAAGTCAACCATTAAGCTACACCTAACCTGAGCTTGCACTTGGGCCTGCAATGCTACCTGAGTTTGGGCCTGAGTCTACATAGCTTGAACCAACCCTTGCATGAAAGTTTTATAATCTATCAAAGGTGGAGGAGGTGCCACAGGTGGTCCCTGAGGCGCTGGAACCTGCTGCCCCTCATTAGCATTCTCCCTCTGCTCCTCCCCATGAGTCGGGACATTAGCACGATGTCCACGACTAGCCATGGCCTGGCAACACAATAAGCTAGTTAATTTCTATCGCTCTAATTATATACTACCTTATTTTAGACTTAGGAACATGGATCACTTAAGTTGATGTTTACTTATGTATATCCTCAATCTACACATGGCTCTGATACCATCTCTATAACACCACTTAGACCCGGTCCAGTTATACCAACTCTCATCGAGTCCAAGGGACGTGCTACATGGGGAACACACCCCAACATATATCAAATGTAGTTTGATTCATTCACAAATAAATAATAATGCAGCGAAAATAAAGCACAATTCATCAACTTTAATAATCATGTCCATAGTCCATCAAATAAGTCCACAATGCTATATAGTTCAATTACAATGTTCATAATATAATCAAATCCTCACATATAATTATCACTCAATCACACAATCAATCCTCTCGCTCCGAATCCGATCCCACTACTAAAGCCTCGGGATCCTCTGTCTCACCTGAAATGTTATGCATGTATGAGTCTACAATGAAGACTCAACAAGCAACCCAAAAATGGATTACCAATCTAACATATATATAATGGTTTCAAAACATGTTATCACATATAGATTTCAGCAACCATACTACTTGCAAAATAATCATTTATCAAATACATCTTAAGACAAAAGTGAGTACAATTGCTACTTGAATAAAGCATGAGTTTAAGACAAAAACCTAACTTCATAATGTTTAGTTTTGCAAAGAGATTTCAGATCCAACCATGATGACATAATTCAAGTATTAACATGGTACCATTGTCATACATAGTTTCAAGAGTTTGCATATTAAGCATGATTACAAAACATTCACCCGAATGGAATATAAGACAAGTATTACATGAAATCATTATAAAGGTGAATGCATATGTACAAATTTTTGCCAAGACACAGCCCAAACCACCCATTAGAAGTCAGATAGACATGAACATATACTCATCACCTAGGCAGATAGTGATAGAATCCGGGTCCTTGCGCAATACCAGGGGAAACCCTCCCCACCTTAACCAGTGGTACTTGTGAGGCCCCCAAATTTTGTGCATTTGATACTGTTTATTAATGCATATTATAAACAATTGTTTATTTATGTGCATGTATAAAAATATATGTTATTCTTGTGTGTATAATATAGTTATTTATTTCTGTGCTTAGTGTATTTAAATAATGTAGTGCATGTAGTATGTAATTGTATTGTGCTTGTGTGTTTACTTAATCATTTTTGTGTTCTGGCCGAAATTCCTTTTAACGTCAATATCTCTTGACGTTAAGAGTGAGTAGATGGCCACTGTTGTGCCATTTAATGTCTCCTGGCATCAACATCGATGGACGTTTACCTTGGGTCAACGGCAGTAAACTGGACGTCTATTTCTACAGTTGTGTGCATTTCCAAATCTGAAAACGGTAGCGGTTTTGATGTGTTCTCGTTTAGGAAACCTTGCCAACGCCATGATAACCTACCCCTAATGCGTGCCCAACCCTTTTAGTCTATAAAATACCCATCATTCATTTAGATTAGGTCTTTTTAGCTCTTTGTGAAAACCCTAAAATTGGGTGAGTTGGATCCGGCAATTGGAGGAGGTTTCCGGCGATCTTCTTCGACTGGGAGCTAGACCTTGGATAGAGGAATCATCCGCGACTCCATAGTACAGCCTACATCAATAGGAGGACCAGATCTCAGCGGATTTAGAGCACCTTCTTGGCGGTGTCCGAGGAGGGCTTCTTCGGTAGAATCACTCCTCATTAGATTTATTTGAAGGCAAGTAGCTTAATGGTTCAAGCCATAGACTTATCCTTTAGGTTTTTATTATTTTTCCGGATTTTATACCATTCTTGGAACCCCAAATTTTAGTGTTTTCTGTATGTCGGTCTGCATTGTGTGTAGACAGGATATTGACGGCCACTTTGTTGCCGTCAAGATCCTAGGTCAATGACGGTCGATCATGCCGTTTCTATGTAGGCGTGCAGACCCTGGACACCAAGTTCTCTGATTTTTTTCAGAACAATGTGTGACTGCATGTGATGTGATTTTGGGGAAAATTTGGAAAAACATGTATGTGTTTAGAAAATGTAGTCTGTCTAATATGTGCAGTGGATCATGCCATGAAATATTGATGATTTTCCAATGATAATTGTTATTTATAAAATTTCTGTTGTGATGAAATATACATGGTTTGATAGAGTTTGATGCGGGAAAATTAGAATGGATGCATGTTATAATTTCAGAAAATTATCATGAATTCAGTACCACTGTATGCATGCTTTAGGACTGTTGGAACAGATAGTTCATTGTCCTTCATGCTTAAATGAATTGTCCTGTTAAATTTCATGAAATTAGCAATAACTATTAAAAATAGTGTTTATGCTCCAAAAATTGTTGAAATTTTCACATATGTTCCCTGTACTATATGTGAACCATGGTTAAAATTTGGTAGGATTCTAAGTACTGTGTAGAGTGCTATTAGTTTCTGAATCTTTCTACACCATGATATGATAGATTTAAATATAGAATAATTATGTATGATTGAATGTCATTATTCAGAAATATTAATGAAGTTAGAACCACTGTTTGCATGTTTTATATCTGTTAGAATGGATGGTTCACTGTCTATCATGTTCAAATTGAAATATCTTGTAAATTGCCTGAAATCTATGTTTAATATTAAAAATAGTTTTAATGCTCCAAAATTTATGAAAAATTAATGATGTCTTCTGTGATACATATGTACCATGTGGTTAAATTTTCAGTCTGTTCTGATCACAGTAGAATGAATTATGAATTTCGGAATGTTCCATACTGTAAATTGAATGTTAAGGCTCAACCAAGTTTAAAAAATGTGATTAGCATCATGTTTAGCTTCTGTTAATTATTGGTTATGACTGATTTGAGAGTTTGAAGGTGATAAATTATATTCCATGATATATGTGGGTGCATGTGCATGGGAAGTGAGAGGACAAGTGATATATGTGTGTATAATGATTAATGTGACAACATAAACAAATGTGCCCATAAGACACTGCCACCCTAGGTGCTTGGAGCTGTACTGTAGTAGTTCTCTACAGAAAAGCTCAGACATGTTACTTGATACCCGAGGTAAGGGTCTTGTGAAATCATGATACCCGAGGCAAGCGTCTTGAAAGCTAAATTGTGTTACATGATACCCGAGGCAAGGGTCTTGAAAGCTTAATAGTGTTACATGATACCCGAGGCAAGGGTCTTGAAAAATCCTAGAGGTGGACAAGTTCCACTAGTAATGGTGGGAAGGGCTTTCCCCGGTTTCTGTAGGAACCAAGACTTGATCACTATGCTTGGTGATTAAGTACGTGAATGTGAGCGTGTATGTGCTACGTGATCTTCTAGTGGTGGTTTGGGCTGCATCTTGGCAATGTGTAAAATGATATGTGAACATGTCATGAAAAATGAAATTGCATGTGTTAATGTGATTCTCGTTAAATGATGAAAGTGATACTGTGTTTAGTACCATGTGTGGGTGCATGTTTACATGTCCATGAATTATAATTACTTGATGTGCAGTTCAATGTGATCCATATGTGAGCGTCATTTGAATGTAATAAATTTTCTATAAAAACAGCAAGCTAAGTGTAGAGTGAAGTGTTATATTTGCATGTAAAGTGAGGTAGAGATCATGGTAGGAGTGTTACTTATCTTGTACATGTTTCCAAGATTAAAATTGTAGTTATATGCTTGCACTCATGTTAATGATACCATGTTATTAGCATCTATGTTTAGATTAGTATTTTAGATGTGTTAGATTAGTTGTTTAATACGATTCAATGTTTATTCATTTATGTTATAGCATGAGCATGTATGAATTTAATTGCTGAATTTTAATAGGTTTAATAGTGTTAAATTGTTAGAAAGCATGTGTGATAGGGATATAGTTTGAATTTTAAGTTACTTACTGAGTCTATTGTGTAGACTCACCCTTGCTAAATATTTCAGGAGATTGAGTAGCTGAGGACTTGGCAAGATCCGAAGAGTAGCGTGAAGGATAGATTGAAGATTGTATTTCCTTTACTAGTATGTGATGTAAAATTTTAATTTGAACTTTGGTTATGTAATTGGAACTGTCTACATGTTAATGGCTATTATGTTATATCATTTCTTTATTGGACTATATAGACTATGGTATGTGGATTAAAGTTGATGGAATAAGAATTTATTTAAATTCTGTTGCAATAATGTTCTCTATTTATGTGTATCTCAGCCCATTTGTTACTTGTTGGGGTTTTCTCCTCTTTAGCGGCTTGCTCTCATCCGATGTGGGTTGGTATAACCGTACCAGGTGAAAGTGGGTCGTTACAGAGATGGTATCAAAGCCACAACTTTGAGATTATACATGAATAGCCATGAACTAAATCACATCTCTAAGTCTTTGTAGTGGATAGCCAGATCCAAGGAATAATTAAGATAGGATTAGAAAAGTGGTACGATGAAGGCATGATAATGTGCTAGGTGTAGTGATAAATAGAGTTTGACTTGTAAAGGCTCCCTACCGCCTTGATAAGGTGGGGTACCCTACATTTAGACCATAGCTCCATATTTTGTACCTCCGCCCCTCCTCTACTTTCCTCTCTTCATGATTATTTTAAAATTTTAGCCGCTTGGTGAGGATAGTGGCCCTCTCACACTGTGAGGTTGCCCCTACTTTCTCCTTTTGGTTCGGCGATATTTTAAAAAAAACCTTGGTGTTTATTTTGCATACTATGGTTGGAAGGACCCGACATTCGAGAGTGCCTATCCAAGACGAGGAAGTTAGGAGGACTGCAAGTGAGCAGGGGAAGTGCCAGCACCTCAGGGACCACCTGTGCCACCCCCGCCACCATTGGTTGACTATGGCACGATCATGCAAGGACTTGTACAAGTGATGCAGACTCAAGCACAGATGCAGGCAGCTCTTCAGACGTAGCTTCAGGCTCAAGTTCTAGCACCAGCTCAGCAGGACCGTGGTGTAGGAGGTGTATCAATCATGGAGAGGCTCAAGAGGATGGCTCCACCCTCTTTTAAGGGGGAGAGTGAGTCATTGGTTGCGGAGAGTTGGCTTAGAGAGATCAAGAAGATATTTAGAGCTATCCGGTGTGCAGAGGATGACAAGGTCAGTTTAGCAACATACATGCTTCAGGAACGAGCAGATGTGTGGTGGTCTTCTGTTCTTCATACGCAGATTGAGGGAGTGGAGTTGGAGGTGACTTGGGAAGAGTTCGTGAGGTTATTCGAGGCCAAGTATGTTCTCGAGCACATTCAGGACAAAATGGAGTAGGAATTCTTGACGTTGACTCAAGGCTCGATGACAGTTTTGGAATATGAGGCTAGATTTGCGGAATTGTGGAGGTATGCACCGCACATAGTTGCTGATGAGAGGCGTAAGGTAAAGAAGTTTGTGATGGGGCTTAGACCATTATTGAGATCCAGACTTGTAGCATTTGACCATAGGACTATGGATACAGCTCTTAGCGCAGCATGCAGGCAGGAGAGTGAGATGACATTGTACTTGGAGGAGAAGAAGGCTCGGTTGAAGCGATTACCAGAACCATTCCAGCGGCAAAATAGGAACATGAAGAAGCTTATGGAAGATCAGCAATCAGCTGTGGTACTAGCAGAATCAGCACCCCAGTCAGTAGTTTCTGTAGGCAGCGAGAAGTCCGAGTGTGTAAACTGTGGCAAGCGTCATGGCAGAGATGTGTGTTGGACGAGGTCGGGAAGATGACTCAAGTGTGGAAGCAAAGATCATTGGATTAGAGAGTGTCCGAATCTGAAGAAGAAGTTTGTTCCCTGAGATGTACCAGCAGCGATAAAGCCAGTAGCAAGAACTCAAGCACCGGCCAGAGTATATGCATTGACTGGAAGTGACACCAAGGATGTCACCACATGTACATGATTCGATCTTCGAGGACAAAGATCATTGTAAGGGGGAGAGGGTGTGAGGCCCCCAAATTTTCTGCATTTGATACTGCTTATTGATGCATATTATAAACAATTGTTTACTCATGTGCATATATATAAATATATGTTATTCTTGTGTGTATATTATGGTTATTTATTTCTGTGCCTAGTGTATTTAAATAATGTAGTGCATGTAGTATGTAATTGTATTGTGCATGTGTGTTTACTTAATCATTTTTGTGTTCTGGCCGAAATTCCTTTTAACGTCAATATCTCTTGACGTTAAGAGTGAGTAGATGACCACTATTGTGCCGTTTACTGTCTCCTGGCGTCAACATCGATGGACATTTACCTGGGGGCAACGGCAGTAAACTGGACGTCTATTTCTCCAGCTGTGTGCGCTTCCAGATCTGAAAACAGTAGCGGTTTTGACGTGTTCTCGTTTAGGAAACCTTCTCAATGGCAAGATATGTAACGTCGTGAATTTTTCGGATCCATGTGGATCCTGTGTTTGGTGTTTGTGGTGGCCAACGTGTGGCCAATGTGGTGTGTTTCAGGTTTTTACGTAGGTTTTGGGGCTTACTGAGCCGACTATTTGGGCCCATAGCACCACTCAGTTCACTGTCTGTGAATGGAACGGGGATGGACGTCGTGTTATGAACACGACGGTCCTGCATGTCGCATTCCCGTTGCTGCCCAGAGGCACTGACCGTCTACATGTGCGCCGCATGTCGCGTGCGGGGCGACCTGCAAACGTCAGCCCTAAGAAGGAGACGCCCATGTCCATCGCAATCAGGTCGCGACGGAGGTGTTGGTCGCGTTCCTAACCACAGCAGGTTCTTAAACCTTGCTGGCCAGACAGAGCTGGGTATGCTCTGTTTGGCCAGGGGGAAGAGCTGCTGCGGCGTGTAGGGGCGATTTGGCGTGGGAGAGAGGTTATGGGCGTCTTCTCGCCGGGAGGATCGTGCGTGGAGTGGGGGAAATGCCAGAGAATTGTTGTTCTTCATGATCTTTGAGGAGGTAGGGTGATTTCTTCTATTTTTGGGCTGTGGATTGCATGTGACAAGCGTGTGAAGTGTTACTCGCCTTAATAACAATAGATATCATGCTAGGAACTTCAGTAAAGCATGAAAAATGTGAATTAAGGGTGGTTTGCAAGGTGTGGGGTGGTAATCCTAAGGGTGTTCCCCGGATTAGGGTTCCTGCCTGTGAAGGTGACGGAACCCCCTGTCGCGACAAGGTCACGATAGGCCGACCCGTCGCGACACATCGGGGCGTCGCGTTCTGATAGCGACCCAGCCCTATGTCGCGACCTCAGCCGAGAGGTCAGTTTGTGCGTGGTTTCAACGGTGTGAATATCCGATTGTCGTTATTCGATGTGTATGATAATGGCAAGTGGTGCATTGGCACTTGTGACGCTCTATGAGCGTGTTATTTCCGAGGCTAGCGTACTGTTTACGTAGCTAGCAAATGGCTTACGCGTTGACGTGCTGTGCACGTGGTGTGTTGTGTTCACTTGTTGTGGACAGGCTGTACATGAGGTTGACGTGAGGTTTCATGTGGTTTGTGTTGTGTGCACATGGTTTTTGTGTGTGTGACGAGTAGTACGACACTTGCCGTGGTTACCTCTTCAGTTGGGTGCCCCAGGTTCTTTGTGAGCTAAGCTGTTAGCTCAGGGCTTACCCTTGTACTTGTGTTGTACTGTCAAGGTCTGTGTCGTCTGACCTAGACACCCTCACTCCGTTGTTTGAGTTGTACGTCCAGCTGAGGGAAAGACGACAGTAGGATAGCGACTTGTGAGTCTGTTGTTTGTCGCTTGTAGCGCATTCTTAGTTGGGGGTACGGAAACCAGTAGACGTCACTGGTCCCTAACTAGTCCTGTTTCCAGTGCCTCACTCTAGGGAGCTCAGGCTAGAGTCCCTAGAGGTGCCAGGCATGGGCCTGTGGCTGTGTGGTCCACAGGTTGTGGTGTTGGTTGGTCTCCACTGTTGTTTGTCTTGTTCTTGTGGAGCGGCAGCTGGACCTTTCGTCTATGGCTGTGAGGCTGAGAGGTAGACCTGTGTGGTTTGTCCGAGTCAATAGTTGGTGTCGCGAACCAGTCTACGTGGCTCGAGTGTGGTGGTCTCTACTTTAGAACGTACACATGTTGTGGTTTGTTGTTTATTTATTAATGTTGTTTTACGTTATCAACAAACACTAAGTGGTGTTTATAGCTTTAATAGCTTGTTAGCTTGTGCTATATAAACTGCTAGCGTAGCCTTTCGTTTACGCATGTGTGTTGGTTTGCTCGGTTTTTGAGGGAGTTCCCTATTGAGCTAGTGACTTTTGAGGCTCACCCCTACTCTCAACATGTGAAGGAGAGGAGGAGGTTTCATTACCGTCTTCCAGTTCGGAGCAGCGTCGCGGCGGCATTGGGCCAGCACCTCCAGCGGTGTAGTTCTGTTTTAGTTGTACCTCGGGGTATGCCCCAGACTCTTGTACCTTTATTTGACTTTTGTTGAAAAAGGCAATGTAAATTCAGTATGAATATATGTGAGTTTGTGAATCAATGTGTTCCTTTGTGTTTACACAGACTTGTGTGTGTTATCCCTTGCGAGGCTACAGCTCGATCCCGGGAGGTAGAGTTGGGTCAAGCTCGTTAATGGTTTAACAGGTTTGAATGATGCGTTCCGTCACAGTTGGTATCAGAGCAAGGTCCATGTAAATATAAAGGAATTGTGAAGTTACATAGCCTTATTTCTACACTAGTCTACTGCTGGTAGCTGACCCTAGTTTTGTAATGATTTGCTTGGTTATATGTGGTTAGAATGTTGTCTGTGCAGGAGTTTGAAATGGCTAATAGGAGAGACTGGGGTGGTGGAGGAGACGAGCCTGAGGAGTCAACTCAGCGTATGATAGAAAGAATATGGGAAAGCTTGACCGATATCTGAGTGAGACTAGATCAGCAGGCACCAATACCACCAGCAGCAGTACCACCGGAGGTTGGAGGAGCAGTACTCGATGCACCAATTCCACCACCGCCAGGTGTGGAGGTACCTTTGTGCCATTTGTACCACCACCACCACCAGCGAGGGCAGTAGAGGAACCAGTAATGCAGGTTGAGAATTTTTGAGGTTACAGCCACCCACTTATATAGGAGGACCGAATCCAGATATAGCTGAGCACTGGATTCATGAGTTTGAGCGGGTTTTTGTGACGATGAGGTGTCTGCTAACTGATAGAGTTGTGTTAGCTACTTATCAGTTGAGAGGTTTTGCACAGGAGTGGTGGCGCTTGAAGATGCAAACCACTTTTGTAGGCAGAGCAGAGGAGACAATTGCTTGGCCAGAATTTCTTGAGGTATTTAATGATACCTTCTTTCCAATTCAAGTGCAGCAGGCAAAGAGAGAGAAATTCCAGACTTTACAGCAAGGTAATTCTTCAGTTTTGGAATATTAGATGCGATTTATGACACTTAGTCGTTATGCGCCTTATGTCGCATCGGATAATACTATGATGGTTGAATATTTTATTCGAGGTTTGAGGGTGGAGTTGCAGAATGCGGTGATACTGCTTATGTGCAGAACAGTAGAGGAGGCAGCCCAGAGGGCATCCATGAAGAGATGCGGAATTCCCTAAATGGTAATCTAGAAGGGGGGGTTGAATAGATTACGAACAATTTAAAAGCTTAACACCCTCTTTTTGAAATAGCACAGACAATTAAGGTGTTAGCAATGATCAGACTATGTGTGGATGTGTATGAGTGATTGATAGATGGATAAGCAAGTACTCAAAGGTGTATTAATGTGTCGTGCCTACCAAACATCTAACGCAAATTCGTGTAAACCACGAGACACGTAGATTTTACGTGGTTCGGAGTACACAACTCGTGTATCCTACATCCACGGGCCACACACACACGCAAAATCACCTGCTTATGAGCTAGTTCACGAACTACAACTCACACACGTGTTTATCTGATGTGAACCCACGATCAGATTAACACACACACACGTGTATCAAGCACAACAGCCGCTTGAAACACACACACACACAAGTATGGAATAGAAAGAACAGGAAGGGTTTGAGAGTTGAAGAACAAATCCAATAAGCAAACTCTTCCTCTGAACGTCCTCCTGGAGTCCAAGCCTCGACTTTGAGATCAGATGTTGATGTAGATGCTTGAATCCAAGACGTCCGGACTTCACCTTCCGCTGCAAGAGTCTTCCGTTCTTGGTTCTGGGCGGTAGGTTGAAGCAGAGCAGCAGAACAAGGCTTCTTGTAAGAACTCTTTAGGTTTTTGCTTGGAGGCTGCTTGTATAGACGAGATTTGTTGCAAAAGGTTGCTATATATGAGTGTAACATATGGAGAGTCGTACTCCATAGAAACACTAAGTTTGGAAACTTGCAAAACTTCCCGTAATATGTTTTCCTCTTGTCTGTCGACAGGTCTTGCATTTGCTGTCGACAGGCGAAGATAGCTTGTGAAGAACCAGAAGGCTGAAGGCTCTGACTGTGTGCATCTGTCGACAGGTGCTCTGTTGCTGTCGACAGTGTTGCCCAGCTAGCTAGCCCAGAGGGGGGGGTGAATGGGTTAATAAAACTTCGATCTTTGATTAAAACCTGTTTACTGAAAAGATTGCACAACTTAATAACAAGGTTAGAGTTAGAGCAAACAAGATAACAATCACACAAACACATCCACAAGACACAAGGATTTTATCCTGGTTCGGAACTCCTCTCCACAGGAGACCTACGTCCAGTCCCTGAGCAATACCTCAGGATTTTACTAACAAGGGTACAATCCCCCTTAAGGATCCTTACACCCAGCCTCAACTGGTCTTCCTTCAGCCTGAAGGGAACAACAACCACCCTGGATACCACCAGGTCTTCCTTCGTCCAGAAGGGAACAACAACCACCCTGGATACCACCAGGTCTTCCTTCGACCAGAAGGGAACACAAACTAATCAGAAAAGGTTGTGAAAACAGGCTTCAGATTCTAGCTTGACCAGCTACAACCTGAAGCTCCTAAGCCCCCGAGAGAGAAAGAGATTTGACAAGGTTTTTCTCTCCAAGGACCACACAGGCTCTTACAAATGAGAAGATTTCTTTTGAGCACAGAGAGCTAAGAGCTTAGAACAAGGTTTCGAGTGGAGGCTTCGCTCTTCTTCAAGGTTCTAAAGATTGTAATGGATGGATTCCTTTCTGCTTCTTAGATCAAGCGATGTTTTTCTATCGATCTTTCTTTTCGTCTTGAGTCTTCTATTTAAACTGCTGATTCAAATTCGAACGTTGATATGTCCGTTGTCTCTTATCCTTGTGTACGTTAGACTGGTTACTGAGGAAGCTTCTGATCGTCAGTCTTTTATCCTGGTGTACACGCCAAAGAGATGTCATAGAACTTTGTGTCTTGAGTCCAACGTTGTCCAGATGAGTCTTGTCAGATATCTGTAAGCATATCATCAATAAATAGAAGACAGCTAGGACTGCTGTCTATTGTTAGTTGAGATTGAACAGATATTGCAGTATATAGCAAAGCTCCTTTCTGTCCAAGAAAAAGTACGTAGACAGAGTAGCATAGAAATGGAAGATATTGTCTGCATGCATGGGAGATACGATCAGAGAGCATTTAATGCATAGCAGTCAACAGACAAGATATGACTTTGACTTTTCAACGCTATTAAAAAGCATTATACTGATGCAGAAAGAAATTTGATAAAAAGAATCTTGCTGACTTCATCACTTATGAAATCGTTATGAATTATAGCAAGTCGTTATGAACTGTAAAGAAATCGTTGTGATAACTTATGAAGCCGTTACAACAGGCAAGTCGTTGTGAGCTCTAAAGAAATCGTTATGACTAATAAAGAAGTCGTTGCGCGAAATCGTTATGACTAATAAAGAAGTCGTTGCGCGAAATCGTTATGACTAACAAAGAAGTCGTTGCGCGAAATCGTTATGACTAACAAAGAAGTCGTTGCGCGAAATCGTTATAACTAACAAAGAAGTCGTTGCGCGAAATCGTTATGACTAACAAAGAAGTCGTTGCGCGAAATCGTTATGACTAACAAAGAAGTCGTTGCGCGAAATCGTTATGACTAACAAAGAAGTCGTTACGCGAAATCGTTATGACTAAAGAAGTCGTTACGGCTAGAGAGTCGTTGCGAGTTCTAAAGAAATCGTTACGAGGTCTAAAGAAATCGTTACGGCTAGAGAGTCGTTGCGAGTTCTAAAGAAATCGTTACGAGGTCTAAAGAAATCGTTACGGCTAGAGAGTCGTTGCGAGTTCTAAAGAAATCGTTACGAGGTCTAAAGAATCGTTACGGCTAGAGAGTCGTTGCGAGTTCTAAAGAAATCGTTACGAGGTCTAAAGAAATCGTTACGGCTAGAGAGTCGTTGCGAGTTCTAAAGAAATCGTTACGAGGTCTAAAGAAATCGTTACGGCTAGAGAGTCGTTGCGAGTTCTAAAGAAATCGTTACGGTAACGATTTGAGTGTTCCGGTCAAAGAGGGAGTCGTTCTGCTTATCAAAGAAGTCGTTACAGGGACTTGGTTAGAAATGATGGGACTTACCAGATTGACTTGATCTTTCATTTTTCTTTTGCTTCCTGTTCTCAAAGCTCAAGAAATCCATTAGAGTTATTTTGTTAATCATCAAAATTAATATATAAATAAATGGAAATATTTATTATGGGGACAGTTTGGTCATCAATCTCCCCCTTTTTGATGATGACAAAATATACTAAACATCAGACAAAAGATGAAATATGTTTTTCAGATTTACGTTAGTTGTCTCCCCCATTTTGTCATTAGGCAAAAAGATAAGCTGTGAGACAAAGAAGAGAGAAAGATTTTTATTAAGAGGGAGAAAGATAATACAGAGGAGATAACAAGGAGGCATGCTGTGAGATAACAGCCCATGCCTTGATCTCAAGATCCTCAAAAAATTGCAGAAAAACACCAAAGGTCAACTGAGAAGAGGGTCCCATGGAAGGGATGTTCCTCTGAAGTAGAGTTGCCTTTGCTGCTCTATGAACTCTCCATACTGAGTTTTGTCCAAAATGAATCTGAAGTAGGTACTCTTGCCAAAACTGGCCCTATGGAGAAATCTGTCCAAGGAAATTGGATAGTGAAGTTGCTGAGTTAACAGATCCTGCTTTAGGGCATAAAGGCAGAATATCTAGCTGCCCAGACAGCATAGAGCTCTGGTAAGGGTGCGATGGAATTGAGATCCATAAAGGCTTCTGCAGAAAGAGTCGACTTCCTCTGACTAACCAGATCTTGATTGATGGCTTCCAGTTGCTGATAAGAGGCCCGATATAGAAGCTCCCATTCTGAGGAGATGAGTCGTTCACACTCAGAAATGAGTGGAGCTAAGGTTAGAGAAGAGATGCGGCCAGAGTGATATTCTCTGAAGATGAACCGCAAGAAGGAGGGAGATCGGCCCTGCTTTGCTGACATCCGGCCCAGCTGCCTTGCAAACATGTCGAGAGCATGAGATCCAGCATCTGAATTAAGCACTAACGAGTGCAGCTTCGGCAGAAGAACTGGAAACTCAGTCTTGAAGGAGACAAAATCCACTGTAAAAGGAAGGTTGAGAGGGTCTCTGATTGCCGCACAGTAACCTGTGAGTTGAACTGGCAAAATTGAACTTCTGGAATTTTGTTCAAATAACAGAAGTCACTGTACAACTGAAAGGCTCTGGCAATTCGAATTTCCTTCAGAATGAAGGATCCCCAAGAGTTCTTGTGCTGGAAGAGAAACCACTCAGAGAAGGTGAGTGGGTGAGCTCTGAGAGAGAGAGATTCGGCCTTGCAGTCAGGTATTTTGAGTACTGAGCCTTGTTCCCTTTGATGGCTGCCCACTGATCTTCAGTCTTGAACTCAGTGCCCTCAAAGATTTTGGATTTGAAAGGTGAGATATCTGAGTGAAAGGAAGAACAATGGCTAGGTGTTCGGAGAGGTTGAGAAAAGGAATACCATAAATGGTAGAAAGAATGCATTTCTGGAGGTATTCTCTGTAGATAGGTCTTCTCTTAGGATCAAGGGTAAGAGAGTACCATAAAGGAGGGAAGAGAGAAGCAGAGGGAGTGCTTAGAGAGGAAGAGGTTTTTCTCTTTTTCAAGACAGGACTAGGAGGGTCAGTCCTGTGAATGTGAGAGGCTGTGGAGAGAATAGTGAGGAGAGTGTTCCTTTCAAAAGGTCGGGAACATTGGTGTCAAAAATACCAAGGGGCATAGGTTTTACTGGAGGAAAGGTAACAGAATTAGGAGGAGTAGGAGGATAGAAAAGGTTTTCGGATTAAAGGAAGAGGTTGGTTGAGGATGAGATGATTGAGTTTGAATAGGAAAGGTTGAGGAGTTACTGAGGATGAAGCTGAGATGAGAGCTGGAGTAGGTGAGAAGGAGGGTTGAGAGGAAGTAGAGGATGAGGAAGGTTTGGTGCGAGGCATTGGATGTTTTATGGTTGGTGGAGCAGGAGGTGCAGTAGGAGGAGATGAAGGTGTGAGAGGGTTGGAGTGGCAAGAGATGAAGCATCAGGGGCCTTGGATACTGACACTGGCTCCTTTCCCTTGGCCTGACTGTCTCTGACTGCAGGAGATGGTCCTGAAGACCCTGAGGCTGCCACTGGTCCGGGTGACCCTACAACTGATGGCCCTGATGGCCTGACCCTTGAGCTGGCGGCCCTGTTGGCCCTGAGACTTCTGCTGGAGGCCCTGGTGGCCTAGGAACTTCAGCTGGAGGCCCTGGTGGCCTAGGAACTTCAGCTGGACTGCTCTGAGTAGGTGCAGGAGGGACACCACTAGACTTTGAAATACTAGCCAGCAAGTTCTTCATATCAGACATTTCCTTATTGAAATACCTCATTGCATTTCTTATTGAGGATACGTCTGAGGAGGTTGACACCTGATTTGAAACAATCCTTGAATACCATTCTGAACTGATGTCAGGATCTCTCCTTGGGCTTTTAGCAAGGCCATAACATGCTTCAACTTATTTCCTATGGCCCTTCCTTGACCTCCTATGAACAATTCTTTTCTGCTTACTTGGCTGAGAGACAGGCTCCTCAAGATTTACTGGTGCACTTGGGCCTTCACTAGCATCAACCAAGGCTGGACCTGAAGTTTCCTGAGAAGGTGCAGCTTGCTCAGAAAAGGCTGCATTCTCTGGCTTTTCACTTTCAGCATGCTCCCCCTGAATGGGAGCAGGGACATCAATATTTTCTTGCTCCCCCTGAGCAGGAGCTTCTTCCAAGACAACATCTTCCAATGGAGCTTCGGATTGGCATCCCACAGCTGACACATCTGGCTCTTGCTCTGCTGGACTTGCTGCTGCTTGCTCTACTTCTACTGCTTCTGGAATATCTGCAATAACTGCTTCCCCTTCAGCCACAGAGGATTTCGACCATACTCCTTCTTGCACTGAAAAGCCACTTTTCTTCAGGTTTCTGGACCTTATAGACTGGCCCATCTTTTCAGCTACCGCACCTGACAGATCTACTCCAAAATGCTTGAAAATCTTGGTCAGAAGATGGGCATATGGAAGGGAAACATTCAACTTGCTCTTTGTTTCCCATAACTGAGCATGTGCAAACTTCATTCGCTCAATCATCACTGCGGCCAGGTTTATCTCTTTGTTCTGGATTGCCCAGAACATAATGTCCGAATCTGCCCTAGTGCATGAGAAAAGGTTGCACTTCGGGGAACTAAGATTTGGCAGACTATAAATGCAGCAACCGGTTGAACGCGGTCATCTGATTAATATCCAGCTTCCCATCCTTCAACTTAAATCCTGGACCGATGATCCCGAGACCTTTGACTTCATCATTCACAGAGTGAATGCCACTAAATCCCGAGGTCTTTACTCCAAACAGATCACGCAATAGCTCAGGGGTTATTCTGATTTGGATACCCTTGACAGAGGAAACAAGAGATCCATCTGCTTCTGACTTCAGACAGATGTAGAAGGCTTTTACCAAATCCGGGTAGCTTACTTCGCTGAAGGTGACCACATCCATCCACTGCGATCTTCTTAGAGTATCCACTAGCCTGGCCATGCCACTCTTCTCAAGGTTCTGAACATCCACTGCCTTATTTCCGCAAATCTTTGTCTTCACGAAAGTAAATCTTTCTTGCTCCTTTGGGGATAAATACTCAGCACTGTAGCCCCCAACACTTCCGGAGATCAACGGAGCGGCCATGGGTGCAGAGAAGAAAGGATTCGGAAGGGAGGATGATGGAAGGGACGGAGGTTCTCGAAGGAATTCTTCGCGGGAAGAGAAGAAGGCTTCAAAAGATGCAGAGAGTTGATCCCAAAGTCGTTAGGGCATCGCTTTGGGTGAACAGATAGAGAATAAAAGGGTAAAGTGGAAGACGAATCGATCTCAAAGCGGTTTGAGTAAAATAATATTACTTTAATGACAGGAGGAGCGCCAAACGGCGGCAAAGGTAGAAAGCGACAAAAAGGTTTGACAAGTCAAACAACTTTCTACACAGAAGCGGTCAAAGCATATAGATAACTGAGTTTTGATTAACTTTAACGGAGAGAGAACTTTTCATTTAATCTGAAAAATTATATGTCAATAAAATCACAGAAATTCTTTCACAAATTGCACATCCCTAGTTCCCTTCTAAGAGATGTAAATCTCTCTTCAGGTAGGGCTTTTGTGAAGATATCTGCCAATTGACCATTTGTATCTATAAACGAAATTTCTAAATTACCACTAGCTACATGGTCTCGAATAAAATTATCTTACCTCAATGTGTTTCGTCCTTGAGTGTTGAACTGGATTTTTGGTGAGGTTGATGGCACTAGTATTATCACACAATAGAGGAATTGATTTGATGTGAATGCCGAAATCTTCAAGTTGTTGCTTTATCCAAAGAAGTTGTGTACAGCAACTTCCAGCAGCAACATATTCCGCCTCAGCTGTTGATAGAGCTACTGAATTTTGTTTCTTGGATGTCCATGATATTAAGCATCCTGCAAGAAACTGACAACAACCACTGGTGCTCTTTCTATCTACTTTGCAACCAGCATAATCAGCATCTGAATATCCTATTAGATTTATCTCACAAGATCTAGGATACCAGAGACCTAAATCATGAGTTCTAGCTAAATATCTAAATATTCTTTTTACAGAGATTAAGTGAGACTCTCTAGGGTCTGCCTGATATCTAGCACACATGCATACACTGAACAAAATATCTGGTCTACTGGCAGTTAAGTAAAGTAATGATCCTATCATACCTCGATAATTCTTTTGATCTACCCTTTTACCTTTTTGATCACTGTCCATTCTGGTTGATGTGCTCATTGGAGTTGATAATGGCTTTGCATCTTCAAATCCAAATTTCTTCAACAGCTCTTTGGTGTACTTTGCTTGACAGATATGAGTGCCATCCTTCCCTTGCTTGATTTGCAATCCAAGGAAGTAGCTTAACTCCCCCATCAAGCTCATTTCGAATTCTCCCTGCATAAGCTTTTCAAAGTACTTGCAAAGAGATTCATCAGTAGATCCAAAAATAATATCATCCACATAGATTTGTACAAGAAGTATATGTTTAACCTTAGATTTTATAAATAATGTACTATCTACTTTCCTCTAGTGAAACCATGATTAATAAGAAATTACTGAGCCTTTCATACCAGGCTCTAGGAGCTTGCTTTAGACCATATAAAGCCTTATGTAGTTTAAATACATGATTTGGAAATTCAGAGTCGTCAAAACCTGGAGGTTGTTCAACATAAACTTCCTCCTTGATGAAACCATTTAAAAAGGCTGATTTGACATCCATTTGGAAAAGTTTTAAATCAAGTGCGGATGCATAAGCAAGTAAAATCCTAATGGCCTCAAGTCTAGCTACAGGTGCATAAGTTTCATCGAAATCTATGCCTTCCTCTTGGGAGTAGCCTTGAGCCACCAATCTGGCTTTGTTCCTTAAGATTATTCCAGACTCATCCAGTTTATTTCTGAACACCCATTTGGTGCCAATAACTGAATGATTGGATGGTCTAGGAACAAGTGACCATACTTGGTTTCTCTTGAACTGATTTAGTTCATCTTGCATGGCTAATATCCAAGATTCATCAGATAAAGCTTCATTGACTGTCTTAGGCTCTACTTGAGAAACAAATGCTAAATAGTCGCATGGAATTACATTACCTCTAGTTCTTACCCCTACAGATGGATCACCAATGATGTTTTCAGGAGGGTGATCTTTCTGATGTCTCCATTCCTTTGGAAGATCTTTATGTTGGATTTCTGTTTGCTGCAGTTCTTCCAGAGTTGGATCCTCTTTGTCCTTAATTGAAGTTTTCTTTAATTTTTCAGACAGGACATCTGCATCATCAATGTCACTAATTTCTTCCTTTTTCAAGGAAGGGTTAGATTCATCAAAAATAACATGTACTGATTGTTCATTAATAAGGAACGTTTATTGAAAACTCTATAACCTTTAGGTTTAGAGGAATACCCATGAAAATGCCTTCATCTGATTTGGCATCCAACTTACCAATGTCCCTTTTTCCATTGTTATGGATGAAGCAAGGACATCCAAATATTCTGAAATGGCTAATCTTTGGCTTCTTTTCTTTGTAGAGTTCATAAGCAGTCTTTTTCAGAATTGGCCTGATCATCACTCTATTTATGATATAACATGCAGTGTTGATAGCTTCGGCCCAGAAATATCTTGGCAGATCATATTCTGATAACATTGATCTTGCCATATCCAAAGAGTTCTGTTTTCCTCTCAGCAATTCCATTCTGTTGAGGTGTCCTTGGAGCTGAGAAGTTGTGCTCAATTCCTTGATCATCACAGAACTTCGCAAACTTTTCATTCTGAAACTCACCACCATGATCTGATCGAATAGAGACAATTGAGAATTTCTGATCTTTCTGAACTTTCTTGCTGAAGCTGACAAAATTCTCAAATGTGTCATCTTTGTGCTCTAAAAAGGATACCCAAGTGAATCTTGAATAATCATCAACTATTACAAATCCAAAATTCTTTCCTCCCAAACTGGTAGTCCTCATTGGCCCAAATAAATCCATGTGAAGTAGTTCTAAGGGCTTTGAGGTGGTTACTACAGTCTTTGATTTGAAGGAGCTCTTGGTGTGCTTTCCTCTTGCACAAGGTCTGCAAATGCTATCCAATCTGAAATTTACCTTTGGCAGTCCTTCAACTAGTTTTCTTTTTCTGAGCTTGTTCAGCCCATCCAAGCTGCAGTGGCCCAATCTTCTGTGCCACAACTCAGTTGATTTATCTTTGCTAGCTGCCAAACACACATCTTGATCCTTGAGTTCATCGAGATATAGAACATACAAATTTCTTTCTCTGTAGGCTTCAAATATGACTTCACCATCTTTTAAGATACTGCATTTTGATTCTTGAAACTGAATTTGATGGCCTTTGTCACACAACTGGCTGATGCTGATGAGATTGTGCTTTAACCCTTTGACCAGCATTACATCCTTTATGACTGATTTTCCTTTGATGTTCACAGACCCGCTTCCTATCACAGTCCCTTTTCCATTATCTCCATAGGTGACTGTACCTTCTTCTGCTTGGAGATCAACAAATATCTTCTTGTTGCCTGACATATGCCTTGAGCACCCACTATCCAAATACCATTTGGATGCTCGAGGGTTAACCTGAAATGAAAACATCAAGCTTTAGGTACCCAAATTCTTTTGGGTCCTGATTGGTTAGTATCATCAACTTTACCTTTTAATATCCATTTTTTATGTCTTGTTGGGCATGTCATTTTAATATGTCCTAACTTGTTGCAGTGACTGCAGCAGGATAACTTAGTTACTTTTTCTATGTATTTGAAATCAGCTTTGTATGCTACATCTTGTTCAGGTACAAATTTTGGTGTTGGATATGTTTTAGGGTATATTATGGTTTCTTCATTATCTGGGGGTGTATATCCTAATCCATTTTTCTTTTACCCGATCTCCTAGCACCTTTTAATATTAAAGAGTTTTTACCATTGGTAAATTTTTCTAGGGTGCTTGCTAGTGTATTGTTTTCTTCATTTAATTCATTTACAGTTTTTCTTAAATCATCTGAGTTTTCCTGTTTTTCTAGGTCAGTGATTTTTCTGTTCTTGTCTTTTAAATTTTCACATAATAGTTCATTTCTTCTCTTAAGCTCAACTATTTGTTTTTCTAGTTCTTCGTTTTCAGATTTTAAATCTGAGTTGGTATTTTCGAGACATGTGATATTTTTCTTGCTTAGCTTAAGTAGTTTACACACTTCTTTATACTTATTGTAGAGTTCATTAAATGCACTTTCCAAATTATCCGAATCTGAGTCATTACAGGAATCGAAAGAAGAATCAGATGTTACCTTATCCTCGGTATTCGCCATGAGAGCCAAGTTGGCTTCTTCACCTTCACTGCTCGAGCTTGACTCACTATCTGAGTCGCTGCTGTTGTCCCATGCAGCTGCCATGGCTTTCTTTTTGAATCTTCTGAACTTCTTGGAGCTGTCCTTCTTCTTGTGATCATTTTTCTTTAACATTGGACAGTCTGCCTTGATATGTCCAGGTTTCTTGCATTCATAGCAAAGTGGCTCATTCCTCTTCTGATCTTTTCCATCTGGTCTCTTGAGATCTTTGTTTTTCTTGAAGTACCTCCTACCAGACTGGAACTTCTTTTTCTTTGCCAAGATTCTCTGCAATCTTCTTGAGAGCATGGCTTCTTCATCATCACTATCTTTGCTATCTTCACTGTTATCTAAGGATTCTTCTGATGAGTCCCCATTAGCTTTAAGCGCATTTGACTGCTTCTTTCTACTGGAGGATTCTCCTAGTCTTTCCATGTTTATTTCATGGGCCATGAGAGACCCAATGAGTTTTTCTACTGACATTCTCTTAAGATCATTAGCTTCTTCGATAGCTGTGACCTTTGCCGTCCATGAAGATGGCAGGGATCTGAGAATCTTCCTTACCATATCTGCATTTTCATATGACTTTCCTAGACTTGCTAGGCCATTAGTAATGTCAGTAAATCTACTAAACATTTGGGTAATAGACTCACCTGTTTGCATTTGAAATCTTTCATACTGAGTGACAAGAATGTCAATTCTTGTCTCCTTTACTTTGTCTGTACCTTCATATGTGATCTTTAACTTTTCCCACATTTCCATGGATGATTTGCATGCTGAAACTCTGTTGAACTCTTTCTTGCTTAGAGCACAACATAGAATGCTCTTAGCTTTACAGTTCAAGGAGATTTTCTTTCTATCTTCATCTGTCCATTGTGCTTTCTCATTTGTGACGACCAGATCACCTTCTTCCACTATTGACCAGATTTGATAATCGTGGCCTTGTAGAAAGTATTCCATCCTGGTCTTCCAATACGTATAATCTTCACCATCGAACAAAGGAGGTCTGTTGACAGACTGACCTTCGAAGTGACTTTGGGCTGCCATTGATCTTTGCTCTTCAGATCGTTGGATCTTCTTCTTTGTCGAAGAGACGGGCTCTGATACCACTTGTTGCCCAGCTAGCTAGCCCAGAGGGGGGGGGTGAATGGGTTATAAAACTTCGATCTTTGATTAAAACCTGTTTACTGAAAAGATTGCACAACTTAATAACAAGGTTAGAGTTAGAGCAAACAAGATAACAATCACACAACACACATCCACAAGACACAAGGATTTTATCCTGGTTCGGAACTCCTCTCCACAGGAGACCTACGTCCAGTCCCTGAGCAATACCTCAGGATTTTACTAACAAGGGTACAATCCCCCTTAAGGATCCTTACACCCAGCCTCAACTGGTCTTCCTTCAGCCTGAAGGGAACAACAACCACCCTGGATACCACCAGGTCTTCCTTCGTCCAGAAGGGAACAACAACCACCCTGGATACCACCAGGTCTTCCTTCGACCAGAAGGGAACACAAACTAATCAGAAAAGGTTGTGAAAACAGGCTTCAGATTCTAGCTTGACCAGCTACAACCTGAAGCTCCTAAGCCCCGAGAGAGAAAGAGATTTAACAAGGTTTTTCTCTCCAAGGACCACACAGGCTCTTACAAATGAGAAGATTCCTTTTGAGCACAGAGAGCTAAGAGCTTAGAACAAGGTTTGGAGTGGAGGCTTCGCTCTTCTTCAAGTTCTAAAGATTGTAAGAGATGGATTCCTTTCTTCTTCTTAAATCAAGCGATGTTTTATCGATCTTTCTTTTCGTCTTGAGTCTTCTATTTAAACTGCTGATTCAAATTCGAACGTTGAATGTCCGTTGTCTCTTATCCTTGTGTACGTTAGACTGGTTACTGAGGAAGCTTCTGATCGTCAGTCTTTTATCCTGGTGTACACGCCAAAGAGATGTCATAGAACTTTGTATCTTGTGTCCAACGTTGTCCAGGAGTCTTGTCAGATATCTGTAAGCATATCATCAATAAATAGAAGACAGCTAGGACTGCTGTCTATTGTTAGTTGAGATGGAACAGATATTGCAGTATATAGCAAAGCTCCTTTCTGTCCAAGAAAAAGTACGTAGACAGAGTAGCATAGAAATGGAAGATATTGTCTGCATGCATGGGAGATACGATCAGAGCATTTAATGCATAGCAGTCAACGGACAAGATATGACTTTGACTTTTCAACGCTATTAAAGCATTATACTGATGCATCAAGAAATTCGATAAAAAGAATCTTGCTGACTTCATAACTTATGAAATCGTTATGAATTATAGCAAGTCGTTATGAACTGTAAAGAAATCGTTGTGATAACTTATGAAGCCGTTACAACAGGAAAGTCGTTGTGAGCTCTAAAGAAATCGTTATGACTAATAAAGAAGTCGTTGCGCGAAATCGTTATGACTAATAAAGAAGTCGTTGCGCGAAATCGTTATGACTAACAAAGAAGTCGTTGCGCGAAATCGTTATGACTAACAAAGAAGTCGTTGCGCGAATCGTTATGACTAACAAAGAAGTCGTTGCGCGAAATCGTTATGACTAAAAAGAAGTCGTTGCGCGAAATCGTTATGACTAACAAAGAAGTCGTTGCGCGAATCGTTATGACTAACAAAGAAGTCGTTACGCGAAATCGTTATGACTAAAGAAGTCGTTACGGCTAGAGAGTCGTTGCGAGTTCTAAAGAAATCGTTACGAGGTCTAAAGAATCGTTACGGCTAGAGAGTCGTTGCGAGTTCTAAGAAATCGTTACGAGGTCTAAAGAAGTCGTTACGGCTAGAGAGTCGTTGCGAGTTCTAAAGAAATCGTTACGAGGTCTAAAGAAGTCGTTACGGCTAGAGAGTCGTTGCGAGTTCTAAAGAAATCGTTACGAGGTCTAAAGAAGTCGTTACGGCTAGAGAGTCGTTGCGAGTTCTAAAGAAATCGTTACGAGGTCTAAAGAAGTCGTTACGGCTAGAGAGTCGTTGCGAGTTCTAAAGAAATCGTTACGGTAACGATTTGAGTGTTCCGGTCAAAGAGGAGTCGTTCTGCTTATCAAAGAAGTCGTTACAGGGACTTGGATAGAAATGATGGGACTTACCAGATTGTCTTGATCTTTCATTTTTCTTTTGCTTCCTGTTCTCAAGGCTCAAGAAATCCATTAGTGTTATTTTGTTAATCATCAAAATTATATATAAATAAATGGAAATATTTATTATGGGGACAGTTTGGTCATCAGACAGGCGCAGGCCTTCCAGAGCTTTTGATCTTCGGACTGGTTGCATCTGTCGACAGGGTCACTCCTGCTGTCGACAGGCAATGCCTTGGCAGAACTGGCTGCTTTCTGACTGTTGTATCTGTCGACAGGTCCTTGCTTGCTGTCGACAGGTACCTTGTCTTTTGACTTTTACTTGATCTTTCAAGCTTGTTTTTGGCACATGTCTTACATGGTATATCTCCTACAAAAGTAACATAATTAGTGAGATATTATGAGCATAAAATCAAGCATTGTACCAAGTTGTTATGACAAGTTATTGTTTGAAGATCTCATGCATTTAAAACTCAATTCACATTGTTTATCACTTGTTTGCATTGTACATCATTGCACATCAATGTTCATCATCAAAAACATGTTGTATTGATTAATTAGAATGTGAGAACCCAACATTCTCCCCCTTTTTGATGATGACAAAATTAATCATTAATGCATAATTGAGTTTTTCTCCCCTTTTGACAACATCCAAAAGCACACCATAGACACAAGTAGAATGCACAGAGCAAAGATTTTCATTGATTTTCATGAGTGCATACACATGACATTGGGTGCTAATGAAAGGAAATAAGAAATAAAGGGAAAGTCATGGCATGATGACCATAGAAAAGCAAAAGTACATTAAACATGACATGAATAAAATGAAACTTAGACTACAGGACTAGACCCAATCCTAGACAACTAAGCTTTCTAAGCATCTTCATCAGCGGGCTGTGAAGGAGCCGGTTGATCAGCATGACGCTCAGGAGCAACGTGGTCCAGGCGTGAATCTAGAGCTGCAATGCTAGATTCCACAGTATCCAATCTTGCATTGAGGCTTTCAAAACCAGTGGTCATCTGAAGTTGCAACTGAGCTAGCAATTGACGGATGGGGCTCAGTAGCACCAACAGTGACATCTCCCGGAGCATCAAACGACTCAGTGTGGGAGTCATCTTCATCTTCAGCATCTTCCTCAGCTTCATCTTGATCTTCATTTACCTCTTCAACACCAACAACCAATCTCTTCAGCTACAGCTGCTCCTTGCCCTTGAGATCTCTTGAAACTATCCCATCAACTAGCTTGTAGCCCATCCTCTGAGCTGCGTGAGGTCATAGGAGCTACGGGAAGAAAGATCCGTCATCTCCTCCTGTGGGATGTGGATGCCAATAAAGAGGAATAGAGATGTGAGTTGGCATGCATAGGGCATTGATCTCTTTGAACTTCGAACACACTGGCGAAAGATAGAGATCATGAGGAGTGGAAGGTTGATGAGTTCAGTTTGGAGGAATTGGTGAAGCAGAGACTTGTGAAGGGAGGTCACAAGTTCACGGCTTCCATCCTTTGGAACAATTAGTGTGGTGAAGATGTGGTGGATTAGGCGATGAAGTGGAGGGAAAGAGTTGGCATTCAAATGCATACGACTGGTGGGGTCGTAGGGCTGCCGAACGACGAGAGTGTGGAACTCCTCGGGAGTTGGATGAAAGGTTTTGATGTCAACTCCTGTATTGGGGATTTGAAGGGCAGTGGATAAAAGGTTTGGAGTTACAAAGAAGGGAGTGTCTTTGACTTTGGTGATGAGCTTGTCATCTTTGGACAAGCGAAGATTGGTATAGAAGTCCGTCACAGCGGTGGGAGAGTACCGCTTGTGATCGTAACAGAAGGGTGCCCAACCCTGGACATCAAAAAGAGGCAGAAGGCCGGGAAACATGTCCTCCAAAGAGATGAAGTCGACGTAGCGGGGCTGCGCGACTTTGGTGAAGATGCCATGGACGTTGAGGAGTTGGAGATTTGGCGGGATCACGAGCTCCGGCAAGCGATCCTCCCGGTGCTTCGTGCGACGCTCAGAGGTCGCCCTGGAGCCCTGGCCTTGTTCGGGAGATCTTGCACGGCGACGAGATGCATCTTCTTCGCCGTTGGAGCCATGAGATGTTGATCCTCGTGTAGGAGGGAGAGGGTGGAGGAAGAAGAGACACGAGACAGAGAGAATCCGCAAGGAGGCGGGATCTGCCTGCGCCTGGAAAGGGAGGGTTTTGGGTGGAAGGAGGAAAAGGGTTTTTGGAAGGAGGGGAAGGGGAAAGGGGTGTGGGATCCTTTTTAAAGAGTTTAGAAAGGATTTGAAAGGTTGGTCCCACAAAAACCGGTTTAAACCCTGGCCCTTTGGGCTTCCCGTTTGGGTCTGGCCGTCTGCTGTCGACAGGGCCCTTGGTGCCTGTCGACAGGCACTTTCAAAAAATGGCAATTTTGTGATTTTTTGATTTTTGAACTGAAGCTCTGAGCAATGTCTTCCAGGTGTTAGATGAAGGTGTATAAGAGGTGAATCATGTATGTTAACCTACCATATACAAGGATATAATAAACCATATCATTTTCCTCAATGGTTTTAACATAATACCCAAGGAATTTAAGGTTAAAGCATTAAGAAAACACTCACTTAAATAAAGAACAATGCACACTCACCCTTCGTTGTATAAATACAATGTAAGACAACACATCCCCATTTTGTGGATAGGCAAATGATGCATGAAATGATATCTATATGTCAAGACAATCACAAGACCAATGACCTTGGAAATTATGACTCAGTGGAGGCTACACACTATTTCTTTTTTTTGTGTAATTTAGAAAAACAATGGGAGGAAATGGTACTTAAGAAGACGTCACACCTTTTGACGTGAGGATAGACATTACACGTGCCCATACCCCCAGTTATTAGTGGAAGTTTCTATCATACCGTTGTACAGAGATGATGAGTTAGCCTTTTGACGCGAGGGCAGACATTTGTGATGCCCATCACCCCGGTTACTCAGCATAACCCAACATTGCTCTATATTCATCCCAATGTAAAGTTGATTTTCATTATTATATAATTTTTTGTTTTCCTTGTGAAAGATTTTTCAGAAATAGGTAGCTTTTCTCCAAGTATTGTTGTAAAAGCCAATATCAAGTAGGTGATATGATTACCTATCAATATTAGACATGCACTTTCATGACCAAAAGGCTTATCAAGTAAATTGAGACTATGTTTGCCCACAAAGAATTAATGTAGAGGAGTGAGGTTGATATCCTTTATAGTTATGAAATGTTTCCTAAATGATAGAACCTAAATCCAAACATGAATAGTATGTGAAAATCATAGTGGTATAAAGAATAGCTTAAATATCATTTGTATATAGTGTGGTCAAACATGCATTAACACCTTATAGACACCTTAAATGTTAATCATGAAGATGCTCACTGAATGGGTGAAGAAATAAACATGAAGTTCCAAAATTCAGGGTATCTGTCGACAGGGAGAAAGGGCCTGTCGACAGGAGTACACAGACAGAAGTTGGAGATTTCGGGGAGGCAAAAACTGTGTGCATCTGTCGACAGCAGGTAGAGGGCCTGTCGACAGATGTACACAGACAGAAGATTGAGAGGTCTGTCTGGGCTGAGCTGTCGACAGGGCCCTTGTAGCCTGTCGACAGGGACATGTTCAAAGCAGTTTTAAGGGTAGAATGAAGGTCTGAAATGATTATGGTTGTGAGGGAGTTGAGATGGACAAAGGTTGAACAATTTCCTTCACATTTGCATTCATCTAACCCTAACTTGCTCCCCCATAATGTGTGCCATTTGATACAAAAGGACTCAAGTTCATGAAGACAATATGCACACAAAGACCAAGCAATTAAGAACACCAAGCATGTAGAAAGACAAACCAACAAGTGTTTTCAAAATTTTAAAGAGAGTTTTGAATAGGCAAAATTATAAAGAAACTAATTCCAAATGTAGAGTACATGTCCCTTTTATGTCACATGACTATGGATACTTGGCGGAGAATATTTCTCATGCATAATGAGAGTTTCCAAACAAGCATGACTTGTTCTTCCACACATCACCATTTGATATACCTCACAGTTAGTGGACACAAGGGACATATGCTTAACATATGTGTTAAGTTTCATTGCAATTTGCACAACCCCAACTCTCTTCGCAATGTGGTGAATCTATCTTCAGCTAGAGGTTTGGTAAAGATATCAGCCAGCTGTTTCTCTGTGGGTATGAAACTGATTTCCAATGATCTATTGGCTACTTCATCTCTCAAGAAATGATGACAATTTCTATGTGTTTCGTCCTGGAATGTTGAATGGGATTCTTTGATAGATTGATTGCACTAGTGTTGTCACATAGGATAGGTGTGCATCCATATCGATGTTATAGTCACACAACTGACTTTTTATCCACAACACTTGTGTTGCACAACTCCCTGCAGCAACATATTCTGCCTCTGCAGTAGAGAGTGCAACCGAGTGTTGCTTCTTGGATGCCCACGAAACCATGCAACCACCAAGCATTTGGCAATAGCCACTAGTGCTTTTCCTGTCAATTTTACAACCAGCGTAGTCTGCATCAGAATAAGAAATCAATTCAAAACTACTACCAGCTGGATACCAAAGACCCAAGGCATGTGTACCTGAGAGATATCTGAAGATTTTCTTGACTGCAATTAAATGGCTTTCCTTTGGACTAGATTGGTATCTAGCACAAAGGCAAACATTGAATTGTATGTCCTGTCTACTTGCAGTAAGATAAAGGAGTGAGCCAATCATACCTCGAAATTGTTGTCATCTACCGTTTACCTTTCTCATCACTTCTAGCTTAATGCTTGTGCTCATTGGTGTTGAAGCGGGCTTGGCTTGTTCGAACTGAAACCTTTTGAGCAGTTCTTTTACATATTTCTCTTGGTTTATAAAGAATCCATCTTCAAGCTGCTTGACCTGCAAACCAAGAAAAAATGAAGCTCCCCCATTAAGCTCATCTCAAATTCACTGTGCATGTGTTGTGAAAATTCTTCACAGTGTGGGATTAGTGGAACCAAAGATAATATCGTCCACATAAACTTGAACAACAATTATGTGATTGCGAACTTTCTTTGTAAAGAGAGTTTGGTCCACCTTACCTCTTGAGTAGTTTTTGCTTACCAGATAGGTACTCAGCCTGTCGTACCAAGCTCGGGGTGCCTGTTTCAAACCATAGAGAGCTTTGTGCAATTTAAATACATGGTTTGGTTTATCATGGTCCTCAAAGTCAGGTGGTTGAGAGACATAGACTTCCTCTTTTATGTAGCCATTCAAGAAAGCAGTTTTGACATCCATTTGAAATAATTTGAACTTGTTTGAACATGCATGCTAACAAGATCCTAACTGCTTCTAGTCTAGCTACAGTTGCAAAGGATTCTTCAAAGTCTATACCAAATTCCTGATTGTATCCTTTTGCAACTAGTCTAGCCTTATTTCTAACCACCTTACCCTCTTCATTTAGTTTATTCCTAAAGACCCATCTCGTCCTATGACAGAAATTTCTGGGGTTCTAGGAACTAAACTCCAGACATTATTTCTTTGAAACTGCCCAAGCTCCTCATGCATGACATCAATCCAAGAATTTTCTTTTAGTGCTTCTTCAACAGTTTTGGGTTCCACTTGAGATACAAAGGCTAAATGATCCTGTTCAACTATTTGATTTACCTGAGACCTAGTTTGAACTGAATCATTTATGTTACCTATGACATTCTCAAGTGGATGAGCTTTAGAGTACCTCACATTAGTGATTGTTGAAGGCCCGGGTTGACCTTGCAATTGAGGAGGATGTTCTGGAGGAGGGGTGGCTGGAGGACTTTCATCTTGAGGTTGTTCTTCTTGTTGTGGATCTTCAGCAGGAACTTCATTATGATTTCTGATCAAACAACCATCATCTTCATCATCGTACCTGCGAAGAAATCCACTTTTTCCTTTTGAACTTCTTGATTTTTCCTTTTTCTTTTCTTTTCTTTGAAGTTCCTCAAGTGTTGTTCCTTCCATGTCATCAAACCTGTAGGAATTTACACTGTTAGGCTTGATTTGAGATTCATCAAAAATGACATGTGGAGTTTCTTCCACAGTTCTAGTTTTCAGATTGAACACCCTATAAGCTCTAGAATGTTCAGAGTATCCAAGAAAAATACCTTGATCACTTTTGGCTTCAAACTTGTCCAAGTCATTTTTATCATTGTTATGAATAAACACCTTTGAACCAAAAACTTTAAAGTACCCAATGGTGGGTTTCTTACCTTTCAGAAGTTCGTAAGGAGTTTTCTTGAATACGGGTCTTACCATGGCTCGGTTAAGGATGTAGCAAGATGTGTTTACCGCTTCTGCCCAAAAGGTTCATGCTAATTGATTCTCGACCAGAAGCGTACGAGCCATCTCCACCAAGGTTCTATTCTTCCTTTCCACAACTCCATTTTGCTCAGGAGTTCTCGGGGAGGAAAACAAGTGGTCTATACCTTGGTTCCTGCAAAATTCGGAGAAGGAATGATTGTCAAATTCTCCCCCGTGATCAGTGCGGATGGAGCAGATTTTATTGACATTCTCATGCTCAATTTTGTTGAAGAATTCTTCAAAAACATTTAATGTTTCATTCTTGTGAGCTAGGAATTTTACCCAAGTGAACCTAGAGAAGTCATCCACAATGACAAAACCATAACGTTTGCCATTGAGACTGAGTGTTCTCGTAGGCCCAAATAGGTCCATGTGCAAGAGTTCATAGGCTTTGGAAGTACTTACCGGTGCCTTGATTTGAAGGATTTTGGGTTTGTTTTCCCTGTGCACATGCATCACAAAAATTTTCATTCTTGTTAAAGAGATTTCAGGAAGACCACTTACCAACTTAAGCCTCATGATCTTGTGCAATACATTGTAACTAGCATGACCGAGCCTACGATGCCACAATGTAAGCTCGTCCTGTTTGTTTGCTACAACACAAATTGTTATTTTCTGGATCATCTAAGTCAACCATGTAGATGTTATTCATTCTTTTTCCAGAAAATTTTAGGCTTCCTGTTTCCTTATCAAGAATTTGACATGAATTGGATTCAAAGACAATTTTATGACCTTTATCACACAATTGACTTATGCTAAGCAAATTGTGATGAAGGCCATCAACTAGTAGCACATTGTCTATAGAGTTAGAGGCAAACTTACCAACTTTACCTGAGCTGATAATCTGGCCTTTGTTGTTACCTCCAAAGATCACTTGACCTCCGTCTTTTTCCACGAGCATACTGAATTTAGCTTTGTCTCCCGTCATATGCCTCAAGCAGCCACTATCCAGGTACCATTTGTTTTGATTGTGGGATGCTAGGCAATCCTGCACATGTGGATCAGACGAGAGGTTTTGGTACCCAAATTACTTTGGATCCCATTGTATCATTCATGCCAAATAACAAATGCTTAGGAATCCAAACTTGTTTGATTTTCATTTGATTTAGGTTATTCCAGCATTGTTTTTTAGTGTGCCCAACCTTTTTACATATGTTGCATGATGGTGGTTTTTGAACAACATTGTGCTTTACCTTTGTGGGAGCATGCATTGGCATTTTTCCTTTTTGTTGCCATGTATATTTAGCTTTAGGAGTTTGTTGTTTGTCCTGTCTTCAGCTTGTTGCAAATTCCTTAGATTGGCCAGGAACAAACTTGACCGTTTTAGATTCTTGTTTCTTTCCTTTGGAAGGATTTTTCCTATTCTTTGAAGGGGTTCGTTTGTTTGAACTTGGGCTGGTATCAATGAAGTTTGTTAACAGATTTTTGCCAATTTTCTTTGGCTTTACTTTTTGAAACCCAATCCCATGTCTAGCAACATAAACATTTGAACCTAAAATAGCATCCAGATTTTGCTTACTTTTGACAAAACTAGATAAATCTTTTGATTTACCTTTTAAGTCATTTTCAGCTTTTTCCAATTTCTCCTTTAGCTTTTCATGCTCACTATTAAGGCTTTCAAGAGAATTCATTAATTCATCTCTTTCCTTTTGAACTTCTTGAAATTTAAGTTTCATGCTGTCCAATTCATCACTGTGTGTTTGTTCATCAAGTTTCATCATTTCAATTACCTTATTCAAGGATTCAATTTCATCATGGTTGTTTGACTCATGAATAAGGGAATTGAATTTTTTCTTGAGTGCTTTATTTTCAGACTTGAATTCACAGTATTTTTCAAATAGAAAGTGTAAGCTTCTTCCCATTGAATAATAGAGTATGTTTCAAAGGAGGAATTTACCTCATTCGAGTCATCACTTCTCGCCATGAGACAGTGGACTTCATCATCTCCGGAGCTAGCTTGGCTGTTCTGGTCGTCATCCTCATCACTCCAAGTGGCCACCATTGCCTTGGCCTTCTTGAAGGTGAATTTGTCCTTCTTACTTCTTTTTGAGCTCGGGACATTCTCCTCTCATATGCCCTTGCTTCTTGCACTCATAGAAAACAACTTCAGACTTTTTGTTAGAATCAAACTTGTTAGAAAAGTCTTTCTTTTGGAAAGGTTTAGAGTTACCTGTACCTCTCCTCTTGAACTTCAGAAATTTCTTGAATTCTCTAGTGAGCATAGCCATTTCATCATTGTCACTCTCACTAGACGATTCACTGACTTCACTATCCTGAATTAATTCCTTTTTGGAAACTGAAGAAGTCCTCCTGGAAGCCTTCAAGGCAAGTGGCTTCCCAGGATTTTCTTGAGTTTCTTTCTTTTAACATAAACTCATAAGTCATCAAGGAGCCAATTAATTCATCCACTTTCATTTTTGAGAGGTCTTTGGAATCTTCAATGACAGTGGCTTTGGTGTTCCAAGAGGATGGAAGAGACCGAAGTATCTTCCTCACCAAGTCACTCTCCGAATATTCCTTTTAAGACCTTTCAATCCATTTATGATTATCATGAATCTAGCAAACATGTCTGAAATGGTTTCATCATGATTCATTTTGAACATTTCATATTCTGAAACCAGCATGCTTACCTTTGATTCTCTTACCTCGGACGTACCTTCATAGATGAGCTCAAGCTTGTCCCACATCTCCTTAGCTAAGGTGCATGTGGAGACTCTTGAGTACTCCTTCGGATGGACCGCACACTGCATCATATTGAGGGCGCTCCAGGTGAGTGTCCCCTTGGCGATCTGGTCCTTAGTCCAGGTATCCTCGTCCTAAGGCAGTTCGTATGCTCCCTTTTTGACTATTTTCCATAGTTCAAAATTTTGTGCGTGGAGAAAAACCTGCATCCGATTTTTCCAATATGGATAGTCAGTGCCATCAAAGAAGGGTGGCCTGGTCACTGAGTGTCCCTCAGCCATATACCCATTGCTAGATTCCATTTGACCGTGAATCTCCTGATCGTAGGATCAACCAGATAAAGCAGTAAATCGGAGAAACTCGGCTCTGATACCAATTGAAGAGATGCGGAATTCCCTAAATGGTAATCTAGAAGGCGGGGTTGAATAGATTACGGACAATTTAAAAGCTTAACGCCCTCTTTTTGCAATAGCACAGACAATTAAGGTGTTAGCAATGATCAGACTATGTGTGGATGTGTGTGAGTGATTGATAGATGGATAAGCAAGTACTCAAATGTGTATTAATGTGTCGTGCCTACCAAACATCTAATGCAAATTTGTGCAAACCACGAGACATGTAGATTTTACGTGGTTCGGAGAACACAACTCGTGTATCCTACATCCACGGGCCACACACACGTAAAATCACCTGCTTATGAGCTAGTTCACAAACTACAACTCACACACGGTTTATCTGACGTGAACCCACGATCAGATTAACCACACACCACGTGTATCAAGCACAACACCGCTTGAAACACCACACCACACACAAGTATGGAATAGAAAGAACAGGGAAGGGTTTGAAGTTGAAGAACAAATCCAATAAGCAAACTCTTCCTCTGAACGTCCTCCTGGAGTCCAAGCATCGACTTTGAGATCAGATGTTGATGTAGATGCTTGAATCCAAGACATCCGGACTTCACCTTCCGCTGCAAGAGTCTTCCGTTCTTGGTTCTGGGTGGTAGGTTGAAGCAGAGCAGCAGAACAAGGCTTCTTGTAAGAACTCTTTAGGGTTTTTGCTTGGAGGCTGCTTGTGTACGAGATTTGTTGCAAAAGGTTGCTTATATATGAGTGTTAACATATGGAGAGTCGTACTCCATAGAAACACTAATTTGGCAACTTGCAAAACTTCCCGTAATATGTTTTCCGCTTGTCTGTCGACAGGTCTTGCATCTGCTGTCGACAGGCGAAGACAGCTTGTGAAGAACCAGAAGGCTGAAGGCTCTGACTGTGTGCATCTGTCGACAGGTGCTCTGTTGCTGTCGACAGGCGCAGGCCTTCCAAAGCTTTTGATCTTCGGACTGGTTGCATCTATCGACAGGGTCACTCCTGCTGTCAACAGGCAATGCCTTGGCAGAACTGGCTGCTTTCTGACTGTTTGTATCTGTCGACAGGTCCTTGCTTGCTGTCGACAGGTTCCTTGTCTTTTGACTTTTACTTGATCCTTCAAGCTTGTTTTTGGCACATGTCTTACATGGTATATCTCCTACAAAAGTAAGCACAATTAGTGAGATATTATGAGCTTAAAATCAAGCATTGTACCAAGTTGTTATGACAAGTTATTGTTTGAAGATCTCATGCATTTAAAACTCAATTCACATTGTTTATCACTTGTTTGCATTGTACATCATTGCACATCAATGTTCATCATCAAAAACATGTTGTATTGATTAATTAGAATGTGAGAACCCAACAATCCACACTTGAGAAGTCTGTTCAGACTCATCAGGCGGGCGAGTTAGGTTCTCGGCTACCCCAGCAGTCAGCAGGAGTCAGTAAAGGAAAAGCACCAGCGGGACTGTCTTCCTCAGGTTTTGGTAAGTGGGGTCAAAAATTGAAGAAAATATTTAGAGGTAGAGGAAGAGGTCGCCAACAGTTTCAGCAAGGCCGTGGCTACAGGCCAGAGGTAGAGGAATCTCAACAGAGTACCACCAGGCAGCCCACACTTCCACCAGGTTATCGATGTTATAATTGTGATCAGTCGAGGCATTTGATCCGCAATTGCCCCTATCCTAGAGAATATGGATATGGAAGGGGTCTTCAGCAGCAGCAACAACAACAACCCTAGTAGCCACCAGTAGGCCGAGGCAGACGAGTACCGTAGCAGCGAGGTAGGGGTCGGGTTACGGCTATCACCCGAGCCCAGGCAGAGGCATCGAATCTAATAGAAGGTATAATACCCATTTACAATTTCTCAGCTAAAGTTCCATTTGATTCGGGTGCATCTCATTCTTTTATTTCTGAAGAATTTCTAGATTGTATGGCTCATCCTTTAGAAGAAAAGAGATGTGAATTAGCAGTAGAGGTTCCCTCGGGTGAATTTATGCTCACTACGTGTTATATAGATGAAGCTCCTATTGTGGTCTAGGGGAATCAGATGCCGGTTAGGTTGTATGCTCTGCAGTTGAGGGATTATGATATTATTCTGGGTATGGATTGGCTTGAGGCTTATGGAGCCATGGTTGATTGTAGAAAGAAAATAATCAGATTCTGTCATCCTAGTGGAGTAGTATTTGAATATCAAGGTATACCTTTTTATATCTCCAAGTTTATAATTTCTGCAATTAGAGCTAGAAAGCTGTTAAATGTGGGGTGTGTGGAATATTTAGCTTCTGTGAGTTTAGTGGAAACTGTTAAATCAGTAGAAGCAGTTCCAGTGGTTAGAGAATTTACAGATTTATTCCCAGATGATCTGCCAGGCTTGGCACTTCATAGAGAAGTAGATTTTACTATTGAGTTGCTGCCAGGTACGATGCCAATCTCTAAGGCACCATACAGGATGGCGCCGGCAGAGCTTAAGGAATTAAATAAGGAGTTGCAATAATTGTTGGAGAAAGGGTTTATCGGGCCGGGTCACTCCCCGTGGGGAGCTCCGGTATTATTCGTAAGGAAAAAGGATGGTAGTTTCAGAATGTGAATTGATTATAGAAAGTTAAATGATGTGACCATAAAGAATAAAATCCATTATCGAGAATTGATGATCTGTTTGATCAATTGCAATCAGATAAGGTGTTTTCTAAAATTGATTTGAGGTCAGGTTATCATCAATTAAGGATCAAGAAGAAGATATTGATAAAACAGTCTTTAGAACTAGATATGGTCATTATGAATTTGTGGTTATGCCATTTGGGCTAACCAATGCTCCAACAACATTTATGGATCTGATGAATAGAATTTTCCATCCCTATTTAGATCAGTTTGTTGTGGTCATTATAGATAATATTCTGATATATTCAGCATCTGAAGAAGAGCATGCAATGCATTTGAGATTAGTTTTGCAGCTCTTGCGGGATAACCAGTTATATGCTAAATTTAGTAAATGTGAATTTTGGCTGAAAGAAATTCAATTCTTGGGGCATGTAATTTCAGCCGAAGGTGTGGCAGTTTATCCCAATAAGGTGGAAGCAGTTATGAAGTGGGAAGCACTAAAGACAATAGAGAAATTAGAAGTTTTCTGGGTCTAGCTGGGTATTATAGACGTTTTATACAAGAATTTTCCAGAATTGCAGCACCCATGACTAGATTGACCAGGAAAGGTGTACCATTTGTATGGTTGGTGAATGTCAGAAAAGTTTCATGGAATTGAAAAAGAGACGTACAACAACACCGATACTGACATTACTAGTGGGCAGTGGTGCTTTTGTGATTTATACAGATGTGTCCAAGAGAGGACTTAGAGTAGTGCTTATGCAATATGGGAAAGTGATAGCTTATGTATCTCAGCAGTTAAAACCATCAGAAGAAAATTACCCAGCTCATGATTTGGAGTTAGCAACAGTTGTATTTGCCTTAAAAATATGGAGATTATCTATATGGTGAAAGGTTTGAAATTTTTACAGATCATACAAGTTTAAAATATATCTTTTCTCATAAAGATTTAAACCTCCGCCAGGGAAGGTGGGTTGAATATCTGAAAGACTATGATTTCAGTTTGGCTTATCGTCTGGGTAAAGCCAATGTTGTTGCTGATGCATTAAGTAGAAAGGCATATCTGAGACAAATGATGATAAAGGAATGGAAATTATATGAAGAAATAGCAGAAAATTCATTGTATGTTCCCAGTAGTCAGCGGTGAGCAGTGCTAGCCAGTAGCACTATAGAGCCATCATTGTATTGGCAAATTGTTGAAGCCCAAAGAGCAGATGTAAATTTAGTAGAAATTGTAAAAGTGGAAGGAATTACTATTGATGATAATTGTGTGATCAGGCTCAGAGGCAGGTTGTTGGTGCTAGTAGATAGAGAAGTGAAGCAGAGAGTATTAGAAGAAGCCCATAAATCCTGATAGACGATTCATCCAGGTAGCACCAAAATGTATCAGGATTTGAAAGTCTTATGATCGCGACACCCCGACATAATGGAATATGGGTGTTTGTTGATAGATTGACCAAGGTCTGCAGATTGGTGGTAGTAAGCATGTCCTAGACAGTGGACAGGCTAGCAAAAATTTATGTTGACAGAATTGTTCCTTTGCATGGTATCCCGAAAACTATTGTTTCTGACAGGGATCCTCGGTTCACTTCTGGTTTTTGGAGAAGTCTACAAAGGGTTATCAGCACAGAATTAAGATACAGTTCAGCCTATCACCCGCAGACAGATGGTCAAACGGAGAGGACTATTCAGACAATTGAAAATATGTTACGAGCATGCTACTTAGTGTGGGGAGGTAGCTGGGAACAATATATGGGCATGGTTGAGTATGCTTATAACAATAGTTATCATACTAGTATCGGGATGGCACCGTACGAGGCGCTATATGGAAGGTCGTGCAGAACACCACTAAACTGGCATGAAGTGGGAGAGAGGTAGGTAACAGGTCGTGAGTTGCTACAACAAACCACAGAAATGATCAAGTTCATAACGCAAAAGTTGCAGACAGCCCAGAGTCGGCAAAAGAGTTATGCAGATAATCGACAAAGGCCACTTTGATTTGAAGTTGGGGACTATATTTTTCTGAGAGTTTCCCATACTAAAGGTGTTCTGAGATTTAGCAAGAAAGGAAAGTTAAGCCCGAGGTATGTAGGACCCTTTCGAGTGTTAGAAAGGATCAGGGAGACAACTTATAGAATTGAATTGTCAACAGATTTTGCAAATGCTCATGATATTTTTCATGTCTCCATGTTGAAAAACTACATTGAAGATCTGGCACAAATTGTCAGTTATCAGGGTGGTGATTTAAAATCAGATATGTCAATGCCAGAGTATCCAGTGCAAATCACAGGCCGTAAGACACAGAAGTTAAGGAATAAAGAAATTGAGTTGGTAAAAGTCAGGTGGGAGAACAGGCTAGGAGGAGAGGATACCTGGGAATTGGCCGATGAAATGATTAAGTCGTATCCCTATCTATTTGAGTAAGCCTTTAAATCTTTTTAGATGATAGTATTTGTTAATGTGTTTAAAGTTTTGAAGATTTAATTGTGATGTGAATTTCGAGGTCGAAATTTCCTTTTAGATGATAGTAATGTAACGTCGTGAATTTTTTGGATCCATGTGGATTCTGTGTTTGGTGTTTGTGGTGGCCAACGTGGTGTGTTTCAGATTTTTATGCAGCTTTTGGGGCTTACTGGGCTGGCTGTTTGGGCCTATAGCACCCCTTAGTTCACTATCTCTGAACGTGACGGGGATGGACGTCGCGTTATGAACGCGACGGTCCTGCATGTCGCATTCCCGTTGCCGCCCAGAGGTGCTGACCATCCGCATGTGCGCCGCATGTCGTGCCGGGCGACCTACAGACGTTAGCCCTAAGAAGGCGACGCCCATGTCCGTCGCGATTAGGTCGCGACAGAGGTGTTGGTCGCGTTCTTAACTGTAGCAGGTTCTTAAACCCTACTGGCCAGACAGAGCTGGGTATGCTCTGTTTGGCCAGGGGGAAGAGCTGCTGCGACGTGTGGGGGCGATTTGGCATGGGAGCGAGGTTCTAGGCGTCTTCTCGCCGCGAGGATCGTGCGTGGAGCGGGGGAAACGCCAGAGAATTGCTGTTCTTTGTGATCTTTGAGGAGGTAGGGTGGTTCCTCGCATTTTTGGGCTGAGGATTGCATGTGACAAGCGTGTGAAGTGTTACTTGCCTTAATAGCAATAGATATCATGCTGGGAACTTCAGTAAAGCATGAAAAACGTGAATTAAGGGTGGTTTGCAAGGTGTGGGGTGGTAATCTGGAGGTTGTTCCCCAGATTAGGGTTCTTGCCTGCGAAGGCGACGGAACCCCCTGTCATGACAAGGTCGCGACAGGCCAACCCGTCGTGACAAGGTTTTCCATTGCGACACATCGAGGCGTCGCATTATGATAGCGACCCAGCCCAATGTCGCGACCTCAGCCAAGAGGTCCGTTTGTGCGTGGTTTAAGCGGTGTGAATATCCGATTGTCATTATTCGATGTGTATGATAATGGTGAGTGGTGCATTGGCACTTGTGATGCTCTAGGGGCGTGTTATTTCCGAGGCTAGCGTACTATTTACGTAGCTAGCAAATGGCTTATGCGTTGACGTGCTGTGCACGCGGTGTGTGTTGTGTTCACGTGTTGTGGACAGGCTGTACACGAGGTTGACGAGAGGTTTCACGTGGTTTGTGCTGTGTGCACGTGGTTTTTGTGTGTGTGGGGAGTAGTACGATGCCTGCCGTGGTTACCTCTTTAGTTGGGTGCCCCAGGTTCTTTGTGAGCCAGGCTGTTAGCTCAAGGCTTGTCCCAGTACTTGTGTTGTACGGTCCAGGTCTATGTCGTTTGACCTGGACATCCTCACTCCGTTGTTTGAGTTGTACGTCTGGCTGAGGGAAAGACGACAGTAGGACAATGACTTGTGAGTCTGTTGTTTGTCGCTTGTAGCGCGCTCTTAGTTGGGGGTACAGACACCAGTAGACTTCACTGGTCCCCACCTAGTCCTATTTCCAGTGCCTCACTTTATGGAGCTCAGGCCAGAGTCCCCAGAGGTGCCAAGCATGGGCCTATGGCTGTGTGGTCCACAGGTTGTGGTGTTGGTTGGTCTCTACTATAGTTTGTCTTGTTCTTGTGGAGCAGCAGCTGGACCTTTCATCTGTGGCTGCGAGGCTGAGAGGTGGACCTGTGTGGTTTGTCCGAGTCAGTAGTTGGTGCCGTGAACCAGTCTAGGTGGCTCGAGTGTGGCGGTCTCTACTTTTGCACGTACACATGTTGTGGTTTGCTATTTATTTATTATTGTTGATTTACGTTATCAGCAAACAGTAAGTGGTGTTTACAACTTTAATAGCTTGTTAGCCTATGCTATATAAACTGCTAGCGTAGCCTTTCGTTTACGCACGTGTGTTGGTTTGCTCGATTTCTGGAGGAGTTCCCTACTGAGCCAGTGACTTGAGAGGCTCACCCCTACTCTCAACAGGTGAAGGCGAGGAGGAGGTTTTGTTACCGTCTTCCAGTTCGGAGCCGCGTCGCGGCGGCGTTGGGCCAGCACCTCTAGCAGTGTAGTTCTGTTTTAGTTGTACCTCGGGGTAAGTCCCAGGATCTTGTACCTTTATTCGACTTTTTCTGAAAAAGGCTATGTAAATTCAGTTTGAATATATGTGAGTTTGTGAATCATATATGTGAATCATGTGTTCCTTTGTGTTTACACGACTTGTGTGTGTTATCCCTGGCGAGGCTATGGCTCGATAGCGGGAGGATTTAACGAGTTTGAACGACAAGTTTCGTCACAGGATACCTAACCCTAATGCGTGCCCTACCCCTTTAGTCTATAAAATACCCATCTTTCGTTCAGATTAGGTCTTTTTAGCTCTTTGTGAAAACCCTAAAATTTTGTTAGGAAACCTGATTTTGGGTAAGTTGGATCCGATGATTGGAGGAGGTTTCCAGCGATCTTCTTCGACTGGGAGCTAGACCTTGGATAGTGGAATCATCCCCGACTCCGGAGTATGGCCTACATCGACAAGAGGACCAGATCTCAGCAGATTTAGAGCACCTTCTTGGCAATGGCCGAGGAGGGCTTCTTCGGCAGAATCACTCCTCATTAGATTTATTTGAAGGCAAGTAGCTTAATGGTTCAAGCCATAGACTTATCCTTTAGGTTTATATTATTTTTTTCCGAATTTTATTCCATTCTTGGAACCCCAAATTTCAGTGTTTTCTATATGTCGGTCTGCATTGTGTGCAGATAGGATATTGACGGCCACTTTGTTGCCGTCAACATCCTAGGTCAATGGAGGTCGATCATGCTGTTTACTATGTAGGCGTCCAGACCCTGGATGCCAAGTTCTCTGATTTTTTTCAGAACAATGTGTGACTGCATGTGATGTTATTTTGGGGAAAATTTGCGAAAACATGTATGTGTTTAGAAAATGTACTCCTGTCTAATATGTGCAGTGGATCATGCCATGAAATATTGATGATTTTCCAATGATAATTGTTATTTATAAATTTTTGTTGTGATGAAATATACATGGTTTGATAGAGTTTGATTCAGGAAAATTAGAATGGATGCATGTTATAATTTCAGAAAATTATCATGAATTCAGTACCACTGTATGCATGCTTTAGGACTATTGGAACATATAGTTCACTATCCGTCATGCTTAAATTTATTGTCCTGTTAAATTTCATGAAATTAGTAATACTATTAAAAATAGTGTTTATGCTCCAAAATTGTGGAATTTTTCAGATATTTTCCCTTTATTGTATGTGAACCGTGGTTAAAATTTGGTAGGATTCTAAGTGCTGTGCAGAGTGCTATTAGTTTCTGAATCTTTCTACACCATGATATGATAGATTTAAATATAGAATAATTATGTATGATTGAATGTTATTATTCATAAATTTAATGAAGTTAGAACCACTATTTGCGTGTTTTATATCTGTTAGAATGGATGGTTCACTGTCTACCATGTTCAAATTGAAATATCTTGTAAATTGCCTAAAATCTATGTTTAATATTAAAAATAGGTTTACTACTCCAAAATTTATGAAACATTAGTGATGTGTTTCTATGATACATATCTACCATGTAGTTAAATTTTTAGTTTGTTCTGATCATTGTAGAATGAATTATGAATTTCGGAAGGTTCCATACCGTAAATTGAATGTTAAGGCTCAACCAAGTTTAAAAATGTGATTAGCATCATGTTTAGCTTTTGTTAATTACTGGTTATGCCTGATTTGAGAGTTTGAAGGTGATAAGTTATATTCCATGGTATATGTGGGTGCATGTGCATGGGAAGTGAGAGGACAAGTGATATATGTGTGTATAATGATTAATGCGACAACATAAACAAATGTGCCCATAAGACACTGCCACCCTAGATGCTTGGAGCTGTACTGTAGTAGTGCCCTACAGAAAAGCTCAGACATGCTACTTGATACCCGAGGTAAGGGTCTTGTGAAATCATGATATCCGAGGCAAGGGTCTTGAAAGCTAAATTGTGTTACATGATACCCGAGGCAAGGGTCTTGAAAGCTAAATTGTGTTACATGATACCCGAGGCAAGGGTCATGAAAAATCCCAAAGGTAGACAAGTTCCACTAGTAATGGTGGGAAGGGCTTTCCCCGATTTCTGCAGGAAACAAGACTTGATCACTATGCTTGGTGATTAAGTTCGTGAATGTGAACGTGTATGTGCTACGTGATCTTCTAGTGGTGGTTTGGGCTAGATCTGGCAATGTGTAAAATGATATGTGAACATGTCATGAAGAATGAAATTGCATGTGTTAATGTGATTCTCGTTAAATGATGAAGTGATACTATGTTTAGTACCATGTGTGGGTGCATGTTTACATGTCCATGAATTATAATTACTTGATGTGCAGTTCAATGTGATCCATATGCAATTGTCATTTGAATGTAATAAATTTTCTATAAAAACAACAAGCTAAGTGTAGAGTGAAGTGTTATATTTGCATGTAAAGTGAGTTAGAGATCATGCTAGGAGTGTTACTTATCTTGTACATGTTTCCAGGATTAAAATTGTAGAACTGCGCAATGATTGGAATAAAGTATGAAAGCATGTGGTTATATGCTTGCACTCACGTTAATGATACCATGTTATTAGCATCTATGTTTTGATTATTGTTTTACATGTGTTAGATTAGTTGTTTAATATGATTCCATGTTTATTCATTTATATTATAGCATGAGCATATATGAATTTAATTGCTGAATTTTAATAGGTTTAATAGTGTTAAATTGTTAGAAAGCATGTGTGATAGGGATATAGTTTGATTTTTAAGTTACTTGTTGAGTCTATTGTGTAGACTTACCCTTGCTAAACATTTCAGGAGATTTAGTAGCTGAGGACTTGGCAAGATCCGAAGAGTAGCGTGAAGGATAGATTGAAGATTGTATTTCCTTTACTAGTATGTGATGTAAAATTGTAATTTGAACTTTGGTTATGTAATTGGAACTGGCTACATATTAATGATTATTATGTTATATCATTTCTTTATTGGACTATATAGACTGTGGTATGTGGATTAAAGTTGATGGAATAAGAATTTATTTAAATTCCGTTGCAATAGTGTTCTCTATTTATGTGTATCTCAGCCCATTTGTTACTTGTTGGGGTTTTCTCCCCTGTAGCGGCTTGCTCTCATCCGATGTGGTTGGTATAACCGTACCAAGTGAAAGTGGGTCGTTACAGTACTTGTCCACCTCCAAGATTTCTTCCCGTGCCCTCGGGAACATATAATATATTGAACGTTTCCATAGGGGCATTGCCATGGTCCTGTTCCAGATTACTTCTATGGTGGCAGTGTCTTATTGGCCAGATACATAATCATATACAAATTTTTCCAAATTCAAATGCAACATAACATGCTGCCAAATCATATACATATATTTAGATGTTGACAGAGACATATTTCTGATTTATCACATGCTATATTTTTTGAAAATTTCCCACAATTCGCTTCAATAGAACACATTTCTAATGATGATAATAAGACTAAAATAATTAAAGTCATCAAAAAATCATAATTTTTTTTCAAAACGTATCTCTATTGTCATGAATCAAATCAGAAATTTGTTATGATTTTATGGCATATATTCTAATTTTCGCAGTAACAATCAATGAGTTGATAAATAGAGAAATATTCAACACAATGAAACCGTCTGTCAACCTGGTTCAATATTTTTACTAGATGTATATCATAATCATACAGACCACTTTAAAAATCTCATTATTTTTGGAATCCAGAAATTATTTATCAAAGTAAAATAGTGCTACTGATTTTTGTATTTCAGTCATGGAAATTACAGAAAATAGTCAAATTCGAATTTCAGATCTAACACAGTATGAATATATCCCTGACATGCACTTCTACATAGAAATCACAATTTTGTCACTAACATATATCAAATATAAAAATTTCTATTACATCTATGCTTAATTTTGAAATTCAGAAAATTTCCCTAAAATCATGGTGACTACAAAAATTAACCCAATTTACAGTATGGTAAAAAGTTGACCTACTTAACCCTGCACATTCACAGAAAATCTATTCAAGGTTTGAACACAAAAATACAATCTAGATATAAAAATAAGTAAAAATAATGGAGAGAAGAACTTGACATCAACCATGTTGCTGTTAACCCTAATAGACGGAAAGAAGGTTGACGTTAAGTTCATCCTTGACATCAGTCAAGGTTGACGTTAACCTGACAGAAAACCAGAACCAGTTCAATCAATCATTCAATAACAATGTGAAATTACCCAGATCAATCTTGCATTCAATTAGGTGATTGCGAGACACCTCAATAGATCATATACTCTCGTGATTATAAGTATTTCGTGTGCTCCTCCCAAAACCAGACATGGCCCTTTTATGCACAGGCATAGTCATGAACCGAACTTTCAATAAATTTCTAAAAATTTCAGGTTGATATAAATCCCAAATCCGACTGTTTTGTTAATTTTTAAAATCTTGAAAAAGTCATAAAAAGGTAAAATATAAGGTTGGGAATCTGATCCCTAAGTTATTTGCCTCTAAAACACCAAGAAATCAACAGATTTAGCCGATGAAGCCCGCCTTGGCCAACCAAGATAGTCCTCCCTCTGGTTTAAAATCCTTGATCAGCAGGTCCCCAATGGTATGAGCACCTTGGAGATGCGTTCAGCATTCAAAGGTACACCCTTTCAACTTGTTGTTGCTTGGTCTTTGCCTCCACGAAGATCAAAACACCGAATCTCTTCCAACCTTCCTTGAGACTTAGAGAAACTCCCCAAAATCGGTTCCAAGAAGGCTAACCCACCCTTTTTATAAAGGATTGGCCTCCCCAAACTCTGCCCACGAGGTAGGAGACGTAACCCCCAAGCGTTTCCTAATTTTTAGCCCTTACCATAACTCCACTAGTGTTGGACTGTGAAACTTTTGCTGTCAGTTTTGAAAGAAGTAGACGTCAAGGTTTACTGCCGTTTACACAGAGTAGACGTCAATCGATATGGACGTTTACCTTCAGTTGACGGCAAGAGATGTTGCCATTAACCTACTGTTGACGGCATTCGATGTTGCCGTTAGAAACATAGGTCGACTCTGCATCCAACCCGAGAACAGACCTTACCACTCTACAACATACTAAACTATACACATATATACACAAAAAATTTTAAATGCACAACAAAATAGACAACAGTTGTAAAAAAAATTAGGATAAAGTTTCAGGGCATCACAAAAAGTGATAGGATGAGGAACAATAGGAACAAAAGGAAAAGATCTAATAGAAGATGTTATGTGTGTTGAAGGACTAAAACATAATCTTATTAGTGTCAATCAATTATGTGAGAAAGGTCACTTAGTAAAATTTCAGAATGACAAGTGTGTTATCCTAGAGGGTGGACAAATAATTTTCGAAGCACTTAGAGTTAAGAATATGTACACTCTTCAGTTGGCAGAATTGAAAGAAGTCAATCTATGCCTTGCAACTACTAAGAGTGAAGAGACTGATTTATGGCATAGAAGACTAGGAGATGCCAACACTTCAGTGATCAAGAAACTGATTAAGCACGTTCTAGTTGAAGGTCTTCCAAAACTCAAATTGAAGAAATCTGGAATCTCTATAGCCTGTGCAAAAGGGAAGTAGATCAAGACATATTTTCAATCCAAAACAATAGTAACTACTTCAAAACCATTGGAACTTATTCATATGAATTTGTTTGGACCTATGAGAATAGTGAATCTTAGAGGAAAAGTCTATGGCTATATAATTGTAGATGATTACTCAAAATACACTTGGGTATCTTTTTTGGAAGCCAAATCAGAAACTTTCTCAGCCTTATTGAAATTTAGTGAAATAGTACAAAAGAGACAAAATCATGAGATTATTAGCATCAGATCAGATCATGGTGGGAAATTCAAAATTGAAGAATTTGTCAGAATCTGTCAAGAAAACGACATTGAACATAATTTCTTTGCACCAAGAACACCTCAACAAAATGGAGCAGTAGAAAGAAAGAACAGAACACTGCTAGACATGGCCAGAACAATGCTTACAGATTATAATCTACCAAGATACTTCTGAGCATAAGCAGTCAACACAGCCTGCTACATTATCAATAGGTGTATGATCAGACCAATTTTGAAGAAGACTCCATATGAACTCTATAGAAAGAAAAGGCCAAACATAAGTTATCTTCGATCTTTTGATTGTAAGTGTTTTATTTTGAACAATGGAAAAGATAGTCTAGGGACATTAGATGCTAAAAGTGATAAAGGTTTTCTATTAGGATATATTTCAAAATCTAGAGAATATAAAGTGTTTAATAGAAAAACTTTAACTATTAAACAAACTATTCATGTTTTATTTGATGAAACTAACCCTTATATTAAATGAATAGAAGAAGAAGAAGATGAAGATGTTGTTGAAGACTTGTGCAAGGATCTCGAACAAACTTCTCTTGAAGGAAAAGATGAAGACAATGAAGATCCTCTAATAGAAGAACTCCAACAACAAGAAGAAACACAGAAAGGACTTCCTAAAAAATTGAGATATCATAGAGATCATCCAAGGGAAAATATAATAGGTGATCCTCAAGATAGGGTAAGAACCAGAGGTATGACCATTCCTTGTGATTACACTGCAATCGTATCTCAGATTGAGCCTAGGACAATCAATGATGCACTGGCAGATGAATCTTGGATCCTACCTATTCAAGAAGAACTTAACCAGTTCCACTGCAGTCAGATCTGAACTCTTGTAACTAGACCTATTGATCATTCAGTTATTGGGACTAGATGTGTAATGGCCCACTTCCACCCGGTACGGTTATACCAACCCACATCGGATGAGAGCAAGTCTCTACAGGGGAGAAAACCCCAACGATAGTCACATGGGCTGAGATATACACAAATAGGAAGGAATATTGTAGCAGAAAATGAACAACTCTTATTCCATCAACTTTACAATCCACATACCACTGTCCATATAGTCCAAGCAAAAGAAATAACATAATATAACATCCACTAAATATAGCCAGTTTCCAAGTACAATAAACCAAAGTCCATATTACAATTTCATCACATACTAAGAAATAACTATAAATCTCCAATCTACTCTTCACGCTCCACGTCGGATCTCGCTAACTCCTCGACTATTAAGTCTCCTGAAATATTAGCAAGGGTGAGTCTACACAATAGACTCAACAAGCAACTTAAAATTTAAAACCACGCACTTACCACACATACTTCTCACAATGTAACACTTTGCTAGCTATCACATCTTCATTAACTAAATCCAAATAACAATTAAACTAATACATACTCATGCTATAACATGGATAATGTAAACATGGAATCTATTACACAAAACTATACTAGCTCATGTATAACAAAAATTCTAAAAATGGTCACTTACATCATAGTATCACTAACATGAGAGCATTCATATAATCACATACTTGCAATTCTTACTTTCACATAACGCTAACACATGGCTTATATAAAAACATATAACATGATACTACTAACATGCTCATCAAGTAATTACTAACTCATGGACATAATTAACATACTTCTACACATAGTACTAACATGATATCACAATTAACATAATTCACATTAACACATGCATTATTTTCTTATGACATATTCACATGCACTTTACTTTGGATTTCACATGCACTTACTCTCACATTATCATTCACTTTCACTTACAACTGATTTTACATAGTTTTCACTTTGCACATTCACGTATCACATGTCACCTCACTTGCACATACCACGTGCCACGTTCACATATCACTTTACACATTATTCACATATTCACTTTTACACATTGCCAAAACACAGCCCAAACCACCACTAGAAAGATCACATAACACATACTTAATCACCAAGCAAAGCGATCAAGTCTTGGTTACTGTGCAGAACCGGGGGAAGCCCTCCCCACCATTACCAGTGGAACTTGTCCACCTCCAGGATTTCACACGACCCGTTGCCCCGAGTATCACATAACACAATTGAGCTTTCCATAGGGGCACTACTACAGTACGACTCCACGCAATCTATGGTGGCAGTGTCTCATTGGCGCAATTTTTATCTTTTCACATTAACACATATTTCACACACACATGCAACATATTCTCTCTCTTTCCATGCATATGCACACATATATCATGAAACATATATTAATCACTTCTAGATGATCAATTTAATCAAGATCAGATATTAACAGAACCTAGTCATGATGCTAATCATGTTTTTAAACATATTTGAGACTTATTATTAGAACATGGTACAAAAAACTTCAGAAATTCACAACTAATTGTACAGTAATTAGAACATGCTCAAATTTTAACCATGAGGTAGATATAATTAACAAAATATATCAATAATTTTTCATAATTTTTGGAGTAGTATAACTATTTTTTATATTTAAAAAATATTTCATGTAATTTAACAAGATAATTTAATTAAACATGGTAGACAGTGAACTGGCGGTTCTAATAGTCCTAAAACATGCATAGAATAGTACTGAGTTCATGAAAAATTTCTAAGATGACAACATTCATCATACATATTTATTCTGAATTTAAATCTAACATAACAGACTTATTTACGCATAACAGAACATCTATAAATGACAATTATGATCATAAAATTATCAGGATTTCATGTTTTGATCTACTAAACATATCTGACAGAAATTTTTTTTTTAAACATATGCATATATTCACTTTTCCCGAAAAATGCCATCACATGAAACAAAACACTGTTCTGGAAAAATTCAGAAGAACTTGACGTCAAGGGGTTGGACGTCAACAGGGGTTAACAGCAGGATCGAATGCCATCGACCCAAGAACTTGATGGCAAGGTTGTTGCCGTTAACCTCCTATCTTCAGAAGGTGCTGACCGAACACAGAAAATAGGAGATTTGGAGGTCTAGGGCATGAAATAAAATTCCATAAAAATTGTAAAACCCTAAGTGACAAGTTCACAGAGAGAAACCCTAAGTTACTTGCCTCTATAAAATTCTTCAACAAGAGAATTTAGCCGATGAAGCCCTCTTTAGCACCCAAAGAGGTATTCTTCTAACACGATCAAATCTTCTATCTTGAGCACGATCCTGCCACGATCACCTGGTCCAGAGCCTTCCTCTCATGTTGTGGAACCTTTGTCTTCATCGCATCATCCTCGAACAATCAGCAACTCGACCGATCTGCCCTCTCCAACTCCCGCTTTTCTCTCCCCGAAACCTAAATAACCCAAGGTGAGAAAATTTCTCTTTTTAGAGAGATGACCAAGCTATATAGGTAATAATAGTTGTAGTCAGGCTAGGAATGAAGAGACCTGACCGTTGGGACATTTCCCAATCCGTCTCCTAGAGAAAATGGGACGGTTTCAGATTTGAAATCATAAATACATCTGGAAAAGTAAACGGCCACATTACTACCGTTAACCAGAAATCAACGTCAGTCGATGTTGACGTTAAGATCTTCTGGCTAGGCAGTAAACGACACAAAGCTTGCTGTCTACTCACCCTTAATGTCAATGGATGTTGACGTTAAGAAGAATTTCGGCGGAAAATTAAAAATGAAATAACAGTCAAAAATACACAGAAAACTGGGGCCTTACACCCTCTCCCCCTTAAAAATATCTTCGTCCTCGAAGATTGGATCAAGTACCTGTGGTGACGTCGTCGGCATCGTCTCTGGCTAACTCATACACCCTGGCCGGTGCTTGTGGTCTTGCTGCTGGTTTCGTTATTGTTGCTGCTGGAACACCTTGTGGTACGAACATCTTCATCTTTAGACATTCTCTAATTCGATGTTCAGGGCTACCACACTTGTGAACAGAACAACCAGCACAGTAGCTAGCAGAGCAGCAAGCAGAACAACCAACAAAAATACAAGCACAACCAATAGAGCAGGCGGCAAATGTCAAGATTTTTAAGTGGAGAGTTAAGAGGAAGCTAGTCAAGTCAGGATCTATTGCATTTCCTTCCTCCCAATCAACACCCTTCTCCAATCCTGATCCCTCACCTACTCCCATACCTACCTTACAACCAACAACCTACAATCCTTCTTTCCTCAAACTTATACTAGCACTCAAGAACCCTTGAACATCTTAGAACTTCACATGTTTTCTCCCTCATTTTTCTCATATCTTCCTAACTCATCTATTCCTACCTCTGATCCTAACACTCAACCTTTAGCTCAAGTAGTGCCTAGTGTAAAGTTTTCCTCTCAAGTTGGGCAGAAAATAAAAGGAAAAGTCAACAGAACAGAATATCCTTCTTTTTGGTATGCATTTGTCTATCATTCTTAGCAGAATTTTGCTTTATTTGAAGATTTTTTGAAAATCAAGGTTTTTCTAGAAGTCTATGGGTTGCCTCATTACAAATTCGAGGATTGGCTACCCCTTCTGATTAGGACTAAGGAACTTCCCCTAGATGTTTTGAATATCATTACTCAGAAGAGTCATAGTCTTACTACTGAGGAATTTCTATCAGTATACCCTGGTGAAGTAGTAAAATATAGAGAAGCCAGAGCTAGAGGAGGAAGTGATCTACTAAGTGTTTTTACTCATTTGAATTTGAGATTTTTTTATTTGTTTGGTACTCTCATAAGGCAGCAGCAAGAAAACTTTAGCCGCATGAAGAAATTTAATCAAGAGAGATTTTAGCTAAACCTAGCCAAAGTTAGCAGTGGGCTATGTTGTTAAGAGGGCAAAGGACAATCACACCCTCTATGACTATTGGATTACCCTCTAGCCTATACCCTAGTCTGATAGGTGCAGTTTCATCTAGAAAGGAGTTTGCCCAAATTGTTTTCAATAGATTTCAGATCAAATATTCCAAAGACTTTTTTTATATAGGTTTGCTTTAATCACACTGCAAAGACTACATACATCTTAAGGAATTTTAGCATAGTTTTTGCAGAATCTGAAAGGCTTTCAGAAGAATAGTGGGCAATCAGTTATCCAGAAGAGGCTTAGGATTGTAGAAAGAGAAAACTTCATCCCGCTTCTCTTATGACTAAGAGTTATGATGGGAAAATAGATATAACCTCTACTACAAGGCCAAAGCAACAACTCGTTCTCAAGGACTTCAGTGGAATATTACAATACATGATTTTCTGCACAAAGTTATTCCCTTGAGGCATAGATTGAGCAATGATGCCTATCATTAGAAAGTCATTTGGTATCATCGTCACCCCCTCAAATCTTATAGGAAAATTCCTTCTGTTGGGCCTTCCTACAAACTAGATCGATCTATTTTTGAGCATGTATTCTCTGATAATGAGAAGAAGTTTTGGGAACTTCTATAGCCCTTCCTTGATCAACTCCCACCTTCTCTCCATCTCCCTAAAAACTCATGAACTATCATTATATAGATGTTCTATCTTCAATAGAAAAAGTTCAGTTTGTATTAATGTAAGGCCCTCAAATTTTTTTGTATTACTTTATTTCGTGTAAATAATTCATGCTTGTGTATGCATAGAATGTACATATCTACGTACGTATTAACTAGTTATACTTATGTGTGTATGTGTATAATTAATTGTAAATAGTGTATCAATTGCATGGTGGTAGTGAGTACATGATAGTATATATATGGCATGTATGTATATGTAAACATTAAGCATGGTTTCTGAATGTTTTAAGTTCTGGCCGAAGGGCCAAATTGGCGTCAACATGGATGGACGTCCATGATGAGTCAACGTCCACCTCGATGGACGCCAATACTTAAGTTAACGGCCATGGATGTGGACGTTAATATCTCTGACCTGCATGCGTTGCAGACCCCGAAATTCTGGGGGCAAGCAAGCCCAGCCATTGGGGAGATGTCCCCAACGGCTATCAGGCCTTCACATCACCCCTCCGGGATATCCTAAACCCCTCTACTATGAACTAAACTCTTTCTGCACCAAAAGAACTCTCTTGACTTCCTTCAAGAAGGAGAGAAACCCTAGCCCAAAAACTGGAGGAAAACTGAACTTGGCAAGCTTGAATCCGGCGATGGAAGGCTTCTTCCGACGATCCACTGCTACCAGGAGGGAGTCGGGACATTGGGGAAGGCTTCTCCAACACTCGACTGAAGCTTGCATCGACCAAGAACCCAGAGCAAGAAGAGTTTGGAGGCTTCTTGGGACTGCCCAAGGAGAGCTTCAACAACAACTTAGACCCCTTTGGAGATTTTTAAAAAGGCAAGTAACCCATACATTTCGTCAATGTATGAGTCTAGTAGGGTTTTACCATTTTTACAGATTTTCCTCGTGTCCTGGATCATCATACTTCTCCTTCTTTTGGAGCTCGGGTCTGTGTTTTGCACAGACCTGAACTTGACGGCAAGACCCCTTGCCGTTAAGATCTTCAATTAACGGCCAACGATATTGCCGTTAAGCTCCATTAACGGCCAGACTGTGCCGTTAAGTTGTTCAGGGCAGAACAGTGACTGTTCTCCCTTGTATACGAATATTTTTCCGAAGTATTTTCGCATGAGGATATAAAGTAATTGTTGTATGTTATGTGAACAGATACAGTATGTGTGGGGGGGGGGGGGGAATTTCTTGTGCATTTGTCGATGGTAGGAGTTCTAGTTTTATTAAAATACTTGTTGGAAATAATAGTGTACATATCTATTTACTGTTCACATGATCCGTGAACAATTTGAGTGCCCAATTTTTATAAACCATGTATGTATGTGTCAGTCTATGCCCTGCAAATTTCGGATTTTTCTAAGAGCATGTGATTTACTGAAATTTCTATTTTAAAAATAGAAACCTGCGTAGGATTTGTAAAATTTACAGTAAATCATGTGATGTGCTATAAATCCGGGGAAAATGCCTATAATGATGTGTATGTTAGGTTCAAGGCTGTGAACTGTCAAACTGGATATTCATGTTATGTTCCATGATAAATTGAATTATGAATGGCATGCAATTAAATGTTTTAATTTCTGTAAATGTAATATGACTCAGAAAAATCTGGAAATTTGTACGTGATGTCATGAACCTACAGCTAGTGTGTGGTTAAAATTTCGTGATATTTGGATAACTGTAAAGGGTAATATGAAATTTCCTTGTGAAAACATGTGACAAATGCATGCTATCATGAATTTGAGTTGATAATGTGATTGCCAACCTCATTAATGTGAGCTACTGAGTTTTTGATTTCAGTCAACAATAGTATCATGATTAGGAAAATAGAGCCATGTGCATAAGTGAGAGAATGTAAAGACATGTGTAATATGTGTGTAAAAATCGAAATGTGTAATGTGTAAAGTGTGTGCCATGTGTGACACTGCTTCCATAGAGGGCCGTGGAACCGTACCATGGAAAAGTCCCCATGGGAAGGTTCAATGTGTTAAGATCCTAGGGCATTAGGATGAAATCCTGGAGGTGGACAAGTACCACTAGTTATGGTGGAGACTTGTTCTCCCGGTCTGCGCAGTCCAAGAGTCGTCACTGTATTGCCTAGGTGACGTCTATGTGTATGTGTTATGTGATGTGTCCTTCTAATGGTGGTTTGGACTATGTGTCACATGATTATGTGTAAATTGTGTAGTGTGAACCTGTGTAAATGTGCAATGTGTAAAAAGAGAACTATTTGAATGAGTGATTGTGCAAACATGTGAAATCAATAAGTTAGATTGTGAAATTGTGATCCATGGTACATTAATGTAAAATTATGTTATAACAGAAACCTAGTTGTGTTATAAGAATGTTTAATATGTGTAAAAATGTGTAGAATCCATGCTAGGAACAATTCTGCTTATGTGTAAACATTTCCATGTTTAAGTGCTATCATGTTATAGTTTAATCGAGAATGTAACTCATCTGATAGGATGTGAATTGCTAAATCCATGTCAAAATAGCAACCTTAAAGTGTATAAAATGATAATGTGCAGGTGTAAGAATGTGTAGAAACCATGATAGGAATGTTTCCTTTTATGTAGGCAAGAATCCCATGTGTGGTTGCTTCCATGCTGTAGCTTGATTTGAAATATAGCTTTCATGTGATTGAATGAGTAGAAAGCATGTGATAGGATATTTATTTTGGAATGGCTTAAATCATGTACCATGTGTTTTGAATTTGGTAGAATTGTCATGATAGGTTGTCTTTTATCAATGTCCAAGTATGCTATGTGTTTTGCTTTGTAAATTGAAATGAAAAACCTATTGTGATATATGCATGTATGAGGTGTGTAGTGTTATTTGCTGAGTTTTTTAGACTCATTCCTTGCTTGGGCGTACAGGTTTAGTTGGTGACCCTATATCGTTAGAGGAGACCGTGGAGAGTGACTCCGAGCGTGGCGAGTAGCCTGGTGGAGTCGTCATCGTGACATTTTGCTTTCATTGTATGTAATTGAGGCATTGTAATAAAACTATTATGTAATTGTGGACAAGCTATGTAATCTGATTTTTAGCACTTTATTTACGTGGACTTTAGTTATCTTTAAATTGTCATTTGAATCACGTATGTAAAGTGTGGATGATGAAATGAAGACAAGTAGTTCTTTTGCTTCCACTACTCTGTATTTATATTTGTGAGCATCTCAATCGTATGTTATTGTTTGGGTAAATGTCCCACTGTGATGACATTCATTATACCGACGTGGATTGATATAATCGTACCAGTATAAAGAGGGTCGTCGCAGAGATTGGTATCGGAGCGACCGGTTGAGATTGCACATGATATATATATATATATAATATATATATATATATATATATATATATATATATATATATATATATAAGTCATCATCCCCATTACATGCTAAGTCTACATAGGAATGTCCACATGTGTAGAATTGATTAATAATGAATGAAAAATAGATAAGGAAATAGTTAGGAAATAAATTAACGTAGCTCTAATGGTGGCTGAAATTTATTGCAGCCATGGCTTCGAGAGGTAGGCGTGGCGGAGCGCCAGCCCGTGAGGACGAGCCGAGACGTGAGGAGCGGGCAGAGTAGCAGGCCCCGACACCGCAGGGTCCTGTACTTTCCCCGCCGCCGCCTGTGGATTATGAAGTGTTCATGCAAGGTTTGGTGCAGGCCATGCAGACGCAGGCCCACACCCAGGCCGCACTCCAGGCTCAGTTGAGGCTCAGGTTAGCATAATTAATTCAAAGTGTAGTCTGTTTTATTTAATTGTATAATATTATGTTGAATGTGTATTACTTGTTGTTGGATGTAGCAGGCTCAAGTTCCAGCTCAGAACCATGGTGGACCTTCCATCATGGAATGATTCATGAGGATGCTGCCACCTTCTTTTAAGGGGGAGAGCGATCCATTACTAGCTGAGAGTTGGATGAGGGAGATTGAAAAGATCTTCCGAGCTATTAGGTGTGCGGATGAGGATAAGGTTACTTTAGCCACCTATATGCTTCAGGTATGTGTTAGTTTGTATGTTTATATGTTCTATTAAGTTAGATTTGTTTAGATGGTGCTTATGAACGGTGTACTGCAGGAAAGAGCTGATGTATGGTGGACTTCATTACTACGTACACGGTTTGAGGACGGCGTGGTTGATGTTGCTTGGGACGAGTTCATGAGGCTCTTTCGGGCCAAGTTCGTCCCCGAGCATATTCAAGATCGGATGGAGCAGGAGTTCCTCTCTTTGACTCAAGGCTCCATGACCGTTCTAGAGTATGAGGCAAGGTTTGCAGAACTATCTAAGTATGCACCTCACGTTGTGGCTGATGAGCGCAGAAAGGCGAAGAAGTTTGTGATGGGACTCAAACCATCACTGAGAACGAGGCTAGTGGCGTTCGACCATCGCACTTTGGACGAGGCCCTTAGCGCTGCCTATAGGCAGGAAGGTGAGATGGAGCAATACCTTGAAGAGAAGAAGGCTTCGCAGAAGAGACCTACAGCTAGGTTCCAGCGGCAGGACAAGAAGAAAGCAGTGTACCAGGTGCCGCAGCATCCAGTAACAACCAACAGTGCACATGTACCTTCTGTACATTCCCCTGGTGTGATGAAACAGTGTCCCCATTGTGGGAAGACACATGGTTGTTCCGAATGTTGGATGGTGGCGGAAAAGTGCTTGAAGTGCGGAAGTAGCGACCACAAAATCAAGGATTGTCTGAGACTTCAGCAGGGAGTCCAGCGCAGAGCGCCAGCCCCAGCAGCGGTAGCAGCAGCAGCGCCAGCTACGGGAAGACTAGGAAGGCCTCGAGCCCCAGCTCGAGTGTTTGCTTTAGCGCATGAGGACGCCGAGCAGGCGGAGCATGTCACCGAAGGTACGGTTTTACTTCTAGGTGTGCACGCTCGGGTTTTGTTTGATACAGGTGCCACTCACTCGTTCATTTTCGAGCGGTTCTCTAGGCAGTTAGCCCTAGAGTCGGGCATAGAGTCTGAGGATTTAAAGGTCCCTTTGTCTGTGCACACCCCTGCGGGTACGGTTTCGACTAGGAAGTGCATTCCGTCGTTACCTGTGTGCATTGAGGATAGAATCCTAGAACGGTGTTTCTTCTTGCTAAAGATGAAGGACTATGATGCTATTCTTGGTCTGGATTGGCTAGAGGAGCCCTATGCATTAGTAGATTGTCGTGGGAAGAGGATTGTTTTCCGCATTCCTGGTGAGGACGAGTTCTCTCATCCCTTGCCAAGGAACTTGGCGGGAAAGCTAGTCATCTCTGCCATGAAGGCGATGCGCATGGTAAACAAGGGTTGTGATGGTTTTCTTGCCAACGTGGTATTGGTACCAGAGGCTGATGAGTCACCTACTCTTGCAAAGATCGAAGTAGTGCAGGATTTTCCAGACATTTTTCCTGATGATTTGTCTGGTTTGCCACCGGATAGAGAGATAGAGTTTACCATAGAGTTGCTTCCGGGCACCTCTCCTATCTCGAAGCCTCCATATCGGATGGCACCTGCAGAGTTAGCTGAGTTGAGGAGGCAGTTGCAAGAGTTGCTAGATAAGGGATTTATTCACCCTAGTGTTTCCCCTTGGGGCGCACTTGTATTATTCGTCAAAAAGAAAGACGGGTCACTTAGGTTATGCATTGACTACAGAAAGCTGAACCAAGTGACTGTGAAGAACAGGTATCCCTTACCTCGTATTGATGATTTGTTTGACCAGTTGCAAGATGCATCAGTCTTTTCTAAGATTGATTTGTGATCTGGTTATCATCAGTTGAGGATTCAGAGTGAGGATGTGTCCAAGACGGCATTCAGATCTCGTTATGGACATTATGAGTTTTTGGTTCTTCCTTTCGGATTGACCAACGCCCCTGCAGCGTTCATGGATCTCATGAACAGGGTGTTTAGACCGTATCTAGATTGCTTTGTTGTAGTTTTTATTGATGATGTGCTGGTCTACTCTTCGGACGAGGCCACACACCGTCAGCATTTGAGGGTAGTATTAGAGGTTCTCCGCGAGCACAAGCTGTATGCTAAGTTCAGCAAGTGTGATTTCTGGTTGCGCGAGTTCATTTCCTCGGGCATGTTATCTCCGGTGCCGGTGTTGCAGTTGATCCAGCAAAGGTCCAGGAAGTTATGGATTGGGAGACTCCCAAGACCCCTTCGGAGATTCATAGTTTTCTAGGTTTTGCTGGTTACTATCGGCGATTCATTGAGGGATTTTCATCCATCGCCGCCCCATTGACTCAACTCACCAGAAAGGGAGTGAAGTTTGTCTGGTCTGAGAAGTGTGAGAGTAGTTTTCAATTGTTGAAGACTAAGCTCACGTCAGCTCTGGTGTTAGTCTTGCCGAGAGGTGTAGAGGGTTTTGCTATCTACACGGATGCGTCTCGGATTGGCTTAGGCTGTGTGCTAATGCACCAAGGAAGGGTAGTGGCATATGCTTCTCCTCGGTTGAAGGAGCATGAGAAGAACTATCCAACTCATGATTTGGAGCTCGCAGTAGTGGTTCATGCACTAAAGATCTGGAGGCACTATCTTTATGGTGTCAGATTTGAGGTGTTTACCGACCACAAGAGCTTGAAGTATCTTTTCTCCCAAAAGGAATTAAACTTGAGGCAGAGAAGATGGATTGAGTTCTTGAAGGACTATGACTTCGACCTTCAGTATCATCCTGGGAAGGTGAATGTCGTAGCCGATGCCCTGAGTAGGAAGAGACCATCTCTTCAGCAGGACTGGAAGATGTTGGAGGATGCAGCTTGCGCGTTGACTGAGTTAGAGCCATCGCTATGCTAGGCTTTTGTAGCTCAGTTATCTCTTAGGTCCCCGATTTTGGATGAGGTGATCGAGCAACAGAAATCTGAGCCTAGACTTTTAGAGTTAGTGGGCAAGGCAGGCATTGCTCGTGATGAGGACGGTGTGATTAGGTTTCATCACCGTGTTTGTGTCCCTGACTTGGTAGATGTCCGTGAGCATGTGTTAGCGGAGGCTCATAGATCGCGGTTCTCTATTCATCCGGGTAACACTAAGATGTACCAGGATTTGAAGAGGTCCTTTTGGTGGTCTGGCATGAAGAGGGATGTGGCAGATTATGTATCCCGGTGTTTAGTGTGTCAGCAAGTGAAGGTCGAGTGACAGCGACCATTCGGCCTTATGCAAAGGATGGAGATCCCAGTGTGGAAGTGGGAAGCTGTCACTATGGACTTTGTTTCGGGTTTGCCTCGATCTATAAAGGGCAATGACTCGATTTGGGTAGTTGTAGATAGATTCTCGAAGACTGCGCATTTCTTGCCTACGAAGAAGAAACAGTCGGTTGAGAGTTTAGCTAGATTGTATGTTAGTAGTGTGGTTAGATTGCATGGTGTGCCGAAGTCGATCATTTCGGATCGAGATCTGAGATTTACTTTGAGGTTGTGGAAAGGTCTTCAGGATGCGTTAGGTTCGGAGCTGAAACTCAGTTCGACATTTCATCCCCAGACAAATGGACAGTCTGAGAGGACTATCCAGACGCTTAAGGATATGTTGAGAGCGTGTGTACTGGATTGGAAGGATGATTGGGAGCGTCACCTACCTCTAGTGGAGTTCGCATACAACAACAGCTTTCATGAGAGTATTGGTATGGCTCCATTTGAGGCATTGTATGGAAGGCATTGCAGATCTCCTTTATGTTGAGAGGAGACCGGTGATAGGCAACTGATCGGTCCGGAGTTAGTTCAAGAGACTTCGGATAAGGTCCAGCTTATCAGGAAGAGGCTTGTTGCGGCATAGGATAGGTAGAAGAGCTATACCGACAACAGGAGGAAGGATTTGGAGTTCGAGGTGGGTGAACATGTCTTCTTGAAGATATCACCTACTCGTGGTGTCGTCAGGTTTGGCAGGCATAGTAAGTTGAGCTCTAATTCATTGGCCCGTATGAGATTCTCAGACGATGGGCAGCGGGTCATATGAGCTAGCTTTACCCCCAGCTTTAGCTAGTGTTTCATCCGTTTTCCACATTTCTATGCTCAGGAAGTATATCCGAGATCCATCTCATGTGATTAGTCATGAGCCAGTGGAGATTCAGCCAGATTTGTCGTATGTGGAGCAACCAGTAGCTATTCTGACTGAAGGTTCAGCATCTCCGGAACAAGGGTATTGCGTCGGTGAAAGTTCTATGGTGGAACTTCTCGCGAGAGGAGGCTACTTGGGAGCTTGAGGATGCGATGAAGAAGAAGTATCCCCGTTTGTTTGAATATTTTTGTTTAAACTTTGAGGATGAAGTTTCTTTAAGGGGGAGAGGGTGTAAGGCCCTCGAATTTTGTTGTATTACTTTATTTCGTGTAAATAATTCATGCTTGTGTAAGCATAGAATGTACATATCTACCTACGTATTAACTAGTTATACTTATGTGTGCATGTGTACAATTAGTTGTAAATAGTGTATGAATTGCATGGTGGTAGTGAGTACATGATAGTATATATATGGCATGTATGTATATGTAAACGTTAAGCATGGTTTCTGCATGTTTTAAGTTCTAGCCGAAGGGTCAAATTGGCGTCAACATGGATGGACGTCCATGATGAGTCAGCGTCCACCTCGATGGACGCAAATACTTAAGTCAACGGCCATGGATGTGGACGTTAATATCTCTGACCTGCATGCGTTGCAGACCCCGAAATTCCGGGGGCAAGCAAGCCCAGCCATTGGGGAGATGTCCCCAACGGCTATCAGGCCTTCACATCACCCCTCCGGGATATCCTAAACCCCTCTACTATAAACTAAACCCTTACTGCACCAGAAGAACTCTCTTGACTTCCTTCAAGAAGGAGAGAAACCCTAGCCCAAAAACTGGAGGAAAACTGAACTTGGCAAGCTTGAATCCGGCGACTGAAGGCTTCTTCTGGCGATCCACTGCTACCAGGAGGGAGTCGGGACATTGGGGAAGGCTTCCCCAACACTCGACTGAAGCTTGCATCGACCAAGAACCCGGAGCAAGAAGAGTTTGGAGGCTTCTTGGGACTGCTCAAGGAGAGCTTCAACAACAACTTAGACCCCTTTGGAGGTTTTTAAAAAGGCAAGTAACCCATACATTTCATCTATGTATGAGTCTAGTAGGGTTTTACCATTTTTACAGATTTTCCTCGTGTCCTGGATCCTCATACTTCTCCTTCTTTTGGAGCTCGGGTCTGTGTTTTGCACAGACCTGAACTTGACGGCAAGACCCCTTGCCGTTAAGATCTCAATTAACGGCCAACGATATTGCCGTTAAGCTCCATTAACAGCCAGACTGTGCCGTTAAGTTCTTTAGGGCAGAACATTGAGCTGTTCTCCCTTGTATACGGTATTTTCCAAAGTGTTTTCGCATGAGGATATAAAGTAATTGTTGTATGTTATCTGAAATAGATACAGTGATGTGTGGGGGAGGGGGGGGGGGATTTCTTGTGCATTTGTGGATGGTAGGAGTTATTAGTTTTATTAAAATACATGTTGGAAGAAATGGTTGTTCATATCTATCTACTGTTCACATGATCCGTGAAGAATTCGAGTGCCCAATTTTTATAAACCATGTATGTATGTGTCAGTCTATGCCCTGCAAATTTCGGAATTTTTCTAAGAGCATGTGATTTACTGAAATTTCTATTGTAAAAATAGAAAACCTACGTAGGACTTGTAAAATTTACAGTAAATCATGTGATGTGCTATAAATCCGGGGAAAATTCCTATAATGATGTGTATGTTAGGTTCATGGCTGTGAACTGTCAAATTGGATATTCATGTTATGTTCCATGATAAATTGAATTATGAATGGCATGAAATTGAATGTTTTAATTTCTGTAAATGTAATATGACTCAGAAAAATCTGGAAATTTGTACGTGAGGTCATGAACCTGCAACTAGTGTGTGGTTAAAATTTCGTGATATTTGGATAACTATAAAGTGTAATATGAAACTTCCATGTGAAAACATGTGACAAATGCATGCTATCATGAAATGAGTTGATAATGTGATTGCCAACTTGATAATGTGAGCTACTGAGTGTTTGATTTCTGTCAACAAATAGTATCATGATTAGGAAAATAGAGCCATGTGCATAAGTGAGAGAATGTAAAGACATGTGTAATATGTGTTGTTAAAATCGAAATGTGTAATGTGTAAAAGTGTGTGCCATGTGTGACACTGCTTCCATAGAGGGCCGTGGAACCGTACCATGGAAAAGTCCCCATGGGAAGGTTCAATGTGTTAAGATACTAAGGGCATTAGGATGAAATCCTGGAGGTGGACAAGTAACTAGTTAGGGTGGAGACTTGTTCTCCCGGTCTGCGCAGTCCAAGAGTCGTCACTATATTGCCTAGGTGACGTCTATGCGTATGTGTTATGTGATGTGTCCTTCTAATGGTGGTTTGGACTATGTGTCACGGCACTAATTTGTGAAATGTGAATGTGATTATGTGTAAATTGTTTAGTGTGAACTGTGTAAATGTGCAATGTGTAAAAAGAGAACTATGTGAATGAGTGATTGTGCAAACATGTGTAACCAATAAGTTAGATTGTGAATTGTGATCCATGATACATTAATGTGAAATTATGTTATAACAGAAACCTAGTTGTGTTATAAGAATGTTTATATGTGTAAAAAGGCGTAGAATCCATGATAGGAACAATTCTGCTTATGTGTAAACGTTTCAATGTTTAAGTGCTATCATGTTGTAGTTAATCGAGAATGTAGCTCATGTGACAGGATGTGAATTGCTAAATCCATGTCAAAACAACAACCTTAAAGTGTATAAAATGATAATGTGCAGGTGTAAGAATGTGTAGAAACCATGATAGGAATGTTTCCTTTTATGTAGGCAAGAATCCCATGTGTGGTTGCTTCCATGCTGTAGCTTGATTTGAAATATAACTTTCATGTGATTGAATGAGTAGAAAGTATGTGATAGGATATTTATTTTAGAATGGTTTAAATCATGTACCATGTGTTTTAAATTTGGTAGAATTGTCATGATAGGTTGTCTTTTATCAATGTCCAAGCATGCTATGTGTTTTGCTTTGTAAATTGAAATGAAAAACCTATTGTGATATATGCATGTATGAGGTGTGTAGTGCTATTTGCTGAGTCTTTTAGACTCATTCCTTGCTTGGGCGTACTGGTTTAGTTGGTGACCCTACATCGTTAGAGGAGACCGTGGAGAGTGACTCCGAGTGTGGCGAGTAGCTTGGTAGAGTCGTCATTGTGACATTTTGCTTTCATTGTATGTAATTGAGGCATTGTAATGAAACTATTATGTAATTGTGGACAAGCTATGTAATCTGATTTTTAGCACTTTATTTACATGGACTTTAGTTATCTTTAAATTGTCATTTGATTCACGTATGTTAAGTGTGGATGATGAAATGAAGACAAGTAGTTCTTTTGCTTCTGCTACTCTGTATTTATATTTATGAGCATCTCAATCATATGTTATTGTTTGGGTAAATGTCCCACTGTGATGACGTTCATTATACTGATGTGGATTGGTATAATCTTACCGGTATAAAGAGGGTCGTCGCAATTAACTTATGTGCAATTCTTTCCTCTATATTCTATCCTTTCTATTAATGACACAAAGGGGGAGAACATATATAGTAATGGAGAAATATATATATATATAAGTATGTTTAAGAAAATATGATAATAAAAAAATGAATATGTTTAAATTATTAAATCAGTCATTTCTTACATACATGATTTTACCATTAACAAGGGGGAGAATTGTTGAGCAGTTTTATAAAAACTATTATTTATTGTTAGGAATATGACAAAATCATTATCTTATCAAACTCATGAGAATGCATATAATACTCTTTGCATTAATAAAGGCTAGTGTATATTATATTGAACAACATTTGTTAGACAAAAGGTGTTGACACACACAGTACTCTGGAGTCACTCATGAAGCAAATTTTCTAGGTCCACAACTTATATATACATATTATACTGACTCCGACTCCTGTTAAGTCAAAATGAGATATCGACTATTGAACAACCGAAGTCCCACTCAGACTCTTGGAAAGTCGAAGTGAGATATCGACTATTGAACAATCGAAGTCCTACTCTGACTCTCGTGAAGTCGAAGTTAGATATCTATTGGTGAGTAAAGATCATCAGTCAAAGTCTCACTACATTCCTATAAAAGTCAAAGTTAGATATTGATTGGTGAGTAAGGATCATCAGTCGAAGTCCCACTGTGACTCTCGTAAAGTCGAAGTTAGATATCGATTGGAGAGTAAAGATCATCAGTCGAAGTCTCACTGTGACTTTTCTAACAGTCGAAGTCTTATGTCGAATGATGAACAAATATGACTAGTCGAAGTTTACACATCGATTGTCTTCTTATATCGATTGTTGTCATATATATATATATATATATATTATATATATATATATATATATATATTGATTGTTGTTGTATATATCGATTGTCTTCGCATATCGATTGCTGTTATAGATTTCTGTATTGACTTTATGTACTATATTGATTGATGACGCTTTGAATATCGATTGATGTTATTTTGCATAGCGATTGATATAGTATTATTCCGATTGACTTTATCATCCCTTATGCAATCGATGATGAATAAATCAAAAATATGTTAATATTCTTTTTATATCTTTAAACTTACACATAGTTCTACGCTTCAATTCTTGCAATAGTTTCTCTAACAAAAGTACATTCTTTTGTTACACTTATGTAATCTGAAATCCAATCTATCTAATGCAGATAGCGTACTTCCTTGTTCTACTAGAATGTTTCCAATACAACCATTTGTTCTACTCGATGTCTGTAAGTGTCCTTCAAACTAACAAGTTTCCAATTTTTAAGGAAAAGCCATTTGTGGATGTACTACACGCCAAGCAGGTGCCCATACCTCTTTAAATGCTCACCTACCCCAGTACTCCTCATGGATAGACATTTTCTCAGGAACAGATAGACATCTTTTCAAAACGACGTGTCTGTTGCTCTGAATTGTTATTTTATTTCTTAAAAGTCTAACTATGAGAAAGAGAAAAGTCTTTGCATAGGTATGGTGTTTGCAGACATTTATTGAAGCTTCCTGCAGAACTATGCAGCTATCCAAATAGCCTAGAAGCCGTTGAGACTCAAGATCTACTGATGGACCTCTCAAACAGTCTCCCAACTCACAACGTTCAAATCTTTGCAACGACTATCTTCCAACGGGAAACAAAGACTCTAAAGGCTATACTTGGAGTTGAAGTTTGAAGATTCAAAGAGACAAAAAAAAGCAGATTACATATACATCATATATAACACAAGAAAGAAAGAGATGCACACCCACTACAAGCAAGAGAGCTATGAACACCAATTTGAGGAAAAACAATATGTGCAAGCAGCCGACTTCAAGCTTTCCTCCTATCTCTCTTGTCTTCTTCGTGGATGATTAAAAGTCTGAGATCTATTCTTCAGACCACCTTTGAGTCAAAAAGAGTTCTAAACCTTGGCCTTCCCCGTAGTTCCGCTTTGATAGAAGGGAAGGCCTACGGTTGTAGGTGGTTATTTAGCCCTTGTGTTTAAGGGAAGACTTACTGGGGAGCAAGTGGTTCGAATACCTCTCATTGGAGAGAAGGCCAAGGTTTCTTGGTAGTTAGTAGAAAATCCCAAGTTGCGCTTGGAGACTGAACGTAGGACTCCTGATTAAGAGGAGGTCCGAAAGTAGACAAATTTTTTGTGCACTTTGTGTGATTGATTCCGCCTAGTTATACTTGTTTGACACACACTACACTAAGTACTAACGCTACTGTTAAATATTCTCTTGTTTTCAGATAAAATTTTAAAAGTGCAAGAAGTCCTATTCATCCCCCTCTAGGACATCTAAAGCTCCAGCTCGATCCAACGTACCGATCATTTGTTGCAGTAGAGACCCCCTTCTCCTCCCTTAGGCATGATTAAATTAATGTCAAAAGTAACTTTATATATTTAATTAAAATATATTAACATAATTTAAATAATGATTATTATTATATATGATAATCTTATTAGATAGCTACAATTTATATCATCTTAATATACATCTAGGTAGCACATGCTATAAAAGAAATTAATAAAGAAAGATGGTAGTGGTATAATAAAAAGTAATAAAGAAAAGTAGTGGAGGATATAGGATAAGGGTATTTTAGGTATTGCATCATAAAGGTGGAGGAATTAGTTCTTTTTTCCTACTAAAGGACAAGATCAAAAAGTAGGTTAACCCACGTTGACTTCTGGGGTTAACTCGTGTTACCAAAGCAAATGGCCCTTTGACCTGGCATAAAATTAGCCTTGGGGTTTCCAAAGTGGCCCTAAAGGGTTTGGGATGGGGGTTCCAAATAAACCCTCTAATGTCTAACTCAGCCGGTGATAAGAGCTTAGAGAAAGAGGGCGAGAAGATTTGAGCTCACTCTTCACTAGTTTGAGTGCAAGGGATCTCTTATCCTTATTGAAGGGATATCTTGAGATTATAAAGGTGTCATCTTCCCCAAACAGTTTCACAATATCAGACAGTTAATAAGGTCGAATCATGAATGTAACTCTTGGAGTGACCATTCAGGACTCTGTGGCCTATTACAAGATTTATGGGTTACAATTGTGTAGAATCATGTATGAACCCTCATCTCTATCATGATCCTCCTTCTAGGTAACCGTCAATTTACTGGGGGTCTGCCAACCTTACCATCAGGTAGGAACCCTAGCTACTTTGTTCTCCGTTGGGCTGAGCTAAGGACCCTCTAATTTGATCTCTCCTATCGAGCTAAAGATCCCTTGGGCTAAAAGCCTTCGAGGTAAAGGCTTGCTCATGGAAGGTTGGATCTTCGGGCTATCAGTTTTTTTTTAGGCGATCAACCATCAGACAAATTTTATATAAATAGCAATACAGTCTTATAGTAGCCAACGAGGCATACCCCTGGACAAAAGACCCTTCCTAACAAGAGACACCTTCAGACATAATAAGAGGCAAAACTAAGACCTGTCAAGCTGGCTATATAAACCAGACTTGCTAGACTCTAAAACTCGGAAGTCCTACCTTATCAACAAGTAAAGCTCCCCTGGAATTTCTTGGCAGACCAATAGTAGAACTAAAAACCATATTTTCTTTCATGTCACAAGCATGGTTTGCAGGAGAGTCAGCCACTTGATTTCCCTCCCTATATAGATGCTTAAGCTAACAATTCAAAAATTGTAACATTATGTTAATTCCTTGCCACCAAGGGAAAATTGCCCAATGTGGTAGACGATTCCTCTAAATTGCTGCCACAAGAACTGAAGAATCTGAGTCATGTTTACTTCCTATCTTAATGTGTTTCAAAGGTGTTGCTTTGAGAGCTATCCATCTGCCTTGGTTATCCCCTTAGACTTTATGCCGAGCTAGGGGTCCTTCCACGTGGGTGGCAATATGGTACTCGATTGCACTTCTTTGGTCGTGCTTACCATCTAGGCTCTCATTAGGTGGGTTGTGGTTTAATAATTGAGTTGTCACTTATTGGGTCATGTTCAACAGTTGGGGCTTATGATTGGGCTAGAGGGTCAAGATTTCTCATCTCCACTTACTCCACTTACTCCCGAGCTAAAGAAGTTAGCTCAAAGAGTAAATTCTTTTGAGGTAGGTGTGAGGATTAGGTTTTCTTAGTTACATGCTACTCCAAGGCCCACCCCTTCGGGATGTGTCTCTTCATGGCATTAATAGCAAGGCTCCTTGTAAATATGGAAGGTGAAGTTAGGCGCCTCCTTTCCTTCTTAGATGCTTACGGCTTCTTCTATATGCACTACAAGAAAAAGTGGGATTAGCGACGAAATTTGATGCAGAAAAAAATCTGTTGCAAATCCATGACTAATCAGCAATGGATTTGCAACAAATTATTTTTGCCATAAATCAGCGATAGATTTGCGATAGATCTATTTATGCGGCAGATTTATCCTAAATTAGGGCAGATAAGCGACGAATTGATTTCCGCTGCTGATCTATCGTTTGATCAACTATAGAGATTTGCGGCAGAATAATTCACAGCTATTTCACCACTAGTTGGTGGCATAATAGAGGCAAAATATTCTATTACTAATTAGCGATGGATTAATGACCAAATTTTTACTGTTAATTATTTACCACTAATTAGTGGAGGAATAGCAACGAATTATTTTTTCCATTGATTAACGACAGATTAGAGACAAAGTATTCAATGACGGATTGTTCCACCACTTGAATTTGTGTTGTCTCTAATTCGCCATAAATCCATCGCAAATTTTAGTGGCAAGCCTCCCACCACAATTTCTATATTACATAACAAGTACTACTGTGCCCATCTGTGGAAGAATGAATAGTAATGATATTTTGGCATGCCTAAGTGGAGCACATTTTGCTATAAAACTGTAAAGTGGTGACTTAGTTATTAGAAGGTTGTTGAATCTGGGGAAGATCAGCTTGTCAAGCTGAAGCATGCAGAGCGACAAATCATATGTACATTGATGGCTATCTTGGTTAAATAGTAGGATTAAAATGAACAAATAAATCACAAGTGAACAATTTGATTTACCATTTCATATTAAGAAAAACCATTTCACTTCAAAATTGAATGAGTGTCGGTCCCAAACGAGAAAGCCACTAGTAAAAGCCAACACTTTCTGAAAGTAGACTTTCTAACAAGTTTTATTCATAAATATTTGGGGTTTTCCTCTAAACAATAGGTGGGAGAGTGTTGATAGGGTAGGTTCCCTTCTCCTTGTGCTTTAGATCATAAAAGTGGTAGTGGAATGCGACTAGTAGGAATAGAGAAGAGGTAAGACTCGAGTGAATGACATGCACTTTAGAGACGAGGCATATATTATTCCCATTCCCAAAACACAACTAATCAGATGTCCATACATCGAGAGAGAATCCGATAGTTGGATTTTAAATTGGGATCAAATCTAATGATTGGATTCCCATTGATAGTAGATTCAACGGTTGATTCTTGATCAGATGTAGATTGAGAGAGAATCCAACCATCAAATCTTGATCAAACTTAAATCTAACGGCTAAGATTTACATCTAGAGTGAGGAGGCGATTTCCTGCTCACAAGGTCCATAGGCCCGAAAAGGCCCATTTCGGCCGTTGTATGCATACTCACCCTCCACGTGTCCCCGGACACTTCAGAGAAGTTCGAGCATGCCCCTACTTGGGTATGGTTATACTTGGCCTTGCAGTTGTCCTCGGTCTCTGAGCTCCACCAACCGATCACTCTTGGGATGCATTCACAGCCACCATAATCGCTCCCTTTCCACCATTATTTGTGCCTCCCGCAGGCATGTAACTCATCATAATGGAAGCTAGCAAAGTAACTCCCCACTATGTAGGCGGTTTCAATGCCATGATCTCCTCAATGTCTCTCCATTAAGACCCTAGTGGTCTGTTACGGCCTGTCGGCATATTAACTACTAAGGCTTCAACTATGTAAAGGGATCAAAGCCCCTGGTATCATGGTATGTAAACCTCTATACACATAACTCCAAAACACTCAGTCAAATTCTTCACTGACTTAGGCATCGGAGGGTTTTCCCTCGGTTCTTCAAACCAAGGCCCTTCGAAGCTTCGTCTTCCTTGAAGATCCTACACGTCCATGGCCTCTGGCTGAGTTCCTTCTCCATCTCAAGGTGTAGAAGAGAGAAAGTCATCTCCGACCACTTTCTGACCTCTACACTCTTTTGGCGCCGTCTGTGGGAATGACAACAATGGACACCACTCTGACGTGGATCTTACCGAAATGTGGGCGGCTACCACATCTGCTCCAACCATTCGCACAGGGAATTGCTCAACCAAAATCCCCCCTGCAATGCGGTAGCTGTCATGCCGGCCACTGCCCAGGAGGTGGCCAAAATCTGAGGCCGACTCTCTTAAAGCTGTGCCAAGGATTGCAAACTCAGTAGGTGCTGCCACCCTGCCAGGAGACTGAGCAGCAGACCAAGTCCGTTCAGCACTCAATCACCTCCCCACCCTGAATGGAGCGGAATGACCTCCGCAACTCATAGTAGGAGAGGTTTGCCATCTCTAATCCGGAGTTGGCACAACAGCCCTATCAGGTCGGAGACCTAGAGCAATGCTTGGAAGACCGGGCTCTCCAAATGGACGACCTGGTCAGGAATGCTAGGGGACGACCTCAACTTTTGCTCCCCCTTTTCCTCTAAAAGTTTGGTGGTTCCCGTGCCTCCCAAGATTCTACTTTCGTCCATCACCCCCTATGATGGCACGATGGACCCTGTAGACCATCTGTATGGCTTCGAGTAGCACATGGTCTTCCACGGGGACTCCGACATGGCTAAGTATAACACCTTCTTGGCGACCCTGAGGGAGAGTGCTCAGGCTTGGTTTGAGACTCTCTCCTATGGGTCCATCACCTCCTTTAGGCAATTGAAGAAAACTCTCCGCGATAACTTGATCGGTGGAAAGTGTCAACCTCGTACGGCAGGGAAGCTGCTCACCATTCGAAAATGATTCGGTGAGCCTCTCTAGGACTATGTGAGGAGGTTCCAAGATGAGGATCTCCGAATTCCCCGTCATGATGTGGCCCTTTCCGTCAACACGCTTATGCAAGGCAACCGAGATGTCTTCCTTCAAAGCACCTTAGTAGTTTAGCAGCTAACGACTCTGGTAGAACTCCTCACCCTCACCCAGCGCCACGCGGCCTATGAAGAGATAGTCACAACCAATTGTGGAGATCAAGGTGATGACTCTGAGAGAGCAGCAACCCGATCTCGGTTCTAATCACAATCATAAGAAGGGGCACAATAATGGTGATTTGCTGCGATGGCAGTCCGCCTACGACAGCTACACTCCGCTCACCACATATCCAAAACAAATTCTTATGGAGATACAGGATGATGAGTTCTTGCATTGGCATGCCAAAATGTGCTCAGATCTTGGAGGCACAACTCCAGGAAGTTATGCCTCTTCCACCATGACACTAGCCATATGACCGAGGAGTGCTAGTAGCTCAAGGGCAAGATCAAGTCCTTGATAAAATGCAGCCACCTTGAAAAGTTCATGCGCTGAAACAACCTCCCCAAGTGCAACGAAAGGACCCCGAAGCAACCTATGGATAATGAGCCGAACGGCCAAGAGATCCACGTCATCGTCAGCAGACCTGTGGTAGGCGACAAAAGCAGCAGAAGCTGGTAGAATTATGCTCGACAAGTGCATCAGGTCGAATGGCCTCCGATGCCATAAACTTTTGTAATTTTCATCGAGTCTTAGTGGATAATGAGAGTGCCCTCGATGTTATGTTGTATGAATGTTTTCTCTTGATGGGCTTGACTCATGACCAACTGCTGCCTATCCGAACACCACTATTCAAGTTATCGGGCATTTTCATCCAGCTAGTGGGTCACATTAAACTACCCATCACTCTGGGTATAACACCAAGGCACTCTACTGAGATGGTGGATTTCCTAGTAATAAAGCACATGGCAGGGTACAATGCAATCTTAGAGCGGATCCTGATCGGACGATTGAAAGTCATCTCGTCTTCTTTTCACTAGAAGATAAAGTTTCCAACTCCGCACAACATAGGCGAAGTTCTTAGGAATCAATAAGAATCTAGGTGTTCCTATGTCATCTCGATGAAGGGAAAACAACTAGGTGCCAACGAAGCAACTGCCTCACCAAGTAGACGTTGGGAATCCCTCCACTAGTTGTGGGACCCTTGCTGAGGAGTTGGCTCCCCTCTGATCTGTGGTTACAGAGAGAAGCTCTGCGATCTTTGGTTGGCCGCCGGCCTGGGGCCGGTGGTTTTCTCCCTCATGGCTTCTCCGGCTGTGGGAGGGGAGGCTCTTAATGGTGTGGCGTCTGGGGAGGCTTCCACGGTCTGGCGTTCTTATGCTCAAATTATAGCAGAGACCAACCCTCCTCCTTCCGTTCTAATAGGCATTAAGCCTCCGGCTTTTACTAACGCCGGTGAGCCGGCGGTGTTCCTCACAAGGGAAGAGGTAGGAAAATCTATTCTCACTCTCAACTTAGTAGTTATCGTTCGTTGTGCCTATGGGAGGAGTTCCATTTCGGACTTAAAGTCCTACATCCCTCAGAGGCTGGGCCTCAAGAAGGATTTCATTGTTAGTGTGCTCAATCAAAGACATATGTTACTACGCTTTGATGATAAGGACGATTTCCTAAAGGTGATCTTGAGGAGGAGCTTGTACATCAAAGGCTTGTTATATCGGTTCTTTAAATGGGATGCTCAATTTGACTTCAATACTGATCCTACTGTCCTACCAATATGGGTCGGTTTCCCCATGCTCTCGGTGAACTACTACTATCCAGATTTCCTAAGTTCCATTGCTGGGAAACTGGGACAAGTCTTGAGAATATATGAACAGACCTCTGCTTTTACTCAGACCCAGGAAGCTTTTGTATGTGTTGAACTCGATATAGCTAAGCCCAGGCCTAGTCGGATATGGATTGGCTGTGGTCAGTAGGGTTTTTGGCAAAAAGTCATCTATTATAATGTTCCTGAGGTCTGCAACTTCTGTCATAACCTTGGGCATGCAGAGTCAGAGTGCAACAAGAAGATGAAGGATTCTGTCGGCACGGTTGTGGTTCAGAGATAGAAAATGATTCAGGAGGGGAAGCAGGATGTCAATGTTGCTCATAAACACTTCTGGAGGCAGAAGGATGGCCGTGAAGGCCAAGTGGGGACTGATAGTGCTCAGGATACCATGGGTTTGCATAATAATGTATTTCTGGGATCGTTAGAAGGTGGAGACCTGGACTCTCAGGAACAACATGTTTAGGAGGAGGCTGCTCCTGCTCAATCGATTTTGCATGTGGTTGACAGTTCTTCTGGTTTGCATTCTGATCTGGTGTCTGTTACTCAACCTCAAGTTTCCAAGGCCATTAAGTCCAGGTGGGCGGAGGTAACAGTGGAAGGCTTAGCCCCTTTGTTGAATAATTCTTTTGCTCCTTTAATGGATTGTAATCCTGCTGTGGAAGAAGTTAATGGCAGTTCTTCAGACCAGGGGGTTCATGGGGGTCAAGTTAGCGTCAGGTATTGAATGAGAAGCAGAAGGCTTCATTTCCAGTGCAATCGGGTCCTTTTTCTAAGGAGAACCAAGGTGGTAGTTCGAAGGGGGTCTAGGTTAATGAAGATCAGAGGATATCGACATTGCTGGGAGTGCATGGGGAAAAGACTAATGTCCACCTACATGTCTCTAATCCTGAAGCAGTCACTGCTCAAGTTACTCATACAGGATCGTTAGAAGTTGGGAGTTCTCCGGTGATTGCTGCCGCTGGGGAAGATGAAGACTATCCCAGTTTGGACTTTTCCATTGTCTTGCCTTCTGAGGACATTCTTAACAAAGCTGCACGGCTGGCGTATGTAGAGAATATTTACATGTCGAATCCGGCATCTTTATGCAAGGGGGGAAAGCAAACGAAGGAGGGAGCCAGGACCCGTTCCAGAGCTAAAGCTGTAGGAGATGCTTCTTCGGGCCACCAGTCATCATGAATCCAGCTATCCTATAATGGAACATCAGAGGGGTCGCTAATGTGGTTTCCCGACGTTCCCTTAAAAGAATAGTCAGAAATAATAGGGTGGATTTTCTTGCCATTGCAGAACCCATGGTTTCCTTGGACAGGGCGGTTGCTTTGAGGAATTCCCTGGGTATGGAGTCGGTTGTGGGTAATGGGGGTGATAATTCTAAATTATGGGTTTTTTGGCGGAATTATAATTTCCAGTTGGTTAATAGCTCGGAGCAACACATTACGTTGGCGGCCATGCAGGAAGGCCAGGTTCTACTTTTTATAACGGTGGTTTACGCAAGTTGCCATGCAGATACAAGACGATCTTTATTTGATGACCTCCTAAATTTCTCATCTACTATTGATGTCCCATGGTTAGTGGGAGGGGACTTTAACTGTATTTCTCTTCCTTTCGAGAAAAAAGGTGGTATTGCGGCTAATTTGAATGGCATGTTAGATTTTAATGCTTTCATCTCAGGTTCTTCTCTTCTGGATATGGGTTTTACAGGGCCAATGGTAACCTGGTCTAATAATCATTTTGGGCAAGCTACAATCTCTGCTCGTTTGGACAGATTCTTATGTAACTCAATTTGTGATGATTTGTTCTCCGGTATGTGTGTTAAGCATCTTCCTAGAGGTCCATCTGATCACCCTCCTATGCTGGTTTCCTTTACTACTTCTGTTAAGAACCCTGTCAGGTCTACTTTCCAATCTATGTGGACCTCTCATGAATCCTTCCAGGAGGTGGTTAAGGCAGAGTGGGATGGTCCTTGTGAGTGGCATTTTAATCCGTTTGTGGTTCTCCAGTTAAAGCTGAAGGCAGTCAAAAGCGCTCTTCGTATCTGACATAGGAAGACGTTTGGCAATATTAATGATAATGTAATTAAATTTGAAGAGGGGGATAGGAAGAAGCGAGAAAAATTTGATGATAATCCCACGTCGGAGAACCATACAGCTATGGGAGCTGCTAATGCTAATCTAAGAAGAGCTATGAACTGTGTGGAGATATTTTGGGCCCAAAAGGCTCGCATGCAATGGTTGGACAATGGGGACAAGAACACGGCTTTTTATCATGCAGTTGCTCAAGGTAAAAGAAGGCGTAATACTATATCTCGTTTACAGGTGGATGGAGTTTGGTCAGAGGACCAGGAGTCCCTCAAGAAGGGTGCGGTGAATTATTTCATGTCCATCCTTCAAACGAAGGATCATATTATGGATGAATCCCTTCTGCATGTCATCCCTACTATCGTCTCAGAAGATCAGAACATGGCCCTGACGGCTACTCCTTCTATGGAGGAGATAAAGGCTGCGGTGTGGAGTATGAATCCTAATAGTGCTCCGGGCCCTGATGGTTTTACCGGTCATTTTTTTACCTCTTGTTGGGAAATCATCAAACAGAATGTTACAGCAGCGGTGGTGAGTTTCTTTCAAGGTCTACCCCTACATAGGGGAGTCACCTCCTCGTTGATTGTGCTGGTTCCTAAGGAAGATAATCCAGATTCTTATGGGGACTATAGACCAGTAAGTTTGTCTAACTTTTCCTACAAAATTGTCTCTAAAATTCTGTGTGGTCATTTGGAGAAGATTCTTCCTATGGTTCTCTCTAAAGAACAAGGTGCTTTTGTCAAAGGAAGATATATTCTAGACAATGTTTCCCTTGCTAGACAGCTCGTCAGAGATATTGGGAGAAAAGCTAGAGGGTTCAATGTGTTGTTCAAATTGGATATTAGTAAAGCTTATGACAGTGTGGAGTGGGATTTCCTATTGGCGGTTCTGAAAAAGTTTGGCTTTTCAAATAGATTCACTTCCTATATTGGCATGTTGATTGCTAACTGCTGGTTTTCAGTTTTATTCAATGGGACTGCTACTGGTTATATTCATTCTACCCGAGGAATTAGACAAGGGGACCCGATTGCTCCTGCGCTTTTTATTTTAATGGAGGAGGCTCTCAGTAAAGGTATATCGAATTTAGTTCAAACAGGTTATATTCAGCCTTTCGCTGGGCCTAGAAGTTGCACTCCCATATCCAATTTGCTATATGCGGATGACACTCTCATCTTTATCAATGGAGGTATTATTAATGTAAAGAGGTTGATGAAATTTCTCACTAAATATTCCAAGTCTTCTGGCCAGATGATCAATCCTTCTAAAAGTTGCTTTATGTTATCTCACAAGGCGCATCTTCCAACTGTAGCAAAGATTCAGTGGGTCACAGGATTCAAGAGATAAAGAGGATCCATGGCGTACCTGGGTGTTCCTCTACACCCTGGTAGGGTCCTTGCTAGTGATTATTCTATGCTGATTAACAAGGTTAATAGTAAGCTTGTAACCTGGAAGCCTAAACTTCTGTCGCAGGCGGGTAGAATAACTCTTATCAATACTATGTTGGTGTCTCTCCCGGTGTATTTGGCTGTGTCTTTTGCTATCCCCAGCAGCATCACCTGCTACATTGAGAAGTGTTGTGCTCGTTTCTTATGGAATGGCTTGGACGGAGTTCGACGTCGCCAATGGGTTGATTGGGCTACCATTCAGCGACCAATTGTTGAGGGTGGTCTGGGGGTCCGTAGCTTGAAGCATGTGCAACTGGCGCTGGATATAAAGTTCTTCTGGAACATGCAACATGGGTCGTCTCTCTAGGCGCAATATGCTAAAAGTAGATATACATCAGGACGATTTTCCATTCCTGGTATGTCCTCCAAAATCTAGGATGAAGCTATTCAGGTGATGAAGTCTAATACTAAGTGGAATCATGTGAAAGGTAATAAAATTGATTTTCTACATGATAACTGGCTTGGTGGAAGCCCTCTTCATGAGCAGCTCAGTACTCCTTACGAGGGAGAGAAGATTGTGGTGCAGGAGGTCATTGAAGATAATCAGCATCCTATTAGATCACTTCTACCAAGTGGTGTTTTACAGGGGGTGGTTCTTACTGACATGGAGGATAGGTGTATCTGGGGGGCTACTAAAGATGGCAGTTTCTCCACAAAATCGGCATATAATTTTGTCAGATTTACTGGTGTTAGGCGTCCAGTGCTCTCTAAAATCTGGCAGCGCTCTTTTTATGGGAGAGCATCTTTGTTTTGCTGGAAACTTTTGAATAGAGCAGTGGCGGTTGATCAGAGGATTATTGAATGTGGCATTCAACTTGCTTCTAGTTGTTCTTGCTGTAGGAGCCACAGCTATGAGGACTTTAACCACCTGTTTATCTATAGTGATTTGGCAACCTCCTTGTGGTCCTGGTTTTCTCCTCTCATTGATTCTAATGTTCATATGCACAGCCAAATAACTACTAGAGTCTGGAGTTTCCTATCTGAAACTAATGTGTCTTCACCTTTTGGCTTTGTTTCTCTTCACTGCCTCATTCTTATTCTCTGGGAGATATGGAAAGGGAGATGCATGGCCAGATTTGATTCTAAGAAGCCTTCAGTGAGGTTGATGATTAATAACATCAGGTTTATGGTCTCTCACTCTATTGCAACTATGCAGTTCAAGGAAGCTCCTTCGGATTCGCAGATGCAGATTCTTCACCACTTTGGTTTTAATCCTCAGGTCTCTACTAAACAAATTAAACTAGTTCACTGGATCCCTCCTATAACCGACCTGTGTTTGAATGTGGATGGTACCAGCAAAGGAAATCCAGGCTACAGTGGGGGAGGCGGTTGCGTTCGGGACATGCATGGTTGTGTTAGGGTGGCGTTCGCCCATTATTATGGTTATGGCAATAGTATTATAGCAGAAATAAGGGCTCTTTGCGATGGGCTTCGTCTTGTTGGCTACCTGGGACTTCGCCTTTCAGTGGTGTACATGGATTTGCCCTTCGTGGCAAGCCTATCACTGGTGGTGGGAAGCTTATGTTATGATTAACAAAAATTCTTATATGGTTCGGCATGTTTTCTGGGAGACTAATCAGGTAGCTGATGCTTTGGAAAATAGAGGATGTATAACCCATACAAATTCAATTTTTTGGGGTTCTAGCAGTTTTCCTTCGGCCTATAAAGGTCATGCACTCTTAGATAAAACGGTCTTTGCCATATTAGATTGTCTTGACCGGTGTTTTGTATAATTGTATGACTGATTGAATTTAATAATATTTCGGCCCAGGTTCTGTGCTGTTGGAGTGAGAACATTCTCCCCCTCTGGGGGAGGGTGCACTCTCCTAGCTTTAAATTCTTGAGGGCTATTTCTGATTAAAAAAAAAAAAGAGGATCCTTAGCACATCCTCTACATTAGCTCCCTTCTCTCAGAGGAAGAAAAGACATGCTACCGAGAATTCCTCCTCGCCAACTTGGATGTCTTCGCATAGTTTGACAATGACCTTCCCAACATTCCTCCAGAGGTGATCGTACATCGCCTCAACTTGCATCCAACCATGCCACCTATGTAGCAGAGGTGACGACCCGTCAACCACGAATGACAAAAGGTCATCCGAGATCATGTCATGAAGAACTTGGCCACCCTCTCTGCTTCTGGTATCCTGCCTCCAACAACGTTGCAATGCTACCGAGAATTCCTCCTCGCCAACTTGGATGTCTTCGCATAGTTTGACAATGACCTTCCTAACATTCCTCCGGAGGTGTTCGTACATCACCTCAACTTGGATCCAACCATGCCACCTATGCAGCAGAGGTGACGACCCGTCAACCGCGAACGACAGAAGGTCATCCGAGATCATGTCACGAAGAACTTGGCCACCCTCTCTGCTTCTGGTTTCCTGCCTCCAACAACGTTTCAAAGTACAAGGCATTGTTGTCTGGGCTAAGGATGGTGAAACACCTTGGTGTGCTTCAGCTTCACTTCTTTAGCAATGCATAATTGGTCGCCAATAAGGTTGGAGGTTAGTTTCGAAGCCCGTGATCCTCGCATGGCACAGTACTTGCAGGAAGTCATATGCCAATCAGAGGGGCTCCTTCACTTTGAGGTGGTCCACATTCTGCGAGAGCAGAATGCTCAGGCGCATGTACTTTATCATCTCACATCCTATGGGCACGTGGTTCACTCCCAATCAATCTTATCGAAGAATTGAACTCCCCAAGTGTGGGAGTGGATGCTCCCCTTGTGAACGCCCTTCGCGAGGAACAATGATGGATGGACCCGATTCTAGCTTATCTGCTCCATGATGATCCCCCCATTGATTGGCTTAAGGCTTGTTGGGTATGCTCTAGAAGCCAAAAATACACTATCATCGAAGGGCAATTATATAGTCGTTCATTGTCCCGACTGTTTTTGAAGTGCCTTTTCCCTTCGGAAATAGCTCCGACTATAGAAGAGGTTCACGAAGGTATGTGTGGTAGTCACCTTAGTGGAAGATCTTTGGCATGTAATCTCCTCCGCATAGGTTTCTAGTGGCCTACACTCCATAAGAACTACCTCACTTTTGTGAGGAAGTGTCTAAAATGCTACAAGTGTGGCCCCTTGATTCACTATCCTATTGAGCAATTACACTTTCTATCTGAATTGTGGCCCTTCGTGTGCTGGGGAATTGATATTCCTAGTCCCTTCCCAAAAGCGCTTGGCCACAAGCGATTCCTCTTGATCGTAATCGACTACTTTACTGTAACGGCCCTGGATATTTTGCCCAATAAGGCTCCATATCCAGATTCGCCTCCCGCAAACGGACCAAAGTCTCACAAGGGATATCTCACACACGTGTCTAGTAAGAATATAAAAGACAAACCACAACAGTAAGAGACACAAGAAAGTACATGTGCTTATATTTGTTCACATATTTGTACAACTGTCTCATTACATTATTACATGTCCAATTAAAAAGTACAACTACCTGGGACATACCCCGAGGGAGCACAGCTCACACAACACTAACTACTACACTACTTCTGGTGGTACAAGTCTATCACAACGCCACTGCAAGCCGAACACTCGGAAAACCATGAAAGGAACTGTAGGGGAGTGAGCCTCAACAAGTCACAGGCTCCGTAGGGGCCACCCAAAAACCACATGCAACACTGAAGAACCTTAACCCAGAGGGTCTCACTGGCAACACCGCAAGCCAAACCATTTCATGCTCACAACAACATATAATTAATAACAATTAAACATAATTATTTCAGCTAATACAAATCTCAGTGCAGAAGAGGAACGACAAGACTATTCTAACACCACTAGTCTGCTCAACAATTAATATGCCTAGGCCACAAGCCTCACAGGTAAACTACTAAAACAACTGGTCACCTAAGCTATAAGCCACACAGGCAAACCATTGCCTCGGCTGCAAGCTTCACAGGCCAACTCCAAACACACGGGTGCAGGACCACTGACCAAGAGCTGGTCCATTTTACCCCAAGCCATGATATATCGAATATCACACTTAAATAATAGGACTAGCTACCACGATGCCAATCTATCACACATTGTAACCTTACTCAGAAGTTTACCCAAGGAAGGGTAAAACACAACAAGTGGAAGGTCACACTACACAACCTCCACTTCAACAGCTGAAAAGACTGGTACATATTGTACCACCACAAAACACTACCCACACAGGGTATAGGTACCTACTACCACGAGATACCACCACGGAAACCACAACCAAACTAGTGCCATCACAAGGCACTCTACTACAAACAAAACCTTGACTCAACTGTGCCAACGACAGGGCACACCACAAGAGTCAAACCACAACCAGTGAGTCTCTGCTCACCAACCACAACTACAACTGTGCCAACACCAGGGCACACCTCAACGGGTAAAACCACAACCAACGGGTCACATACAAGCCACCACCAGTGGCAAAGCATGAGTCGGAAAGGAACGACGCCACCACACGGGAACGGACTACTGGTTCATGATGCCATCATCCAACCCAGACAACACAACACAAGAACTACCTCTCAGTCTCGCAGTCACGGAAGAAAGGTCCAACTGCCGCTCCACAAGCACAAGTCAAAGAACTGTGGAGATCAACTAACACCACACCTACAGACCACACACAACTACAGGTCCATGTCTGGCACCTTTAGGGACTCTGGCCTAAGCTCCCTAAAGTGAGGCACTGGAAAATTGGACTAGACGGGTACCAGTGTCGACTACTGGTGTCTATACCCCCAACTACGAGCGCGCTACAAGCGACTACACACCCACAAACACAAGTCGCTACCCTCTGTTGTCTTTCTCTCAGTCGGACGTACAACTCAAACACAGGAGTGAGGGTGTCCAGGATAGATGACATAGACCTCGAAGGTACAACACAAGTACCGGGACAAACCCCGAGCACAACAAACACTCGTGCCTAGCTCACACAGAACCTTGGGTACCCGATTGCAGAGGTACTCCAGAATAGGCATCGGACCACCACATTCGGCTAACACACAAACCATGTCAATCACTTAATACGTCGGTGAAATTTATATCATAATACACTAAACATAATTGGCTCGTCACCGGTCACCATGTGACCTCCAAACCATCTCACACTAGTACACACTTGGATCACAACAATGCAACACAACCTTGCCTATCATTGGTCACTCCGTGACCTCTATGGCAACACACACTACTTAGCACATAAATCATTATAATATTCTTTAAAAGACAATAATAAACCAGGGCTAGTTCCACATTTGACCTTCACTGCCCAATCACCTCGAAGTAACTATACAAGTTATATTACAATAATCATAACATCGAGCCACTAGCCATGCACACACAAGCATGACACTCAAACCATGTAAACACCACGTGTATTACACACTAATTGTGTGCACAACACGCCAACCACGTAAAAACATGCTCACATCGTGAGCACCACCCTTACCATGTAAACAACACGCTTCACAAGTGCGACAAGTGCCAATGCACCACTAGCATTGCCATGCACAATATTTAAACGATAATTAGATAATCATACCGTTAAAACAAACATCACAAGCCCACTCGGTTGTGGCCGCGACAGGGGGCAGTGTTGCCTTCTGATCACGACGCCTCGATGTGTCGCATTAGAAAACCCTAACGCGACAGGTCGGCCTATCGCGACAAGCTATCGCGACCTTGTCGCGACAGAAGGGTTTGCCGCCTTCTGATTGCGACATCCCGACATGTCGCGATGGCACACCTTAACGTGACGGGTCGGCTTGTCACAACCATGTCGCGACAGGGGGTTGCGACGCCTTCGCAGGCAGAAACCCTAATCCGGAACCTCTCTCCAGATTACAACATCAAACCATGCAAATCACGTTTAATTATTATTTTTCATGCTTTAATGAATACCCTAACATGGTATCTACTGTTCTTAAAGCATAAAAAATTCAAACATGCTCCACGGGCAATCCACGCAACAAGGTAAGGTGGAAACTCCCTACCTCCATGAAGAACGTGATAACCGGACACGGCACGGTCTCTCCCCCGCTCCACACAACGTCCTCGCAGTGAGAGCACGCCAAAATCCACGCCAAAACGCCGAATCGCTCGAGAGAGCTTCGCATCAGCTCCTCCTGGTCGAGCAGAGCTTGTGAATGCTCTGTTCGGCCAAACCTTCTTAAAAATGCACAGCAGTTGGGAACACAACGTAACGCTGCATCGTGACCTGATCGCGACCTAGGTGACCGTCGCCTTCCTGCCCCGACGTCAGCTGACTGCCCAGTGTGCGACATGCGGCAGCCATGCAAACGACAACCCAAAACAGCGACAACCTGAACGCGACCACCAGGGCCATCGCGTTCAGGATGCGATGCAACCCCTTGTTGCGTTCACAGGCACAAGACCTATGAGTCCTTTGGGCCCAACTACCGGCCCACCAAGCCTCACAACCGAGCGCAAATACCTGAAACACGAGCTAATGGGCCATACACTGGCCACCAAACCTGCTAACAAGGGATCCGCGAGGATCCGAAAAATGCGCGGCGTTACATTACTATCATCTAAGAAAGAATGTCGTCCTCGACATTCAAAACAAATCATAATAAATCGGACTATCATATAAGAAGAATTTAAACCTTATACAGAGCAAATAGGATACTCTTCTTCTGCTTTTGCCTTTCAAATCATCTACACTGACTAAATCCGTTGATTCACAAGTCTACTCTGCCCTTTCTTTATCTTTCAACTCTAGGTGAGTCTACCTGCCGTTGGCGCTTTATCTCTTTGGACTCAACCTGCTTCCACATTTTCCTAGTTGTGATCGCAACATTCTTTCGGGACCGCTTCACCTTTCTAGAATATCTTACACTGTAATACTTTATCACGCCGTAATCTTTCTAAATTCTTGGATTTTTTGGTGCCTTTATTTTCTATTTAGCACTACTTACTGTTATCCTGCCTCATCTGCATTTACATTCACAACTGCCAACTTTTCAAAGAAAACCAATCACCATCTTTCAATTTTCTACCTTTTCACATTATTCTGCTCATATCGCTTTAAGTCATCTCTGATTAAAAACTACAATAACTTCTATTCCTTTATTCCACTGCACAAAACTCTACACTTTCTCCTTTTTCAAGCAAATGTTGAACAATCTATGAATATTAAATCTTCCTTGCTTCTGCTGCGCTACTCTGATCACACTGAACACTTTAAAAAATATTTCACAATTTCTGTTTTCATTATTGCTTTCAATTACTTTCTTCTGACTTCAACTGAATTCATTTCTAACTTTAACTGCTTCTCAAATCATCTTATTCAATTAATTTGTGTTGAAGAAATTATTGTAATTTATGATCTGCCAAACCGCTATTGACATGCTGTGCTCTTTGTATACCTTTCTTACTTTACTGACATTTTTTGACTTATCTCATAATTTTGTGGCATAACCTTTCCAAATATTTTTTATTTAATATGCTCCTGCACCAAACTCTAGAATATCTTAATAACAGTCCATTTTTGCTTAATTAAATCATTTTCTTTGCACCGATATGCAAACTCTGACTGATCATTTCCTGATTCATCTGATCTTATTCACTCCATTATTTGTTAAATTCTTCCTTTCTCTGATCCATATCTCTTCTTTATCTAAACTGCCAATCATTTTAAATATAACATCTTTTCTGCAAATATTTCTCTTATTCATTTTGTTGTCTGACTAATCTTACTGTACCATTCATACTATAAATCTTTCTGGTATCTCATCATCTTTCTTTAAAATACTACAAAAACTCAAATTTGAATACCAATCTCTTTAAATACAACAACTTGCTCTGTCTGCTTCCCTTATTCCATTAATTGCTCTTTTCTCAAATATCATAAATATCACATTCCGCCTTACTGCTTTTCTCTTGACTCAATGTTTATTAACTGCTTTTCCATTAATACATCGCTTCCCATTCTATTTCACTTAGTTTAAACTCATTTCAATATACTTAACTTTAACTTTGATTTTTCTCAAACTGCTCATAATTACTAACTTTCACTGATCTTGTCTTTAGAACAACAATCTTTAATAACTCTTTCTAAAGAATTCTCATAATCTGCCATAAATCACTGCTCTTCTATGTACCAGTACCTCTTTTAAAACTGATCTGCCTTACTTAATCATGCCAAGCTCTTCATAATACCAATCACATTATCATTCATACTATTTCTTAAAATCATCTGACTTAGATCTCTAATACCACAATAACTTTATTGAGGTTCTCAAATATAATCTGCACATTTAATCATTTCTGACACACACTGATCTATTCCTCATCACCTCATTACCATATACCTGTCTCTGCTAACTCTGCATCTCACTAAAACTCACTTACTGAATTCCATGTCTAAACTTATCAATTTCCTCAATTTCTTTAACTGTGAATCTTTAACAACCATACATTTCTATCACAAATTAACACACTGGTATAATCACATAGATTATACCACCTCTAATCACATCAACCTCTAACAACTTCTAACGGCTGCAAAATTCTCAACACATAAACACGTTTTACAAAACAAAGACTCAGATAAATACCACTTTAACCAACACAAAACCGCAGACTTACTACCAGTAGTGGACATTAATCCATGTATTGGGACATTATACCCTCAATGTTTTTTCATATTCTAACTAGACCATTGCTCTGATACCAACTGTAATGGCTTTGGATATTTATGCCCAATAAGGCTCCATATCCAGATCTGCCTCCCGCGAATGGACCGAAGTCTCGCAAGGGATATCTCACACACGTGTCCAGTAAGAATATAAAAGACAAACCACAATAGTAAGAGACACAAGAAAGTACATGTGCTTATATATGTTCACATATTTGTACAACTGTCCCATTACATTATTACATGTCCAATTAAAAAGTACAACTACCTTGGGCATACCCCGAGAGAGCACAAGCTCACACAACACTAACTACTACACTACTGCTGGTGGTACAAGTCTATCACAACGCCGCTGCAAGCCAAACACTTGGCAAGTCATGAAAGGAACTGTAGGGGAGTGAGGCCCAACAAGTCATAGGCTAAGTAGGGGCCACCCATGTTGAACCACTCTCTATTTGATCTTGTATTTTGGTGATAATAAAATTTATGATGTAACTTAAATGAATATTTTGTTTCATCTGTGTCGCATCAATCCCATAGCAAAACGCTAAGTCTTCATTGATGCAATATATGGCGCACTAAAATGATAAAATCGATGTTTAATCAATATACATCGATTTCTGTTTAAAGTGCCAAAGTATCAAGCGCCGCAACGATTTGCTAAGAAGTCGATGCCATAACGATTTGATAAGTGGCCATAACGATTTCTTCTTTGAGCGTATTGATTTGATAAGAAGTCGTTCCCATAACGATTCCTTAAGTGACCGTATTGATTTGTTAAGAAGTCGTTCCCATAACGATTCCTTAAGTGACCGAAACGATTTGTCAAGAAGTCGATGCCATAACGATTTCATAAGTGTTCGCAACGATTTGTCAAGAAGTCGATGCCATAACGATTTCATAAGTGTTCGCAACGATTTGTTAAGAAGTCGATGCCATAACGATTTCCTCTTTAAGCGCATTGATTTAGTAAGAAATCGATCTCATAACGATTCTATAAGTGAGCGCAACGACTTGCTCTCACAACGATTTGTTCACATCGATTTGTTTATAAATGAGCAACGACTCTTCACATGACGATTTCATAAGTCATGCTCATAACGATTTCTTCATGGATTCTGTTCAAACACAGATTGCCTTTATATTTCAAATATGCTTGGCGCTTAAATAAAAAGTCAAATATCTTCTGACAAAAAGCTGCATGCATATTTCAGAATCTTGTCAAAAAGATATGACCTACTATTTTCAGTATGTTAGCAGAAGCACAGTACCATGCATCGTTTATCATAAACACTCTTTTATGCTAACACTCTCTTCCATGCTGACAGATCTCGAAGACCACCAGAGTCTGATTAAGTCAAATGAAGAGAAAGATCAGCAACGACTAGAAGAGCTCCAACGGATCTCTTCAACGGATCTATTCTAAAGCTGCTCAATATAAAAGATGGAGCATTGCTGAAGAACAGTAGAGCCGTTTCTTGAATATCTTTGAAGGAGTGTACATCTGTGAGAAGCACCTTCACGCCACATACACTCAAGGAAAGAGAGAAAGAGCCCGAGCCAAGAAGAAGCAATCAAGCGTCTCAAGCATTCAAGCTTCCGAGTTCTGTCTTCTTTTCTCTCTTCTGTTTCTCTCCGAGCTCATTGTATATCTGGGGAGAGTTTGGGACTGTGAGCTTTACATGAGTGTCATCTTGTAAGGTCTCTCAGTCTGATCTTTCTAAGAAAGATCTGTGTCCAGCTGTAGGACTGTATACAGTTGTTAACCCAGCTAGGGGTTGGTGTCTAGCAGAACCTAACTGGGGTTGTACCAGTTGTTAACCATCTAGGGGTTGGTGTCTAGCAGAACCGCACTGGGGTTTGTTCCAGGAGGTTGGCTTCTTTACCTGTAAGAGAAGTGGGCTGCCTTCTTGCCCGGGAAAGAGAAGAAGACCTGGTGGGGGATCCAGGGTGTTGTAAGGTCCATAAGGGGGACTGTACCCTTGGTTAGTGAAATCCCAAGAGTTTGCTTGGGGACTGGACGTAGGACTTCCATGTGGGAAGGGCCGAACCAAGATAAATCTCCTGTGTCCTTGTGTGAGTTTATTTGCTTCCGCACTGCTACTCTTTATCACACTAAACTAACCAAACCTTCAAGTGTTTTTCTGTGTTTAAGATTCTATTTCAGATTTCAGAAAAACCGATTCACCCCCTCTAGGTTGCTTGCTGCCGTACCAAAAGGGCCAACAAGTGGTATCAGAGCGGGTCTCTGATCATTCAAAGAAGATCCAACGATCTTAGAGCAAAGATCTATGGCAGCTCAAGGATATGCTGAAGGTCAATCAGTCACCAGACCTCCATTCTTTGACGGAGAAGATTATCAATACTGGAAAATGAGAATGGAATGCTTCATTCGAGGCACAGACTTTGATCTGTGGCAGGTATTGAGGTAGGTGATTTGTTATTGTTCCTATTGAAGGCACTACTGCCATTACACCTGCTGATAAAAGTAAATTATCTTTAAACTTTAAAGCTAAGAACTACTTATGTTGTGCCTTATCCAAAAGAGAATTTAGTAGAGTGTCTGCATGCAAATCTGCTAAAGAAATTTGGGATAAACTGCAGATAAGTTATGAAGGAACGGATAAAGTGAAACAAACTAGAATAGATATTCTTGTTTCACAATATGAACAATTTAAAATGCTTCCAAGCGAAAACATTACTACTATGTATAATAGATTTTCAAGCATAGTAGTAGGCTTAAATTCTCTTGGTAAAACTCTTTCCAATGAAGAAACCGTTAGAAAAATACTTAGGTCCTTAACTATTTCATGGACACCTAAGGTAACGCCATAGAAGAAGCCATGACTTGACCAAATTATCGATTGATAATCTGATAGGTTCTCTCATGGCACATGAAATAAATATGGAGCGATTATCTGAAAGTTCATCTAAATGAAATGCACTAACGCTCTTAAAGTTGTAGCCGCCTTCCATCTTTCTTCTAGTTCCCAGGATGTAGATTCTGAGACTGTAATAGGATGAAGTATTGTCCCCTTCAGAAAATTCTCAAGAAGAAGAAAAATGGATCAAGAAGGATTCAAAAGAAAGAAAAGAAAGAAACGGAACCCCTGCTATGAATGCAGAAAACCTGGACATCTAAGACCAGATTGTCCAAGGTTAAAGAAGAATGGTCACCCGAAAGCTCAAGAAGCAGCACAAGAAATTTAAAAGAAAAGCTATGGCGGCTGCTTGGGAAAATGAAGAGACCACATGCTCAGAACTCAAGCTCAGATTCCGAAAAGGAGCAGGTAAATCTAGCCCTCATGGGGGGGACTAAATGAGGTACTCTGAACCTTCTTTTGATCTGCACAAATTCAGGGCAGAGTCTGAAGACTTAGAAGAAGTCTTAATGAACTATATAATAAGCATAAGGTTGTTATAAAAGAACTAAAAAATCTCAAGAGCAACCTTACCGTTTTAGAAAACACTAATTCTGATCTTAAATCAGAAATGGAAAAACTAGAAGAACAATTAAAAGAATATAAAGATAAAAATTATACTTTAAATGAAGATTTGAAAAGCAAGAACAAAGAGAAGCTAGGTTAGAAGAAAAATTAAAAACTCTAACTGAAGAAAATCTCTATTTAAAAGAATAGTTAGTAAATTAACTAAAGGAAAAACATCTCTAGCCCTATGCTTAAAAGGATCAAAATCTGGAATGACAAACAAGGGCTTGGTTATACATCCAGAAAAAGGAAAACAAGTAATAAACTCAGGAAAATCCTTTACCAAAATTTGTAAAAGAAACCAAAATGCCTCAGAAAAAGGAACCTGAAACAACCAAGCTTTATCAAAGAAAAGGTTTCTAAAAATATGATCCAACCATGCATCACAAGGCAATAAGAACGCAAAACAAATTATATTCACTGCTGCTTCATTGCAATAAACTAGGACACACTGTGAACACCTGCACAACTAAGCACCTAGTTTGGATACCTAAAGGCTATTTTTATGCATCTAACGATCAAGGACCCAAAATTATTTGGGTACCTACTTCTGAGAGCTCATTTGCAGGATAGCTTGGGGCATCAGGAACAAAGGATGCTCAAGGCACTGAAGACTGCCAACTCTTCATCCATTCATATTTGAAGAGGGAGTAGTCATTAATTATTCGTAAATTTAAATATTACTAATAATTATTTTCAAGTTTCATTCAGGTGGAGTCTCTCATGCTCAGGGGGAGCACAGACTAAGGGGAGTCTCATACTCAGGGGAGCCTTCACTAAGGGGAAGTTATTCATTGAATATCTATTTTGTTGAACCCCTCATGGTAAGAAATTTTCTCAAAGGGAAGAGAATGCATGGTAAGATCCTTCCTTTTTGGTTAGTGACAAAAAGGGGGAGAGTATGTATGCACTATGAATTTTCTGTATGTCTCTGCATGTTTCAAGATTTAATTCTGCATTTTTCATGATTAAAGCGTTTCATGATTATCCCTATCAGAAAATTCGCAAATTTTGTCATCACCAAAAAGGGGGAGTTGTGAACCACTCTCTATTTGATCTTGTATTTTGGTGATAATAAATGTATGATGTAACTTAAATTGAATATTTTGTTTCATCTGTGTCGCATCAACCATAGCAAAATGCTAAGTTTTCATTGATGCAATATATGGCGCACTAAAATGATAAAATCGATGTTTAATCAATATACATCGATTCTGTTTAAAGTGCCAAAGTATCAAGCGCCGCAACGATTTGCTAAGAAGTCGATGCCATAACGATTTGATAAGTGGCCATAACGATTTCTTCTTGAGCGTATTGATTTGATAAGAAGTCGTTCCATAACGATTCCTTAAGTGACCGTATTGATTTGTTAAGAGTCGTTCCCAAACGATTCCTTAAGTGACCGAAACGATTTGTCAAGAAGTCGATGCCATAACGATTTCATAAGTGTTCGCAACGATTTGTCAAGAAGTCGATGCCATAACGATTTCATAAGTGTTCGCAACGATTTGTTAAGAAGTCGATGCCATAACGATTTCCTCTTTAAGCGCATTGATTTAGTAAGAAATCGATCTCATAACGATTCTATAAGTGAGCGCAACGACTTGCTCTCACAACGATTTGTTCACATCGATTTGTTTATAAATGAGCAACGACTCTTCACATGACGATTTCATAAGTCATGCTCATAACGATTTCTTCATGGATTCTGTTCAAACAAAGATTGCCTTATATTTCAAATATGCTTGGCGCTTAATAAAAAGTCAAATATCTTTGACAAAAAGCTGCATGCATATTTCAGAATCTTGTCAAAAAGATATGACCTACTATTTTCAGTATGTTAGCAGAAGCACAGTACCATGCATCGTTTATCATAAACACTCTTTTATGCTAACACTCTCTTCCATGCTGACAGTCTCGAAGACCACCGAGTCTGATTAAGTCAAATGAAGAGAAAGATCAGCAACGACTAGAAGAGCTCCAACGGATCTCTTCAACGGATCTATTCTAAAGCTGCTCAATATAAAAGATGGAGCATTGCTGAAGAACAGTAGAGCCGTTTCTGAATATCTTTGAAGGAGTGTACATCTGTGAAGCACTTCACGCCACATACACTCAAGGAAAGAGAGAAGAGCCGAGCCAAGAAGAAGCAATCAAGCGTCTCAAGCATTCAAGCTTCCGAGCTTTCTGTCTTCTTTTCTTCTTCTGTTTCTCTCCGAGCTCATTGTATATCTGGGGAGAGTTTGGACTGTGAGTACATGAGTGTTCATCTTGTAAGGTCTCTCAGTCTGATCTTTCTAAGAAAGATCTGTGTCCAGCTGTAGGACTGTATAACAGTTGTTAACCCAGCTAGGGGTTGGTTGTCTAGCAGAACCTAACTGGGGTTTGTACCAGTGTTAACCCAGCTAGGGGTTGGTGTCTAGCAGAACCGCACTGGGGTTTGTTCCAGGAGGTTGGCTTCTTTACCTGTAATAGAAGTGGGCTGCCTTCTTGCCCGAGAAAGAGAAGAAGGACTGGTGGGGGATCCAGGGGTTGTAAGTCCATAAGGGGGACTGTACCCTTGGTTAGTGAAATCCCAAGAGTTTGCTTGGGGACTGGACGTAGGACTTCCATGTGGGAGGGCCGAACCAGGATAAATCTCCTGTGTCCTTGTGTGATTGTTTATTTGCTCCGCACTGCTACTCTTTATCACACTAAACTAACCAAACCTTCAAGTGTTTATTTCTGTGTGTTAAGATTCTATTTCAGATTCAGAAAAAACCGATTCACCCCCCCTCTAGGTTTGCTTGCTGCCGTACCAAAAGGCCAAAACCCAAAAACCCACACGCACACTGAAGAACCTCTACCCCAGAGAGTCATGGAAACACCGCAAGCACAAACCATTTCATGCTCACAACAACATATAATTATAACAATTAAACATAATTATTTCATCTAATACAAATCTCAGTGCAGAAGAGGAACGGTAGGACTAGTCTACCACCACTAGTCTGCTCAACAATTAATATGCCTAGGCCACAAGCCTCAAAGTAAACTACTACAACAACTGGTCGCCTAAGCTATAAGCCACACAGGCAAACCATTGCCGCGGCTGGAAGCTTCATAGGCGAACTCTAAACACACGGGTGTAGGACCGCTGACCAAGAGCTGGTCCATTTTACCCCAAACCACGATATATCGAATATCACACTTAAATAATAAGACTGGCTACCACGATGCCAATCCATCACACATTGTAACCTTACTCGGAAGTTTACCCAAGGAAAAGTAAAACACAACAAGAGGAAGGTCACACCACACAACCTCCACTTCAACACCTGAAAAGACTGGTACACAACGTACCACCATAAAACACTACCCACACAGGGTATAAGTACCTACTACCACGAGGTACCACCACAGAATCCACAACCAAACTAATGCCATTACAAGGCACTCTACTACAAACAAAACCTTGACTCAACTGTGCCAACGACAAGGAACACCATAAGAGTCAAACCACAACTAGTGAGTCTCCACTCACCAACCATAACTACAACTGTGCCAACACCAGGGCACACCTCAACGGGTAAAACCACAACCAACGGGTCACATACAAGCCACCACCAGTGGCAAAGCACGAGTCGGAAAGGAACGACGCCACCACATGGGAACATACTACTGGTTCATGATGCCAGTATCCAACCCGGACAACACAACACAAGAACTACCTCTCAGTCTCGTAGTCACGGACGAAAGGTCCAACTACCGCTCCACAAGCATAAGTCAAAGAACTGTGGAGACCAACTAACACCACACCTACAGACCACAACCAACTGCAGGTCCATGCATGGCACGTTTAGGGACTCTGGCCTAAGCTCCCTAAAGTGAGGCACTGAAAAACAGGACTAGCCGGGGACCAGTGTCGACTACTGGTGTCCGTACCCCCAACTACATGCACGCTACAAGCGACTGCACACCCACAAACACAAGTCACTGCCCTCTATCGTCTTTCCCTCAGCCGGACGTACAACTCAAACATAGGAGTGAGGGTGTCCAGGACAGACGACACAGACCTCGACGATACAACACAAGTACTGGAACAAACCTCGAGCACAACAAACACACGTGCCTAGCACACACAGAACCTGGGGTACCCGACTGCAGAGGAACTCTGGAATAGGCGCCGGACCACCACACTCGGCTAACACACAAACCATGTCAATCCCTTAATACCTTGGTGAAACTTATATCATAATACACTAAACATAATTGGCTCGTCACCGGTCACCATGTGACCTCCAAACCATCTCACACTTGGATCACAACAGCGCAACACAACCTTGCCTATCATTGGTCACTCCGTGACCTCTATGGCAACACACACTACTTAGCACATAAATCATTATAATATTCTTCAAAAGACAACAATAAACCAGGGCTAGGTCCACATATGACCTTCACTACCGAATCACCTTGAAGTAACTATAGAAGTTATATTATAATAATCATAACATCGAGCCACTAGCCATGCACACACATGCATGACACTCAAACCATGTAAACACCACGTGTATTACACACTAATTGTGTGCACAATACACCAATCACGTAAAAACATGCTCACATCGTGAGCACCACCCTTACCATGTAAACAACACGCTTCACAAGTGCGACAAGTGCCAATGCACCACTAGCATTGCCATGCACAATATTTAAAAGATAATTAGATAATCGTACCGTTAAAACAAACACCACAAGCCCACTCCACTGTGGTCGCGACAGGGGACAGTGTCGCCTTCTGATCGCGACGCCCCGATGTGTTGCATTAGAAAACCCTAATGCAATAGGTCGGCCTATCACGACAAGCTATCGTGACCTTGTCACGACAGAAGGGTTTGCCGCCTTCTGATCGCAACACCCCAACATGTCGCGATGGCACACCTTAACTCGACGGGTCGGCCTGTTGCGACCTTGTCGCGACAGGGTGTTCCGACGCCTTCGCAGGCAGAAACCTTAATCCGGAACCTCTCTCCGGATTACCACCCCAAACCATGCAAACCACGTTTAATTCTCATTTTTCATGCTTTAATGAATACCCTAACATGGTATCTACTATTTTTAAAGCATTAAACAATTCAAACATGCTCCACGGGAAATCCACGCAACAAGGTAAGGTGGAAACTCCTACCTCCGTGAAGAATGTGAAAATCGGGCACGACACGGCGTCTCCCCCGCTCCACACGACGTCCTCGCGGCGAGAGCGTGCCGAAATCCACGCCAAAATGCCGAATCGCCCGAGAGACCTTCTTAAAAATGCACAGCGGTTAGGAACGCGACGTAACACTGTGTCGCGACCTGATCGCGACCTAGGTGACCGTCGCCTTCCCACCCTGACGTCGGCTAACTTCCCAGTGCGTGACACATGGCAGCCATGCCGACGACAACCCAAAACAGCGACAACCTGAACGAGACCACCAGGGCCGTCGCGTTCAGGACGCGATGCAACCCCTTGTCGCGTTCACAGGCGCAAGACCTATGAGCGCTTTGGGCCCAACTGCCGGCCCACCAAGCCTCACAACCGCGCGCAAACACCTGAAACACGAGCTAATGGGCCATACAGTGGCCACCACACCCGCGAACCAAGGATCCGTGAGGATCCGAAAAATGCGCGACGTTACATTTACGAAGTTGGTCGAAGTCAAACCGGTGGCGAAGATAATGGACCGAACGGCGTGGAACTTCACCTAGAAAAAAATTCTATGTCGTTTTGGCATTCCTTGGATCATCACCACTGATAACGGCAAATAATTCGATAGTGCATTCTTTAAGCAGTGGTGTTTCGAGCTTGGCATTTACAATCACTTCATGTTGGTCATGCATCCCCAAGCTAATGGTCTCATAGAGAACACCAATCGAACCCCGCTGCACAGTCTGCACACAAGGTTAGAGTCTTTTGATAGTTTGTGGGTTGACGAGCTGCTGAATGTCCTCTGTGTGCACCGAACAACTGCCTGAGTAGCTACTAGTGAGACTCCATTTCAACTCACCTATGGGACTAAAGCTGTTGCGCCCCTCGAAGCGGCTATTCCCACATTGCAAACAACTCATTTTGATGAAGTTGTGAACAACTAGGCTTTGTAGGAGAACCTAAACATGGTCTGTGAATGACAGAGCGACTCTACCATAAGGCTTGTCTCCTATCAGCAAAGGCTTGTGCAGTACTACAATGCACATGTTTAGGAACGTTGCTTCTGTGAAGGAGATCTTGTACTTCAATGATGCTCTGCTTCGGATCCTCGGCAAGTGGTAGGGAAGTTAGCTCCAAATTGGGAAGGACCTTTCTACGGTCACCCAAGTTCTTGGGAAAGGCTCCTACAAGTTGTCTACTGTTGACGAGAGGGCCATATCACAAACTTGGCACACTTCTAATCTAAAGGCTTATTAATTCTAAATTTGGAAGGGGCCTACTATATTCAAGAGTCTCTTTTCAGAGATGATTTTGTTTTATCTTCCTAGTCTCTCTTGACTATCGATGACTAGGGGGCAAGTGGCCTCCTCGACCCTTCTAGCTAGTAGCCTTCTTGGTCTTTTTAGCTTTGCGGCCCTACCCGCGATACTATAATGTCCTCAACACTCCATAGAAATGATTAAAAAGGCGAAACATATCCAAAAGCGAGAATTGTACATTACTGAAATACATGTACAACGCAACAAAAGGAATGTTTGGAAATATTTCTTTTGATTATCCAAAAGAGAGAATTGTACATTACTAAAATACGTTTGTTGAATTCTTTGATTATTTCTCTGATTGGAAATATTTCTTAGACTCTGAACATTATTCTATTTTCTAAGTTGATTTTTACTTGAACTTTGTTTATTTTCAAAAGTTATTTCAAATTTTGATCTTGGAGTCTTATTCAAGGATTCAACCATTTTAAGGATTTTAACTATATAATTTTTTTTAAATCTTTTGAAACTTTCTGAATTTTTTCTTGAAGTTGATTATTCTTTGAAAGATTTTTTGAACTTTTTACAAATGATGTATAAATTTTATTTTCAAAATTATTTTTATTTGTTGGATTTTAACTCAAACCTTCTTTTTGATAATTTACTTTCAATCTTAATAGGTTGTCCATATTTTGAGTTCCCTTATAACAACTTGGATTTTTAAATCATAAATAAATAGGAATAAAAATAATAATTTGTGGAGAGCATTGATTGAAGGCACATCAAATGATAGGGCAATGAATAAAACCGTAAGTAATCGATGTTTGAGGAGTAATTGATGTTTAAAGAAGTAATCGATATAGGCAATCGATGTTTAAAGGAGTAATCGATGTTTAAAGGAGAAATTGATGATTAGTTAGCAATCGATGTTTGAGGAGTAGTCGATGTTTGAGGAGTAAACGATGTTCAAAGGAGCAATCGATTGTTAGTTAGTAATCGATAGGAGCAATTGATTGTTAGTTGCCAATCGATGTTCAAAAGAGCAATCGATTGTTAGTTAGTACTCGATGTCTAAAGAACAATCGATGTTTAAGGACAATAGATGTTGGTCCTCAATCGATGTTGGTCCGCAATCGATGTTTAAGGACAATCGATGTTGGTCTGTAATTGATGTTTAAGGCAATCGATGTTGGTCCACAATCGATGTTTAAAGACAATCGATGTTGGCCCACAATCAATGTTTAAGGGTAATCGATGTATCAAATCGACTAACCAAGATATAATGTTGTCAGTCAAAGTTGGACTTCAGATATGACGAAGTTAGCTTCGACTGATAATGACAAAAAAAGTACATGACGAAGCGGACTTCGCATATGATGAAGTTAGACTTCAGATATGACAAAGTTACCTTCAACTAATCATGACCAAAAATGTACATGACGAAGTGGACTTCGTATATGATGAAGTTGGACTTCGGATATGGCGAAGTTAGACTTTGTACATGATGAACTTAGCTTTGACTGACCAAGACCAAATCGTGTATGAGTTCGTATATGACTAAGTTACCGGTCATTGTCACACTATAAAATACATGTTAATTTTATACTCGATGATAAAAGGGGGTTAGTTAAGGTAAACATAGAAAGTATGGACCATAAATCGTGATCGAATCCGATAGAGGAGTCCGAATCTACCCCTAAAACTAAACCAAATAGGAACATACTTGTTATGGAAACAACTTCTATTGAAGTTCTGAACATGAGATGACTCCAACCAAGAGATTAGGAAAACTACAACCTTGGAAATTTCACTATCATTAGACTTCCATATTAACCCAAATTCATGCCCCATCAAGAGAGAGTTTTCAAAGGGTTTCCTACTCCAATTGGGATGGGAATCCTCCAGTAATAGAAGGGATTAAGCTAAAACCGCAACTCCACTTCCCTAGTTACAATAGGACTCCTGACAACTCTAAATCTATAAATACTCATAATAAGCCCTTGGGGATGATTTACCAACTTATTGGAGGACTTGTGGAAGACTAGCTAGAGTACCCGAGGAGGAGGAGATCGCCCAACCAGAGCTTTCTTCCCCAAATCCCGTTTTCCTTCATTCTGTAGAAAACACTTTTTAGGAACATTCAAAGGTAGGCAATCTCTCAAGTGCAAATCTAATTAATCTCGTTCATAGATAGTCCATGAAACCAGTAACCAAAGCCCATATATATATTTTTTCCAAATTTCACCCATCAAGTTGTGATATTTTCATGTTCAAAGTTCTATTATTTAATGCACCCATGACCTCTTGTTTGCTCTTGTTCTCCATGTGATCCTTGTCAAAATCCATGATTTCTTTTGAGTATATCTTGTTAGGAATTGTGTTAGCTTGGTTTTAAACTGGTTCCATAAGTTTTCATGTCGTATACATTGAGAATCTAAGATTTCCTCTACCCCTAAAAACCCCAAGTTTCTAAACCATCATGCTTTAATACCGTGTTGAGTCTATCATTAAGTTCTTGTAAGTACTGTAACACAATATCAAGTGGTATTAAGGTTAAACCATGATAAATTCCTTATCCAAAACACAAGTGCACGATCTCATTCACCATCTCTTGATTCTTCTTCACATGCACACACCAACAAGAAGAAAAGGAATCCAAACTTTCTGCCAGCACCGACTGTGTGCTGTGCAACAAATACTATCGTTGGTATTACTCGTCGTTTTACATGTAAAACCTGTAGTTCTTATCTAGATCTCTTTATAATCTTATCTATTCATGTTCTCTCTATGCTCTCATATATTTCTTCTTACTCTCATCTATTCTTGGTAATATATTGGCTATTGACTGATTGTCTAAAGATAATAAACATGATCAATGCCTGTCAATGTTATAAGGGGCTCGGTCTAGTCCTAGGAGGTATGCTCGAAAGTGCTAGTGTCGCGGGAGTTTATTGACCAGAGTATTTTGGCATTACACTCAAGTGCTATCTATCTCGACTATCTATTGACAATCATAGTGCTATACTATACATGACTCATTGTGCTATGTGCTATCATGAACTATGTTGTGCTATTCGTGTTATAGTCATCTTGTTCTTGTACCATACCTGAAACACGTGCTATCTATACCATGCTATTTGTTATTCTCTGGACATTACCTGACTTTCTCTATCATTAGTTTCTCTACTCTTCAATATAATTAATCACTTAAAGCATACCTATTTTACGAGATATTAAGTCCTACTGAGCGTTATCGCTTACCCTACGTAATTGTGATGTCTTCCGCTGAAGATAATGATGATGAGGGCCACACTCAAGAGGATGGGGATGAGAAGGATCAAGAGTGACTCGGATGTCATCCCGTTTAAGTTAGAGTTTAGTTTAGTTAGTTGTTTTATCTTGAAGTTCTTTGGGCCCATAGTTTTGGCTCTAAATTAGTAAATATATTGGGCATAGTGGAAGGAATAATGAAATACAGTTGGTTTCATATTATTTAAACTGTGTAGTGGTTTGATATTTATATCGCTCTATACTCTCAGTATATTAACTACCTCACGTCCCGATATTCCGCATTGGGGCGTGACAATTTTGTGGTATCAGAGCATATGATGTCTTAATTGAATCTCTTAGGTCTAGGATGTTCTAGGATGGACTGCCTTGACTACGCGTCGTCTATCATACCTATGTTTGAAATTGGGTAGAACTAGGGATAAGGTCTAAAAGATACTCACACACGCACTAACTTAGTTCCACCATAATACCTTAACATAATGTTACTTCTATAGGAACTTAGGTACTAAAATGGCTGTCGAACGTGCTCAATTGAGGGGCATGCAACAGACTATCCAGGAGCTTACAAATGCCCTCCTGTAAGCTGCACAGGGAGGGGGAAACCACGGAGTTGGAGAACTGCATCACAACTTCAGAAGCATGAATCCACCTAGAGTCAGCGGTACTACTGACTCAGATGAAGCCGAGCACTGGGTTAAGGAAACAGAAAGAATTTTCCATGTCATGCAATGTGCAGCAGGGGGATAAGTTGCCACTAGCTACTTTCCAACTTGAGAGAGGTGCTCGCACCTGGTGGGAGTCTGTGGAAGTGATTAGAGCTAATGTTCAGTTCACTTGGAACAATTTCAAGGAAGAATTTAATGCCAAATACTTCTTATAGCGCATCCAAGAAAGGAAGGCAACGAAATTTTCTGCTCTCAAATAGAGGAGCCTTTCTGTGGCTAAATATGAAGCCCAATTCTCTAGGCTGACACGCTGCGCCAATCATCTTGTTAACACAAAATGGATGAAGGCTAAGTGATTTCTCAATGGCCTTAAACCCCAGTACATATCACAACTGGCCCCTCTTGATATCCAAACTTATGCCGAGATGGTTAAAAGGCTCAACTCCTGAAAGATGCTACTGTTTCACCGAACGCATCATGGGAAGGTTTATAAAAAAGGAGTTGACACTTGGCTCTTCTAGTGCTAAGCCGACTAATGGCAAGAAGCGACCATTCAATATCACAGAAGGGTCAAGTCAGGAAAAGAAACCTAAGGTGAATGTCGCCACTACTCAAGTAAAAGGCAACTGTAAACACTGTGACAAGCCTGGTCACACTGCCGAGGAGTGCTGGAGGAAAGTAGACGCATGTCTGCGCTGTGGTAGCCGCGAGCATCGTATTCTAAAATGCCCACTGCTCAAAGAACATGACAAATGCACTAATGTGGCGAGAAAGCAAGGCCGACTGTAAGCCCTGCAAGAGGAAGAAACCACTGAAGAAGGAGGAGTGGTAGAAGGCACATTGTCGGTTTTCTCTCAATCGACATTTGTTTTGTTTGATACTGGTGCTACACATTCGTTCATATCTCAAAACTTTGCTGATACATTTTAAACTTGCATCTATGGGTTTTGAATTTCCTGTCACAACACCACTGGGAGAGAAAGCAAAACTGAACAGATATTTCCCATTAGCCAACGTGATGATCAGAGAACTTAATCTAAGAGCTGACCTGGTGTGTATGCCCATAGAAGGCTATAATGTGATTTTGAGAGCCGACTGACTATCCACTTATGGAGCAAGTGTTGACTGTAGAAAAGAGAAGATTACATTTACTGAATTCCCTAAGGTATCATTCACTAGGATTAGACACATGAGACGAATGTCACTAGTCACTGCCATACAAGCCCACAACATGATAAGGAAAGGTTGTATTGCTTTCCTTACGACTGTAGTAATTGAAAAGGAATGGTTCAAGATAGAAGACATACACATAGTCCAAGATTATCCTGATGTCTTCCCCGATAAGCTGCTAGGAATCCCACCTAAATGAGATGTAAATTTCTCTATCGATTAGATTTCTAGAGCTGCACTGGTGTCACGTCAACCATATAGGATGTCACCTGCCGAGTTAAAAGAACTAAAGGCACAACTATTGGAGTTATTAGAAAAAAGGATTATTAGACCAAGTACTTCCCCATGGAGAGAACATGTTCTATTTGCCAAGAAGAAGGATGGATCCATGAGACTATGCATGGACTACAGACAACTGAACCAGTTGACAATCAAGAACAAGTACCCATTGCCTTGGGTCGATGAACTCTTTGACCAGATATCCGGAGCTAAATATTTCTCCAAGATTGACCTTAGGTTTGGATATCATCAGATGAGAATCAAGGATGAAGATATTTATAAGACGGCTTTCAGGAGCAGGTATGGACATTATGAATTTGTCGTTATGCCTTTTGGTCTAACAAATGCTCCTGCAGCTTTCATGTAATTGATGAACAATGTTTATCAGCCATACCTCAACAAATTTGTCATGGTTTTGATTGATGATATCCTTATATATTCCAAAACCAAAGAGAAACATGAAGAGCATCTGAGGATCGCTCTGCAGATCTTGCGTGACAACAAGCTCTATGCTAAACTGACCAAGGGCGAGTTTTGGCTCGAAGAAGTGTCCTTATTGAGTTATGTCATCTCCAAGGATGGTATCTCTATCTATCCCTCAAAAGTTGAAGTTGTGCTTAATTGGGAGAAACCGACCAACGTCACTGAGATCAGAAGCTTTTTGAGATTGGATGCTTATTACAGGCGGTTCATAAAAGACTTCTCCAAGATTACTGTACCTCTCACTCACCTTACTCGAAAGGAGAATCCCTATGTCTGGAGTGAGGAGTGTGAGAAAAGCTTTCGAACATTAAAAGAATGTTTACATTTGTCCCAGTTCTCACTCTTCCTATAGAGGGGGAAAGTTTCTCAGTTTATACCGATGAATCTGGAATCGGTCTAGGCTGTGTATTGATGCAGAAGGAAAGAGTGATAGCCTATTCGTCAGGACAATTGAAGACTCATGAGGTCAACTATCTCATACATGATCTAGAGTTGGCCGCTGTAGTCTTTGTACTCAAGAACTAGAGACACTATCTCTACGAATAAAAATTCACTGTCTACTTAGATCATAAAAATCTGAAGTAACTATTCTATCAGAAGGAGCTCAACATGAGATAGAGAAAATGGTTGGAGTACCTTAAGGACTTCGACTTCAATATTCAATATCACTCTGACAAGGGTAATGCTGTAGTTGATGCGCTTAGTAGGAAGCCTATGGCATCCTTGTCTTATTTAGTTATGGGCTAGATGAAATTGCTAGAACAATTCGCCAGACAAGATATAATTATTGAGCAAAGGAGCGATCAGGTACTGGTTGCTAACCTCAGGATACAACCCAACATATTTGATGAGATCAGAGATCAACAAGAAATCGATCTATTCTTGGTTTGTGTCAAGGAAACCATAGTAGACAGACCAGACTTCTCCATCTCTGAAGATGGAAGATTCCTGTTTCATAGTAGGACATGTGTGCCTAATAATGAAGAATTGAAAAGAAACTTGATGAAGCTTACAAGACTAAGTAAACTATTCACCCTGGTGCAACCAAGATGTATCAAGACATGAAAAGAATATTTTGGTAGCCAAACATGAAAAGAGAAGTGGCTGAGCATGCTGCTCATTGTCTCACTTGTTAACAAGTGAAGGCAGAACACCGGCGCCCTGCAGGTGTACTCAAACCTTTAGAAATCCTAGAGTGAAAGTGGGAAAGTATTGCCATGGATTTCATCATGGGTTTACCCAGGACTCTTGGTGGACTCGACACCATATGAGTCATTGTTGATTGACTAACTAAGTCTGCACACTTTCTGCCAATTAAAAGTAAGTGGACTGTGGACGTGTTAGCCGCTCTTTATGTGAAAGAGATAGTGAGACTGCATGGAGTGCCATCATCAATAGTCTCAGATCGTGACCCAAGATTTACCTCTCATTTTGGAAGGGACTGCAAACTACACTTGGTACTAAACTCAACTCTAGTACTGCTTTTTACCCACAAATAGATGGACAACTGAGAGGACTAATCAAATTGTGGAGGACATGCTAAGAGCTTGCACAATAGATTTTGAAGGCTATTGGAATGTACAATTGCCTTTAATGGAGTTCGCCTATAACAATAGTTATCAGGCAAGTATAAAGATGGATCCGTTTGAAGCACTATATGGTAGAAGTTGTAGATCACCAGTATGCTGGAATGAAGTTGGTGAACAACAATGGTTAGGCCCACACATGGTACAAAATGCAACCAGAGACATCCAAGTTATTCAAGATCGGCTCAGGATAGCTCAATCCAGACAGAAGATCTATGCCGACAAGAGAAGGAGAGACTTAGAATTTCAAGTGGGAGATCATGTACTTTTAAAGGTATCTCCTACTCTTGGAATTCAAAGGTTTGGAGTCAAGGGGAAGCGAAGTCCAAGATTCATTGGCCCTTTCGAAGTGCTCGCAAGGGTTGGTGAAGTCACATATCGACTGGCGTTACCTCCATATTTAGTGTTCGTACACAATGTATTCCATGTCTCTATGCTCAGGAAATATGTGTACGATCCTACCCATATCATAAGCCATGAGAACTTAGTGCTGCATAAAGACCCGACTTATGAAGAAAACCTAATCAAAATACTGGATCGGAAATTGCAACAACTTAGGAACCAGTCTATACCTATGGTAAAGGTTCTATGGAACAACTGTGGAGTAGAAGAAGCTACATGGGAACCTGAATCAACAATGAGGCAAAACTACCCCGACACATTTGGTAAGTCATTCTCCTTATTATGATTATGAATTTGGAGACCAAATTCTTTTAAGTGGGGGAGGGTGTAACAACCTAAATATTTAAATCCTAAATAAATAGGAATAATAATAATAATAATTTGAGGAGATGACTGATTGAAGACACATCAAACGATAGGACAATGAATAAAGCCATAAGTAATCGATGTTAGTAAGTAATCAATGTTTAAGGAGTAATCGATGTTTGAGGAGTAATCGATGTTAGAAAGTAATCAATGTTTAAAAGAGTTATCGATGTTGGCAATCGATGTTTAAAGGAGCAATCAATGATTAGTTAGCAATCGATGTTAGCTAGCAATCGATGTCTGAGGAGCAATCGATGTTTGAGGAGTAATCAATGTTTGAGGAGCAATCTTTGTTCAAAGGGGCAATCAATTGTTAGTTAGTAATCGATAGGAGCAATCGATTGTTAGTTGGCAATCGATGTTCATAGGGGCAATTGATTGTTAGTTAGTAACTGATTGAAGCAATCGATTGGTAATTGGCAATCGATGTTCAAAGGAGCAATCGATTGTTAGTTAGTAATTGATGTTTAAAGAGCAATCAATGTTTAAGGACAATCGATGTTGATTGTAAGGCCCTCGAATTTCCGTCGCATTATTTGTATTTGTGTATGTATGTTTGTGCTTGTGTATGTATATACATACTTACGTACGTATTAATTAGTACAATTACGTGTGCATATGTTTATACTAGATGTAAATAATGCATGTATTGAATGGTGATAGTATGAATACACTACCATATACATATTGCATGTATACATGCATGGCATGCATAGTTTTCTGCATGTTTTAGAGTTCTGGCCGAAGGCCAGATTGGCGTCAACCCCTAGCCGTTGAGGTGGTGTCAGCGTCGACCCATGGACGCCAACACTAATCCTGGCGTCTAACGATATGGACGTCTATTTCTCTGGCCTGCATGCGCAGCAGAGCCGGAAATTCCGGAAACAGGGAAGCTCACCCATTGGGGAGCTGTCCCCAACGGCTCTAAGAGCCATCTTGTCACCTTGTGAGTGGGAGAGAGGCCTCTCCCATAGGTTGAACCCGGATCTGCCTTCCCCAACCCTCTCTTTACCCTTTGTAAGAGAGAAACAAGAGGAAAAACCCTAGCTTCTGAGCTGTGAGGAAACCCCTCTTTGCAGCCCAAGAATCCAAACTTCTGAAGCTGGATCCGGCCATCTTCCTCGACAAGAAGCTAGTTGGACTGAAGGAGAAGACCTCCCCGACATTTCCTTGCTGTGGAGATCATCCAGGAGCTCGGAGGAAGGAGATCTTGGAGGACGTTCTGCACCTTCTTGGAACTGCCCAAGGAGGGCTTCACCAGCACTTTTGATCCATTGAAGCAATTTCCTAGAGGCAAGTGACCCTACCATAAGGTTCCCTTATGAGTCTAGGACGGTTTTAACATTTTTGTGTATTTTTCTTCGTGTCCTTGACCCCCAAATTCACCCCAACTTGAGAGCTCGGGTCTGTGTTCTGCACAGATCTGCATTGACGGCAAGGTCACTGAACACTGAGATTATGCTTGGCGTCCATCGACCATGCCGCTAACACTGAGTTAGCGGTCAGAGACCGCCGCCAAGTTCATCTAGACAGAACAGTGACCTGTTCTGCCCTTCCTATACAACTATTTTCGGTATGGTTTCCGTGATGAGGATATATGGTAACCCTATACACTATGTATACTGTTAAATGTGGTGTGTGGATGAGTGTGATGTGTGGTGGTGAATGTTAGAAATTATTCTCCCATGAATTTCAAGCATGATTGTTGATAATCTTGCCAATCCATGTTCTATGATTAGGACTAGTCTGAATGCCCTAAGTTTTATCAGATCAGGAAGATTAGTGGATCCGTATACGTATACTCAATTTTTGATAAATTGTCCATGCTTGCATAAATTGCTAATAAATTCGGTTCGATAAATAAAAAGGCATGCAAGATAGATTTGTGATGATCGATCTATGGTTGTATGATTTAGGGTAATTCTATATTCTTGAATCATGCATACAACAGTAGTCTCTGTTCAGACAGTAAGTGGCAAAAATGCATGATGGTGTTAAACTCCATATCGACCTAAATTGTGAATGGCATACGAAATAGGTATTTGATTTTCTGTAAATTCTATTTAGCTCAGAAAAATCTGAAAAATTGAATGTATTACCTTGAACCCGAAAATAGAATGTGGTTAAAATTCCAGGTCATTTGGACAAGTATATAAGGAGTTATGTATTTTTCGATGTGAAATGTAAAAATCTATGTATGTTATCGTAAGGTGGTTAGATATTGTTTAAACCCAACCTGATTGGTGAATTTACTGTGTGTTAAACTCCTGAAATCTGTAGTGCCATGTCAGGAAAAATAGAGATATGCATGTGAGTGAGAAAGTGAATGAGATGAAAAGTGATATGTGTAAAACCATGTGTAAAATCGGAAAAATGTGTAAATGTGTAAATGTGCCAAGTGTGACATTGCTTCCACAGAGGGCAGTGGAACCGTATCAGGGAAAAGTCCCCCTGAGAAGGTTCAATGTGTAAGTGACCCTAAGGGCATTAGGGTGAAATCCTGGAGGTGGACAAGTACCACTGGTTAGGGTGGAGACTTGTTCTCCCGGTCTGCGCAGTCCAAGAGTCGTCATTGTAATGACTAGATGGCGTCTATGTGTAATGTGATGTGTATATGTCCTTCTTTGGTGGTTTGGACTATGTGTCACGGCACCTAAAATGTGAATGTGTAGTGTGTAATGTGTATGTGTTCATGTGTAAAGTGAACAATGTGAAATGTGTATGTGTAAAGTGCAACCATGTGAAAAGGGAAACTTGTGTAGAGAAAATGTGAAACTAGGAATGTGAGAATATGACATTGAAATCCATGTGAGACAAATCTGAAACCATGTGAAATCAGTAATTTTATGTTGTTACCATCATGTTTATACGTGCGAAAATGTCTAGAATCCATGTTAGGGATAATGGATGAGCACGTGTACAAAATAGCATGATTGGTTGTTCACATGGTATGTTTTAAACAACATTGTAGCTCTCATGTGTAGGTTTACAGCCATTAAACCATGTGAAACCAGCAACTTGAAGCATGTGAAAATGTCTATGTGTGTATTTAAGAACATGTAAAACCCATGCTAGTTGTGTTTTCCTTTCATATATGCACAGTGTTCATGTTGGTAGCTCTCATGTCTTGGTTCTTTAAAGGCAAAATTTCACGAGTAAATTGAATAGAGAGCATGTGATAGGTAAGTTTTATTCTTAGAAATCTGAAAGCATGATCCATGTATTAATTTGTAAAACTTTCATGATAAGTTGAAACTTTCAAATGACTAGCATGCCATGTGTTGAAAATTTTGAATGTGCATGTAGAAACTGCTATGACTTATACGTGTATGTTATGAGTAGTGTTGCTTGCTGAGTCTTTAGACTCACTCCTTGCTTCGGCGTACAGGTGTAGTTGGTGATGTGGCACCGTTGGAGGAGACAATGGAGACGGACTCCGAGCGTAGAGACTAGTCTTTGGAGTTCTTGTGACTTGTGCATTTCATAGTATGTAATTTGAACGTTGTACTAGAGTTATCATGAAAATAATGTATAAGTGTGGACATTATGTATTGAAATTTCAGCAGTTTAAATTATGTGAATTTTTAGCTCTTAATGTTAATTGCGAATTTCATATATGTTTAATGTGGATGATGAATAAATGAAGACATTTGTCTTTTACTTCCGCTACTCTGTTGTATATTCGCGTGTATCTCAGCTGTTCGTATTGTTTGGGTAAATGTCCCACTGTAAGGACTCTCGCTATACCGACGTGGGTTGGTATAACCGTACCGGTATAATGAGGGCCGTCACAGAGATTGGTATCAGAGCGACTGGTTGAGATTGCACATGAATATACCTAAGTCATCATCCCCATTGCATGCTAAGTATGTCCACATGTGTAGAAAACACTAATAAGAAGTGAAAGATAAGAAAATGGTTAGAAAACTTAGTAACCTAGCTCTAATGGTGGCTGAAATTTTATTACAGCCATGGCTTCGAGAGGTAGATGTGGTGGAGCGTCGGCCCTTGAGGACGAGCCGCGACGTGACGAGCGGGCGGAGCAATAGGCCCCGGCACCGCGAGGCCCTGTACTTCCCCCACCGCCACCTGTGGATTACAGAGTAGTCATGCAAGGTCTGGTACAAGCCATGCAGACGCAGGCTCATACCCAGGCAGCACTCCAGGCACAGTTGGAGGCCCAGGTAGAATAATGAAACAACTAGTAGTTTGCTATTAAAATTGCATGATATTGTGTTTATTGTGTATTGCCTATTGTTTAATGTAGCAGGCTCAGGCACCAGCTCAGGACCATGGTGGACCTCCCATCATGGAGTGATTCAAGAGGATGACCCCACCCTCTTTTAAGGGGGAAAGTGATCCATTAATGGCAGAAAGTTGGTTAAGGGAGACAGAGAAATCTTCCGAGCCATTAGGTGCCCTGATGAGGATAAGGTGACATTAGCCACCTACATGCTACAGGTAGACTTTTAATTTTGTATGTTTGTATGTTCTGCTTAATTTAGAATTTGTTAGTTGGTGCTTATGAAGGTGTATTGCAGGAGAGAGCGGATGTATGGTGGTCCTCCCTACTACGTACACGCTTTGAGGACGGAGCAGTAGACGTGACGTGGGACGCGTTTGTGAGACTCTTTCGAGCCAAGTTTGTCCCAGAGCATACCCAGGACAAGATGGAGCAGGAATTTTTCTCCCTGACGCAAGGCTCCATGACCGTGCTGGAATACGAGGCAAGGTTTTCTTAACTTTCTAAGTATGCACCGCATATCGTAGAGGATGAGCGTAGGAAGACGAAGAAATTTGTGATGGGACTCAAGCCATCACTGCGGACGAGACTCGTGGCGTTCGACCACCGCACGTTGGACGAGGCCCTCAGTGCTGCCTGCAGGCAGGAGGGTGAAATGGAGCAATATCTGGAGGAAAAGAAGGCTTCGCAGAAGAGGCCAGCGGCGACATTCCAGCGGTAGGAAAGAAGAAAACGGTGTACCAGACACCACAGCGATCCGTGACAGTCAACAACTCTCAGGTACCTTCTGTACGTTCCCCTGGTGTGAAGAAAGAGTGTCCCCATTGCGGGAAGACACATGGTGGTTCCGAGTGCTGGTTGGTAGCGGGTAGATGCTTGATGTGCGGGAGCAGCGACCACAAGATCGAAGACTGCCCAAGACTTCAACAGGGAGCTCAGCGTGGAGCGCCAGCCCCAGCGGTAGCGGCAGCCGCGCCAGCTACAGGAAGACCAGGAAGGCCTCAAGCCCCAGCTCGAGTGTTTGCTTTAGCTCGCGAGGACGCCGAGCAGGCGGAGCATGTCACCGAAGGTACGTTTTGCTTTTAGGTGTGCACGCTCGGGTTTTGTTTGATACGGGTGCTACTCACTCGTTCATTTCCGAGCGGTCGCTAGGCAGTTAGCCCTAGAGTCAGGCGTAGAGTCTGAGGATTTAGAGGTCCCTTTGTCTGTGCACACCCCTGCGGGTACGGTATCGACTAGGAAGTGCATTTCGTCGTTACTGTGTGCATTGAGGATAGAATCCTAGATGGATGTTTCTTCTGGCTAAAGATGAAGGACTATGATGCTATTCTTGGTCTGGATTGGCTAGAGGAGCACTATGTGTTAGTGGATTGTCGTCGGAAGAGGATTGTTTTTCGAATTCCTGGCGAGGACGAGTTCTCTCATCCCTTGCCAAGGAACTTGGCTGGAAAGTTAGTCATCTCTGCCATGAAGGCGATGCGCATGGTAAACAAGGGTTGTGACGCTTTTCTTGCCAGCGTGGTGTTAGTGCCAGAGGCTGACGAGTCACTTACTCTTGCGGAGTTTGAGGTAGTGCAGGATTTTTCAGATGTCTTTCCTGATGACTTGTCTAGATTGCCACCGGATAGAGAGATAGAGTTTACTATAGAGTTGCTTCCGGGCACCTCTCCTATCTCGAAGGCTCCATATTGGATGGCACCTGCAGAGTTAGCCGAGTTGAGGAGGCAGCTGCAAGAATTGCTTGACAAGGGATTCATTCGCCCTAGTGTTTCCCCTTGGGGCACACCTGTATTGTTCGTCAAGAAGAAAGACGGGTCACTTAGGTTGTGCATTGACTATAGGAAGTTGAATCAAGTGACTGTGAAGAACAGGTACCCCTTACCTCGGATTGATGATCTGTTTGACCAGTTGCAGGATGCATCAGTCTTTTCCAAGATTGACTTGCGATCTGGTTATCATCAACTGCGGATTAGGAGTGAGGATGTGTCCAAGACGGCATTTAGATCCCATTATGGACATTATGAGTTCTTGGTTCTTCCTTTCGGATTGAGCAACGCCCCTGCAGCGTTCATGGATCTCATGAACCGGGTGTTTAGTCCGTATTTAGATAGCTTTGTTGTTGTGTTCATTGATGACGTGTTGGTCTATTCTCCGGATGAGGCCACGCACCGTCAGCATTTGAGGTTAGTATTAGAGGTTCTCCGTGAGCACAAGCTGTATGCGAAGTTCAGCAAGTGCGAGTTCTGGTTGCGCGAGGTTCACTTTCTCGGGCATGTGATCTCCGGCGCTGGTGTAGCTGTTGATCCAGCAAAGGTCCAAGCAGTTATGGATTGGGAGATTCCCCAGACTCCTTCGGAGATTCATAGTTTCATTGGGTTAGCTGGTTATTACCGGCGATTCATTGAGGGTTTCTCATCCATCGCCGCCCCTTTGACAAAGCTGACCAGGAAGGGTGAGAAGTTCGTATGGTCTGAGGCATGTGAGCGTAGCTTTCAGCTATTGAAGGCTAAGCTTACTTCTGCTCCGGTATTGGTATTGCCTAGTGGTCCAGAAGGTTTTGCCATTTATACGGATGCATCTCAGATTGGTTTAGGCTGTGTGCTCTTGCAGCAAGATAGGCTAGTGGCTTATGCTTCTCGTCAGTTGAAGGAGCATGAGAGGAACTATCCGACTCATGATTTGGAGCTCGCAGCTGTGGTTCATGCACTAAATATCTGGAGGCACTATCTTTATGGTGTCAGATTTGAGGTGTTTACCGACCACAAGAGCTTGAAGTATCTTTTCTCCCAAAAGGAATTAAACCTGAGGCAGAGAAGATGGATTGAGTTCTTGAAGGACTATGACTTCGACCTTCAGTATCATCTTGGAAAGGCAAACGTCGTAGCAGATGCTCTTAGTTGAAAGAGGTCTTCACTCCAGTAGGATTGGAAGATGTTGGAGGATGCAGCGTGCTCTATGACCGAGTTAGAGCCATCGCTGTGTCAGGCTTTTGTAGCTCAGCTATCCCTTAGATCCTCGGTCTTGGATGAGGTGATTGAGCAGCAGAAAGCCGACCCTAGATTGTTAGACTTAGTGGGTAAGGCGGGCATTGCTCGTGATGAGGACGGTGTGATTAGATTTCAACACCGTGTTTGTGTCCCTAATTTGGTAGATGTCCGTGAGCATGTGTTAGCAGAGGCTCATAGGTCGCGATTCTCTATTCATCCGGGTAACACTAAGATGTATCAAGACCTGAAAAGATCATTTTGGTGGTCTGGCATGAAGAAAGATGTTGCGGATTATGTGTCTAGATGTCTAGTATGTCAGCAAGTGAAGGCCGAGCGACAGCGACCATCCGGCCTTATGCAGAGGATGGATATCCCAGTGTGGAAGTGGGAAGCTGTCACTATGGACTTCGTTTCGGGTTTGCCTCGATCTAGAAGGGGCAATGACTCGATTTGGGTAGTTGTAGATAGATTCTCGAAGACTGCTTTCTTTCATGAAGAAGAAGCAGTCAGTAGAGAGTTTAGCTAGATTGTATGTTAGTGGTATCATTAGATTGCATGGTTTGCCGAAGTCGATCATTTCGGATCGAGATCCGAGATTTACTTCGAGATTGTGGAAGGGTCTTCAGGATGCTTTAGGTTCGGAGCTGAGGGTCAGTTCGGCATTTCATCCCCAGACCGACGCTCGAGGATATGCTGAGAGCGTGTGTTCTGGATTGGAAGGATGATTGGGAGCGTCATTTACCTCTTGTGGAGTTCGCATACAACAACAGCTTTCATGCTAGTATTGGTATGGCTCCATTCGAGGCGTTGTATGGTAGGCCCTGCAGATCTCCTTTATGTTGGGAGGAGACTAGTGATAGGCAGTTGATCAGACCAGAGTTAGTTCAGGAAACTTCGGATAAGATCCAGCTTATCAGGAAGAGGCTTGTTGCGGCACAGGATAGGCAGAAGAGTTATGCCGACAACAGAAGGAAGGATTTGGAGTTCGAGGTTGGCGATCTTGTCTTCTTAAAGATATCGCCTACTCGAGGTGTTGTCAGATTTGGCAGGCATAGCAAGCTAAGCCCTAGATTCATTGGCCCATATGAGATTCTCAGACGTTTGGGCAGCGTGGCGTATGAGCTAGCTTTACCTCCAGCTTTGGCTAGCGTTCACCCTGTATTCCACGTATATATGCTCAGGAAGTATGTCCGAGATCCGTCTCATGTGATTAGTCATGAGCCAGGAGATTCAGCCAGATCTTTCGTATGTCGAGCAACCAGTAGCTATTCTTGACCGAAGGTTCAGCATCTCCGGAACAAGAGAATTGCGTCGGTGAAGGCCTATGGCGGAACTTCTCACGAGAGGAGGCTACTTGGGAGCTAAGGATGCGATGAAGAAGAAGTATCCCCTTTTGTTTGAGTAGTGTCGTTCTAACTTCGAGGACGAAGTTTCTTAAGGGGAAGAGGGTGTAAGGCCCACAAATTTCCGTCGCATTATTGTATTTGTGTATGTTTGTGCTTGTGTATGTATATGCATACTTACGTATGTATTAATTAGTACAATTACGTGTGCATATGTTTATACTAGATGTAAATAATGCGTGTATTGAATGATGATAGTATGAATACACTACCATATACATATTGCATGTATACATGCATGGCATGCATAGTTTTCTGCATGTTTTAGAGTTCTGGCCGAAGGCCAGATTGGCGTCAACCCCTAGCCGTTGAGGTGGTGTCAGCGTCCACCCATGGACGCCAACACTAATCCTGGCGTCTAACGATATGGACGTCTTTTTCTCTAGCCTGCATGCGCAGCAGAACCGGAAATTCTGGAAACAAGGAAGCTCACCCATTGGGGAGCTGTCCCCAACGGCTCTGAGAGCCATCTTGTCACCTTGTGAGTGGGAGAGAGGCCTCTCCCATATGTGAACCTGGATCTGCCTTCCCCAGCCCTCTCTTCACCCTTTGCAAGAGAGAAACAAGAGAAAAAACCCTAGCTTCTGAGCTGTGAGAAAACCCCTCTTTGCAGCCCAAGAATCCGAACTTCTGAAGCTGGATCCGGCCATCTTCCTCGACAAGAAGCTAGCTGGACTAAAGGAGAAGACCTCCCTGATGTTTCCTTGTTGTGGAGATCATCCAGGAGCCCGGAGGAAGGAAATCTTGGAGGACGTTCTGCACCTTCTTGGGACTGCCCAAGGAGGGCTTCACCAGCACTTTTGATCAATTGAAGCAATTTCCTAGAGGCAAGTGACCCTACCATAAGGTTCCCGTATGAGTCTAGGACGTTTTTAACATTTTTGTGTATTTTTCTTCGTGTCCTTGACCCCTAAATTGACCCCAACTTGAGAGCTCGGGTCTGTGTTCTGCACAGATCTGCATTGACGGCAAGGTCACTGGACACTGAGATTATGCTTGGCGTCCATCGACCATGCCGCTAACACTGAGTTAGCGGCCAGAGACCGCCGCCAAGTTCATCTGGACAGAACAGTGACCTGTTCTGCCCTTCCTATACAACTATTTTCGGTATGGTTTCCGTGATGAGGATATATGGTAACCCTATACACTATGTATACCGTTAAATGTGGGTGTGGATGAGTGTGATGTATGGTGGTGAATGTTAGAAATTATTCTCCCATGAAATTTCAAGCATGATTGTTGATAATCTTGCCAATCCATGTTTTATGATTAGGACTAGTCTGAATGCCCTAAGTTTTATCAGATCAGGAAGATTAGTGGATCCGTATACGTATACTCAATTTTTGATAAATTGTCCATGCTTGCATAAATTGCTAATAAATTAGGTTCGGTAAATAAAAGGCTTGCAAGATAGATTTGTGATGATCGATCTATGGTTGTATGATTTAGGGTAATTCTATATTCTTGAATCATGCATACAACAGTAGTCTGTTCAGACGTAAGTGGAAAAATGCATGATGGTGTTAAACTCCATATCGACCTAAATTGTGAATGGCATACGAAATAAGTATTTGATTCTCTGTAAATTCTATTTAGCTCAGAAAAATCTGAAAAATTAATGTATGACCTTGAACCCGAAAATAGAATGTGGTTAAAATTCCAGGTCATTTGGACAAGTATATAAGGAGTTATGTATTTTTCGATGTGAAATGTAAAAATCTATGTATGTTATCGTAAGGTGGTTAGATATTGTTTAAACCCAACCTGATTGGTGAATTTACTGTGTGTTAAACTCCTGAAATCTGTAGTGCCATGTCAGGAAAAAACAGAGATATGCATGTGAGTGAGAAAGTGAATGAGATGAAAAGTGATATGTGTAAAACCATGTGTAAAATCGGAAAAATGTGTAATGTGTAAATGTGCCAAGTGTGACATTGCTTCCACAGAGGGCAGTGGAACCGTATCAGGGAAAAGTCCCCCTGAGAAGGTTCAATGTGTAAGTGACCCTAAGGGCATTAGGGGAAATCCTGGAGGTGGACAAGTACCACTGGTTAGGGTGGAGACTTGTTCTCCCGGTCTGCGCAGTCCAAGAGTCGTCATTGTAATGACTAGATGGCGTCTATGTGTAATGTGATGTGTATATGTCCTTCTTTGGTGGTTTGGACTATGTGTCACGGCACCTAAAATGTGAATGTGTAGTGTGTAATGTGTATGTGTTCATGTGTTAATATGTAAAGTGAACAATGTGAAATGTGTATGTGTAAAGTGCAACCATGTGAAAAGGGAAACTTGTCTAGAGAAAATGTGAAACTAGGAATGTGAGAATATGACATTGAAATCCATGTGAGACAAATCTGAAACCATGTGAAATCAGTAATTTCATGTTGTTACCATCATGTTTATACGTGCGAAAATGTCTAGAATCCATGTTAGGGATAATGGATGAGCACGTGTACAAAATAGCATGATTGGTTGTTCACATGGTATGTTTTAAACAACATTGTAGCTCTTATGTGTAGGTTTACAGCCATTAAACCATGTGAAACTAGAAACTTAAAGCATGTGAAAATGTCTATGTATGTACTTAAGAACATGTAAAACCCATGCTAGTTGTGTTTTCCTTTCATATATGCACAGTGTTCATGTTGGTAGCTCTCATGTCTTGGTTCTTTAAAGGCAAAATTTCACGAGTAAATTGAATAGAGAGCATGTGATGGTAAGTTTTATTCTTAGAAATCTGAAAGCATGATCCATGTATTAATTGTAAAACTTTCATGATAAGTTGAAACTTTCAAATGACTATCATGCCATGTGTTGAAAATTTGAATGTGCATGTAGAAACCGCTATGACTTATACGTGTATGTTATGAGTAGTGTTGCTTGCTGAGTCTTTAGACTCACTCCTTGCTTCGGCCTACAGGTGTAGTTGGTGACGTGGCACCGTTGGAGGAGACAGTGGAGACGGACTCCGAGCGCGGAGTGTGACGGCCCTCATTATACCGTTACGGTTATACCAACCCACGTCGGTATAGCGAGAGTCCTCACAGTGGGACATTTACCCAAACGATACAAACAGCTAAGATACACCCGAATATACAACATAGTAGCGGAAGTAAAAGACAACTGTCTTCATTTATTCATCATCCACATTAAACATACTTGAAAATCACAATTAACATTAAGAGCTAAAAGTTCACATAATTTAAATTGCTGAAATTTAAATACATAATGTCCACACTTATACATTCTTTTCATGATAACTCTAGTACAACGTTCAAATTACATACTATGAAATGGACAAGTCACAAAGAACTCCAAAGACTAATCTCCGCGCTCGGAGTCCGTCTCCACTGTCTCCTCCAACGGCGGCACGTCACCAACTATACATGTACGCCGAAGCAAGGAGTGAGTCTAAAGACTCAGCAAGCAACACCACTCATAACATACACGTATAAGTCATAGTGGTTTCTACATGCACATTCACAATTTTCAACACATGGCATGCTAGTCATTTGAAAGTTTCAACCTATCATGAAAGTTTTACCAATTAATACATGGATCATGCTTTCAGATTTCTAAGAATAAAACTTTACCTATCACATGCTCTCTATTCAATTTACTCATGAAATTTTGCCTTTAAAGAACCAAGACATGAGAGCTACCAACATGAACACTGTGCATATATGAAAGGAAAACACAACTAGCATGGGTTTTACATGTTCTTAAGTACATACATAGACATTTTCACATGCTTTAAGTTGCTGGTTTCACATGGTTTAATGGTTGTAAACCTACACATGAGAGCTACAATGTTGTTTAAAACATACCATGTGAACAACCAATCATGCTATTTTGTACACGTGCTCATCAATTATCCCTAACATGGATTCTAGACATTTTTGCACATATAAACATGATGATAAAACATGAAATTACTGATTTCACATGGTTTCAGATTTGTCTCACATGGATTTCAATGTCATATTCTCACATTTTTAGTTTCACATTTTCTTTACACAAGTTTCCAATTCACATGGTTGCACTTTACACATACACATTTCACATGGTTCACTTACACATTAACACATGAACACATACACATTACACATTACACATTCACATTTTAGGTGCCGTGACACATAGTCCAAACCACCAAAGAAGGACATATACACATCACATTACACATAGACGCCATCTAGGCATTTCAATGGCGACTCTTGGACTGCGCAGACCGGGAGAACAAGTCTCCACCCTAACCAGTGGTACTTGTCCACCTCCAGGATTTCCCCCTAATGCCCTTAGGGTCACTTACACATTGAACTTCTCAGGGGGACTTTTCCTTGATACAGTTCCACTGCCCTCTACGGAAGCAGTGTCACATTGGCACAGTTACACATTTTATCGATTTTACACATGGTTTTACACATATCGCTTTTCATCTCATTCACTTTGTCACTCACATGCGTATCTCTATTTTTCCTGACATGGCAGTACAGATTTCAGGAGTTTAACACACAGTAAATTCGCTAATCAGGTTGGGTTTAAACAATATCTAACCTCCTTACGATAAAATACATAGATTTTTACATCTCACATGGAAAATACATAACTCCTTATATACTGGTTTAAATGACCTGAAATTTTAACCACATGCTATTTTCGGGTTCAAGGTCCTACCTTCAATTTTTCAGATTTTTCTGAGCTAAATAGAATTTACAGAAAATCAAATACCTATTTCGCATGCCATTCACAATTTAAGTCGATATGGAGTTTAACACCATCATGCATTTTTGCCACTTACTGTCTGAACAGAGACTACTGTTATATGCATGATTTTGAGAATACAGAATTACCCTAAATCATACAACCACAGATCGATCACCACAAATCATTCTTACATGCCTTTTATTTACCGAACCGAATTTATTAGCAACTTATGCAAGCATGGACAATTATCAAAAATTGAGTATACGTATACTGATCCACTAATCTTCATGATCTGACAAAACTGAGGCATTCAGACTAGTCCTAATCATAAATGGCAAGATTATCAACAAGTCATGCTTACAAATTCATGGGATACAATTTTCTAACATCACCACCACACGTCACACTCATCCACACACCACATTTAATAGTATACAAGTGTATAGGGTTACCATATATCCACATCACGGAAACCATACCGAAAATAGTTGTATAGGAAGGGCAGAACAGGTCACTGTTCTGTCCAGAGGAACTTGGCGGCGGTCTCTGGCCACTGACTCAGTGTCAGCGGCATGGTCGATGGATGCCAAGCATAATCTCAGCGTCCAGTGACCTTGCCCACGATGCAGGTCTGTGCAGAAACACAGACCCGAGCTCTCAAGTTGGGGTGAATTTGGGGGTCTAGGACATGATGGAAAATTCATAAAAATTGTATAATCGACCTAGAGACATACGGGGACGTTATGGTTAGGTCACTTGCCTTTTAGAAATTGCTCCAATGGATCTAGGGTGCTGGTGAAGCCCTCCTTGGGCAGTCCCAAGAAGGTGCAGAACGTCCTCCAAGATCCCCTTCCTCCGGGCTCCTGGATGATCTCCACAACAAGGAAACGTCGGGGAGGTCTTCTCCTTCAGTCCAGCTAGCTTCTTGTCGAGGAAGATGGCTGGATACAGCTTCAAGGGGTCAGGTCTTTGGGTGCAAAGTGGGGTTTTCTCACAGCTCCCTCTATGGTTTTTCTCCTCTTGTTTCTCTCTTGCAAAGGTGAAGAGAGGGGTGGGAGAAGGCAGATCCGGGTTTTGACATATGGGGAGGCCTCTCTCCCACTCACAGGGTGACAAGATAGCTCTCAGAGCCGTTGGGGACAGCTCCCCAATGGCTGAGCTTTCTTGTTTCCGGAATTTCTGGCTCTGCAACGCATGCAGGTCAGAGAAATAGGCGTCCACATCGTTAGACGCCAGGATTAGTGTTGGCGTCCATGGCTGGACGCTGACACCACCTCAACGGCTATGGGTTGACGCCAATATGGCCTTCGGCCAGAACTCTAAAAAATGCAGAAAACCATGCATACCTTGCATATATACATGCAATATGTATATGGTAGTGTATCCATACTATCACCATTCAATACATGCATTATTTACATCTAATATGGACATATGCACACGTAATTGTACTAATTAATATGTATGTAGATATGTATATACATACACAAGCACAAATATACACACACAAATACAAATAATGCGACGGAAATTCGAGGGCCTTACACCCTCTTCCCCTTAAAGAAACTTCATCCTCGAAGTTAGAATGACACTACTCAAACAAAAGGGGATACTTCTTCTTCATCGCATCCTTAAGCTCCTAAGTAGGCTCCTCTCGTGAGAAGTTCCGCCATAGAACTTTCACCGACGCAATACTCATGTTCCGGAGATGCTGAACCTTCCGGTCAAGAATGGCTACTGGTTGCTCGACATACGAAAGATCTAGCTGGATCTCCACTAGCTCATGACTAATCACATGAGACGGATCTCGGACATACTTCCTGAGCATAGATACGTGGAATACAGGGTAAACGCTAGCCAAAGCTGGGGGTAATGCTAGCTCATATGCCACGCTGCCCAAACGTCTGAGAATCTCATATGGGCCAATGAACCTGGGGCTTAGCTTGCTATGCCTGCCAAATCTGACGACACCACGAGTAGGCGATATCTTCAAGAAGACATGATCGCCAACCTCGAACTCCAAATCCTTCCTTCTGTTGTCGGCATAACTCTTCTGCCTATCCTGTGCCGCAACAAGCCTCTTCCTGATAAGCTGGATCTTATCCGAAGTTTCCTGAACTAACTCCGGTCCGATCAACTGCCTATCACCAGTCTCCTCCCAACATAAAGGAGATCTGCAGGGCCTACCATACAACGCCTCGAATGGAGCCATACCAATACTAGCATGAAAGTTGTTGTTGTATGCGAACTCCACAAGAGGTAAATGACGCTCCCAATCATCCTTCCAATCAAGAACACACGCTCTCAACATATCCTCGAGCGTCTGGATAGTCCGCTCAGACTGTCCATCGGTCTGGGGATGAAACGCCGAACTGAGCTTCAGCTCCGAACCTAATGCATCCTGAAGACCCTTCCACAATCTCGAAGTAAATCTCGGATCTCGATCCGAAATGATCGACTTCGGCACACCATGCAATCTAATGGTACCGCTAACATACAATCTAGCTAAACTCTCTACTGACTGCTTCTTCTTCATAGGCAAGAAATGAGCAGTCTTCGAGAATCTATCTACAACTACCCAAATCGAGTCATTGCCCCTTCTAGATCGAGGCAAACCTGAAACGAAGTCCATAGTGACAGCTTCCCACTTCCACACTGGGATATCCATCCTCTGCATAAGGCCGGATGGTCGCTGCCGCTCGGCTTTCACTTGCTGACATACTAGACATCTAGACACATAATCCGCAACATCCTTCTTCATGCTGGACCACCAAAATGATCTCTTCAGGTCTTGATACATCTTAGTGTTACCCGGATGAATAGAGAATCGCGATCTATGAGCCTCCGCTAACACAAGCTCACGGACATCTACCATATCAGGGACACAAACACGGTGCTGAAATCTAATCACACCGTCCTCATCACGAGCAATGCCCACCTTACCCACTAACTCTAACAATCTAGGGTCGGCTTTCTGCTGCTCAATCACCTCATCCAAGACTGAGGATCTAAGGGATAGCTGAGCTACAAAAGCCTGACACAATGATGGCTCTAACTCGGTCCTAGAGCACGCTGCATCCTCCAACATCTTCCAATCCTGCTGGAGCGAAGACCTCTTTCTACTAAGAGCATCCGCTACGACGTTCGCCTTTCCAGGATGATACTGAAGGTCGAAGTCATAGTCCTTCAAGAACTCAATCCATCTCCTCTGCCTCAGGTTTAATTCCTTTTGGGGAAAAGATACTTCAAGCTCTTGTGGTCGGTAAACACCTCAAATCTGACACCATAAAGATAGTGCCTCCAGATCTTTAGTGCATGAACCACAGCTGCGAGCTCCAAATCATGAGTCGGATAGTTCCTCTCATGCTCCTTCAACTGACGAGAAGCATAAGCCACTACCCTATCTTGCTGCATGAGCACACAGCCTAAACCAATCTGAGATGCATCCGTATAAATGGCAAAACCTTCTGGACCACTAGGCAATACCAAAACCGGAGCAGAAGTAAGCTTAGCCTTCAATAGCTGAAAGCTACGCTCACATGCCTCAGACCATACGAACTTCTCACCCTTCCTGGTCAGCTTTGTCAAAGGGGTGGCGATGGATGAGAAACCCTCAATGAATCGGCGATAATAACCAACTAACCCAATGAAACTACGAATCTCTGAAGAAGTCTGGGGAATCTCCCAATCGATAACTGCTTGGACCTTTGCTGGATCAACAGCTACACCAGCGCCGGAGATCACATGCCCGAGAAAGTGAACCTCGCGCAACCAGAACTCGCACTTGCTGAACTTCGCATACAACTTGTGCTCACGGACAACCTCTAAGACTAACCTCAAATGCTGACGGTGCATGGCCTCATCCGGAGAATAGACCAACACGTCATCAATGAACACAACAACAAAGCTATCTAAATACGGACTAAACACCCGGTTCATGAGATCCATGAACGCTGCAGGGGCGTTGCTCAATCCGAAAGGAAGAACCAAGAACTCATAATGTCCATAACGGGATCTAAATGCCGTCTTGGACACATCCTCACTCCTAATCCGCAGCTGATGATAAGCAGATCGCAAGTCAATCTTAGAAAAGACTGATGCATCCTGCAACTGGTCAAACAGATCATCAATCCGAGGTAAGGGGTACCTGTTCTTCACAGTCACTTGGTTTAGCTTTCTATAATCAATGCACAACATATGTGACCCGTCTTTCTTCTTGACGAACAATACAGGTGCGCCCCTAGGGGAAACAGTAGGGCGAATGAATCCCTTATCAAGCAATTCTTGCAATTGCTTTCTCAACTCGGCTAACTTTGCAGGGGCCATCCGATATGGGGCCTTCGAGATAGGAGAGGTGCCCGGAAGCAAGTCTATAGTGAACTCTATCTCCCTATCTGGTGGCAATCCAGACAAGTCATCGGGAAAGACATCTGGAAAATCCTGCACCACATCAATCTCTGCAAGAGTCAGTGACGAACCAGCATCGGGTACTAGCATAACGCTGGCAAGAAATGCGTCACAACCCATGTTCACCATGCGCATCGCCTTCATGGCAGAGATAACTAACTTTCCCACTAAGTTCTTTGGCAAGGGATGAGAGAACTCGTCCTCACCAGGAATGCGGAAAACAATCTTCTTCCGACGACAATCCACTAACACATAGTGCTCCTCTAGCCAATCCAGACCAAGAATAGCATCATAGTCCTTCATCTTTAGCAAGAAGAAACACCCATCTAGGATTCTATCCTCAATGCACACAGGTAACGACGGAATGCACTTCCTAGTCGATACTGTACCTGCAGGGATGTGCACAGACAAAGGGACCTCTAACTCCTAAGACTCTACGCCTGACTCTAGGGCTAACTGCCTAGCGAACCGCTCGGAAATGAACGAGTGAGTAGCACCCGTATCAAACAAAACCCGAGCGTGCACACCTAAAAGCAAAACTGTACCTTCGGTGACATGCTCCGCCTGCTCGGCATCCTCGCGTGCCAAAGCAAACACTCGAGCTGGGGCTCGAGGCCTTCCTGGTCTTCCTGTAGCTGGCGCGGCTGCCGCTACTGCTGGGGTTGGCGCTCCACGCTGAGCTCCCTGCTGAAGTCTTGGGCAATCCTTGATCTTGTGGTTGCTGCTCCCGCACTTCAAGCATCTACCCACTACCAACCAACACTCGGAACCACCATGTGTCTTCCCGCAATGGGGACACTCTTTCTTCACACCAGGGGAACGTACAGAAGGTACCTGAGAGTTGCTGACTGTCACGGATTGCTGCGGTGTCTGGTACACCGTTTTCTTCTTATCCTGCCGCTGGAAAGCCGCTGCCGGCCTCTTCTGCGAAGCCTTCTTTTCCTCCAGATATTGCTCCTTTTCTCCCTCCTGCCTACAGGCAGCACTGAGGGCCTCGTCCAGCGTGCGGTGGTCAAACGCCACGAGTCTCGTCCGCAGTGATGGCTTGTGTTAGACCCCGAATTTTTATTCTCTTTTATATATATGTATGTATATGAATGGTGTGTTGGGAGTTCGCTTGTGTGTGCATAGCATGCGTAGTTCATTGTGCCTACTATAAGTTTTATACTTCTCTTCAGCATGAGCATATACGTATTATATATATATATATATATATATATATATATATATATACGTCTATTCGCGTAGAAGTGAGCAATTAGCTAAATTAAGAAGTAATATGAATGTTCTCTTTTCTTTTCCAAGAATCTTAGACTTAGAATGATTGAGTAATATTATGTATGTATTTCTAATATTAAAGAATATCCTATACTACCTATTTCATGGAATTTTGTAAGAGAGTATATGAAGTACATATGTGTATGTACGTATGTATGTTATCTTATGCGTGTGACAATTGTATACCTAATTCTACATGCATAACACCTTGGTGTACTTATATATGCATGTGTATGTTTAATTGTAAACATGGTTCATTGCATGGTTAGTTAATGCGTACATTGTACTTCGTACATTGCATGTACATAAAGAGTTCAAGCATGGTAGGTGTATTTAGTAGTTTATATTGGGATTCTATACTCCTCATGAATAACATGCATGTATTTTTATGATAATTAGGTGAGAATAGTCAATTGGCTAAATTATGCATATAGTACTTAAACAATGTTAGGTAAAGTTGTGCAAGTTAATCTAATTATCGGTTCGCATGTTGTATCCATCTATTTCAAGCATAATGTACACAAGTGTGCTACACCCGTGTGTGTATACTATATATATGCCAAATCAAGTGTGTATGCATAGGTAGATATCTACGTCTACATGTCTTAGTGTATTCATGTATGCCTGTGTATGCCTAGGTATAAATGCTATTGATTGCCCGGTGTAGTAATATACATGTTATACCTTATACTTTGTATGCGTATGAAGATATTCATGTGCGTGTTGTTATCTTAAATGTACCTATGTATGTATGTGTAGGATAAGTAGTGATTATTGGATATTTACATGGTGTAGTGGTGTATACACTATACTGCATAGATTTCATGTGCATGTATGAGTGGGTTAAGCATGGTTCTGCATGATTTTAAGTCCTGGCAGAAGAGTGTCTTGGCGTCAACATACATGGACGCCCATGTTATGTCAGCGTCCATATCGACGGACGCCAACCCTATGTAGCCGTCTAGGGATGTGGACGTCAATATCCCTAATTTTATGTGCTCTGCAGAGCGCAGAGAACACTCATTGGGCTAGGCCTCTGATTGGGGAGATGTCTTCCCAACGTCTCTCTTGTCCCTTCAGCCCCTGCACGAGCCCCTCTTGCCCCCTTATTCTTTAAAACACCTCTCTTTGCTATCCTAGAGAGCTCTTGGCTCAATTTCTAAAAAGAAACCCTAACTGAGGGAAGAGATGAAGGACTGACCTTGAGAGCTCAGATCCGGCGTTCTGAGGCTTGGATCCGGCGATCTTCTTCGACAAGGAGGAAGTCCAAGCATAGGAGAAGGCTTCCCCGGCGTTGGACTGCAGCTTGCAACCCCCTGGAACCCGGAGCAAAGGATTTCTGGAGGCTTCTTGGCAAGAGCCAAGGAGAGCTTCATCGGCTATTTTGATCCGTTTATAAGTTTTTCTTCAGGCAAGTAAACCCTAGGTCTTGAGCCTAGATATGTCGCCTAAGTCTCAGGAATTTTTGTGGATTTTAATTCGTGTCCTGGAGCCCCTATTCTAAATCTTTTTCCAAGCTCGGTCTGTGTTCTCACACAGACAGGAACTTGACGGCAAGAGACCTTGCCGTCAAGTGCATCTGTTAACGGCATGCGATAATGCCGTCAACCCCTGTAAATGGCTAGACATTGACGCTGAGCTCGTCAGGACAGAACCGTTAACTGTTTTCTCTCCTCTAAATGACTATTTTCGATGGGTTTCTCGCGATGAGGATATACTGTAAACCCTATATGTTATGTAAGATATCTATTGTGGTGTGGATGGGTTATTGAGCATGGTATGAGTAATGCAATTTAATTGTTTTGTGAAAATGCATGTATGTTAAGATAATAACCTTCTTGATTCACTGTTTGGATGATTTAGAGAGGGTCGGAAAGTGCTAAATGTTGTGAGCCATGTATGCATGCATCAGTCATCCTCTGCAATTTCTATGGTTTTTCCCATGTTTATATGATTTGTTAGAGTTTTGTTTTGGAAAATAGAGAATATGTGTAGGACTATTAAATTCTCTAGTAAATCGTGCTTTGTGCAATAAATACGGGTATAATGTCATGTAAATACAGGCATGTCAGGTCAAGGCTGAGGCATGTTAAATCAAATGCTTATGCTAGGTTTCCATGCTAATAGGGATTTCAAATAGCATGTAAAATAGATGTTTGATTTTCTGTAAATTCTATTTAGCTCAGAAAAATCTGAAAATTTTAGGGTATGATCTTGAACCCGAAAATAGCATGTGGTTAAAATTTCAGGTCATTTGGACCCGTATATAAAGAGTTATGTGTTTTTCATGTGAAATGTAATAATCTACGTATGTTATCGTAATGTGGTTAGTTATTGCTTAAACCCAACCTGATTAGTGCATTTACTGTGTTAAACTCTTGAAATCTGTAGTAGCATGGTTAGGAGAAAAACAAAGTCACGTTGTGCATGAGAAAATGAGGGAGATGTGAGTGTTATGTGTAAAATACGTGTTAAAACTCGGCATGAGTAAAGTGTAAAAGTTGTGCCTATGTGACACTGCTACCCTAGAGGGATCGGGAGCCGTGCATAGAAAAGTCCCTATAGAAGGCTCCATGTGATATAAGTTTGTCCCAAAGGCATTGGGAAAACCCCGGAGGTGGACAAGTACCACTGGATAGGGTGGAGAGGGCTTTTCCCGGTCTGCGCAGTTACCAAGATTCACCACTGTATTGCCTAGGTGGTGGGTATGTGATTATGAGTCGTGTTATGTGTTATGTGTTGTGAAAAGAGTTATGAGAATGATTTGTGTTATTTGTTAGTGTCCTCTACTGGTGGTTAGGACTATGTGTCATGGCAAATCGATTAACCAATGAAAGAATGAATAAAGTGTGAAATATGTGAATATGGCACGTGGTAAGTGCCCATGACGCACGTGGTAAGTGCAATCGATGTGATACGTGATAAGTGAAAGTGGAAGAGTAAATGATGTGGAAATGTGTAAATTGTGTAAGTGTGAACATGTGTACATGTCAAATGTGTAAAATTGAACAATGTGAATGAGTAAGTGTGCAATCATGTGGGATAAATGTGTTAGATTGTGAACTTATGATATATGTCATGAAAGTGTTAAATGCATATCCAAACAGCAACCTAAATGTATGCCAAACGATGTTTCACATGTGTAAGAATGAGTAGAATCCATATTAGGAACTTCCCTTTCAAACATATAAGAATCTCACGTTAATTGCTATCATGTTGTGATTGAATTGTGTATATATAGCTCTCACGTGAATGAAATGGTAGTGAGCATGTAATAGGATTTTCTCGTTTGCAAAAGGTTGATTATGAATATGGCAAATGCATGAAAAATATTTGGATTCCATGCTAGTTGAAAGGCTCAATTAGTATAAGAATTTCATACTTAAGTGCTCATGGATTGCTAAATGGTTTCACCATGTTTTAACCTTCAAGTCGTGCTACAAATGTGAAACTATGTGCATGTGATTTTATTATGTTAAAACAACAACTTAATTGTATAAATAAATACAAAAAGGTCATGTGAAAAGAAAGTAGTCATCGTGCTAGCTTGTTCTTTCTTTACGCTCAATTGTATGCTCTAGTAGTAGAAATATCTATGGATTAAAAGAATGTGTGGACGAATCATGCTACATGTTAAGTGTATAAAATAAGTGCATGTGTATGATGTAATGCCATGACTTAGAAAAGAATTATGGTAGACTAAAGCATGCTCCTACGAAGATAATATGTATTGCTAGTTGAGAGTAAGGACCTTGAGTACCTTCGTGATTTGATGATAGTGTGCATCTCTTTAATGTTAATGCCATATTGTGAGTGTGACATGTTTAAGTTTAAGACTTTGGTTTGCTTGCTGAGTCTTTGGACTCACTCTTGCTTTGGCGTACAGGTTGACAGGTATCGGGTTCTAGAAGGAAGCTTGGTGAGGATCGTCATTAGAAGACTATTTTGTGGAGCTGTTACTAGTTGTACTCTTTTTTTTCCTAGCACGAAAAGGTTATTGTATGGACAATATTGGACAATGTAGTTCTTTTATCTTGTATTAATGTGGACATTGTCTTTCTATTTCGCTATTTAGATTGTGGAATGTGTGTGTGGTGATGGGTAAGAGTTGAGTTATTTATTTTATTCCGTTGTACTCTATTGCTATCCAGGTACATATCAACCTATCGACTAGTGTTGGGTACATGTCCCACTGTGACGACGCCCTTTATATCGATGGGGATTGGTATAATCGTACCGGTATGAAGAGGGTTGTTACAGCTTGAGTCCCATCACAAATTTCTTCGTATTCCTGCGCTCATCCTCTACGATATGCGGTGCATATTTGGAAAGTTCAGAAAACCTTGCCTCGTATTCCAGCACGGTCATGGAGCCTTGCGTCGGGGAGAGAAATTCTGCTCCATTTTGTCCTGGATATGCTCTGGGACGAACTTGGCTCGAAAGAGTCTCACGAACGTGTCCCACGTCACGTCTACCGCTCCGTCCTCAAAGCGTGTACGTAGTAGGGAGGACCACCATACATCCGCTCTCTCCTGCAATACACCTTCATAAGCACCAATAACAAATTCTAAATTAAGCAGAACATACAAACATACAAAATTAAAAGTCTACCTGTAGCATGTAGGTGGCTAATGTCACCTTATCCTCATCAGGGCACTGATGGCTGGAAGATTTTCTCTGTCTCCCTTAACCAACTTTCTGCCATTAATGGATCACTCTCCCCCTTAAAAGAGGGTGGGGTCATCCTCTTGAATCGCTCCATGATGGGAGGTCCACCATGGTCCTGAGCTGGTGCCTGAGCCTGCTACATTAAACAATAAACAATATACGATAAACACAATATCATGCAATTTAAATAGCAAACTACTTAGTTGTTTCATTATTCTACCTGGGCCTCCAACTGTGCTTGGAGTGCTGCCTGGGTATGAGCCTACGTCTGCATGGCTTGTACCAGACCTTGCATGAATACTCTGTAATCCACAGGCGTCAGTGGGGGAAGTACAGGGCCTCGCGGTGCTGGGGCCTGTTGCTCCACCTGCTCATCACGCCGCGGCTCGTCCTCACAGGCCGACGCTCCACCATGCCTACCTCTCGAAGCCATGGCGTAATAATTTCAGCCACCATTAGAGTTAGGTTACTAAGTTTTCTAACCATTTTCTTATCTATCTTTCACTTTTTATTAGTGTTTTCTACACATGTGGACATACTTAGCATGCAATGGGGATGATGACTTAGGTATATTCATGAGCAATCTCAACCGGTCGCTCTGATACCAATCTCTGTGACGGCCCTCATTATACCGGTACGGTTATACCAACCCACGTCGGTATAGCGAGAGTCCTCACAGTGGGACATTTACCCAAACGATACAAACAGCTGAGATACACGCGAATATACAACAGAGTAGCGGAAGTAAAAGACAACTGTCTTCATTTATTCATCATCCACATTAAACATACTTGAAAATCGCAATTAACATTAAGAGCTAAAAGTTCACATAATTTAAATTGCTGAAATTTAAATACATAATGTCCACACTTATACATTCTTTTCATGATAACTCTAGTACAACGTTCAAATTACATACTATGAAATGCGCAAGCCACAAAGAACTCCAAAGACTAATCTCCGCGCTCGGAGTCCATCTCCACTGTCTCCTCCAACGGTGCCACGTCACCAACTACACCTATACGCCGAAGCAAGGAGTGAGTCTAAAGACTCAGCAAGCAACACTACTCATAACATACACGTATAGGTCATAGCGGTTTCTACATGCACATTCACAATTTTCAACACATGGCATGCTAGTCATTTGAAAGTTTCAACCTATCATGAAAGTTTTACCATTAATACATGGATCATGCTTTCAGATTTCTAAGAATAAAACTTTACCTATCACATGCTCTCTATTCAATTTACTCATGAAATTTTGCCTTTAAAGAACCAAGACATGAGAGCTACCAACATGAACTATGCATAAATGAAAGGAAAACACAACTAGCATGGGTTTTACATGTTCTTAAGTACATACATAGACATTTTCACATGCTTTAAGTTGCTGGTTTCACATGGTTTAATGGCTGTAAACCTACACATGAGAGCTACAATGTTGTTTAAAACATACCATGTGAACAACCAATCATGCTATTTTGTACACGTGCTCATCAATTATCCCTAACATGGATTCTAGACATTTTTGCACATATAAACATGATGATAACAACATGAAATTACTGATTTCACATGATTTCAGATTTATCTCACATGGATTTCAATGTCATATTCTCACATTTTTAGTTTCACATTTTCTTTACACAAGTTTCCAATTCACATGGTTGCACTTTACACATACACGTTTCACATGGTTCACTTACACATTAACACATGAAACATACACATTACACATTACACATTCACATTTTAGGTGCCGTGACACATAGTCCAAACCACCAAAGAAGGACATATACACATCACATTACACATAGACGCCATCTAGGCATTTCAATGGCGACTCTTGGACTGCGCAACCGAGAGAACAAGTCTCCACCCTAACCAGTGGTACTTGTCCACCTCCAGGATTTCCCCCTAATGCCCTTAGGGTCACTTACACATTGAACTTTCTCAGGGGGATTTTTCCCTGATACAGTTCCACTGCCCTCTATGGAAGCAGTGTCACATTGGCACAGTTACACATTTACACATTTTACCGATTTTACACATGGTTTTACACATATCGCTTTTCATCTCATTCACTTTCTCACTCACATGCGTATCTCTGTTTTTCCTGACATGGCACTACAGATTTCAAGAGTTTAACACACAGTAAATTCGCTAATCAGGTTGGGTTTAAATAATATCTAACCTCCTTACGATAACATACATAGATTTTTACATCTCACATGGAAAATACATAACTCCTTATATACTGGTCTAAATGACCTGAAATTTTAACCACATGCTATTTTCGGGTTCAAGGTCCTACCTTCAAGTTTTCAGATTTTTCTGAGCTAAATAGAATTTACAAAAAATCAAATACCTATTTCGCATGCCATTCACAATTTAAGTCGATATGGAGTTAACACCATCATGCATTTTTGCCACTTACTGTCTGAACAAAGACTACTGTTATATGCATGATTTTGAGAATACAGAATTACCCTAAATCATACAACCACAGATCGATCACCACAAATCATTCTTACATGCCTTTTTATTACCGAACCGAATTTATTAGCAACTTATGCAAGCATGGAAAATTTATCAAAAATTGAGTATACGTATACTGATCCACTAATCTTCATGATCTGACAAAACTGAGACATTCAGACTAGTCCTAATCATAAATTGGCAAGATTATCAACAAGTCATGCTTACAAATTCATGGGATACAATTTCTAACATTCACCACCACACGTCACACTCATCCACACACCACATTTAACATTATACATAGTGTATAGGGTTACCATATATCCTCATCACGGAAACCATACCGAAAATAGTTGTATAGGAAGGGCAGAACAGGTCACTGTTTTGTCCAGAGGAACTTGGCGGTGGTCTCTGGCCACTGACTCAGTGTCAGCGGCATGGTCGATGGACGCCAAGCTAATCTCAGCGTCCAGTGACCTTGCCGTCGATGCAGGTTTGTGCAGAAACACAGACCCGAGCTCTCAAGTTGAGGTGAATTTGGGGGTCTAGGACACAAGGGAAAATTCATAAAAATTGTAGAATCGACCTAGACACATACGGCGACGTTATGGTTAGGTCACTTGCCTTTTAGAAATTGCTCCAATGGATCTAGGGTGCTGGTGAAGCCCTCCTTGGGCAGTCCCAAGAAGGTGCAGAATGTCCTCCAAGATCCCCTTCCTCCAGGCTCCTGGATGATCTCCACAGCAACGAAACGTCGGGGAGGTCTTCTCCTTCAGTCCATCTAGCTTCTTGTCGAGGAAGATGGCCGAATACAGCTTCAGGGGGTTAGATCTTTGGGTGCAAAGTGGGGGTTTTCTCACAGCTCCCTTTAGGGTTTTTCTCCTCTTGTTTCTCTCTTGCAAAGGTGAAGAGAGGGGTGGGAGAAGGCAGATCCGGGTTCAGACATATGGGGAGGCCTCTCTCCCACTCACAGGGTGACAAGATAGCTCTCAGAGCCGTTGGGGACAACTCCCCAATGGCTGAGCTTTCTTGTTTCCTGAATTTCTGGCTCTGCAACGCATGCAGGTCAGAGAAATAGGCGTCCACATCGTTAGACGCCAGGATTAGTGTTGGCGTCCATGGCTGGACGCTGACACCACCTCAACGGCTATGGGTTGACGCCAATATGGCCTTCGGCCAGAACTCTAAAATATGCAGAAAACCATGCATACCTTGCATATATACATGCAATATGTATATAGTAGTGTATCCATACTATCACCATTCAATACATGCATTATTTACATCTAATATGGACACATGCACACGTAATTGTACTAATTAATACGTATGTAAATATGTATATACATACACAAGCACAAATATACACACACAAATACAAATAATGCGACGGAAATTCGAGGGCCTTACACGGAGACTAGTCTTTGGAGTTCTTGTGACTTGTGCATTTCATAGTATGTAATTTGAACGTTGTACTAGAGTTATCATGAAAAGAATGTATAAGTGTGGACATTATGTATTGAAATTTCAGTAGTTTAAATTATGTGAACTTTTAGCTCTTAATGTTAATTGTGAATTTCATGTATGTTTAATGTGGATGATGAATAAATGAAGACAATTGTCTTTTACTTCCGCTACTCTGTTGTATATTCGGATGTATCTCAGTTGTTCGTATTGTTTGGGTAAATGTCCCACTGTGAGGACTCTCGCTATACCGACGTGGGTTGGTATAATCGTACCGGTATAATGAGGGCCGTCACATTGATCCACAATCGATGTTTAATGCAATCGATGTTGATCTTCAATAGATATTTAAGGACAATTGATGTTGGTCAGTAATCGATGTCCGCAATCGATGTTTAAAGACAATCGACGTTGGCCCACAATCGATGTTAAAGGGTAATCGATGTATCAAATCAACTGACTAAGATATAACGTTGTCAGTCGAAGTTGGACATCAGATATGACAAAATTAGCTTCGACTAATCACGACCAAAAATGTACATGATGAAGTGGACTTCATATATGACGAAGTTGGACTTCGAATATGACGAAGTTAGACTTAGGATATGACGAAGTTAGCTTTGACTAATCATGACCAAAAACATACATGACGAAGTGGACTTCGTATATGCTGAAGTTGGACTTCGGATATGATGAAGTTAGACTTCGTATATGACAAAGTTAGCTTCGACTTACCAAAACCAACTCGTGTATGACTTCGTACATGACGAAGTTACCGGTCATTGCCAAACTATAAAATACGTGTTAATTTTGCACCCAATGATAAAAGGGGGTTAGTTAATATAAACATGGAAAGTATGTACCATAAATCGTGATCGAATCTGATAGAGGAGTCCGAAGCTGCCCCTAAAACTAACCAAATAGAAACAGACTTGTTATGGAAACAACTTCTATGGAAGTTCTGAACATGATAGAACTCCAACCAAGAGTTTAGGAAAACTACAAACTTAGAAATTTCACCATCATTAGACTTCCATATTAACCCAAATTCGTGCCCCATCAAGAGTGAGTCTTCAAAGGGTTTCCTACTCCAATTGGGATGGGAATCCTCTAGTCATGGAAGGGATTAAGCTTAAACAACAAGTCCACTTCTCTAGTTACAATAGGACTCCTGACAACTCTAAATCTATAAATACTCATTATAAGCCCTTTGGGACGAGTTACCAACTTATTGGAGGACCTGTGGAAGACTAGCTAGAGTATCCGAGGAGGAGGAGATCACCCAACCGGAGCCTTCTTCCCAAAATCCCGTTTTACTTTGTTCTGCAGAAAACACTTTTAGGAACATTCAAAAGTAGGCAATCTCTCAAGCACAAATCTAATTAATCTCGTTCATAGATAGTCCATGAAACCAATAACCAAAGCCCATGTTTTTTTTTTTTTTTCTTCTAGATTTCACCCATCAAGTTGTGAGATTTTCATGTTCAAAGTTCTATTATTTCATGTACCCATGACCTCTTGTTTGCTCTTGTTCTCAATGTGATCCTTGTCAAAATCCTTAATTTCTTTTGAGTATATCTTGTTAGGAATTGTGTTAGCTTTGTTTTAAACTGGTTCCATAACTTTTCATGTCGTATACATTGAGAATCTAAATTTTCCTCTAGCCTTAAGACCCTAAGTTTATGAACCATCATGTTATAATACTGTGTTGAGTCTGTTGTTAAGTTCTTGTAAGTATTGTAACACAATATCAAGTGGTATTAAGGTTAAACCATGCTAATTTCCTTATCCAAAAGACATGTGCATGATCTTATTCACCATCTCTTGATTCTTCTTCACATGCACACACCAACAAGAAGAAAAAGAATCCAAACTTTCTGCCAGCACTGACTGTGTGTTGTGTAACAGATACTGTTGTCGGTATTACTCGTCGTTTTATGTGTAAAACTTGTAGTTCTTATCTAGATCTCTTTATAATCTCATCTATTCAAGTTCTTTCTATGCTCTCATCTATTTCTTCTTACTCTCACCTATTATTGGTACTCTATTGGCTATTGACTAATTGTCTAAAGATAATAAACATGATCAATGCCTTGCAATATTATAAGGGGCCCGGTCTTGTACTCAGAGGTGCACCCGAAAGTGCTAGTACCCGCGGGAGTTTATTAGCCAGAGTGTTTTCGCATTACACTCAAGTTCTATCTATCTCGACTATCTATTGACAATCAAAGTTCTATACTATACTTGACTCGTTGTGCTATGTGCTATCGTGAACTATGTTGTGTTATTCGTGCTATGGTCATCTTGTTCTTGTACCATACCTGAAACAAGTGCTATCTATACCATGCTATTTGTTATTATCTGGACATTACCTGAATTTCTCCATCATTAGTTTCTCTGCTCTTTAATATAATTAATCACTTAAAACATCCATGTTTTATGAGATATTAAGTCCTACTGAGCGTTATCACTCACCCTACGTAATTGTGATATGTCTTCAGATGAATATAATGATGATGAAGACCATACTCAAGAGGATGGGGATGAGCAGGATCAAGAGTGACCCGAATGTCGTCCCGTTTAAGTTAGAGTTTAGTTTAGTTAGTTGTTTTATGATGAACTTATCTGGGCCCATAGTTATGGCTCTGAATTAGTAAATGTATTGGACATGGTGGAAGGAATAATGAAATACAGTTGGTTTCATATTATTTAAATTGTGTAGTGGTTTGATGTTTATATCGTTCTATACTCGCATTATATTAACTGCCTCACGTCTCGATATTCCGCGTCGGAATGTGACATCCCTGCACAAATTTAGATGTAGCTGTTTTTACCTTCAATTGTTTTATTTAACTCTTCCATTTTCTTTTCAAAATTCTGTTGTTTACCAGTAGCAATTTCAAGCTCAATTTTCAATCTTTATTTTTTAGTTTTTAATTCTTCATTTTTTTTTCAAAATTATCACATTTATCATTCAACGACCTATCAAGGAACGACTCTTCAATTTTCTTTTTCAGATGATTATTTTCTTCACCCAATTGTTAAGTTTTTTATTCACTTGGTGATCATGAGCCATGTCACCAATCTATTTCTTTTGCTTTTTATCTCAAACTTTAAATATTCAATTTTGAATTTAAAATTTCAATTTCTTCAATAAGATCCTCATTCTGACTTTTCAACTCACTTTCTCTTTTTCTAGTTTCTCATTATTCTCTATCAAATCAATAACCCTTTTTTGAATTTTCTCTTTTCATTCTTTATGTCTTCATTCTCAGATTTCTAATTTTCATTTTCTTCCTAGAAAGCACAAGAGTTATCCAATAAGTTTTGATTCATCAAAATCTCATTTCTCAGCTTCTTATTCTCAGATTTAGGCTTCTTTAACTTTCTAGAAAGTTGTGCACAATACTCTTTTAGTTGATCATAACATACTTCTTCTTCCTCATCAATATTTGAGTATGAGTTGGGGGAATTTTCAAACCTTATTGAGCTTCTAGTGCTTCTATGAGCCATGTGGCCCATATCTTGCTTCTTACTTCCTTTTCTTCTTGAGCCCTTGGAGGATTCCTGCAAAAATAACAAATGATGGTGAGTCTAAAGGATTTTTGAAATTTCTGAATGACATTATAAACGAATTATCAGAATTTTCCATATAATGGATCTACTATAGATCGTTAAACCTATAAGAAACAAATAAAAATTAAATCTAATTACCAGAGCACATGTTTTGATTCTAATTATTGGCCCAAAAAGTATAGAGGTTGGCAAATCTAGAAAGGGGTTTGAATACCTTTTTTTTTTTTTAAAATAAGATCTATTCAACTTTTAAACTACGATTCAATCTCTTAAAAATATTCGTCACACATGAATCAGAGAATAGTAACCAGTCAACTTAAAATCCTTGTTCTATTGGCCTGTATGTGTTCGGATAAGTGTATGATACAATCTATCGAACATATTATATGCAAGCTGTCAATCTAAAATACTGAAGGTCTAACTGGACTTTAACTCAGATTATCATATGTGTGACTAACTGTGTGAACGCACCCCTATGCATGCATCTATCGTATGAAGAAATCAATCAAACCACATAGTGCTTAGGTGATTCTTAAGGTGGTTCGGAATACACAATCTATGAATAGACTTCAACTCCACACACACACCAACTCAATACTCAGATCAAGTCAAACCTAGTACTGATCTTAGATCAGTACACACTATCACACACACAAGTAATCTTGACAATGATTGATTTAAATGATAGAACAAGGAATAGAAATAAGATGATCTAGTCTAGTTGCAAATTTTGATCTGCTCGAACTCCTCTCTTGATCTTGATCAACTCCACTTTCTTGTTCTACTACACTTGAATCTACTCTATAAACTTGATCTGATCTGCTGCGACCTTGACCATGATCAGTGCTGCACTTCATCATTAAGAACTCCCAATTGCAGCACTTGATCAACCTGATCTGCTGCCTTTGTTCCCTTTGATCTTGGCTACGAACTCTACTACTATGATTCTCTAAATCCCCTTTTGATCTGCTGATCTTTACGTCTTCAGATCTACCTTGGTTTTGCTGCTCTTCTCTCTATCTGCTTATTCTCCGAATCTCCTGAGATGGTAGCTGTAGAGGCACACCTCGTAGCAATAGCACCTCTTCCACGACGATCCTACAACCTCTATTTGCAGGACGGATGAGTTCGAGAGTTGCAGGTCACCTCTCTCTCTGTGGTTGTTTCTCTTTCAGATTGCAGGGTTGGAGGAGATACCCAATGGCTTCATGAAGGTTGTGTTTTAATTCCTACGCAGAAGCCAAAAATGCCCTTGCCAATTTCATTAATTGCTTTCAAAAGGTCCTTCTCGATCTGGGCTCAAAAAAATTTTAAAATCATCCAGGAACATTCCATCACAAATATTAGAGTCCATTCCGGAATGACACGTGGAAGGATGAGTGTTTTTCATCATCTTCAATTGATATATAAAGGAACTTCGATTGATGTTCGTTGAACCATTTCTTCATAAGTCGATGCCCAAGTTCGACTCATGTATATCTGTAGCAGCTACAGTAAGCTATCCAGATTGAACAACATTTATTTAATCAAATAGTAATCAAGTGTTAATAAAAAATAAATGTTATCATATCTAATCATTACTCAATGTGGATGCGTTAATTTCACTATTAATTTCACCTAGAAGGTTTTGACATCATCAAAACCAACACGAGTCACAAGGACTCAACACAATAGTTTAAACTATGTCTTGGCTTATTATATTGTATTAAGTGAATGTGAAAATGCAAAAGAAAGTGTAAGTGAAAGTGACATCGTTGCACATGTTAGTTTGATATTGTTATCATCACCATTAATGCTATAGATTTGTTATTACCGTGCATGTTAAATTATTTCACGTTCTAAATTTCATCCATGTTTATAGATTTACAAATATGTATGACCACATGTTAGAGGATATCAATGCCAAATGATAATCATGAATGTAGTCTTTACCCATGATTGATAGCTAAATGAAATGATTTGATTAGAAACTTATATGTATAAGGTTAATGTATAAATTATGATGGATGTGCCAATAATAATATATGAATTAGCATGATTTAAAGGTAATGTATATTATAAATTGTGGATTGTTATATTAGGTTGCTTGCTGAGTCTAGTTCTTAGACTCATGCTTGCTAACATTTCAGGAAAAGCTGAGAATCTCGAAGCAAAGGAGTTAGCAAGAATCTCGATTCACAGCTATGATCTTTGGAAGATAATTGAAGAAGGTGACATATTGACAAAGAAATATACAAAAATTACACTATCACTGTCAAAGAAATTTATCTTTGAATACCAAAGTTACGTACTTGCTAAGCTGTGCACTTACAAGGAAAGATGTCTTGCAACTTCAATATGCAAGTCTGCTAAGAAGATACGAAACACACTGATTATTATCTACTCTCCTGAAGACAAGGAAAGCTGCATAACAACTATTGAAATGAAAGAATCAAATGATGTTCCATCAACTTTGACAGACATGAAAATAGAAGAAAATTCATGCAACATGAAAACAAATAAGCAACACCTTGCATTGACAAAACATGTCATTAAGGTAGGAGCTGAACTCATATCCTCTTATTATGATTTTGATATTGAATATAGTTGTAAAGATGATGATGAATCATTAGAAAATACAATCTATAAGTTATATGACTTGTATAGAAAGGTTAGTAAAAAATTATGAAACCTATAAAAAGGAATATCACAAGTCAATAGATGAAAAAGATATAAAGAAAAAATAAATGAACTTAGGAAAGAAAATGGATTATTAGAATATGAAATTGGTTTTCTAAAAAGTAAATCCATAATGATAAGAATGAGAAAAATCATTCAGAGAATCCATCAATTAAAAAGAAGTGTAATATAAACATAATCAATGGAACTGCCCATATAAACCTAAAAAATAGATAGTGAAACATATTAGGAAATTTTCAGCCAATAATTTTAATGCTTTGAAATTTAACATTCATGATTAGTACTTTATAATTGGGTTTACTATAGTAAAAACAACCTAGACCATGATTAACTACGAACAATTACGATACTAAATTCGTGTCTTTTCTTGAGATAATCACAAACTGAGAAAACCATGCTAATAAATAGTTAGGCCACCTTTGGTCGACCAAAATGAGAGCACTGGTCGACCGACTTGCCCCTTAAAGTAGTTAGAAAATTTCTACAACAAGGATAAGATTCTAAGGCCTAAGTGTGTAGGAATCCATTCTTGAGTTTATAAGAATTGACTCTTGCTTGATAGCAAGCATTCTTTATAAGTCTTACAGCAAGTTTTCTTCATAATGCCAAATCGAGTATTCTTTAAATAATCCAAAAAACGATTCCTTAGACAAAGACCCAAAATGAGGGTTTAAATACATACCTAAGAATCTATTCTTTTGCCAAAGTCCCAAAATGATCATTCTTCATAAGTTCCCAAAATCGACCCTTTAGACCTATTCTAAATCGAGTATTCTTTAGAAATCCAACAATCATTCTTCATAAGTGCCCTAAATCGATTCTTTGAACTTGTTCTAAATTGATCATTCTTCACAAGTCCAAAATAATCATTCTTCTTTAAGTCCCCAAATTGAGCATTATGTATGTCTCCAAAATGGGCATTTTAATAAGTCCTCAAAATGATCATTTTCTTACAGTCCCAAAATAATCATTTGGTTTAAGTTATTGAAATTGTCATTTCTTATAAATTTTTAGAATGAGCCTTTTGACTCAAGTCCTCAAATGTTTGTACCTTATAAATCTTCAAACGATCATTTGACTCAAGTTATCAGAACGATCATTCCTTTTAAAGTTGAAATGATTCTTTAGACTAAACCTAAGATTGTTTTATATGGAACAAAACCCCATTAAAATAAATAATTTCCTACCTAAAATAATTAAAAAAATCTCCATAGTGTAATCTTACATAAGCCTTAGGAATTGAGATGTTATGATGATTGTTCTTAAAGAACTTAGCATATGTCTATAAAACCTTCCCAACCCAGGTTAAATCAAAGTCATTCCATTGGATTTGTCTGGGAAATCTTGAACCTTTAACATGGACGAAGCTAGGTATCTAAGGTACTTAGTTTTGACTGTCTAGATAAGATACACTCATAAAAAACATTGTTATCACTATAGAGGGGTTGGTAATCTTGTTGTTGCTCATAGAATCCAATAGAAGGAGTAGGATGGCCAATCTAGAAGGAGGATTGTTTGGGCTAGGGTCTTAAGTTCTTGAAGGTAGGCATGATAGATCTTGGTTTTCCTACAATGTTCATACCGAATTTTGCCCCACATTCTTGTTCTATTCCAACAGAAGCTAAATTTGTGTTGGTTTAAATGTTGTTGATCTTCCCCTCACAACAATGAGACCCACATTCCTGTCCTAAGAGCATCCTAGTGCTTTTTGATCTTTTCCATGTGATTTCACCCATCTTTTTGGAAACCCATGTACATGCAAATTTGAACTCAATATTGTAAGATAGTGTTCTCTCAATGAGGGTTTAGGCCTATTTGTGGTAAGCATCCGACACAAGTGGTCAGCTATGGGTGATGGTTTTTGTATGAAGACTCCATCTTTGTCTGGGTGTCTATAAGCAAAATTCTACCATGTAGGTAGGCAATCAGACCTCACTCATGCGCAAGGCCAAGATTTGATGTGTATTATCTCTTAGGTACGAAGGATGTTAGTATGTTTTAGCTATATGTTACCTCTTGAGCGTAGCTTTGATGCTTGTCGAACTATGATAAGAAACTCAAGTTTTGTTGCTCTCTGTATGTTGGAAATTCCACTTCCATACAAAGATTTGTCATCTGTTTGAAGGAAACTATAAATGTCCTTATTAGTTCTAAGATATGGTTTTAGTGAAATTTTGCATTGTTATTTTCATATGCTAATTTCTGTTTGAAATTTGAAACCATGCACAATTGAGTATTAAGTTGTAGACTATTTGATCTTTATTTTGCAAGCATTAATCTTATTAAATAATTTAGTTTCGGTTAGCTTAGTTCTTTCGACTCATGCCTTCTTTCTTTGCAAATTTCAAATCAATCTTCTTAAGGTGACTCTGGAGGTTAGCTCCCTTTCGCCGCTGCAAACTATGAAGAAGAAGTAGAAGAACCTTTTAAATAGTGTCTTTTATAGTTTGAATTTATCCCAGACGTGTATTTAACAAAGGGATAAATAATTATTGTTATGTATTAGTTGGTGGTATATGATGTAAAAATTTTCACAAGCATATTACTCTGTTAAGAGACTTTCAGCATGGCATGGTTTGCTATATATATAAGCAGCCGAAGAAATTTCAATCCCATATTTTACGAATGTGAACTCTGTTTGTGTAGACTGCTACCGTAGTTGAGGGATATGGTATGTTTGGATGTGGTGTTGTAGAGATGGTATCAAAGAAAGATTATGGGATCTAGATATTCTGCAACCAATAAATTTTAATAAAATACTTGTGTGTGTTTCTAGATGATTAGAACTGGGTTACTTTTGAATTTAAAAGATCAATATGGCCTAATTGGGTGTCCTAGTTACTAATTAAGTGATGGTATTTTAGGAAATGGAAGGAAAAGGGAAGGAAGTGAGCACATCTAGTTAAGAGGAGCCTATAGAAGTAGGAGGCTCATCTTGGGTAGAAGTAATGATACCCTACTAGTAGGAAGTCCACATAGAGTCAATGAATTAACTACGTTTATGCAATCATTCCAAGGATTTGTTCAAACTTTAATGAAGAATATGGAGACAAGTGCTACTGAAGAAATTCTAGAGCTTCTTTATTGGAAAATTTTAAGAAGATGGGACATTTGGATTTGAAGGGAAGTGTCACGTCCTAATAAAAGTCTACTTATTGAAAATGACAGAAATCAGGACCAAGAAATAAGACTTATGTTTTATTCATCTAACATTGACATAGCGAAAGCCTAATGTACATCATATTCCTCACTAACATCCATAAGAGGAGCAAGAAAGAGAAGATTTTATTACATTCCATTTCTACATCACTAAAGAAAAAGAAAGCTATTGGTCTTCGGAGAACTGATGGACTGCTCAACACAGCCACTTAATCATTATGTTCATCTTGCTCACCTGAAAAAGTAGGATTTGGTGAGCTAACTAGCCCAGTAGGATTCAATTCTTCTAATTAAAAAGGATTAATATGTTCAAAGATCAGAATAAGAAACTTAACTATTGTCAGTACTGAGTATCAAGATGGTTAGACAAACATGTCAACTACACAATAAATGTAGAATAAAAGTACTGACTTAAGAATACATGGTCAAATTTTCATGATAATATTCATGTTTCAATTCAAATACAAAACTCATGACAGGATAACATGATGACTAATTAAGCTAGTATTTGATGCAATGCCAAGCATCCACAGATCCTTTATCGTTCCATACAGCCACTAAAAGAATTCGGGTGCTCCTCCCGGGACTGAACCAGCCCCATTTGCACATGCATATAACTCAATTGAATCCAAAGACCCACAAATTGTCATCATAGTACATTTCTTTAAAAGATTCAAGTGGGGGTACACAAGTACTCAAAGTCTTTCATATAACAAAAGTTTATGAATCAGTGCTAATGAATACAGAAGGTTGTAACCAAATAGGAACTAATTGTACTTGGAGATTTCAAGGATAATCCAAAGTAGGATATAGAAAACAATTGGATGATCTCTCTTAGTGACATAATGGTAGAAACTCAAGAGAATGAGTGGGGCAACTTGCTAGGCTAATAGTATGGTGTATCAACAGAAGATTGAATAAGAAAAAGTGCTGGAAGGCAAGACTGGATAGTGTATGTTGACAGCCAGAGAGTGGCTGTCGACAACTACTCCCTTCCAGAACCATATTTCTGGAGTCTGGTCACTGCCTGTCGACAGGCCAAGGTCGGCTGTCGACAGGTGAAGACTATTTGTCGACAAATGAGAGCTATCTGTCGATAGCTACTGCTGTTCTGGACAATCTGGGTTTTGGAAGCATGATTCCTATCGACAGGTGGGTTTTGGCTGTTGACAGGTGAAGTGTAAACTTCCAGTAAACATGCAAAACCACCACGAGATACTCTACTAAGTATTCCTTTGATTCCTAACATGCTTAACAACATCAAAAAGGATCTGGTATACAGTTCTAAACACTACTTTTCATGAAAGAAAGGAGTAGAACAGGTGAAGTAAAAGCTTACACATGGTTGGCTAAACACTTAAGGAAGGAGAACTACAGGATGTTTTACTCTTCCCAACATGAATTCTTTGCATCCAATAGAAAGACCTTCCTAAACATGCTTGGATATAACGTGAACATTAGATAGACAAGGCTACAATAGATAGAACAAGCTTTCCTAAAGGGTTACTGAACCAAAATCCAGTGTGAACATGATGAATTCTTAAAACATGGAGTTTCAGCAAAAGAATGAACTAGAAGAGAGAATTCTTACCTGACTGGGAAAGGAATGAAAGTCCTTCTTCCTAACGAAGAAGTCCACAGCAGCAAGAAGAAGAAGCAGGTACGACAGGTGCAGGAGTTGAAGTAGCAGCAACGATATCTACAGAAGAAGCAGCAGCAGCCACTGCAAGGTAGCAGCTACAGCTCCTCAAGGTAGTGGTAGCAGCAACAGCTTCAGCAGCAGCAGGAGCAGGAGTAGAGGAGTTGAGCTAGAGGTGAAAGAGCTCGAATGAAGGGTGAAAGGAGAGTTTATATAAACTCTCAAACCCCCTTGCATGCATGGCACGTCGGCCACCTATATGTTGCAGTAAAAACCCTTTGGTTTTTACATCAACACTTTTACCATGCAATTTCCCTAAGGCTTACACGTATAAGGCAATGTGTGACACAACTAAACCATGTGATTAAAGCCTTATGTAACCATGGTTACGTAAGCAAAGATTTATTAAGAAAATGGTTACTGTAATTAGGCAATAATTCAGCTGGCCCATTTGACCCCATGTTTATGTGTCCTAATGGTGATCAATCATGTTGAAATTTCAACCATAAGCTAATGGAAAGGGTTTACAAAGTATGGTGATTTTAGTTTAATTTTTAGAATTTATTTTTCACCCAGCAAAAATTGCTCGGAAAATAGTTGCGCTGACTTAATATTGAAATCCGCATGCCAACAATTTCAAATATTTACATTTCTGATTTTTCTGGAAATTATGGTGTTCTCGATTTTATTTTCGTTGCAAAATTTCGGTGTCGCCCTATCGGAACACGCACCTCTGAGTACGACACTAGAATAACATTTTCTAGTACAAATTATTCCTAAATTAAAGTTAGTTACATCTCATGATAGTAGTTATGTTTAACAATCAAATTATTCACATTTTTCTAGTAAATAAATTTTTCGGGGCATTACAACTCTCCCTCACTAAAGAAAATTTGGTCCTCCAAATTTAACAAGTAAGAGTGTAATGACAAATAATACTGACCTGTAAATAATTCCAGATACTTGGTTTTGATGGCATCTTCCAATTCCCAAGTTGCTTCTTCTTGTCCTCGTTTATTCCATTGAATCTTTAATAATGGAACCTCCTTGTTCCGGAGTTGCTTGATCTTTCGGTCGAGGATTTGCACAGGTCTTTCTTCATATGCCAAGTTTCCTTGTACATCCATATCTTGATATTCAATAACATGCTCTGGATCATAAACATATTTCCTCAACATTGATACATGAAAGTTGATATGTCATCTCCCCAACTCTCTTTATTATCTCGAACGGTCCAATGTATCTTGGACTCAACTTCCCTTTGATTCCAAACCTCCTGATTCCTCTTCGGGGTGATACCATAAGGAACACATGATCACCTTGTTGAAATTCCATCTCTATTGTTCCTCGATCAGCATAACTTTTCTGTCGATCTTGAGTACCTTTCATTTGATCTTGCACTAACTTTACAATTTCTGTCGTTTCTTGGATCATTTCAGGTCTAAGAATGTGTGTTTCTTTTAACTCCACCCAACATAGTGGTGATCCACATTGTCGGCCATATAAAGCTTCGAATGGTGCCATTTGAATAGTAGACTGATAGCCGTTATTATGAGCAAACTCCATATTTGCTAAATGATGACTCCAGTCTTTTCCAATTTCTAGAATATAGACACGGCATATATCCTCAATAATTTGATTTAGTCATTTCGTTTGTCTGTTTGTTTGAGGATGAAATGCAGTACTAAACTTCAGCTTGGTTCCCAGTGCATCTTGTAACTCTCTCTAGAAATGTGAAGCGAATCATGCATCTTTGTCAGAAATAATATCTTTTGGGATTCCATGTAACCGAACAATTTCCTTCAAGTACAAAGCTGCTAATATATTGACTGACCATCTTGTCTTAATAGCCAAGAAGTGAGCTGACTCTGTAAGTCGATCTATTATTACCCATATTGCATCGTGTCCACTATGTGTTCTGGGTAATCCCACAATAAAAACCATACCAACACTAACCCATTTCCATTCTGGTACTTCAAGAGGTTTTAACTTCCCTGCGGGTTTCTGGTGTCCAGCCTTGATTTTCTGACATGTTAAGCATCTAGCTATAAAATCCACAATATCCTTCTTCATGTTACACCACCAGAAATTTTTCTTTAAGTCCTGGTACATTTTGACAGCTCCTTGATGAATAGTATAATGTGCTCGATGAACTTCTTCTAATATTTGCTTCTTGATTTCTGAACTATCCGGTACACACAACCTATTCTGGAACCAAAGATTTCCATGTGCATCTTCATGGAAGTCAGGTCTGGTATTCAGTTTCTCTCTTATTTCTATCAATGTAGGGTCATTGTCTTGTTGTTCTTCAATTTGTCTTAATAGATCTGATTGTACTGTCAAATTATCAATCACAACCCTATCTTTTTGTGGTTCAGCGTTTAGACTCAATGCAGAAAATTCTTCCAATAATTTCTATTATTTGACTTAAAATTGAAATATTTTAGCCACGTGATTTCTACTGAGAGCATCAGCCACAGTATTGCCTTTACCAGGATGGTACTCAATCTTAAAATCGTATTCTTTGATATATTCCATCCATCTTCTTTGTCTCATGTTCAATTCCTTCTGTGAAAATAAATACTTTAAACTTTTCTGATCGAAGTACACTACAAATTGATTATCATACAAGTAGTGTCTCTAGAGCTTAAGTGGAAAAACTACCGCTGCCAATTCCAAATCTTGTACTGGGTAATTTTTCTCATGAGTCTTTAGTTGTCTAGATGCATAAGCAATAACTCTTCCTTTTTGCATCAAAACACATCCTAACCCGATGATTGATGCATCAATATAAACTTCAAATGTTTTTCCTTCTACCAGCAAGGCTGAAATTGGTGCAGATGATAAACATTCCTTCAATATTTGAAATGCTTGCTCACAACTCCCATTCCATTCAAATGCAGTTCCTTTTCGAGTTAGTTGTGTGAGAGGTGAAGCAATCCTAGAAAAATATTTAACAAATCGCCGGTAATAACTAGCCATACCCAGAAAACTTTGAATTTCAGTAATATTCTTAGGTTGTTCCCACTTTTGAATAGCTTCAACTTTTGAGGAATCTACTGACAATCCCTCTCTAGAGATAACATGTCCTAAGAATGTCACTTGTTCCAACCAGAATTCACATTTACTGAATTTTGCATATAACTTGTGATCTCGTAATAATTGCAAGGTAATTCACAAATGTGCTTCATGTTCCTCCATACTCGTAGAATAAATTAATATGTCATCAATAAACACAACTATAAACTGATCCAAATATAATCTGAACACATCATTCATCAACCGCATAAATGCAGTAGGTGCATTGGTCATCCCAAACGGCATCACTACGAATTCATAATGCCCATATCTACTTCGAAAAGTTGTCTTATGAATATCCTCTTATTGAATTCTCAATTGATGATATCCGGATCTAAGATCAATCTTTGAAAAATATTGAGCTCCAGACAATTGATCAAATAGATCATCAATTCTAGGAAGCGGGTATTTATTCTTAATCGTTAACTGGTTCAATTGTCTATAATCTATGCATAGCTGCATAGTCTCATCCTTCTTCTTAACAAATAGTACTGGGGCACCCCAGGGTGATGTACTAGGTCTAATGAATCCTTTCTCTATCAATTCCATCAATTGTCTTTTTAATTCATTCAACTCTTCCATCGACATTCTATAAGGTGTTCTTGAAATTGGTGTGGCTCCTGGAGCCAATTCAATTGAAAAGTTTACCTCTCTAGTAGGTGGTAAACCAGGTAGTTCTTCTGGAAAAACATCAAGAAATTCTTTTACTATCGGAATACCTTTCAACCCCAGTAATGTTCTAATTTATTAGTGTCACAAAAGCCAAATACCCTTGACATCCTTTTTGTACTAACTTGCATGATTTAACTGCCAAAATTATGGGTATTCTTCTTATACGTGGTTTATCAAAAGTCATGGAGTAAACTTCTTTACCCAAGAAAGTTACTTGTCTTAATTGGCGATCCAAATTTGCATGATGTTTAGATAGCCAATCTATCCCAAGGATTACGTCATAATCCCACATATCAAGGCATATCAAATCCCCCGGAAAATTATGTTCTTTGACTAGAATTTGTAGAATTTGACTAGCAGGGTAATATTCCTAAGTTTCTTACCCTCACTTAAAGGAGTAGCAACTTCCAACTGTGTAGGTAATGGAACAGATTGCATTCCTAAAGATTTAGCAAACTCATAGCTAATGAAAGAATGTGTAGCTCCTGAATCAAATAATACATATGCGGGTTTTGAGTTTACTAGTAGTGTACCTTCAATAAGTCCGCCCTCATGCGGAGATTCAGGTTCCACTTTCTGAATAGCTTGTAAACATCCCTACTTGGCTCAGGGGTTCTGGTTTGCTGGTACGTTCTTTATCATTGGACAATCTGGAATCCGATGTTGATTGCTTCCACATCGGAGGCAAGTACCCAACCTACGCCAATAGTTCTCAATCTTGTGTCCACTAAGGTGGCAATGCCGACACACATCCTTGTTTTCGACTGGAGCTTTTCCTACTTTCTTAGTGGTTTGCTGAACCTTAGGGGTGTTTCCTAACTCACACTTCCTTTTACGATCAGAAGAACTATCACCAGACTTCCCTCTAATCTTCTCCACAGTATCGTTAGCACCTTCTAACGCCAAGGCTCTTTTAACCATTTCAGAATAGGTGATAATTAAGTGAGGTGTTAATTGCGTAATAAAATTTGAACGCAGACTGTTCATAAATCTTTTCGCTTTCAACTTCTTTGTGGCTACCAAATGAGGAGCATACTTAGACAATCGGGCAAATTGTGCCTCATACTCCAACACCGACATTCTGAGTTGCTTTAAACCAGTAAACTCATTAGTTTTTTTCTCCTGAACTACCTCGGAGAAATACTGATCATTAAATAGTTCCACAAACTCCTTCCAACCAACCTAGTTTGGGTCCTCTAGAGTAGACTCTACTGTTTCCCACCATCCTCGGGCATCACGATCCAATTGAAATGTTGCTAGGCGTATCTTTTCCTCTACTGTACATCGGATTACCTTAAAAATTCTCTCAATATCCTTTAACCAATTCTCGGCCTCATCCGGATCTGTACTACCTACAAATCTTGTAGGATCTAAACTTCGAAAATCCTTAAACAAATTTGTTCCATTGTGACTGTTGTTCTTAGCCACTGTCCTCATCACACGTGTTAGATCGTGCATTGAGCTTTCCATTTTTTTTCCAATTTGCATCACTTCCTTCCATAATTAGTTCAGAAAATTATTCGAGACATCCAACAATACATATATTAATACCATAATCAAACCATGCTCACATTCATCACATACAAAATTTCAGTTTCACATAACATACCACTTTTCATTAACTAACCAAACTATCTACATTACATTAACATTCTTGTTCTAATAAGCTGGACATATTTACAATACATCCCTAGTAAGCCAAAATAATTACAACATCATCAACATCCTTTAACCTCTCACCACACATAGACATGTGAGTTATATATACAACCACTATTTAACAAGAAGAGAGGTTAACAAAAGTGAGTTCCTAATTCTCTAACTAACTTCAAGTCTGAAGAGCGGACTCCACAGACGGCTGCTGATCTCCCCTAGGCCCATGGTACAGCTCCCTTGCTGCTTCAGAAAACACTTCCCAATATCCTTCAACCTGATGAAGCAACATGTCCTGTCCCAGCTTCAAACTGTATAGATTACTCATTATCTAGGTCATGGTCTCCAAGGAGGCATGGGGATTTCCTGCCAGGAATGTGCCCACAGTCAAGTTCAACACTTCCTCCTTGATCTGCACATGCACTTCTCTTTGGGCCTGAGCATACAATTCCACATCTTGACAGAGCATTTCCATTGCTGCCACTAATCGTTCCTGAGCATTCATGTCCATGCTGCAGCAAATAACAAGTTAAGTACCTACATTTTTACAAAATCACTATTTGCTTTATAACTAATCCCAAGTTTCTACCCCAACTCACTGGTCATTCCTAAGGTTTACGGAACCTAAGGCTCTACCAAATTATCTGTCACGTCCTAATAAAAGTCTATTTATCGAAAATGACATAAATCAAGATCAAGAAATAAGACTTATGTTTTATTCATCTAACATTGACATAGCAGAAGCTTAATGTACATAATATTCCTCACTAACATCCATAAGAGGAGTAAGAAAGAGAAGATTTTATTACATTCCATTTCTACATCACTAAAGAAAAAGAAAGCTATTGGGCTTCGGAGAACTGATGTGACGGCCCTCATTATACCGGTACGGTTATACCAACCCACGTCGGTATAGCGAGAGTCCTCACAGTGGGACATTTACCCAAACGATACGTACAACTGAGATACACGCGAATATACAACAGAGTAGCGGAAGTAAAAGACAACAGTCTCCATTCATTCATCATCCACATTAAACATACATGCAATTCGCAATTAACATAAAAAGGAACTAAAGTTCACATAAATTAAATTGCTGAAATGGAAATACAAATTGTCCACACTTTTACATTCTTTTCATAGTACTCTAATACAATGTTCAATTACATACTTATGAAATACACACTCTCAAAGAAACTCCCAACGCTAGCTAATCTCCGCGCTCGGAGTCCGTCTCTGCTACCTCCTCCAAAGGTGCCACATCACCAACTACACCTGTACGCCGAAGCAAGGAGTGAGCCCAAGGACTCAGCAAGCAACACCACTCATGATATACACGTACAAGTCCTAGTGGTTTCTACATGCACATTTACAATTTGCAACACCTAGCATGCTAGCCAATTCAAGTCTCAACCTATCATGAAAGTTTTACAATTTTATACATGAATCATGCTTTCAGATTTCTAAAGAAAATGAAATTCACCTATCACATGATCTCGATTCAATTTACTCATGAAACTTTAATAAAGAGCTAGAACATGAGAGCTATCAACATGAACATTTTTCATACATGAAAGGGAACACAACTAGCATGGATTTTTTTCATATTTTTAAACACCTACATAGACCTTTTCACATGCTTTAGGTTGCTGATTTCATATGGTTTCATGTCTGAAAACCTATGCATGAGAGTTACAATAATGCATAAAACATATCATGTTAACAACTATTCATGCTATCTTGTGCCCGTGTTCACTAATTATCCCTAACATGGATTCTAGACATCTTTGCACATTTAAACATGATGATAATAACCTGAATTTACTGAATTCATATGGTTTCAGATTTGTCTCACATAGGTTTCAATAACACATTTTTCACATCTTGAGTTTCACATTTTCTTTACACGAATTCCCTCTTTCACATGGTTCACTTTACACATACACATTCACATTGTCACTTACACATTTACACATGGACACATACACATTACATATTTCACATTACACATTTTAGGTGCCGTGACACATAGTCCAAACCACCAAAGAAGGACATATACACATCACATTACACATAGACGCCATCTAGGCATTCCAATGGCGACTCTTGGACTGCGCAGACCGGGAGAACAAGTCTCCACCCTAACTAGTGGTACTTGTCCACCTCCAGGATTTCCCCCTAATGCCCTTAGGGTCACTTAACACACTGAACTTTCTCAGGGGGACTTTTCCCTGATACAGCTCCACTGCCCTCTACGGAAGCAGTGTCACATTAGCACAGTTACACATTTACCGTTTTACACATGGTTTTACATTTTACACTTTTCATCACATTCACTTTCTCACTCACATGAATATCTCTATTTTTTTTTTCCTAACATGGTACTACAGAATTTCAAGAGTTTAACACACAGTAAACACACTAATCATGTTGGTTTTAGACCATAACTAATCACATTACGATAATATGCATAAATTATCACATTCACATGAAAAATACATAACTTTTTATTTACTGATCCAAACGACCTGAAATTTTAACCACATTCTGTTTTCGGGTTCAAAACTTTACCCTCAATTTTTTAGATTTTTCGGAGCTACATGGAATTCACAGTAAATAAAACACCTAATTAGCATGCCATTCACAATTTAATTTAACATGGGGTTTAACACATCTTGCAATTTACCACTTACTGTTTTAAACAGAGGCTACTAATATATTTACATGATTTGAGAATACGAAATTCCCTAAAGCATACATCTATGGATTTCATCACAACCATTCTTGCATGCTTTTATTTTACCAAGCCGGATTTATTAGCAAATTACACAAGCATGGATAAATTACCAAAATTTCAAACACATATACTGACCCACTAACCTTCATGATCAGACCAAAACCAAGGCATTCATACTAATCCTAATCATGAAACATGGATTTGCAAGAATTTCGACAATTCATGCTCACAAGTTTAAGGGATACCATTTCCCACATTCACCATCACACCCCACATTCATTCACACACCACATTAACATATACATAGAGTATAAGGTTTACCATATATCCTCATCACGGAAACCATATCGAAATTAATGTAGAAGAAGGGCAGAACAGTTCACTGTTCTGTCCTGAAGAACTTGGCGGCGGTCTCTGGCCGCTGACTCAGGGTCAGCGGCATGGTCGATGGACGCCAAGCATGATCTGGGCGTCCAGGGACCTTGCCGTCGAATCTGGTCTGTGCAGAACACAGACCCGAGCTTTGAAACTTGGGTGAATGGGAGGGTCTAGGACTCGAGGAAAAATGCTCAAAAATCATAAAACCGACCTAGACTCATAAGGGGACATCATGGGTAGGTCACTTGCCTTTCAAAAATTTCTCCAATGGATCTAGGGCTCGGTGAAGACCTCCTTGGGCAGTCCCAAGAAAGTTGCAGAAAGGCCTCCAAGATCACCTTCCTCCGGGTTCTTGGATGAGCTCCACAGCAAGGGGACGATGGGGAAGCCTTCTCCTTTGCTCCAGCTTCCTTCTTGTCGGGGAAGATGGCCGATCAACCTCCAAGGGGTCGGATTTTTGGGTGCCAAGGTGGGGTTTTCTCACAGTTTTCTCTCTAGGGTTTTTCCTCTCTCTTTTCTCCTCTTGCAAGGGTGAAGGGAAGAGTGGGGAGAGGCCATTTCGGGTTTAGACTTTAGGAGAGTCTCTCTCCCACTCACTAGGGTGATAGGACACCCTCAGAGCCGTTGGGGAACATCCCCCAATGGGTGGCCATACCTTGTTTCAGAAGCTTGCAGCTCTGCTGCGCATGCAGGTCAGAGAAATTGGCGTCCATATCGCTGGACGCTAGGATGAGTGTTGGCGTCCATGTCTGGACGCTGACACCACCTAAACGGCCTGGGGTTGACGCCAAGATGGCCTTCGGCTAGAACTCTAAATTATGCAGAAAACCATGCATACCATGCATATATACATGCAATTTACATATGGCATCGTATCCATACATATGGCATCGTATCCATACTATAAATACAAATAATGCGACGGAAATTCGAGGGTCTTACACCCTCTCCCCCTTAAAGAAACTTCGTCCTCGAAGTTAGAACGACACTACTCAAACAAAAGGGGATACTTCTTCTTCATCGCATCCTCAAGCTCCCACGTAGCCTCCTCACGTGAGAAGTTCCGCCATAGAACTTTCACCAACGCAATACTCTTGTTCCGGAGGTGCTGAACCTTCCGGTCAAGAAAGGCTACGGGTTGCTCGACATACGAAAGATCTGGCTGGATCTCCACGGGCTCATGACTAATCACATGAGACGGATCTCGGACATACTTCCTGAGCATAGATACGTGGAATATCGGGTGAACGCTAGCCAAAGCTGGCGGTAATGCTAGCTCGTACGCCACGCTGCCCAAACGTCTGAGAATCTCATATGGGCCAATGAATCTAGGACTTAGCTTGCTATGCCTGCCAAATCTGACAACTCCACGAGTAGGCGATATCTTCAAGAAGACATGATCGCCAACCTCGAACTCCAAATCCTTTCTCCTGTTGTCGGCATAACTCTTCTGCCTATCCTGTGCCGCAACAAGCCTTTTCCTGATAAGCTGAATCTTATCCGAAGTTTCCTGAACTAACTCCGGTCCGATCAACTGCCTCTCACCAGTCTCCTCCCAACATAAAGGAGATCTATAGGGCCTACCATACAACGCCTCGAATGGAGCCATACCAATACTAGCATGAAAGCTGTTGTTGTATGCGAACTCCACCAGAGGTAAATGACGCTCCCAATCATCCTTCCAATCCAGAACACACGCTCTCAACATGTCCTCGAGCGTCTGGATAGTCCTCTCGGACTCTCCATAGGTCTGGGGATGAAACGCCGAACTGAGCTTAAGCTCCGAACCTAACGCATCCTGAAGACCCTTCCACAATCTCGAAGTAAATCTCGGATCTCGATCCGAAATGATCGACTTCGGTACACCATGCAATCTAATGATACCGCTAACATACAATCTAGCTAAACTCTCTACTGACTGCTTCTTCTTCTTCAGGCAAGAATGAGCAGTCTTCGAGAATCTATCTACAACTACCCAAATCGAGTCATTGCCCCTTCTAGATCGAGACAAACCCGAAACGAAGTCCATAGTGACAGCTTCCCAGTTCCATACGGGAATATCCATCCTCTGCATAAGGCCGGATGGTCGCTGCCGCTCGGCTTTCACTTGCTGACATACTAGACATCTAGACACATAATCCGCAACATCCTTCTTCATGTCGGACCACCAAAATGATCTCTTCAGGTCTTGATACATCTTAGTGTTACCCGGATGAATAGAGAATCGCGATCTATGAGCCTCCGCTAACACATGCTCACGGACATCTACCACATCGGGGACACAAACACGGTGCTGAAAACTAATCACACCGTCCTCATCACGAGCAATGCCCACCTTACCCACTAACTCTAACAATCTAGGATCGGCTTTCTACTGCTCAATCACCTCATCCAAGACTGAGGATCTAAGGGATAGCTGAGCTACAAAAGCCTGACACAACGATGGCTCTAACTCGATCATAGAGCACACTGCATCCTCCAACATCTTCCAATCCTGTTGGAGCGAAGACCTCTTCCTACTAAGAGCATCTGCTACGACGTTCGCCTTTCCAGGATGATACTGAAGGTCGAAGTCATAGTCCTTCAAGAACTCAATCCATCTTCTCTGCCTCAGGTTTAATTCATTTTGGGAGAAAAGATACTTCAAGCTCTTGTGGTCGGTAAACACCTCAAATCTGACACCATAAAGATAGTGCCTCCAGATCTTTAGTGCATGAACCACAGCTGCGAGCTCCAAATCATGAGTCGGATAGTTCCTCTCATGCTCCTTCAACTGACGAGAAGCATAAGCCACTACCCTCTCTTGCTGCATGAGCACACAGCCTAAACCAATCTGAGAGCATCCGTATAAATGGCAAAGCCCTCTAGACCACTAGGCAATACCAATACCGAAGCAGAAGTAAGCTTAGCCTTCAATAGCTGAAAGCTGCGCTCACATGCCTCAGACCATACGAACTTCTCACCCTTTCTGGTCAGCTTTGTCAAAGGGGCGGCGATGGATGAGAAACCCTCAATGAATCGCCGATAGTAACCAGCTAACCCAAGGAACTACGAATCTCCGAAGGGGTCCTGGGAATCTCCCAATCCATAACTGCCTGGACCTTTGCTGGATCAACAGCTACACCAGCGCCGGAGATAACATGCCCGAGAAAATGAACCTCGCGCAACCAGAACTCGCACTTGCTGAACTTCGCATACAGCTTGTGCTCACGGAGAACCTATACACTAACCTCAAATGCTGACGGTGCGTGGCCTCATCCGGAAATAGACCAACACGTCATCAATAAACACAACAACAAAGCTATCTAGATACGAACTAAACACCCTGTTCATGAGATCCATGAACGCTGCAGGGCGTTAGTCAATCCGAAAGGAAGGACCAAAAACTCATATTGTCCATAACGGGTTCTAAATGCTGTCTTGGACACATCCTCGCTCCTAATCCTCAACTGATGATAACCAGATCGCAAGTCAATCTTGGAAAAGACTGATGCCTCTCGCAACTGGTCAAACAGATCATCAATCCGAGGTAAGGGATACCTGTTCTTCACAGTCACCTGGTTCAACTTCCTATAATCAATACACAACCGAAGTGACCCGTCTTTCTTCTTGACGAATAATACAGGTGCACCCCAAGGGGAACACTAGGGCGAATAAATCCCTTATCGAGCAATTCTTGCAATTGCTTCCTCAACTCGGCTAATTCTGCAGGGGCCATCCGATATGGGGCCTTCGAGATAGGAGAGGTGCCTGGAAGTAACTCTATAGTGAACTCTATCTCCCTATCCGGTGGCAATCCAGACAAGTCATCGGGAAAGACATCAGAAAGTCCTGCACCACATCGATCTCTGCAAGAGTCAGTGACGAACTAGCATCGGGTACTAGCATAACGCTGGCAAGAACGCGTCACAACCCTTGTTCACCATGCGCATCGCCTTCATGGCAGAGATAACTAACTTTCCCGCTAAGTTCTTTGGCAAGGGATGAGAGAACTCATCCTCACCAGGAATGCGGAAAACAATCTTCTTCCTACGACAATCCACTAACGCATAGTGCTCCTCTAGCCAATCCAGACCAAGGATACAATCATAGTCCTTCATTTTTAGCAAGAAGAAACACCCATCTAGGAATCTATCCTCAATGCACACAGGTAACGACGGAATGCACTTCCTAGTCGATACCATACCCGCAGGGGTGTGCACAGACAAAGGGACCTCTAACTCCTCAGACTCTATGCCTGACTCTAGGGCTAACTGCCTAGCGAACCGCTCGGAATGAATGAGTGAGTAGCACCCGTATCAAACAAACCCCAGCGTGCACACCGAAAAGTAAAACTGTACCTTCGGTGACATGCTCCGCCTGCTCGGCGTCCTCACGAGCTAACGCAAACACTCGAGCTGGGGCTCGAGGCCTTCCTGGTCGTCCTGTAGCTGGCGCGGCTGCCGCTACTGCTGGTGCTGGCGCTCCATGCTGAGCTCCTTACTGAAGTCTTGGGCAATCTTTGATCTTGTGGTCGCTGCTCCCACACTTTAGGCATCTATCCGCTACTAACCAGCACTCGGAACCTCCATGGGTCTTCCCACAATGGGGACACTCTTTCTTCGCACCGGGGGAACGTACAGAAGGTACCTGAGAGTTGCTGACTGCCACTGATTTTTGCGGTGTCTGGTACACCGTTTTCTTCTTATCCTGCCGCTGGAAAGTTGTTGCCGGCCTCTTCTGTGAAGCCTTCTTCTCCTCCAGATACTGCTCCATTTCTCCCTCCTGTCTGCAGGCTGCGCTGAGGGCCTCGTCTAGCGTGCGGTGGTCGAACACCACGAGTCTCGTCCTCAGTGATGGTTTGAGACCCATCACAAATTTCTTGGTCTTCCTGCGCTCATCCTCTACTATATGCGGTGCATATTTAGAAAGTTTAGAAAACCTTGCCTCGTATTCCAGGACGGTCATTGATCCTTGCGTCAGGGAAAGGAATTCTTGCTCCATCTTGTCCTGGATATGCTCTGGGACGAACTTGGCTCGGAAGAGCCTCACGAACGCATCCCACGCCACGTCTACTGCTCCGTCCTCAAAGCGTGTACAAAGTAGGGAGGACCACCATACATCAGCTCTCTCCTGCAATACACCTTCATAAGCTCTAACTAACAAATTCTAACTTGACAAACAACGTACAAGCATAACTAAAGCATACTTGTAGCATGTAGGTGGCTAATGTCACCTTGTCCTCATCAGGACACCTGATAGCTCGGAAGATTTTCTCCGTCTCCCTCATCCACCTTTCTGCCATTAGCGGATCACTCTCCCCCTAAAAGAGGGTGGGGTCATCTCTGAATCGCTCCATGATGGAAGGTCCACCATGGTCCTGAGCTGGGGCCTGAGCCTGCTACATTAAACAATAAACTATATACAATAAACACAATATCACACAATTTAAATATCAAACTACTAGGTTGTTTCATTATTCTACCTGGGCCTCCAACTTGGCCTGGAGTACTGCCTGGGCTGTGGGTCTGCATGGCTTGCACAGACCTTGCATGAATACTCCATAGTCCACTGGCGGTGGTGGGGGAAGCACAGGACCTGTGGGGCCGGGGCTGCTGCTCCGCCCGCTCCTCACGCCTCTGCTCGTCGTCGCGAGCTGGCACACCTCCGCGTCGTCCACGGGAAGCCATGGCTATAATAAAATTTTAGCCACCATTAGAGCTAGGTTACTAAGTTCTCTAACCATTTTCTTATCTATCTTTCACTCCTTATTAGTGTTTTCTACACATGTGGACATACTTAGCATGCAATGGGGATGATGACTTAGGTATATTCATGTGCAATCTCAACCGGTCGCTCTGATACCGATCTCTGTGACGGCCCTCATTATACCGGTACGGTTATACCAACCCACGTCGGTATAGCGAGAGTCCTCACATTGGGACATTTACCCAAACGTTACGTACAGCTGAGATACACGCGAATATACAACAGAGTAGCGGAAGTAAAAGACAACAGTCTCCATTCATTCATCATCCACATTAAACATACATGCAATTCGTAATTAACATAAAAAGGAACTAAAGTTCACATAAATTAAATTGCTGAAATGGAAATACAAATTGTCCACACTTTTACATTCTTTTCATAGTACTCTAATACAATGTTCAATTACATACTTATGAAATACACACTCTCAAAGAAACTCTCAACGCTAGCTAATCTCCGCGCTCGGAGTCCGTCTCTGCTGCCTCCTCCAAAGGTGCCACGTCACCAACTACACCTGTACGCCGAAGCAAGGAGTGAGTCCAAGGACTCAGCAAGCAACACCACTCAAGATACCACGTACAAGTCCTAGTGGTTCTACATGCACATTTACAATTTGCAACACCTAGCATGCTAGCCAATTCAAGTCTCAATATCATGAAAGTTTTACAATTTTATACATGAATCATGCTTTCAGATTTCTAAAGAAAATGAAATTCACCTATCACATGATCTCGATTCAATTTACTCATGAAACTTTAATAAAGAGCTAGAACATGAGAGCTATCAACATGAACATTTTTCATACATGAAAGGGAACACAACTAGCATGGATTTTTTCATATTTTTAAACACCTACATAGACCTTTTCACATGCTTTAGGTTGCTGATTTCATATGGTTTCATGGCTGAAAACCTATGCATGAGAGTTACAATAATGCATAAAACATATCATGTTACAACAAATTCATGCTATCTTGTGCCCGTGTTCACTAATTATCCCTAACATGGATTCTAGACATCTTTGCACATTTAAACATGATGATAATAACCTGAATTTACTGAATTCACATGGTTTCAGATTTGTCTCACATAGGTTTCAAAACACATTTTTTACATCTTGAGTTTCACATTTTCTTTACACGAATTCCCTCTTTCACATGGTTCACTTTACACATACACATTCACATGTCACTTACACATTTACACATAGACACATACACATTACATATTTCACATTACACATTTTAGGTGCCGTGACACATAGTAAACCACCAAAGAAGGACATATACACATCACATTACACATAGACGCCATCTAGGCATTCCAATGGCGACTCTTGGACTACGCAGACCGGGAGAACAAGTCTCCACCCTAACCAGTGGTACTTGTCCACCTCCAGGATTTCCCCCTAATGCCCTTAGGGTCACTTAACACACTGAACTTTCTCAGGGGACTTTTCCCTGATACAGCTCCACTGCCCTCTACGGAAGCAGTGTCACATTAGCACAGTTACACATTTACACATTTACCGTTTTACACATGGTTTTACATTTTACACTTTTCATCACATTCACTTTCTCACTCACATGAATATCTCTTTTTTTTCCTAACATGGTACTACAGAATTTCAAGAGTTTAACACACAGTAAACACACTAATCATGTTGGTTTTAGCATAACTAATCACATTACGATAATATGCATAAATTATCACATTCACATGAAAAATACATAACTTTTTATTTACTGATCCAAACGACCTGAAATTTTAACCACATGCTGTTTTCGGGTTCAAAATGTTACCCTCAATTTTTCAGATTTTTCTGAGCTACATGGAATTCACAGTAAATAAAACACCTAATTAGCATGCCATTCACAATTTAATTTAACATGGGGTTTAACACATCTTGCAATTTACCACTTACTGTTTTAAACAGAGGCTACTAATATATTTACATGATTTGAGAATACGAAATTTCCCTAAAGCATACATCTATGGATTTCATCACAACCATTCTTGCATGCTTTTATTTTACCAGGCTGGATTTATTAGCAAATTACACAAGCATGGATAAATTACCAAAATTTCAAACACATATACTGACCCACTAACCTTCATGATCAGACCAAAACCAAGACATTCATACTAATCCTAATCATGAAACATGGATTTGCAAGAATTTCGACAATTCATGCTCACAAGTTTAAGGATACCATTTCCCACATTCACCATCACACCCCACATTCATTCACACCACAATTAACAATATACATAAAGTATAAGGTTTACCATATATCCTCATCACGGAAACCATATCGAAATAATGTAGAAGAAGGGCAGAACAGTTCACTGTTCTGTCCTGAAGAACTTGGCGGCGGTCTCTGGCCGCTGACTCAGGGTCAGCGGCATGGTCGATGGACGCCAAGCATGATCTGGGCGTCCAGGGACCTTGCCGTCGAATCAGGTCTATGCAGAAACACAGACCCGAGCTTTGAAACTTGGGTGAATGGGAGGGTCTAGGACTCGAGGAAAAATGCTCAAAAATCATAAAACCTACCTAGACTCATAAGGGGACATCATGGGTAGGTCACTTGCCTTTCAAAAATTTCTCCAAGGGATCTAGGGCTCGGTGAAGATCTCCTTGGGCAGTCCCAAGAAAGTTGCAGAAAGGCCTCCAAGATCACCTTCCTCCCGGTTCTTGGATGAGCTCCACAGCAAGGGGACGATGGGGAAGCCTTCTCCTTTGCTCCAGCTTCCTTCTTTTCGGTGAAGATGGCCGGATCAACCTCCAAGGGGTCGGATTTTTGGGTGCCAAGGTGGGGTTTTCTCACAGTTTTCTCTCTAGGGTTTTTCCTCTCTCTTTTCTCCTCTTGCAAGGGTGAAGGGAAGAGTGGGGAGAGGCCATTTCGGGTTTAGATTTTAGGAGAGTCTCTCTCCCACACACTAGGGTGATAGGACACCCTCAGAGCCGTTGGGGAACATCCCCCAATGGGTGGCCATACCTTGTTTCGGAAGCTTGCAGCTCTACTGCGCATGCAGGTAAGAGAAATTGGCGTCCATATCGCTGGACGCCAGGATGAGTGTTGGCGTCCATGTCTGGACGCTAACACCACCTAAACGGCCTGGGGTTGACGCCAAGATGGCCTTCGGCCAAAACTCTAAATTATGCAGAAAACCATGCATACCATGCATATATACATGCAATTTACATATGGTATCGTATCCATACTATTATCATGCAATACATACATTATTTGTGTTTAATATGGACACTTGCACACGTAATTATACTAATTAATACGTACGTAAATATGTACATGCATACACAAGCACAATATACACACATAAATACAAATAATGCGACGGAAATTCGAGGGTCTTACAACTGATGGGCCGCTCAGCACACCCTCTTAAGCATTGTGTTCATCTTGCTCACCTGAAAAAGTAGGATTTGGTGAGCTAACTAGCCCAGTAGGATTCAATTCTTCTAATAAAAAAGGATTAAGATGTTCAAAGCTCAGAATAAGAAACTTAACTATTGTCAATACTGAGTATCAAAGATGGTTGGATAAACATGTCAACTAGACAATAAATGTAGAACAGAAGTACTGACTTAAGAATACATGGTCAAGATTTCATGATAATATTCATGTTTCAATTCAAATACAAAACTCATGACAGAATAACATGATGACTAATCAAGCTAGTATTTGATGCAATGCCAAGCATCCACAGATCCTTTATCGTTCTGTACGGCCACTAAACGAATTCGGGTGGTTGTCCCGGAACTGGACCAGCCCCATTTGCACATGCATATAACTCAATTGAGTCCAAAGACCCACAAATTGTCATCATAGTACATTTCTTTAAAAGATTCAAGTGGGGGTACACAAGTACTCAAAGTCTTTCATATAACAAAAGTTTATGAATCAGTGCTAATGAATATAGAAGGTTGTAACCAAATAGGAACTAATTGCACTTGGAGATTACAAAGATAATCCAAAGTAGGATATGGAAAGCAATTTGATGATCTCTCTTAGTGACATAACGGTAGAAACTCGAGAATGAGGGGAGCAACTTGCTAGGCTAATAGTATGGTGTATCAACAGAAAATTGGGAAAGAAAAAGTGCTAGAAGGCAAGACTGGATAGTGTATGTCGACAGCCAGAGATTGGCTGTCGACAGCTACTACCTTCCAGAACCAGATTTCTGGAGTCTGGTCACTACCTGTCGACATGCCAAGGTCGGCTTTCAACAGGTGAAGGCCATCTGTTGACAAATGAGAGCTATCTGTCAACAGCTACTGGTGTTCTACACAATCTGGGTTTTGGAAGAATGATTCCTGTCGACAAGTGGGTTCTGGTTGTCGACAGGTGCAGTGTCAACTTCTAGTAAACATGCAAAACCATCACGGGATACTCTACATAGTATTCCTATGATTCCTAACATGCTTAACAACATCAAAAACGATCTGGTATACAGTTCTAAACACTACTTTCTATGAAAGAAAGGAGTAGAATAGGTGTACTAAAAGCTTACACATGGTTGGCTAAACACTTAAGGAAGGAGAACTACAAGATGTTTTACTCTTCCCAACATGATTCTTTGCATCCAACAGAAGGACCTTTCTAAACATGCTTGGATATAACGTGAACATTAGCTAGACAAGGCTACAATAGATAGAACAAGCTTTCCTAAAGGGTTATTAAACCAAAATCCAGTGTGAACAAGATGAATTCTTAAAACATGGAGTTTCAACAAAAGAAGGAACAAGAAGAGAGCATTCCTACCTGACTGGGAAAGGAATGAAAGTCCTTCTTTTTCCTAATGAAGAAGTCCACAGCAGAAAGAGGAAGAAGCAGGTACGGCACGTGCAAGAGGTGAAGTAGCAGCAACGGCAGCTACAGAAGAAGCAGCAGCAGCCACGGCAATGCAGCAGCTACAGCTCCTCAAGGCAGTGGTAGTAGCAACAGCTTTAGCAGCAGCAAGAGCAGGAGCAGGGGAGTTGAGCTAGAGGTGAAAGAGCTCGAATAAAGAGTGAAAGGAGAGTTTATATAAACTCTCAAACCCCCATGCATGCATGGCACGTCGGCCACCTATGTGTTGCAGTAAAAACCCTTTGGTTTTTACAGCAACACGTTTACAATGCAATCCCCCTAAGGCTTACACGTATAAGGCAACGTGCAACACAACTAATCCATGTGATTAAAGCCTTATGTAACCATGGTTAAGTAAGCAAAGATTTATTAAGAAAATGGTTACCGTAATTAGGCAATAATTCAGCTAGCGCATTTGACCCCATGTTTATGTGTCCTAATGGTGTTCAATCAAGTTGAAATTTCAACCATAAGCTAATGGAAAGATTTTACAAATTATGGTATTTTAGTCTAATTTTTAGAATTTATTTTTCACCTAGCAAAAATTGCCCGGAAAATAGTTATGTCAACTTAATTTTGAAATCCGCATGTCAACAATTCCAGATATTTACATTTCTAATATCAGCACATTTTTTTTGGAAATTATGGTGTTCTCGGATTTCATTTTCATTACAGAATTTCAGTGTCGTCCTGTCGGAGCGCGCACCTCTGAGTACGACACTGGAATAACATTTTCTTGTACAAATTATTCCTAAATTAAATTTAGTTCCATCTCATGATAGTAGTTATGTTTCAAAATCAAATTATTCACATTTTTTTGTAAATAAAAATTTCGGGGCGTTACAGGAAGTTGTCAGCCAAAAGTTGTGTAAGGATGGGTTATAGAGATAAAGAAAAAATTCAAAGCTATCAGGTGTGTTAAGGAGGACAAGGTGACATTGGCCACATATATGTTGCAAGATAGAGTAGATGAATAATAGAAGTACATGATGAGGAGCACCTTCAAGAATGGGGAAGATAAATTAACCCGAAGGAATGTTTGCATGAATTTTATGAAAAATACAAATCCTAACACATTAATAATAGGAAGGAGATAGAGTTCCTCCAACATGAGTAAAAAGATACAAGTATAGTTGAATATGAAGCCAAGTTCACTCAGCTATAAAAATATGCACCCCATATTTGTAGTGATGAAATTAGAAAGATTACGAAATTTGTCAGGGGCCTAATGTAGGGAAACGTGTAAGAGCATCTAATGCGTAGCAAAATGAAGTTTAAAAATAAAAAGACATTCCCCACAAGAACTTATCGGACTGGGATGATGTCTGAGTGCATGACTCTCATGCAAACCATTCAAGGGTGAGACATTCTCACCTAGGGGAGCTCGTATATCACTTGAAGCACATAACCAGTCCCGTAGATGAAGGAGCTCACGCGAGCTCCCTCTAGCGGTGTCCACACAGTGGTAACCAGATATGACTGCTCCTCCTCACCTTGTACACCTCTCTCCACTTGCACCTCCAAGGTGTAAGAGCAGCAAAGCTGCAGTAGGAGAAGTAGCAGCTACATCTGCAGCAAGAGCAGTAGCAGCAGGAAGCATCAACAACAACAGTTATGGGAGAGAGAGAAGAGCAAGGAGGAGAGGATGAGATGGCTGTGAAGAGATCAACTTGTAGCTCTTCACAACCCCCTCTCATACAAATAGAGGGCAGTTTTCGACACGTCATGCGACACGTACGTCGTGCGGCCATGCTGTGTACGAATCAGAGTACGACCAGCCATACCTGTATTGACAACAAGACATGATGTCGCCAACTCTGATTTGTGACATAGGCCACTGTCGCCAAGACTCTCTTAGCGACAATCATTTTGTCGCCAGGACCATCCTAGCGGCAGTCGACCTTATTGCTAAGACCATCTTAGAGGCAATCAATCCCGTCACTAGGACCATCCTGGAGACGAATGACACTGTCACTAGAACCATCCTGGCGACAGCCAACCTTGTCGCCAGGACCATCTTGGTGGCAATCGATCCTATCACTAGGACCATCCTGGCGCCTGACTGTCTTGTCTCCATCCTTGGCCATAAAAGAGCCTATTGGATAACTCTTATCCAATCTTCTATCATCGTCGTGTCAACCACCTTTTCTGTGTGACCCTCTAGGCCCAATATCGAGCTAGCTATGAGTTGCATCTATCGGAACCCTCTTGACTGAGAACTCTTTTTGACTTAGTGAATTATTATCTTCATAATAATTGACTCAAGTTATCGACTGTGGACATACCAAGCTACTACACCATAGTCTCCAGATAGTACAGGAGGATCAAATCCATTGGACCTTTCTGCCAATAGTTACCATGTAGCTATTCTCTCTCATCCATCTAATATCCAAGAGATCATATGTTAGGTAAGGTACTGTCGGACCTATATAGAATCCATTCGATTCTTACTCTTATTGGATTCTCCCAGAGAACTCTTTGTCTGTCAATCCGATTGACCTTGGCCGGGGATTTTCCTGAGCAAGAACACGTGATACTCCTCTCATGATATCAAGAGTGGATGATCCTTTATTGACACATAATTACCTTCGTAAGGTTGGCTATCATTCCCAATAACCGGTTGTACTAGATCTGGAACTTCCAAACCTATAAGTCTGCCATTAAAGAATGAAATTCTAAAATAAGGCATCCTTGGTGTCTCAAGTCCAAGGACCAGTTACACAACTAGAACCACAGAATCACTGTCTGACAATCAAGTATCGTCAACCATATAACATTTTGTTAGCAGATCATTTAGTGAACTCATTCTCCAATGAGCACTTGCATCATACCCCTAGTGTCTCCACACAAGTAGCTATGAGACCAACTGCCTCCATCATATGGACGGGTATATAGCACAATGGTCTATCCAGTTATCTTGATGTTCTTCTCAAGTAACCTATGACTAGGAATATTTAGGATCTGTGTTTAAAGAGGATATGTCTAATTATCATGATCCTTATCCTCATTGCACAGACCCATGGACATCACAATATATAAACATCATCATATGCATGTACTATAGAGTGAGAAAATTCTATTAATATTATTACCAAAAGAGACTAGTATAAGATTAAAAGTGTCATCACTAATGTGAGTTGGCTTGTAGGGCACTCATAACTAGCAATCTCCCACTTGACCTAAAGTCAATCACCTATATGTTTGATCCCCATCAGACCTCAGTGTCGCTAAAAATTAATCTGAATCAACAGCTTTGTCATGGATCTGCAATGTTATCTTCAGATGAAACTCTTTCCACTACCACATCACCACCGACCACGATCTCTCTGATCAAGTGGAACCTTCTTAGAATGTACTTAGACTTCTGATGAGACCTGGGTTCCTTTGCTTAAGCAATACCCTTGTTGTTGTCACAAAATAATAGAATCGGCTCTTCATTGCCTGACACCACACCTAGATCTACGACGAACTTCTTCATCTAGACCGCTTCCTTTGCTGCTTCTGCTGCAGCAATGTTGTAACAACCTGGATTTTTAAGTCATAAAAAAATAAGAATAAATAGGTAGAAATTACTAAGTAAGGATTCAATTAGGATTTTTCATATAAAAGATCCACCAACAAAAATATTTAGCATATGTGGGAAATTGATATGAAACGATATGAGAATTTATAATATTAAATTAATCTGTGGGGGTGTAGCAACCCAGATTTTTATAGAGGAATCCGATAAATGGAGAGCCCATTGACATAGGTAAATCACTCATGAGAAGTAATTAGTTGTAAGCCAATTGGGATCTTACTAAACCCTTTGTTTAGTAACTAGTGTAATTGTAGCTCCAATCAGATGATTACTGGACCCTTGTTCAGTAATCAGTTTATTTTGGACTCCAATCAGCTGATTACTAGACCTTATTCAGTAATCAGTTCATTTATAACTCTAATCGAATGATTATTGGACCCTAGCTCAGTAATTAGTTCATTTACAACTCCAATCAGATGATTACTGGACCCTTGTTCAATAATTAGTTCATTTATGACTCTAATCAGATGATTTCTTGACCCTTTTTTAGTAATCAGTTAATTTATGACTCTATTCAGATGATTACTAGACCTTGTTCAGTAATCAGTTCATTTATAACTCTAATCGGATGATTTCTAGACCATCGTTTAGAAATCGATGTGAGTACAAACCAATCGTAAGGGCTAATGAACTTTTTTTAGTAATTAGATCATTTAATAACACCAATCGGTGTTTGGACCACTTATAAGACCAATCAAAAGGATTAAGTCCAATTGAAACCTTATTGAACCATTGTTCAGTAATCAGATCATTTATAAGCCAATCGAAGTGTTTACTAAGCACTTGTTCAGTAATTGGAACACCTACAAGCCAATCAGAATTGTTACTGAACTTTTGTTCAGTAATCAAAGCATTTGTTTAGTAATCAGAAGGATTACTAAACCCTTGTTCAATAATCGAAAGGTTTGTAAGCCAATCGGAAGATTCTGAACATTTGTTCAGGAATCGATTCATTCATAAACACTAATCAGAACGATTATTGAACCCTTGTTCAGTGATCGAAAGGTTTGTAAGCCAATCAGAAGATTCTGAACATTTGTTCAACAATCGATTCATTCATAAACACCAATCGGTAGATTTCTGAAAATTTGTTCAGCAATTGATTCATTCATAAGCACCAATTGGAAAGATTCTGAACTTTTGTTCAGTAATTGATGAAATTATGTCACCAGTCGAATGGTTACTGAACCTTTGTTCAGTAATTGATAGGATTAAACTCCAATTGGAGCATACCATAACATTTGTTCTCTAATTGGAAGAACACAAACATCGACTTCTATGTAGGATTCTCATCAGTTGAAGTATAACTTTGGCTCATGAGCAGTCAACTTGTGTGATAGTGGAAGTCAACTTTTGGGGTTGGTAGAAGTGCTAGTAGTTAGACATGGCTCAGATATGGTGGGTCTGTTCTTTTTCTAGACAAAGTCAACATTAGGTATGGGTGGAAGTATGGCCTAGGCACAACAGATCTTTAACTATCTATCCTCATGTACTAACTTTGATTAGATAAAAAGGTGTACTAATGAGACAAAAGCCTTATTAAAGCCTTATATGACTCTCTTTTGGCCATCCCAAAACCCCCTTTGGACACTTCTGGCCGTGGGAAGGAAAGCTTGGAGTTGGGAATTTGGAGGAACTTCCTGAAGCAAGAGGGATGATCTTGCAGCTTGGGATCTTGGAGCTCTTCCTCCTGCCTCTGCTTCGATCTGTAGGAACCTAAGATTTGGAGAGTAATTAAGGTTGGTTTTCTCGAGCACCAACAAAATATGCCATATACTGTCTGAAATTCCTTTGAGTCTGCCTTCTTTTGCTTCTGTTTTGGCCCACATTATGGTGTATCAGGAGTGTTAAACATCCTCTAATCGTAGCGTAGAGTAGGCCTACTACTCCATCTATTGATTTCTGTCTCCTTGGTTGTTTCAATTCAGATTACAGTTATCGAGTCATCAACCTAGAAATTTTGAAAACATCCTATTTGGTCTGTCTATACTCTGAAGAACATCTCTCTGCTACACTGATGAACAGATATTGACTATCGACTATCCCCGCACCCAGTTAAGCCTTCCAAAACCCTTTCTTGTTTTGGTCTATCTAGAGAGTACTAGGGCAAGGTTGTCTAGTATCTTAAAAACTATCAGATTGAATATGAAAGCTTTAAGTACATGGAGTTTATTCTAAATGTTATTAAATTATCATTGAGTGATTTTCTTATGATATGATTATGGAAAGTCTACCTTGATAATCTTGCTTACATTGAAGTACTGGAACTCCTGTCCTAAAGATGAATGAATGCATGCAAATAGTGTGATGGTCACCTGGTCACCAATCATGATTTCAATCATTGTCTTTTGTTTAGTTTGATCTCCATTTCTAGAACTCCAATGCAACAATGTAACTATGAAACAAAACTAGGCGTATGCCAATTGGCTACCAGTCTGTCTCCTTGAAAGTCTCATTCGTAGTATCTTGCTTTGAATCTAATTCTTGACATGATCTTGCTACTGTTTCTATTATGGCATTCTTGAACTCTTGAATGCGCACATATCACATATTGAACCATTACTGCTCACACTGTTCTGTTATGCCTAGCACAAAATGGGTCATACGACTCTACTGGACTAAAATGCATATTATTTCGCGCACAGAGAGTGACCAAGGGGTTTGAATATAGTTCTGGGGGCAGAGAGCCACCTGAAAATACATGTAGGGACCAATGAGGGTGTTAGCATTTTGCACCGATTCTGAACTATTCTGATTTGTCTAGACATCTGTTATGTTACTGTTTGGTGCTGTAGGTTGGGCTAATCCAACATCTATTCTATTATTGTTTGATAGTGTTGGTTTGCTAGTCCAAACCTCCTATTCTGTTATGTTAAATTTGCTACTGATTAAACTGTCATATGAGATTCTTGAACTGAAATAACGTATATGCTGGCCTTGTGTAAGGCACAATTTGGATCCACATTTTGATACGACTATTTTGTGTTCTTATATTGCCAATTGCTCATTGAAATTTTGAATCCTTTGTCCTACTACTATATTGCCATCATGACATCCTACTTGCACCTTGTTATAGGTCCTTTGTGCTTGTGATTAGTTTGTTGATACTCTTGCCTATCTGAGTAAAATGTTAATCATTTATGCGCAGAAGCGCCTCCGTTAATGACTCTCAGCAGTTTCTTAAATGAATGCACTCATTTGGAATGTTAGAGGTATTGGTAATACCCCTTCGGTTAGCTGTCTAAAATATCTTGTTAGGACTCATAATATTGCTTTCCTAGCTGTGATTGAGTCGAAACTATGTCCTACTAAGATTGACAGGTATAAGCATAAGTTACGTATGTCTTCTTGCATGGTTAATGCAAGTGAGAGAGCTCGGATCTGGCTTTTTTGGAAATCTAATTTTCTAGTGGCTTTATCATCTTGCTCTGATCAGCATATCACGGTTCATCTATGTTCACTATTTCCTTGTGATGATTTTATTACTGTGGTCCATGCCAGTTGTGTCCTTGCGGATCGCAGATCTTTATGGCAGCATATTTTTGACTTTCTTCCTCTTGCAATAGCCCCTGATTTGTTGGTGGTGACTTTAATAGTATCTTTGATCTGGTAGAAAAAAAGGGTGGCTGGAGAGCTTTTGAACAATCTATGAATGACTTCCAGGCTTGTGTTTTTGCTGCAGGTTTAGAGGATGCTAGGTTTTCAGGTAGTAGATTCACATGGTATAATGGGCAGCTAGCAAATGGTATCTGGGCAAGACTTGACCGAATTCTTTTTAATGCTGAATGGTCCATAAATTGTCCAGAGATCACTGTGCGTCACTTGTCCAGAGCATGCAGTGATCATTGTCCTTTACTTCTTGTAGCCAAGCTTCCTTCATCTAGTGTTCCATCTAGATTTTGTTTTCAACAAATGTGGACTTCACATGACAGATTTATTTCTGATTCCAGTGCTGCTTGGGTTGCTGCTCCTTGTTCTTCTTACCCTTTTATTTCTATGGCCATGAAGCTTAAGCATATGAAAGGTTTTTATAGATACTGGAACAAAAATGTTTTTAAGAATGTTTTTGATAATCTTCAGGAGGCTGAGGATGGTTTCACCATTGCTCAGGGGGACTATGATGCAGATACTTCAGCTTCTAACCAGGATCGACTTGAAGTTGCCCGACTGAATCTCCAATGTATTCACACTCAGGTGGAAATATTCTGGAGGCAAAAGTCTAGAATCAAATGGTTGAAGGAAGGTGATAACAATACAAAATTTTTCCATGCTTGTGATGTATCCCAACGTAAGAGATCGGTCATATCCAACCTTCATGGTGATGATGGTTCAGTTGTGGATGATAAGTCTGAAATGACCACTATGTTTGTAAATCATTTTACTAATGCCTTCACTTCGTCTACCCATTGTCTCGATCCAGATGTTTTGGACACTATTTCTGCTTTATTGCAAGATGATCATAATCAAATGCTTTGCATTGTCCCATCAAATGATGAAATTAAGGGGGTAGTTTTTAGCATGTGCCCGAATAGTGCCCCAGGCCCAGATGGGTTTATTGGTCATTTTTTTCATGCATGTTGGGATTTCATTGAGAGCGATGTTTACATGGCAGTGAAGGCTTTCTTTTGTGGTCATGCTATTCCTAGATCCTTCACTTCTTCCCTTATTGCCCTGGTACCTAAGGTGGCTACTCCCCGTACTTGTGCTGATTTTAGGCCCATCAGCTTATGCAATTTCTTTTACAAAATCATTTCTCGTATTATAAGTGACAGGCTTGCGCAGGTTCTTCCTATTTTGATTTCAAAAGAACAAGGAGCTTTTGTAAAAGGTCGGTACATATCTGAAAATATCTCTTTGGCTGGGGAGATGATTCAGCATTTGACCAGGATATGTCGTGGTGGCAATGTTATAATTAAGCTGGATATGACAAAAGCATATGATCATTTGGAATGGGATTTCTTGTTTGCTGTTCTCCAACGGTTTGGTTTTTCTATGCAGATGATCTCCCTCATTGAGCCTCTCATTTCAAATTGTTGGTTTTCAGTTCTTCTTAATGGCCAAATCAATGGTTTTTTCAAATCCAGTCGGGGTCTTTGTTAGGGAGATCCTATCACTCCAGCTCTTTTTATTCTTGCTGAGGAGGCACTAAGCAGGGGTCTGTCCATGTTGTTTCATCGCAGCATTGGAGGGGCTTATTACACTCTTCGGCGATGCCCTTTGTGTAAGGAAACACACAGAGCGCAGCGGAAACGCGAATCCCACAGGTAGATATCGTTGCCGGCGGTCAGATCGAACTAAAACCGTGAACCCGCGGACAGGCAGATCTCATCTTTACCTTTGCGGGGTTGCGTAACTCCCGAATCCGGGGAGGAGGTGGCGCAGGAGGCGCCGGTGCTTCAAGCCGTTCAAGTGTCCGGCCTCTAGACGTATCCACGCGAGCTCCGGACGCAGACGGGATCTCCTCGTTCTCCACGCGTCTCCGGATCTCAGCTCCACCATGTGCCGGAGAGAGGAGAGAGAGGGTGGGGGCGCCCTGGGAGAGAGAGAAAGGAGGGGGGCGGCCAGGGTTAAGCCTGGAGCTTGGCCCAGGGTTTAACTCTCAGCGTATATTTATAGACACGGCGGTTTTTCATAAAAACCCAGTCATTGCCTATAAAGAACACCTTGCCCAGTCTGCTCGGAACTCTTATGCGTGTGACCCTCTAGGCCCAACTGCTAGTCCAGTTTTCAGACCATTAAGCTCAATAACTTCTTATTGACTTATGGTAATTAATTAACATCTCATATTAATTAATTACACAATCAATTATCGTCTCTCGATAATTGACCGGGCTTCCAATCAAGTTGGGTGCCAAGCAACACCACTTGATCCTGGATAGCATTGGGGTTCAGCAACCCATTCAAGGAATCTTTTATATCATCAGTTACCACGTGACTATAATCCTTCGCTCGTACAATGCTCCCGAGTGCACTTAGGGTATGGTCAACTGTCAAACTCTAAATTGCACACTCACTCGGTTAGATGCCGCATAACTATATCAGAAAACTCCTTTTCTGATAAGTAGTCTTGCCCTGGCCAGGGACTATCAGGCATCCTTTCGTAGAGCATTCACTCTCCTATTACCGAGAGCGAGCAATCCCATATTGACCACACAATCACCTTCGAAGGTATATCCGCTAGATCCGAACACTTAACTGATTGAGACCTCATGGCTAGAGATCTATAAGTCAAGGTCAAAACCCAGAAGTCCACCAACAAGGTGTCCTTGGTGTCTCAGGTCTAAGGACCAATCACGCCACTGTGACAATGAATCTAGATGGTTGACAGTTAGGTAACATTACCATCCAGCGATTCATAACGGATCAGTTCAGTGAACTCATTCTCTAATGAGCACCTACAGATTCACCTTAGTGTCCCCACGCAAGTGACTATGAGACCAGCCACCCTCATCATATGAGCAGGTGCAATCTGTACTAGCCTAACCGGATATCCGACGTCCTTCTCGATATCCTCCGACTAGGAACAATTAAGAATATATGTTTAAAGGATATTAATCTCATTGTTATGATCTCATCATAATTAATATCCATTGCACATATTCATGGACTTCATAATGAAACGATAAACGAATTACGCATAACGAATATAAAAGCCTTATTATTATTATCAAAGAACAAGATTGTACAAGTTATGATTGGCTTGAGGACACCCATAACTAACAATCTCCCACTTGGACTAAAGCCAATCACCTTTATGTCTTAAACCCATAGACTCTAGGTGGCGCTCAAACACAATTTGAGTCAAAAGCTTTGTCAGTGGATCTGCAATGTTGTCAACTGAAGGAACTCTTTCCACCAGTACATCTCCTCTATTGATAATCTCCCTGATCAGGTGAAATCGCCTCAGAATGTGCTTTGACTTCTGATGAGACCGCGGCTCTTTCACTTGTGCAATGGCCCCATTGTTGTCACACAGCAATGGGATCGGATCAGAGTCACCCGGCACCACACCAAGGTCGGTGATGAACTTCTTCATCCACACTGCCTCCTTGGCGGCTTCAGCTGCAGCAATGTACTCAGCTTTTGTCGTCGAGTCTGCAGTGGTTTCTTGCTTGGAACTCTTCCAGCTCACTGCACCTCCTTTTAAGGTGAACACAAACCCAGATGTAGACTTGCTATCATCTGGATCTGATTGGAAACTCGAGTCAGTGTATGCCCAAAGTTTCAAGTCCCCTCCTCTATAAACCAGAAATATATCCTTAGTCCTTCTCAAGTACTTAAGGATACATTTCATTGCCATCCAGTGTGTTTCACCCGGATTTGCCTGATATCTGCTCGTAACACTTAGAGCAAATGCCACATCAGGCCTTGTACATAGCTTGGCATACATGATAGACCCTATAGCCGAAGCATAGGGGACTCTATCCATGACTGCCCTCTCTTCAGGAGCCTTAGGAGACTGCTCCTTAGAGAGATTAATCCCATGTCTCATTGGTATGAGACCTCTCTTGGAATTTTCCATGTCAAACCTTTTGACAATGGTATCTATGTACATGGATTGGGTCAAGCCAAGCATCCTCTTAGATCTCTCTATAGATACGTATTCCCAATACGTAGGATGCTTCTCCAAATCCTTCATGGAGAAGTTCTTTGACAACCAAACCTTTACTGATGATAGCATCCCTACATCATTCCCAATGAGTAAGATGTCATCAACGTAAAGTACGAGAAAAGTGATAGCACTCCCACTGATTTTTATACACACATGGTTCATCTTCATTCTTAATGAAGTCATAAGATTTGATAGCCTCATCAAACCTTATGTTCCAACTACGAGAAGCTTGCTTCAATCCATATATGGATCTTTGAAGCTTGCATACTTTGTCTGGACACTCTTTGGATGTAAAACCCTCAGGTTGTATCATATACACTTCCTCCTCAATGTTTCCATTAAGGAAAGCGGTTTTTATATCCATCTGCCAGATCTCGAAATCAAAGTATGCAGCAATGGCAAGAAGAATTCTGATCGACTTTATCATAGCAACTGGTGAGAAAGTTTCGTCATAGTCAATTCCTTGCCTTTGACGATACCCCTTTGCCACCATCCTTGCCTTATAAGTGTCGATCTGTCCATCTGCACCGATCTTTCTCTTAAAGATCCACTTGCACCCAATAGGTACAATACCTTCAGGTAAGTCTACCAAATTCCAAACTTGGTTGGTGTACATGGACTGCATCTCAGAATTCATGGCATCTCGCCATTTCCCTGATTGAGGACAATCAACAGCCTCTTGGTAGGTCTTTGGATCATCATCCTTATTATAAAGACATGCCTTCACTGATATGTCCAACATATCTTTCAGGCTATCTAGGTACTCTACCAGACCTACGCTGAATGTGTGTATATTTCTGAACAGGTTCCGGAACCGATGTTTCAACTGGCGGACTTTGCACAGTTTGTGGATCTAGAACCTCTTCTAGATCTACCTTACTCCCACTATCCTCTTGGGTAAGGAACTCCTCTTCCAAGAAGACAGCTCTCCTAGCGATAAACACTCTTTGTTCACCAGGATGGTAAAAGTAGTACCCAAACGTTTCTTGGGTATCCAACAAACCTGCACTTATCGGTTCTGGATTCCAATTTATCTGGGTCATGTCTCTTCACGTGGGCAGGACAGCCCCAGATTTTAACATGTTTAAAATCAGGCTTTCTACCATTCCATATCTCATATGGAGTAGAAGACACAGATTTACTGGGAACCTTGTTCAGTAGATATGCCGCTGACTCTAGCGCATATCCCCATAGGGAAACTGGTAACTGTGAACGGCTCATCATGGATCGTACCATGTCCAATAAGGTGCGATTGAGTCCATTGAGAAAGGATACCATTATCCTTTAAGAATTGTGTGAACTCTGTACTCAAGTATTGACCTCCTCGGTCTGACCGTAGGATTTTAATACTTTTTCCAGTTTGCTTCTCAACTTCATTCTTAAATTCTTGGAACTTTCCAAAAGCTTCACATTTGTACTTCATTAAGTAAACAAATCCGAACCTTGAGTAGTCATCCGTGAATGTAATGAAGTATGAGTAGCCACCCTTGGCTTGGGTAGACATTGGACCACATACATCCGAGTGTATTAGTTCCAATATGTCCTCGGCCCTATCTCCATATCCACTAAATGGAGATTTGGTCAACTTACCCATTAAACAGGATTCGCAAGTTGCATATGATTCATAATCAAATGGATCCAAGTATCCATTCTTATGCAACTTTTGAAGCCTATTCTCGCCAATGTGACCAAGCCTACAATGCCATAAGTAGGCAGTGTTCACACTATTCTTACTTCTCTTAGGAGAAACATCAACATGGAGATTTTCGTAAGAAACATCAAGTAGATACAAACCATTTACCAAATTTGCTAAAGCAACTAGTTTATTTCTCAAATAAACTGAACAACTATTGTTCTCAATGGTAAACTTGTATCCAATTCTGTCTAAACAAGAAACAGAAACAATGTTCTTAATAATGCTAGGCACAAAGTAGCAATCATCTAATGAAAGTAAATCTCCTGAGGGTAACTTGAGCTTCACTGTCCCCACAGTATGTGCAGCAACACTTGCGCCATTTACAAGCCTCAAGTTCACCTCGCCCATGCTCAGCTTCCTTCTACTTGTCAACATCTGCACATCATTGCAAACATGAGAAGCACATCCAGTGTCTAAAACCCAAGATGTGGAATCTCTAATAGACAAGTGAAGATCTATCATATAGATACTTGAAGCTTCTCCAAGCTTCTGCTTCTCCTGAGCCTTCAATGCAAGGTAGTCCTTGCAATTTCTTTTCCAGTGCCCCTTCTTCTTGCAGTGGAAGCACTCGCCCTTTTCTACTCCTTTGCTTATGTCCTTCTTTTGTCTTTGCTTGGACTGTTTCTTTGCATTGCCTTTCTTAAAGGCTTGCATTGCTCTCCTCTTCTTGTTGGACTTTCCAACCATGAGAACAGTGGGCTTTTCCTTCTTAAGGTTGCCCTCAGCAGTCTTCAGCATGTTTAGCATCTCAGCTAAACTCACCTTCTAGGACATAGGCAATGTGCTCAGACCTGAGGACAATCTTCAGGTTCTTGAGCCATTCCGAGTAGTTCGGGCCTGTCAATTTGTTGGCATCCAGTATGCCACAGAGTGGGTTACCCGACGACATTTTTGCCAATAAAGGAAATGTAAATACATATAGCAGATGTTCATAATAATAATTAAATCTAGATTAGGACTTTAATCAAGATTAGCTCCCACTATTTTTTGACAGACTGTATAACCCTCAGATATACAGAATGGGAGACTCCGAAGGTCTCCTAGTGGGGATCGGAATCTTACAAACTCATAGCATGATCTTGTGGATAGCACAACAAACCATACTATGATCTGAAAGCGGTCAACCCTTGACAGTTGCAACTCTTGCAATATCCGATCTTATTTTGGCACCTGAATTTTAATGACCTTGTGGATAGCATAACAAGTCATTAAATCCAGTCTAAGCAGTACCATCATTATGTAACGAGCATAGATTTGGATGTAGCCCTTGTGGATAGCACAACAAAGCTACACCGGTCCTCTATCCCGTTTAAGACATCACTATGCCATAGTTTTAGTCTGTCATCAGATTTGGCAAGCCTTGTGGATAGCACAACAAACTTGCCCGATCTAATGGCAATCCTAAAACTATAATGATGGAGGGCCACGTAATTCATTCTCAATGATTACGCTACGGCTTAAAATTTAAACGAGGAGGGATTTTGACATATTTTATCTTGGTCTCTATATCTGCGTGCTATTGATACATAGAATTTGGAATATCATATATTTAATTGTATATATCAAAGCACATTCCACACATATCATATATATATGAAGAAAAATGATGGATGATCATGGACTTTAACCTAGAGTGGCATTACCAGAGCCAGTTGGTAATCCACAAATATGGTGAACAAATGGCAGCCCCGCATCTGATGCTTTAGCTTGATGTAACTTTATCTCCAGCAAGGTCCAGCATGGTACTCTCCTCCATCTCCGCCAATCCGCTTCTTATAATTACAAGTAATATTTAAATTGGGCTCGCAGGCCCATAAATGTACATCAGATAATAATAAGAAACCTTGAACAAGTCAAGGGGAGTACATAACAGGAGGGAGATAGAATGTACAACCCGGATTTAATAGAGGGAGAGAGGGAGGCACGCAGTCCTCATAAATTACATCACATGCCATTAATCATCACATGACATCTAAGTCCATGATCATCCATCCACACATCAAGACATCACATGCATCAATAAGCAATCATCACATAATTACTTCTGAAATAACTTTTATTTCAAAAATATAATAACTATATTTTGAAAACCATTTAACTAAACAATTTAGCTAACATGGATAACATCTAATCAACATTAGATAAACGTCATTCACCGTTACTGCATGAATCCGCCAAAATTACAGTTAATTAATTTCACAAGAATCACATTCTTAATTAATTAACAAGCATTAATTAGATGGTAGGAAATAACTAAAACAATTTTAGAATTCCCCTAAACTAATTAAACATTGGGTCAAACATCTGAAAATTAATTTACAAAGAGCTAAACACTTTTAAAAACTCTCAAAATAATTTTCTGGGATTTTTCAAATATTTTTCTGGTTTTAAACTATTGAAAAACCATTTAAAACATTTTAAAAAGGGGAAAAAGGGTGGGGGCGGACCGGATCCGGTGGCTGGTCCGCCCAGGGCGGACTGGCGCGGGCACCCCTGCGGGTGCCCTGGGCCCCGCCCGCGTCCGGGTAAGTCTACCCGGACGCGGCAGGCCCGCGGGGCGACCCGAGAGGGTCGCCCCTCCCGCTCGACAGGGTGTTGCGGCCAGGGCGAAACCCTGGCCGCCGCCCCCACCGGCGCAGTGCCGGTGCGGCGCGGCCCCGCCGCCCTCCGCGCCGCCTCCGACGGCCGCGGACGGCGCCGGCGGTGCCGGAGACCGTCTCCCCTCACCCCCAAACGCCCAGAAAACCACCGAAAAACCCAAAAAATGCAGAAAACGCCCCTTTCTTGGACTGTCCAAGAAGCATGGCGGCGGCATCTTGCAGGGGGTCGTGTGGCCTCTACAGAGGGCCAAACAATGCCACAAGAGGTTCTACGGGAAGCCCTTGGTACCAAGAACGATTTCCATGTACCAAACACAAAGTGCACATCTCATGTGTGACCCATGAGCGAAGTAAAAATTAGGGATTCATGCAGAACGGGAATCGACGAAAACACATGAAATGACATTCATACGACGCCGATTCCGACCGAGCCAGCAACCTGGCTCTGATACCACTATAAGGAAAAGCACGGAGTGCAGCGGAAATGTGAATCCCACAGGTTGATATCGTTGCCGGCGGTCGGATCGAACTAAAACCGTGAACCCAGGGACAGGCAGATCTCATCTTTACCTTTGCGGGGTTGCGTAACTCCCGAGTCCGGGGAGGAGGTGGCACAGGAGGCGCCGGTGCTTCAAGTCGTTCAAGTGTCCAGCCTCTAGACGTATCCACGCGAGTTCCGGACGTAGACGGGATCTCCTCGTTCTCCACGGGTCTCCCGGATCTCAGCTCCACCATGTGCCGGAGAGAGGAGAGAGAGGGTGCGGGGCGCCCTGGGAGAGAGAGAGAGGAGGGGGGCGGCCAGGGTTAAGCCTGGAGCTTGGCCCAGGGTTTAACTCTCAGCGTATATTTATAGACACCGCGGTTTTTCATAAAAACCCAGTCATTGTCTATAAAGAACACCTTGCCCAGTCTGCTCGGAACTCTTATGCGTGTGACCCTCTAGGCCCAACTACTAGTCCAGTTTTCAGCCCATTAAGCTCAATAACTCTTTATTGACTTATGGTAATTAATTAACATCTCATATTAATTAATTACACAATCAATTATCATCTCACGATAATTGACCGGGCTTCCAATCAAGTTGGGTGCCAAGCAACACCACTTGATCCTGGAAAGCATTTGGGTTCAGCAACCCATTCAAGGAACCTTTTGTATCATCAGTTACCACGTGAATATAATCCTTCGCTCGTACAATGCTCCCGAGTGCACTTAGGGTATGGTCAACTGTCAAACCCTAAATTGCACACTCACTCGGTTTAGATGCCGCATAACTATATCAGAAAACTCCTTTTCTGATAAGTAGTCTTGCCCTGGCTGGGGACTATCAGGCATCCTTCCGTAGAGCATTCACTCTCCTATTACTGAGAGCAAGCGATCCCATATTGACCACACAATCACCTTCGAAGGTATTCCGCTAGATCCGAACACTTAACTGATTAAGACCTCATGGCTAGAGATCTATAAGTCAAGGTCAAAACCCAGAAGTCCACCAACAAGGTGTCCTTGGTGTCTCAGGTCTAAGGACTAATCGCGCCACTGTGACAATGAATCTAGCTGGTTGATAGTTAGGTAACATTACCATCCAGCGATTCATAACGGATCAGTTTAGTGAACTCATTCTCTAATGAGCACCTACAGATTCACCTTAGTGTCCCCACGCAAGTGACTATGAGACCAGCCACCCTCATCATATGAGCAGGTGCAATCTGTACTAGCCTAACCGGATATCCGATGTCCTTCTAGGATATCCTCCGACTAGGAACAATTAAGAATATATGTTTAAAGGATATTAATTTCATTGTTATGATCTCATCATAATTAATATCCATTGCGCATATTCATGGACTTCATAATGAAACGATAAACGAATTACACATAACGAATATAAAAGCCTTATTATTATTATCAAAGAACAAGATTGTACAAGTTATGATTGGCTTGAGGACACCCATAACTAACACTTTGATCTCCCATATCTTATTTGCTGATGATACCCATATATTCTCCAATGGTTCAACACATCATATAATTAGTCTCATGAGATTTCTTAAGAAATATGAATCTTCTTTTGGCCAGCTCATCAATGTTGCCAAAAGCACCTTCATTATTTCGGATCAGGCTCGTCTGTTGCTAAGCCGGTCAATTAAGGAACTGACGGGTTTTGTGCAGGCGAGATCTCCATTCCGGTACTGGGGAGTGACCATTTTTTGTGGAAGGCATAGACTAGTGCATTTCAGCCATATCATTTCTAAAACTGCAGTGAAGCTTCAATCATTGAAGTCCAGTTTTTTTTGTGCAGGAGGGCGGCTTGTGCTTGTGAGGCATGTCTTATCTGCCATGCCTATATATACTATGTCATCTCAAGCCATCCCAGGATCGGTTGTTCGAGCTTTTCACAGACTTCTGGCCAATTTCTTTTGGAGTTCTTATGAGGAGTCCCCAAAAAAACATTGGGTATCTTGGAAGGATATTTCAAAATCGGTATCTTCTGGCGGTTTGGGGGTCCTGGATATTTATGGTATGCAAATTACGCTAACAACCAAAATGCTTTGGAGGGCCATCTCTTCTAATTCTTTGTGGGCTTCCTTCTTTAAAGCCAAGCATCTTTATAATACTCATTATTCTGAAGCTCCTTTTGGACATATGATTTTGCGGAAAGAAGATTGTGGCAGTAAGCCACTAGTCTTTTCTCCTCAAATTACAGAGTACTTATTTCAGGGCCTGGGTCACTGGTTAAGTTTTGGTTGGACATTTGGGCAGGATCAGTTCCACATCATGATTTTTTACCACAACATGTTTGGTTGAATATTTCTGATAAATTTTGTTCTGTGCAGCAAGCCCTTTCAGATAGTTCTGGTGAGCACATTGCCATGGCCCGTGCTCAATCTCGTTCCTCGGTTTTGGATGGTGCTCTTGCTAATGCTAGTGGTATAGATAGGTGGATTTGGTGTCAAACCCCTGAGGGCCATTTTACTTCAAAATCAGTGCGTCTTGTAATTCAGGGGGGATCTTTTTCTTCATGTTGGTCGCTCCTTTGGGGTTTGTGCATCCCTCTTAAATGGTCAGTCTTTGCATGGCGTGTGGTTCGTGGGTGTATTCCTACTAATGATAGAATTGCTGCTTGCGGTATTTCCTTGTGCTCTAAATGTTCTTATTGTCCTATCCCTCAGTGTGAGACCATCCAACATCTTTTGTTTCATGGAAAAGTTGCTAATGATGTGTGGATGGCTATGTTTGAATTCCTAAATTTCAGAAATTCCCGTGTTTTATTAGTGGCCAGTGGGATGTTTGATTTTCTTTCAAACATCCGTTACTCTACTGTTGGCGGGATTCTCTCTAGATGTCTTTTCTTCGGTATTCTCTGGGAAATTTGGTGCAGTAGGAATCGATGTCATTATGAAGGTCAGCCGATGTCCACATATAGTATTCTTTATAGAGCGATGGCTGCTATTCAAGATGCTGCTTCTGCATATGTTCTCAAAGGCTCTGATCTCTCACCTGCTCATCGTCGTTTTCTTAGTTCTTGGAGCGTTCATGTGCCATGTAGGACGCCTCAACCTCACAGGATTATCCGATGGTTTTTGCCTCCACCAAGTAGGCTCAAGTTAAATGTAGATGGGGCATTTCTGTCTGGTATTGGTATTGCAGTTGGTGGGGGCATCTTGCGAGATAGCAATGGTAATATCCTGTTTGCTTTTGCTGCCAACTACACAAATGTTCACTCAAGCCTTCAATCGGAGGCCCTTGCTCTCCCGGATGGACTAGCTTTGTGCTGTGATAGAGGTATTACTTCCGTTTTGGTTGAGTTGGACTCCCAGGTGTTGGTGCACATATTGCAAAATTGTGCCTCTTGTCCATGGAGATTGATCTATATTCTTCCTGATATTCTACACCATTGTATCAGGGTCCAGGCGTCTATATGTCATGTGTTCAGGGAAGCTAACCAGGTTGCAGATTCTTTAGAGAGTGTTGGTTGCTCTATTTCTGATTTACTTTTTGTATGGTGTTCCTGGGCTGATCTTCCCTCTTCTGTAAGGTGTCCCTATCGTCTTGATAAGATAGGCTGTCCCACTATCAGGCCCTAGGATTGGTATGAAACATTTGTTTTATTTGTTAATAAATTTCCCTGTTAGGTGATGGGTAGTGGAGCGAACAACTCATCCCTTCCCTGAAGGGAGCGCTCTCCTGCTTCCCCTATCAGGTATCTATCTGAGTTAAAAAAAGAAAAAAAAAAGATCAAGCATCAACCGTTGCACAAAAAGCTCGAGCTGATAGTGAAGGCAGACTATATTTTCTTTATGGCAACACAGAACCCCACATCAACGCTGGGGTCGGTCTGAGGGGCTTCGCACAGGGTGGTTAGTTCCTGCGGTGGGCTGGGCTATCAAGCATCAATGACACTACATACACCCGATCCTAGGCCAACATGTAGTGACAGCGAATCCCTAAGGGAGTTGTTGGACCCCATAATCCAACAAACTTCCCCCCCACGACAGCCAGAGGATTCGAACCTGCAACCTCGCTCTGATACCACTTGTTGGCCCACTTGATATGGTAGCAAGACTAACCTAGAGGGAGGGTGAATAGGTAATCTGAAAACTAAAACAAAAATCACCACTTGAAAATGTTTGGTTAGTATAAATAAGCGTGTGCAATGGAAATTAAAGATGCTGAAGCAAACACACACAAGACATAGAGATTTATCTTGGTTCGGCCCTTCCAAATGTCAAACTCTTGAGATTTCACTTACCAAGGGTACAATCCCCCTTAAGGACATACAACACCCAACCCCTGCTGGTCTTCCTCTCTTTCCGGGCAAGAAGGCAACCCACTGTTTCACCTCAGCCAAGTGCTTTTTTTTCAAGCTTAAAAGCACCTCATTGGTACAGACCTCCAGTTGGTCAAACCACCAGACACAAGTTGGTCTTCTTCTCTTTCTGGGTAAGAAGTCAACCCATTCTCTTATAGGTAAAGAATCCAACCTCCTGGTACAAACCCCAGTGCTAACACAAGGGGAACACTTGCACAGCAAGCCTTCTCTTCCAACCTGAAGAGGAACACTGTATATAGTCCCACAGCCGGACATACACCCAACACTTCTGCTAGTCTTCTGTTCTCAACAAGAATATGAACACTTCTGAACATAGAAGCTACGACTCAAAGTCCCTGGATCGAACTCAATTTAAATAATGAAATGCTTGATCTGAGACTAAGTCTAAGAAGGAAAGAGTATACAAGAAAAGAATCTTCTTAGGCTAACCCCCAACTCTCTTACAAATACACAAAGACGAACAGAGATAGAATGAGAAAGAGAGAAAGGCTTAAATGCTTCTGGTTGAATGGGCTCGAGCTCTTCCTCTCTTGCTTTGAGTGTGTATGGAGTTGAATGCTCACTAGATGTACACTCCTTGAAAGATCTTTCGATTTTTTCTATATTTATTTGGCCTTCGCTTCATCCTTTTATAGAGCAGTTTGAAGAGTACCGTTGACAGATGGTTGTTGAAGTTTCTTGTCCTTTTCATCTTCTGCTCTCCTTCACTTGAGTCTAACGGCTTCTTTCTTGTGACCACTGGCTCCTTGGAGTTTAGGCAGATCTTCCAGCTGGTGTATGCTTCCAAGGATGTCAGCAGCAGGTCCAAGATGTTGACCATGAGTAGAAGTGGACCTACAGACATTAAATGCAAGGCAGATGTTTAGACTCGAGAAGTCTTTTGTCAGATGGCCCTCACTTCTTTTGCCTTATGTCCATATTTCCTACTAATAGCTAGAAATAGTAGGTAGATGCTTTTCTTTCTTTGCAGGAAGATGGAGTCCTATGAGATAGCAAAAATGCAACTTCTATTAGAGAAACTATAAGATAAGCATATGAAGTGCATTTGAATTTTCATTAGGCGCCAAAGGTATTTTGAACTTGAAAGCCAACAACAATCGATATGAAATATAGAAGCAATCATTGTTTGATTATAGGCAATCGATATCTAAGGCAATCGGTGTGAAACTTGTTAGTAATCGATGTGGCAATCGATATTAAAGTCATAATAGCAATCAATGTTTAAATATAATAGTAATCGATGTGAGACTGGTCAGTAATCGATGTGAATGAAGAGCAATCGATGTTCTTAAGTCAATCGTTGTCTAAAGATAATTGATATGATAAAGACAATCGATGTTTTTCAAAGGTAATCGATATTTTAAGGGCAACCGATGTTTAAGACAATCGATGTGTTCAAAGGCAATCATGGTTTAAACATAACAACAATCAATGTTTAAGTGGTCAGCAATTTATAAACACTTCGACTGGCGACGAAAATGGTTAGTAATCGATAGGTTCAAAGTCAATCGATGTTCAAGTTAAACTGCAATCGATGTGAAACTTCGACTGCCACTTCGACTGGTCAAGATATAACGTTGTCAGTCTAAGTGTAACTTTGTATAAGACTTTAAATAAATGCGAAGGGGGACTTCAACTACCACTTTGATTGGAATCATTTTAAAGTGATGAAAATCATGATATTTCTTATAAAAATAATCTTGAAAATTGGTAATAAATATATTCATGTTATTTATGATAATCATGAGATTTTGTTATCACCAAAATAAAGGGATAAAATATAAGAGTGGTTCAACACTTTTGATCCTCTTTCTTTTTTTGTGGATCACTATCCAACCTGGTAGATATGCTCATTAGTGTTCATAGTGGTCTAACATGCTCAAATCCAAATCTCTTTAGGAGTTCATTGATGTATTTGGTTTGGCTGATGTGGGTTCCTTCCTTACTTTTTGGATTTGAAGTCCAAGGAAGAAGTTCAATTCCCCCATCATGATCATCTCAAATTCTCTCTGCATTAACTTTTCAAAATACTTGCAAAGAGATTCATCAGTAGTTTCAAAGATAATATCATCAACATAAATTTGAACAATCAAGATGCTTTGATTATTTGATTTAACAAATAAGGTGCTATCTACTTTACCTCTAATAAATCCACATTTTAAAAGAAATGTACTTAGTCTTTCATACCGAGCTCTAGGTACTTGTTTCATACCATAGTGCCTTATGCAATTTGAAAACATGATTTGGAAATTCATAGTCATCAAAACATGATAATTGTTCTACATAAACTTCTTCTTTTATAAATCCATTTAGAAAACAGACTTGACATCCATTTGAAAAAGTTTTAAATTCGTTACAGATGCATATGCTAAAAAAATTCGAATAGTCTTAAATCTGTCTATTATTGCATAGCTCTCATCATAATCTATGTCTTCCTCTTGGCAATAGCCTTGAGCAACTAGTCTAGCCTTGTCCTTTGTGATCACACTGCCCTCATTCATTTTGTTTCTGAACACCCATTTGATGCCAATTATAGGATGATCTGGTGGTCTAGGCACAAGAGACCAAACATGATTTCTCTTGAATTGATTTAGTTCATCTTGCATGGCTAAAACTCAAGATTCATCAGTCAGTGCTTCATTGATTGGTCTATGCTCAATTTGGGAAGCAAATGTTAATAATCACAAGGAAACACATTACCTCTTGTTCTTACCCTTTGACTTGGATCACCTATGATGTTTTCTTTGGGATAGTCCTTCTGATATTTCCATTCCCTGGGAAGATGTAAGGCCCTAGATTTCTGTGCATTATACTTGCTATCATGTTTTAATTACTGGCCAAAATTCATCTTGACGTCAACATCTTGTGACGTTAACTGTTTGTTGACGGCATAGTATATGTCGTTTACTTTTTGGCTTGAGGATGTTAATGGCAAGATCGATTGCCATCAATTTCATAAAGACGACAACCACATTGACGTCAACACCTCCGTCTGTGTTTGGATTTCTTTCCCCGAATCCATCCCGATTTCTTCATGGATAAACATGAAAACCCCGAATTGGGTTGGGTTTCTTCTTCCTACCATGACCACGACTAAAACCCTTATAAAAATAGGTCATCTCTGTAAGGGGAGGACTTTTACTCAGCTAGAGTTTATTGGGGTTCGGAGAGAGAAAAAAAGGAGGCTTTAGAGGGGAGAAATCTTGCCAACCAGAAGCTGCACCGATGTTCTCTAGCAAGAGGAAGGCTTTACAGAATGTGGGGAGGCTCTCTAAATGCGGGGAGATCATCTTCTAAGGCGTGGAGGTCGAATCAAGTAAATGAAGATCATCTCTTTGGCTTGGCTGAGGAGGGCTTCATCGCCTAAATTCGATCTTTAGAAAGTTTTGCAGAGGCAAGTAACTTAGGGGTTTCATCCCTATGCCTATCACTTAGGGTTTTACGATTTTTAGGAATTTTTGTCTTTTCCTGGATCCCCAAATTCCCTTTCCTTATGGTTTCGGTCTGCACTTTCTACAAACAGGATATTGACGGCAACATCCTTGCCGTCAAGTTTCTGAGTTGACAGCAATCGACCTTGTTGTTAACTACTATTGACGGTAATGACCTAGCCGTTAAGTTCTTCAGTTTTTCCACAAATTTGTGTTAGCATGTGTGATGTGATCTTTCAGAGATTTTGAATGTATGAGTGGGTTTTAGGATTTTTGTTCCGTCATGTATGTATGGTAGACTGAGTGTTGGAATTTTGATATTTTTCTGATCATATCTATGATTATTAGAATTTCTGACATGAGTAAATAAGCATGTCATCTTAGATTTAATCCAAGATAAATTAAGTCTGTTGTGCATCCTTGTAGCACCCCGGAAAAAAAAATTAATTATATAAAAATGTAAATAAATGGAAATAAATAATTTCCATAATATCATAGTATTTAAAACATACGTACCATTATCGTATGTGATAAAACACATCGGAAAATTCTATAAATATTACAAATCAACCCCACACATTATTCCCAAGTGTTCCACAAAGAAATTCGTGCAACGAAAAATCCAAATGACCAAGTGTACATCACATGGTGACCGATTATCCAAATAAGGAAACAAGTCAGAAAACCGTTAACACGGAAATACGACGCAATCATAAATAAAATAAAAATATTGGATAGACTTTCAACAATTATATATTGATGACCCATTATCATAATTGGGCCAATAGACAACATTTGACCCAAAAATCAAATAAATCTAGAAAATGCATGGAAATTCGTAACCCTAAATAGACTGAAATTAGAAAGAGGCAATTAGGGTAGAATTGGGATGTAATCATGCACTCTTGGCAACCCTAATTCGTGCCTAGACATCCATGGATATTTCTTGATGGCCAGGGCACTCCAATGGAGAAAGAAATCTTCAAAATATGGAAGGAATATGCTAAAACCGCAACTTCCTTTTCCTTGTTGCATTAGGACTTCCAAAACCCATGGATTGCATAAATACTCTCCACCAAACCCTAGGGACGAGTTTTACCACTTGCTGGGGTCGTGTGGAGGAGTTCTTGGTGGCTGGGGAGCTGTGGAACGACCACCAGAAGGTCATCTTCTTCCCCTGTTCATATGCTATGACCTGTGCAACCCATTCACTTGGAATCGACCAAAGGTAGGGTAAACCTAAATCCCATCATGCAAGGCTAGTACCCCTAGAAATAGGGTCATGTCTTATTCCTAACCCAACTGGAATGCACAAATTTCATGCAGTATTCGGGGAGTACTAGGCGTTCTTCAAACAGTGGTCTGAACAAGAGATTTCTGAAGAACAAAAATTCATCAACCCAAAAGGTAGGTTTTCTTAGGCTAAACGTTAACAAATCATATACCAATGTGTAGAGCATCAAGTCTAGTTTCATGTCCAATTGGTTTCATCGAATTCCAATGAGTAGATTTTGAGTTATAGGCGTTTTGCCAAAGTCGCGTATGTTAGGAACTTTTCGTGTTCATGTCAATTTATCGCACATCCAGAGGTCGTTTTAAATTATTTAAAAATCATAGTTCACATCTATTCCATGTTCCCTATAACTTTCATGTTGAGACTTTTGTCTAAAAAGCCCTAGTTTAGAAGATATAAGCATTTCAAGGATCGCACCCTTGTGTTTCTGATTTTTCTGAGTTTTCGGACTGATCTCTAAACTGCGTCCGGTTCAGAGGATGCGTTTAAGGCATTTCTGGTGCTGACCCGTCAACGCCTGCATGGGTCTTTGCACCCACCTGGGAGTCGGTGCCGGTCTGAACCGCGGCGCTCTACCCCGACGCGTTTCAGGCAGTTTTCCCACCCAAGGTATTATTAAATGATTTTTCTTGAACGAATGGTAAACGTGGCCACATAGGTTGACGCGATTTACCATCTTCACAATTTCATTATTTTTTCAATGTGCACTGCTTTTTGATGTGCGTCCACTGTGTAGGACGCATATTTACATGCTTACCCGAGGTCAGTTTAACAAGGTATCAAGTGTATAAATTACATGTCTTGGTTCTAGTCATCTCATGAGGACTGTTTAATGGCTTAAAAGTGATTAACCCATTTAAAAGCTTTAATTACATGAATGTTATTCTAATTGCTCCTTAAATGTTATAATCCATTCATGCAACTTGTGATTTAATCTTCTTACTGTTCTAACATGTTTAAATGATAATTGCTATCTTAAAAATTGCAAACCATGTTTAGTTAAAGTGTGTAGTTCATCTCATGTATATTGTTAAGTGCTTTCTGCGAGTTTGAAACTGATGGATTGTGGATTGAGACACGCGTTCACTACACCCTTGCACTACTAGGCAGCTCTTTCTTGGGGATTTGGAAGCTCTCTATCGGTCATTCCATATCGGTTGACTAGCGACCTTTTCTCTAAGACCTCCGTAAATCTCCGTACTCCATGGAGACCGAGTTGCTTGTACCATTGAAGTTCCCTAGAGATAGCGTGCACTTCCTTTCTTCTCTTGTTCTCGTGAGTGTGATTCAAAATCCAGACTCAAGCCATTAATGTAAAGATTGAACTAAAGTATAAATCATGCTGTTATGCTGCCAAATTTATCTCTTGACCATTGTTATCATGAAATCATGTTCAATTTACTTATTACTTGTTCTCATCATCATCATGAACATGACATTACACATGCTTACTTATTGAAACTCTCATTAGCCATTATTAATGACTGTGGGTATCTACATTTAAAATTGAAGTGAGATGCTGACCAGCATGACGAGTGTCCAAGGGCTCCAGTCTAGCCCCAATGACGGAGAGTCATAAATATACTGTAAACCATGGGGGTATAATGATTACTGGCGTTGCATCTGCACTGGGAGTACTTGCGTGTTGAATGATAGATACAATAACTACATACACGTGTCCTAGTGTGCATTTTAAGGTGGATCTTTCCTTGGTGTACATTAGTGTCTTCGTCCCTGATTAAGTGAATCGTGTTAAAAGTTCGTGCTCATGCGTGCTTGCTTGCGTGATATGGTCATCCTGCATTTATTGCAATTAGTGATATCTTGCATTCTTGAAAGCTATTTACATCAAGTGAAACCTTGTGTGCTTGTACAAAGTGATATATTGCTAGTTCTATCTTGTTATATCCTTCTAGATCTTGCTCTATCATGATCACTCTATCTAGCTTGTATCATGTTTTAATGAGTTTTTATTCGTACTTGCATATCATGACAATCATCGTGCTTACCTAGTTCTAAATTGCTAATCACTTATATCATTGCCCGCACATTGAGATATAAATCCTACTAGGCTAGTTTGCTCATCCCCTACTCTTAACCATTCTAAGTGACTATGAAATTCAAGAGGAGGAGCAAGTCGAGGATGGGAATGCGTCTGAGTGATGAGCGTTCCAAATATGAGTCTATCTATAGTTAGTTTATTTTGAGTCTTAGAACGTGTAAGGCCCTCGAAATTCTGTCGCATTATTTGTATTTATGTGTGTATCTTTGTGCTTGTGTATGTATGTACATATTTACGTACGTATTAATTAGTACAAGTACGTGTGCATGTGTTTATATTAAATATAAATAATGTATGTATTGCATGGTGATAGTATGGATATAATACCGTATACATATTGCATGTATATACGCATGGTATGCATGGTTTCTGCATATTTTAGAGTTCTGGCCGAAGGCCATCTTGGCGTCAACCACAGGCCGTTGAGCTGGTGTCAGCGTCCAGACATGGACGCCAACACTAATCCTGGCGTCCAGCGATATGGACGCCAATCTCTCTGGCCTGCATGCGCAGCAGAGCTGCAAGCTTCTGAAACAAGAAAGCCAACCATTGGGGGACTGTCCCCAACGGCTCTGAAGGCCGTCAAGTCACCTGGTGAGTGGGAGAGAGACTCCCCTTATGTCTGAACCCGAAAAGGCCTCTTCCCACTCCTCCCTTCACCTTGCAAGAGGAGAAAAAGAGAGAAGAAAACCCTAGGAGAAAACTGTGAGAAACCCCATCCTTGCCACCCAAAAATCCACACTTCTGAAGCTTGATCCGGCGTTCCACTGCTTCAAGGAGGTTGCTGGATCGACGAGGAAGGCTTCCCCGACCTCGGCTTGCTGTGGATCTCGCTCAAGAACCCGGAGGAGAGTTCATTTGGAGGCTTCTTGGGACTGCCCAAGGAGGGCTTCACCAACACCCTAGACCCTTTGGAGAATTTTAAAAAGGCAAGTGACCTATCCATGATGTTCCCGTATGTGTCTAGGTCGTTTCTATAATTTTTATGGATTTTTCCTCGAGTCCTAGACCCTCCCATTCACCCAAGTTTGAGAGCTCGGGTCTGTGTTTCTGCACAGACCTGCATTGACGGCAAGGTCAACGGACGCCGATATCATGCTTGGCGTCCATCGACCATGCCGCTGACCCTGAGTCAGCGGCCAGAGACCGCCGCCAAGTTCTTCTGGACAGAACAGTGAACTGTTCTGCCCTTCCTATACTCTAATTTCGGTATGGTTTCCGTGATGAGGATATATGGTAATCCTATACACTATGTATATTGTCAATTGTGGTGTGTGGATGAATGTGATGTGTGATGGTGAATGTAGGAAAGTTGTATCCCTTAAACTTGTAAGCATGACGTGTTGATGATCTTGCCAAATTTATGTTTCATGAGTAGGATTAGTCTGAATGCCTTGGTTTTGTCAGTTCATGAAGATTAGTAGATCAGTAGATGTATGCCCAATTTTGGTAAATTGTTCATGCTTGTATAGATTGCAAATAAATTCGGTTCGGTAAATAGAAAGACATGCAAGAATGGTTTGTGGTGATCGATTTGTGATTGTATGATTTAGAATAGTTCTGTATTATCAAATCATGCACGTAATGGTAATCCCTGTTCAAACAGTAAATGGCAAATTGCATGATGTGTTAAATTCCATGTAACTTAAATTGTGAATGGCATGCAAAATAAGTGTTTGATTTTCTGTAAATCCTATTTAGCTCAGAAAAATCTGAAAATTTGAGTGTATGATCTAGAACCCGAAAATAGCATGTGGTTAAAATTCAGGTCATTTGGACCAGTAAATAAGAAGTTATGTATTTTTATGTGAAATATGATAATCTACGTATATTATCGTAATGTGGTTAGTTATTGTCTAAACCCAACTTGATTAGTGAAATTTACTGTGTGTTAAACTCCTGAAATCTGTAGTGCCATGTCAGGAAAAGAGATATTCATGTGAGTGAGAGAGTGAATGAGATGAAAGGTGTGAAGTGTAAAACCATGTGTAAAACGGTAAAATGTGTAATGTGTAACTGTGCCAATGTGACACTGCTTCCGTAGAGGGCAGTGGAGCTGTATCAGGGAAAAGTCCCCCTGAGAAAGTTCAATGTGTAAGTGACCCTAAGGGCATTAGGGGGAAATCCTGGAGGTGGACAAGTACCACTGGTTAGGGTGGAGACTTGTTCTCCCGGTCTGCGCAGTCCAAGAGTCGCCATTGGAATGCCTAGATGGCGTCTATGTGTAATGTGATGTGTATATGTCCTTCTTTGGTGGTTTGGACTATGTGTCACGGCACCTAAAATGTGTAATGTGTAATGTGTATGTGCTCATGTGTAAATGTGTAAGTGAACAATGTGAATGTGTATGTGTAAAGTGTAACCATGTGAAAGAGAAAACTTGTGTAAAGAAATGTGAACTTCTAAATGTGAAAATATGTTGTTGAAATCCATGTGAGACAAATCTGAAACCATGTGAAATCAGTAAATTCATGTTGTCATTATCATGTGTATGTGTGCAAAAATGCCTAGAATCCATGTTAGGGATAATTAATGAGTACATGTACAAATAGCATGATTGGTTATTCATATGATTTGCTTTAAGCGATATTGTAGCTCTCATGTGTAGGTTTACAGCCATGAAACCATGTGAAACCAGCAACTTAAAGCATGTGAAAATGTCTATGAATGTGTTTAAAAACATGTAGGGTCCATGCTAATCGTGTTTCTTTTCATGTACGCTCAATGTTCATGTTGGTAGCTCTCATGTCCTGGTTCTTTAAGGACAAAGTTTAATGAGTCAATTGAATAGAGAGCATGTGATAGGTAAATTTTATCCTGACAAATCTGAAAGCATGATCCATGTATAAAGTTGTGAAACTTTCATGATAGGTTGAAACTTTAAATTGACTAGCATGCCATGTGTTGCATGTTGTAAATGTGCATGTAGAAACCACTAAGACTTATACGTGTATGTTATGGGTAATGTTTCTTGCTGAGTCTCTGGACTCACTCCTTGCTTCGGCGTACAGGTGTAGTTGGTGACGTGGCCCCTTTGGAGGAGACAGCAGAGACGGACTCCGAGCGCGGAGATTAGCTAGTTTTGGAGTTTCTTGTGACTCGTGTATTCATAGTATGTAATTTGAACATTGTATTAGAATTATCATGAAAAGAATGTATAAGTGTGGACATTATGTATTTTATTTCAGCAATTTAAATTATGTGAACTTTTAGTTCCTTATTGTTAATTTCAAACTTCATGTATGTTAAATGTGGATGATGAATGAATGAAGACAGTTGTCTTTTACTTCCGCTACTCTGTTGTATATTCACGTGTATCTCAGCTGTATGTATCGTTTGGGTAAATGTCCCACTGTGAGGACTCTTGCTATATCGACGTGGGTTGGTATAACCGTACCGGTATAATGAGGGCCGTCCCAGAGATTGGTATCAGAGCGACCGGTTGAGATTGCACATGAATATACCTAAGTCATCATCCCCATTGCATGCTAAGTATGTCCACATGTGTAGAAAACACTAATAAGAAGTGAAAGATAGATAAGAAAATGGTTAGAGAACTTAGTAACCTAGCTCTAATGGTGGCTGAAATTTTATTACAGCCATGGCTTCCCGTGGACGACATGGAGGTGTGCCAGCTCGCGACGACGAGCAGAGGCATGAGGAGCGGGCGGAGCAGCAGGCCCCGGCCCCACAGGTCCTGTGCTTCCCCCACTGCCGCCTGTGGACTACGGAGTATTCATGCAAGGTCTGGTGCAAGCCATGCAGACGCAGGCTCATACCCAGGCAGCACTCCAGGCCCAGTTGGAGGCCCAGGTAGAATAATGAAACAACTAAGTAGTTTGCTATTTAAATTGCATGATATTGTGTTTATTGTTAATGGTTATTGTTTAATGTAGCAGGCTCAGGCACCAGCTCAGGACCATGGCGGACCTTCCATCATGGAGCGATTCAAGAGGATGACCCCACCCTCTTTTAAGGGGGAGAGTGATCCACTAATGGCAGAAAGCTGGTTAAGGGAGACAGAGAAAATCTTTCGAGCTATCAGGTGTCCTGATGAGGATAAGGTGACATTAGCCTCCTACATGCTACAGGTATGTTTTAGTTTATGCTTGTATGTTGTTTGTCAAGTTAGAATTTGTTAGTTGGTGCTTATGAAGGTGTATTGCAGGAGAGAGCAGATGTATGGTGGTCCTCCCTACTGCGTACACGCTTTGAGGACGGAGCAGTAGACGTGGCGTGGGACGCGTTCGTGAGGCTCTTTCGAGCCAAGTTCGTCCCAGAGCATATCCAGGACAAGATGGAGCAAGAATTCCTTTCCCTGACGCAAGGATCAATGACCGTCCTAGAATACGAGGCAAGGTTTTCTGAACTTTCTAAATATGCACCGCATATCGTAGAGGATGAGCGCAGGAAGACGAAGAAATTCGTGATGGGTCTCAAACCATCACTGAGGACGAGACTCGTGGCGTTTGACCACCGCACGCTAGACGAGGCCCTCAGCGCTGCCTGCAGACAGGAGGGAGAAATGGAGCAATATCTGGAGGAAAAGAAGGCTTCGCAGAAGAGGCCGGCAGTGACATTCCAGCGGCAGGATAAGAAGAAAACGGTGTACCAGACACCGCAGAAACCAGTGGCAGTCAGCAACTCTCAGGTACCTTCTGTACGTTCCCCTGGTGAGAAGAAGGAGTGTCCCCACTGCGGGAAGACCCATGGTGGTTCCGAGTGTTGGTTGGTAGCGGGTAGATGCTTGAAGTGCGGGAGCAGCGACCATAAGATCAAGGATTGCCCAAGACTTCAGCAAGGAGCTCAGCGGGGAGTGCCAGCACCAGCAGTAGCGGCAGCCGCGCCAGCTACAGGACGACCAGGAAGGCCTCAAGCCCCAGCTCGAGTGTTTGCTTTAGCTCGCGAGGACGCCGAGCAGGCGGAGCATGTCACCGAAGGTACAGTTTTGCTTTTTGGTGTGCACGCTCGGGTTTTGTTTGATACGGGTGCTACTCACTCGTTCATTTCCGAGCGGTTCGCTAGGCAGTTAGCCCTAGAGTCAGACATAGAGTCTGAGGAGTTAGAGGTTCCTTTGTCTGTGCACACCCCTGCGGGTACGGTATCGACTAGGAAGTGCATTCCGTCGTTACCTGTGTGCATTGAGGATAGATTCCTAGATGGGTGTTTCTTCTTGCTAAAGATGAAGGACTATGATTGTATTCTTGGCCTGGATTGGCTAGAGGAGCACTATGCGTTAGTGGATTGTCGTCGGAAGAGGATTGTTTTCTGCATTCCTGGTGAGGACGAGTTCTCTCATCCCTTGCCAAAGAACTTAGCGGGAAAGTTAGTTATCTCTGCCATGAAGGCGATGCGCTTGGTGAACAAGGGTTGTGACGCATTTCTTGCCAGCGTTATGCTAGTACCCGATGCTAGTTCGTCACTGACTCTCGTAGAGATCGATGTGGTGCAGGATTTTCCAGATGTCTTTCCTGATGACTTGTCTGGATTGCCACCGGATAGGGAGATAAAGTTCACTATAGAGTTGCTTCCAGGCACCTCTCCTATCTCGAAGGCCCCATATCGGATGGCACTTGCAGAGTTAGCCGAGTTGAGGAAGCAATTGCAAGAATTGCTTGATAAGGGATTTATTCGCCCTAGTGTTTCCCCTTGGGGCGCACCTGTATTGTTCATTAAGAAGAAAGATGGGTCACTTCGGTTGTGCATTGATTACAGAAAGCTAAACCAAGTGACTCTGAAGAACAGGTATCCCTTACCACGGATTGATGATCTGTTTCACCAGTTGTGAGAGGCATCAGTCTTTTCCAAGATTGACTTGCGATCTGGTTATCATCAGTTGAGAATTCAGAGTGAGGATGTGTCCAAGACGGCACTTAGAACCCGTTATGGACATTATGAGTTCTTGGTCCTTCCTTTCGGATTGACCAACACCCCTGCAGCGTTCATGGACCTCATGAACCGGGTGTTTAGTCCGTATTTAGATAGCTTTGTCGTAGTGTTTATTGATGACGTGTTGGTCTATTCTCCGGATGAGGCCACACATTGTCAGCATTTGAGGTTAGTCTTAGAGGTTCTCCGTGAGCACAAGCTGTATGCGAAGTACAGCAAGTGCGAGTTCTGGTTGCGCGAGGTTCACTTTCTCGGGCATGTTATCTCCGGCGCTGGTGTAGCTGTTGATCCAGTAAAGGTCCAGGCAGTTATGGATTGGGAGATTCCCAGGACCCCTTCGGAGATTCGTAGTTTCCTTGGGTTAGCTGGTTACTATCGGCGATTCATTGAGGGTTTCTCATCCATCGCCGCCCCTTTGACAAAGCTGACTAGAAAGGGTGAGAAGTTCGTATGGTCTGAGGCATGTGAGCGTAGCTTTCAGCTGTTGAAGGCTAAGCTTACTTCTGCTCCGGTATTGGTATTGCCTAGTGGTCTAGAGGGCTTTGCCATCTATACGGATGCGTCTCGGATCGGGTTAGGTTGTGTGCTCATGCAGCAAGAAAGGGTAGTGGCTTATGCTTCTCGTCAGTTGAAGGAGCATGAGAGGAACTATCCGACTCATGACTTGGAGCTCGCAGCAGTGGTTCATGCACTAAAGATCTGGAGGCACTATCTTTATGGTGTCAGATTTGAGGTGTTTACCGACCACAAGAGCTTGAGGTATCTTTTCTCCCAAAAGAAATTAAACCTGAGGCAGAGAAGATGGATTGAGTTCTTGAAGGACTATGACTTCGACCTTCACTATAATCCTGGAAAGGCGAATGTCATAGCAGATGCTCTTAGTAGAAGGAGGCCTTCGCTCCAGCAGGATTGGAAGATGTTGGAGGATGCAGCGTGGCATCCATCGACCATGCCGCTGACCCTGAGTCAGCGGCCAGAGACCGCCGCCAAGTTCTTCTGGACAGAATAGTGAACTGTTCTGCCCTTCCTATACTCTAATTTCGGTATGGTTTACGTGATAAGGATATATGGTAATCCTATACACTATGTATATTATCAATTGTGGTGTGTGGATGAATGTGATGTGTGATGGTGAATGTAGGAAAGTTGTATCCCTTAAACTTGTAAGCATGACGTGTTGATGATCTTGCCAAATTTATGTTTCATGAGTAGGATTAGTCTGAATGCCTTGGTTTTGTCAGTTCATGAAGATTAGTAGATCAGTAGATGTATGCCCATTTTTTGGTAAATTGTTCATGCTTGTATAGATTGCAAATAAATTCATTTCGGTAAATAGAAAGACATGCAAGAATGGTTTGTGGTGATAGATTTGTGATTGTATGATTTAGAATAGTTCTGTATTCTCAAATCATGCACGTAATGGTAATCCCTGTTCAAACAGTAAATGGCAAATTGCATGATGTGTTAAATTCCATGTAACTTAAATTGTGAATGGCATGCAAAATAAGTGTTTGATTTTCTGTAAATCCTATTTAGCTCAGAAAAATATGAAAATTTGAGTGTATGATCTAGAACCCGAAAATAGTATGTGGTTAAAATTTCAGGTCATTTGGACCAGTAAACAAGAAGTTATGTATTTTTATGTGAAATATGATAATCTACGTATATTATCGTAATGTGGTTAGTTATTGTCTAAACCCAACTTGATTAGTGAAATTTACTGTGTGTTAAACTCCTGAAATCTGTAGTGCCATGTCAGGAAACAGAGATATTCATGTGAGTGAGAGAGTGAATGAGATGAAAGGTGTGAAGTGTAAAACTATGTGTAAAACGGTAAAATGTGTAATGTGTAACTGTGCCAATGTGACACTGCATCCGTAGAGGGCAGTGGAGCTGTATCAGGGAAAAGTCCCCCTGAGAAAGTTCAATGTGTAAGTGACCCTAAGGGCATTAGGGGGAAATCCTGGAGGTGGACAAGTACCACTGGTTAGGGTGGAGACTTGTTCTCCCGATCTGCGCAGTCCAAGAGTCGCCATTGGAATGCCTAGATGGCGTCTATGTGTAATGTGATGTGTATATGTCCTTCTTTGATGGTTTGGACTATGTGTCACGACACCTAAAATGTGTAATGTGAAATGTGTAATGTGTATGTGCTCATGTGTAAATGTGTAAGTGAACAATGTGAATGTGTATGTGTAAGTGTAACCATGTGAAAGAGAAAACTTGTGTAAAGGAAATGTGAACTTCTAAATGTGAAAATATGTTGTTGAAATCCATGTGAGACAAATCTGAAACCATGTGAAATCAGTAAATTCATGTTGTCATTATCATGTGTATGTGTGCAAAAATGCCTAGAATCCATGTTAGGGATAATTAATGAGTACATGTACAAATAGCATGATTGGTTATTCATATGATTTGCTTTAAGCGATATTGTAGCTCTCATGTGTAGGTTTACAGCCATGAAACCATGTGAAACCAGCAACTTAAAGCATGTGAAAATGTCTATGAATGTGTTAAAAACATGTAGGGTCCATGCTAATCGTGTTTCTTTTCATGTACGCTCAATGTTCATGTTGGTAGCTCTCATGTCCTGGTTCTTTAAGGACAAAGTTTCATGAGTCAATTGAATAGAGAGCATGTGATAGGTAAATTTTATCCTGACAAATCTGAAAGCATGATCCATGTATAAAGTTGTGAAACTTTCATGATAGGTTGAAACTTTAAATTGACTAGCATGCCATGTGTTGCAAATTGTAAATGTGCATGTAGAAACCACTAAGACTTATACGTGTATGTTATGGGTAATGTTTCTTGCTGAGTCTCTGGACTCACTCCTTGCTTCGGCGTACATGTGTAGTTGTGACGTGGCCCCTTTGGAGGAGACAGCAGAGACGGACTCCGAGCGCGGAGATTAGCTAGTTTTGGAGTTTCTTGTGACTCGTGTATTCATAGTATGTAATTTGAACATTGTATTAGAATTATCATGAAAAGAATGTATAAGTGTGGAAATTATGTATTTATTTCAGCAATTTAAATTATGTGAACTTTTAGTTCCTTATTGTTAATTTCAAACTTCATGTATGTTAAATGTGGATGATGAATGAATGAAGACAGTTGTCTTTTACTTCCGCTACTCTGTTGTATATTCACGTGTATCTCAGCTGTATGTATCGTTTGGGTAAATGTCCCACTGTGAGGACTCTTGCTATACCGACGTGGGTTGGTATAACCGTACCGGTATAATGAGGGCCATCCCAGAACGTGTAGTAGGAAGCGAGGAACATATGTAATTTCCCTTTTTATTGAGTCTTAGTCCTGTAATAGTTTCCATTTGGAATACAATGAGTTGATATTTGAATACAAGATTAGTTGAGTTCGATATTTCGGCCCTATGATGATGTATGTTGTTATACATTTAGTGTGTGCTAGCTATAGACTTATTTGCCGACTGTTCATGTCTCGGGATATCGTCCCGAATTATTCCGCATTATTAATATCCGCTGCATAATTCTTGAGACGTAACAATCCTTGCCTTAGTATTTTTCCTTGGACTTAGGGTTCCTGTGAACATGTTTATTGGTAGAAAGAATCATCAGTTCCCTATTATACATGTTTTAGTAAATCATCTTATTAATTGACTAAAATTTATTTTAAATCTTAAAAATAGATATACTATTGAGAAATTTCTGAAAATTTAGACATCTGATATGTTCCATGTATGTGATCTGTGACTAAAATGTGAGCATGTTCTGACATCCATAACTACTGTTTCCAGCTATAAGCATTTGATGACCATGTTAAGCATGATTAGTTAAAAGTAATGTTTTTCTAATGATTAGTACCATGATTAGGCTCTATTAAGCATGTTTTACCACTATTAAATAGTAATGATTACTTCTGTAAGCTGAAATATGTGTTGAGTCATAAGCATGTGAATAGACCACTAATTCCATGAGAATTATGTGTTAATTATATGATTAATGTGATTAAGTGATTAATGTGCCGATTTTGACACTGCTACCATAGAAGGCTGTGGAGCCGTATTGTAGAAAAGTCCCTATGGGAAGGCTTAATGTGTATGTGATATCTTGTGGGCATTAGGATGAAATCCTGGAGGTGGACAAGTACCACTGGTTAGGGTGGAGAGTGCTTCTCCTAGTTCTGCGCAGTTTACCAAGATTCGTCACTATATTACCTAGGTGATGGGTATGTTATATGTGTGTGATGGCGTCCTTCTTTGTGGTGGTTTGGACTATGTGTCACAGTAAAAAGATGTGTAAAGATGTGAAATTAAGTGTGAATTTGCAATGTGATCATGTGAAAGTGATGTGTTAATGTGCTCCAATGTGTAAGAATGTGAAATCATGTGTATAAGTTATGTTTATGTCAAAACAACAAGCAAAAGGTGAGAATTTGTGGCAAATGAGTGTATTAAATGTGGTAGATATCATGCTAGTATCCCTAGTAGATATGTGCTTAGTTTCATGATTAGAATACTTGGAAATGTGTCATAATATGAGTTGTGTTACATTCAATGAGCTTCATGAAATCTATGGGTAGTTAGTATGTTATTGACTTGTTCATTTAGTACTTTCTAATGGTTACATGAATCATGTGATAATTTGCTTAATGTGTTATTCTTGTGTAGAATGTATGTGGTAAGTGTTTGGATGTGACCAATAGGTTGCTTGTTGAGTCTATTGTGGAGACTCATCCTTTCTTAAACATACAGGTGAGGTAGGTATTCTAGAGATCGAGGAGGAGATAGCGAGGAGCGACTCCGAGCATGAGGAGTAGTCGAGACTTGAGAGCTATTCTTATAGCTTGTACTTTTCTTTTACTTAGTATGTGAGATGATGTTGTGATATGGACTTTTGGACTTGTTCATTTGTGGACTTGGTATATTATTTTGCCACTATATAGACTGTGGGATGTGTGTGGTGATGATGGAATATGAATTACTTTCATTTCCGCTGTACTTTTCTTTGTTATTTGTGTACATCTCTACCTACTGTGTTGTGTTAGGTACATGTCCCACTGTGAAGGCACACTATATATTGATGTGGATTGGTATAATCATACCAGTATACAGGGGGTCGTTTCAGAGATTGGTATCAGAGCATAAATAAGCTATCACCTACACAATATTTCAAAGTCTTTATAGGAATCAGTCCATATATGTGGAAAATACCTAATAATGAACTAAAGATAGTTAAGAAAATGGTTAGGTCTAAGAACTTAGATTCTAGTTAAGATACTTGTTTTACAGGTAATGGCGAGCCGTGCTAGGCGCAGTGCTCACGCTCGGGAGGACAAGCACAGACGAGAGGAGAGGGGCGAGTAACAGGCCCCATCGCACCAGGGTTACACTATGTTACCACCACCACCACCCGTGGACTATGGCGTGTTCATGTAAGGCCTGGTCTAGGCGATGCAGACACATGCACAGACCCAGGCAGCATTACAGGCCCAGTTGCAGGCACAGGTTGGCATTGTCAAGTAGAAGTAGTATGTTTGTTGTTGTATGATTGCTTATGTGTTGTATTTTGTCTCAGGTTTAGGCTCCAGCTCTAGTTCCTCAGGAGCTTGTACATGGTGGTCCATCCATCATGGAGCATTTTAAGAGGATAATGCAGACACTCGATTCTGGCTCATAAGTTGAACCATATTTCTTGTTCTCTTAGTGTGCCCCAAGTTGGTCACTCATCTTGAGCCCATTTGTTAGCCTCATTTTGAGGCCATTAAGTCTAATTCTCCAGCCTATCTCGTCCAAACATCACTTCGAAGTCTTTATTCTAGGGTTTGGGCCATCAATCCTTAACATGACGGCCTTGAGCATCACGTTCATGTCAACTGATCGATTATAACCTTAAATAATCGATTATAATCCCTAAATAATCAATTATAATCCTCAAATGATCTATTATCCTTAATACATCGGCTCGTGGTGTCGTGTTAGCACCTTGGTCGTGTCCCTCATGGCCGTCATGATAGCCCATGCATATCCATTCATGTACCTTCAGAGTCACGACCTCCTTGGCTGTCACGACAACCCATGTCGCGTCCACCTACGACCCGTCGCGACATTGTTCTGCATGCGTTGGCTCCGCAACCACCTCCTCTCTATCTCCCTTGGACTCTATCTTCATCCACAACCACTCTACAACCCCCCCAGCCATGGTTTGAGGTTCCATCTCACCTTGGAACCACCCTAGGACTCTTCCCATGCAGATTTACTATGGTTTTTATTATTTTCATGGGCCATTATCACTTAAGGATGAGATAATCTCTCTCCTCTCTATAAAAGTGACCCCTCTCCTTCTGAACGTGGTAAGACCCTAGAACTACGACAAAGTGCTGCTAAAATCCCACCAGAGCTTCCCTTTAGCTCGTAGCAACCCCATTTCCTCCCATTTTCCCTTTATTCCTTTCATCAAGTCACACTATCTTCTTCATCCATGGAGCTTGGCAGCCAGGAGGGTGACTTCCACGACCTTCAAGGACTGTTGCACGACCGAAGGAGCATGTTTTAAGCTAGGGTGTCACCGTATTTGGGGCATTTTCTTCCTTCCTTCCCTCTCATTCTCCCTCTCATGCATGTTGTTATTTTCTTTTAAATAGTTGCACATTCCCATTCCCACGTTTTCCACAACCCTAGGGGTTTCCAAAACACCCCCAGGTTCCTTCCCTCCATGCTTCCCTTCTTCCTTTTCATTTTGGATAGATGCTTCACTTAAATATGGTCTAACATGATTTTCTTTCTTTGTTTCGTTGTTTTGGTAGGTTCATCTACAAGATCAAATGAGGAGCTCTCATCCTCTGGCTGGCTGGAGGACGGGAAGGAGGTCCCCCCATCCATCTCCCGCACTGCTGAGAAGGCGTCATACTCTCCCATCGCGACATCAGGAACGCGACCGGTCAGGGCGTCACGACAAGCTTAGGATCGTGATGGGTCTCCCCGTCACGACACAAGTAAGTGGCCCTTCTCACCTCCTTTTCCTAGCACATTAGCCTTTAACTTCATTTATATCTTAGGGCAACATGTTAGGTGGTGATCACACTTTTCCTATCACGCTACAATGTCATGTTGTGTGCTTCGAGGGGCACGCAACCCCATGATTACATCTTTTGGCGATCACGGTAGGACCTCCACTGCCAACCTCGTTTGTCTTGTTTGTTTACCACCATGTTTGTGTGTTTATTTATCTAGTAGAATCATGTTAGGGTTGTTTTATTTTGGGTGTTTTTCTATCTTCTGTTAGGGTCGCGTGGGATTGTAAGGCCGTGACATCATTGCATCCATAAAGGCGGACGCGACCTTAGGTATGCATTCTCCTCCCTGTCCCTCATCTTGACTTTCTTTTCAAAGCTTTATCATGTCATCTCCATGTTGTTTCATCATGTATACCCGTGATTCTTTGTGTTAGAACCCTGCTAGGGCTCGGGTTTTCCATCTATTTTCATTGTTCATTTTCTGGTGCTGTCGTGACAGATCGGGCTGACGCAACCTTGTCGCGCCAAGAGTGGAGGATGTGATAACAGGTATGCATTGGTTTTTTCTATTCCATGCCTCAATTTCTGCTTGTTTAGGGAGACACCATCCTCTGTTTACTTACTTCCATGTTGTATTGCGCTTTAGGATAGTCTTTTTGCTTGCTGTTTGCATGTAGTTGTGGGTTTCTGCAACCCGAGATTATCGTGGCCGATCCCTTGGTCCCGATATGGTCGTGGCAGACCTGGTCATCACGACTTCAGCAGAGACCTTTAAGCTGATGTCTTGTTAGTTTAGGTTAGCATTTGCCTGCACCCCGGTGCACATAGGTTCATGCATACACCATTTTCGTATAGATAGGACTCCTCCTTAGTAGTGGAGACCCTCTCACCTGCGAGCACTCGTGGACTGACCAGGGCTTCCTACTGAGGGCCTCTATAAGTCCCTATGGTTGTACGCACGTTGCGGTTGCCAGGTTGGTTGTATTCGTTGCCCCTTAGTTCAGGTCGTTTGCACGTGAGTTGTGCGTCTACTTTTGTCACATCGGAGTACTCGAGGATGCACCTATTATGGTTCCTATCTAGGCGAGTGTAATTTCATTAATTAATCCACTAAACGGCTAAGTGTAAACCCTAAAATGTTAACGACAATCATGTCAACTTGGGTGTTTGTTTGAGATACTCCCTCTCATCTCCCCTAATTGTTTAGGGGCATTGTATACGTCAGTGCCAAGGTTTATCGAGTCATCTCCCCAAACCATTATATTATATCATAATCCTCTCTTCGGTATGGACCACTTTCGCGTCTTCACCAGTGATTCTTTGCCCATTGGGTTTCTCGAGGACGTAGCCCAACCACCTGCTTCCACCCTCACCGGACAAATTCAGCCCGCCACTGCCACTGATGATCGGTCTTGCCCCCCTTCTCCTTCTGGGGTAGAAGACCCACATGGCCAATTTAGTCAGCTCCTCCTCCATCTGAGCCCCGCCCAAGTTCGGGAGTTCTTGGCGACTACCAAAGGCAAGCACCCCCTCTCTCCACCCTCTCATGCTTCTTCCTGGCAGGCAACCTCCTCTGTACTTGTTGCTTCTGCCCCACGCGTACCCTCTGCCATGGTGGATCCCACTCCTCTTCATCCGAAGGCTATCCATTTTTCTATGCCCAGTTACCTTCCAGCATGGGAGGTTCGGCCCAAATCCCCTCCACTTTCATCATACTATTAGGCCGAACACAATGCTCTTCCCCGTGAGAGGTCATACTCTTTGGAGTAATCACACTCCCTTGTCCCTGCTTACCACATCTCGTCCGCTTCCGACTTCCTTACAGAATGGACATCCATGAAAAGGGAGTTGCATGATCTCTGAAGGCAACTGGACCCTCGAAAGGTAGCCGACATCCCTCTCCCCTCTTTCCAGCACCTCCTAGTTCCCCCAGTCAGAGCTCCCAGTCTACAGACGATACTCTGGGGTAGGCGACCCATATGTACATATCAAAGATTTTATATATGAATCAGCTCCACACAAGGATGATCGCCACCTCATGGTGTATCTATTCAGGAAGTCGCTAGATGGGCCGGCCCTCGAGTGGTTCTACTCTCTGCCACCGGAGGAAGTCGAGGACTTCAAAATTGTACAAGAAAGATTCTTGCAGCAATTCCAAGATTGGGTCGGACCCGAATACTCTTTTGTAGATCTGGTGGCTGAAAAGATGAAATCCGATGAAGAGTTTGCAGTCTATGCCAACCGGTGGTGTGCTCTAGCTGCGAAGGTCCGCTGCCCCATGCCGGAGGAGGAGAAGGTCAAGCTTTTGATTTCCAATGCCACACCTACCTACCGATCCATCTTGGCCATGAATGATATCACCACCATGCACCAACTCTATAGCTAAGCCCGTTTCATTCAAACCCAACTCAAGGATTCGCCTATCCACTCCATGTTCGAAAATCCAAAGTCTCGCTACCCCAAGAAACCACAGGGTCTTGTCACTGAAGGGGTACAAACCAATGAACAAGTAGGTGCTGTCAACAACCCTCAAGGCCTGGTAGGTAGGAGTCCTTATAATCCACCTCCTCAGCAACCGTGGAACAACAGACCACCACCTCCTAAAGCTCAAAATCCTCAACAGGAGCAACGCCAATATAACCAAGTCCCTACACCACAAAATGGCTACGCTCCTAGAAAACCCAATGGTCCCAAAAGAGCTCAATACCCTCCTCTCTTCAAGAGTCTGTCCGACATCTTTGTAGCCCTCATGTCTCTCAATGCCCTTAGACTTCCTCTAGAAAAGGCCAACTGGAACATGGCAGCGGACCAGACCAAGTATTGCGTATACCACCACCATCTAGAGCACAATGTATCAGACTATTTTCAATTCAGAGACATGATATATGATCTTCATGAGCAGCAACAAATTGATTGGGCAGAGATGAAGAGGCTAATTCAGACCCTGAGGGATCAACAGGGGCAGAGATAGCAGCAGCAGAGGCGACAGTAGCCACCACCGCAGTAGTAGTAGTTCCAGCAGCAGTAATTCCAGCAGCAACCACAACAACCACGGAAGCCACATCAACTAGCTCATGATGTGACAGCCCTCATTATACCGGTACGGTTATACCAACCCACGTCGGTATAGCAAGCGTCATCACAGTGGGACATTTACCCAACGATACATTCAGCTGAGATACACATGAATATAGAACAGAGTAGCGGAAGTAAAAGAACTACTGTCTTCATTCATTCCTCATCCACATTTAACATACATGAAATTGCAATAACATTAAGGAACTTAAAGTTCACATAATTTAAATTGCTGAAAATTTAATACATAAATGTCCACCATTATACATTCTTTCCATGATAACACTAATGCAATGTTCAATTTACATACTATGAAATGCAAAAGTCACAAGTACTCCAAAGACTAATCTCCGCGCTCGGAGTCCGTCTCCACCGTCTCCTCCAACGGTGCCACGTCACCAACTACACCTGTACGCCGAAGCAAGTAGTGACTCTAAAGACTCAGCAAGTAACACCACTCATACCATACACGTACATGTCATAGTAGGCTCTACACACACCATTGCAAAAACTCTAACGTTTGAAATGAATAACCAACCATGATAATTCTATAAGTAAACACATGATGCATGCTTTCAGATTTCCTTATCAAGATAAAGTCCTAACATATGTTCTCTACTCATTCCTACTCATGAAATTCTACTTTGCATTTTAACTAAAACATGAAAGCACTTAGCATGATTATCCTATGTACATGAAACAAAACACACCTAGCATGGAATCTACACATTCTTGTGCATGCACACAAACATTTTACACACTTTAACTTGCTGGTTTTCACATGATTTAGCAACCATAACCCTACACATGAGAGCTACAATGTTATTTAAAATACAACATGAGAACAACCAAACATGAAATCTTGTGCACATACTTGTTATTTGTCCCTAGCATAGATTCTAGGCATTTTACACATATGAACATGTTCCTAACATAATGAAGCTACTGATTTAACATGGTTTCAGATTTGTCACAACATGGATTACAATATCATATCCTCACATTTTGGTCTCACATTTTCTTTACACAATTTCCAATTCACATAAATTGCACTTTACACATACACATTACACATTGTTCACTTTCACATTAACACATGAACACATGCACATTTACACATTTACACTTTCACATTTAGTGCCGTGACACATAGTCCAAACCTCCAAAGAAGGACACATCACATCACATAGACGCCATCTAGGCAATACAATGGCGACTCTTGGACTGCGCAGACCGGGAGAACAAGTCTCCACCCTAACCAGTGGTACTTGTCCACCTCCAGGATTTCCCCCTAATGCCCTTAGGGTCACTTACACATTGAACCTTCTCAGGGGGACTTTTCCCTGATACGGTTCCACTGCCCTCTGCGGAAGCGGTGTCACATTTGGCACAAGTTACACAATACACATTTTTACCGATTTTAGCACATAGGTTTACACATGTCACTCTCATTCTATTCACTTTCTCTCTGACATTCTCATTTCTCTGTTTTCCTAACATGGCACTACAATTACAGAAATGTAGCATTCAGAAAATTTCACTAATCAGGTCGGATTACACCTAAATCAAATTGTTTCACATTGGCATGCATCAATACACATTTACATGGAAAATTCATATTACATTAAATACTGGACCAAATGACCTAAAATTCTAACCACATGTTAATTTCGGGTTTAGGATTCCTCATGCAAATTTTCAGATTTTTCTGAACTAAATCAGAATTACAGAAAATCTAATATCAATTTCACATACTATCCGCAATTCGATTTAACATGGAGTTAGACACAAACACAGTTTTAACCACTCACTGTCTGAACCCTAGCAGGCATGGAACTACAGAATTTATTCATGAAATTTTTGGGCAATACATGATTTACCAAAGATTTATCATGACCTAGGCCAAATTTCTATTTCCCAAGCAACATTTCCACTAATTCGCACAAGCATGGGAAAAATCTCAAAATTTCGGAACAGAGCCTGACCAATACATGCATGACCCATGAAAGTAGTACATTCAGATTCGTCCTAAATCATACAACAAAGGATTGACAAGGTTGATATCAAATCATACATGTATTTCCATAAAAATAAATATCTCTATCATCACCATCTTGCAGAAATCCATCCACACACCACATTCACTAGTATACAAGTACATAGAAGATTACCTTATATCCTCATCGTCAAACATATCGAAATTATCCACATAAAAGGGCAGAACAGCTTGCTGTTCTGCTCAGATGAACTTGGCGGCGGTCTCTGGCCGCTAGTTCAGTGTCAACGGCATAGTCGATGGACGCCAAGCATGATCTCAGCGTCAAGGGACATTGCCGTTGATGTCAGGTCTGTGCAGAACACAGACCCAGGCTCCAAAGATGGGGTGAATTTGAGGGTCTAGGACACGAGGGAAAATATACAAAAATTGTAAAACCATCCTAGACACATACAGGGACATTATGAATGGGGTACTTGCCTCTAGAAAAACTCCAAGGGATCTAAATGGGTCGGAGAAGCTCTCCTTGGGCAGTCCCAAGAAGCCTCCAAAAGATCTCTCCTCCAGGTTCTAGGTCGATGCAGGTGCTGCAGCAGTGGTGGGGAAGCCTTCCTCGATGATCTAGCAAGCTCCTTGTTGCAGCAGGTGGCCCGATCAAGCTCCAGAAGCTCGGATTTTTAGGTTCCAAAGTGGGGGTTTTCCTCAGTTCAGAAAGTAGGGTTTTTTTCTTCTTTCTCTCTTGTAAAAGGGTAAAGAGAAGGGTTGGGGAACAAATTCGGGTTTAGATATATGGGAGAGGCTTCTCTCCCACGCACAGGGTGATAGGATGGCTCTCAGACCGTTGGGAGACAGCTCCCCAATGGGTGAGTTGCCTTGCCTCCGGAATTTCTGGCTCTGCAACGCATGCAGGTCAGAGAAGTTGGCGTCCATATCGTTGGACGCCGGGATTAGTGTTGGCGTCCATGGGTGGACGCTGACACCTCATCGACGTCATGCTATTGACGCCAATATGGCCTTCGGGCAAAAGTCTAAAACATGCAGAAACCATGCACCTTTTACACCTATATACATGCTATATGTATACGTTATCATGTACACACTACCATCAAGCATTACATACATTATTTATACCTAAGCTATACACATACACACATAAGTATACCACTAATACATACGTAGATACATACGTACGTACATATACGACACGAATTATTTACATGCAATAATGCAGTAAAATTCGAGGGCCTTACACCCTCTCCCCCTTAAAAGAAACTTCGTCCTCGAAGTTAGAACGACACTACTCAAACAAAAGGGGATACTTCTTCTTCATCACATCCTCAAGCTCCCAAGTAGCCTCCTCTCGTGAGAAGTTCCGCCATAGGACCTTCACCGACGCAATACTCTTGTTCCGGAGATGCTGAACCTTCCGGTCAAGAATAGCTACTGGTTGCTCGACATACGAAAGATCTGGCTGGATCTCCACTGGCTCATGACTAATCACATGAGACGGATCTCGGACATACTTCCTGAACATAGATACGTGGAATAAAGGGTGAACGCTAGCCAAAACTGGGGGGAATGCTAGCTCATATGCCACGCTACCCAAATGTCTGAGAATCTCATATGGGCCAATGAACCTAGGGCTCAACTTACTATGCCTGCCAAATCTGACAACACCTCGAGTAGGCGATATCTTCAAGAAGACATGATCGCCAACCTCGAACTCCAAATCCTTTCTCCTATTGTCGGCATAGATCTTTTGCCTATCCTGTGCCGCAACAAGCCTCTTCTTGATAAGCTGGATCTTATCCGAAGTCTCCTGAACTAACTCCGGACCGATCAGCTGCCTATCACCAGTCTCCTCCCAACACAACGGAGATCTATAGGGCCTACCATACAACGCCTCGAATGGAGCCATACCAATACTCGCATGAAAGTTGTTGTTGTATGTGAACTCCACTAGAGGTAAATGACGCTCCCAATCATCCTTCAAATCCAGAACACACGCTCTCAACATATCCTCGAGCGTCTGGATAGTCCTCTCAGACTGTCCATCGGTCTGGGGATGAAACACCGAACTGAGCTTTAGCTCCGAACCTAAAGCATCCTGAAGACCCTTCCACAGCCTCGAAGTAAATCTCGGATCTCGGTCCGAAATGATCGACTTCGGCACGCCATGCAATCTAATGACACCACTAACATACAATCTAGCTAAACTCTCTACTGACTGCTTCTTCTTCATAGCCAAGAAATGAGCAGTCTTCGAGAATCTATCTACAACTACCCAAATCGAATCATTGCCCCTTCTAGATCGAGGCAAACCCGAAACAAAGTCCATAGTGACAGCTTCTCACTTCCACACTGGGATATCCATCCTCTGCATAAGGCCAGATGGTCGCTGTCGCTCGGCTTTCACTTGCTGACACACTAGACATCTAGACACATAATCCGCAACATCCTTCTTCATGCCGGACCACCAAAATGATCTGTTCAAATCCTAATACATCTTAGTGTTACCCGGGTGAATAGAGAATTGCGACCTATGAGCCTCCGCTGACACATGCTCACGAACATCTACCAAATCAGGGACACAAACACGGTGCTGAAATCTAATCACACCGTCCTCATCACGAGCGATGCCCGCCTTACCCACTAACTCTAAGAATCTAGGGTCGGCTCCTTGTCGCTCGATCACCTCATCCAAAACAGAGGATCTAAGGGATAGCTGAGCTACAAAAGCCTGACACAGCGATGGCTCTAACTCGGTCACAGAGTACGCCGCATCCTCCAACATCTTCCAATCCTGCTGGAGCGAAGACCTCTTTCTACTAAGCGCATCCACTATGACATTCACCTTCCTAGGGTGATACTGAAGGTCGAAGTCATAGTCATTCAAGAACTCAATCCATCTCCTCTGCCTCAGGTTTAATTCCTTTTTGGAGAAAAGATACTTCAAGCTCTTGTGGTCGGTAAACACCTCAAATCTGACACCATAATGATAGTGCCTCCAGATCTTTAGTGCATGAACCACTGCTGCGAGCTCCAAGTCATGAGTCAGATAGTTCTTCTCATGCTCCTTCAACTGACGAGAAGCATAAGCCACTACCCTTTCTTTCTGCATTAGCACACAGCCCAAACCAATCTGAGACGCATCCGTATAAATGGCAAAGCCCTCTAGACCACTAGGCAATACCAATACCGGAGCACAAGTAAGCTTAGCCTTCAATAGCTGGAAGCTACGCTCACATGCCTCAGACTATACGAACTTCTCACCCTTCCTGGTCACCTTTGTCAAGGGGGCGGCGATGGATGAGAAAACCTCAATGAATCGCCGATAGTAACCAGCTAACCCAATGAAACTACGAATCTCCGAAGGGGTCTTGGGAACCTCCCAATCCATAACTACCTGGACCTTCGCTGGATCAACTGCAACACCAGCGCCGGAGATAACATGCCCGAGGAAATGAACCTCGCGCAACCAAAAATCGCACTTTCTGAATTTTGCATACAGCTTGTGCTCACGAAGAACCTCTAACACTAAACTCAGATGCTGACGGTGCGTGGCCTCATCCGGAGAGTAGACCAACACATCGTCAATAAACACTACGACAAAGCTATCTAAGTAAGGCCTAAACACCCTGTTCATGAGATCCATGAACGCTGCAGGGGCATTGGTCAATCCGAAAGGAAGGACCAAGAACTCATAATGTCCATAACGGGTTCTAAACGCCGTCTTGGACACATCCTCACTCCGAATCCTCAACTGATGATAACCGGATCGCAAGTCAATCTTAGAAAAGACTGATGCCTCTCGCAACTGGTCAAACAAATCATCAATACAAGGTAAGGGATACTGTTCTTCACAGTCACTTGGTTCAACTTCCTATAGTCAATGCACAACCTAAGTGACCCGTCTTTCTTCTTGACGAATAATACAGGTGCGCCCCAAGGGGAAACACTAGGGCGAATAAATCCCTTATCAAGCAACTCTTGCAACTGCCTCCTCAACTCGGCTAACTCCGCAGGTGCCATCCGATATGGAGCCTTCGAGATAGGAGAGGTGCCCGGAAGCAACTCTATGGTAAACTCTATCTCTCTATCCGGTGGCAATCCAGACAAATCATCAGGAAAGACGTCTGGCAAATCCTGCACTACCTCGATCTCTGCAAGAGTAAGTGACTCATCAGCCTCTGGCACTAACACCACGCTGGCAAGAAAAGCGTCACAACCCTTGTTTACCATGCGCATCGCCTTCATGGCAGAGATGACCATCTTTCCTGCCCAGTTCCTTGGCAAGGGGTGAGAGAACTCATCCTCACCAGGAATGCGGAAAACGATCCTCTTCTGACGACAATCCACTAACGCATAGTGCTCCTCCAGCCAATCCAGACCAAGAATAGCATCATAGACCTTCATCTTTAGCAAGAAGAAACACCCATCTAGGACTCTATCCTCAATGCACACAGGTAACGACGGAATGCAGTTCCTAGTCGATACCGTACCCGCAGGGGTGTGCACAGACAAAGGGACCTCTAAATCCTCAGACTCTATGCCTGACTCTAGGGCTAACTACCTAGCGAACCGCTCGGAAATGAATGAGTGAGTAGCACCCGTATCAAACAAAACCCGAGCGTGCACACCTAAAAGCAAAACCGTACCTTCGGTGACATGCTCCGCCTGCTCGGCGTCCTCACGAGCTAAAGCAAACACTCGAGCTGGGGCTCGAGGCCTTCTTGGTCTTCCTGTAGCTGGGGCAGCTGCCGCTACTGCTGGGGCTGGCGCTCCATGCTGAGCTCCCTGTTGAAGTCTTGGGCAATCTTTGATCTTGTGGTCGCTGCTCCCACACTTCAAGCATCTACCCGCTACCAACCAACACTCGGAACCACCGTGTGTGTTCCCGCAATGGGGACACTCTTTCTTCACACCAGGGGAACGTACAGAAGGTACCTGTGAACTGCTGACTGCCACAGTTCGCTGCGGTGCCTAGTACACTGTTTTCTTCTTGTCTTGCCGCAGGAAAGTCGCTGCTGGCCTCTTCTGCGAAGCCTTCTTTTCCTCCAGATATTGCTCCATCTCTCCCTCTTGCCTACACGCAGCACTGAGGGCCTCGTCCAACGTGCGGTGGTCAAACGCCACGAGTCTCGTCCACAGTGATGGCTTGAGTCCCGTCACGAACTTCTTGGTCTTCCTGCGCTCGTCTGCTACGATATGAGGTGCATATTTAGAAAGTTCAGAAAATCTTGCCTCATATTCCAGCACGGTCATGGAGCCTTGAGCCGAAGATAGAAATTCTTGCTCTATCCGATCTTTCACATGCTCGGGGACGAACTTGGCCCGAAAGAGCCTCACGAACTCGTCCCAAGCGACATCGATAGCTCCGTCCTCGAATCGGGTACGCAGCAATGAGGCCCACCATACATCAGCTCTTTCCTACAATACACCTTCGTAAGCTCCAACTAAAAGTTCTAACTAAACAAAACATGCAATCATACAAAATCAACACATACCTGTAGCATGTAGGTGGCCAATGTAACCTTATCGTCATCTGCACACCTGATGGCTCGGAAGATCTTCTCTATCTCCCTCATCCAGCTTTCTGCCATCAACGGATCGCTCTCCCCCTTAAAGGAGGGTGACAGCATCCTCTTGAATCTCTCCATGGTAGAAGGTCCACCATGGTCCTGAGCTGGTCCTTGAGCCTGCTACATCACACATCAAGCGATATACAATCAACATAATATCAAATAAGCAATTAAACAGACTATTAGTCATTTCATTAGTCTAACCTGAGCCTCCAACTGTGCCTGGAGTGCTGCCTGGGTATGAGCCTGGATCTGCATGGCTTGCACCAGACCTTGCATGAATACTCCGTAGTCCACAGGTGGCGGTGGGGGAAGTACAGGACCTGGCGGTGCCGGGGCCTACTGCTCCGCCCGCTCGTCACGTCGCGGCTCGTCCTCACGGGCCGACGCTCCACCACGCCTACCTCTCGAAGCCATGGCTGTAATAAAATTTCAGCCACCATTAGAGCTAGGTTACTAAGTTTTCTAACCATTTTCTTATCTATCTTTCATTCCTTATTAATCAATTCTACACATGTGGACATACTTAGCATGTAATGAAGATAATGACTTATATATATTCATGTGCAATCTCAACCGGTTGCTCTGATACCAATCTCTGTGACGGCCCTCATTTTACCGGTACGGTTATACCAACCCACGTCGGTATAGCAAGCGTCATCACAGTGGGACATTTACCCAACGATACATTCAACTGAGATACACGTGAATATAGAACAGAGTAGCGGAAGTAAAAGAACTATTGTCTTCATTCATTCATCATCCACATTTAACATACATGAAATTGCAATGACATTAATGAACTTAAAGTTCACATAATTTAAATTGCTGAAAATTTAATACATAAATGTCCACCATTATACATTCTTTCCATGATAACACTAATACAACGTTCAATTTACATACTATGAAATGCAAAAGTCACAAGTACTCCAAAGACTAATCTCCGCGCTCGGAGTCCGTCTCCACCGTCTCCTCCAATGGTGCCACGTCACCAACTACACCTGTACGCCGAAGCAAGTAGTGACTCTAAAGACTCAGCAAGTAACACCACTCATACCATACACGTACATGTCATAGTAGGCTCTACACACACCAATGCAAAAACTCAACATGTATCATGCTTAACATTTGAAATGAATAACCAACCATGATAATTCTATAAGTAAACACATGATGCATGCTTTCAGATTTCCTTATCAAGATAAAGTCCTAACACATGTTCTCTAATCATTCCTACTCATGAAATTCTACTTTGCATTTTAACTAAAACATGAAAGCACTTAGCATGATTATCCTACGTACATGAAACAAAACACACCTAGCATGGAATCTACACATTTTTGTGCATGCACACAAACATTTTACACACTTTAACTTGCTGGTTTTCACATGATTTAGCAACCATAACCCTACACATGAGAGCTACAATGTTATTTAAAATACAACATGAGAACAACCAAACATGAAATCTTGTGCACATACTTGTTAATTGTCCCTAGCATGGATTCTAGGCATTTTACACATATGAACATGTTCCTAACATAATGAAGCTACTGATTTAACAAGGTTTCAGATTTGTCACAACATGGATTACAATATCATATCCTCACATTTTGGTCTCACATTTTCTTCACACAATTTCCAATTCACATAAATTGCACTTTACACATACACATTACACATTGTTCACTTTCACATGAACACATGAACACATGCACATTTACACTTTCACATTTAGTGCCGTGACACATAGTCCAAACCTCCAAAGAAGGACACAACACATCACATCACATAGACGCCATCTAGGCAATACAATGGCGACTCTTGGACTACGCAGACCGGGAGAACAAGTCTCCACCCTAACCAGTGGTACTTGTCCACCTCTAGGATTTCCCCCTAATGCCCTTAGGGTCACTTACACATTGAACCTTCTCAGGTGGACTTTTCCCTGATACGGTTCCACTGCCCTCTGCGGAAGCGGTGTCACATTTGGCACAAGTTACACATTACACATTTTTACCGATTTTAACACAGGTGTACACATGTCACTCTCATTCTATTCACTTTCTCTCTCACATTCTCATTTCTCTGTTTTCCTAACATGGCACTACAATTACAGAAATGTAGCATTCAGGAAATTTCACTAATCAGGTCGGATTACACCTAAATCGAATTGTTTCACATTGGCATGCATCAATACACATTTACATGGAAAATTCATATTACATTAAATACTAGTTCAAATGATCTAAAATTTTAACCACATGTTAATTTAGGATTTAGGATTCCTCATTAAAATTTTCAGATTTTTCTGAACTAAAACAGAATTACAGAAAATCTAATATCAATTTCACATGCTATCCGCAATTCGATTTAACATGGAGTTAGACACAAACACAGTTTTAACCACTCACTGTCTGAACCCTAGCAGGCATGGAACTACAAAATTTATTCATGAAATTTTTGGGCAATACATGATTTATCGAAGATTTATCATGACCTACGCCAAATTTCTATTTCCCAAGCAACATTTCCACTAATTCGCACAAGCATGGGAAAAATCTCAAAATTTTGGAACAGAGCCTGACCAATACATGCATGACCCATAAAAGTAGTACATTCAGATTCGTCCTAAATCATACAACAAAGGATTGACAAGGTTGATAACAAATCATACATGTATTTCCATAAAAATAAATAACTCTATCATTACCATCTTGCACAAATCCATCCACACACCACATTCACTAGTATACATAGTACATAGAAGATTACCTTATATCCTCATCGTCAAACATATCGAAATTATCCACATAAAAGGGCAGAACAGCTTGCTGTTCTGCTCAGATGAACTTGGCGGCGGTCTCTGGCCGCTAGTTCAGTGTCAACGGCATAGTCGATGGACGCCAAGCATGATCTCAGCGTCAAGGGACATTGCCATTGATGTCGGGTCTGTGCAGAACACAGATCCGAGCTCCAAAGATGGGGTGAATTTGAGGGTCTAGGACACGAGGGAAAATATACAAAAATTGTAAAACCATCCTAGACACATACAGGGACGTTATGAATGGGGTACTTGCCTCTAGAAAAACTCCAAGGGATCTAAATGGGTTGGAGAAGCTCTCCTTGGGTAGTCCCAAGAAGCCTCCAAAAGAGCTCTCCTCCGGGTTCTAGGTCGATGCAGGTGCTGCAGCAGTGGTGGGGAAGCCTTCCTCGATGATCCAGCAAGCTCCTTGTTGCAGCAGGTGGCCGGATCAAGCTCCAGAAGCTCGGATTTTTGGGTTCCAAAGTGGGGGTTTTCCTCAGTTCAAAAAGTAGGGTTTTCTTCTTCTTTCTCTCTTGTAAAAGGGTAAAGAGAAGGGTTGGGGAACAAATTCGGGTTTAGATATATGGGAGAGTCTTCTCTCCCACGCACAGGGTGATAGGATGGCTCTCAGACCGTTGGGAGATAGCTCCCCAATGGGTGAGTTGCCTTGCCTCCGGAATTTCTGGCTCTGCAACGCATGCAGGTCAGAGAAGTTGGCGTCCATATCGTTGGACGCTGGGATTAGTGTTGGCGTCCATGGGTGGACGCTGACACCTCATCGACGTCATGCTATTGATGCCAATATGGCCTTCGGGCAGAAGTCTAAAACATGCAGAAACCATGCACCTTTTACACGTATATACATGCTATATGTATACGTTATCATGTACACACTACCATCAAGCATTACATACATTATTTATACCTAAGCTATACACATACACACATAAGTATACCACTAATACATACGTAGATACATACGTACGTACATATACAACACGAATTATTTACATGCAATAATGCAGTAAAATTCGAGGGCCTTACACATGATCTCGGCATAGTCCGAAATCCTATGCCACAACACCAGCCCGCTTCGAACCCACCACCTCCACCACCCGCTCAACTTAACCTCGTTGTCCACTAGCTGCCGCTTGGGCCTACGACAATGAACATGAAGTGGGACAACTGTTGGCTATTTCCCATACCACCATCACCTCCACCACACCCACCATTGCCACAATCACCTTACCACTATACAACACTCCCCTCATACCACCCATTAATCCATCACCCATCAACATCCCACTTTCCCCCACGCCAACGCCAATAATAGCCAACCCATTCATCATTAGCGCCACCCCACCTCCACTACAACACAACCTCACCCTCCAGAGCGGGAGAATGTTTCACCGGATGTATCCCAATGCATCTATGTCTATGCAGGGTCAACCAACCCACAACTCCAACCCCAACAATCAACAACAACAGTAGGACATTGAAGAGGCAGACTCGGTCCCGAGCACTCAATACAATATTTTGAAACATGTGGACCAGACTCCTGCCAAAATTTCTATCCTGGAACTGATTAAGAGGTCTCAGACCCATCAGAATGCTTTGAAGACTTTTCTGCAAAGGGTCATGGTCAATGAGGACATGACCTCGGAGACATTGCCATCGGTCCTATCAATTGTTACCAGGGGGCCGACGATTACATTTTCCAACAGTGAACTAGCACCTTCCGAGGCAAGAAGAATGACTCTGTGTGTGACATTGACAATAAACAAAGTGGCCATTGATGCCACCCTAGTACACACCAGAGCATCAATAAATGTGTATCCTCTCAGCACTCTCCGATTGTGCAACATATCTGAGCGCCGCTTGTAGCCAACTCCTACCACTATTGTGGCTTATGATAACTCCAGGTGACCCTGCCATGGTGTAGTCCCCCTGCTTGGGGACGGTGAAGACATTGGAGAACCTGATCTACTATATGAAGACAACAACACTGTAGATAAGCACTGGCTGAGGTATTCCTGGCCTCCCAAACACTCCATATTTTCGATTCTTATTTCTAAATTCTCCTTCATCCCTCGTTCACCTCCCCTTATCCTTCAACTCTCATCTGACGCTCTCAAAGTGTTAACCATTCCCTCTCCCCACTTTGTTCTCTCTTTCAATGGCACGGGTTTCTCCTTCTCCCGATGCCTTTAAATGTAGGTTAGTTCATCTTTATTCGTAGGTTAGTTTGCTTTCTTTATTTACAAAAAACAAAGAAGACTCCCCTGTTGAGTTGTGTGTTTTGATGATGACATTTTGTATACAATCTGATGTCATATTGTATATATGTGGAAGATTGTTGAGTTGTGTCTTCATTTGGATGATGACTAAAAATCTTCATGTTGATCATGTCTACACACTCATACTTTGATTTTAATGATGACTAAAACATTTGGTTGTGGATAATGTCTATACACTCATACTTTGATTTTGATGATGACATATTATATATATTGCACATATTACAATGATAATTAAACAACATGTTTTTGATGCTTAATATTTCATATTTTGATGATAATGGCATGTTTTGATGGTTCACACTTCATATATACAGGTTCACATAATTTTGTCAAAGTTGTGTCGACACAAGTCTATTGTGTGTCGACACATCCATTGCTCTCCAGAAAATAGTTAGAAGAGAAGAAGCCAGTTGTGTCGACATAGGTCCATTGTGTGTCGACACATCCATTACACTCAAAAAGCAGTAAAGAGAAAAAAAGCCAATTGTGTCGACACATGTCCATTGTGTGTCGACACATCCCTTGTTCTCCAGAAAATGGTCAGAAGAGAAGAAGCTAGTTGTGTTGACACAAGTCAAGTATGTGTCGACATAGGTTAACCACCAAGAAACAAATCAGGATCTTTTGTCGACACACAACTTCATTGTGTCGACACAATTCGAATGAGGATTCAGAACCTGAATTTTCTGAACACATGTCAGCTTGGGAATCAAGGGATCTGACCTAGATTTTTGTGCCCACGCACCCCAAGGCACCACATCGACACATGGGACTATAAATACCCATGATCCTCGTACTCTAAAAGCAAGCCAGCCTATGCAATTCCCAAAAAAGGTTTTTGGCGGAAAAAGGGGTCTCTCCAGTGCCTTGCTCAATCTCCAGAAGTTGCAGACCAGCCATTCAACATAGAGGACATGGAAATCAAGGCCAAGCTCTGGAGAAAGAAGTGGTGTGTTGAAGAAGGAGCAGATCTGGAAGAAGTGCAGTAGAAGAAGAAGAAATCGCAATTCAGAAGCTACTGAAGTAGAGCATCGTGAATTGAAGAAGATTTCAATTGAATCCCTTCAAGCTTCTTCAATTCAAGCTTCTACAAATCATCTTCATCGAAGAACCTCCAATTCACCTATCTTTTATGCATTTCTTGAAGTGTTCATCTCATTTTGCTTTTGAGCTTTTGTGAGATCTGTACACGTGTTCTGTGCAGATTTCAGTAAACTTGAAGTGTGTAAATCAGATCAGTGCTAGAGGATCTGATTTCCAGTGGATTTGATCTAACCAGTGTGGTTTGAGCCGTCACGCTCATGTGTGTGGTCTGAGCCGTCGTGCTCTATTTTTGTGTGTGGGTTGAGCCATCGAGCTCAAGTGTGTGTTGTACTCAGATTTGAGTAGTGTGGCCTTACTGTGTGAGGGGTGGATGTAGGAATCACTGGTGTGATTTCCGAACCACCTAAAAATCCTCTGTGCAATGGTTTGATATATTTTTTTGCATTAGATGCTTGCATAGGATTTCACATTCACACTAATTGTCTAACTGCTTCACACATCATCTACACACACCCACTTATCAGATCAGTAAATTGTTTGACTGAATTGATCTTTAACTTGAAGTAATTTTAAATTGCTTAAGCTTCCACATTATTTGGTGTCAAATCTATTCAACCCCCCCTTCTAGATCTATTGATCTACCTATTCGATCCTACATCCCCTTTTTTCCTCAGCAACCGGACGACGATCACCGTCTTCCCCTTCTCCTTCATCAGACGGCTATCCCCTTCTTTCCCTTCTCCTTCATCAGACTACAATCACCGTCTTCCCTCCATCGCTCCCTCTGACAATAATGCTTGTACTCCTCCCTCAGACGGCGATCCCTGTCTCCACTCTTCCTTTCTTCTCCCTCAGACGCCGATCCCCGTCTCCACTCTTCCTCTCACTCATCCCGACGATGATCCCCGTCTCCTTCCTCCTTCCACCTTCTCTATGATGGCGATCCCCGTCTCCACTCTCCCCATTTCCAAACCTCTTGACGGCGATCCCCGTCTCCACTCTCCCCAGTTCCAAACCTCTTGATGGCGATCCTAGTCCCTTCCTCTCATCTCCTTTCTTCGATGACGATCCCCGCCTTTTTACTTCTCCTTCACCTCCAGCTGGAGTGGTAAACCCCGCTCTCTCACGCGCACTAATCTCCATGGCTTCACCAGGTGAGGGGCCTTCTGTTCTCCTACACCACAACTCTGCTTCGGGCACCTTGAGCTCGGGTGACCCGCTTCCACCTCCAGACCCACCAGAGGCCCCCTGCGGTTGCGTCGCACCTTTTTCTTTCCCGTCCAATAATCATCTAGATCCTCCCCGAGAGTGCCCCTTTGGTTTTAATCCTAGCTTAGGTTCAAGGGTAGAATCTAGTAAGTCCCCATCTCCGTCTAGGAAGAGCAAGGGTAGTACCATTCCCCGTAGATATCTTATAGATCTGGCACAAAGGTGTGGCACTCTTTCGGCTATTTAAGAGTTCGTCCAGGATGCAGTCATCTTGAATATGGAAGTTTAGCATGAAGAGAAGTGGCTAGACGACGGATTCGGAGTATATGAAATCATGAATGATGAGGACCCAGTGGATGAAGAAGGCAGTGAGGTAGAGGATGCTGCCGAGATGTACGCTAGTGGCATGAAGAGGTTTGATGAACCTACTTCGGTAGTAGATGAATCTACCAAGGAGGTAAACGTTGGGATAGTGGAGGAACCCAGGCTGCTCACTATAGCCTCTTGTCTCCCTCCGGAGGAGGAAGAAGAGCTCATAGAGATGCTGAGGGAGTACAAAGACTCGTTTTCCTGGTCATATAAGGACATGCCCGGCATTCTGCGTTACTGGAACATAGGTTAATCTTGAAGCTAGGAGCAAAAGTCGTTAAGCAAAAATTGAGACGATTCCACCCTCATATAGCATTGAAGATGAAAGAAGAGATTGAAAAACTACACAAAGCTAGGTTCATTCGTGTAGTACTTTATCCCCTATGGGTGGCCAACATAGTCTTGGTTATGAAGAAGGATGGAAGAGTGCGGATTTGCATAGACTTTCGAGACTTAAATCGAGCATGTCCTAAAGATGATTTCCCATTACCTCACTTGGATGTATTGATCGATAACATTGCTGGGTTCGAAACTCTTTTATTGATGGATTATTATTCAGGTTATAATTAGATCCGTCTATCACCGGAGGTCCAAGAGAAAACATCCTTCACCACGCCATGGGGAACTTATTGCCACGTGGTTATGCCATTCGGATTGAAGAACATCGGCGCCACTTATCAAAGGGCAATGTTGGCAATCTTCCACGATATGATTCACATTCATGTTGAGGTTTACGTGGACGACATTGTGGTGAAGTCTTGGACCAGAAGGGAACACTCCTCCGTACTTGCCAAAGTGTTCCAATGCGCACAAGAGTATCAATTGAAGATGAATCTGAAGAAGTGCATATTTGGGGTTTCCTTGGGCAAGCTTGTAGGGTTTATAGTTGGTAAGCGAGGGATTCAAATAGACCTGAACAAGGCCAAGGCAATAGGTGAGATGCCTCCTCCTAAGAACATATCTAAACTTCGGGGATTGATTGGTCGACTACAGTTCATAAGGAGATTTATATCTCAACACTCCCAAAGATGTCGTCCCTTCTATGAACTGTTGAAAGGAGGAGTAGAATTTGAAAGGAATAGTAAATGACAAGAAACCTTTGATGAACTCAAGAGCTATCTAACGAATCTACCCATACTGCAGGCTCCTATCCCAGGAAAACCCCTAATCTTGTATATGTCAAGTATTGAGGACTCCCTAGGAGTTGTCCTTGCACAACATGATGAAACTGGCAAAGAAAGGGCAGTCTATTACTTGTCTAGGCTATTCAATCCTACCGAGCTCAAGCTCATCTCTATAGAGAAAACATGTGCAGCACTAGTGTGGGTAGTGCAGAAACTGAAGCATTACTTCCTAGCCCATCAGGTGAGTTTGATCTCTAAGATGGATCCCATTAGATACCTCCTAGAGAATCCAGTCCTCGCCGACAGATTGGTATGCTGGCAAAGCTTCCTATCTTAGTTCAACATCACCTTTGTCGTCCAGAAGGCTATAAAAGGGTATGTTATTGCCGAGCACCTTGCTCACCTTCCTCTTCCTCATAGTGACACGGTTCAAGAAGATTTTCCTGATGAAAACCTATCACTCATCTCTCGCAATTTCTTCTGGTCGCTTCATTTCGATGGAGCTCTTAATTCTATAGGAGGGGGCATAGGTGTTGTTCTGCTCACCCGAGAAGGAATCACCATTCCCTTGGCATATCAACTTCAATTCCCTGCCACCATCAACATCATCGAGTATGAAGCTCTCCTGGCTGGTCTCAAACGTGCCTATCACCTAGGCGCGCGTCAACTCAAGATAATAAGTGACTCTTAGCTCATCCTTCAGCAGGTCCTTTCTATGTACCGCACTCGTGACCCCAAGCTCAAGCCTTATCAAGATTTGGTCACACTCCTACCTAGACAATTCAGCAAGCTCATCTACATTCATACTCCTCTCTCTCAGAACATCTTAAGTAGCAATCCTCGCCGTTCAAACCTGTTAACCTAATAACGAGCTTGACCCGAATCCACCTCCTGCGAATGAGCTGTAGCCTCGCAAAGGATGTCATTCACATGTCCGTGGAAATATAAAAGAAACATCTCAAATATATATATGATTCCACATCTCACAAATATTAAATGAAACATACATAGCCAGTCCTCAACTAGAGTCAAATACATAGTACATCAACCTGGGGCATACCCCGAGGTGAACAGAAAGTAAAGATTACACTGCTAGAGGTGCAGGCCCAACTCCGCTATGGTGCGGCTCCAACTAGACGAGGGACAAGAACCCTTCTACTCTCCCTCACCTAAAAGGAGTAGGAGTGAGCCTCACAAGTCACTGGCTTAGTAGGGAAACACCCCCAAAAGCCGTACAAAACTAAACTCATAAAGTAAAGAAGCAAGAAGCTATACTAGGCAATTTATAGTGCTACCTACACATGATATAAAAATTGTAACTAACTAATATCTCAAACTATTAACAGAAATCAACCGTTAATAATTAACGGCAAACCTCGTTCAAGTGTACTATCTAGAGTAGGGTAAAGCCACACTCGGGTCACGAAGACTGATTCGCGACACCGGCAACTAACCCGGACAAACCACACTGGACTACCTCTCAGTCTCGCAGCCACGGACAAAATGTCCAGCTACCGCTCCACCACAACAAGGTCAAGAAACTGTGGAGACCAACCAACACCACACCTGCGGACCACACCACCATAGGCCCACGCCTGGCACCTTTAGGGACTCCGGCCCGAGTTCCCTAAAGTGAGGCACTGGGTAAATAGGACTACCTGGGGCCCAGTGCGTCTACTGGTGTCTGTGCCCCCAACCACGAGCGTGCTACAAGCGACTAAACACAAACTCTCACAAGTCGCTGTCCCTCTGTCGTCTTTCCCTCATCCGGACGTACAACTCTACACAAGAGTGAGGGTGTCCAGGAAGACGACATAGACCTCGATGGTACACATAGTACCGGGGCAAACCTTGAGCACTAACGTGCCTGGCTCACACAAAACCTAGGGTACCCAACTAGAGAGGTAACCACAGAAGGCGTCGTATTACTCACCTCGTACTCACAAACTAAGCAAACACGACAATCCTCAATCTCGACACGTGACAACACACCGCTTATTAACGTTACAAATAAGAAATAAAACCAAACGATAATCATGAAACCATGAACAAGCTTATAGCCTTCAGAAACCAGAAGGCGACGGAGTGCTCTGTCGCCTTCAGAACGCGACGCCTCAATACGGCGTGTTTTGAAGCGAAACGTGACGGATCGGGCTATCGCATTCTAAATGCGACACCCTGGGCCGTCGCTTCACAGACAGGAGCCCCAACTCTGGATACCCCATACAAACCATGCAAACACCTGTGTATAGCATTTATAAATAGTCTAATAGTTACACTAGCATGGCTTCTAACATCTAAACCTCATTCCATGGATTAAACATGCTAAACATAGTATCTACAATGAGAAACAAGGTGGAATCTCCCTACCTATGCGAAGAACAACAATGGTTCGGCGTTTCCCCCGCTCCGTACCACGTCCTCGGGACAAGAGCACGCTGAAACCAACTCCAAAAACTCAAATCGCCTCATAACCACCTACAAAAACCCTCTCCTGGCCGAGCAGAGCTTTCTGAGCTCTATTTGGCCGACCAAAGTTGTTAACCCTACAAAGTTAAGAACGTGACGCACCTGGTTGTCGTGACAAGAACGCGACGGTATGAGCCATCGCCTTCTCACTGCTGACGGTAGTACTGACGCTAGCCAACTACCCTGTGCACGCCACGCAGCGGGCATGCATCCAAAGACCCCAAATAGAGGCAACATGAATGCGATGCCCTGAACCGTCATGTTCAGAATGCGACGTTCACCCCCGTCGCGTTCACAGTTAGAGAACTGGTGGGTGCCTTGGGCCAGAATTCTCGGCCCACAGTGCCCTAACAACCTACGGAACACTCCAAACACAAGCCAAAGGCCACACACTGGCCACCAGAACCGATAAACCTCAGTCTGAATGATCACTACATTACATTACTATCACCTAAATAAATTTTCCTCCTTGAAATTTAAGAAGAAACGTCAACATATAACTTACAACTAAATATGCATGGTACTATCACCTAAAAGAATTTAAAAGCTTGCTCAAACAAATATGGATACACTTTCATCATTTCCTCTACCAATTCTCATGTGTCTTCTTCACCTTGTCTGTTTTCCCTTCTGATTTTTACTAGATCAATCTCTTTGTTTCCTAGCTTTTTGGTTCTTCGTCCTGTAATCTGTACCGGATATTCTGGCATTGACATATCTGGTTTCAAATCATCTCGAATGTAGCTGACTATCTGGGAGGGATCCCGAATGTAGTTTCTCAACATAGAAACATGGAACACATCATGTAAGGCCCATGTTTCCTGTGCATTTGTGACTGTTATTTCATATTTAATTTTCTGCCGAAATTCATTTTAACGTCAACATCCCTTGACGTTAAGGGTGAGTAGAAGGCAAGCTTTGTGCCATTTACTGTCTGGCAAGAAGATCTAAATGTCAACATCGATTGACATTGACTTCTGGTTAACGGCAGTAAGGTGGACGTTTACTTCTCCGGATGCGTTTATGATTCCAGATCTGAAACCGTCCCTATTTCACCAGGAGACGGATTGGGAAATGTCCCAACGGTCAGGTCTCTTCACTCCTAGCTTGACTATGACTCCTAATACCTATATAGTTGGGTCATCTCTCCAAAGAGAGGACTTTTGTTCACTTGGGTTATTTGGGTTTCGGGGAAAGAAAGGAGAGAGTTTGAGAGGGCAGATCGGCCGAGTTGCTGATTGTTCGAGGATAATGCTATAAAGACAAAGGTTTCACAACCTGAGAGGGAGGCTCTGTACCAGGTGATCGTGGTCGGATCATGCTCAAGATAGAAGATTTGATCGTGTTAGAAGAATACCTCTTTGGGGCTAAAGAGGGCTTCATCAGCTAAATTGTAACGACCAGCCTTATACCGGTACGATTATACCAATCCACATCGGTATAGAGAACGCCGTCACAGTGGGACATTGACCCAACACTAAACGATAGGTTGATATGTACATGAATAGTAAATAGTACAACGGAAATAAAGTAACAATTTCATTCCATTCCATCATCATCATCAATATCCACAGTCTGCATAACATAAGATGAAAGAAAACACTAAAGTCCACATTTATACAACCTTCAAATGAAATACATTATCCATCCTTCATTACACAATTCTAAATTACATACTATGAAATGAAATAGATAACGTAGAGATCTCCACAAAATAGCTACTCCTCGCGCTCGGAGTCGCTCCCAACTATATCCTCCTCGGATGTCGAGACACATGTCACACCTGTATGCCGAAGCAAGTATGAGTCTAAATAGACTCAGCAAGCAATCCATGTACAACATCCATATACATATCATATGCACATGTTGACTTTTAACAATAAGGAGTAATACATGTTGCATGCTTTATACAATCTAAACTACTATTTATGGAAAAACTTATAGCAATAGAATACATGATACATGCTTATAACATTAAATAGTATCACTCACATTCCTACACATGCTTACTATGTATACATGTAACATGATTTAACAATTCAATATTATCCATATTATGGTACAACTCTACCCATCTAGAACATGAAATTAAGCATAAAGTAATTAGCGACCTAGCATGGATTCTAACCATTTTCATATGCATTTAACACCAACATACATACCTTTTGCTTGCTGTTTTGACATGAACTAAACACATTCATATGGTTTTACACATATCCACATGCTAACACATTCATTTAACCATTTCACATTACACATATTTCACATTTCACATTCACATGATCATATACACATATTCACATTTTACACTTAGTTGCCGTGACACATAGTCCAAACCACCACTAGAAGGACACACATATACACATTCACATACCTATCACCTAGGCAACACAGTGATAGATCTTGGTTAACTGCGCAGAACTGAGAGAAGTACTCTCCACCCTAACCAGTAGTACTTGTCCACCTCCAGGATTTCATCCTAATTGCCCATAGGATATCACACACATTGAACCTTCCCATAGGGACTTTACTATGGTACAGTTCCACAGCCCTCTATGGTAGCAGTGTCACTAACGGCACATATTTACACAATTTACATTAACACATTGCTTGCACACTTCTCATGCACTATTTAATCACAATTGCATTTACTTTTACATAATTACTTAGGTTTTAGTTTACCTAGCATGATGCTACTGTTCACAGTGTTAATCAGATCATAACATCATCCAATTCATGCTACTAGCCACTGAATTATACATAATCTAATTTAACATGCTCAATATGTTCAATCTCATGTAATAAATCATTTATAGTACTTATTATTATCCAAACAGTGCGAGATTTTTATCACAGGTTCTAAACTGACAATATATTACATGCTCAATTTTTCAAAATTTTCGGATCTATACACTAATTATAATAATTAAAATAGTGCACATGCATATTTATCACAAATTTCACTTAAACATGTTCCATAGTAAATCAATGATTCTCAACAGTGCCTACACCTGTATACAGTCATCATATAATCATAGAAAATTTATGAAACCCTAAATCATATCAGATCTATCTATATAAGATTAAACATAGGCATTTTATGCTCACAGCACAATTACAGAAATTTTTAATAAATAACACAAATCACAGAAATTCAGTACCTCCTCATGATATGACCTATAACTTGTACTGAACTCAACATATTTTCTACAGTATGTACAGACCACCTCAAGTCTGCATACAATCACACAAATACAAAAACTAGGGTTCTGTGAAAACCCAGACGAACTTGACGGCACACAGGTTGCCGCCAATAGGGGTTAACGGCACCATCTGTTGCCGCCAACTCAGGATCTTAATGGCAACAAATGTTGTCGTTCAGTCGAAGAAGAACGCCGGAAGTCGCACCCAATCTCCAGATACATATCTCCAAAGTTTAGCTTTTGCACAAGTTTCTAGGGTTATTCACAAAGAGCCAAAGGGAACCTAATCCACCCAAATCTGGTTTTTTTATACACTAGGGGAGTCAGGATACGCGTTTAGGTAGGAATCCTACCATTGGAAGACGGTTTCCAAAACAAGAACTGAAGAAATTATGTCCGTTTGCAGATCTGAAACACACAGATTTTGGCGAAATAGATGTCCACATTCCTGGCCGTCTACTGGGAGTAGGCGTCCATCGATTTGGACGTCGACTCTCCCCTAAACGTCCATGCATGTTGACATTAACATGCACTTCGGCCTGAACACAAAAATGTCCAAAACTTACAGACACTATACACATATACATGCAATACATAATGTATATCTTACATACCATATATCCAGTATAAATAAAATAATATGTACTTTGTAAACTCATATAACATCATAATAGTACAATATGTACAGAACAATTACATATACATGTAAAGACACATACATATCTATACACAAAGCAACTAACATATCGCATGACTAAACAACTAAATAAAAGGGCAAAATTTGAAGGCCTTACATAAATTCTCTTGTTGAAGAATTTTCTAGAGGCAAGTAACTTAGGGTTTCTCTCCGTGGACTTGTCCCTTAGGGGTTTACAATTTTTACAGAATTTTATTTCATGTCCTGGACCTAAATCCCCTATTTTCTGTGTTCGATCTGCACCTTCTGCAGATAGAGGTTGACGGCAACAACCTTGCTGTCAAGTTCTTGGGTCGACGGCAGTCGATCATGCCATTAACCCCTGTTGACGTCCAACCCTTTGACGTCAAGTTCATCTATTTTGTTCAGAACAATGTTTAATTGCATGTGATGGGATTTTTTGGGGAAAAGTGACTATATGCATGTGTTTAGCAAATTTTCTTCTATCAGATCAAACCATGAAATCTTGATAGTTTTTCGATGATAATTGTTATTTATAGAATTTCTGTTATGAGTAAATAAGCCTGTTATGTTAGATTTAAATTCAGAATAAATATGTATGATGAATGTTGTCATCTTAGAAATTTTCCATGAACTTAGTACTACTGTATGCATGTTTCAAGACTATTAGAACTGCTAGTTCACTGTCTACTATGCTTAAATGAATTACCTTGCTAGATTACATGAGAACTCTGTAAATATTAAAAATAGTTGTACTGCTCTGAAAATTATGAAAAATTACAAATATGTTCCATGTGCTATATTTACCATGTGGTCAAAATTTGATTTTACTCTGATTACTGTACAATTAGTTATTAATTTCTGAAGTTTTCTGTAATATGTTTTAACAATAAGTCCCAAATATGTTTAGAAACGTGATTAGCATCATGATTAGGTTCTGTTAGTTACTATTTGTGGTTAATCTGAGATTCTGGAAGTGATAATATATATTTCATGTTATATGTGTGCATGTACATGGAAAGAGAGAGAACATGTGGCATATGTGTGTGAGAAATATGTGTTAATGTGAAAAGATAAATAAATTGTGCCAATAAGACACTTCCACCATAGATTGCGTGGAGCCATACTGTAGTAGTGCCCCTACGGGAAAGCTCAATTTTGTTATGTGATACCGAGGGCAACAGGTCGTGTGAAATCCTAGAGGTGGACAAGTTCCACTGGTAATGGTGGGGAGGGCTTCCCCCGTTCTGTGCAGCAACCAAGACTTGATCACTTTACCTGGTGATTAAGTATGTCTATGTGGTATGTGATCTTTCTAGTGGTGATTTGGGTTGTGTCTTGGCAATGTGTAAAAGTGGAAATGTGAACAATGCGTAAAGTGATATGTGAATGTGGCACGTGGTATGTGCAAGTGATGTGACATGTGATACGTGAATGTGCAAAGTGAAAACTATGTGAAAACCATGTGAAATCAGGTGTACATGAAACTGAATGATAATGTGAGAGTAAGTGCATGTGGAAGCCAAAGTAAAGTGCATGTGAATATGTCATAAGAAAATATTGCATGTGGTAATGTGATTTATGTTAATTGTGATATCATGTTTAGTACCATGTGTAGAATTATGTTAATTATGTTCATGAGTTAGTAATTACATAATGAGCATGTTAGTAGTATCATGTTATAAATTTGAATATAAGCCATGTGTTAGTGTTATGCGAAAGTAAGACATGAAAACATGTGATTATATGAATGCTCTCATGTTAGTGATACCATGATGTAAGTGACCATGTTTAGAATTTTTGTTATACATGAGTTAGTATAGTTTTGTGTAATAGATTCCATGTTTACATTATCCATGTTATAGCATGAGCATGTGTTAGTTTAATTGTTATTTGAAATTAGTTAATGATGATGTGATAATTAGCAAAGTGTGACATTGTTAGAAAGCATGTGTGGTAAGTGTGTGGTTTGAAATTTTAAGTTGCTTGCTAAGTCTATTGCGTAGACTCACCCTTGCTAACATTTCAGGAGACTTAGAAGTCGAGGAGTTAGCGAGATCCGACGTAGAGCGTGAAGAGTAGATTGAAGATCTAAAGTCATTTCTTAGGATGTGATGTAATTGTAATATGGACTCTGGTTTATTGTACTTGGAAACTGGCTATATTTAGTGGATGTTATGCTATGTTAATTCTTTTCTTGAACTATATAGATAGTTGTATGTGGATTATAAGTTGATGGAATAAGAGTTATTTATTTTCCACTGCAATATTCCTTTCTATTTGTGTATATCTCAGCCCATGTGACTATCGTTGGGGTTTTCTCCCCTGTCACGACTTGCTCTCGTCTGACGTGGGTTGGTATAACCGTACCGGGCGGAAGTGGGTCGTTACATATCATGTGCATTTGTAAAGTCTGCTGGGAGATCTATTATGTAAGCTGTCTCACCAATTCTTTCTAGAATCTGGAATGGACCAACATATCTCGGGTTCAATTTACCTCTTCTATTGAACCTTAATACACCTTTTGTAGGAGAGACTTTTAGAAATACATAGTCACCAACTTCAAACTGTAATGGTCTGCGCTTGGTATCTACATAACTTTTCTGATGACTTTGGGTTGTTTGAAGCTGTTCCTTAATAAATTTGACCATTTCTGAACATTGTTGAATCAATTCTGGTCCCATGACTTATCTTTTACCTACCTCATGCTAGTTCAATGGTGTTCTGCACGGTCTTCCATATAGAGCTTCATAAGGTGCCATTTCGATACCTGCGTGGTACTGTTGTTATAAGCAAATTCGACCATGCCCAAGTGGTGCTCCCAAGTACCTCCCCATACTAAACAACAAGCTCTGAATATGTCTTCTATGGTTTGAATTGTTCTCTCTGTTTGTCCATCTGTTGGTGGATGATAGGCCGAGCTGTACCTCAAGTAAGTACCAATTACTCTTTGTAAACTTCTCCAGAAACCTGATGTAAACCTGGGATCTCTATCTGAGACAATTGTCACTGGAATTCCATGCAACGGTACTATTCTGTCCACATATAATCTGGCTAATCTGTCCACGGTCCATGACATACTCATAGCCAACAATCTGCACACTTTAGTTAATTTGTCCACAAAAACGCAAATTCCATTGTGACCTGATGTTGTTCTGGGTAGACCTATTACAAAATCCATGGCTATGTCATCCCATTTCCATTGTGGAATAAGCAATGGCTGCAATAATCCGCTTGGCCTATGATGCTTTGCTTTTACCTGATGACATACCAGACATCTTGATGTAAATTCTACTATTTCCTTTTTCATGTTTGGCCACCAAAAGTGCTTTTTCAAGTCTTGATACATTTTTGTGCTGCCTAGATGAATAGTATACCTAGACCTATGAGCCTCCTCTAATACCTTTTGCCTCACCTCGGCTTCTGCTGGAATATACAATCGGCCTTTAAGTCGAACCACATTGTCATCATCAAGTGTAACCTCTTCTATTCTTACAATGTCTACCAGATTCTCATCTGTTTTCTATGCTTCTACTACTTGCCAATATAATGAAGGTTCCACTGCACTATTAGTTAACACTGCTCGCTGCTGATTATTTGGTACAAATAGTGAATTCTCTGTTACATCTTCATATAATTTCCATTCTTTGATCATCATCTGGATGAAATCATAATCTTTCAGGTACTCCATCCATCTACGCTGCCTCAAATTCAAATCTTTCTGTGAGAAAATATACTTTAAGCTTTTATGATTTGTAAAGGTTTCAAATCTCTCTCCATACAAGTAGTGCCTCCATAATTTCAATGCAAAAACCACTGCTGCCAACTCTCAATCATGTGTGGGGCAATTGTCTTCATGCCGCTTCAGCTATCTAGATGCATATGCCACTACCTTTCCATGTTGCATTAATACCGCTCCCAAGCCTCTTCTAGATGCATCTGTATATAACACAAAACCTCCGCTGCCTGATGGTATCTCCAATATGGGTGCTGAAGTAAGCCTTTTCTTCAATTCTGCAAAGCTTTACCGACAATCTGAAGACCACACAAAGGGCACTCCTTTTATGGTCAATCTTGTCATAGGTGCTGCAATCTTCAAGAAATCCTAGATGAATCGTCTGTAGTATCCTGCCAAACCAAGAAAATATCTAATTTCTGATACTATTTTCGGCTCTTCTAATTTCATAACAGCTTCAACCTTATCTAGATCTACTGCTACACCTTCTCCTGAAATTACATGTCCCAAAAAATGAATTTCCTTTAACCAGAACTCACATTTATTGAACTAAGCATACAATTGGTGGTCCCGTAAAATCTGCAATGTAATCTTCAAATGCGCTGCATGCTCCTCCTCTGACGCTGAATATACTAATATATCATTTATGAATACCACAATGAACTGATCCAAATAAGGGTGAAATATTATATTCATCAAATTCATAAATGCTGTCGGCACATTGGTCAGTCCAAATGGCAAAACCACAAACTGATAGTGTCCATATCTAGTTCTGAAAGCTGTATTGTCAATATCTTCTTCCTTAATTCTCAGTTGGTGATATCTTGATCTTAAATCAATCTTAGAGAATACCCTGGTTGACTGTAACTGATCAAACAAATCATCAATCCTGGGAAGTGGATACTTGTTCTTGATGGTGACCTTGTTCAATTGATGGTAATCTATGCACATTCTCAAACTGCCATCTTTCTTTCTAACAAACAATACCGGTGCTCCCCATGGTGAGTGACTGAGTCTGATAAAACCCTTCTCTAACAATTCGTGCAACTACCTTTTCAATTCCTTCAACTCTGCTGGTGCCATGCTGTAAGGTGCTTTTGAAATTGGTATACTGCCTGGCTGCAATTTCACTGTGAAGTCCACCTCCCTTTGTGGCTAACCCTGGCAATTCTTCTGGGAACACATCTGCAAATTTCTTAACCACAGGTACCATCTCTATAGACCTGCCTGACTCAACTAAACTAACTAAAGCAAGATAAGCTACACACCCAGCATTGATCAACCTTTTAGCCCTAAGTGCAGAAATAATAAGCTTAGGGGTGTAAAACAGCATACCTTGGAATTCAAACACAGCTCCACTGGGTCTACAAAATCTAACTTTCTTCTTCCTACAGTCCACCACTACCCCATAAGCTTCTAGCCAATCCATACCCAAAATCACATCATATTCTTTCAACTGTAGTGCATACAACCTTGCTGGCAAATGATTTCATTGTACTATTATCGAAACTTCATATAAATAGCAAGAGGTGAGCATAAAACCACCAGAAGGAACTTCCACAACTAACTCACATTGTGTCTCATCTAAAGGGTGAACCATGCTATCCATAAATTCTTTAGAAATAAATGAATGCGATGCACCTAGATCAATTATTACTCTAGCAGAAAATTCAAAGAGAGGTAATATACCTTCAATCAGGTTGGATGCCTCCGCCAGTGCACTAGTAATAGCCATAACCCGTCCTCGTCCCCTCTGGAAAGGTGGACCTCTACCTCGCTCTACTGATGGCTGTTGGAATGACTATTGTTGCTGCTGCTGCTGTGCCCCTCTACCATAACTATATTCTCGAGAATGTGGACAATTTCTGGCTAGATGCCCTGGTTGCCCACAATTATAACAACTGAAACCTGGAAAAGTAGTGGGCTGCCCTGCTGTACTCTGTTGTGACTCTTCTGGAGCTGGCCTAAAACCTCGGCCCTACTGAAAACCCTGCTGCCTACCACCACCTCGTCCTATGAATATCTTCTTTAATTTGTTACCCCACTTAGCAATTTCGGGTGATGATGATGCTCTTGAGGGTGCCTTACCCTTGCTAATACCTGTGGATTGCTATGGAAGCCGGAAGCTACTTGTCCCTCTTGACTGCCTAGCCTGTACTGTCCTTTCAAGAATAGCTGCTCTCTGCACTACTTCCTCCATTATCTTGTACATAAGGGGAATCACCACATCTTGTAGCTCTGGTTGCAATCCTTGGATAAAATATTCCACCATCATAGCATTATCAGTGACCACATAGGGGGCATATCTGCTCAGTGCCATAAACCTCATCTGATATTCTAATACTGACAAGTTTACCTACTGTAATGTCTTGAACTGCTCTCTCTTTACCTGTTGTATCTAGAATGGAAAGATTGTTAGGATCGGATTTTTGGTAATGGTAAATCTAGAAGGAGTGGTTGAATAGATTTGCAGTGGAAACATAAGCAATTTAAAATTTACTTCGAAATAAAGAATCTACTCAATTAAAACTCCTCCGATCTGATGCAATGTGTGTTATCAAAATGTAAGAAACACTTTATCAAACAGTGTAAGCTTCAAATATGTGATTAACGTGTGTGAACAAATTAATTAGTGTGTAGGCAAAATACTTATGCATGCATCTAGCGCAATACAATGCAAACCACAAATCAAACCATAATGCACAAGGGATTTTTAGGTGGTTCAGAGATCACATCCAATGACTTCTACATCCACCCCTCACATAGTGAGGCACACACTACTCAAAGAACTGAGTACAACACACACACACGAGCACTCAGGCTCAGACACATGCACGCTATATAAAGTTCACAGAAGATCAGATCCTCTAACCTCGATCTGATCTACACACCACACACAATTTAGATCTGTGCACAAACCGACATAAATCACAACACACACACTATGATTTGTACTGAGCACTTGTACAGATCAGAAAACAAACATCCACATAGAATCCACGTACTGATCTCAATTCAGTACACACACATAAATATGAAATGAATTAAGAGATGGTGTGAGTAAGGGAAGAAATATCTCTCCGACTGTTGATCTGATCTTCACGATCACAGATCCATATTATTTCTTCCCCAATTCTGCTGTTGCTCCTCTTCTTCTTCTTTTCCTTCTTCTTCTTCTTCTTTATGGTCGGCACTGCTCTGCTTTAGTAGCTTCTGAATTGTAATTTCTTATTCTTCTGCTGCCGCACTTCTTCCAGATCTACTCCTTCTTCAGCACACCACTTCTTTCTACAAAGCTTGCCCTTGATTCCCACGTCCTCTATGTTGAAAGGCTGGCCTGCAACTTCTGGAGATTGAGCAAGGCACTGGAGAAACCCTCTTTTGCTGCCAAAAGCTTTTCTGAGAATTGTATGGACTGGCTTGCCTTTGGAGTATGAGGATCATGGGTATTTATAGCCCCATGTGTCCATGTGGTGCCTTGGGGTGCGTGGGCACAAAAAATCTAGGTCAGAACACTTGATTCCCAAGCTGACACGTGTTCAGAAAATTCATGTTCTGAATCGTCATTCGAAGTGTGTCGACACAAGATCCTGGTTTACTGCTTGGTGGTTAACCTGTGTCGACACATACTTGACTTGTGTCGACACAACTGGCTTCTTCTCTTCTAACTATTTTCTCGAGAATAAGGGATGTGTCGACATACAATGGACCTTTGTCGACATAACTGGCTTCTTTTATCTTTATTACTTTATGAGTGCAATGGACCTGTGTCGACACAACTAGCTTCTTCTCTTCTAACTATTTTTTGGAGAGCAATGGATGTGTCGACACACAATGGACTTGTGTCGACACAACTTTAACAAATTTATATGAACCTGTATATATGAAGTGTGAACTATCAAAACATGCCATTATCATCAAAATATGAAATATTAAGTGTTAAAAAACATGTTATTTAGTCATCATTATAATATGTATAATATGTCATCATCAAAATCAAAGTATGAGTGTTTGGACATCGTCCACAACCAAATGTTGTAGTCATCATTAAAATCAAAGTATGAGTGTGTAGACATCATCAACATGAAGGTTTGTAGTCATCATCCAAATGAATACACAACTCAACAATCTTCCACATATATGCACTATGACATCAGATTGTGTACAAAATGGCATCATCAAAACACACAACTCAACAATCTCCCCCTTTTTGATGATGACAAAACATGACAATTTTCTTTCACAGAATAACATTCTCTCCCCCTTTTTGACAACATCAAAAAGATTGAAAGGAACATGCAATGCAATGTGAATCTATCCCCTTTTTAAATTTTTGCCCATTAAAACAAACTCCCCTTTTGTTTTTTTTGATAACAACAAAAAGACTCTCTCTCCCCCTTAATCAACAATAAGAAGTCACCCCCTTGGTATAACACTCTCCCCCTATGATGGTGCCAATGAAGTAAGTAGGAAAAAGTGATACAAAAGAACATCAATGGATGGAGATCAAAGTATGACTGACATGTAAGCAAGGGGTAGAATTGGAAGATGAATGATCAGAAATGATCATAATCAATAAGATCGTTGATATTAAAATATGAGAGAAAAATTATTGTATCTTTGGATTGTGCAACAAAGTTTAATAATAAAGACACATTCAATCACAACATATGTCATAGTTTTAATAACCGGAATGAATTTAAGAATATGAAGCAAATGTGATGAAAGTGACCTATATGAGTTGACAAAAGTGTTTATCACATTAGTTTAGTAGCTAAACATTTAACATAGTGTAGAATAATAACTCAAAACCCAATTAACATGAAATTCATCTATGTCAATGTACATGTTGTTCTTTTTCTGCTTTTTATATTTTTCTTCCATTTTGTGAGAGAGAATACAAGAGTAAATTGGTCAAATCACACCTTTCAGTGCAAGATGTCACATTTACCCAATGCAAGACCCCCTGAGTACTCAGTGGCTTAACCTTCATTACCTTATATAGAGTTTAAACAATTTGTTTGTCACCTTTTGACGCGAGCCAAAACACTTGATTAGGTGAAATGAACCCGGTTACTCAGTGATAAAGTGAAGTTTTCATTGCTCTGTTTGTGTCTCTCTATTTTTCTGGAAACTTTCTATTTGAAATTTTTTTACAATAGACTAACATTAATTAGAATAGACATGATCATGAGTGTAGAGAAATTATTCTTACATGTGTTAAGGATAAAGCTTCAAAACATACACATGTTAAACACTAAAGCTACTCAAGTGCCTACAAGTGTTTTGCAACTCAGTTTAATTGAGTCCAACATTAAAAATTGGCTTAAACTTGTTCTTAGATTGTATCTTTAAGACTAAACTGAGTGCACAATTATTTTAGTCTTTATGTATGAAATCTCTCATATAGGAATATCATAAAGACTCATTTATCCTGATGCAAGACTTGAATAAAAGGTATGATATGTCAAGGAGATAGAATCAGGAAATAAATGGAAACTTATTTTCAAGCATTAGTTTGAGTGGATGTTATCAAGATGACTTATGAAAGAATCAGCTTGTGACGATCGTCGTCGTTCAGGCCCGTTAACCCAATAACGTGCCTGACACGACTCTGCCTCCCGCGATCGGGCCGAAGCCTCGCAAGGGATATCATTCATGCATGTCCGTGGAATATAAAGAAACATATGTTGAACACACACAAGATACCATATCTCACATATATTCAAATGAATGTACATATTCAATTCCATACATAAGTCATTAAACAAGTACAATAGCCCAGGACAAACCCCCAAGGCTACACAAGTAAAGACTTTACTCTGCTGGTGGTGAAGGCCCGACTTCACTACGGTACGGTCCCGAGCTAGAAGAGGGACGGGAACCCTCCTGCTCTCCTTCACCTAGAAGAAGAAGGGGTGAGCCTCAGAAGTCACTGGCTCAGTAGGGTAACTCCCCCAAAACCGATAAACATAATGAACAATAGATATAATATGTAAGGCTGTAAGGCAGTTATCATATAACGATGTCTACGCATGATGCTACAACTGCAAGTAAACAGTAAACCACAACACGTGTACAAGCTACAAAAGGGTACGCCACACAAGAGTCACGAAGACTGGTTCGCGACACCAGCCACAGACCCGGACAAACAACACAAGTCCACCTCTCAGTCTCGCAGCCACAGACAAAAGGTCCAGCTGCCGCTCCGCCTCAACAAGACAAGAACTGTGGTGACAAACTAACACCACACTTGTAGGCTACATTGCTGCAGGTCCAAGCCTGACACCTTTAGGGACTCCGGCCGAGAACCATCAAGTAAGGTTGTAACGACCCGACCTCCCGGACCCCCGCTAGGGACCCCCGAAGGTCGCACCGCCACCTACGGATCCGAAGACCCGGAAGGGTTAGAATTTAGTCTAGTGAAATAAGCAATGAATTTAAATAACTATAACAAGAAAGACTGTACATTAATGAAGAATTTAAGTACAACATGTCCCAAATAAAAGTACAGGTACAGAAAGAAAGCACAGTCCTTAAGGGGCATACCCCGAGGACTTGCAAAAAAGCCACTCTCAACTCACGCTACGAGAGCACTCATACTCACAACTCACACTACTGGCAACGCACGGTGCAACAAACCACCACCATGACCTCCCGGCAACGAACTCCTGTGATAGTGAGTCCCTAGCTAAAGAGAGTAGGGGGGTGAGCCTCGCGAACAAGGCTCAGTAGGGATAACCAGTCCCTTACCAGCCAGAGCAGCAGGAACTCCAACAAGCGGAAGCAAAACTACTCTACAAAGTAGTAAAGCGGGAAACACCTACAGCAGAGTACGTACAAAGCAGCGGAAACAGAGAAATACCTCGACCACAACCCGGGTCAGGCCAAACACGACTCCCTCAGAACAAGCGGAGTCAAACACATTGCAGAAGCAACAACTCGGCACGGACTGCCGAGACAAAGGAGCTCACGGAACACCAGAGCAACCACGTGAGACCAGAGTCTCACGACATAAGAACCAACATCCCGGACCTCCACGAGGTCGAGAAGGAACAACCAGGTGTCACCACGAGAGACACCGAACAACCATGTGAGAAGCAATGTCTCACCATAGGCACGGCCACCTTAGACTTCCACAAGGTCGATGGCCCACAACAGAACCACTCTGCACCTCGGGCACTCCACGAGGTCAGGGAACTACACACTCCGGTGCCACCACAGACGGCACCAAGGAACAGGTTACCGAAACAGAAGTCGGGTGCCTACCCAAGGCACCCCGAGAGAACCCGCAGAGTAGAAACCACTAAACACAGCCCACGAGGCCAAACCATCCAAGCCCATGAAACTAGACACAGCTTGTCTACAACCACCGTGCAGGCTAGGGTGACGAGAAATCCAATCTCGGAACCAGTGTGAAACACCATCACAGTAAGAACAACCAAGCCACCGCCACAAGAGCCTTAGTCCAGGTCTCCCCTCCCGTCGGAGTGAGACCTGTGGACTTAGGCAACCACAACCACAACCACCGCAGTCCGGCCGAACTGTGGCCCCACGCCTGACCTCCCTATGCGGCTCCGGAACAAACATAGAGCGAGGCAATGAGAAGGACTAGCTGGTCCGCACCGGAAAAGCCCCTGAACCACCTCGGAGACCAAGACCAGCTAAGAGAGCTCTACAAATGGCTCACGCCACTGCCCCACCCTTTTCCCCTTCTGCTCGAAGTCTGAGACTTGAGCACGCCCGCCGCCTGGAGCAACACCCTCTGACACAGGCACGCGGGGCTAGGGGTCCCAGGAAATAGTAACAACCTATCTCGCGGACAAGCCCTCAACTGACGAGCACCGGGTGAAAGAGAACACTGGCGTGGCAACCACCAATAGAAATAGCATAGCTGGCTTGCAACCAAGACAAGCCCAGCAGGCACAGGCACGCACAGCACCCCTTCCGGAAACCCCCAGAAGAGCTGTCGGCCAACGCCGGCACACACGGCACAACCCGAGAACTTGGAACACCACCCGGCAGAATAGAAACCAAGCAACTAGAATTCGACCACAGGTGAGTCGCCTTCTGAACAAGAAGGCGACAACCAACCTGTCGCCACCAAGTCGCGACGACCAGGGCGCCGCCTTCTTATCTGAACGCGACGTATCGACCCATCGCGTTCAGCATCAGAAGGCCGAACCCCTAAGAAAGTCAGCAGACCCGCAGCCTGTCGCCACCAAAAAGTGACACACAGGGTGTCGCCTTCAGATTCAGAATGCGAAGTATCGAACCGTCGCATTCCTCATCTAAAGGTAGGGCCCTCAGGGTAGAACCTCCCCAAGTCCCACACCCCAAAGGGCCACAAGGCCAAGACCCACATAGGAGGACTGGCCTCGTGCCAAGTTGGAGAGACCTCCCTCTAACCAATTTGGACATGAGCCATCCTCCACCATGATCGGAACTCAGAGACTGAAAAGCAGAGGGGAACGTGACGGACAATCTGTCGCCACCAAAATGCGACAGGTTGCACATCGCCTTCTGTCTGGTGTAGTGACAGCTAACCTGTCGCGACCCCAGACAGAAGCCCGAACTGAGCATTGGGGCAAACCATGGTCCCTCAAGCTACAAAACTACCTCCAAACACAAGGGGGAGGGGAGCATACCATAAATACAAGTAAAAGAGGGCTCGAGGGCAACACACCACCTCTCCTCACCCATACACAACATGCACGAAGCTTTAAGCACGTAGACAGAGCACCACCGGCAAGCGTCCATCCGTGCGAAACCACAAGGGAGCTCACTAGCCCGAAAAGGACCGCCCAAAACTAAGCTCCATCTACACTAACAGGTATGGGAATTAGAGATCCCTACTGGAAAGGAAGAACTGAACCCACAAGAGGCCTTCACGATAGCTATAATACCTCCTCCTCGCTCCACGATGCTCTGTCGCTCCGCCATGAGCTCACCGGCGACTGCACCATGCCCAAGCTGCCGGAGGAAGAAGGGGGAAGCCTCCCCACCTCAGAGAGGAGAAGGGAAGGAGAAAGGAAAGAAAAGAGAAGAAAGAGGCACCTGCCAGGCTTAAGGCCTCAAAACTGCGGTCGCGACAAGATGTTTGTCGCTTTCTCAACCAGAACGCAACGCCCACATCGTTGCCTTCTCAAAAGTTCCAATAGGTCTTCTGCCAAGCTGACAGCCTCCAGACCACGTGTCACACATACAGGCTACTCAGGTGAACGTGACAGCTGGCACGTCGCCTTCACACCTGCGCTGCGGACACGTGGCACACCAGCCAACAGACAACGGGAATGCGACACAAGGGCCGTCGCCTTCTCAACTAGAAGGCGACTGGGAACATGTCACGTTCGGAATGCGACACCCTGATCCGTCGCGATCCCGAGGACAACACCAAGGAAGCCAAAACTCGGAATGTTACAATACATCCAACAAAAAAATAATTTCGTCCTCGAAATCAAGGGTGAAACCCGGTCGGAGAAACAACATGTGCCAAGGGAGCACTAATTTGTACCATGACTTCCTGGTGGTCAACACCACGACCTCGCCACAAAGGGAGTGCCCAACCAGACCTCCGACAGCCCATAGGGCGTGCAACAATGGAGCAGAGCACACAAGCAGATGTCGACAACTCCACAGGCACGGCGCGCACCATACTGACCAGAAAACACTGAAACCGCCAGCCGGAAACCACGCAACTGAACCCTCAACAGACCACGCCGTTGAGAACGACTGGTCAGTAACTCTCTCTATCACCAGTGACTAGACAGAGGTCCCCGCTACTGATGGCAAACAACCGAAAAAATGCCAAGAGGTCATCGACAAGACTCCGTTGAATGGCTCCGCACAACTAGCAACAGCTAGCACCTACGGCAAGGCCAAATGAGAGCTTCTTAATGGTGACCCAAAACCAAGCGGAAAACATGTATGTGGAGAGCCCACGGCAAGCAAGACAGTGTCCTCCGGCACCACTAGATCTCACCCAGATCGTGCTCACGGTCCGACAAGGACACACAATGACTGTGGAGCCATTGAAAGCTAAAACGCATGCTCCACAGGCACATGCACAGAGGTAAAACCCAAGAAGACGTCTGAGGTTGGTAAGGCCAGACAACTCAAGACGTCAGCAACCTGCACGAGAAAACGAAACCATCGCAGAGGTCGAGGACAACACGTCGACCCCAGAGGGACCCAAACCGAAGCAGGGTACCCCAACCGAACACATTGCTAAAAAGGAGGACTCCTCACAAGAGACCTGCCAAAAGCCACACGCAAGAACCTGCAAGCCTAAGAAGGGCACGGCAGGTCACACCGGCCTCAACCCTCAAGGCACAAGACATGGAGCAACGAAAGAAACACGCTCAAGGTCAATACACAACCGCACCAACGGCCTGAAACAACTCGAGACTAAACGGAAGGGACTCTCCACCAAAGACCCACCAGAGAAGCATGATGAAAACCAACAGCTTCCAGAGCGCAACGACCATGTCGTCTCTTAGAAGCACACAACACAAGGCACCGCTCCCACCACGCAGGCGGAGAGGGCCACACACCAAACGGCGACAAGTGCCTCCCAAGCACAGCCGAGGCACAAGCAAAACACGCACCAAAATGATGCTTGCACAAGCAAGCCAAACAGAAGCACACCCGGTGCCGCCTCATACTGAACACAGGGCACACTGCCCTACATCGTCCAGTCAGGCAACAAAAAACTAGCACAGCAAGAGACGAGACAATAGGTCACCACAACCTATCGCACCACAAGGAAACCACGTGCACGAGGGGAGCAACATGCTCAACCTCAAAACAATGCAAGGGGAGGGACCTTCACCACAAAGGTCGCCACAGTGTGAAAAACACGGCACCAACTGCCCTGCCAGCACCACCACCCTGAGCAACCAACGGAAAGCAGGGGAAGGAGACCTGCACAACGAGTCTCTTCCACATGCAAGGGAAAAACCACTAAATGAGACTGGCACTTCCGCAGAAGCACAACCAGCTAGACACCCATGGCACTCACCAGACCACCATCTGGCAGAGCCCGTAGGGTGCGAGAAAACGAAGCCATCCTCCTGATCCTGGGGACACACGAAGTCCCACCAGTGCAGTCAGGAAACCCGAAAAATGACTAGGAAGAAAAACTGGACAACACCACGGCCAGACACACGGTCAAAGGCACCACGCCTTGACCGACAATACCCAGGCAGACTGTAACACGGGCAGTCCCACTGTCAACGACGACAGCTCATCTCCACAAACAGAGAGCAGTGACCAACAAAACAAACACAATGCAGCTTAGGGAGGACCTCCACCCAAAGCGCCAAGAGCAGGTCTGGAAACCATCACCAGAACACAGCCCAAACAACCGGCCAATAGAAAGAACACAACAGACAGCGGAAGCAACACAACTGGTTCTGGGAGAACCTCCACCAGAACCACCAAGGCGTCGTTCTGGAAAACCCACCAGAACGCACCAGCCAACACAACAACAGCATACCTCAACCCTGAGGTAGCACAACAACTAGCAGAAACAAGCCCGAAATAGTCCTGAGAGCAACCCTCACCAAGACAGCAGCCAACGGTTCTGGGAAACATCACCAGAACACAAGCAACCAAGCAATGCACCTCAACCTCGAGGACAACGCAACGGCGACCAACCAAACACCATAGACCTCAAACCAAGGAGGCAACACAGCGGAAGACTTCAACAAGCACAAAAGCAGTCCCAGAGGGAGAGGAGCTCTCACTAAGACAACAAAAAATAGTCCTGGAAAGCACCACCAGAACACAGCAGCCAAGCGATGCACCTCAACCAGAGGGCAACGCTGCAACAACCAGAAACGAGCACACCAAAGTTTTAGGGAAAACCTCACCTCCACCAGAACCAACAGAGAAGAACTCTGGGAGCACCTTACCAGAGTTCACAACCAGTCAGCACAAGGCCGACAACAACCACAGACAGGTGTCGCAGTGCTCAACCATCGGTACAACACAGAACACAAGCATCTGCTTAGCTCGAGCAACGACGACGACTGAGCAGAGCACAGCGCCCAACGACGCACAATCACGCAAGGCCAAACACACAGCCAACAACACACACCCCAACAATAAGGGGACATTCGACAAGGACATACCCCAACAAGAAGGGGACATCCAACAAGGACACACCCCAACAACAAGGGGACAGCCAACAAGGCAAGGGCACCTTCTACCAGTTCCACAGACCATAACCCTGCACCGGTGAAGGCCATACCACACGTAGGCCGTCTCAGCCTTCGCGACACACCCACACAGACGTGCAAGCGTAGGATGAACCCAACTGCAGCACGAGCGAAACAACAGCCACGCTCGCAGCACGCGCCCCCAGCAGTAGCAGCAACACACTCAGACCCTGTTGGAAAGCTGACCACCTGCAACAAAGACCAAATGCTCACTTAATAGCAACTATACATGGATGGGCCAGCAGCGCACGAGTACCTTTCTTTGCGACAGCCATAGTTATTAACCCATTACAAATCTTGTTGGAACCCTGAGCTCTGAAACCACTGTAACGACCCGACCTCCCGGACCCCCGCCAGGGATCCCCGAAGGTTGCGCTGCCACCCACGGATCCGAAGACACAGAAGGGTTAGAATTTAGTCCAGCGAGATAAGCAATGAATTTAAATAACTATAACAAGAAAGACTGTACATTAATGAAGAATTTAAGTACAACATGTCCAAAATAAAAGTACAAGTACAGAAAGAAAGCACAGTCCTTAAGGGGCATACCCCGAGGACTTGCAAAAAGGCCACTCTCAAGTCACGCTACAAGAGCACTCATGCTCACAACTCACACTGCTGGCAATGCACGGCGCAACAAACCGCCACCACGATCGCCCGACAATGAACTCTTGCGACAGCGAGTCCCTACCTAAAGAGAGTAGGGGGTGAGCCTCGCGAACAAGGCTCAGTAGGGATAACCAGTCCCTTACCAGCCAGAGCAGCAAGAACTCTAGCAAGTGGAAGCAAAACTACTCTACAAAGTAGTAAAGCAGGAAACACCTACTACAGAGTACTAAAAAGTAGCAGAAATAGAGAAACGCCTCGACCACAACCCGGGTGAGGCCAAACACGACTCCCGCTGAACCAGCGGAGTCAAACACATTGTGGAAGCAACACCTCGGCATGGACCGCTGAGACAAAGGAGCTCACGGAACACCGAAGCAACCACGTGAGACCAGAGTCTCACAACATAAGCACCAACATCCCGGACCTCCACGAGGTTGGGAAGGAACAACTAGGTGTCACACGAGAGACACTGAACAACCATGTGAGAAGCAACGTCTCACCACAGGCACGACCACCTCAGACCTCCACAAGGATGAGGGTCCACAACAGAACCACCCTGCACCTCGGGCACTCCACAAGGTCAGGGAACTACACACTCCGGTGCCACCACAGACGGCTCCAAGGAACAGGTTACCGAAACAGTAGTCGAGTGCCTACCCAAGGCACCCCAAGAGAACCCACAGAGCGGAAACCACTAAACACGGCCCACGAGGCCAAACCATCCAAGCCTACGGAACTAGACACGGCTAGGCTACAACCACCGTGCAGGCTAGGGCGACGAGAAACCCAATCTCAGAAACAGCGTGAAACACCGTCACAACAAGAGCAACCAAGCGACCGCCACAAGAGCCTTAGTCTAGGTCTCCCCTCCCGTCGGAGTGAGACACGTGGACTTAGGCAACCACAACCACAACCACCGCAGTCCGTCTGAACTACGGCCCCACGCCTGACCTCCCTACGTGGCTCTGGAACCAACGCAGAGCGAGGCAGTGAGAAGGACTAGCTAGTCCACACCAGACGAGCGCCTGAACCACCTCGGAGACCCAGACCAGCTAAGAGAGCTCTACAAACGGCTCACGCCGCTACCCCACCATTTTCCCCTTCTACTGCAAGTCCGAGACTTGAGCACGCCCGCCGCCCGTAGCAACACCCTCTGACACAGGCGCGCAGGGCGTCCCAGGAAACGGTAACAATCTGTCTTACGGACAAGCCCTCAAGTGCCGAGCACCGGGTGAAAGAGAACATTGACGACTTTCCTCCAGCACTCGTCAGCGGTGTGACCTGGCTTGTCACAGTGCTTGCAGTTACTCTTTGTTTGAGTGTTAGGGATAATAACTTTAGGATTCCTTTCTTGGTTGGGTCCCTCCGTGATGTTGAAGGGACGCTTCTTGCCATTGTTCGGCATAGCAGATGACTGTCCAAAAGTCATTTCCATTTTCACGAACTTCCCTTTGATACGGTCGGTGAAGTCCGTAGCATCTTCCAGCAGCTGAGCTTTCTTCACCATCTCGGCATAGGTCTGGATGTTGAGAGGTGCTTGTTGGGTAATGTAGTGAGGCTTAAGGCCGTTGAGGAAGTGCTTAGCCTTCATTCTCTCAGTGTTCACTAGGTGTTCAGCATATCTTGCCAGTCTAGAGAACTGGGCTTCATATTCAGTCACAGTCAAGCTCCGCTGTTTCAGAGTACTGAATTCCGCAGCCTTCCATTATTGGACGCGCTCAGAGAAATACTTGGAGTTAAAATCTTCTTTGAACTCGCTCCAGGTGAACTGACCTTTGGCTCTGGTCACTTCAATAGACTCCCACCAAGCGCGGGCGTCCTTTTCAAGTGGGAATGTGGCCGGCAGCAGCTTAACCCCCGCTGCGCATTGCATGACAAGGATGATTCTTTCTGTTTCTTTGAGCTAGTGTTCTGCTTCATCTGGATCCGTGGATCCACTGAACCTAGGTGGGTTCAGACTCTGGAAGTTACGATGCAGGTCACCTGCACCATGATTGCCACCTCCTTGGGTAGCTTGCACAATTGCACGAGTATGTTCATGAATGGTCTGTTGCATGCCCCTCATTTGAGCACGTTCAACAGTCATCTTTGTTGCTTAGTTCCTACAAAAGAATACTTATTGTCATGATATTGATATGAGATTTAATTCGTGCGTGTGTGAGTTTATTTTAGCTAGTTACCCTTGGCTCTAACCACAACTCACATAGTTAGGATAATTGACTCTAATCGAGGCTGGTCAACCTAGATCATCCTATACTTAAGAATAACATACGCTCTGATACCACAAAACTGTCACGTCCCGACGCGAAATATCGGAACGCGAAGCAGTTGCAAGTAAACGGTATAGAGCAAGTACTAGACATCAAACCATTACACAATGAATAATACCAAAGCAACTCTTCTCATTAATTTCAATGTCTAGTTACAACCACTAATATCAGAGCCAATCTATAGGGCCAATTACATTGAAATAAAGCAAAGACTAAACCAAGACTCGAACATAACGCTAGGATGCTAGGGTACTCATGACATCACTCCTAGTCGTTCCCGTCCTCTTGAGTGTATGGTTCATCCTCGGTCTCACCTGAGAACACAACGACAAATAATGCAGGGTGAGCGAACAACGCCCAATAGGACTTAAATCTCAATAGTCAAGTAGGCTTTAAATAGTTAATGCATTAAAGGCAGAGTAACAAATGATAGAGCGAGAGAGTCATGTAAAAGATGGCAGGATAGCACGTGAACGAAATAGCACAACTTTTCAAATATAGCAAGAGTGTCGAGTATAGCACAAATTAGCAAGATGGCCATAGCACAATAGCACAAAGTATAGCAATAGCACAATGGGTATAGTATAGCACTTCTGTCAATAAACAACAAGAGAACATAGCACTTTTGATTGTCATTTAGATAGTCGAGATAGATAGCACTCGAGTGTAATGCCAAACACTCTAATCATTTAACTCCTATGGACACTAGCACTTTCGGGCGCACATCCCAGGACCAGATCGGGCCCTTTATATATTGCGAGGCATTGGTTATATTGTTTATCTTTTAGACAGTCCGTCAATGGCCAATACAGAGTACCAAGAAATAGATGAGAGCACTAGGTGAATAGACGAGATAGTAGAGTGAACGTGAATAGATGAGCGAGTAGAGCATAGTTGAGAGCTAGTGGACATTGCACGTAACACGTCGAGTAAAGAGGTGATAGTGACAATTGCACAACACGCGCACTTGGTGTTGGCAGTCAGGTGGAACTCACTACCTTTCCACTGGCCATGTTAGGCACAGGTCCAGAGGTCCGGCATGATTCAAGATAAGAGCGAACTTCTAATAGTCGTTTCGATCATATCAATCCCTAAAGGGGTATCATAGGTGTTAGGGTACAATCGGCTCGTCGACCATGTGGGAACCCATGGACAGAGGAGACTTACAGAGGCCTTGAATAGAGACTCACTAGTCCGGCAGAAGGAGTATCCGTCGGAGAGTTCGTCCAAGTCAAGAAAGAGGGTAATTATAGAAACAAGTGCTCGATGTTCCAGAGGAGTTCTAGAACAGTGGATCGTCGAGATCGGTGTTTGAAAATAATGCGAAAATCGAGGACAAGTTCATTTATAATTAAGGCAATTTAATGGGCTAAATTACCAGATAGATTATGTCACATATTCAAGCCAATTAAGCCATATTTGGATGGTTCAAAGTGTGTGCATGTGTCATGAACTCATGGATGGAAAGTAGTCATGTGTATGCATTTTAAGTCACATATAAATGTCTAATTTATTTTAAGTGAATTTACTGCGGGTATACTGGAAATAAAGGGTACATGCACAGTAGGCAATTTGAGCATTTCAAAGCAAGGGTTTTTCTGCCAAATCCTGTGAACGCAACGCACCCCAGTAAGGGTAGCAACGAGTTCAGGGTAGATCGCGAAAGGTGTTTGAGTGGATCAAAACGAGTCTGTCATAACAGGGCGTCAGATCGCGACAGGGGCCTGTAAGGAACGCGACAAGCCATTCAGGCCAGGCACAGCGATCGCGACGGCGATGCCTGTCGCGTTCAGAATGCGACTGGAAGATTGTCGCAACCAAACCTCAGAACGCGGCCTATCGGGTCGTCACGTTCTGGTGGTCTATGCCCGAGTCCGACAGGAATCAGACATGTCTTGGATTGCGGACCAAACTTTCCCTATTTTGACACAGGGTTGTTCTAAAACTAAGAACAATTGTATAGTGCATGAAAAATTGCGAAATCATTTTTAAACAGATCCAGACATGCATGGGTACTTCCAATAAATCAAAATCGGAGAGCAACGAAGGTTTCAACATGGTTTAATAGAGAGTATTCATGACGAACATGGAACTGTGTACAGTTGGGATCAACGAATTAATTCACATTATATGGTGTATGGAAATTAGGGCTTTCAGGGGCAAATGAAACCTAACACATCAAATCTCCAATAAAAATTTTGTGGCATGAGATTAAGTGTAGAAGGAGAACAAGATTTAATAAGGGGGTTCGGGGTCAAGATAAGTGCAGATCTTCGAAAATCAAGAAGTAAATATTGACTCAATGATAAATCATGAAACTTGAGGGTGTTGCTCATGATGATGGGAAGAACCTACAGTTACAATTTTATAGTTTATGCTCATGAGAATGCCGACCTCTAGATGTTTTACTTCTCTAGGGTAAGAACTTGAAGAACCGGGGAAGAACTTGGGAGATCTCTCTTCTCCACGAATTCTCCTCCTCTTGGCCTCTCTTCCTGGTCCAGCAACCCCTTGGCATGAGCTAGGGCCGGCCATGAGGGTTTAGGAGTGTATTAAGCATCTCCCCATTCTATTTCCTACTATGACTCTAATTCCCTTCTTATTCCTAATTCCTTCTCCCCTTTTTAGGCATGAGATCTCCTAATTGGGTTAGGATGGGAGCTAATTTCGTGGGCGACCCATTAGGGTAGGTTTAGGAATCTGATTCCAACTCAAACTTCTATTTTAATGCATTAAATGCTTATTTTATAATTATGCATTATTTTAGTTATGAATTTAGGGTAATTCCCATTATTCCCTTTTAAAAATTTCTATTTTGGCCCACTAAATTCTATTGGGTCAATTTAATAAAGCCCAATACTTCTTTTCATTTAATGGGTTTTATTTATTTCTCTTTCCATTAATTTCCTATGTCATTTATTTTCTTTTAATTGATTTTTCTAATAAATCAAATTTTTAATATTATGTAAATTTTTATTTTGTTCAAAAATTCAGGTTGCTACATCCTCCCCTCTTAAAAGATTTGGTCCCCAAATTCATATGATCATAAGGGAGAAAATGTCTTACCAAAAAGATCGAGGTAGTTGTGTCTGATAATTCCTTCCGGTTCCCATGTGGCTTATTCCACTCCGCGGTTATTCCATAAGGCCTTCACCACGTGGATGGGATGGTTCCTGATCTGTTGTACCTTCCGTTTTAGTATCTTGACTGGCTTCTCTTCGTATGTCACATTCTTGTTCAGCACCAACTTCTCGTGGTGAATGATGTGTGTGGGGTCATAGACATACTTTCTGAGCATGGAGACATAGAACACATTGTGTACACATGCCAGATCCGGTGGCAATGTCAGTCGGTATGCAACCTCACCAATCTTTTCGAGTACTTTAAAAGGACCAATGAATCTAGGGCTGAGCTTTCCTTTCACTCCAAATCTTTGGATGCCATGCGTAGGTGACACCTTTAGGAATACATGATCACCCACTTAAAATTCCAGATCTCGCCTTCTTTTGTCAGCATAGCTCTTATGTCTGGATTGAGCAATCTTAAGCCGGTCTCTAATCACTGGTATGTCCTTTGTGGTACGTTGCACCATGTCTGGGCCTAACCACTGTTGTTCTCCAACCTCATTCCAGCATGCAGGAGATCTACATTTCCTTCCGTAGAGTGCTTTGAACAGTGCCATCTTGATGCTCGCCTGGTAACTGTTGTTATAGACGAACTCAATAAGGGATAGATGCTCATTCCAATATCCTTGGAAGTCTATGGTGCAAGCTCTCAACATGTCTTCCATTATTTGGTTGGTTCTTTCAGTTTGCCCATCAGTTTGTGGATGAAATGCGGTACTAAAGTTGAGTTTAGTACCCAGTGCACCTTGCAGACCTTTCCAAAAATGAGATGTGAATCTCGGATCTCGATCTGAGACAATAGATGATGGAACTCCGTGCAGTCTTACTATCTTCTTGACATATAAGGCAGCTAGTAACTCCATTGACCACTTACTCTTTATAGGCAGAAAGTGGGCAGATTTTGTTAGTCGGTCCACAATGACCCATATGGCGTCGAGTCCACCACGAGTCTTGAGTAAAACCATGATGAAGTCCATGCCAATGCTTTCCCATTTCCATTCTGGAATGTCAAGTGGTCTGAGTACACCAGCAGGGCACAGGTGTTTCACTTTTACTTGCTGACAAGTAAGGCAGTGAGCAGCATGTTAAGCTACTTCTCTCTTCATGTTCAGCCACCAAAACGTTCCTTTCATGTCTTGATACATTTTGGTACCTCCAGGATGAATAGTGTACTTCGTCTTGTGAGCTTCATCCATTAGTCTTCTCTTCAGTTCTTCATTGTCGGGAACACATGTCCTTCCTTGAAAGACAAGCCTTCCATCTTCGGTCATAGCAAAGTTCGATCTTTCGGCTAGAGTTTCCTTGACGCAAACTAAGAATGGCTCATCATCTTGTTGAACTTTGATCTCCTCTAGTAGATCATATTGAATCTTGATATTGACAACCAAGACTCGATCATCCCTATGTTCAATATTTAAGTCTAACCTTGCGAATTGTTCTAGTAGTTGCATCTCACCAAGGACTAGACTTGAAACAGATGCCATTGGCTTCCTACTAAGAGCATCAGCCACGGCATTACCCTTGCCTGGATGGTATTGGATGTTGAAGTCGAAATCCTTCAGATATTCTAGCCATCTTCTCTGTCTCATGTTGAGTTCCTTCTGGGAGAATAAGTACTTCAGGCTTTTATGGTCTGAGTAGACAGTGAACTTCTCCCCATAGAGGTAATGTCTCTAGATTTTCAAGGCAAAGACCATGGCAGCCAACTCTAGATCATGCACAGGGTCATGAGTCTTCAATTGTCGAGAAGAGTAGGCGATGACTTTATCCCTTTGCATCAGTACACACCCTAGCCCAATCCCTGAGGCATCGGTGTAGACAGAGAAACCTTCTCCCTCTATTGGTAGAGCGAGAACAGGTGCTGAGGTCAGGCAATCTTTAAGAGTTTGGAAACTTTTCTCACACTCTTTACTCTAGGAGTATGGATTCTCCTTTTGTGTCAGACGCGTGAGAGGAACAGCGATCTTGGAGAAGTCCTTGATGAACCGCTTGTTGTAGCCAGCCAGTCCTAAGAAGCTTCTTATTTCGGTGACGTTGGTTGGTCTCTCCCAATTGAGTACAGCTTCGACATTGGAGGGATCAACTGAGATGCCATCCTTTGAGATGACATGGCCCAAGAAGGACACTTCTTCGAGTCAGAATTCACACTTGCTAAGCTTTGCGTGCAGTTTGTTGTCTCGCAAGACTTGCAATGCAATCTTCAGGTGTTCTTCATGCTCTTCTTTGGTCTTTGAATATATGAGGATATCGTCGATGAAGACGACCATGAACATGTCAAGGTATGGCTGATATATGTTGTTCATGAGTTGCATAAAGGCTGCAGGAGCATTGGTTAGACCAAAAGGCATAACGACGAATTCATAATGTCCATACCTGCTCCTGAAAGCCATTTTGAAGATCTCGTCATCCTTGATCCTCATTTAGTGATAGCCAGATCGAAGATCGATCTTGGAGAAATATTGAGCTCCGGATATTTGGTCGAAAAGTTCATCGACCCTAGGCAATGGGTATTTGTTCTTGATGGTGAGCTGATTGAGTTGACTATAGTCGATGCATAGCCTCATCGATCCATCTTTCCTCTTGACGAATAGCACAGGTGCTCCCCATGGGGAAGTACTTGGTCTGATGAACCCTTTCTCTAATAGCTCCATCAGTTGTGTCTTCAACTCCTTTATCTCGGCAGGTGACATCCGGTACAGTTGACGCGATATCGGGGCAGCTCCAGGAATCAACTCTATGGCGAAGTTGACATCACGTTTCGGGGGAATCCTTGGCAGATCTTCAGGAAACACATCGGGGTAATCCTGGACTATGTGGATGTCTTCTATCTTAGAAACCTTCTTTTCAAGAACTATGGCTGCTAGGAAAGCAATGCAACCTTTCCTTATCATGTTGTGGGCTTTTATGGCTGAGATTAGAGACATCCATTTCTTATGTCTAATTCCAGAGAATGCCAATTTAGGAAAGTCACTAAAGGTAACCTTCCCTTTCTTACAGTCGACACTTGCCCCATATGTGGACAACCAGTCGGCTCCCAAAATCACATCATAGCCTTCCATGGGCATACACACCAGGTCGGCTTTTAGGTTATGGTCTCCAATCATTACATCGATAGATGGAAAGTATTCTCATTCTCTCCTAGTGGAGTTGTGATAGAGAACTCACAGCTCATGGATATAGGTTTTGCAATTAGGGTATCAGCAATGTGTTGAGATATAAATGAATGAGTTGCTCCAGTATCAAATAAAATAAATGCTGATAAGGAGAAAACTTGTAGGGTATCTTCTACCACGCCACCATCCGTAGGGCTTGCAGTCTTCCCTGTTTCCTAGGCACATTAGGGCGCCTCTCATGTTCTTTCAGCAACGGGCACTCGGAGATGCGATGCTCGCGACTTTCGCAATGCAGACATGTGCCGACTTTCCTCCAACACTCGTCAGTGGTGTGACCTGGCTTGTCACAGTGCTTGCTGTTACTCTTTGTTTGAGTGTTGGGGATAATAACTTTAGGTTTCTTTTCTTGGCTGGGTCCCTCCGTGATGTTGAAGGGATGCTTCTTGCCATTGTTCGGCTTAGTAGATGACTGTCCAGAAGTTATTTCCTTTTTCACGAACTTCCCTTTGATACAGTCGGTGAAGTCCGTAGCATCTTCCACGAACTGAGCTTTCTTCACCATCTCGGCGTAGGTCTAGATGTCGAGAGGTGCTAGTTGGGTAATGTAGTGAGGCTTAAGGTCATTGAGGAAGCGCTTAGCCTTCATTCTCTTAGTGTTTACTAGGTGTTCAGCATATCTTGCCAGTCTAGAGAGCTGGCTTCATATTCGGCCACAGTCAAGCTCCGCTGTTTAAGAGCAGCGAATTCCACAGCCTTCCTTTCTTAGACATACTCAGAGAAATACTTGGAGTTAAAAGCTTCTTTGAACTCGCTTCAACAGACTCCCACCAAGCGCGGGCATCCTTTTCAAGTTGAAATGTGGCCAGTAGCAGCTTATCCCCCGCTGCGCATTGCATGACATAGAAGATTCTTTCCGTTTCTTTAAGCCAATGTTCTGCTTCATCCGGATCTGTGGATCCACTGAACCTAGGTGGGTTCAGAATCCGGAAGTTACGATGCAGGTCGCCTGCACCACGATTGCCACCTCTTTGGGTAGCTTGCACAATTGCGCGAGTAAGTTCTTAAATGGTCTGTTGCATGCCCCTCATTTGAGCACGTTCAGCAGTCATCTTTGTTGCTTAGTCCCTACAAAAGAATTCTTATTGTCATAATATTGATATGAGATTTAATTCGTGCGTGTGTGAGTTTATTTTAGTTAGTTACCCTTGGCTCTAACCACAACTCACATAGGTAGGATAATTGACTCTAATTGAGGCTGGTCAACCTAGATCATCCTATACTTAAGAATAACCTACGCTCTGATACCACAAAACTGTCACGCCCCGACGCGGAATATCGGAATGCGAGGCAGTTGCAAGTAAACGGTATAGAGCAAGTACTAGACATCAAACCATTACACAATGAATAATACTAAAGCAAATATTTCTCATTAATAATTTCAATGTCTAGTTACAACCACTAATATCAGAGCTAATCCATAGGGTCCAATTACATTGAAATAAAGCAAAGACTAAACCAAGACTCGAACATAACTCTAGGACGCTAGGGTACTCATGACATCACTCCTGGTCGTTCCCGTCCTCTTGAGTGTATGGTTCATCCTCGGTCTCACCTGAGAACACAACGACAAATAACACAGGGTGAGAGAACAACGCCCAATAGGACTTAAATCTCAATAGTCAAGCAGGCTTTAAATAGTTAATGCATTAAAGGAAGAGTAACTAATGATAGAGCGAGAGAGTCATGTAAAAGATTACAGGATAGCACTGTAGACACCCATTTTCGGCCTATAAGTTGAGCACATTTCTTGTCCATATCATTGATGTCCCAAATTGATCATCACTTTGGAGTCCTTCTTTGGCCCATCAAGAGCCCATTTACCCTTAATTTCAAGCCCATTCTCAAGCCCATGGCTAAGATCCACTTGAAACATCAAAACTGTGCAATCTGCACAATCCTGTGAACATGCCTTCAATTTGAGAGCATATAACATCCTCATTTCTAATCCAAATGTGGCATATCATACTATCATTTTGTAGCCCTCTGAATCTGGAATCCAACGCAACAAACGGCTCATCAATCTGATGTCTGTGAAGAGTGTTATGGCCCTTTTCGTGGGACCTGCGCAGACTGTCTTATAGTCGCGACCTGGTGCATAGTCGCGACAAGAACGCGGCCCCACGATCCGACGCGACAGCGCCATGCACGTAAACACGTTTTTACGTGATTTTTGGCCTCTCTCTCCATCCTAGAGCCTATCTAAAGTCCCTTTGAGTTGGATTACGATCCAAACCTTCTATCCTCATCCCTAGGGAGCCCCCAAGTCCATCCAAACTCTCGATAGACTCTAGAACACCCCCACAACTTGGACTCTCTCTCTAACTCGGGATTGGAGTCTATCTCTATCTAAAACACATCCTAGGACTCTCTAGGGGATAGAGGAAGGCTGCCACCATGAGGAGAAGTCCCTGGAGGCTCTGCCCATGAGGTCCCATCATTCCCAAGGCAGAGGAGAAGCTGTTCTTCCCGTTTTCCTCCTTTCTCTCTCCTCTTTCTCTCTCATATCACCTCCAGGACTAGTAGTACTTGCACGGCTTGAGGAGATCGAACCAGGCCAGATCTCTTTGAGGTTTCTTTATCAAAGTTTCTCCCCACAGAGCCCTCTACAACCTCGAAGTGGAATCACATCGATTGGTGGCTTGTGCGAAAAGTTACAACAGATTGATCTTCACATTCTCTCTCATATCGAGATCTGCACATACGAGATTATTGTCTCTTCGACAGCTCAAACCAGGCCAGATCTCTTCAAGATGTCTTCATGAAAGTTGTTCATGACATCCTCCTCTCCGACCTCCAACTAGAATCACATCAAACGGGGCAGTATCTGTTTAGTTTTGATTTTTACTTTCTTTTCCACATTTTACACATGTATACATGAGTTAGGATTCCTCTTTCTCCTCTTCCATGATTTCTCCCCATGCATATTCCTCCCCACGTTTTCCTACTACCGAAGAGGTTTAAAAACCACCCGCCAGGTCCGTTCCCTCCATGCTCCACATCTTCCTTTCATTTAAGAATAGCTACTACACTTAACATAGTCTAACAGGGTTTTATTTCTTGTTTTCGTTGTTTTGGCAGGCACCCAAGCGAAGATCCACGAGCGGCTCTTGTCCTCTGGCCGGTCGGAGGGCAGGAAGAAGGTCCCAACTATCATTCTTCCGCACTACAGAGGACGCGACAGAGGAGGGCGACGCGATAAGATAGACGCGCCCTGTACAAGCGTCGCGATAACAGGCCCATCGCGACTGGGTCACCCGTCGCGATCTCAGTAAGTCCACTGTCTTCTTTCCTGTTCCTAGCATAGTTAGCTTAGTTAATTCTATTTATGACAACTATCTAGGTGGCGATCACATTCCTATTTCCATATTATTAGATTTAATATCCTGTTGCGTGTCTTGGGGTGCACATTCCCCGTGATTACACCTTTTGGCGATCGCGATGGGACCTTCAGTTCTAGCTTCGCCGATTTTGCTTGTGTGCCTGCCATGATGATCTGTTTATGTGCTTATTAGATACCCTGTTAGGTTTGTTCCTTTGTCTTTCTTGTCCTTTTGTTCTCGGTTGTTAACGCGGCACATCGCGCCGCCGCGATAGCATCGCGTCCATAAGGGCGGACGCGACTACAGGTTCATGTTCTCCCTCTTCCTCATGAGTTGTTCCTTCACTGAAGGTGTATCCATGTCTTCCCCATGCTGTTCTGCTATGTATATTCGCACTTCTGTCTGTTAGAGTCCTGCTAGGGTTCGGGTTTTCCTTTTCTTTCTTTTGTAAGTTTTCGGGTTCTTTCACGGCGGGTCTTGAGGACACTACCAGGTCGCATTGTGGATGAGCATCGCGTCTACAGGTAAGCTTTGTGTGTTATTTCTTTGATCCATGTGTCGGTTTCTGGGTGCTTCATGACCTCTGCTAGATTGATCTTGTGATTTCATGCTCATATCATATGCTAGGTTAGTCTGTATGCTTTGTATTTGTGACTGACTGCTATTTTTCGGGGCTATGTTCATATCACGGCAGACAGCTCTGTCGCGATAGGGTCGCGGTGTATCTGGCCGTCGCGACTCTTCCTGAGACCCTGTTGGTCACCGTGCTTGATCATTCTTGTTACTTGTGCATACATTTTGGGCACTTAGGCCCTTGCATACACTATTGATCCCATTGTCTAGGTTCCCCCTTGGTTGAGTGAGCCCTCTCACCTACGACCACTCGTAGGTTGACTCGGGCTGCCTTCCAAGGACCTCCGTAAGTCCTCGTGACCGTACGCACGTTGCGGTTCACCGGGCTGGTTGTACCCGTTGCACCCCTAGTTTGAGACATCTCCCTGTGTGAGTTGTGTATCCCCCTTAGTATCACCGGAGTACTTGAGTTCATACCCATTAGGGTCTTCTTTAGCCGAGTGTATTTCAATTAAATCAATCCATTAAAAGGCTAAGTGATAACCCTAAAATCCTAACGCTTATCATGTTAACTTGGGTGTTTGCTTGAGAACTCCCTTCTCGTCCCTTTCTTGTGTGATTGTAACTGTTGTTGTACCCCTTATTTGTATCTTAGTGTATCCTTTTATTTCCCCATTTCTCATCCTCTCATGGCTCCTTCCCACTTCACCTATCCCCCAACCTCTCCCCCTCATGTAGACCCCTTGTCTCATGAGTCTATTCCAAATTTGGCCTAGTCCAAAGCCCATCGGGCCGATGAGGGTGCCAATTCCTGATCTATTTTGTCGCCATCTTCTTCTAATGGGGCCGCTGAATTAGAGAGCCTCCAGCTTGAAATGGGCCCTGACCAGGCCCGCGAATTGTTGTCCACCTTTGCTCTATGGTCTTCTTATAGGATGGGCTCAACAGGCCCACATTATCCTGCTCATTCTAGATCCACTCACATTGTCACTCCTGGATCGGGCCATCCTTTTGTTCAGCCCACATCATCACAACCGGCCCATTATACTCATCTGTTCGGACCTTGACTCTCGACTCCGCTCTCCTTCCCAGGCTGGCCCTCGCTATTCACGATGTACCTCGGCTCAGGACTTTCAATCAGAGTTCGAGTCCATGAAGCGAGAGCTTAGCCACCTGCGGAGGCAACTAAATCCCAAGCCCTCCTTCAATGACACACTTCCTGATTTTCATGGTCTCCGGATCCCTCCACTTTCTCAGCTCCCTGTTTATCGCAAATATAGTGGATCTAGAGATCCTTACATCCATCTGAAGGAGTTCCTCTATGACTCGGTGTCCTACCAACATGATCGCCGCTTATTGGCTTACCTTTTTAGGCGGTCGTTGGATGGACCCGTTTTAGAGTGGTTTTATTCCTTGCCTCCCGATGAAGTTGAGAATTTTGAAGTTGTCAAGGTCAGGTTCATACAACAATATCAAGACTGGGCCAGGCCCAGGTATTCAATGGCTGATTTGGTAGCTGAGCAGATGAAGCCTGGCGAGGAATTTGCAACTTATGCTGACCGGTGGCGTCAAATGTCCACGCATGCCCAAATGCACATCCCGGAAGAGGAGAAGATCAAGCTCATCATTGCCAATGCAACACCCATGTACCGCCACATTTTGGCTATGAACGACATCACATCCATGCAACCGTTATATAGTCATGCTCGCTTTATCAAAACACAACTCATTGACTCCCCCATGCCATCCTTGTTTGAGGCCCAAAAACCCAGTTACACATTTTAAGGGCCCACCTATGAGGGAGTTCAAACCCATGCCCAAGTTGATACCATCCACCACCCCATGTCTACCCACTTCGCTAACCACTATACACCTCCACCTCCATATACCCAACTCGCTCCACCTCCACAAGAACAACCACCTCGCCCGTGCCACTGCACCACACCATCCACTACTCATCTAACCCAACATCCACTTGGCCCAAAGCGAGCCCGTTATCATCCGTTGCCTGAGTCCCTTTCTGATGTCTTCATGGCCCTGATGTCCATCAATGCATTGCAACTCCCTCCAGAAAAGCCATGTTGGGACATGACAGTGGACCAATCTGAATATTGCTCGTATCATCACCATCCCGGGCATACAGTCGCGAACTGTTGCGAATTCCGGGATGTGATCTATGATCTAGAGGACAAGATAAACTGGGCCGAAATGCATAGACTCATCCTACATTGTGAAGACAAGGGCAAAGCACAGGGCTAGGGGCAGCAGCCCTCTCCACCACAGGCAGCGAAACAGCCACCCAAGCAACCGACAGCACAGTCAAGACAGCAAGTGCAAGCATTAAAGCAATTGTCATCTCCACCAGTTCAAGGCCGACGGCACTTCTTTACTTATCCTCCAAGTGCACCACACGCTCCGTCACAACCTTAACACCCCCCTCCGCCAACCCTTGCTCAGGCTATCACCACCACACCTACCGCATCGCACCCTGATGACAAGCTGTTAGCTCGACCCATTGTGTCGGTGAGCTGTCACTCATCTCCACCAACGCCGCAAACTGCTAACCCCTCCACTCCTACAAACCTTCCATCTTTACCCCTCGCCATCATCTCCACCCCACTACCACTTGCACCTGAGCAAGCCATTACCGCCACACCAAGTCTCGAGCAAGCTCCGCTCACCTCTGAGCCCGAGCAAGAGTTTCCTACTCCCAAGAGTAAGGCTACTTCAGCCTCTGAGTTGGAGGAAGAGCTCTCTCCGCACGAGCCTATTTTTTCCATCATTCGATCACCTCACATCAAGCCCTCCGCATCCGACGAACCCACCATAGCCACCATACATCCCATCACCACATCCCAATGGAGCGGGTGTGCATCACCAGCAGCATGCCTTGAAATTACTTCCCCTATGCAAGATGGACTGAGTGAAGGTAGTCTAGTTCTGGTCATGTGTTACGACCCTTACAACTACATCAGTCGCATGCCGGTCTGTGTCTTTATCTCAGGCACATTTGGGAAGGATGAGCCTTTATCTCCTCAGAAGAACACTGTCAAAAAAGAGTTCCCACGCCCTAGTGCCAGCCAGATCCAAAGCGGGGACGGTAGCCATTATGTTGCTTATTGGAAATGCTACCATTAATGCCATCATCACTCCTCGCTCAGTTATTTTGCATATGGCTGGTCAAGAGAAGGGGTTCTCTACAAATGTTGTGCTATCTCACGCGGCTGCTAAGGCCATCATGAATCAGCTGTCCCTCAAGGGGCAAGAAGTCACGCTGCCCGAAGCATCCAAATCCCTCCTTGCCATGTTTCAACCTAACCAGGGGCACATTGCTATGTCACCAAGAACACTCAAGGTTTTTCCAAGAGTCCTTTGCAATTTGCCTCAGCCTGTCAGTCAGTTGGCCATGCTAGTGCCACCCATCACACTCCCAGAAGCCTCCCCTCTTCAACTGTCAAGGGAGTTGGTCTTCATGCCAGATTGTCAGGCCAAGATGCCAAATCTCAAGTTGCTGGTACCACGCATCAAATTCCCATGGATCTGCACTATCCACTTGTCAAGGGAAACCCTCTCAGCAAAGGAGCCTATTTATGGCATTCCCCCATGGGTGTTTATAAAGGTTAGATATGCAAATGATAGACAAGGGGCAAGTGTGCACACGGCAGTCATGACAACTATAATTGATGAGAGAGTCGTGTGGCTGCAGAGAAGAGTGAGGCCATCTGCTGCCTGGTCCTGCTATTTAAGAAGACATGTCAAGATGAAACCGTCGTATCTGTCTGTGAGAGAAAAGAAGTTGTGGCGTCACAAGAAGAAATTTTCCAAGAAGCAAAGGAGGCTGAGATCAAGATTGAAATTCTTCAAGAAAAATATCGATCTCCCTATCTTGTCATCTCCTGACCTTGATCTTTCAATACTACTCATTTTGGTCAATTTGGTTCCCAAAGGAGGCGTCCGATCTCCCAATTCTGGACTAGTGCCACATTATTCCCCTCCTACTCCTTAGAGTCTTTGGACCCTCACTTATCTCTACCTCTTGAGCCACCCGATCACCCTCGGGGTTCCCAGGTTTTCTCTCCATATCCATCTGGGTCACCTGACTTTCTTCCTAATGCTCAGGATTCCCCTTTTCCTCTTCCACCAGAGCCTCCTAATTGTAGGCCGGGCCTACATCCTTCAGGGACATCCAATCTTGGTCCTGATTCCATTCCTTCCACTTCCCCTTCTGATCCTCCAGAACCTCCACCCTCTATCCTACAGTTCCTTCCTTCAACCCCTCCTAATTTTGGGTTTGACTCGATTCCTCCCTCACTACCTATTCGGGGTCCCGACCCTTTCTCTCACTATTCCCGAGGTTTTAGTCCTCACTAACATTTTTCTCCTCCTCTGTAAATCCTTCTTGTTTGAGGGTTCTTATCCCTCATCTTCATGTAGCGTCATGTCTCCCTCTTGTTTGTGTTGAGTTGGCTCCAATTCTTGCTGACCCCTACTTTTCACAGTTTCCTGCAAATGAGCTAATTAAAATCAACCAAAATCAAAGTTCAAAGACTAATGCAGGTCATTCTTTCAATAAAGGGGTCGCATTGCGCACAAATAACCATGCAAATATTTCTTTAAACACCAAACATCAAAGAGAATCATCTTAATTCACAACTAGAGTGGTCGAGTCAGTCTTAGGTTTACTTTGCTTCTACAGCACTCAGGCTAGAGATTGCTCTATGCTAGGGAACCGACGTTCATTCCCTGTCATTAAAGGTCACATTAAGCAAGGATCATCACACATTCACATGGCAACCTTAGTCGGCTCCTCTAGCAAACATCGCTGCTATTTAGGCCATACTTAGGAGGTGCAAAAGCTGTTCTCTTCTTTACTCGGTCGAAGTGCAGGGGCAAAAGGACTATTTAGGCGAGGCGACCAACCTAAGCACACCTTGATGAGAGGAAATCTCAAATAGGGACGGTCAATCAGGCCTGCAAGAGAAAATCCAAATAAAAGTGGGCAGAAGAACAAATGAAAGAAAATCAAGGAATAGGGGCATGACAAAGAGTGGCAGTATAGTTCCCCGCGGGACACCCTTGATCCCGGTCGTACGCATGTCCCAAACAAGAAACAGGCACAATGAAGTGACCAAAAGTCCCTCCTCAACAGATTGAACCTCTAAGAGGTATGCCGTGGAAGGAAGCTAAGCCTAATTTGTCCTTTAAAACTAATACTAGACTTATCCCCAAACTTTCATCCCTTTCTCTCTATAAGGCTGGGTCGTCTCCCGGGTATGGCCTTTGTAGTGGCACCGCAAGCTAGGGGCAACCATCTACAGGACGCCACCATCTTAATGCACATCCAACCTTTTGGTGGTCTTTAATGAAAGGTAATGAATGGGGACCCTTTTCCAGTAGTTTGATCTTGCTTTAGTGCTATAGTAGCAAGGGTGAGTACTTTCCGTCTCATGTGTCTTTTTAGCAAGGGCTAACGTCGTCTTTAGGCGTTATTCAAAATCTAAAAAAATCAAATATTACCAAAAATAAAAAAAAAATCAAATATTGCCAAAAATCCAAAAAAAATCAATATTGCCAAAATTCCAAAAAAATCAAATATTTCCAAAAAATCTAAAAAAACCAGATATTGCCAAAAATATAAAAAATAAAATAATTTCAAAACTCCAAAAAAATTAAATGTTTTCAAACTAAAAATAACAAAAATGAGCAGATCTAATCATACATGCTAAATGCGCAAGTACATTGGCTCCCAAGTATTGATCGCTCAGATCTCCACATTTCTTTATTACTTTTGTCTGAGTCTTGCTCACATCATCTTTACGATCTGTCTCTCCTCCTCAGTTTCAGTCATGATTTGAATTTCAAACTCATTATCCGACCAAGTCCTTCCCAAGTCCCATACATATCCTCATCTCAATGGCTCCATGAGAGGACTCTCTATGTGTGAACCTGAATGTTCTTCAGTGCTTTGTTTCAATCATGTGGATGACTGAGTTGTTTATGCTTGTTGTTGTTAGCTTGTTTAGTGCTTTGTTTATTGCTTCATTTACACACAAAAAAAAACCAAAAAAAAATCCAGAAAAAGCAAAACCCAAAAAATGGCGAGTTTTGCGCTCCACAGGTAAGTTCAGGTAAGTATCCCTATCCCTTCTCCCTTGCATTAGTATATGGTACTTATGCTACTATATTATCTCAAGGACTAGCTGGTTTTCAATGTGTTCTGGGATTTGAGTTCCCCTTCAACAAAACAGTGATAATCTAAGTACACATTGCTAATCGCTGGATAGGCCGTTGAGTTAAATAAGTTCGCGGACGATGGATTAAGGCCTACACTGCGGTTGCAAGTAGTCTCTTGACCCGTTCTTATTCGGCTTAACAATATTATCCTTGAGAATTTTCTATTTTCTCTTTTCTTTGCATATTGATTTGATGATTTCTTTTTTTTTTAGCCCAGCATGCATCATGTAGGACTTTGAGCTTCATGCCTCATGATTTGTCAAATGTTGCTTCCCTGGTGATGGTCAATCATGCTTAAGTTTCTTGAACAAGAAATCCTATTCCACTTACAATTTAAAGGTCTTCTTTGAACTAATCCTTGGTCTAGTTGGCCAGTATGACTTCTGTCTGGAATTTACTCCCTCCATTCATCTAAATCAGCTTAAATATCCCCCTGATCCGTCTGGTTGCAAACCGCTCCCAGGCCTTGCGTCATCGTGACCCGCCTAGACCGCACATGTCCTCCCAAGATGAAGCCTGCAGGCCAATTGGCTAGGGTACCTCTTAATCAAGAGGTTGATCATCCTTCTTCTGCTTTCCTTTTTGTCGTTCCAGATAGGAGCCGTCTGTGCTCACCCTTCCTTGAGGTTAGTTTAGAGTCTTCCAGAGAATTTCTATCACTTATTGGTTGTGACGGGTGTCTCTTTTACCTTGATGCCCACTTTTCAGTCCACTCTTCTTCATCCTCGCTCCATTCCATTTCATTACACTTCGCTCTCTTTCCGCTTCGCTCCCTTGCAAAGCGAGCATCAAGGAGGGGCAATCTGTAGACACCCATTTTCGGCCTATAAGTTGAGCACATTTCTTGTCCATATCATTGATGTCCCAAATTGATCATCACTTTGGAGTCCTTCTTTGGCCCATCAAGAGCCCATTTACCCTTAATTTCAAGCCCATTCTCAAGCCCATGGCCAAGATCCACTTGAAACATCAAAACTGTGCAATCTGCCCAATCTTGTGAACATGCCTTCACTTTGAGAGCATACAACTTCCTCATTTCTAAACCAAATCTGGTATATCATATTCTCATATTGTAGCCCTCTGAGTCTAGAATCCAACGCAATAAACGGCTCATCAATCCGATGTCTGTGGAGAGAGTTATGGCCCTTTTCGTGGGACCTACGCGGACTGTCTTATAGTTGCGACCTGGTGCATGGTCGCGGCAAGAACGCGGCCCCACGATCCGACGCGACAGCGCCATGCACGTAAACACGTTTTTATGTGATTTTCAGCCTCTCTCTCTATCCTAGAGCCTATCTAAAGTCCCTTTGAGTTGGATTACGATCCAAACCTTCTAACCTCATCCCTAGGGAGCCCCCAAGTCCATCCAAAATCTAGGTAGACTCTAGAACATCCCCACAACTTGGACTCTCTCTCTAACTCAGGATTGGACTCTATCTCAATCTAAAACACATCCTAGGACTCTCTAGGGGATAGAGGAAGGCTACCACCACGAGGAGAAGTCCCTGGAGGCTCTGCCCACGAGGTCCCATCGTCCCCAAGGCAGAGGAGAAACTGCTCTTCCCATTTTCCTCCTTTCTCTCTCCTCTTTCTCTCTCATATCACCTCCAGGACCAGCAGTACTTGCACAGCTTGAGGAGATCGAACCAGGCTTCATCTCTTCGATGTTTCTTCATCAACGTTTCTCCCCACAGAGCCCTCTACAACCTTGAAGTAGAATCACATCGATTGGTGGCTTGTGCGAAAAGTTACAGTAGATTGATCTTCACTTTCTCTCTCATATCGAGATCTGCACATGTGGGATTATCGTCTCTTCCACAGCCCAAACCAGGTCAGATATCTTCAAGATGTCTTCATGAAAGTTGTTCACGACATCCTCCTCTCCAACCTCCAACTAGAATCACATCAAACGGGGTAGTATCTGTTTAGTTTTGATTTTTACTTTCTTTTCCACATTTTACACATGTATACATGAATTAGGATTCCTCCTTCTCCTCTTCCATGATTTCTCCCCATGCATATTCCTCCCCACATTTTCCTACTACCCAAGGGGTTTAAAAACCACCCCCCAGGTCCGTTCCCTCCATGCTCCACATCTTCCTTTCATTTAAGAATAGCTACTACACTTAACATAGTCTAACAGGGTTTTATTTTTTGTTTTCGTTGTTTTGGCAGGCACCCAAGCGAAGATCCACGAGCGGCTCTTGTCCTCTGGCCGGCCGGAGGGCAGGAAGAAGGTCCCAACCATCATTCTCCCGCACTACAGATGACACGGCAGATGAGGGCGACGCGACAACATAGACGCACCCTGTACGAGCGTCGCGATAACAAGCCCACCGTGATGGGGTCACCCGTCGCGATCTCAGTAAGTCCACTGTCTTCTTTCCTGTTCCTAGCATAGTTAGCTAACTTAATTCTTATTTATGGCAACTATCTAGGTGGCGTTCACATTCCTTATTTCCATATTATTAGATTTAATATCCTGTTTCCGTGTCTTTGGGGTGCACATTCCCCGTGATTACAAGCACGTGAACGAAATTGCACAACTTTTCAAATATAGCAAGAGTGTCGAGTATAGCACAAAATAGCAAGATGGCCATAGCAAAATAGCACAAAGTATAGCTATAGCACAACTAGTATAGTATAGCACTTCTGTCAATAGACAATGAGAGAAGATAGCACTTTTGATTGTCATTTATATAGTCAAATTAGATAGCACTCGAGTGTAATGCCAAACACTCTGATTATTTAACTCCCATTGGCACTAGCACTTTCGGGCGCACATCCCAGACTAGATCGGGCCCTTTATATATTGCGAGGCATTGGTTATATTGTTTATCTTTAAGACAATCCCTCAACGGCCAATACAGAGTACCAATAAATAGATGAGAGCACTAGGTGAATAGACGAGATAGTAGAGTGAACGTGAATAGATGAGCGAGTAGAGCATAGATGAGAGCTAGTGGACATTACACATAACACGTCGAGTAAACAGGCGATAGTGACAGTTGCACAACACGCGCACCTGGTGTTGGCAGTCAGGTGGAACTCACTACCTTTCCATTGGCCATGTTAGGCACAGGTCCAGAGGTTCGGCGTGATTCAAGATAAGAGCGAACTTCTAATAGTCGTTTGGATCATATCGATCCCTAAAGGGGTATCTTAGGTGTTAGGGTACAACCGGCTCCTTGACCATGTGGGAACCCATGGATAGAGGAGACTTACAGAGGCCTTGAACAAAGACTCACTAGTCCGGCATAAGGAGTATCCGTCGGAGAGTTCGTCCAAGTCAAGAAAGAGGGTAATTATGGAAACAAGTGCTCGACGTTCTAGAGGAGTTCTACAACAGTGGAGCGTCGAGATCGGTGTTTCAAAATAACATGAAAATCGAGGACAAGTTCATTTATAATTAAGGCAATTTAATGGGCTAAATTACCAAATAGATTATGTCACATGTTCAAGCCAATTAAGCCATATTTGGATGGTTCAAAGTGTGTGCATGTGTCATGAACTCATGGATGGAAAGTAGTCATGTGTATGCATTTTAAGTCACATATAAATGTCCAATTTACTTTAAATGAACTTACTGCGGGTATACTGGAAATAAAGGGTACATGCACAGTAGGCAATTTGAGCATTTCAAAGCAAGGGTTTTTCTGCAAAATCCTATGAACGCGACGCACCCCAGTAAGGGTAGCGATGGGTTCAGGGTAGATCGCGATAGGTGTTTGAGTGGATCGCGACGGGTCTGTCATAACAGGGGGTCAGATCGCGACAGGGGCCTGTAAGGAACGCGACAAGCCGTTCATGCCACGCACAGCGATCGCGACGGTGATGCCTATCACGTTGAGAACGCGACTGGAAGATTTTCGCAACCAAACCTCAGAATGCGACCTATCAGGCCGTCGCGTTCTGGTGGTTTGTGCCCGAGTTCGATAGGAATCAGACATGTCTTGGATTGCGGACCAGACTTTCCCTGTTTTGACACAGGTTGTTCTAAAACTAAGAACAAATTGTATAGTGCATAAAAAATCGTGACACTAGTTTTAAACAGATCCAGACATGCATGGGTACTTCCAGTAAATCAGAATCGGAGAGCAACAACGGTTTCAATATGGTTTAATAGAGAGTATTCATGACGAACATGGAAATGTGTACAGTAGGGATCAACGAATTAAAACACATGATAGGGTGTACAAAAATTAGGGCTTCCAGTGGCAAATGAAACCTAACATCCATCAGAATCTCCATTAAAAATTTCGTGGCATGAGATTAAGTGTAGAAGGGGAACAAGATTTAATAAGGGGGTTCGGGGTCAAGATAAGTGCAGAACTTCCAAAATCAAAAGTAAATATTGACTCGATGATAAATCATGAAACTTGAGGGTATTGCTCATGATGATGGGAAGAACCTATAGTTAAAATTTTAGAGGTTATGCTCGTGAGAATGCCTACCTTTAGATGTTTTACTTCTCTAGGGCAAGAACTTGAAGAACTCGGGGAAGAACTTGGGAGATCTCTCTTCTCCACGAATTCTCCTCCTCTTGGCCTCTCTTCCTGATCCAGCAACCCCTTGGCACGAGCTAGGGCCACCCATGAGGGTTTTAGGAGAGTATTTAAGCATCTCCCCATTCTATTTCCTACTATGACTCTAAATCCCTTTTTATTCCAAATTTCCTAATTCCTTCTCCCCTTTTTAGGCATGAGTTCTCCTAACTGGTGGGCAACCCATTAGGGTAGGTTTAGGAATCCCATTCCAACTCAAACTTCATTTTTAATGTATTAAATACTTCTTTTATAATTAAGCATCATTTTAGTTATGAATTTAGGGTAATTTCCCATTATTCCCCTTTTAAAAATTCCTATTTTGGCCCACTAAATTCTATTGGGTCAATTTAATAATGTCCAATACTTCTTTTCATTTAATGGGTTTTATTTATTTCTCTTTCCATTAATTTCCTATGTCATTTATTTTCTTTTAATTGATTTTTCTAATAAATCAAAAATTTTAATATTATGTAAAAATTTTTTTTGTTCAATTATTTAGGTTGCTACAGAACCCCAAAGCAAGCCAGCAGACCCGCAGCCAACAAACACCAAACCAGATGGCGACAAGGACACTGTCGCTACCTGAAGGCAGAATGCGACAAGGATCCTATCACAACCAGAAAGCGACACATAGGGTGTTGCCTTCAGATTTAGAATGTGACGTATCGAACCTCTGTGTTCCTCATCTGAAGGTAGGGCCCTTGGGGTAGAACCTCCCCAAGTTCCACACCCCAAAGGGCCACAAGGCCAAGACCCACACAGGAGGACTGGCCTCGTGCCAAGTTGGAGAGACCTCCCTCTAGCCAATTTGGACACGAGCCATCCTCTGTCGTGATCGGAACTCAGAGACTAAAAATCAGAGGGGAACGCGACGGACAACATGTCGCCACCAGAATGTGACAGGTTGCACGTCGCCTTCTGTCTGGTGTAGCGACAGCTAACCTGTCGCGACCCCAAACAGAATCCTGAACTGAGCATTGGGGCCAAACCATGGTCCCTCAAGCTACAAAACTACCTCCAAACACAAGGGGGAGGGGAGCATACCACGAATACAAGTAAAAGAGGGCTCGAGGGAAACACACCACCTCTCCTCGCCCACACACAACATGCACGAAGCTTTAAACACGTAGACGGAGCACCACCGGCAAGCGTCCATCCGTGCGAAACCACAAGGGAGCTCACGAGCACGGAAAAGGACCGCCTAAAATTAAGCTCCATCTACACTAACAGGTATGGGAACAAGAGATCCCTACCGGAAAGGAAGAACCAAACCCACAAGGGGCCTTCACGATGGCTAGAACACCTCCTCCTCGCTCCACGACGCTCCGCCGCTCTACCACGAGCTCACCGGCGACTCCACCACGCCCAAGCCGCCGGAGGAAGAAGGGGGAAGCCTCCCCACCTTGGAGAGGAGAAGGGAAGGAGAAAGGAAAGAAAAGAGAGGAAAGAGGCGTCTGCTAGGCTTAAGGCCTCGGAACTGCGGTCGCGACATGATGTCTATCGCGTTCTCAACCAGAATGCGACGCCCACATCGTCGCCTTCTCAAAAGCTCAGACAGGTTTTCTGCCAAGCTGACAGCCTCTAGACCACATGTCACACATACATGCTACTCAGGTGAACGCGACAGCTGGCACGTCGCCTTCACACCTGCACTGCAGACACATGGCACACCAGCCAACAGACAACAGGAACACGACACAAGGGCCGTCGCCTTCTCAACTATAAGGCGATAGGGAACACATCGCGTTCAGAATGCGACACCTCGATCCGTCGCGATCCCAAGGACAACACCAAGGAAGCCAAAACTCGAAATGTTACAGAGGCACTGGAAACAGGACTAGCTGGGGACTAGTATGTCTACCAATGTCTGTTTCCCCAACCACGAGCGTGCTACAAGCGACCGCTCACCCACAAACACGTGTCGCTGCCCAATGTCGTCTTTCCCTCAGCCGGATGTACAACTCAAACTCAGGAGTGAGGTTGTCCAGGAAGATGACACAAACCTCGATGGTACGCACTGTACCGGGACAAACCCCGAGCACTCGGTGCTGGGGACCTGACTAGAGAGGTAACCTCGGAAGGTGTTATGACCTGAATTGCTATCCACACATTTCCACACAAAACCTATTGTTATCAACCACGATACGAGTCAACACAACCTACACGTGTCCTACATTGCCTTGCCAACACAGCCCAAGCAGTGTGGGACAGGAACCAGACAGATTGGCCACAGAATATTTATGCTCGGGTGGCCTCATTTCAAAATGCGTCCAACACAGTGGACGTTTTTAGACGACTTAATTGTGACAGACTCACCTGACACCTTAAAGGTTGAATCACGTCGTATGGTTTTGTCGCCTTTCAGGTGACAGAACTCATACTCAATTTCCACTCCGGAAAACACACCACAGGACCACACATGCATGCAACACAGGAATTAGCAGGTTATATGAAACCCTAATCATGATCACTATGATGCCTAAGCAATCTCCACAATAAAAACCTCATTTCCTAACCTACACATTCCACACAAAGGAAAACGGGGTAGAATTCCCCTACCAGCAAATGAAACGCAAATCAGATAATATCCCGGCATTCCCCGCGCTCTGAAGCACCTCCTCGCATCGGAATCACGCTGAACGGACTTCAAATGGCCAAGAATCACCCAAATCTCCCTTTAAAAACCCGTAGCCATCTTCTCCCAGCTGAACAGTGCAAATGCACTGTTCGGCCAAACCTAGAAGCCCAAAACACAGTAAGTCAAAATTGCATCGAGTCTTCTCGCCGTGTTTAGAAATGCGTCCGACATCAGCAACGCGTTTAACTCCCGACGTCCCTGCGTGCGCCACGCGGCACGCATGCAGCGGCGCCCACATAACTGCGGTCGAAAATAGCGTCCATTCAGGTGGACGCGTTCAACTAAGAGACGCGTCGTCTGTGTTAGACGCGTTCTTAGTGAACCCAGCAGAGGCCTGTTTTGGGCTGAGATGCCCAGCCCTCCAGCCTCCCACCTACACTGTAAACCTCTAAAAAAAATAAAAACATAGGTAGACCTACATGGTCTACCAATGGGCCATACATTGGCCTCCAAAACCCGATAAACCACAATCCGAACATACCAGATATTACATTAATATCACCTAAAAATAATTTCATCCTCAAAATTAAAGGAATAAATGTAAACACAGTTCAACATGCATGCAACTATCACTTAAGAAAAATTAAGTAACGCTTACTCAAACAAGTATGGATATGTCTTGTACATTTCTTCGGCCAACTCCCAAGTGTCTTCACCACCTTGCCTGTTTTCCCATCTGATCTTTACTAACTCAATATCTTTATTTTTTAATTTCTGTGTGCGGCGGCCTGTAATCATCACGGGATACTCTGGTATGGACATATCCGGCTTCAAATCATCTCTTTGATAGCTAACTACATGGGTGGGATCACGAATGTACCTTCTTAACATTGAGACGTGGAACACGTCGTGTGCATCAGTGAAGTCCGCTGGAAGCTCTAATCTGTATGTTGTTTCTCCAATTCTTTCCACAATCTGGAACAGACCCACATATCTAGGACTCAACTTGCCCTTCTTGCTGAACCTCATCACACCTTTGGTTGGAGAAACCCTCAAAATACATAATCACCAACCTCAAACTGTAGAGGCCTACGCTGTGTATCCGCATAACTCTTTTGCCTGCTCTGCGCCATGAACCTCATTTGGTACTCCAACACCGACAAATTTCCTTGCTGAAGTGTTCTGAATTGCTCCCTCTCAGCTTTCTAAATTTGCACCGGAAAGAAAGTATTATTGACTGCTTCAAGAAACTCAGCCCATGTGATGATATCCTCCGCTCATCCTATGAACACAGTCTGCATCTTAAGTCTCCACCACTCTTGTGCAAAACCTCTCAACTGATAGGTAGCCAGAATAACTCTGTCCATCTGTGGACACCTCATAGTAGAAAATACCCTCTCTATTTCATGCACCCAATGTTCAGCTGTGTCTGGATTCGGACCTCCTGAGTACGTAGGTGGCCGCAACTGTAGAAACCTCTACACTAACATCGTGAAAACTCCTCCATACTTACTGACCTTTATGGTACAACTGGAGGCATAGGTACTACAGGTAGTACCTCTGCTCCATTTGGCGGTGCTAAAGGTGCTGACACTACCTCCTCCTGAACCGGTGGTACTCTTGCTGGCTGAACCGGTGGCTGCTGATCTAGCTGTGTCCGAATCTAAGTAATGCTATCCCACAATCTCTCTATCATTTGGTGCATAGTCTCCTCTGGATCATCACCACCACCTCCCCAATCTCTTCTATCAGCCATTTATAAACTCTGCATATACAACATTCCATCCACAAAATACACAAGCATATCATTACAAAAACAAATCCAACTACCAGTAGCAGACTATAGTAAGAAACATACTATGTACAATTCATGTTTCCTCATATTTACACGGACCTTGCTTTGATACCAAATGTGACGATCCTCGTCGTTCAGGCCCGTTAACCCAATAACGTGCCCAACATGAACCCGCCTCCCACGATCGGGCCAAAGCCTCGCAAGGATATCATTCATACATGTCCGTGGAATATAAAGAAACACATGTTGAACACACACAAGATACCATATATCACATATATTCGCATGAATGTACATATTCAATTCCATACATAAGTCATTAAACAAGTACAATAGCCCGGGACAAACTTCCAAGGCTACACAAGTAAAGACTTTACTCTGCTGGTGGTGAAGGCCCGACTCCACTATGGTGCGGTCCCGAACTAGAAGAGGGACAGGAACCCTCCTGCTCTCCTTCACCTGGAAGAAGAAGGGGTGATCCTCACAAGTCACTACCTCAGTAGGGTAACTCCCCCAAAGTTGATAAACATAATGAATAACAGATATAATATGTAAAGCTGTAAGGAAGTTATCATATAACGATGTCTACGCATGATGCTACAGCTGTAAGTAAGTAAACAGTAAACCACAACACGTGTACAAGCAACAGAAGGGTACGCCACACACAAGTCATGAAGACTGGTTCGCGACACCAGCCACAGACCTGGACCAAAAACACAAGTCCACCTCTCAGTCTCACAGCCATGAACGAAAGGTCCAGCTTCCTCTCCACCTCAATAAGACAAGAACTGTGTAGACAAACTAACACCACACCTGCAGGCTACACTGCTGCAGGTCTAAGCCTGACACCTTTAAGGACTCCGGCCGACAACCCTAAAGTGACGCACTGGAAATAGGACTAGCTGGGGACCAGTACATTTACCGGTGTCTGTTCCCCCAACCACGAGCGTGCTACAAGCGACTGCACACCCATAAACACGTGTCGCTGCCCAATGTCATCTTTCCCTCAATCGGACATACAACTCAAACTCAGGAGTGATGGTGTCCAGGAAGATGACACAAACCTCGACGGTCGCATTGTACCGGGACAAACCTCGAGCACCCGATGCTGGGGACCCGACTAGGGAGGTAACCTCGGAAGGCGTTATGACTTGACTTTCTATGCACACATTTCCACACAAAAACTCTCGTTATCAACCATGATACAAGTCAACACAACCTACACGTGTCCTACATTGCCTTGCTAACACAGCCCAAGTAGTGTGGGACAGGAACCAGACAGACTGGCCACAGAACATCTATGCTCAGGTGGCCTCATTTCAAAACACGTCCAACAAAGTGGATGATTTTAGATGACTGAATCGTGACGGACTCACCTGACGCCTTAAAGACTGAATCGCGTCATCTTGTTCCGTCGCCTTTTAGGTGACTGAAGCCAGACTTAATTTCCACTCCAGGAAACACACTACAGGGCCACACATGCATGCAATTCAGGAATTAGCAGGTTATATGAAACCCTAATCATGATCACTATCATGCCCAAGCAATCTCCATAATCAAAACCTCATTTCCTAACCTACACATTCCACACAAAGGAAAACAGTGTAGAATTCCCCTACTTGCAAATGAAACGTAAATCCGATAATATCCTGGCGTTCCCCGTGATCCAAAGCACCTCCTCGCGCCGGAATCATGCCGAACGGACTTCAAATGGCTAAGAATCACCCAAATCTCCCTTCAAAAACCCACAGCCAGCTTCTCCCAGCTAAACAGTGCAAATAAACTATTCGGCCAAAGCCAGAAGCCTAAAACACAGTGAGTCAAAATCACGTCGAGTCTTACCACCGCATTTAGAAACAGATCTGACATCAGCAACATCACTGCATACGCCACGCGGTGCACATGTAGCGGCACCCACGTAACGGCGGTCAGAAATTGCATCCATTCAGGTGGACATGTTAAACTAAGAGACGCGTCGTCTGTGTTGGACGCATTCTTAGTGAACCCGACAGAGGCCTGTTTTGGGCTGAGATGCCCAGCCCTCCAGCCTCCCACCTTCACTGTAAACCTGTAAAAAAAAAACATATGTAGACCTGCATGGTCTACCAATGGGCCATACATTGGCCTCCAAAACCCTATAAACCATGATCCGAACATACCAGATATTACACAGCTCCCCCTGAGTATGTGAAGATTTCAAAAAGATACATTGGACCCTCCTTATACTGGCACAATTATACCAATCCACATCGATATAAATGGCGTCATTACAGTGGGACATTTACCCAACACAACACAATAGGTTGAAACGCACATGAATATCAATGAGTATAGCGGAAATAAAAGAGAAGTTTTATTCCATCATCATTCACATAATTCCATAGTCTATATAGGAAATGTAAATAACAATTGTCCACATTATACATGTCCATATGAATAACATTGTTTACATACTATGAAAAGAAATGTGTAAACCACACAATGAACTCCACAAGCAGCTACTCCTCTCGCTCTGAGTCGCTCCTCATTATGTCCTCCTCAAGTATGGGGACACCTGTCTCACCTGTATGTTAAAGCAAGTATGAGTCTTTCAACAAGACCCAGCAAGCAATCTAAAGGCACATCCTTACACATATCACACACATACTAGTCTTTTAAATAATAAGAGATACATGGCACATGCTTCATGACAAATAAACAAATATCCATGAATAACCTATAGCATGCTTTCCACACATAGTATGTAGCATGATTCATGGATTCAATTTCCATTCATATCATTTCACAATTTTTACATAATTAAAGCATGGAATTATGCACATAGTAACTAGAAATCCTAGCATGATATCTAATCATTTTCACATGCTTTTATAACATTTATTCACATTTTAAGCTTGTTGTTTAACATGAATAATTCTCATTCACATGGTATCACATTTTTTCACTTGCTATCACATTCACATAACACTTTCACATATTTACATCATTCACACTTTTACACTTAATTGGTCGTGACACATAGTCCGAACCACCATAAAGAAGGACACACATTCAGATAACACATACCCGTCACCTAGGCAATACAGTGATGAATCCTAGTAACTGCGCAGAATTGGGAGAAGCCTTCTCCACCCTAACTAGTGGTGCTTGTCCACCTCTAGAATTTCATCCTAATGCCCATAGGATATCACATACACAATGAGCCTTCCTATAGGGACTTTTCTATAGTACGGCTCCACAACCTTCTATGGTAGCAGTGTCAATGTCAGCACATATTACACATTAACACTGAATCACATGGTTTACATTATTCACATGCACTATTTAACTCATCCACATGCATTTTAAACAAATAAACATGTTTCAGTTTACAAAACTTAGTATGACTATTCCACAGTGTTAAATCAACATAACAGTGCCCTAACATGCTGCAATTCTCTTGAAATTACATGATTTACATTAAACACACTTATCATGGCTTAAATACCCTTTTAAAAGTCAAATAGTACTCACAGTTATCAAAATAGTATAATATTTTTATCACAGGCTTCATAAAGTTAATATGTCACATGCCTAATTTTTCAGATTTTTTTGCAATAGTAAAACAAATTTTAATAATTTAAAAAGATTTCATGCTAGTTTAGCAAATTATTAACTTAAACATGGTTCACAGCAAAACAGTCATTCCTAACAATTCAAAAACATGGAAACAGTAACCATAAGATCATGGAAATTTTCTGAAACCCTAACATGCAACAAAACTATTTATTTGGAATTAAACACTGCTAAACATGCTTATTTTCTAAATATAGAATTCTTTTATTATATATAATCATACTCAGAAAGTTGACAGAACCTCATGATATGACCTACAGACCTTGCCTAATATACACTAATTTTTACAGCATGTACAGATAACCAAGAGTTTGAAATTCACAGCACAGAGATTAAATCACAGTTCTGAAAATCCTAAAGAACTTGGAGTCAAGGGTCTTGCCGCCAACATGGGTTAACGGCACACAATGCTGGCGTCAACTCAAGAACTTGGTGGGAACAAGGTTGCCGTCAACCTCCTGTCTGCAGAAGTACAGACCGAACTCAAATAAGAAGGTGAATTGGGGGTTCCAGGATGCAAATAAAAATCTCTAAAATTCCTGATACCTAAAGGGCATGTCTAGGTATGTTAACCCTCGATTACATGCCTACAAATAAATCTAGGAAGATCAAATTTCGTCGAAGAAGCCCTCCTCAGTCAAGCCAAGAAGGTGCAGAATCCCCTCCCGAATCTGGTCTTTTCGCTGATGTAGATGGATCTCTTGGAGTCGGGGAAGATTCCTCAATAGTTGGAGCACCTTTCAGTCGAAGTAGATCGCTGGAAGAAGCTCTCCAATCGCCGGATCAAGCTTGAGAAGTTTAGATTTTCTCACAAGAAACCCTAGGTTTTCCTTTAGAGCCAAAGGTCTCAATCTGAGCGAAAAACTGCTGGTTTTATAGGGCTAATGGGTCGGGGTACGATTAGCATTAGGTTTCTACCGTTGGGGATAGTTTCCTAATCAAGAACCGGAGAAAACGCAGTCGTTTTCAGATCTGGAATCGCAACATAAATGGAGAAGTACACGGCCACTTTGCTGCCATTAATAAGAAGTCAACGTCCATCGATCTGGACGTCAATCTCCCCTGCCCATGAAGTCAATGGCACACTGGTTGCCGTCAACCTACCCTTAATGTCAATGGATGTTGATGTTAACTGGGATTGTCGGCAGCAAATAGAAATATCAATAAACATACATACACAATATAAATACATATAATATGTACAACATTATTTAAATATAATATGCATAGAATTAAATAAATACAATATGTACAGAAATTAACATGTATATACATATGCACATAAGTAAGTAAATAAACATGCTATTTACAACAAATACAATATGTACATAAATAAACATAATATGAATAAAGTTTGAGGGCCTTACACCCTCTCCCCCTAAAAGAAAACTTCGTTCTCGAAGTTAGAATAAAAAATACTAACCAAACAAATGGGGATACTTCTTCTTCATGGTGTCCTCAAGCTCCCATGTAGCCTCCTCCCGAGAGAAGTTCCTCCATAACACCTTCACGGATGCAATACTCTTGTTCTTGAGATGCTAAACCTTCCGGTCTAGGATAGCTACTGGTTTCTCTACATACGACAAGTCTGGCTGAATCTCCACTAGCTCGTGACTAATAATATGAGACGGATCTCGCACATACCACATGAGCATAGACACGTGGAAAACTGAGCATACACTAGCTAACGCTGGGGGTAAAGCTAGCTCATATGCCATGCTGCCCATCCGCCTGAGAATCTCAAACGGGCCAATGAATCTCGGACTCAACTTGCTATGCTTGCCAAACCTAACAATGCCTCGGGTAGGCGAAACCTTAAGAAATACATGCTCGCCAACCTCGAACTCCAATTCCTTCCTTCTGTTGTCAGCGTAGCTCTTCTGCCTATCCTGTGCCACAACCAACCTCTACCTGATAAGCTGAATCTTATCTGAAGTCTCCTGTACCAACTCCAGACCAACTAGCTGCCTATCCACTCTCTCCTCCCAGCACAAAGGAGATCTACAGGACCGCCCATACAAAGCCTCAAACGGAGCCATGCCAATGCTCGCATGATAACTGTTGTTGTAGGCGAACTCCACAAGAGGTAAATGACGCTCCCAATCACCCTTCCAATCAAGCATGCACGCTCTCAACATATCCTCGAGCATCTGGATAGTCCTCTCGGACTGGCCATCTGTCTGAGGGTGAAACGCCAAACTAAGCTTCAGCTAAGAACCCAAAGCCACCTGAAGACCCTACCACAACCTCGATGTAAACCTCAGGTCTCGATCAGAAATAATGGACTTCGGCACACCATGTAACCTCACAATGCTGCTAACATACAGCCTAGCCAAACTCTCCACTCACTGCTTCTTCTTCATAGGTATGAAATGAGCCGTCTTGGAGAAACGATCTACAATCACCAAAATCGAGTCATTACCCTTAGCTGATCTGGGAAAACCCGTCACAAAATCCATAGTGATTGCTTCCTACTTCTATACCGGTATCTCCATCTTCTGCATAAGGCCCGATGGTCGCTGACGCTCGGCCTTCACCTGCTGGCACACTAAGCATCTGGACACGAACTCGGCCACATCCTTCTTCATACTAGACCACAAGAAAGATCTCTTCAAGTCTTGATACATCTTGGTGTTGCCTGGATGAATGGAAAACCTCGACCTGTGAGCTTTTGCAAGTACATGCTTACGAACATCCACAACATCGGGAACACAAACTCGGTGCTGGAATCTAATGACACCGTCCTCATGACGAGCAATGCCTGCCTTGCCCACCATCTCCTGAAGCCTAGGATCAGCACTCTGCTGCTCGATCACCTTTTCTAGAACCATGGATCAGATAGATAACTGAGCCACGAAAGCCTGACACAATTGTGGCTCTAACTCAGTCATAGCACAGGCTGCATCTTCAAGCATCTTCCAATCCTGCAGAAGCAAAGACCTCTTCCTGCTGACTGCATCCGCCACGACATTCACCTTACTTGGATGGTACTGAAGCTCGAAGTCGTAGTCCTTGAGAAACTCAATCCACCGTCTCTGCCGTAGGTTCAACTCCTTCTGTAAGAAAAGATATCTCAGACTCTTATGGTCTGTGAACATCTTGAACTTGACACCATAAAGATAGTGTCTCCAAATCTTCAGTGCATGAACCACAACCGCTAACTCCAAATCATGGGTCGGATAGTTACGCTCATGCTCCTTTAACTGGCGAGAAGCATATGCAACTACCTTACCATGTTGCATCAACACACAACCAAGACCTATCTGAGAGGCATCAGAGTAGATGGCAAAACCCTCTGCACCACTAGGCAAGATCAACACAGGTGCAGATGTAAGCCTCTCCTTCAGCAACTAAAAACTACTCTCGCAATCATCAGACCACACAAACTTCACACCCTTCCTGGTTAGCTTAGTCAAAGGTGCGGCTATAGATGCAAAGCCCTCAATGAATTGCCTGTAATAGCCTGCTAAGCCAAGAAAACTCTGAATCTCCGATGGGGTCCTGGGAATCTCCCAATCTAGCACTGCCTGGACCTTCGCCAGATCAACTGCAACTCCAGCACCTGAGATAACATGCCCAAGGAAATGAACCTCGCACATCCAAAAATCGCACTTACTGAAACTAGCATACAACTTGTGCTCTCGGAGAACCTCCAGAACAACCCTCAAATGCTCACGGTGCGTAGCCTCTTCAGGAGAATAGACTAACACATCGTCAATGAACACCACTACAAAGCTATCCAAATATGGCCTAAACACCCTGTTCATAAGATCCATGAACGCTGCAGGGGCGTTAGTCAGACCAAATGGAAGTACAAGAAACTCATATTGTCCATAACGAGTCCTGAAAGCAGTCTTGGACACATCTTCATTCTTGATCCTCAACTGATGATAACCGGACCACAGATCAATCTTAGAGAACACTGATGCATTCTGCAGCTGATCAAACAAATCATCAATCCGCGGCAAGGGATACTTGTTCTTCACTGTCACCTGGTTGAGCTTTCTATAATCGATGCACAGCCTAAGGGAACCATCCTTCTTCTTTACGAACAATATAGATGCGCCCCATGGTGACAAACTAGGGGAATGAATCCCTTATCTAGCAAATCTTGCAACTTCTTCCTCAGCTCAACTAACTCCGCTGGTGCCATCCGATATGGAGCCTTAGAGATAGGAGAGGTGCCTGGAAGCAACTCTATAGTGAACTCTATCTCCCTAGCCGGTGGCAATCCAGAAAAATCATCAGGAAACACGTCTAGAAACTCCTGCACTACTTCAATCTCCTCAAGGGTCGGTGACTGATCGGCCTTAAGGACTAAGACCACATTGGCAAGAAAAGCATCACAACCCTTGTTCATCATCCTCATCACCATCATGAAGGAGATCACAAACCTTCCCGCTAAGTTCCTTGGCAATGGATGTGAGAACTCATCCTCACCAGGAATATGGAAAGTAATCTTCTTCCCTCTACAATCCACCAAGGCATAGTGCTCCTCAAGCCAATCCAGACCAAGAATGGCATCATAGTCCTTCATCTTAAGCAAGTAGAAGCACCCGAACAAGCCTCGGTCCTCAATGCACACAGGTAAAGACGAAATGCACTTCTTGGTTGCTATCGTACCTTCCGGTGTGTGCACAAACAAAGGGACTTCTAACTCCTCAGACTCAATTCCGGACTCTACTACTAACTGCTTGGCAAACCACTCGGAAATGAACGAGTGTGTGGCACCTGTATCAAACAATACCCAAGCATGCACACCCATGACTAGAACTGTACCTTCCATGATGTTCTCAACCTACTCTGCATCCACTCGTGCTAGTGCAAACAATCGATCTTCGGCTCGAGGCCTTCCCAGTCTCCCTGTCACTAGCGCTGCTGCTGCTGGGGCTGGTGCTGCTCTCTGCACACCCTGCTGAAGACTGGGACAATCTCGGATCTGGTGCTCAGTGCTGCCACACTTGAGACACTTCCCTACCAACTTCCAACACTCGGTACCTCCATGTGTCCTTCCACAGTGAGGACACGCCTTTTTGTCGTTGGACCTGAAGCTAGGTGATTGCGGTGTAACTGCTTGCTGACTAGGAGTCACCACTGGACGCTGGGGTGACTGGTACACTGCCTTCTTCCTGTCTTGCTGCTGGAAAGGTGGTGCAGACCTCTTCTGAGCCTCCCTCTTCTCCTCCAAATATTGGTCCATCTCGCTCTCCTGCCTGGACGCTGTGCTGAGAGCCTCATCTATGGTGCGGTGGTCAAAAGCCACAAGCTCAACCTCAGTGATGGTTTGAGGCCCATCACAAACTTCTTAGACTTCTTGTGCTCATCAGCAACTATATGGGGAGCATATTTAGAGAGCTCGGCAAACCTGGCCTCATACTCCAGAATTGTCATGAAGCCCTGAGTAAGAGAGAGAAACTCTTGCTCCATCTTGTCCTGAATGTGCTCGGGGATGAACTTGGCCCGAAAAAACCTCGTGAACTCAGCCCAAGTTACCTCAATAGCACCATCCTCGTACCTGGTGCATAGTATAGAGGCCCACCAAACATCGGCTCTCTCCTGCGAAACACAACCCATAAGCACCAATCTAAACAAAACCCTAACTTAACACAAGTACATAAACATTAAGTACCTATAGCATGTAGGTAGCCAGGCTGGCATTATCTTCCTTAGCACACCTGATGGCTCGGAATATCTTCTCAACTTCCCTCATCCAGCTCTCTGCCAAGAGGGGCTAACTCTCCCCCTTAAAAGAAGGCGGAGCATCCTCTTAAACCTCTCTATGATGGAAGGACCACCATGGCCATGCTCCTGAGGAACTAGAGCTGGAGCCTGAGCTGGAGACAACAAACAACATAAGCAATACATAACAACCATGCATTTAACAAAACAGACTATTCCTATTTACCAACTCTAACTTGAGCCTGCAACTGAGCCTGCAGTGCCGCCTAAGTCTACGTCTGGGTCTGCATCGCCTGAACCAGGCCTTGCATGAACACATCGTAGTCCACAGGTGGTGGTGGAGGAAGTACTGTGGGACCCTGGGGTGCTGGGGCCTGCTGCTCACCCCTCTCCTCACGCCTCTACTCATCCTCCCAAGCCTGAGCACCACGCCTAACATGGCTCGCCATAGCCTGTAAAACAATAACTTAGTTAAAATCCAAATTACTTAATCCTAACCATTTTTATCTATCTTTAACTCATTATTAGATATTTTCCACATATATGGACAAATTCTATAAAGACTTTGCAATATTGTGAAGATGATGGAATATTCATGTACTATCTCAACCTATATCTCTGATACCAATCTCTGTAACGACCCTCCTTATACCGGTACGATTATACCAATCTACATCGATATAAAAGGTGTCATTACAGTGGGACATTTACCCAACACAACACAAAGTTGAAACGTACATGAATATCAATGAGTACAACGGAAATAAAAGAGAAGTTTTATTCCATCATCATTCACATAATTCCACAGTCTATACAACAATTGTCCACATTATACATGTCCATATGAATAACATTGTTTACATACTGTGAAAAGAAAAGTGTAAACTACACAACGAACTCCACAAGCAGCTACTCCTCTCGCTCAGAGTCGCTCCTCACTATGTCCCCCTTAAGTACGGGGACACCTGTCTCACCTGTATGTTAAAACAAGTATGAGTCTTTCAACAAGACCTAGTAAGCAATCTAAAGGCACATCCTTACATATATCACACACAGGCTAGTCTTTTAAATAATAAGAGAGATACTTGGCACATGCTTCATGTCAAATAAACAAATATCCATAAATAACCTATAGCATGCTTTCTGCACATAGTATGTAACATGATTCATGGATTCAATTTCTATTCATATCATTTCACAATTTTTACACAATTAAAGCATGGAATTATGCACATAGTAACTAGCAATCCTAGCATGATATCTAATCATTTTCACATGCTTTTATAACATTTATTCACATTTTAAGCTTGCTGTTTTAACATGAATAATTCTCATTTACATGGTATCACATCTTTTCACATGCTATCACATTCACATAACACTATCACACGTTCACATATTCACATCTTTCACACTTTTACACTTAATTTGCCGTGACACATAGTCCTAACCACCATAACGAAGGACACACATTCACATAACACATACCCGTCACCTAGACAATACAGTGACGAATATTGGTAACTGCGCAAAACCGGGAGAAAAGCCCTCTCACCCTAACCAGTGTTACTTGTCCACCTCCAGGATTCATCCTAATGCCCATAGGATATCACTTACAGAATGAGCCTTCCCATAGAGACTTTTCTACAGTACTGCTCCACAGTCTTCTATGGTAGCAGTGTCAATGTCGGCACATATTACACATTAACACTTAATCACACGGTTTACAATATTCACATGCACTATTTAACTAATCCACATACATTTTAAACAAATAAATATGTTTCAATTTACAGAACTTAGTATGATTGTTCCAAGGTGTTAAATCAACATATAGTGCCCTAACATGCTGCAATTGTCTTGAAATTACATGATTTACATTAAACACACTTATCATGGCTTAAATACACTTTTAAAAGACAAATAGTACTCATAGTTGTCAAAATAGTGTAAACTTTTTATCACAAGCTTCATACAGGTAATATTTCACATGTCTAATTTTTCAGATTTTTTGCAATAGTAAAACAAATTTTAATAATTTAAACAGATTCATGCTAGTTTAGCAAATTATTCACTTATACATGGTTCACAGCAAAATAGTCATTCCTAACTGTTCTAAAACCTGAAAACAGTAACCATAAGATCACGGAAAATTTCTAAAACCCTAAATGCAACAAAACTATTTATTCAGAATTAAACACTGCTAAACATGCTTATTTTCTAAATACATAATTTTTTTTATTATATATAATCATGCTTAGAAAATTGACAGAACCTCATGATATGACCTACAGACCATGCCTGACAAACCCTAATTTTTACAGCATGTACAAATAACCAAGTGTTCGAAACTCACAGCACAGAGATCAAATCATAGTTCTGAAAATCCTGAAGAACTTGGCATCAAGGGTCTTGCCGCCAACATGGGTTAACGACACATGATGCTGGCGTCAACTCAAGAACTTGGTGGCAACAAGGTTGCCGTCAACCTCCTGTCTGCAGAAGTGCAGACCAAACTCAAATAAGAAGGTGAATTGGGGGTTCCAAGACGCGAATAAAAATCTGTAAAATTCCTGAGACCTAAAGGACATGTCTAGGGATGTTAACCCTCGATTACATGCCTATAAATAAATCTAGGAAGATCAAATTTCATCGAAGAAGCCCTCCTCAGCCAAGCCAAGAAGGTACAGAATCCCCTCCCGAATCCGGTCTTTTCGCTGATGTAGATGGATCTCTTGGAGTCGAGGAAGATTCCTCAATAGTTGGAGCACCTTTCAGTCGAAGTAGATCGTCGGAAGAAGCTCTCCAATTGCCGGATCAAGCTTGAGAAGTTCAAGTTTTCTCACAAGAAACCCTAGGTTTTCCTTTAGAGACAAAGGTCTCAATCTGAGCGAAAACTGCTGGTTTTATAGGGCTAATGGGTCAGGGTACGATTAGCATTAGGTTTCCTACCGTTGGGGATAGTTTCCTAATCAAGAACCGGAGAAAACACAGCCATTTTTAGATCTAGAATCCCAACATAAACGGAGAAGTAAAAGATCACTTTGCTGCCGTTAACAAGATGTCAGCGTCCATCGATCTAGACATCAATCTCCCCTGCCCATGAAGTCAACGGCACACTGGTTGCCGTCAACCTACCCTTAACGTCAATGGATGTTGACGTTAACTGGGATTTCGAAAGAAAACAAAAATATCAATAAACATACATACACAATATAAATACATACAATATGCATAATATTATTTAAATACAATATGCATAGAATTAAATAAATACAATATGTACATAAATAAACTTGTATATACATATGCACATAAGTAAGTAAATAAACATGCTATTTACAACAAATACCATATGTACATAAATAAACATAATATGAATAAAGTTTGAGGGCCTTACATAGATGATGATGTGTCAACACAAAATCCTTAGTGTGTCGACACATGAACAAGAATTATCAAGAATAGAGCAGCAGTGAACAACTAGTGTCGATACATGAGCAACTATTTGTCGACCTCATCATGATAAAAAGCAACTTGTGTCGACATAAGAGAAGATATGTGTCGACCTGCGCATGATCAAAGTCATTTTTATGGGTTTTTCAATGGTTTAACAAATGTTGACTTTTATTAAGCAGCTTTGCAAGAACATTTGTCAACAAACTGAATGCGAGTTGTCGATAAATCAATATTAAAGAATATTTCTCAAACATTTCACTCAAAGATTCTTTTGACTCATTCCCCCATAAAATATGCATGATATAAAATGATCATTTAAGCAATTCAGATATGTTCATTCCAAGCAGTTTGCACAGAAAGAATATGAACATGATCAAGCATACATCAACAGACAATTTTTTGAAAGAGAGAAGTATTTTCAAAGACTTAAAATAAAGTTTTTGAGATTTTTATTTTGCTTGATGATCTTTATGCAGGAAAAGACTATTGATACTTGGCGGAGAATTTTTCTCATGCATGATGATAGTTTCCAGACAAGCCTAACTTATCCTTTCACATTTCACTATTTGTTATACCACATAGTCACTGGAAAAAAAAAACAATTATTCTTTAGTTTCAACATGAAATTCATTGCATTTTCAAGAATATTTTTGCACTTTTTCAAATTTACTCCCCTTTAATATATGCATGGAGTGAAAAAGCTAGTAAGCAATTCACACATGATTATGCACACATTTAGCTTTAAGCATAACATGACTTTTGGTACTTGGCAGAGTATTTTACTCACGCATAATGATAGTTTCCAAACAAGCATAACTTGTTTTTCCACATGTCATCATTTGATGTACCAAAAAGTCAAAGCAATTGATATGCACACAGAATCAAGGGCACAGTTAAGCAAGCATGATAATACAAACATGATTCCAATTGTTATGACACAAAGTTATTATTAGGAGTAACATCAAAACACACTCTTCATTGTTCAGATAAGACTCTAAAAATTTTCTTTAACTTAAGCAGTTCAATCTGGAAATGATATGAGGTTTCACCTGAACAGTCTTCATTTGGATTTTACATGTGGTTTCCAATTTTTCTTGCCTTGCATAGCCATTGTCTTGATTTTAGATGGAAAAGGTATGGCTACAAGGCTCATTAACTTGTTGATCAAGCTGGCCTTGGGACCCATACCTACTTGGGTCCTACAGTGGAGCAAGAGTTAGATTGCAACAATGAACTTTTTGAATCCAAGAGAATTTTCTTTTTGGTATAGATGCACTTTTGTCATTAATGGAACTATGAGCAGCATTAGTTCCATAACACAATTATTCTTTATTTAATGCACCTTATTTTTCATGAAATGTTCAATTTATGTTCACATGGGGTTTCTGAGTTTTTTCAACATAATCATGATTTTTAGTTACATGTGCATGATGTGAAAACTTTTTCAAGTAACTCAAGCATGATTATGCACACTTTTAATTTTAAGCAAGGAGTGACTCTTGGTACTCGGCAGAGAAGTTTTCTCACGCATAGTGATAGTTTCCAAACAAGTATGACTTGTCCTTCCACATTTCACCATTTTATATACCAAGAGATCTAGATATATAACTCATCATCATTCCATTTTAGCATTCAATTTCAATCAACAAGTAGTTTTATTCAAGAGAATTTTTATCAACAAGAAGTTTTTATTTAGCAGGGAATCTCTCAGAAGTATTTACCTAGTGAGATTTTCATTTTCTTCCATTTTCTCCACTTACTTTCCTTGTAGCCTTAGTCATGAATCCTTCATCTTGAAATTGACTACAAGGGTCCCTGCATCCAGCATTCAAGCAGCACATTTCAGAACCCAAACATCTTTGGGTCCTAGGATCTTCCATGAATCTGCAACAATGATTTTTGAATCCAAAATGATTTTATATTGGGTGCATTTCTCTGAAGACTAGAAACATTAGAATCTTGGTTTCTAATCTTAGAGTTATAGGTATAGAATGCACCACTAACATACTGAACATTTTGTTTTCTATTTTTTATATTTTTATCATTGAGATTTTTAACATGAAATTCAGAAGAGATCTTTTGTGCAACAGTTCTATTTTCATGTACATGGAATTTCTGAGTGTTTTCACCATGAACATGATCTTTATTCTTATGTACATTAACATGAAACATGGGAGCATGCACAAGATTATCAATTCTATGCCAACATTCCCTAGAAATATGCCCAAACTTATGACATGTGAAGCACTGGACTAGTTTGACATATTTATGGAAATGTTGATCTCTATTCCAGCAAAATTTGGCTAAATGACCAGGTTTATTGCAGTTAAAGGAAATGAGATCACTTCTTACCTGGTACTTACCTTTGCATGTATGAATTTGATGGAATCTCCTTTTTCTATAAGGAGGCTTACCATGAGGAGAAGGAGGTACCTTTTGGTGGCTCTTGGCATGATGTGAATATTGAACTTTCTTTGAAGTTGTCCTGACTTGTGAAGAAGGTAAAGGAATCATGTACAATGGTTTTTGTTTTTCTGGTTTCTCACAGAAACAAGATTCTTCTTCTTAGCAACATATTTGCCATTTTTCTCATTTTGTTTTTGAATAGTTTTCTGAACATGAACTTTCACTGATTTTTCATTAGAGATATCAGAGTTCTTGTTCGCAGAAGCTTTAACAAATATTATTTTGGTTTTCTTTTCATTTTCCTTATTTTTCACAGAAGAAAGACTTGTGTTTGTAGTATTCTTCAATTCATTTTGAATCTTCTGTTTTTCAGTTTTTAATGCAACAACTTCTTTTTCTTAAATTTGAAGTTTGTTTAGCATGACATCCAAACCATTTTTCACCTTGTTCTTTTCATTTCAAATTGAGCAATTTATTTTTCCAAATTAGCAATTTTCTTCTTAGAATTGTTACAGTCATGGTCCAATGGTTTGTCATACAACAAGTTGTTGGCCCTTTTGGTACGGCAGTAAGCTAACCTAGAAGGGGGGGGGGGAATAGGATTTTCTGAAATCTGAAAAAGAAACTTAAACACAGAAAATTATCACTTGAAAGTTTGGTTATTTGAGTGTGATAGAGAATAGCAGTGCGGAAACAAATAAACAATCACATAAAGGACACAAGAAATTTATTCTGGTTCGGCCCTTCCCACATGGAAGTCCTACGTTCAGTCCCCAAGCAACCTCTCAGGATTTTACTAACCAAGGGTACAGTCCCCCTCAAGGACAATACAACACCCAGCACCCCAGCTGGTCTTTTTCTCTTTCCGGGGCACGAAGGCAGCCCACTTCTTTTACAGGTCAAGAAGCCAACCTCCTAGTACAAACCTCAGTGTGGCTCTGCTAGACTTAAACCCCCATCTAGGTTCTACACTGTATACAATCCTACAGCTAGACAAAGATCTTTCTTAGAAAAGAAAGAACAAAGCTGAGAGTTGGAATAGATGAACACCAACTAAAAGAAAACTCTCAGCGAAAAGACTCTCTCCCCAGTTTACAAAGATGCACACAGAGAGAGTGAAGAGAGGAGAAGGAGCTTGAAGAGAGGAGAAGGAGCTTGAAGCTTAAGAGCTTCAGATGCTTGAACACTACTTCTTGGGATCGGGCTCTTTCCCTCTTTTCCTTTGAGTGTATGTGGAGTTTTTGGTTCTTCACTGGATGTACACTCTTTTTTTAAGATCTTCAAGAAAAGCTCTTTGTTCTTCTTCAGCCTTGCTTCATCTTTTATATGAGCAGTTTTGAACAAATCCGTTGGAGTTCTAGCCGTTGCTCATCTTCTCTTTCTTCTGATATTTTGTGGTCTACGAGGTCTGCAAGCATAGAAGAAAGTGTTTAGATAAAAGAGTGTTTCTGGCAAAAGGTTCATACCTCTATGTTTCCTGTTGCCACCCAGAAGTAGTATGTAACCCCCTTTTTGTTGGCAGGAAAGAAGAGATCTAGAGAGATAAGCAAAAAGATCTTCTGTCAGAAATATATTTGACTTTTCACTAGATGCCAAAATATTTTGAAATATAAAGGGAATCCATGTTTAAGTGATCAAATCCATGTTTTCAAGCAAATCGATGTTTGAGTGATCAAATCCATGTTTCACTTATGAAATCCATGTTCTTTCAAGCAAATCGATGTTTGAGTGATCAAATCTATGTTTCACTTATGAAATCCATGTTCTTTCAAGCTAATCGATGTTTGAGTGATCAAATCCATGTTTCACTTAGGAAATCCATGTTCTTTCAAGCAAATCAATGTTTGAGTGATCAAATTCATGTTTCACTTATGAAATCTATGTTCTTTCAAGCAATCGATGTTTGAGTGATCAATCTATGTTTCACTTATGAAATCCATGTTCTTTCAAGCTAATCGATGTTTGAGTGATCAAATCCATGTTTCACTTAGGAAATCCATGTTCTTTCAAGCAAATCAATGTTTGAGTGATCAAATTCATGTTTCACTTATGAAATCTATGTTCTTTCAAGCAAATCGATGTTTGAGTGATTAAATCCATGTTTGAAGCGAATCAATGTTTCATTTATGAAATCGATGTGAGACCAAATCGATGTTTCACTTATGAAATTGATGTGAGACCAAATCGATGTTTCTCTTATGAAATCGATGTTTACAACAGAATCCTTGTTTTCAATAGAATCGATGTGGCACTTTGTGAACTGAAATCGATGTATATTAAATAGACATCGATTTTGCTTGTCAGTGCAAAACACACAGCGATAATTCCATAAATTTATGATTATTAGGAAAATATAATATTAAATATATTTAATAATATTTAATTAATCACATAAATTTATATTTATTACGAAAACATGATATTAAATAAATTTAATAATATTTAATTAGTCATAAATTTTGTTATCACCAAAATGTAAGGGTAAAATATAGAGTGGTTCAGCACAAGCATTCAGTCTTCCTTTTCAAATGACTATTTTCTTCAACAAGTTGTTTGCATCTTTCATTTATTTGATGATCATGAGCCATGTTAGAAATCTGTTTGTTTAATTGATCATTGTTAAATTTGAAGTTCTCATTGAGATCAATCAATTTTTCATTTTTATTTTCCAGATTAATGACTTTTGATTTCAATAGCTCATGATTATCTTTTAATCCACTCAATTTGTTTTCACAAATTTTGATTTTATCTTTTAGACTTTCTTTTTCAGAATTCAGTTTTTGAACTTCATTTTTCAAATTCTCATTTTCTTCTGAAGGATTTTTATCATTGTTCTGGAGCAATTCAAGTGTATTTTTTAATTTTTCATTTTCTTTGTGGCAATCTTTTAAAGTCTTTTTCAAATCTTTATTTTTAGTGTTTAGCTTTGCATTAAGATTTTGTATCTTCTCACAAAATGCAATCAATTCAACATAAGACATGCATTCATCTGCATCAGAATCAGAGTTAGAATACACAAATGGGTCTGGAATTGATTTACCTGACCATGTAGACCCATTTGATCTCTTGTGTTCTGAAAAGGATGAAGAATGCTCTGAGCTCACGGAATGTGCTGTAAGTGCCAAAGTCTTTTGGATTGTTGATTTTATGGATTCATTGAAGCTCTTCTTTGCCATTAAGTACTTGTGAATTTCTTTTGCTCCTTTTCTTTGTGAGTCCTCTAACAAATCCGATCAAAATGAGCTTGGGGATTTCTCTGAAATGAAAACAAGAAATTCATGCAGATTAAAGCAATTTGCCATATATCAAAACTCAAAAGACTATTAGATCTAATCACAGTGAATCAGTGTAACAAGGAATTAGATCTAACAATTTCGGTGGTTAACCCGCTCTGATACCAATAGTTAAGATCGGATTTTCGGTAATTAGTGTGTAGGCAAAATCCCTATGCATGCATCTAGTGCAATACAATGCAAACCATAGTGCACAAGGGATTTTTTGGTGGTTCATAGATCACATCCAGTGACTCTTACATCCACCCCACACACAGTGAGGCACACACTAATCAAAGAACTAAGTACAACACACACACGAGCACTCAGGCTCAGACACACATACACACTAGATGAAGTTCATAGAAGATCAAATCCTCTAGCCTCGATCTGATCTACACACCACACACAATTCAGATCTGTGCACAAACCGACACAGATCACAACACACACACTATGATCTATACTGAGCACTTGTACAGATCAGAAAACAAACATTCACATGGAATCCACGTACTGATCTCAGTTCAGTACACACACACACAAATATGAAATGAAATAAGAGATTGTGTGAGTAAAGGAAGAAATATCTCTCTGACTGTTGATCTGATCTTCACGATCACAGATCCATATGATTTCTTCCTCAATTCTATTGTTGCTCCTCTTCTTCTTCTTTTCCTTCTTCTTCTTCTTCTTCTTGGTCGGCACTGCTCTGCTTCAGTAGCTTCTGAATTGCGATTTCTTCTTCTTCTTATGCTGCACTTCTTCCAGATCTACTCCTTCTTCAGCACACCACTTCTTTCTCCAGAGTTTGGCCTTGATTCCCACGTCCTATATGTTGAAAAGGCTGGTCTGCAACTTCTGGAGATTGAGCAAGGCACTGGAGAAACCCTCTTTTGCCGCCAAAAGCTTTTTTGAGATTTGTATAGGCTGGCTTGCCTTTGGATTATGAGGATCATGGGTATTTATAGCCTGATGCGTCCATGTGGTGCCTTGGGGTGCGTGGGCACAAAAATCAATGTCAGATACCTTGATTCCCAAGCTAACACATGTTCAAAAAATTCAGGTTCTAAATCGTCATTTGAAGTGTGTCGACACAAGATCTTGGTTTGCTGCTTGGTGGTTAACCTGTGTCGACACATACTTGACTTGTGTCGACACAACTGGCTTCTTCTCTTCTGACTATTTTCTAGAAAACAAGGGATGTGTCGACACACAATGGACCTGTGTCGACATAACTGGCTTCTTCTCTTCTGAGTGTTTTCTGGAGAGCAATGGATGTGTCGACACACAATGGACTTGTGTCGACACAACTTTGACAAAATTATGTGAACCTGTATATATGAAGTGTGAACTATCAAAACATGTCATTACCATCAAAATATGAAATATTAAGTGTTCAAAAACATGTTATTTAGTCATCATTATAATATGTACAATGTGTCATCATCAAAATCAAAGTATGAGTGTTTGGACATCATCCACAACCAAATGTTGTAGTCATCATTAAAATCAAAGTATGAGTGTGTAGACATCAACATGAAGGTTTTTAGTCATCATCCAAATGAATACACAACTCAACAATCTTCCACATATAAACACTATGACATCAGATTGTGTACAAAATGGCATCATCAAAACACACAACTCAACAAGAATGTATCATTAAATACTCCCAAGAACTCTAGCCAGGTGATGGTGTCCTTTGTTCTTCTAGTAAACATTGTCTGCATCTTTAGCCTCCACCACACCTGTGAAAATCCTCACAACTGGTATGTAGCTAGAATGACCTTATCAGCCTGTGACATCTCATGGTAACAAAAACTCTCTCTCTATCTCATGTACCCTGTGCTCTGTCGTATCTGGGTTTGGGCCTCTGGAATAAGTAGGCAGCTGCAACTGCAAAAACCTCTCCACTAGTGCCGTAGACTCCTCTACACTAGCTGGTCATGCTGGTACTGCTAGAAGTACAGGTACAATAGGTGGTACCTCGACTCCTGGTGGTAGTAGGGGTGGTGCCACTAGTACTGCCTCCTCTACAATCTGAGGTGCCACAACTGCTGGCTATACCGGTGCCTGCTGATCTAATCTCGTTCGAATCTTTGTAATGCTCCCCCATAACTTCTTGATTAACTGATGTGTAGTCTCCTTTGGCTCATCTCCATCGCCTCCCCAATCTCTCCTGTCTGCCATTTCTAATCCTGCACATACATCATTCCAACCACATAACATGCAAACAAATCAATACAAAACTAGGGCCAACCACCAGCAGTGGACTAAAGTAGAGACTAGGCTATGTAAACTGATTCCTTTATATTCACATAGACCTTGCTCTGATACAAACTGTAGAGGTCCTCGCCGTTCAAACCCATTAACCTAATAACGAGCTTGACCCGACTCCGCATCCTGCGAACGAGCCGTAGCCTCGCTAGGGATATCGTTCACATGTCTGTGGAAATATAACAGAAACATCTCAAATACATATAAGATTCCACATCTCACAAATATTTACATGAAACATACATAGCCATTCCTCAACTAGAGTCAAATACATAGTACAACAACCTGGGGCATACTCAGAGGTGAGTAGAAAGTAAAGATTACACTACTGGAGGTGCAGGCCCAACTCCGCTATAGTGCGGCTCCGAACTAGACGAGGGTCGAGAACCCTCCTGCTCTCCCTCACCTAAAAGAAGTAGGAGTGAGACTCACAAGTCACTGGCTCAGTAGGGAAACACCCCCAAAAGCCATACAAAATCAAACTCACAAAGTAAAGAAGCTAGAAGTTATACTAGGCAATTTATAGTGCAACCTACACATGATATAAAAACTGTAAATAACTAATATCTCAAACTATTAACAGAAATCAACCCTTAATAAATAAACGGCAAACCTTGTTCAAGTGTACAAGGGTAACGCCACACTCGGGTCACGAAGACTGGTTCGCGACACTAGCAACTAACCTGGACAAACCACACTGGACTACCTCTTAGTCTTGCAGCCACGGACGAAAGGTCTAGCTGCCGCGCCACCACCACAAGGTCAAGAAACTGTGGAGACCAACCAACACCACACCTACGGACAACACCACCGTAGGCCCACGCCTAGCACCTTTAGGGACTCCGGCCTGAGTTCCCTAAAGTGAGGTACTGGGTAAACAGGACTAGCTTTTGCTGAGAATTATCAGGGGGTTATTTCTGCCCTTGCTGCGGAAGCTCTTGCTCCTCGTTATGGCCTCACGAACTGTTGCAGCAAAGGTTTCTTGGACATTATGGTGGAGACCGATTCCATAAATCTTGTGCAGATTGTCACTGGACAGACTCCTCGCCCATGGGAATTGTCATGTATTATCCAAGATGTGGCTATAATTACGCAAAAGCTAAAGGCACAGATCAGGCATGTGCCCCGTGAAGCCAACCAGGTGGCCCACTCCCTATCCAGTTATGGTTGTTCCATCGAACATGTTATCCTTTGGAATTCTGGGGCTGATCTACCACACGTTGTAAAGGGCCCCTACCACCTTAACAAGATGGGGTGCCCTACTTTTAGGCCCTATCCCCGTCCTTGTAACCTTCCGCCTCTTTCTTTTCATGCTTATAATATAAAATCTTAGCCGCTTGGTCATGGTAGTGGCCCTCTCACACTGTGAGGATGCCCCTACCTCCTCCTTTTGGTCCACCTACATTAAAAAAATAATAAAAATAGGACAAGCTGGGCCCAGTACGTATAATGGTGTCCGTGCCCCCAACCACGAGCACGCTACAAGCGACTAAACACAAACTCTCACAAGTCGTTGTCCCTCTGCCATCTTTCCGTCAGCCGAACATACAACTCTACACAAGAGTGAGGGTGTCCAGGAAGACGACACAAACCTCGACGATACTTACAGTACCTGGACAAACCCCGAGCATTAATGTGTCTGGCTCACACAAAACCTGGAACGCGACGGGTCGGGCTGTCGCATTCTGAACACGACACCCTGGGTCGTCACCTTCATAGACGTAGCCCCAACTCCGGGGTTCCATCTACGGATACCCCACACAAACCATGCAAATACCTATGTAGAGCATTTATAAACAGTCTAACAGTTACACTAGCATGCCATATAACATCTAAACTCATTCCATGGTTTAAACATGGTAAACATACTATCTACAACGAGAAACAAGGTGGAATCTCTCTACCTACGCGAAGTACACGAAGAACAACAACGGTTCGGCATTTCTGCCACTCCATACCACGTCCGCACGACGAGAGCATGCCGAAACCAACTCCAAAACCTCAAATCTCCCCATAACCACCTGCAAAAACCCTCTCCTAGCCTAGCAGAGCTTTCTGAGCTCTGTTTGGCCGACCTAAGTTTTTAACCCTACAATGTTAAGAACGCGACGCACCTGGCTGTCACGACAAGAACGCGATGGTATGGGCTGTCGCCTTCTCACTGCTGATGCCAGCCGGCTGCCCTGCATGTGCCACGCGGCGGGCATGCAGCTAAACGACCTCAAACAGTGGCAACGTGAGTGCGACGCCCTGAACCGTCACGTTCAGAATGCGACGTTCACCCCTATCGCGTTCATAGACAGAGAACCAGTGGGTGCCCTGGGACCAAATTCTGAGCCCACAGTGCCAAAATAATCTGTAGAACACTCCAAACACAAGCCAAAGACCACACACTGGCCACCAGAACTGATAAACCTCAGTCTGAATGATCCTTATGTTACATCTTGGCTGACGCCTTGGCGTCTTTGGCCTCATCCCTCTCCTTCCCTCTCAGCCAGAGTGCTGGAACTATCATTGTCCAACGGTTAGAAGTATCATCAACTCAAGATCCTTGGTTCAACAACCTCAGGAATTCTTTAATTGTGAAGGCAGAGAGAAGAGAAGTGAAGGAAGTGATGCTCATGGAGCTAGGAGAAATAATGGAAGAAGAAAGGCCATGTTATCATGAAATTGAGCAATACTGCAAGGAGGGTACCTTCCTAGAAGAAGCAGAATCTGAAAGTAGAAGAGCCATCTGTAGGGCAGCACTAAGGTATACCATTGTTGGAGAAGTGTAGTATAGACGCACCCTAAACGAGATGCTCCTTAGATGCTTGCCTGACAAAGAAGCTTGGAAGGTAGTGGAAGGATCCCATGCTAGTGAGTGTGGAGGGCATGTGAATAGCCAGATGTTAGCTACAAAGATCCTTGGCAGAGCTATTACTGACCAACCCTAGAGGAAGATTGTGCCATCTACATTTGTAGGGGTGTCAATTGCCAACTCCATGCCGACAAGATCCACGCTCCATCTTCCTCCCTACATCCACTATCATCTCTGTGGCCTTTCTCCATGTGGGCCTTTAATATCATTGGACCCCTGTCACGTCCCGAGAATTACGCATCGGATATTAATTCGGATAATTCGAGTCGATATTCCAAGACGTGAACAGTCGGCAAATAAGCCTCTAGCTAGCATGCACTAAGTGTATAACAACACAACATCATCATAGGACCCAAATATTGAACTCAATTGAAATTGTATTCAAAACTCATCTGATTGTTTCAAAAGGAACTAATACATCTCTTAAACATTGTATAACAGGACTAAGACTCGATAAAAGGTAAATTATATTTATTCCTCACTTCCTACTACATTGTTCTAACACTCAAAGCAAACTAACTATAGCAAGACACATAGTTGGAACGCTCATCACTCGGACGCATTCCCATCCTCGACTTGCTCCACTTCTTGAATTTCATAGTCACCTAGAATGGTTAAAAGTAGGGAATGAGCAAACTAGTCCAGTAGGATTTATATCTCAATATGCGGGCAATGATATAAGTGATTAGCAATTTAGAACTAGGTAAGCACGATGATTGTCATGATATGCATGTACGAATAAAACTCATTAAAACATGATACATGAACAAGATAGATAGAGTGATCATGATAGATCAAGATCCAGAACAATATAACGAGATAGAACTAGCAATAGATCGCTTTGTACAAGCACTCAAGATTTCAGTTGATGTCAATAATTTTCAAGAACGCAAGATATCACTAATTCCAATAAATGCAAGATGGCCATATCACGTAAGCAAGTAAGCACGCACGAGCACGATCATGTAACACTAATTAGGCACGAGACACTAATGTACACCAAGGAAAGATCCACCTTGAAATGCACACTAGGACACATGTATGTGGTTTTTGTATCTAGCATTCAACACGCAAGTACTCCCAGCGTAGATGCAACGCCAATAATCATTATACCCCATGGTTAACAGTATATTTATGACACTCCATCATTGGGGCTAGACTGGAGCCCTTGGACACTCTCCGTGCCCGATCAGCATCTCACTTTAATTTTAAATGTAGATACCCACAGTCATTAATGGCCAATGAGAGTTTCAAAATGTAAGCATATGTAATGTCATGTTCAAGATGATGATGAGAACAAGTAATAAGTAATGTGAACATGATTCATAATAACAATAGTCAAGGGATGATTTCGGCAGCATAACGACACAATTTATACTTTAGTTCACTCTTTACATTAATGGCTTAAGTCTAGATTATAAATCACTCTCACAAGAACAAGATGAGAGAGGAAGTGCACGCTATCTCTAGGGAACTTCAATGGTACAACCAACTCGGTCTCTATGAGGGAATCCACGGAGTACGGAGATTTATGGAGGTCTTAAAGAAAAGGTCACCAGTCTACCGATACGAAATGACCGATAGAGAGCTTCCAAATCCCCAAGAAAGGCTGCCTAGTTGTGCAAGTGTGTAGTGATGTACGCATCTCAATCCACAATCCACCGGTTTCAAAACTTGCGGAAAGCATTTAACATGATAACATGAGATGAAACTATGCACTTTAACTAAACATTGATTGCAACATTTTAAGATGACAATTATCATTTTAAACAAGCTAGAATAGTAAGAAGAGTAAATCACTAGTTGCATGAATGGTCACGTCATTAGGGGAGCAATTAGAATGACATTCGTGTAATTATAGCTTTTAAATGGGTTAATTACTTTTAAGCCATTAAACAGACCTCATGAGATGATTAGAACCACGATATAAAAATCATGCACTTAATACCGTGTTAAACAGTCCTCGGGTAAGCCTTAAAATATGCGTCCCACACAGTGGACGCACTTCATAACTCAGTGCACAGTCAAAACAGGCAAAACTGTGAAGATGGTAAATTGCGTCCACCTATGTGGCCGCCATTTGATGTGAATCACATTGTGGGAACCCAACATGTTCATGAAAAATCATTAAATATGGCAATGGGCAGGTAAATCGCCTGAATCGCGTCGGGGGATCCCGCCGTGGTTCAGACAGGCGTAGACTCCCACGCGGCGCGAGGTCTCACGCGGGCCATTGACTGGTCAGCGCGGGAATCACGTCGGGTGTCGTGGACGCCTTTCATTAAGTCGTGTCGGCCATAGTCGACGTGATACTAGGCGCGGTAATCGCATTGCCTGGATCGGACACAGTTCTAAAAACAACCCGAAAACGAAGGAAAATGCAGGAAACAGGTGCTCGGTCTATGCAACGCTTATATCTTATAAACTAGGGCTCTTGGGACAATAGTGCCAACATGAAAGTTGCTGGGAACGTGGAGTAGAAAAGAACTATAATTTTTAAATAATTTTAAACGGCCTCAGGATGTGCGATAAATCAAGATGAACGTAAAAAGTCTCTGACATGCGCGACTTTGGCAAAAGGCCTATAACTCAATATGTACTCATTGGAATTCGATGAAACCAAATGGAAATGAAACTAGACTTGATTCTCTACACATTGGTATATGACTTGTTAAGATTTGGCCCGAGAAAACCTACTTCCTGGGTTGAGGATGTTTCGTTCTTTAGAAAACCCTTGTTCAGACCACTGGTTGAAGAACGCCTAATACTCTGAATATACTACATGAAAATTGTGCATTCTAGTTGGTTTAGGAAGTAGACTTGACCCTCTTTCCAGGGGTATAAGCCTTGCACAATGGGATTTAGGTTTGACCTACCTTTGGTCGACTCTAAGTACACTGTTTGCACAGGTCGAAGCAGACGCAATAGGGAAGAAGAAGGGCTTGGTGTGCTCGATCTTCTGCTCCGCAGCTGCCAAGAATTCCTCCACATGACCCCAACAAGATGTAAAACTCGTCCCCAAGGGTTTGGTGGAGAGTATTTAAGCATCTATGGCTTTTGGAAGTCCTATTGCTACAAGGAAAGAAGAGTTGCAGTTTTTGCATACCCCCTTCCATGTTTGGAAGATCTCTTCCCCTATAGGAGTGTCTTGGCCATCAAGAAACCTCCATGGATGGCTAGGCACGAATTTGGGTTGCCAAGAGAGCATTATTTCATCCAATTTTACCCTAATTGCCTCCTTCCATTTTCAGCTTATTTAGGGTTGCAAATTTATGGGTATTTTTCATGCTCCATTTAATTATTGGACCAAAAGTGATCCATTGGCCCAATATCGATAATGGGTCCTCAATATATAATGTTAACGGTTTTCCGACTTGCTTCCTTATTTGGATAATCGGTCACCGTGTGATGTACACTTGGTCAATCAAATTTTCCGCTGCATGAATTTCTTCGTGGAACACTTAGGAATAATGTTTGGGGTTGATTTATCATTTTCATGGAATTTTACGATGTGTTCTTGCACATATGATAATGGTACGTATGTCTTAAACATTCAAATATTTTCAAAATTATTTATTCCCATTTATTTAAAATTTTAAATCACTAATTTTCCGGGGTGCTATAACCCCTTAGTGATCATAATGCTCAAATCAAATAGAAATCATTCATCATCACTACTACTGAGTATTTCACCAAGTGGGCCGAAGCTGAAGCATTTGCAGAAATCAAAGGATCAACTATGTGTTGATTCATCATGAAAAACATCATCTCATGGTTTGGAGTGCCAAGCGGCATCGTCACCGACAATGGACCCCAGTTCATATCTCAAGAGCTTCAAGACCTATGTAAGAAATTCAACATTTCTCTACATCATTCGTCTCCTTACTATCCATAGGGCAACGGTCAAGCCGAAGCCACAAATAAAATACTTTTGAAAAATTTAAAGAAAACTTGTAAGTCTTACAAATTTGTTGATTGGCCTGAGAAATTGATTGAGGCTCTATGGACCTACCGCACCTACGTCCGCACGCCCACGGGGCAAACTCCCTTTTCACTTACTTATGGGATTGAGGCGGTAGTTCCATATGAAATACTCATCCCTTCGCTAAAGGTACAGCTGGACAAAGAACTCAATCTCGATGAACGTCAAAAGGTGTTACTCACACAACTAGAACTCTTAGACGAAAGGCGCCTGGCCACAGCCGATCATGTGTCTTCATATCAAAATAGACTCTCAAGATCTTTTCAAAAGAAAGTGATTGAAAGCAAATTTCAAGAAGGAGACATGGTTTTAAAGCAAATTTTCATAAAACCTGGAGGTCCTAGGTCTAAATTGCAAGCTAATTGGGAAGGTCTGTATGTACTCAAAGAAGTGTACCCTGGGAATGCCTACAGGCTAGTAAATACCGATGGTGAGGAGCTCTCTCACCCATGGCATGGTTTGTACCTTAAAAGATTTTACCATTAATAAAAGAGTTTCTATCGCGGCACTACCGTACAAGGAAGAACCTGCCAAATACTGCCTCACCGAGGCGCCGCTCGCTCCACTCCTGCTCCTACTCTGGCTCTGTCCAATCGCTGTCACCAAGCTCTAGAGCTCGTCGATGCGGATCTGCGAACGTCTCGGCGCACAGCTGAGTCAACTTCGTCTGGTCCACTGAAGATCCCTGCACCCGCAGCGTCGCTAGCTCCCATGACAGCTCCCCTAACTGCGTCAGTGTCGGCTCTGCTTGGAGGCGCCACTGAGCCATCTCTACTGTTGCCGCCTCCGCCTAGAGACGCCATTGGGCCATCGCTATTATCGTTGTATCCACTTGGCTAGTGGCGGTTCTCATCTCTGCAACCTGTATCACATCATTTCAGCATGTACTCTTTAATTGAAAAGTGATTAGGTTCGAGTCACACTTACCCTCTCCTCCAATGCTGCCTCTGCCTCCTCTGCCCTCCTGAGGGCACCCGCCAACTGATTAGCAAGGTTGGATTGGGGAAGCCCTGCTGTCTTTAAGTTAAAAGAAACTGGTTGTAAGGCCCTCAAATTTTGTTCACATTATTTATGTTTAATTTTATTCATATTATAAGTATTTATTTACTTATGTGCATATATATATAATATATTTATTTAAATGTGCATATAGTATTTAACTATTGTTGTGCATGTTGTATGTATTTATTTTGTGTATGTAGGTTATTTGATATTTCTGTGTTCTGCCCGAAATCCCTGTTAACGTCAACATCCCCTGACGTTAACAGCAGGTTGACGACAGCCTATGTGTCGTTGACTTCATGGTCGGGGGATATAGATGTCCAGATCAATGGACGCCTACTTCCTGTTAACGGCAGTAAAGTGGCCATTTACTTCTCCGGTTATGTTGCGATTCTAGATCTGAAACGGCTGCATTTTCTCCGGATTCTGATTATGAAACCATCCCAACGGTAGGAAAACCTAATCCTAAGCGTACCCAGACCATTAGCCCTATAAAACCTAGTGTTTTTGGCTAGATTAAGACCTTTGGTTCGAAGGGAAAAGGCTAGGGTTTTGTTTAGAGAAAAGCAGACTTTTGCAAGGCTTGGTCTAGTGATTTCATGGTTCTTCTAGAGATCTTCTTCGACTGGGAGATACTCCAAGTGTTGTAGAAGCTTCCCTGACTCCAGAGGACCTTCTATGCAGGCGTGAAGACCAGATTTGGGGTTGCAAATCTCACCTTCTTGTCTTGGACGAGGAGGGTGAACGCGGCATTGTTGACTGTGCACTTTCGTTGTCCAGAGTTCCTTACACAAGTCAATGTGCTCACCTTCTCTAAACTGTCTCACAGATTTAAAATAGTAAAGATGAACTAGCAAAGTGGTGAGAACAGGTCATATCCACGGAGAGGCTGAATAAAACTTGAATTAAACTACTTTGACTTGAAACAATTCTAACAAACACTTTTCACCAAAACAACATTACATTAAAAGTAATTCTGTGAACAGCATCAATTAAATCCCTCACAGCTCGACACGTCAACATAATGAAAGAACAAGTAGAATTGAGAATAAAAGAAAATTGATATCACTGTACCCTCTCAATTGAGGGATCAAACACATAAACAGAAAGCTTAACTAGAAACTAACGAACCAATTTACCCCTACAGCTCAGGGGATGAACAGTCAACAAAAGTAGCTCTCTACAAATACCGAATCAATACTCTCAAAGCTCAAGGATCGGACAGAAAATAAGAAATAACATATAAACGTTTCAATTATGAAAAAAGAAATACCAAGAATATGACATATATCACAATTTTATTGCACTCTAAGATCCAGATGAGACAGTAAAGATATTAAAGAACTTAATCAAAGATTTAAACTAAAAGTAATATGAACTATAAAAATTTCAGAACATTGTACCCTCACAGCTCGAGGGATGAACAGAAAATCTAAACTGAGAGATTATTGTTGCTAAAGCCAATTCCTAATGCTACCAAAATTCAACTCTGGATCTAACTCTCCGGAAGCTCACAATCTCTCACAGCTCTCTCAGCTCTCACAACTCTCACAGAAGAAAAGAAACAATAAATCTACCTCCCTACAGCCAAACCTCTGCTGCTGCATACCTCTCGGATGCCTTCACAGAACACAGACGAAAGGAGAACATCGGATCGAACTAGCAGAGAAATGGAACATAAACGCAATCGCCCTCCGGAAGCAGAAGCATGGAAGAAAATTTTGATTCCCCTCACAGCATCCGAAATCCCAGAACAGAAGAACAAAAGAAGCAGGAACTCCCTGATCTGCAGAACCCAATCCTCACAGTAGCAGCAGAACTCGAAGAAATGCTCAACTCCCTCAAATGTCGAACTATCTATCACGGCTTAATCATTAAACCAAGAACAGAAGAACTGAACAAATGCACTGGATCGAAGTCCAAACAAAGCAGAAGTGAACAATATAAACACAAAAAAAAAAAATTGGAACAATAATTGCACCAGGATCACCCTCTGGAACACAGAGAAATGGAAAGTGGCACTGGATCAAAGTCTATCAACCCAACCCTTACAGAAGAAATAGAAGAAGAAATTTCAATTCCCCTTTCCAAATGCTTATAGATGAAAGAAAAATTGCAGAAGAAAGAAAAATCACAGAAGAAGCCTTCCCAGAAATTCTGAACTCCCGAAAGAAAGGAAAAAAAAACGAAAAACCAAAAATCCCAACCTGTAGGAATAGCAGGAGAGATCGCCCTTACAGGAAGAACTCGACTCCCTCCCCTGCCCTTTACAGAAGAAATAAAAGCTAGAAATCCTAAAAATCGAACCAACCAACCCGTCTCCCTCCTTGCTCTGCTAAAAGAAAAAAATACAAAAAAATGGCAGAAATCTGACTGGCGAAGCCCCCTGCTTTGAGGGCCTTGGGGTCCTCTTATAGGCACCCAAGCTCTGCACACACGCCTCCTACAAGCTCCGCATGAACCATCCGCGCACCTTGCTTCACACGCAGCATGCCTTTCACAAATCTGGCCGCTTCAGATCCGCACGCACCATCCCTGAGCCATCTCAACCCACTCGGCCTCCAGCTCAGCAGCTTCACACACGGCCAGCCGCCACGGGCCGGTCCCTGCGCAGCACCTGCATCCGCTCCGCATGGGATCTGCTCCCGCCATCTTCACATGGCCGGTGCCTCAATTCGACCATGCCTTGGCCGCCTCCATCGCATGCCCCATCTTCGCAGCAGCTCCAGGCCTCTCCCCTGCGTACGGGAGATGTGCAGCACTAGCTCCATTCAGCAGGCGCCAGCTTACTTCCATCACCACTACGTCACATGACCCAGCTCCAGCCCTCACCCGGCCGCACCAGCCGCCCTGGCCAGCAGTAGCTGGCCGCCCAAAGCCCACACGGCTCAGGCCAGCTTGTAGTCCGCCGCGCCCCAGCCACCTGGTCCCTTCACACACAGCACACACCCAGCCGCCTTCTGGTTCCTGTCGGCCTCCACCGCCAGAGCTCCGCAGTGCAGCACCTTCTAGATGCTTTGCCCTGGTGAAAAAAAAAATTTAAGAAGGGTTTCGTGGCCAAAGTGTGGTGGGGTATTAAAGACAAGTTTTTATTTATTTAATGGGATTGTGACCATTGGGTGGGGTGTTATTACAAAAACTATTATTTATTTATTTACAAATTCAAATTTATCTATTAAAAAAATATTATTGTAATAAGAATTTATTTATATACAATTTTTATTTACAAATGGCTTTTATTTTCCAAAGTGAATCTAATTAGTCAATCTAAAAGAAATGACTTATTAAATGAAAATCTAACATGTGTAGTCTAACCCATTATCAACTAATATGTTCAAAAAAACTAAACATGAATAGAATGAAAGTTAAAGTCAAACTGCACGTTATTTATGAACAACTGGTGTCTAAAATTAACTAAATGTATGAAATTTAACATGAAAAATTTTGTAGTTATCACTCCCCCCTATATGAACATTGCTAGTCCCTTAACAATAAAAATTACTCCAAATATGGACTAGAAGATGTAATGTCTCATGCTAAACAGTCATCATGTAAAAGATTAATGTAGAGATATGTCTTTCCTAATTGTAAGACCTTCTGGAGCTCCTCTGCCTTAGCTAGTAATTGAGATTAGATTAATTCGAGGGAGAAGAAAAGAATTGTGGAATAAGATCCTTGCTCAGTCATATTGGGTTATTCTCTCAGTTCCATTCTGCCCAATTTCCTTGAGGATTATTTCTCTGACTTGAGAACTTTGCCCCTTTATTTGCACTTTCTGCACTCAGGAATTTTCTTTCTTTTTCATCCATAATGCTGCACAACCCATCACTTTTTAAGAGTTCAGGTTTACTCAGATCCGAGGCATTTTTCATGGATATTTTTTTTCTTTTCTTTTACTTTTTCTTTTCTCTTCTTTTCTTTTCCTCTTAAAGGACGGATGAGCAGTCAGGTTCCTTGATCACATGCCTTCACTTCCTTCATAATTCACTTAGGGGAAGGAGAAAAACAATCACCTCTCTTCTACTAGCCTTGACAATTTGCTACATTCGGGTTCAGCTAGTCTATGTGGCTGGTAGTGTGTGTTGAAAACTTCTTGCCATAAATCCTTACATAAGGTAGACGGGGATACATGTAATCCTTTACTAGAGGCTACCTAACATGGATGTTTGCAAATGAGTGTGATAACTACAAAATTTTAATGGTTAAAGATCAGACACATAGCCTGGGTTGCGCAATGCCACGCATTTTATTCAAAGATGAAACATTGTGAAAATTTCTTTTATTTGCACATGCTCAATACAAAGAAAGAAAACGAAACATTAGTTAGGATGGAGACTATGAATGCATGCTTATTCTACCTCTCCCCCCTACTTATTTACAAGAAAAGAAAGTAAGACAGAGAATTACCTGATAAAGGAAATCTGTACACTTGGGTTGCCTCTCAAGAGCGGTAAGTTTATCATCTTCAACCGGACGCAATTAGGCTCCATTTGGCTCAGCTAACTTGGTAGAATCAATTTTCAAGGAAGATGGGCTTTCAAAGAAATGCTTTAAACTTTGCCCATTAACAGTGAATGATTGTCCAGTTTTAGGATCAAGAATAATGACAGCACCATTGTCACAAGCTTTGACGACAGTGTAAGGACCATCCCGTCGGAACTTCAATTTTCCCGGAAACAGACGAAGCCTAGAATTAAATAGCTAGACCTTATCATGCACTTGAAAAAAATTTCTATGAATGTGTTTATCATGGAATGTTTTGGCTTTGGCTTTATAGATTTTTGGCTTTGGCTTTGGCTTTACAAGATTGCTAGCAATTATGATGGGCCAAGTCTCATTTTCTCCTAAAAAGATGTTCTTTGAGCTAGCAGGGAGTTGTTTTAGCTCAACATTAGGAGGACACTCTAATGGAAATGATGGATCATTATCCTAAAACATGGAACTAAATTGTCCTTCCTCTCCCTCAAACACTAGAGCACAGGGTTGGTCTATTGTTTCTTCCTCACAAGATTCCTCCAAGGACTCTACCACTAGACAACTCTCTCCTGATCATGGTGCCTAGATGCCCTAAAAATATTGATACTAACCGCCCTCCCCAAATGATATGTCCATCATCCCGGTAGCACAATTAATGTTAGCTCTTGCTGTGGCCGAAAAGGGCTACCAAGGATGATGGTAGACTGAGTTAAATCTTCAGGAGTGTTCATGTCCAGAATGATGAAATCGGCAGGGAAGTAACAATCATTGATTTTCACAATAACATCTTCAACTAATCCTTTAGGAGTGGTGACAGAACGATCGGCTAGTTGAAGGACAATAGAAGTGGGTTTTAATTCTCCTAACTTGAATTTCTCAAAAATAGCATAAGGTAGGAGATTGACACTGGCTCCCAAATCTAAAAGGCTGCTTTCAAAAGTGACCTCCAATGGTGCAAGGAATTAGTGGAGTGGCAGGATCTTTGAGCTTTTTAGAGAGTTGGTTCAAGATAATGGCACTCACAGTTTCCGGAAGAATAATTGTTTCGATTTTATTTCTCATTTCACGTTTTGGAGTGCACATTTCTTTTAAGAATTTGGCATAAGCTGGCACATTCTTAATGGAATCAAGGAGAGGAATGTTGATGTGAACTTGGTTAAAGAGTTCCAAGAGTTCCTCATTACTAGTTGATTTGTTTTTTGATTTTGGCTTTAAAGCTTCAGGAAAAGGGACTCTTGGAATGTAACAGCTTGGGTCTTCATTCATTTTGATTTTGTCTAGAGGTTATTCAGTCATTTTCTTTTTTCCCTTGGATTTTTCTTTTTCAACATTCTCCTCAATATCCTCTTCAATTTCAATTTCATTTTCATTTTCTTTATCTTCATTCAATGTTGACATGTGTGGGTGAGGATTTATCCTGATTTTTCCACTTCTTAAAGTAGACACAGTTTTAACATTTTCTACTTGGGGGCCCCTAGCTTGGGCAGGAGGATGGTCCTATTGTATAGGTTGATCCGGGTTTTGTGGTGCTGGAATGTTCTAGACAAAAGCTTGTGGTATGTTTGATGGTGGAGGTGCATTTTGGCGAGCAGGGGGTCTATACCCCTGGGCTTGATGGCTTTGCTAGTTCTGATAAAATCCGGGAGGGTTGTTCCTTGGGTTTGCGATAGCTTGACTTGGCAACTGACCTGATTCCCTCCTATGACATACATCAGCAATTTGGGACTCTATCCTTGCCAAATTTTGTTGAAATTTTTTTATTTTATTTTGATATTGATTTTGTTGTTCTTGCACAGTTTGGCATAGAGTCGCTATCATGTTTTGGATTTGATTTATTTTATCTTCCCAATTGGGCTGAGGAGGTGGTGGTTGATTATATGAAGGTTGCTGGAAATTGGTGTAAGCAAATTGATTTGAGTTTTGATTTCCTTGGAATTGTGGAGGTTTGGAATAAGAAGATTGGCCAAATCCTAGATTCTGATTGGGATAGGATTGACCATACATGGGTTGCTTAAGGAAGGTGGAGACACTTGTTCAGATTGATTTTTCCAAGAAAGTTTGGGTGATTTCTCCAACCAGGGTTGTATGTGTTAGAGTATGGATCATGGGAGGGTTTGTAGAAACCTTGGGCAGCTTGGACTTGTTCATGAATAAAAGGGGGTAATTGGGTAGTAGTGGGACAAGCATTGGTGGGGTGAGCTGAGCTAGCACACATAGAACAAGTTTCAGGTGGTTGAGAAAATTTGGGTGTGGCTTGCCCAGTCAAAGATAGTAATTGATCGAATTTTTGTTCCAACATCTGCTCCAATCGCTGGTCAAGTCTAGCTAATAGGTCTTCTACCCTAGAATCTGACTCTCCTCTCTCTCTTAATTCATACAACCCTACCTTCCTTACAGGTCCTATTGCTCTCTCATAAGAGTGGAGTGAGGCATGATTGATGGAATTCTCACTCAATGTTTCAAACAAATTATATGCCTCGTCCTTGCTCTTAGTCATAAATGCTCCCCCACACGAGGCATCAACCATCTGCCTATTTAATTCTGTCAAACCTTCATAAAAAGCTTGGACTATTTGCCACTTTGACAGACAATGATGGGGGCATTTTCTAAGCAACTCCTTTAATCTTTCCCACGATTCATGCATTAACTCTCCCGGGTGTTAGGAGAATCCAGTTATTGCTCTTCTCATGGTGTTGGTGTGGCCAATGGGGTAAAACATTTTCAGAAACTCCTGCTGCATTTCTGGCCATGTTTTGATGGTTCTCCCTATGATTCCTAACCAATGTTTGGCTTTATCTTTCAAAGAGAATGGAAATAGGGTCAGTCTTAAGGCATTTTTAGAAAAGTTCTGGATCTTGACAGTGGAACAAATCTTTAGGAACTCATCTATATGCTTATAGGGATCTTCATTGGGATTGCCATAAAAGGATGGCAACATTTGAATGGTTCCTGGCTTGATTTCAAAGTGGTTTGCAGGAATTTCTGGCCTGATGCATGTAGCTGGTTGATAATCAGAACGAATAAAGTACTCCTTCACCTATTTGGGTGCGACCTCCTCTACATTCCTAGCAACTTGGTTTTGGTCTTGGTTGGCCATCCTATGAAAGAATCTTTCAATCTCGTCTATAGGTTGAGCCAAATCTATGTTCTGGGAACGTCTACCAAGCATGCACAGTTGAAAAGCCTTCTATTTATGATTTTGAACTTTTTAATTTTTTATTGATTTTTGAATTTTTATGAACAAACACAAACAAACAAACACTTTCAAAACAATTAACCTAAACACTAAGTGTTCCTTGAATCTATGTTATTTTTCTCAAAATCGGATTTATACTTGCTTAAACCCAGTCCTAACTCTTCTTGTACCGGCCAGGTAAGAGGTGGAGTAGAGGGAGGCCCCCATTGCTTTCGCAAGGACCCAATTAAATAACCTCTAGCTCACTTAAGCATAAGCTTTTTAACCTCTAATCCTAGACACCAGACTTAAAGAGAAGTTTTGGAATTAAGAAAGGATAAACCTAATTATGAACCCTAGGGCCACGTCTACTGGTTTTTATTAAAAGTTGAGGCAAATGCAAGAATGTGGAAAAAAATTTGTGATTTTTGGGCAAAGGTAAGGGTGATGAAATCCCTCACCTTATCTTTTTATTTAAAGGGTTGATGCCCTTAAGTAGTCCCTTTTACAAATATGAAGTGCAACAAATCAAGTCCAAACAAGGATTTTCTAATGCTAAGTTTAATGCATAAAACAAGAGATAGAAATCTTACCTTTCCCCCGCACTCTTCAATGCAAGAAAAGAAGTGGAATTTAAATGACAATTAAAATGATGAATGTCCTAAAACAAGTGATTCTAATCTTAAGAAGATGAAAACTTTTTTATTTGCAAACAAACAACTTACATGAAAGAACGATTTGGAAGAAATTTTTAGATTTTAGATTTTTTTATTTTTATTTGGTTTTTTTTGAACTAAATGAAATGAAATTTAACTAAAAAAATATAAAGTGATACTATAAACTAATTCCAAAGCACACAAACCACCAAAAGGCCAATTATTACATGCCAACTAGAAAGAAATCTTTATACATGCACAGAGAATACATGAAAGCCTCACTACAAGATTCACTCACACTCTCCTATCTAAATTTCTGAATGAAAGGAAAATGCAAAATCAAATCAGCAAGCTCTCCTCCTCCAATGGGCTCAAATACCAAGCCCAACCTCCATGTTCCACTTCTTGTGCAAATCTGAAATAAAAAGCCCAACAACAAGTCACTAAAAAGCTCAATGCACATAAAATCAAATGAAAGCAGATTTAAATCAAACTCTAATGCCTCCCCGGCAATGGCGCCAAGATGAACGCGGCATTGTTGACTGTGCACTTTCGTTGTCCAGAGTTCCTTGCACCAGTCAATGTGCTCACCTTCTCTAAACTGTCTTGCAGATTTAAAATAGTAAAGATGAACTAGCAAGTGGTGAGAACAGGTCATATCCACGGAGAGGCTGAATAAAGCTTGAATTAAACTACTTTGACTTGAAACAATTCTAACAAACACTTTTCACCAAAACAACATTACATTAAAAGTAATTCTCTAAAAAACATCAATTAAATCCCTCACAGCTCGACATGTCAACATAATGAAAGAACTGTGGGTTCATATTCTGGAAACTAAGTGAATTCCGCTCTAAGTGATAAATGAAAGTCAAACAATGTTTTTAATGATGAATGAGTTGAATTGAGGTTTCATACATGTCAATTAGCATGATACAATATTTGGTTATCTATGTCTTCATTATACCTAACAATACATATTTTATCATGTAGGTACAAATGCATATAACCAAGCCTTCTCAAATTATGAGAAAATGATCACAATCACAGTGTATACATGTACCTGTCGACAGACCCCAAGGCATATGTTGACAGATGCCACAGTTGTGATCAGACAGAACAGTGCTGAGAGCACTTGTCGACAGATGCTCAGAGACCTGTCGACAGATGTCACAGACAGAAATGCCAGAGTTCTGTTTTTGGCAAAACTGACTCTGCCTGTCGACAGATGGATATCGCCTGTCGACAGATGCCACAGACCAGAGCAACCTGAAGTCTGTCTATTGCAAATCTGTTGCAATCTGTCGACAGACACTCAGCACCTGTCGACAGACGCAGAGGATCTTCAAATACGGAAACCTTCCTTCATATCCAAGATTGTGTTTTCAAGTCCTACGACTCTCCACATGAAAACACAACTATATAAGCATCCTTTTGGAGTGAATCTCACATAGAAGCAGCCACAACCAAAAACCCCTAAATCCAAGTCCAAGAGAAAGGAGTTGCTGCTGCTCTGCTTCAAGTCTGCAGTGCAGAGACCGAAAGATCTGTTGATTCTGCAGTACTGAAGATAGATCGTCGTGGATTCAACCTTCTCCATCAATCCAAAGCAGTCAAGTTGAAGTTTGAACTCCATCCAGGCGTTCTCAGAAGAGTTCCACATCAGGATTTACTCCTACACTCTGAACTCTTCCTGTTTCATAATTCTCATCAACCGTGTGTGTGTTTGTGTGATTCAAGCGTCTCTTGTGCTTGAGATCACGTGTGTGTGTTGTTCTGATCGTGGGTGCACATCAGAAAACACGTGTGTGTGTGAGTTGTAGTCACCGAACTCGCTCATAAGCAGTTTACTCTGTGTGTGTGTGTGCCGTGGACGTAGGATACACTGTTGTGTACTCCGAACCACGTAAATCTGCGTGTCTCGTGGTTTGATCGTTTCTACGATAGATGTTTGATAGACACGTTGCATATTCACACGCTAGATAGGTTTCTACATCATCTACACATAGTTTAGATCTTGATACTGTCTCAATAATCTGTGCTTTAAGAAAAAGAACGTGGTAATAGTTTTTAAGAGATAGTAATCTATTCAACCCCCCTTCTAGATTACCATATTGGGAATTCCGCAACCCTTCAAGAACAAGTAGAATTGAGAATAAAAGAAAATTGCCATCACTATACCCTCTCAATTCAGGGATCAAACACATAAACAGAAAGCTTAACTAGAAACTAACGAGCCAATTTACCCCTACAGCTCAGGGGATGAACAGTCAACAAAAGTAGCTCTCTACAAATACCGAATCAATACTCTCAAAGCTCAAGGATCGGATAGAAAATAAGAAATAACATATAAACGTTTCAATTATGCAAAAAGAAATACCAAGAACATGAGATATATCACAATTTTATTGCACTCTAAGATCCAGATGAGACAGTAAAGAAATCAAAGATTTAAACTGAAAGCAATATGAACTATAAAAATTTCAGAACATTGTACCCTCAAAGCTCGAGGGATGAACAGAAAATCTAAACTGAGAGTTTACTGTTGCTAAAGCCAATTCCTAATGCTACCAAAATTCAACTCTGGATCTGACTCTCCGGAAGCTCTCAATCTCTCACAGCTCTCTCAGCTCTCACAGCTCTCACAGAAGAAAAGAAACAAATAAATCTACCTCCTTGCAGCCAAACCCCTACTGTTGTAGACCTCTCGGATGACTTCACAGAACACAGACGAAAGGAGAACACCGCATCGAACTACCAGAGAAATGGAACATAAACGCAATCGCCCTCCGGAAGCAGAAGCATGGAAGAAAATTTTGATTCCCCTCACAGCAACCGAACACCCAGAACAGAAGAACAAAAGAAGCAGGAACTCCTTGATCTGCAGAACCCAATCCTCACAGCAGTAGCAGAACTCGAAGAAATACCCAACTCCCTCAAATGTCGAACTATCTATCACTGGTTAACCATTAAACCAAGAACAGAAGAACTGAACAAATGCACTGGATCGAAGTCCAAACAAAGCAAAAGTGAACAATATAAACGCAAAAAAAAAAAAAAAAATTTGGAACAATAATTGCACCAGGATCACCCTCTGGAACACAAAGAAATGGAAAGTGGCACTGGATCAAAGTCTGCCAACCCAACCCTTACGGAAGAAATTTCAATTCCCCTTTCCAAATGCTTACAGATGAAAGAAAAATTGCAGAAGAAAGAAAAATCACAGAAGAAACCTTCCTAGAAATTCTGAACTCTTGGAAGAAAGGAAAAAAAAAACTAAAACCAAAAATCCCAACCTGCAAGAACAACAGGAGAGATCGCCCTTACAGGAAGAACCCGGCTCCCTCCCCTGCCCTTTACAGAAGAAATAAAAGCTAGAAATCCTAAAAATCGAACCAACCAACCCGTCTCCCTCCTTGCTCTGCTGAAAGAAAAAAATGCAGAAAAAATGGCAGAAATCTGACTGGCGAAGCCCCCAGCTTTGAGGGCCTTGGGGTCCTCTTATAGGCACCCGAGCTCTGCTCACCCGCCTCCTCCCAGCTCCGCACGAACCATCCGCGCGCCTTGCTTCACACGCAGCATTGCCTTTCACACATCTGGCCACTTCAGATCCGCACGCGCCATCGCCGAGCCAGCTCAACTTGCTCGGCCTCCACCTCAGCAGCTTCACACACTGCCAGCCGCCACGAGTCGGTCCCTGCGCAGCACCTGCATCTGCTCCGCATGGGATCTGCTCCCGCCATCGTCACACGGCCGGTGCCTCAACTCGACCAAGCCTTGGCCGCCTCCATCGCATGCCCCATCTCCGCAGCAGCTCCAGGCCTGTCCCCTGCATACGAGAGATGTGCAGCACCAGCTCCATCCAGCAGGTGCCAGCTTGCTTCCCTCACCACTGCGTCGCACGACCGAGCTCCAGCCCTCACCCAGCCGCACCAGCCACCCTGGCCAGCAGCAGCTGGCCGCCCAAAGCCCATACGGCTCCGGCCAGCTTGCAGTCCGCCGCGCCCCAGCCACCTGGTCCCTTCACACACAGCACACACCCAGCCGCCTTCTGCTTCCTGCCGACCTCCACCGCCAGAGCTCCGCAATGCAGCACCTTCTGGATGCTTTGCCCCGGTGAAAATAAAAATTTAAGAAGGGTTTCATGGACAAAGTGTGGTGGGGTATTAAAGACAATTTTTTATTTATTTAATGGGATTATGACCATTGGGTGGGGTGTTATTATAAAAACTATTATTTATTTATTTACAAATTCAAATTTATCTATTAAAAAAATATTATTGTAACAAGAATTTATTTATATACAATTTTTATTTACAAATGGCATTTATTTTCCAAAGTGAATCTATTAGTCAATCTGAAAGAAATGACTTATTAAATGAAAATCTAACATGTGTAGTCTAACCCATTATCACTAATATGTTCAAAAAAACTAAACATGAATAGAATGAAAATTAAAGTCAAACTGCATGTTATTTATGGACAACTGATGTCTAAAATTAACTAAATGTATGAAATTTAACATGAAAAATTCTGTAGTTATCAGAGGGCTTCTTTAACAAATTTAACCCTTAGAAATTTTATTCCAGACAATTAATCGAGGGTATCATCCCTAGACATGTCCCCTAGGTCCTAGCAATTTTCTGGATTTTAATTCATGTCCTAGAACCCCCAATTCTCCTTTATATTTGAGTTCGGCCTGCACCTTCTACAGACAGAGGTTGATGGCAACCTTGTTGACGGCAAGGCCCTTGCCGCCAAGTTCTTCATGTTTTCTAGAACTTCTGGTCTTGATCTCTGTACTATGATTTTCAAACTTCTGGTTGTTTGTACTTGCTGTAAAAAATAGGGTTTGTCAGGTTTGGTCTTTAGGTCATATCACGAGGTTCTGTCGAATTTCTGAGAATGACTTTATTTAATATAAATTATGTATTGGTGAAATAAGCATGAATTGACAGAGTTTAATCTTGAATAAATAGATTTACTACATATTAATGTTCCATAGAATTTTCACGATCTTAGGGTTACTATTCACATGTTTTAAATCTGTTAGAACTGATTGTTTTGCTGTTGACCATGTTAAAGTGAATATCTTATTAAATTTGCATGGAATTAGTTAAATTGTTAAAAATAGTTTTACAGTTGCAAAAAATCTGAAAAATTAGACATATGACATATTGCATGTATGGAGTATGTGATAAAAATTTAATATTGTTTTGACTTCCGTGGGTACTATTTGCTTTTAACAAGGATAATTAGGCCATGTTAAGCATGTTTGACTTAAATTATGTAAATTCCAATGTTTAACAGCATGAGGTTCTGTTATTTTATTTGTCACTGTGAAACAGTAGTGTTATGATCTGTAACCTGAGATATGTATGTTTAATTAAAGTGCATGTGAATGGGTTAAATAATGTATAAAAGTGAATGAAATCATGTGAATAAGTGAGATAATGTGTATCATGTGCCGAGATTGACACTGCTACCATAGAAGGTTGTGGAGCCGCACTGTAGAAAAGTCCCTATGGGAAGGCTCATTGTGTATGTGATATCCTGTGGGCATCAGGATGAAATCCTGGAGGTGGACAAGTACCATTGGTTAGGGTGGAGAGGGCTTCTCTCGGTTCTACGCAGTTACCAAGATTGTCACTATATTGCCTAGGTGATGAGTATGTGTTATGTGAATGTGTGTCCTTCTTTATGGTGGTTCGGACTATGTGTCACAGCAATTAAGTGTAAAGATGTGAAAAATGTGAATATGTGCAATGTGAACATGTGATAGTGTTATGTGAATGTTATAGCATGTGAAAAGATGTGAAACCATGTGAATGTGATTTAATTATGTTAAAACAGAAAACAAAAGATATTAATATGTGTTATATAAAGCATGTGCAAATTGTTAGATATCATGCTAGGATTGTTAGTTACCTTGTGCTAATTTCCATGATCTATTTGTTTAGAAAATGGTCAATGATATGAATTGAGTTTAGCAACATGAATAAAGTTAATTACCATGTGTAAACAACATGCTATAGGTTATTCATGTATATTTGTTTAATTGTCTTGAAGCATGTGCCATGTATTTCTCTTATTGTTTAAAGGAATAGCATGTATGTGATATGTGTAAGGATGTGCCTTTAGGTTGCTTGCTGGGTCTTTTTGGAAGACTCATACTTGCCTTAACATACAGGTGAGATAGGTGTTCCCGTACTTGAGGAAGACTTAGTGAGGAGCGACTCCGAGTGTGAGGCCCCCGAATTTTGTGCATTTAAATATGTTTAATTGGTGCATGTTATAGATATTTACACCTATATACATGAGTATAATATATGTTATTCTTGTGTGTGTATATTGTATTTATTGTTATAAACATAATGTATTTAAATGATGTGGTGCATATGAGCTATTTTTCAAACATGCACATATATAAATACATATATATATTATAAAATGTGTATGCATTATCTAATTATTGATGTACATGTTTTATTATTTAAGAACATGCATGTTGTATGAAGTTACATTATGTACATGTGTGTAGGCATATGTTTAACTTGATACCTATGATATCTACTTATTTTTGTACCCATTAAGCCGTTTATGATGCAATTGTGTGTCTATTTTCATGTTTGTCTCTCTTTGGCCAAAATATCAAGTTGACGACATGATCCTATGCCGCTGACTGCGGCCAGGATTGTCGTCCAGATCGATGGACGCTAATACCTCTATGGGCGGCACACCTGATGTGGACGCCTACTTTCTAGCTGTGTGCATTTTCAGATCTGAAAACGGTTGCAGTTTGGCCGGGTTCTTGTTTAGGAAACTTCCCCAATGAGAGGATAACCTACCCTATTGCGTAACCAATCCCTTAAGTTCTATAAATACACCCCTTTCAGACGGATTAGGTTCTTTGAGGATCTCTAGAGGAACCCTAGAAAACCTGTGCGAAACCTGATCTTGAGAGGCTTAGATCTGGCGATTGGGTGTGACTCCTGGCGTTCTTCTTCGACTAGAAGATGCTCCATATGTAGAGGAAGGCTTCCCCGATCTTGGCGTGCAGGCTTCATCAACACAGGACTGGATTTGGAAGGATTTTGGGCGCCTTCTTGGCACAGGCCGAGGAAGGCTTCTTCGAAGAAATCATCGCTTCTATGATTTAATTGAAGACAAGTAGCTTAAGGATTCAACCCATAGACTCATCTTTTAGGGTTTTATCAAATTTCCAGATTTTTATTCCATGCTTGGATCTCCCAAAATTCTATGTTTTTGTGTTTCGGTCTGCATTTTGAGCAGGCAGAAGATTGGCGGCCACAGTGTTGCCGCCAAGCTCTTAGGTAAACGGCAGTGTATCCTGCCGTCTATTGTGTTGGCGGCCAGACCCTGGACGCCAAGTTCCCTGGTTTTTCCAGAACAATCTGTGACTGTATGGAATGTGTTTTTTCGGGGAAAATTTGTGCATACAGGCATAGTTTAATTACTGTGGCCCTGTCTATGATATTCAGTAGATCATTCCATGAGATGTTGATGAGTTTCGATGATAATTGGCATTTATAAAATTTTTGTCATGATAAAATGTACATGATTTCATATTATTTAAATTTAGAATAATTAGAATTGATGCGTGTTATGTTCACAGAAAATTTCCATGAACCCAACACTACTGTGTGCATGATACAGAATTGTTAAAAGTCTTAGATCACTGTCTATCATGTATAAACTGAATTATCTTGTAAATTGCCTGAAGCCTTGTTTATTATAAAAAAAAATAGTTAGACTGCCCAAAAATTTATGAAAACTTCGTGATATGTTTTGTGATACCTATGTACCCTATGGTTAAATTTTCAGCCTGTTCTGATTTCTATAGAACAGATCATCTTGCTAAATTTCATGTAATCTATGCTAATAAAAAAAATGGTTTTAATATTCTGAAAATTGTGAAAAATTATAGACATGTTATCTGTGCTATATTGAAACTGTAGTTAAAATTTTATATGATTCTGATTACTGTGCATATTGTTATAAATTTCTAAAGCCTTTGTACCATGTTGTATTAAATCCTAATTATGTTAGAATGTGATTAGCATTATGACTTAACTACTGTTAAATGATTGTTTATGAGTGATTGAGAGTCTAAATGTGATAAGTTATGTTTCATAACGCATGTGTGTGTATGTGCTTGGAAAGTGAAAAAATAAATATATGTGTGGGTAAAATGTGAATTGGGATAAGATAAATAAATTGTGCCCATAAGACAATGCCACCCTAGGCTTCTTGGAGCTGTACTGTAGTAGTGCCCCTACGGGAAAGCTCAAATGGTAAAACGTGATACCCTAGGCAAGGGTCTTGAAAAATCTTGGAGGTGGACATGTTCCACTGGTAATGGTAGGGAGTGCTTCCCTCAGTTCTGCAGTGACCAAGACTTGATCACGATTGCCTAAGTGATTAAATAAATGTGAGTGTATGTGTAAGTGACATGATCTGTCTAGTGGTGGTTTGGGCTGTGTCTTGGCAATGTGTAAACAGGAACATGTGTATAAAGTGTAAAGTGACTGGAATTCGTGGCACAAGGTATGTGCAAATGATATGTGAACGTGGCACATGATGTGTGCATTATGACATGATAAGTGATACGTGAATGTGCAAAGTAAAAACGTGAGTAAGTGTATGTGAAAACCAAGGATAAGTATATATGTGCACGTCATAAGAAAATAGTACAAGTATAATGTAATATTGTTTAATTGATATCCTATCTAGTACATGTATAAATGTGTGATATGATACCCATGAAATAAATCATTCTTGGTGCGCAAGTGTTAATATGGTTCTTGACAAATGATAAAATGATGATATATTATACCAAGTAAAGGTGCATGTTTCCATATCCACGAATTATAACTACTTGATGTACACGTATTAGTATTATGTTGAGAGGGCTAATGTGATCTATATGTGGGTGTGATAAATTTTCTAAAAACAGCAAGCTAAATGTAGAGAAAAATGTTATATTTGCATGTGGAACGCATTAGAAATCATGCTAGGAGTGTTGCTTACCTTGCCCTTGTTTCCATGATTAAATGTGTAGAATTGCACATGATTAGAATAAAGTATGAGAGCAGGAAATCATGTTAATGATACCATGCTATTAGCATCTATGATTAGAATATTTTTTACATGTGTTAGATAAATTGTTTAATGTGATTCCATGTTTATTCATTTATGTATAGCATGAGCATGTATGGATTTAATTGCTGAATTCTAATGAATTAATAGTATTAAATTGTTAGAAAGCATGATTGGTAAGTATATGGTTTGAAATTTAAGTTACTTGCTGAGTCTATTATGTAGACTTACCCTTGCTAAACATTTCAGAAAATTTAGAAGCCGAGGAGCTAGCAAAGTCCGAGGAGGAGTTGGAAGAGTGAATTGAAGATTTGTAATTTATTTTCATAGTATGAAATGCTGAAATTGTAATTTGAACTTTGATTATATGTACTTGGAGTTGGCTATGTGTTTAGAGAACATTGTGTTTATGTTATTTCTTATTGGACTTTATAGACTGTGGTTTGTGAATTAAAGTTGATGGAATAAGATTATTTAAATTCCGTTGCATTATTCATTTCTATTCATGTATATCTCAGCTCACTTGTATATCGTTGGGGTTTTCTCCCCTGTATTGGCTTGCTCTCATCCGATGTGGGTTGGTGTAACCGTACCGGGTGGAAGTGGTCGTTACACCGAGTTGAGGAGTAACTGCACTTGTGGAGTTTTCTGCATAGTTTACACTTTCTTTTCATTAGTATGCGAACAATGTCATTATGTTATTCATATGGACTTGTATAATTATGGACAATGGTTATTTACATTTGCTATATAGATTGTGGAATATGTGAATGATGATGGAATAAGATTTACCTTTTATTTTCGCTGTACTCTTTTGTTATTTATGTACATCTCGACCTATTGTGTTGTGTTGGGTAAATGTCCCACTGTGACGGCACCCTTTGTATCGATGTGGATTGGTATAATCGTACCGATATAAAGCGGGTTGTTACACTGGTATTTACTAAAGTTTGAGTAGTTACTTACTAGCTGATCAGCTTCTCTCTTGGCAATGTCCCAATCCTGCACTACAGAGTGTAGCAGGGCCCGGAGCGACGCTATCTGTCCGGATACATCCGCCTACAAAATATCATAATCATGTCAGATCCCATTCAATCTAGAGCTCCAAAAAGTCTAAGTTCAGAATTCTACCTGTCGTCGGGTGCCCCTGTAGACCCTCGCCCCATACTTCAAGGTGAAAGACTGCAGGTACGCCTCGTCAGTCTGTGCGTTGGACATGACCTGGCACCCTCGGTGCTCCCAATCCGCAATCTACTCTCGGGCCCTCTCATGCTAGTTGGTCGTGTCATGGAGCCCCATGAAGCTCCGGCCAGGACTCTGTGTCCTACCTCTGCCGGGGAACTCCACGGCACTCTGACGCAACCCAAGTGCCCGCTAAGTCAGAGGCAGATGGAGAGGAAGCTCTAGTTTGAGAGCAAGCACCCACGTCGCCCTACCAAAGTAGGGGCGGGCCTGCTCCAACCAGGGCTATCTCTCATCTCCCTCCTCTAGATATGGCTGCCACACCACCTGTAAAAGATACTGCACATCTTGTCAGTATCCAAGGCATTTAAGGAAATCTGCTGGAAGCTAGAAAGGGGTAGTACTTACATCAAGCTGAGGGTAGACGTCAATGGCATCCTGGATGGATGTCCAGCTGCTCCTCTAGGGGGTGCGTTTCTCGACACGGCACCCACCATCTCGCCAAGGGCACTAGGCTTGGTTGCTCCAACATCCCCTGCCCCAGGCCTGGGAGGTGGAGGTACGTCCAGACCTGCAAAAGAAGCACATGATTAGACCACATATATGCAACAATGAAATTCATGAATGGATGGAGGAAGAAAGTGAAGTACCCGAAGAAAGGGGAAGAACCCGCTGATTCATAGACTCAATCGAATACAAAAATCTGCACAGAACTACATGCACAGATCTCACAGACGAAAGTGAGAAGAACACTCCAAGAAATTAGTAAAATAAATGTAAATTGGATGTTCCTTGGTGAAGAGGTCTTGCAGAAGCTTGAATTGAAGAGACTTGAAAGAATTCGATGAAGATCCCCTTCAATTTGCGATGCTCTGCTCCAATGGCATCTGAATTGCCAGAAATTCTTCTTCTGCTGCTGCTCTTCAGTTGGATCTGCTCCCTTTCTCAGCACATTACACTTCTCTCCAGAGATTAGCCTTGATTACCACGTCCTTCCTCTTGAAAGGATGGTCTGCAGCTTCTGGAGATGGAGCAAGATTTGGAAAAACCCCTTTTGCCGCAAAAAAGCTTCTTCTGGGAATTGTATGGGGTTGGTCTCCCTTGGGGTACGAGGATCTTGGGTATTTATAGCCCCATATGTCCATGAGATGCCTTGGGGTGTGTGGGCACAAAAATCTAAGTCAAATCCCTTGATTCCTAAGCAGCCATATGTCTAGAAAAATTCCCATTTTTGAGCTTCAGTCGAAGTGTGTCGACACACAGGCAGACTGTGTCGACACCACTGGCTACTGGCTTCAGAACTGGCTTCTGGGAGGGACAGTAAGTGTCGACACACAGGCAAACTGTGTCGACACCACTGGCATACTGTGTCGACACATAGACAAACTGTGTCGACACCACTGGCAGACTGTGTCGACACTACTGTGGCAAAGTTATGTAAAACTGAAAATATGAAGTGTGAACCATTAACATAAGTCATTATCATCAACATATGAAATGTTAACATGTCATTTAGTCATCATTTTAATATGTACAAAATGTCATCATCAAAATCAAACTATGAGTGATGTCAAATAGTCATGATTAAAATCATCATTAAAAGATTTCAAATACATACTCAACACAACATTCTCCCCCTTTTTGATGATGACAAAATAAATGCAACTTTCTTCCATGTCTACAATTTCTCCCTCTTAAGTCTTTGCAATTTCTCCCCCTTTTTGACAACATCAAAAGAATATTCATGAAAGAGAACAAAGAATGGTAGGAGATCAAGAAATGCAGTTGTAGAAATGAAGGTTCAGGAATGGTCAAAATAAGTGAGGCAAAGTGATATTGACATATGAGAGTGCAATAAAGTTTAATCATAAAGACACACTCAACATAAGGTATAGCAAGATATAATGATCTGAATGTAGTTAAAATAATGATGCAAATGTGAAGTGACGTGACCTATATGAGTGATCAAAAGTATTTAACAAGGATGTTAGGAGCTTTAATTTTAACAAATGTAGAATAATAGATCTAAACTCAGTATACATGAACTTTATTAAGGTCTTAAGTTTTTTCATCCTGTCAAGTTGATTTTCTTTCATTTTTAACTGGGAAAGAATACAAGAATAAATTAGTTAAATCTCACTTTTCAGTGCAAGAGATCACATTGATCAGATGCAAGACCTCCTGATTACTCAATGGTTTAACTTTCATTATCTTATACAGAGTTGAAAATTTTGATTTCCACTTTTTGACTCGAAACAAATCACTTTTTAGGTGAGATGGCCTGGTTACTCAGTGGTTCAAAAATTGGCATTGCTCTATTTGTATCTTTCTAGATTATTAATCATTTTCTTTTGATGTTTTACAAGAATATGTTTGCTTTGACCAGAAAAGTCATGACTATGAATTTTAGAAAAATTCTTCTTAACATGTGGTAAAAATGAAGCTTAAACATGCACATGTTAAATAGTAAAGCCACTCATGTGCCTACAAGTGTTTTGCAAGTCATTTTAAAGACATTTAGTATTAAGATTGCTTAACCTTGAAATGATAATGAATCTTTGAAATTAAACTAAATGCACAATGAGTTTAGTTTCAATGACTTAATTCTCTCATAAGAAAATAGCACAAGAACTCAAAAATTCTGATGAGTTTGGGGTTCAAGATAGACAAGTAAGGTCAAGGAATGTGACAATGACTCTCCCTTTCATGTATCTCCCCCTCACAAGGTGAACATGAAGATTATTGATGAAATATGAATGGAATGAAGTGAAAATAAAATGAACAAGAATGTTTTATTGAAGACAAGGACTCTCCCTCAACAATTGCATACAAGGCTCTTGATACTTGGCGGAGACATATACTCACGCATAGTGAAAGTGTCCAGACAATGGTGCCTTATTTCAATATGCTTTGTTTCAATATGCTTTGTTCATGAATGCTTTCTTAGCGACCTCATCCCTTAGAAAACGATGCCTTATTTCAATATGATTTGTTCATGAATGCTGAATTGGATTTTTAGACAAATTAGTAGCACTAGTGTTATCACACAAAATAGGAATACAACTCAATTTGTGATTATAGTCTAGGAGTTGATGTTTAACCTAAAGAACTTGAGTGCCACAACAACTAGCCGCAACATATTCAGCCTCTGCAGTGGATAGAGCTACTGAATGTTACTTTTTAGAAGCCCATAAAATTAGGCATCCACCTAGATATAAACACAAGCCACTAGTACTTTTTCTATCAAGCTTACAACCAACATAATCAACCATAGTAAGCAATTAAATCTAACTTGCAACCAGTAGGATACCAAATTCTAAGTTCACATGTTCCAACAAGATATTTAAAAATCCTTTTGACAGCTAACATGTGACTTTCTTTAGGAATGGCTTGAAACCTAGCACACATGCACACACTATACTAAATATCTGGTCTAGAGGTTGTGAGGTAAAGTAGAGAACCAATCATACCTCTGTAAGTCTATGGATCTACTGACTTACCAAATGAATCTTCCTCTAGTCTTACATTTATTGCCATTGGTGTGCTTGAATGCTTGAGGTGATGAAAGTCAAACTTTTTCAGAAGTTCTTTCACATACTTTGTTTGACTTATGAAAATCCCTTCATTGGTTTGATGTACCTGCAATCCCAAAAAGAATTGTAAGTCTCCCATCAAACTCATTTCAAACTCAGTTTTCATAAGATCAGCAAGTTTAGTACAAAGAGCTTTATTTGTAGACCCAAAAATTATGTCATCAACATAGATTTAGACAATAATGATTTGATTATTAACAACTTTAGTAAACAATGTTTGGTCTACATTACCTCTTGTATAACGTTTATTCAACAAAAATGAGCTCAAACGATCATACCAAGCTCTTGGAGCTTGCTTAAGACCATAAAGAGCCTTATTGAGTTTGAAAACATGATCAGGATATTTTTGATTTTCAAATCCGGGAGGTTGTTCTACAAAAACATTTTCTTTTATGTATCCATTCAAGAAAGCACTTTTCACATCCATTTAATAAACTTTAAATTTCAGGGATGATGCAAAAGCAAGAAATATTCTCACAGCTTCTAGTCTAGCTACAGGGGCATATGATTCTTCAAAATCAATTCCAAACTCTTGATTGTACCCCTTGACAACTAGTCTAGCTTTATTCCTAACAACCTATCCATTTTCATTCAATTTATTTCTGAATACCCATCTAGTATCAATAACAGATTGGTCACTAGGTCTAGGTACTAAATCCCACACTTGATTTCTATCAAATTGATGAAGTTCATCATGCATTGCATTGATTCAATCCTCACTAGTTAGAGCTTCATTAATTGACTTGTGTTCAATTTGAGAAATTAGTGCTAGTGGGTCTTCATTTATTGCATTCAGAAAATATGATCTAGTTCTAACTCTATCATGCACATTGCCAACTACATTCTCAATTGGATGAACTCTTAAAAATCTATTTTCAGGAATTACCTCTTGGGATGCATTCAGTTCTGGAACAATATTACCTGAACCACTTGTGGTAGGTGATTGATTGTCCAGATTTTCAAATGGATCTCCATTCTCTTCGACAGTTGGTAAAGATTCGACAACGAAGTCATCCTCTTCATTATTTTGAGGAACCCTGCAAGATGTAGAATCATCAGTTTGATATGAGTTTTCATAAAAAACTACATGTGGAGATTCTTCCACAGTTTTATTCTTAAGAATGTAAACTCTAAAAGCTTTAGAAATTCCCGAATAGCCAAGAAAAATGGCTTCATGGCTTTTGGCATCAAATTTATTAAGATTTTATTTATTATTATTATGTACAAAGCACTTGCAACCAAAAACATTAAAGTAAGACAGAGTTGGCTTTTTGTTTTTAAAAAGTTCATAGGGGGTTTTTCTGATTTTTGGTCTGACCAATGCTCTATTCAAGATGTGATTTGCGGTGTTCACAGCTTCAACTCAGAAGGATTTGGGCAATTTACTTTCCAAGAGCATAGATCTAGCCATTTCCACCAGAGTTCTATTCTTCCTTTCCACAACTCCATTTTGTTCTGCAGTTCTTGGAGAAGAGAATCTATGGAAAATGTTCAGTTCAACACATAAATCAGAAAAAACTTTGTTTTCAAATTCTCCCCCATGATCAGTCAAAATGGATTTGATTTGATGTGAAAAACCAATTAAGGCAGTGGTACATAATTTTCTGAATTCCTGACAAACATCACTTTTATGGGATAGAAAGATTACCCAAGTGTATCTAGTGAAATCATCAATGATTACAAATCCATATCTTTTGCCACTAAGACTGAGAATTCTTGTTGGCCCAAAAAGGTCCATATGAAGTAATTCCAGTGCCTTAGAAGTGAGAACATCATTGAAAATTTTAAAAGATTTTTTGGTTTGTTTTCCTTGAGCACATATCCCACAAAGTTGATTCTCTACATTGGGAAGAGATTCAGGAAGTCCTTTAACCAGATTTAGCCTTAAGAGTTTATTTATTGTGTTGAAACTTGCATGACCAAGTCTTTTGTGCCATGTCCATACAATTTTATTTTTATTTGCCACCAAACAAATGTTTTCTAAAAAGTTTTTATCAAGATTAATCATGTAGACATTGTTTTCTCTTTTATCAAAGAATTTTATTTTTTCAGTTGAAGAATCAATTATTTTGCAGAAATCAGATTTAAAAACAACCTTGTGACCTTTGTCACACAATTGGCTTATACTCAAAAGATTGTAGTCTAAACCATCAACTAACAGAACATTTTCAATTGAGTTTGAGGAGGATTTACCAACCTTTCTAGATCCAATGATTTTTCCTTTATTTTTACCTCCAAATGTGACAGATCCTCCTTTCTTTTCAATCAAAAATGAAGATTTTGTTCTGTCTCCTGTCATGTGTCGTAAACACCCACTGTCAAGAAACCACACATTGGGGCTGGGTGCACAACCTTCCTGCATAAATCAGATCAGAGAAGAAAAGATTTTGTACCCAAACATTGTTGGGACCATCAGTTTGTTTGAGCAAAAATAATAAGTTTTTTTTGATCCATATTTGAGTTGTTTTTTATTTTTGTTTTGTTTCAGAAATGATTACCCTTTTTGGCATTTTAACATTCTGATTTGGAATGAAAACACTAGTGTTCTTCCTTTCATAAGCATGGAAATTATGCATTTTGGCATGATTGTTCATGTATGGAAATCCAAACCAAGAATTCTATAGATATCTTGGAAATATTGGATAAAAAGATTGTGAATGGTACCAATGAGGATTATGATACCATTGATTCCAAGAATTGATCCAATTAGATTGATGTGATGTCCTATATCTCCAATAACCATCATGAAGGTTTATTTTAGTGTTTTTATAATTTTTCAGATTTTTATTTGAATTTTTGTTCAACTGGTTATTATTTTTCTGAATTGGACAGGTCGACCTATGTTGCGCGAGAGTCGACTCAGCGGCCATAGTTTTCAACTTGTGGTTGACAGGTGTCGACCTATCAGAAATGTGTGTCGATCTATTTTGTTTCTTTTGATTAGAAATATTCTTTTCACTTTGGTTTTTCATTATTTCAGATGTTTTCTTTTACACTTATTTATTTTTGTTTTCTGGACTAGTGCTTTTGACAAATTTTATCAAAGGAATTTTTGAAGGTTTTTCTTTCTTTTCACCACATTTATTGTTCAATGATTTTTCTGTGGTTAATCATAGTCCATGTTTTTCCGCATTCATTCTAAGTCCTAACAATGCATCAAGATTTTATTTTCCATTTGTGAAATTTTTTATCACTTATTCCTTTTCACCCAACAACTTCTTAAGTTTCTGAATTTCATCAATAGCTTGTTGCTTTTCTTTTTGTTACAATTCCATTCTTTCAGAAAGCTTTTCAAAATCATTGTTGGCCTTTAAGATGCAATTTTAAATTCATCATTTCATTCAGAAGGTCTTCCATTTCTTCATTAAGTTCAGATATTTCATTTTCCAGTTCAGAAATTCTTCTATTTAAGGAAGTATCATGCATGAAATTTTCAATTTCTTTTTCAGATGTTTATTTTATTTTCTTATTTCAGAATATTTTTCAACCACTCAGCATATGCATCTTGCCAATCTTCAATAGTATTGTTCAAAAGAAGAACTTACATTCCATCACTGTTGTTGGCCATAAAGTATAACTCCTTTTTACAGAACTTGAGGAGTTCTCTTCTTCATCTTCACTTTGGTCTTCATCTGACTAAGTTGCTATCATAGCTTTTGGCTTCTTTAATTTGTTGTTCTTCTTGTATTTGTCCTTTTTGATCTCAAGGCACTCACCCTTCATGTGTTTTACCTTGTTGCACCTGTAGCAAATAATACCTTCATCCATTTTTTGATTTCTACCAGCATTAAAATTTGAAGAAGAAGCATTTCTTTTAACAGAGGAATATTTTTTCTTTCCATTGAATTTTCCTCTTCTTGATTTTAAAAATTTACTGAATTGCCTAGTCATAAGGGCAAGTTCATCCTCATTGGACTCAGACTCATAAGAACTTGATTTTTCTTGATTTTTCTCTTTGTTGCTTGATGAAGCCTTAAGTGCTACTGGTTTAGCTTTAAGCATATGTTCTTCACTTCTTTTCATATTTATTTCATAAGTCATTAAAGATCCTATGAGTTCATCCAAAGAAATTTTGGATAAATCTTTAGAATCTTCAATTGTAGCCTTTGTTTTCTAGATAGATGATAGAGAACACAAAATTTTTCTTACCAGATCAGCATCAGTGTATTCCTTACGTAGTGCCTTCAGTCCATTGACAATTGTCATAAACCTAGCAAACATTTCAGAAATTGATTCGTCAGATTTCATCATAAACAATTCATATTCGAAGACAAGTATGTTTGCTTTGGTTTCCCTAACTTGAGATGTTCCTTCATACATTAATTCAAGTTTATCCCACATTTCTTTAGCATATTTACACATGGATATTCTTTAGGGTGGCCAGCACACTGAAGCATATTCATGGCACTGTAAATAAAAGTAGCTTTCCTAATCTGCTCTCTAGTCCAATTCTATTTGATATGGGAGCTACTCATTCCTTCATATCACAAACATTTTCTGATACTTTACTTGTAAAATCCATTCCAAGGAAATCTAGATTAGTCGTGTTAACCCGTATTGGTCCTGACACCAAACATAGAAAATGTTTTCCATCTAGTGAGGTGTTAATTGAAACTCAAAATTTACCTACAAATTTAATATGCATGGACATGGAAGGTTATGATGTGATACTGGGAGCAGACTAGTTGTCTGAACATGGGCTAGTGTCAACTATAAGAAAAGCAGGGTAACATTTAGTCCACCTCCAAAGCTATTGTTCTCGAGAGATAGAAACCACAAGAGAGTATCCCTCATATCTGCACTACAAGCCAAGAGGATGATGAGGAAAGGTTGTATAGCCTTTCTAGTTGCTGTTATTACCACGAAGAAGGAAGTCCAGACTGAGAACATCCCTATTGTCAGTGAGTATGCTGATGTATTCCCCGAAGACTTGTCAGGTATTCCTCGTTAGCGAGAGGTCGACTTTACTATTAAGTTGATCCCTGAAGCAGCACCAGTATCTAGGGCACCTTATAGAATGTCCCCCGCAGAACTGAAGGAACTAAAGGAACAACTGATGGAATTACTAAAGAAAGGGTTTATCCGACCAAGCACATCACCATGGGGTGCACCTGTTCTCTTTGTCAAAAAGAGGATGGGTCAATGAGGTTATGTATAGACTACAGACAACTGAATCAATTAACAATCAAGAACAAATATCCCCTACCAAGGATTGATGAATATTTGATCAATTGTCTGGAGCTCAATATTTCTCTAAGATAGATCTCAAATTTGGCTATCATCAATTGAGGATCAAAGGAGAAGATATACACAAGACAACCTTCCGAAGCAGGTACGGGCATTATGAATTCATTGTTATACCTTTTGGACTAACAAATGCATCTGCAGTTTTCATGCAGTGGATGAATAGTATTTATCGACCATACCTCGACAAATTTGTTGTGGTGTTTATTGATGATATACTGATCTATTCCAAAACAAGAGAAGAGCATGAAGAGCATTTGAGGATAGCATTGCAAATCTTGAGGGATAATAAATTGTATGCCAAGTTGAGTAAGTGTGAGTTTTGGCTAGAAGAGGTATCCTTTTTGGGACATGTAGTAACCATGGATGGTATCACTATTGATCCATCAAAGGTAGAGGCTGTATTGAAATGGAAAGACCAAAAGGCATCACAAAGATTAGAAGTTTTCTAGGATTAGAAGGGTATTACAGAAGATTCATAAAGGATTTCACAAAGATCGCAGTGCCATTAACCAAGCTGACCAGAATGGAAAACCCATATGTGTGGACTGATAAGTGCGAGGAGAGCTTTAATAGCTTTAAGAAGTGTCTGACCTCTGCTCTGTTGGGTTGAGTGTGAATATAATTCATTTCTCCTCACATTTTGATGATGACAAGTTGTGATTTTAATGCATAACCATTGGAACATGTAAAATACATCACCTGAAATTACAATTCAAAAAGCATGTTTCCAAGCACATTTATCATTGATATTCATGATAATACATTTAACTAATGATTTATGTGTTTATTTTGTCAGGGACAAACATTTTCTGTAAAGGTAGTGTCGACACAACCATCCTTGGTGTCGACACAAAGGTTCAGAACAAAGGCAGAAATGTGAAGAAAAGTCCATCTCAGGTCGACACTAGTCCAGAGCAGGTCGACACTAGAGAGCCTTCCCAGAAGGCTTGTTGTTCAGATAGCCAAAGCAGGTCGACACCAAATGCAGGCTGGTTGACACTAGATGGCTCTCCCAGAAGGCCTGTTTTTCAGATGGCCAAAGCAGGTCGACACGAGATGAGATCAGGTCGACACTAGAGAGCCTTCCCAAAAGGGCTGTTTTGCTGTTTGGGACATGAGGTCGACACTGAATCATCTCAGGTCGACACTAGAGATCTCTCCCAGGGATTTGTTTTGCCAGTCTGGGTGAGTGTGTCGACACACCTCATGAGCAGGTCGACACACTCCAGAATCTCTGTGACTTAAACTTTCCCCTGGACACGTGGCACCCTAGGGAGATGTCAGATCATTCTTGGATCATTTGCCCACGTACCCCAAGGGTATCTTCCGGATACTTAGGGTATAAATACCCTCTTTTTGGGCACTCATCCCATGAGAATCTCTTTAGAGCCTCCAGAAACCTGCAAGCGGTGGCAAGAGAGTCTCACCTCCCTGTTCTTGCTCTCTCCTGTGCTCCCACACCAATTCACACTTCTCCGAGCACAAGACTTGAAGTTTGATCAGCATGAAGCACTAGGATCAACTTCAAAGGAGCAGATCAAGTAGAAGCCAGCAATTGTGAAGCTCTCAAGGAAGATCCCAAGATCAAAGTTGCAGAGCATCGGCCAGGGACTTCAAGTGATCAAGATTCTTCCAATTCGGCCTTTACAAGGGAGTTTTCTTGAAGAACAAGAATTGTCAACCTCGAGTCTAAAGTCTTTCTTGTTTCTTCCTGACTATTCTAGAAATTGTGCATAATCTGTTGCACCAATTTTCTTGAATTGGCCTTAATAGATCAGATCATTGCTAGAGGATCTACATCTTATTGTTTTTGTTCTAGCAAATGGTTGTGAGCCTGTGTGCTCAGGTTCTTGAGTCGTTGTACTCAAGTTGTGTGGTTGAGCAGTCTTGCTCAGATTCTAGAGTAGTCTTGCTCTAGGTAATGTGTGAGTTGTATACTCATTTGTGGAGTTGTCAGGCTCCAGTGTTGGGTGTGTAACCCAGGTTGTTTAGTGGATCCTCACTGCGTGTGAGGGGTGGATGTAGGAGTCACGTGGTGTGATTTCCGAACCACCTAAAAATCTCTGTGCATTGGTCTCTTTGTGGTTTGAATTTTCTCCTCGTTAGATGAATGCATAGGATCGTTTGAATCTATCTAATCAACTTGTTTACTCACTCCAATTTCTTAACTCACTTAATTTTCTTCAGATCTTTGAAATTTGCTCTTAATCTAACTCTGATTCAAAGGACTTTCCAAATTGGTTTTAGCTTCCGCATTAGTTGGCATAGATCTATTCAACCCCCCCCCTTCTAGATCTTGTCCACATCTTTTATCGATCCTTCAATTGGTATCAGAGCGGGTTTACATCTGATCTGATTTCATCTGAGTGATTTCTGAGTACTTTGTGTGATTTGTTTGCTTGATTGTTTGCTTGCTGAGTGTTTCCTTCTTTGCACCATCTTTTAATTAATGGATTACAGAGGATTCATAGCTGAGGGCCATTCCATAAATAGGCCTCCATTCTTTAATGGAACGGACTATTCATATTGGAAAAATAGAATGCAAGTGTTTCTAAGAGCCAAAACTATGAAATCTGGAAGTAGTGGAGGTAGGTGTAAGGCCCTCGAATTTTGATGCATTATTGCATGTAAATAATTCGTGTCTATATGTACGTATGTATGTATCTACGTATGTATTATTGGTATACTTATGTGTGTATGTGTATAGCTTAGGTATAAATAATGTATGTAATGCTTGATGGTAGAGTGTGCACAAAACTATATAGATATTACATGTAAATATACATGATGTGCATGGGTTTCTGCATGTTTTAGACTTCTGCCCGAAGGCCATATTGGCGTCAATAGCATGACGTCGATGAGGTGTCAGCGTCACCCATGGATGCCAACACTAATCCCAGCGTCCAACGATATGGACGCCAACTTCTCTGACCTGCATGCGTTGCAGAGCCAGAAATTCCGGAACCAAGGCAACTCATCCATTGGGGAGCTGTCTCCCAACGGTCTGGGAGCCATCATGTCACCCTGTGCGTGGGAGAGAAGCCTCTCCCATATATCTAAACCCGAATTTGCTTCCCCAACCCTCCTCCTTGCCTTTTTACAACAGAGAAAGAGGAGAAGAAACCCTATTCTCTGACTGAGGAAACCCCCACTTTGGAACCCAAAATCCAACAATCTAAAGCCTGTTCCGGGGTTCTGCTGCAACAAAGAGCTAGCTGGTGTGAAGAGGAGACTTCCCCGACCGTACATTGAAGCCATCTTCATTCAAGAACCCGGAGGGAGGTGATCTTGGAGAGTGTTTCGCAACTTCTTGGGACTGCCCAAGGAGAGCTTCTCCAAGCCCTAGATCCATTGGTGTATTTTTCTAAAGGCAAGTACCCCATTCATAACGTCCCTGTATGTGTCTAGGTTGGTTTTACTATTTTTGTATATTTTTCCTCGTGTCCTAGACCCCAAATTCACCCAATCTTTGGAGCTCGGGTCTGTGTTCTGCACAGACCTGGCATTGACGGCAATGTCCCTTGCCGCTAAGATCATGCTTAGCGTCCATCGACTATGCCGTTGACATTGAATTAGCGGCCAGAGACCGCCGCCAAGTTCATCTGGACAGAACAGTGACCTGTTATGCCCTTCTATATGACTATTTTCAATATGTTTCACGATGAGGATATACTGTAAATCATTTATATGCTATGTATATTGTTGGTGTGATGGATGTGGTGTGTGGATGGATTATCACGAATGATAGGACTCAATTATTTCATGAAGATACATGTGTGATGAGTTTTAATCTCATTAAACCATGTTTGCATGATTTAGGACAAGTCTGAATGCCCTAATTTGTGAGGATTATGCATGTGAGGTTCAGTCCATGTTCTAAATTTCTGAGATTATTCCCATGCTTGTGTAATTATTGCAAAATTTGTTTAGGAAAAATAGAGATCATGCTAGGTCATGATAAATCTTCCATAAATTAATGGATTGTCCAATAAATTCAGGAATAAATTCTGTGGTTCCATGCCTGTTAGGGTTCAGAAAGTGAGTGGTTAAAACTGTGCTTGTGTTTAACTCCATGTTAATCGAATTCGGATAGCATGTGAAATTATATTCGATTTTCTGTAATTCCGTTTTAGTTTAGAAAAATCTGAAAATTGGCATGAGAAATCCCAAACCTGAAATTAACATGTGTTAAAATTTCAGGTCATTTGGACCAGCCTTTAAAGTAATATGAATTTTTCCATGTAAATGTGTATTTATGCATGCCAATGTGAAACAATCCGATTTAGGTGTAATCCGACCTGATCGGTGATATTTACCTGAATGTAGATTTTGAAATCTGTAGTGTCATGATAGGAAAACAGAGAAATGTGAATGTGCGAGAGAAGGTGAATAGAATGAGAGTGACATGTGTAAACTCATGTGTTAAAAAGGTAAAAATGTAATGTGTAAATTGTGCCAAGTGTGACATTGCTTCCACAGAGGGCAGTGGAACCGTATCAGGGAAAAGTCCCCCTGAGAAGGTTCAATGTGTAAGTGACCCTAAGGGCATTAGGGGGAAATCCTGGAGGTGGACAAGTACCACTGGTTAGGGTGGAGACTTGTTCTCCCGGTCTGCGCAGTCCAAGAGTCGCCATTGTATTGCCTAGATGGCATCTATGTGATGTGATGTGTTGTGTCCTTCTTTGGTGGTTTGGACTATGTGTCACGGCACTAAATGTGAAAGTGTAAATGTGTAAATGTGCATGTGTTCATGTGTTAATGTGAAAGTGAACAATGTGTAATGTGTATGTGTAAAGTGCAATTTATGTGAATTGGAAATTGTGTAAAGAAAATGTGAGACCAAAATGTGAGGATATGATATTGTAATCCATGTTGTGACAAATCTGAAACCATGTTAAATCAGTAGCTTCATTATGTTAGGATCATGTTTATATGCATAAAATGCCTAGAATCCATGCTAGGGACAATTAACAAGTGTGCACAAAATTTCATGTTTGGTTGTTCACATGTTGTATTTTAAATAACATTGTAGCTCTCATGTGTTGGGTTATGGTTGCTAAATCATGTGAAAACCAGCAAGTTAAAGTGTGTAAAATGTTTGTGTACATGCACAAGAATGTGTAGATTCCATGCTAGGTGTGTTTTGTTTCATGTACGTAGGATAATCATGCTAAGTGCTTTCATGTTTTAGTTAAAATGCAAAGTAGAATTTCATGAGTAGGAATGATTAGAGAACATGTGTTAGGAATTTATCTTGATAAGGAAATCTGAAAGCATGCATCATGTGTTTACTTATAGAATTATCATGGTTGGTTATTTTCATTTCAAACGTTAAGCATGATACATGTTGAGTTTTTGCAATGGTGTGTGTAGAGCCTACTATGACATGTACGTGTATGGTATGAGTGGTGTTACTTGCTGAGTCTTTAGACTCACTACTTGCTTCGGCGTACAGGTGTAGTTGGTGACGTGGCACCGTTGGAGGAGACGGTGGAGACGGACTCCGAGCGCGGGGATTAGTATTTGGAGTACTTTTGACTTTTGCGTTTCATAGTATGTAAATTGAACGTTGTATTAGCGTTATCATGGAAAGAATGTATAATGGTGGACATCTATGTATTAAATTTTCAGCAATTAAATTATGTGAACTTTTAAGTTCTTTAATGTTATTGCAATTTCATGTATGCTAAATGTGGATGATGAATGAATGAAGACAGTAGTTCCTTTTACTTCCGCTACTCTGTTCTTATATTCACGTGTATCTCAGCTGAATGTATCGTTGGGTAAATGTCCCACTGTGGCAACGCTCGCTATACCGACGTGGGGTAACCGTACCGGTATAATGAGGGTCACTACAGAGATTGGTATCAGAGCAACCGGTTGAGATTGCACATGATATACATAAGTCATCATCCCCATTGCATGTTAAGTATGTCCACATGTGTAGAATTGATTAATAAGGATGAAAGATGATAAGAAAAAAATGGTTAGGAAACTTAGTAACCTAGCTCTAATGGTGGCTGAAATTTTATTACAGCCATGGCTTCGAGAGGTAGGCGTGGCGGAGCGCCGGCCCATGAGGACGAGCCGCGACGTGACGAGCGGGCGGAGCAGTAGGCCCCGGCACCGCCAGGTCCTGTACTTCCCCCACCCCACCTGTGGACTACGGAGTATTCATGCAAGGTCTGGTGCAAGCCATGCAGACGCAGGCTCATACCCAGGCAGCACTCCAGGCTCAGTTGGAGGCTCAGGTTAGACAATAAATGAACTATTATCTGTTTTATTTGAATGTGTGATATTATATTGATTGTGTATTGCTTGATGTGTACTGTAGCAGGCTCAAGTACCAGCTCAGGACCATGGTGGACCTTCTACCATGGAGAGATTCAAGAGGATGCTGCCACCCTCTTTTAAGGGGAGAGCGATCCATTGTTGGCTGAAAGCTGGATGAGGGAGATAGAGAAGATCTTCCGAGCCATCAGGTGTGCAGAGGAGGATAAGGTTACATTGGCCACCTACATGCTACAGGTATGTGTTGATTTTGTATGATTGCATGTTTTGTTTAGTTAGAACTGTTAGTTGGAGCTTACGAAGGTGTATTGCAGGAAAGAGCTGATGTATGGTGGGCCTCATTGCTGCGTACCCGATTTGAGGACGGAGCTATCGACGTTGCTTGGGACGAGTTCGTGAGGCTCTTTCGGGCCAAGTTCGTCCCCGAGCATGTGCAAGATCGGATGGAGCAGGAATTTCTATCTTTGGCTCAAGGCACCATGACCGTGCTGGAATATGAAGCAAGATTTTCTGAACTTTCTAAATATGCACCTCATATCGTGGCAGACGAGCGGAGGAAGACCAAGAAGTTCGTGATGGGACTCAAGCCATCACTGCGGACGAGACTCGTGGCGTTTGACCACCTCACGTTGGACGAGGCCCTCAGTGCTGCCTGCAGGCATGAGGGAGAGATGGAGCAATATCTTGAGGAAAAGAAGGCTTCGTAGAAGAGGCCAGCGGCAACATTCCAACGGCAAGACAAGAAGAAAACGGTGTACCAGACACCGCAGTGATCCGTGGCAGTCAGCAGTTCTCAGGTACCTTCTGTACGTTCCCCTGGTGTGAAGAAAGAGTGTCCCCACTGCGGGAAGACACACGGTGGTTCCGAGTGTTCGTTGGTAGCGGGTAGATGCTTGAAGTGCGGGAGCAGCGACCACAAGATCAAAGATTACCCAAGACTTCAACAGGGAGCTCAGCGTGGAGCGCCAGCCCCAGCAGTAGCGGAAACCGCGCCAGCTACAGGAAGACTAGGAAGGCCTCGAGCCCCAGCTCGAGTGTTTGCTTTAGCTCGTGAGGACGCCGAGCAGGCCGAGCATGTCACCGAAGGTACGGTTTTGCTTTTAGGTGTGCACGCTCGGGTTTTGTTTGATACGGGTGCTACTCACTCGTTCATTTCCGAGCGGTTCACTAGGCAGTTAGCCCTAGAGTCAGGCATAGAGTCTGAGGAGTTAGAGGTCCCTTTGTCTGTGCACACCCCTACGGGTACGGTATCGACTAGGAAGTGCATTCCGTCGTTACCTGTGTGCATTGAGGATAGAGTCCTAGATGGGTGTTTCTTCTTGCTAAGGATGAAGGACTATGATGCTATTCTTGGTCTGGATTGGCTAGTGGATTGTCGTCAGAAGAGGATTGTTTTCCGCATTCCTGGTGAGGATGAGTTCTCTCACCCCTTGCCAAGGAACTTGGCTGGAAAGTTAGTCATCTCTGCCATGAAGGCGATGCGGATGGTGAACAAGGGTTGTGACGCTTTTCTTGCCAGCGTGGTGTTAGTGCCAGAGGCTGATGAGTCACCTACTGTTGCAGAGATTGAGGTAGTGCAGGATTTTCCAGACGTCTTTCCTGATGATTTTTATGGATTGCCACCGGATAGAGATATAGAGTTTACCATAGAGTTGCTTCCGGGCACCTCTCCTATCTCGAAGGCTCCATATCGGATGGCACCTGCGGAGTTAGCCGAGTTGAGGAGGCAGTTGCAGGAGTTGCTTCATAAGAGATTTATTCGCCCTAGTGTTTCCCCTTGGGGCGCACCTGTATTATTCGTCAAGAAGAAAGACGGGTCACTTAGGTTGTGCATTGACTATAGGAAGTTGAACCAGGTGACTGTGAAGAACAGGTATCCCTTACCTCGTATTGATGACTTGTTTGACCAGTTGCGAGAGGCATCAGTCTTTTCTAAGATTGATTTGCGATCTGGTTATCATCAGTTGAGGATTCGGAGTGAGGATGTGTCCAAGACGGCGTTTAGAACCCGTTATGGACATTATGAGTTTTTGGTCCTTCCTTTCGGATTGACCAATGCTCCTGCAGCATTCATGGATCTCATGAACAGGGTGTTTAGGCCTTATTTAGATAGCTTTGTTGTAGTGTTTATTGATGATGTGTTGGTCTACTCTCCGGATGAGGCCATGCACCGTCAGCATCTGAGGTTAGTGTTAGAGGTTCTTCGTGAGCACAAGTTGTATGCTAAATTCAGCAAGTGCGATTTTTGGTTGCGCGAGGTTCATTTCCTCGGGCATGTTATCTCCAGCGCTGGTGTTGCAGTTGATTTAGCGAAGGTCCAGGCAGTTATGGATTGGGAGGTTCCCAAGACCCCTTCGGAGATTCATAGTTTTATTGGTTTAGTTGGTTACTATCGGCGATTCATTGAGGGTTTCTCATCCATCGCCGCCTGATAGTCTCATAGTGATCGTTGCTAAACACCACGGGCTTCAATCTTAAAATTAACCGAACTCGAGAGAAAATGCTAAACAATTACTTGGGAGTCCGGATCGATCCACAGAGATGATTTGACTGATTTAGATGTCATCTAATGCTTTTGAAAATATAAATTCGAATTTTTTTGATCTTTTAAATAAATAAACAAGACTATGTTACGTAATCCTAGAACCTGTGGAATCTGTTCGTCCAGAAAACTAAGCCTTAGATAAAAACATCATAGCTTTACCTACAGGACTCCAAATTGCACGAAACCAAAAGGAGAATTTAGACCATCAAGTTAAGAACAAGAAGAACCAATTTTGACTCGATTTGGACATCATTTGATACATCATATGACTGATGCATTGAACACTACGCAGATTCGGACCTGTGAAGATAGACTAACACAAACTACTCATTAACCTAATCAAATGAAAACGAAATTGAACCAAACCACTTCTGGATGAAAGTAGACTTGAGAAGGATGAGATGTAAGAAAGAAACGAATTTTTTCATTAAATTTTAAACATGATACACTGACTGCAACTTGGTACAGTTCTGTGTACAAAAACAGATAAACTGAAACTAAGAAGAGACTAAGGAGAACTTCTCGTAGGAGTAGCGAGAGATGGTGCCACGTTGTCCTCGTGGTCCCTGGAAAGTGATGATGGCCCAGCAATGGTGGCGACTGTAGATGCTTCTTGAGGAGGGCGTGAGGCTCCCGTATCCGTGGTCGGTGCAGCAGGTTACAGCAGATCGCAGCAGATGCAACACCCAGCAAGAGGAAGATGATGAAGACCGGGAGAGGCAGATGGGTGCAAGGGTTAGAGAGGAGAAAAAAGATGGTGCTGGTGAAGGTTAGGAACTAGTCTAGGCAGAGAGAGAGAGAGAGAGATGTTCAGAGGAAGAAGAAGATGTGCTAGAGATGGAGGGAGGGGGGGGCGCTGCCTAGGAGGAGGAAGAGGAGAGGTGTGTGCGCAAGTGAGAGAGGGGGGGAGAGATGTGTTCGGCCAAGAGAGAGGGGCCCAGAGATATGATCTCATCCCCTAGAGAAAAAATAGGGAGAGAGAGAGAGATGATGGCATGTGATTGAGAGATTTTAGGGATGATAGAGAGATTTTAGGAATGATAGAGAGAGATTTTGGGATCTCTCTTTATTCTATCTTAAATTTGAAATTTCTCTCTCTCTATTTTTGGATCCAAGATGGGGGGGCGGCTGGGAGAGAGAGGAAGGAGGTGGGGGCGCCCTAAGGTTTCCCTCTTATGATATTGAATGTCCAAAATACCCCTTTGTTCAAAGTTCTTAACAAAAAAATATTCTGTTAAAGCTGAGATTTGAACACTGGACCTCCTGGTACAAATGACATGACTTGTCCAACTGGGGTACGAGGCTCTCTTTGTCCTGCATACACAAAGAATAAGTTTTCAGTATCAATATGCAATGATATGCTCCTCTATGAAGTGTTTATGCACTAACATACAATGATCTAACAAATGTGATCATATTGAATTACTTCACGTTGTTTTAAGAAAATTGTGAGTGTAATGATGAGATTTTCCTATAAAAATATGCAAAAGTGCACAATTATCACACCCCCCAACTTACTCATTGCTAGTCCCTTAGCAATGTAGACAACTGAATAAATAGAACTAACAAGAGTTCACTTATCACATTTCATGGCAAGAAAGTAAAGGTGAAAATGATTAAAACCATAAGCATTTCGAGTTCCTGTGATGAGTATCAAAGGTGAGTATGTCAGCTTATGCCACTAGTCAGTTCTTCAAGATACACTCAAAATTTCACATCCCTTTGTGAAAGTTGTGCTTTTTAATCAATTAGACATCAATGAAGGGATACATGAGATTTTTACCTACCACTCATGAATGATATCACTCTACACTCCTTAAATCCAATCCTCGAATTATAGGTAGCTTTCACTTTGCCTTAAATTTTTTTTTTTTTTTTTGTGCATGCATTTTGCAAAGTTAGATACCCTTTCAACATTTGATGCGAACTTCCACATTTTGTGAGATGCTGAAGTCCAATCATTAAGTTGAGGGTATTTTTTGGCACTAATTTGTAGGCAGGTAGCTTTTTCCCCACGATTAGTCTTCAATAGGAGTGTAGAATATCTATCATCACTTAAGTTTGAGGTAAAACTCTCATCATCCATATGAATGATACCTATTGATCATTTAATGTGCTAATGTGTATAAGTTCAATGAAATTTCAAATGTATTTTGAGAAAAATGCTAAGAACATAACCACTAACTCACTCCTTTAACTCATCACTATCACAAGCATATACTTTGAGTAAAATCATTCCAAAAGGAGAACTTTTTTCTTGCATGAAATATAATACATGAAGCACATTGTTAGGGGTGTTTTGACGGATTTTGAAATTGTAAAAATTTTATATTTTCCTTCCCCCCAACTCAAGTTACATTGTCCTCAATGACGAAGAAGATATACGATAAAATGTAGCCAACAGAAGTCAAGGAAGGAGGGATACAACCTGACATTCATATGAGGGCGAGTTGCTCAGTGGATACTTCCAAGGATAATGGAGCTTCATACACCTAAGACACAAAAGAAAATTAAATCAATAGAAATCAATTTTCCTAAAAATATTGGGTTGCCTCCCAATAAACGCTAAGTTTAATGTCTTCAGCCAGACACATTGAAGCTTAATGTGGATCCTTCAATCTTATCTTGTCAATGATTCCTTCTTCTGAAACTCCTTCAATGTAAGGTTTAAGACGCTGGCCATTCACTTTAAAAATGTTTCCAGTTTTAGTGTCTAGGACATCAACTGCACCGTGGGGAGACACTTTTTGCACAATGAAAGGGCCCTCCCATTTGGATTTAAGTTTCCCTGGAAATAGCTTCAATTTTGAATTGAATAGCCAAACTTTTTGATTGGGTTCAAATGTTTTCCTAAAGATGTGTTTATCATGAAAGGCTTTCATTTTTTCCTTGTATATTCTAGCATTCTCATAAGAGTCATTCCTCAGCTCATCCAATTCATTCAATTGTAAAGCCCGATATTCTCCAGCTTGGGCCAAATCCAATTAAGTTGTTTCACAGCCCAATATGCTTTGTTTACCAACTCCACGGGAGGTGACATGCTTTCCCATAGATCAACCTAAATGGTGACATCCCAATGGGGGTCTTGTAGGCTGTCCTATAGGCCCATAGAGCATCATCCAATCTCTCAAACCAATCCTTTCTATCAGGCCTCACAGTCTTTTGCATAATGTTCTTGATCTCTCTGTTAGAAACCTCCACTGACCATTGGTTTGGGGGTGGTAAGGTGTGGCAACCTTATGGGTGACCCCATATCTTCTGAGTAAAGCTCTAAATTGGAAGTTGGTGAAGTGACTACCCCCATCACTAATTATAGTCCTAGGGGCTCCAAATCTACAAAAGATATTCTTTTTGACAAAATTCATCACCACCTTGTGATCATTGGTCCTAGTTGCCACTGCCTCAATCCATTTAGAAACATAGTCAACTGCCACAAGAATGTACTCATGGCCATGTGATGGTGGAAAGGGTCCCATGAAATCAACTCCCCATACATCAAATATTTCAACTACAAGGATGGGGTTTAGAGGCATCATGTCTCTCCTTGAAATGTTGCCCATGGCTTGGCATTTGGGACATGATTTACTGAATGTGTGGGCATCCCTGAAGAGAGTGGGCCAATAAAACCCACTTTGTAACACCTTGGTGGCAGTTTTCTTCCCAGAAAAATGTCCCCCACATGCAAGAGTATGGCAAAAATTAAGAATACTTTGGTGTTCATATTCAGGGACACATCTCCTAATGACATTGTCAGCACAAATTCGGAACAATTCTGGATCCTCCCAAAGGTAATATTTTATCTGGGAATAGAATCTATCTTTCTCTTGTTTTAACCATCCATCAGGAATTAATTCAACTGCCAGATAATTAACAATGTGTGCATACCAAGGAGGCTTTATTTGTGAAATGGCTAGGAGTTGTTCATCAGGGAAGGATGCTTGAATGGGCTCACTTTCTTGCACTAAGATCCTTGATAGATGGTCTGCTACAACATTCTCGGAGCCCTTCTTGTCCCGAATCTCAATATCAAATTCTTGTAAGAGCAAGATCCACCTAATCAAGCGAGAGGCTTGGCATCTTTTTTTGCTAGAAGGTATTTTAAAGCTGAATGGTCAGAGAAGATGACAACTTTAGATCCAAGCAAGTATGATCTGAATTTCTCTAAGGCAAAGACTACAGCCAATAGTTCCTTTTCAGTTGTGGTATAATTCTTTTGAGCTTCAGTCAAAGTTTTGCTTGCATAGTAAATCACAATTGGGCATTTATTCACTTTTTGTCCCAACACTGCCCCCATAGCGTAGTCAGAAGCATCACACATGATCTCAAAAGATAGTGTCCAATCTGGGGGTTGAAGGATTGGAGATTTAGTCACAGCGTCCTTTAGAAAATCATAGGCCTGAAGACAAGAGTCATCAAAGTTGAAAGGAATGTCCTTGGACAATAAATTACACAAAGGTTGGGAGATCTTGGAAAAATCCTTAATGAATCTGCGATAGAAACCTACATGGCCCAAGAAGGATCGAATTTGTTTGACTGATGTTGGAGGTGGTAGATTAATAATCAGCTCAATTTTTGCTTTGTCCACTTCAATTCCTCTCTCCGAAACAATGTGTCCCAAAACAATACCCTCTTTCACCATGAAATGGCTCTTTTCCCAACTTAACACAAGGTTAGTCTCCATGCACCTTTCAAGGACTCTCTCTAATTTTTCAAACAAATTTCAAATGAGTCCCCAAAGACAGAGAAATCATCCATGAAAATTTCCAAAAAATCTCCTACCATGTCAGAAAATATGGCCATCATGCACCTTTGAAAAGTGGCTGGTGCATTACATAATCCAAATGGCATTCTTCTGAAGGCAAAGGTTCCATAAGGACATGTGAAAGTGGTCTTTTCTTGATCTTCAGGGTAAATGGCCACTTGGTTATATCCAGAGTATCCATCCAGGAAGTAGAAGTACCTTTGTCCAGCCAGTCTCTCCAATATTTGGTCAATGAAAGGTAAAGGGAAATGATCTTTCTTGGACTGCATTCAATTTCCTATAGTCAATACACACCCTCCAACTCGTGGTTAATCGAGTGGGCAACAACTCACCTTGATCATTTTGAACTACAGTGAGTCCAGACTTCTTGGGAACAACTTGTGTAGGGCTCACCCAATTGCTGTCAGAGATAGGATAAGTAATTCCAGCTTCTAACCACTTTACCACTTCTTTCTTCACCACTTCTCTCATACTGGGATTTAGTCTTCTTTGCATCTCCCTAACAGGTTTGACATTCTCCTCAATATAATGTGATGCATGCAAATTGAGGGACTGATGCCTTTGAGGTCAGCCACACTCCACCCAATAGCAGCTTTATAGGCCTTAAGAACTTCCAGAAGTTGGGCCTCTTGTGGGGAGATAGGTTGGTGGCTATGATTACGGGCAAGGTTTCATTGGGCCCCAAAAATGCATACTTCAAAGAAGTAGGCAAAGGCTTTAAGTCAAGTTGAGGAGGGGTCTGGATGGAAGGGAGTGCAGTCTCAGAGCTGAGTTCTGGTAAAGCTTCAAACCTACTGGGCCATAATGGATTAGCTTGAGAGTCAATCATGTGAACATTTACAATGGATTCATTGCCATCAAGCTAAATTGAATCAGAAGGTTCAACTAAGGTTAGGGGGACACTGATTTCAGGTGGATCTTCCACAACATCAATTGTATAACAATCTTCTTCTCCCCTCATGTATTTTGAAGCCTTGAAAACATTAAGGGTAATCATCTGATCTCCAAAAGAGATGTCCATAAGTCCAGACTTGCAATTGATATTGGCATTGGCTGTGGCCAGAAATGGTCAGCCCAATATGATTGGGCTTTGGGCCAAGTTTTGTGTAGGTTCCATGTCAAGGATTAAAAAGTCAACAGGAAAGTAACAAGTGTCTATCTTGACAAGGACATCCTCCACCAATCCCTTAGGTGTTCTAACAGATCGATCAGCTAATTGGAGGATCACTGAGGTTGATTTAAGTTCCCCTATCCCAAACTTTTCATAAACTGATGTTGGCAACAGATTCACACTAGCCCCCAGATCTAATAAGGCCTTTTCAAACGTGATTCCCCCCATGACACAAGATATGAGTGGGGCACCAGGATCTTTCATTTTCTGAGGAAGTTGGTTCAATAAGACAGCACTCACATCTTCCGATAGTAAAATCCTTTTGGTGTGCATCCGAGGTTCCCTCTTCTGGGTACACATATCCTTTAGAAATTTTGCATATGTAGGGACATGATGAATTGCATCTAGAAGAGGTATGTTGATATGGACTTGCTTGAACAACTTTATTAGCTCCTCATTTTGGGCTTGGATTTGTTGTTTCTTCCTTTCTTTTCCAGCTTCTAAGGCGGTGGGGAAAGGGATATTGGGCTTGTAAGGCTCAGGCAATTCATCTACTTTTCCCTTACCTTTATCTTTCTTGATTTCCTCACATTCCACATGCAAGGGTTCATTTAAAATTTCTTCTATGGCATCATGGGCTTGGCTTGGTGAGGCTTGATTGGATTGTGAGGCCTTATAAGGATCTTCAAGAATCTTTCCACTTCTTAAGGCTGAGATTGCCTTAGCATTTTCCACTTGTGGGCCTTTGGGTGCAACTGGGCCTAGTTGGTGTTGTGGTATTGGAAGAAGAGGTTGTTGAAAGCCCGGAGGGTAGTTTCGTGGGTTTGCAATCGGCTGACTAGGTAATGGGCCTACCTCCCTCCTCATAGTGGTGTCGGCCATTTGGCCAACTTGGGCCTCCAATTTTGCAATGGATTGCTGTTGTGTTATGAGGAGTTGTTGCTGGTTGATGAGGAGTTGTTGCAACAAGTTGAATTTTTCATCATTTTGATTGGATGGATGAGGAGGTGAAAGTTGATATGAGGGCTGAGGATGGATGGGTTGAGCATTGTTGGCTGAAAATGAGGGAATTGGGTCTGGGTAGGTTGACCCTTATTGAAGGCTTGGTTTTGAAAATGATTTTGTTGTTGGGCCCTACCTTGAAAGTTTTGAGTTGGTGGATTTAGAGCTTGGGTCTGTTGGGGTTTCCATGAGAAATTGGGATGATTTCTCCAGCCCGGTTGTAGGTGTTGGAATATGGATCATAATTGGGCCTAGAATATCCTTGGGCTGCTTGGACTTGCTCTTGGATGAAGGGTGGAAGTTGGGCTGTAGTAGGACACTCACTGACATGGTGAGTTGGGCTTGCACAAAGACTACATACCTCTTGAAGAGATGGAGAAGGGTCCAGGTAGGGTCTTGATGGTGAATGAGTGGTAGGTGCTTGGTTGTTCAGAGCTAGAACTTGGTCTAACTTCTGAGCCATAAGATCCATTTTGCTCATTTGTTGGGCCAAGAGGTCCACCTTATCCATTTGTGGGCTATTGCATTCATATCCATCCTGGGGTCAAGTTCACCCCGATTTCTAACTTCATATAACCCAGCTCGTTTTGATGGTCCTGCTGATCTCTCATAGGATGAAAGTGAGGAATGATTTATTGAATTTTCACTTAGCATTTCAAACAAATTATAAGCTTCGTCCTCACTTTTACTCATGAATGCTCCTCCACAAGATGCATCTACCATCTGTCTATATTGTTCCTCCAATCCCTCGTAAAATGCTTGCACAATTTGCCACTTAGACAATCCGTGATGTGGGCATTTCCTAAGGAGCTCTTTTAATCTCTCCCAAGACTCATGGATCTGTTCCCCAGGTAATTGTGAAAACCCAGTTATGGCCCGCCTCATTGTGTTGGTTCTCCCTATAGGATAGAATTTCTTCAAAAATTCTTGTTGCATCTCTGCCCAAGTCCTAATGGGCTTCCCGATTGTGCCAAGCCAATATTTGGCTTTGTCCTTAAGAGAAAGGGAATAGGGTTAGGCGGAGGGCATCTTGAGTGAAATCTTGGATTTTCACAGTTGAACAAATTTCAAAGAACTCATCCAAATGTTTATATGGATCTTCATTCGTATTCCCATAGAAAGAAGGGAGCATTTGAATGGTGCTGGGCTTGATTTCATAATGGGCTGCAGGGATGTTGGGTAGTTGTGGATGCATGTAGAAGCTTGTATCCCGAAGGAATAAAATACTCCTTCATCTGCTTGGGCTGCTCATCATGATTTTCAGCCATGGGTTGTTGTTGGGCCTGGTTGTAGGCTTGATTATGGAGCACTCTCTCAATCTCAGGAATTGGCTCAATCAAGTCAGGTCAGGCAATAGGGCTCTCCTACCACGCATGAGCTAAGTAGTTCCCTCTTTTTTATTTTATAAATTATATTTTTATTTTTTTTTTTAATTTTCAACACAAGTTGTCAACAAGATTAGCCTATGAAACTTAAAGCTATCCTAGACCTAAAAGTTGGCTTTCTCACAAAGTGCCCTAAGCCCAACTTAGATCCACTTACAGATATGTCCACTGGCCAGGTAAGAGGTGGGGTTGTGGGAGGCTCCCCCTGCTCTCGCAGGGACCTAATTAAAGAACCACAAAGCCCACTTAGGCATTTGCCTATTAACCTCTAGCCTTAGACACCAGTTTCTAGAATCTGTTAATGGGCCTAAATGAGCCTAAGCCACAGTGTGAACCCTAGGGCCAATGTCTACTTGTTTTTATTGGGCTTGGGTTATGTGAGTGCAAGAGGGTTGTTTTTGGGCAAAGGAAGGGTGATGAAATCCCCACCTTATCTTGTTAATGGGCTTGCCCTAAGATGTTTTTTAGATGAAGTGCACAACCAATGTACAAACAAGTAATTCTTTTTGCCAAAATAAATATGCATGATCATGATCTTGGCAAAATTAGAAAAACGTACCTCATTCCCCGCGCTCTTCAACAAAATAAAGTGACTCAAAATAAAAATGAAAAACTAATTATATGATGCATGACCTAAACATGAGAGTGTGGTTTCTAATCTTGGAATGAATTTTTTTTTTTGTTTTATATATATACATAGTTTGCAGTTTTCTGATTTTTTTTATTTCTTTTAATTAATGAACCTAACTAGCCACAAATTCAAAAAACAATTCCTAAATATGAATCCTTAATTTGAAAACGCAAAGGAAGGAAGGGGCACTTACCTCTGGAGCAAACTTTCCTATTTTGTTATGAGGATTTCGAAATTTACCAATTTTTTTCTCCAGGATTCAGATTTTCAGTATTTTCTGCACCCTTTTCTTGTTAGAATTTTCTTTTGGTTTATTCCTGTAAAAAAAAAATCACAAAAAATGTTAGAACTCATCTACACAAGAGAGCAATAGAATGTCATAAAAATTAGCCAAAAACATCCCCGGCAACGGCGCCAAAATTGATAGTCTCATAGTGATCGTTGCTAAACACCACGGGCTTCAATCTTAAAATTAACCGAACTCGAGAGAAAATGCTAAACAATTACTTGGGAGTCCGGATCGATCCACAGAGATGATTTGACTGATTGATTAGATGTCATCTAATGCTTTTGAAAATATAAATTCGAATTTTTTTGATCTTTTAAATAAATAAACAAGACTATGTTACGTAATCCTAGAACCTGTGGAATCTGTTCGTCCAGAAAACTAAGCCTTAGATAAAAACATCATAGCTTTACCTACAGGACTCCAAATTGCACGAAACCAAAAGGAGAATTAGACCATCAAGTTAAGAACAAGAAGAACCAATTTTGACTCGATTTGGACATCATTTGATACATCATATGACTGATGCATTGAACACTACGCAGATTCGGACCTGTGAAGATAGACTAACACAAACTACTCATTAACCTAATCAAATGAAAACGAAATTGAACCAAACCACTTCTGGATGAAAGTAGACTTGAGAAGGATGAGATTAGAAGAAAGAAACGAATTTTTTCATTAAATTTTAAACATGATACACTGACTGCAACTTGGTACAGTTCTGTGTACAAAAACAGATAAACTGAAACTAAGAAGAGACTAAGGAGAACTTCTCGTAGGAGTAGCGAGAGATGGTGCCACGTTGTCCTCGTGGTCCCTGGAAAGTGATGACGGCCCAGCAATGGTGGCGACTGTAGATGCTTCTTGAGGAGGGCGTGAGGCTCCCGTATCCATGGTCGGTGCAGCAGGTTACAGCAGATCGCAGCAGATGCAACACCCAGCAAGAGGAAGATGATGAAGACCGGGAGAGGCAGATGGGTGCAAGGGTTAGAGAGGAGAAAAGAGATGGTGCTGGTGGAGGTTAGGAACTAGTCTAGGCAGAGAGAGAGAGAGAGAGAGATGTTGAGAGGAAGAAGAAGATGTGCTAGAGATGGAGGGAGGGGGGGGCGCTGCCTAAGAGGAGGAAGAGGAGAGGTGTGTGTGCGCAAGTGAGAGAGGGGGGGAGAGATGTGTTCGGCCAAGAGAGAGGGGCCCAGAGATATGATCTCATCCCCTAGAGAAAATAGGGAGAGAGAGAGAGATGATGGCATGTGATTGAGAGATTTTAGGGATGTAGAGAGATTTTAGATGATAGAGATTTTAGAGGAATGATAGAGAGATTTTAGGAATGATAGAGAGAGTTTTGGGATCTCTCTTTATTCTATCTTAAATTTGAATTTTCTCTCTCTATTTTTGGATCCAAGATGGGGGGGTGGTTGGGAGAGAGAGGAAGGAGAGGTGGGGGCGCCCTAAGGTTTCCCTCTTATGATAGGGAATGTCCAAAGTACCCATTTGTTCAAAGTTCTTAACAAAAAAATATTCTGTTAAAGCTGAGATTTGAACACTGGACTTCCTGGTACAAATGACATGACTTGTCCAACTGGGGTACGAGGCTCTCTTTGTCCTGCATACACAAAGAATAAGTTTTCAGTATCAATATGCAATGATATGCTCCTCTATGAAGTGTTTATGCACTAACATACAATGATCTAACAAATGTGATCATATTGAATTACTTCATGTTGTTTTAAGAAAATTGTGAGTGTAATGATGAAATTTTCCTATAAAAATATGCAAAAGTGCACAATTATCACCGCCCTCTTGACAAAGCTGACCAGGAAGGGCGAGAGTTTTGTATGGTCGAGGCATGTGAGCGTAGCTTCCAGCTATTGAAGGCTAAGCTTACTTCTGCTCCAGATTGGTATTGCCTAGTGGTCCAGAGGGCTTTGCCATTTATACGGATGCGTCTCAGATTGGTTTGGGCTGTGTACTAATGCAGCAAGAAAGGGTTGTGGCTTATGCTTCTCATCAGTTAAAGGAGCATGAGAAGAACTATCCAACTCATGACTTGGAGCTCGCAGTAGTGGTTCATGCACTAAAGATCTGGAGGCACTATCTTTATGGTGTCAGATTTGAGGTGTTTACCGACCACAAGAGCTTGAAGTATCTTTTCTCCCAAAAGGAATTAAACCTGAGACAGAGGAGATGGATTGAGTTCTTGAAGGATTATGACTTCGACCTTCAGTATCACCCTGGAAAGGCGAATGTCGTGGCGGATGCGCTGAGTAGAAAGAGGCCATCCCTCCAGTAGGACTGGAAGATGTTGGAAGATGCGGCTTGCGCGTTGACTGAGTTAGAGCCATCGCTATGTCAGGCTTTTGTAGCTCAGTTATCTCGTAGGTCCTCGGTTTTGGATGAGGTGATCGAGCAGTAGGGAGCCGACCCTAGACTCTTAGAGTTAGTGGGCAAGGCAGGCATTGCTCGTGAGGAGGACGGTGTGATTAGATTTCAGCATCGTGTTTGTGTCCCTGATTTGGTAGATGTCCGTGAGCATGTGTTAGCGGAGGCTCATAGGTCGCGATTCTCTATTCATCCGGGTAACACTAAGATGTATCAAGACCTGAAGAGATCATTTTGGTGGTCCGGCATGAAGAAGGATGTTGCGGATTATGTGTCTAGATGTCTAGTGTGTCAGTAAGTGAAAGCCGAGCGACAGCGACCATCCGGCCTTATGCAGAGGATGGATATCCCAGTGTGGAAGTGGGAAGCTGTCACTATGGACTTCGTTCGGGTTTGCCTCGATCTAGAAGGGGCAATGACTGATTTGGGTAGTTGTAGATAGATTCTCGAAGACTGCTCATTTCTTGCCTATGAAGAAGAAGTAGTCAGTAGAGAGTTTAGCTAGATTGTATGTTAATAGTGTCATTAGATTGCATGGTGTGCCGAAGTCGATCATTTCGGATCGAGATCCGAGATTCACTTCGAGGCTGTGGAAGGGTCTTCAGGATGCGTTAGGTTCGGAACTGAAGCTCAGTTCGGCGTTTCATCCCCAGACCGATGGACAGTCCGAGAGGACTATCCAGACGCTCGAGGATATGTTGAGAGCGTGTGTGATGGATTGGAAGGATGATTGGGAGCGTCATTTACCTCTTGTGGAGTTCGCATACAACAACAGCTTTCATGCGAGTATTGGTATGGCTCCATTCGAGGCGTTGTATGGTAGGCCCTGCAGATCTCCGTTATGTTGGGAGGAGACTGGTGATAGGCAGCTGATCGAACTGGAGTTAGTTCAGGAATCTTCGGATAAGATCCAGCTTATCAGGAAGAGGATTGTTGCGGCACAGGATAGGCAGAAGAGTTATGCCGACAACAGGAGGAAGGATCTTGAGTTCGAGGTTGGTGATCATGTCTTCTTGAAGATATCGCCTACTCGAGGTGTTGTCAGATTTGGCAGGCATAGTAAGTTGAGCCCCAGATTCATTGGCCCATATGAGATTCTCAGACGTTTGGGCAGCGTGGCATATGAGCTAGCATTACCCCCAGCTTTGGCTAGCGTTCACCCTGTGTTCCACGTATCTATGCTCAAGAAGTATGTCCGAGATCCGTCTCATGTGATTAGTCATGAGCCAGTGGAGATCCAGCCAGATCTTTCGTATGTCGAGCAACCAGTAGCTATTCTTGACCGGAAGGTTCAGCACCTCCGGAACAAGAGTATTGCGTCGGTGAAAGTTCTATGGCGGAACTTCTCACGAGAGGAGGCTACTTGGGAGCTTGAGGATGCGATGAAGAAGAAGTATCCCCTTTTGTTTGAGTAGTGTCATTCTAACTTCGAGGACGGAGTTTCTTTTAAGGGGGAGAGGGTGTAAGGCCCTCGATTTTTGATGCATTATTGCATGTAAATAATTCGTGTCTATATGTACGTATGTATGTATCTACGTATGTATTATTGGTATACTTATGTGTGTATGTGTATAGCTTAGGTATAAATAATGTATGTAATGCTTGATGGTAGAGTGTGCACAAAACTATATAGATATTACATGTAAATATACATGATGTGCATGGGTTTCTGCATGTTTTAGACTTCTGGCCGAAGCCAGATTGGCGTCAATCCCATAGCCGTTGATGTGTGTCAGCGTCCACCCATAGACGCCAACACTAATCCCAGCGTCCAACGATATGGACGCCAACTTCTCTGACCTGCATGCGTTGCGAGCTAGAAATTCCGGAACCAAGGCAACTCACCCATTGGGGAGCTGTCTCCCAACGGTCTGGGAGCCATCATGTCACCCTGTGCGTGGGAGAGAAGCCTCTCCCATATATCTAAACCCGAATTTGCTTCCCCAACCCTCCTCCTTGGCTTTTTACAAGAGAGAAAGAGGAGAAGAAACCCTATTATCTGACTGAGGAAAACCGCCACTTTGGAACCCAAAATCCAACAATCTAAAGCCTGTTCCGGGGTTCTGCTGCAACAAGGAGCTAGCTGGTGTGAAGGAGGAGACTTCCCCGACCGTACCTTGAAGCCATCTTCATTCAAGAACCCGGAGGGAGGTGATCTTGGAGGGTGTTTCACAACTTCTTGGGACTGCCCAAGGAGAGCTTCTCCAAGCACTAGATCCATTGGTGTATTTTTCTAAAGGTAAGTACCCCATTCATAACGTCCCTGTATGTGTCTAGGTTGGTTTTACTATTTTTGTATATTTTCCCTCGTGTCCTAGACCCCCAAATTCACCCCATCTTTGGAGCTCGGGTCTATGTTCTGCACAGACCTGGCATTGACGGCAATGTCCCTTGTCGCTAAGATCATGCTTAGCGTCCATCGACTATGCCGTTGACATTGAATTAGCGGCCAGAGACCGCCGCCAAGTTCATCTGGACAGAACAGTGACCTGTTCTGCCCTTCTATACGACTATTTTCGATATGTTTCACGATGAGGATATACTGTAAATCATTTATATGCTATGTATATTGTTGGTGTGATGGATGTGGTGTTTGGATGGATTATCACGAATGATAGGACTCAATTATTTCATGAAGATACATGTGTGATGAGTTTTAATCTCGTTAAACCATGTTTGCATGATTTAGGACAAGTCTGAATGCCCTAATTTGTGAGGATTATGCATGTGAGGTTCAGTCCATGTTCTAAATTTCTGAGATTATTCTCATGCTTGCGTAAATAATTGCAAAATTTGTTTAGGAAAAATAGAGATCATGCTAGGTCATGATAAATCTTCCATAAATTAATGGATTGTCCAATAAATTTAGGAATAAATTCTGTGGTTCCATGCCTGTTAGGGTTCAAAAAGTGAGTGGTTAAAACTGTGCTTGTGTTTAACTCCATGTTAAATCGAATTTCGGATAGCATGTGAAATTAATATTCGATTTTCTGTAATTCCGTTTTAGTTCAGAAAAATCTGAAAATTTGCATGAGGAATCCTAAACCCGAAATTAACATGTGGTTAAAGTTTCAGGTCATTTGGACCAGCCTTTAATGTAATTTGAATTTTTCCATGTAAATGTGTATTTATGCATGCCAATGTGAAACAATCTGATTTAGGTGTAATCCGACCTGATCGGTGATATTTACCTGAATGTAGATTTTGAAATCTTTAGTGTCATGATAGGAAAACAGAGAAATGTGAATGTGAGAGAGAAAGTGAATAGAATGAGAGTGACATGTGTAAACTCATGTGTTAAAAACGGTAAAAACGTGTAATGTGTAAATTGTGCCAAGTGTGACATTGCTTCCACAGAGGGCAGTGGAACCGTATCAGGGAAAAGTCCCCCTGAGAAGGTTCAATGTGTAAGTGACCCTAAGGGCATTAGGGGGAAATCCTGGAGGTGGACAAGTACCACTGGTTAGGGTGGAGACTTGTTCTCCCGGTCTGCGCAGTCCAAGAGTCGCCATTGTATTGCCTAGATGGCGTCTATGTGATGTGATGTGTTGTGTCCTTCTTGGTGGTTTGGACTATGTGTCACGGCACTAAATGTGATAGTGTAAATGTGTAAATGTGCATGGTTCATGTGTTAATGTGAAAGTGAACAATGTGTAATGTGTATGTGTAAAGTGCAATTTATGTGAATTGGAAATTGTGTAAAGAAAATGTGAGACCAAAATGTGAGGATATGATATTGTAATCCATGTTGTGACAAATCTGAAACCATGTTAAATCAGTAGCTTTTGGATAAATCTTTAGAATCTTCAATTGTAGCCTTTGTTTTCTAGATAGATGATAGAGAACACAAAATTTTTCTTACCAGATCAGCATCAGTGTATTCCTTACGTAGTGCCTTCAGTCCATTGACAATTGTCATAAACCTAGCAAACATTTCAGAAATTGATTCGTCAGATTTCATCATAAACAATTCATATTCGAAGACAAGTATGTTTGCTTTGGTTTCCCTAACTTGAGATGTTCCTTCATACATTAATTCAAGTTTATCCCACATTTCTTTAGCATATTTACACATGGATATTCTTTAGGGTGGCCAGCACACTGAAGCATATTCATGGCACTGTAAATAAAAGTAGCTTCCTAATCTGCTCTCTAGTCCAATTCTATTTGATATGGGAGCTACTCATTCCTTCATATCACAAACATTTTCTGATACTTTACTTGTAAAATCCATTCCAAGGAAATCTAGATTAGTCGTGTTAACCCGTATTGGTCCTGACACCAAACATAGAAAATGTTTTCCATCTAGTGAGGTGTTAATTGAAACTCAAAATTTACCTACAAATTTAATATGCATGGACATGGAAGGTTATGATGTGATACTGGGAGCAGACTAGTTGTCTGAACATGGGGCTAGTGTCAACTATAAGAAAAGCAGGGTAACATTTAGTCCACCTCCAAAGCTATTGTTCTCGAGAGATAGAAACCACAGGAGAGTATCCCTCATATCTGCACTACAAGCCAAGAGGATGATGAGGAAAGGTTGTATAGCCTTTCTAGTTGCTGTTATTACCATGAAGAAGGAAGTCCAGACTGAGAACATCCCTATTGTCAGTGAGTATGCTGATGTATTCCCCGAAGACTTGTCAGGTATTCCTCGTTAGCGAGAGGTCGACTTTACTATTAAGTTGATCCCTGAAGCAGCACCAGTATCTAGGGCACCTTATAGAATGTCCCCCGCAGAACTGAAGGAACTAAAGGAACAACTGATGGAATTACTAAAGAAAGGGTTTATCCGACCAAGCACATCACCATGGGGTGCACCTGTTCTCTTTGTCAAAAAGAAGGATGGGTCAATGAGGTTATGTATAGACTACAGACAACTGAATCAATTAACAATCAAGAACAAATATCCCCTACCAAGGATTGATGAATTATTTGATCAATTGTCTGGAGCTCAATATTTCTCTAAGATAGATCTCAAATTTGGCTATCATCAATTGAGGATCAAAGGAGAAGATATACACAAGACAACCTTCCGAAGCAGGTACGGGCATTATGAATTCATTGTTATACCTTTTGGACTAACAAATGCATCTGCAGTTTTCATGCAGTGGATGAATAGTATTTATCGACCATACCTCGACAAATTTGTTGTGGTGTTTATTGATGATATACTGATCTATTCCAAAACAAGAGAAGAGCATGAAGAGCATTGAGGATAGCATTGCAAATCTTGAGGGATAATAAATTGTATGCCAAGTTGAGTAAGTGTGAGTTTTGGCTAGAAGAGGTATCCTTTTTGGGACATGTAGTAACCATGGATGGTATCACTATTGATCCATCAAAGGTAGAGGCTGTATTGAAATGGGAAAGACCAAAAGGCATCACAAAGATTAGAAGTTTTCTAGGATTAGAAGGGTATTACAGAAGATTCATAAAGGATTTCACAAAGATCGCAGTGCCATTAACCAAGCTGACCAGAATGGAAAACCCATATGTGTGGACTGATAAGTGCGAGGAGAGCTTTAATAGCTTTAAGAAGTGTCTGACCTCTGCTCTGTTGGGTTGAGTGTGAATATAATTCATTTCTCCTCACATTTTGATGATGACAAGTTGTGATTTTAATGCATAACCATTGGAACATGTAAAATACATCACCTGAAATTACAATATTCAAAAAGCATGTTTCCAAGCACATTTATCATTGATATTCATGATAATACATTTAACTAATGATTTATGTGTTTATTTTGTCAGGGACAAACATTTTCTGTAAAGGTAGTGTCGACACAACCATCCTTGGTGTCGACACAAAGGTTCAGAACAAAGGCAGAAATGTGAAGAAAAGTCCATCTCAGGTCGACACTAGTCCAGAGCAGGTCGACACTAGAGAGCCTTCCCAGAAGGCTTGTTGTTCAGATAGCCAAAGCAGGTCGACACCAAATGCAGGCTGGTTGACACTAGATGGCTCTCCCAGAAGGCCTGTTTTTCAGATGGCCAAAGCAGGTCGACACGAGATGAGATCAGGTCGACACTAGAGAGCCTTCCCAAAAGGGCTGTTTTGCTGTTTGGGACATGAGGTCGACACTGAATCATCTCAGGTCGACACTAGAGATCTCTCCCAGGGATTTGTTTTGCCAGTCTGGGTGAGTGTGTCGACACACCTCATGAGCAGGTCGACACACTCCAGAATCTCTGTGACTTAAACTTTCCCCTGGACACGTGGCACCCTAGGGAGATGTCAGATCATTCTTGGATCATTTGCCCACGTACCCCAAGGGTATCTTCCGGATACTTAGGGTATAAATACCCTCTTTTTGGGCACTCATCCCATGAGAATCTCTTTAGAGCCTCCAGAAACCTGCAAGCGGTGGCAAGAGAGTCTCACCTCCCTGTTCTTGCTCTCTCCTGTGCTCCCACACCAATTCACACTTCTCCGAGCACAAGACTTGAAGTTTGATCAGCATGAAGCACTAGGATCAACTTCAAAGGAGCAGATCAAGTAGAAGCCAGCAATTGTGAAGCTCTCAAGGAAGATCCCAAGATCAAAGTTGCAGAGCATCGGCCAGGGGACTTCAAGTGATCAAGATTCTTCCAATTCGGCCTTTACAAGGGAGTTTTCTTGAAGAACAAGAATTGTCAACCTCGAGTCTAAAGTCTTTCTTGTTTCTTCCTGACTATTCTAGAAATTGTGCATAATCTGTTGCACCAATTTTCTTGAATTGGCCTTAATAGATCAGATCATTGCTAGAGGATCTACATCTTATTGTTTTTGTTCTAGCAAATGGTTGTGAGCCTGTGTGCTCAGGTTCTTGAGTCGTTGTACTCAAGTTGTGTGGTTGAGCAGTCTTGCTCAGATTCTAGAGTAGTCTTGCTCTAGGTAATGTGTGAGTTGTATAACTCATTTGTGGAGTTGTCAGGCTCCAGTGTTGGGTGTGTAACCCAGGTTGTTTAGTGGATCCTCACTGCGTGTGAGGGGTGGATGTAGGAGTCACGTGGTGTGATTTCCGAACCACCTAAAAATCTCTGTGCATTGGTCTCTTTGTGGTTTGAATTTTCTCCTCGTTAGATGAATGCATAGGATCGTTTGAATCTATCTAATCAACTTGTTTACTCACTCCAATTCTTAACTCACTTAATTTTCTTCAGATCTTTGAAATTTGCTCTTAATCTAACTCTGATTCAAAGGACTTTCCAAATTGGTTTTAGCTTCCGCATTAGTTGGCATAGATCTATTCAACCCCCCCCCTTCTAGATCTTGTCCACATCTTTTATCGATCCTTCAATTGGTATCAGAGCGGGTTTACATCTGATCTGATTTCATCTGAGTGATTTCTGAGTACTTTGTGTGATTTGTTTGCTTGATTGTTTGCTTGCTGAGTGTTTCCTTCTTTGCACCATCTTTTAATTAAATGGATTACAGAGGATTCATAGCTGAGGGCCATTCCATAAATAGGCCTCCATTCTTTAATGGAACGGACTATTCATATTGGAAAAATAGAATGCAAGTGTTTCTAAGAGCCCAAAACTATGAAATCTGGAAGTAGTGGAGGTAGGTGTAAGGCCCTCGAATTTTGATGCATTATTGCATGTAAATAATTCGTGTCTATATGTACGTATGTATGTATCTACGTATGTATTATTGGTATACTTATGTGTGTATGTGTATAGCTTAGGTATAAATAATGTATGTAATGCTTGATGGTAGAGTGTGCACAAAACTATATAGATATTACATGTAAATATACATGATGTGCATGGGTTTCTGCATGTTTTAGACTTCTGCCCGAAGGCCATATTGGCGTCAATAGCATGACGTCGATGAGGTGTCAGCGTCCACCCATGGATGCCAACACTAATCCCAGCGTCCAACGATATGGACGCCAACTTCTCTGACCTGCATGCGTTGCAGAGCCAGAAATTCCGGAACCAAGGCAACTCATCCATTGGGGAGCTGTCTCCCAACGGTCTGGGAGCCATCATGTCACCCTGTGCGTGGGAGAGAAGCCTCTCCCATATATCTAAACCCGAATTTGCTTCCCCAACCCTCCTCCTTGCCTTTTTACAACAGAGAAAGAGGAGAAGAAACCCTATTCTCTGACTGAGGAAAACCCCCACTTTGGAACCCAAAATCCAACAATCTAAAGCCTGTTCCGGGGTTCTGCTGCAACAAAGAGCTAGCTGGTGTGAAGAGGAGACTTCCCCGACCGTACATTGAAGCCATCTTCATTCAAGAACCCGGAGGGAGGTGATCTTGGAGAGTGTTTCGCAACTTCTTGGGACTGCCCAAGGAGAGCTTCTCCAAGCCCTAGATCCATTGGTGTATTTTTCTAAAGGCAAGTACCCCATTCATAACGTCCCTGTATGTGTCTAGGTTGGTTTTACTATTTTTGTATATTTTTCCTCGTGTCCTAGACCCCCAAATTCACCCAATCTTTGGAGCTCGGGTCTGTGTTCTGCACAGACCTGGCATTGACGGCAATGTCCCTTGCCGCTAAGATCATGCTTAGCGTCCATCGACTATGCCGTTGACATTGAATTAGCGGCCAGAGACCGCCGCCAAGTTCATCTGGACAGAACAGTGACCTGTTATGCCCTTCTATATGACTATTTTCAATATGTTTCACGATGAGGATATACTGTAAATCATTTATATGCTATGTATATTGTTGGTGTGATGGATGTGGTGTGTGGATGGATTATCACGAATGATAGGACTCAATTATTTCATGAAGATACATGTGTGATGAGTTTTAATCTCATTAAACCATGTTTGCATGATTTAGGACAAGTCTGAATGCCCTAATTTGTGAGGATTATGCATGTGAGGTTCAGTCCATGTTCTAAATTTCTGAGATTATTCCCATGCTTGTGTAAATTATTGCAAAATTTGTTTAGGAAAAATAGAGATCATGCTAGGTCATGATAAATCTTCCATAAATTAATGGATTGTCCAATAAATTCAGGAATAAATTCTGTGGTTCCATGCCTGTTAGGGTTCAGAAAGTGAGTGGTTAAAACTGTGCTTGTGTTTAACTCCATGTTAAATCGAATTTCGGATAGCATGTGAAATTAATATTCGATTTTCTGTAATTCCGTTTTAGTTTAGAAAAATCTGAAAATTGGCATGAGAAATCCCAAACCTGAAATTAACATGTGGTCAAAATTTCAGGTCATTTGGACCAGCCTTTAAAGTAATATGAATTTTTCCATGTAAATGTGTATTTATGCATGCCAATGTGAAACAATCCGATTTAGGTGTAATCCGACCTGATCGGTGATATTTACCTGAATGTAGATTTTGAAATCTGTAGTGTCATGATAGGAAAACAGAGAAATGTGAATGTGCGAGAGAAGGTGAATAGAATGAGAGTGACATGTGTAAACTCATGTGTTAAAAATGGTAAAAACGTGTAATGTGTAAATTGTGCCAAGTGTGACATTGCTTCCACAGAGGGCAGTGGAACCGTATCAGGGAAAAGTCCCCCTGAGAAGGTTCAATGTGTAAGTGACCCTAAGGGCATTAGGGGGAAATTCTGGAGGTGGACAAGTACCACTGGTTAGGGTGGAGACTTGTTCTCCCGGTCTGCGCAGTCCAAGAGTCGCCATTGTATTGCCTAGATGGCATCTATGTGATGTGATGTGTTGTGTCCTTCTTTGGTGGTTTGGACTATGTGTCACGGCACTAAATGTGAAAGTGTAAATGTGTAAATGTGCATGTGTTCATGTGTTAATGTGAAAGTGAACAATGTGTAATGTGTATGTGTAAAGTGCAATTTATGTGAATTGGAAATTGTGTAAAGAAAATGTGAGACCAAAATGTGAGGATATGATATTGTAATCCATGTTGTGACAAATCTGAAACCATGTTAAATCAGTAGCTTCATTATGTTAGGATCATGTTTATATGCATAAAATGCCTAGAATCCATGCTAGGGACAATTAACAAGTATGTGCACAAAATTTCATGTTTGGTTGTTCACATGTTGTATTTTAAATAACATTGTAGCTCTCATGTGTTGGGTTATGGTTGCTAAATCATGTGAAAACCAGCAAGTTAAAGTGTGTAAAATGTTTGTGTACATGCACAAGAATGTGTAGATTCCATGCTAGGTGTGTTTTGTTTCATGTACGTAGGATAATCATGCTAAGTGCTTTCATGTTTTAGTTAAAATGCAAAGTAGAATTTCATGAGTAGGAATGATTAGAGAACATGTGTTAGGAATTTATCTTGATAAGGAAATCTGAAAGCATGCATCATGTGTTTACTTATAGAATTATCATGGTTGGTTATTCATTTCAAACGTTAAGCATGATACATGTTGAGTTTTTGCAATGGTGTGTGTAGAGCCTACTATGACATGTACGTGTATGGTATGAGTGGTGTTACTTGCTGAGTCTTTAGACTCACTACTTGCTTCGGCGTACAGGTGTAGTTGGTGACGTGGCACCGTTGGAGGAGACGGTGGAGACGGACTCCGAGCGCGGGGATTAGTATTTGGAGTACTTTTGACTTTTGCGTTTCATAGTATGTAAATTGAACGTTGTATTAGCGTTATCATGGAAAGAATGTATAATGGTGGACATCTATGTATTAAATTTTCAGCAATTTAAATTATGTGAACTTTTAAGTTCTTTAATGTTATTGCAATTTCATGTATGCTAAATGTGGATGATGAATGAATGAAGACAGTAGTTCTTTTTACTTCCGCTACTCTGTCTTATATTCACGTGTATCTCAGCTGAATGTATCGTTGGGTAAATGTCCCACTGTGGCAACGCTCGCTATACCGACGTGGGGTAACCGTACCGGTATAATGAGGGTCACTACAGAGATTGGTATCAGAGCAACCGGTTGAGATTGCACATGAATATACATAAGTCATCATCCCCATTGCATGTTAAGTATGTCCACATGTGTAGAATGATTAATAAGGAATGAAAGATAGATAAGAAAATGGTTAGGAAACTTAGTAACCTAGCTCTAATGGTGGCTGAAATTTTTACAGCCATGGCTTCGAGAGGTAGGCGTGGCGGAGCGCCGGCCCATGAGGACGAGCCGCGACGTGACGAGCGGGCGGAGCAGTAGGCCCCGGCACCGCCAGGTCCTGTACTTCCCCCACCACCACCTGTGGACTACGGAGTATTCATGCAAGGTCTGGTGCAAGCCATGCAGACGCAGGCTCATACCCAGGCAGCACTCCAGGCTCAGTTGGAGGCTCAGGTTAGACTAATAAAATGAACTATTATCTGTTTTATTTGAATGTGTGATATTATATTGATTGTGTATTGCTTGATGTGTACTGTAGCAGGCTCAAGTACCAGCTCAGGACCATGGTGGACCTTCTACCATGGAGAGATTCAAGAGGATGCTGCCACCCTCTTTTAAGGGAGAGAGCGATCCATTGTTGGCTGAAAGCTGGATGAGGGAGATAGAGAAGATCTTCCGAGCCATCAGGTGTGCAGAGGAGGATAAGGTTACATTGGCCACCTACATGCTACAGGTATGTGTTGATTTTGTATGATTGCATGTTTTGTTTAGTTAGAACTGTTAGTTGGAGCTTACGAAGGTGTATTGCAGGAAAGAGCTGATGTATGGTGGGCCTCATTGCTGCGTACCCGATTTGAGGACGGAGCTATCGACGTTGCTTGGGACGAGTTCGTGAGGCTCTTTCGGGCCAAGTTCGTCCCCGAGCATGTGCAAGATCGGATGGAGCAGGAATTTCTATCTTTGGCTCAAGGCACATGACCGTGCTGGAATATGAAGCAAGATTTTCTGAACTTTCTAAATATGCACCTCATATCGTGGCAGACGAGCGGAGGAAGACCAAGAAGTTCGTGATGGGACTCAAGCCATCACTGCGGACGAGACTCGTGGCGTTTGACCACCTCACGTTGGACGAGGCCCTCAGTGCTGCCTGCAGGCATGAGGGAGAGATGGAGCAATATCTTGAGGAAAAGAAGGCTTCGTAGAAGAGGCCAGCGGCAACATTCCAACGGCAAGACAAGAAGAAAACGGTGTACCAGACACCGCAGTGATCCGTGGCAGTCAGCAGTTCTCAGGTACCTTCTGTACGTCCCCTGGTGTGAAGAAAGAGTGTCCCCACTGCGGGAAGACACACGGTGGTTCCGAGTGTTCGTTGGTAGCGGGTAGATGCTTGAAGTGCGGGAGCAGCGACCACAAGATCAAAGATACCCAAGACTTCAACAGGGAGCTCAGCGTGGAGCGCCAGCCCCAGCAGTAGCGGAAACCGCGCCAGCTACAGGAAGACTAGGAAGGCCTCGAGCCCCAGCTCGAGTGTTTGCTTTAGCTCGTGAGGACGCCGAGCAGGCCGAGCATGTCACCGAAGGTACGGTTTTGCTTTTAGGTGTGCACGCTCGGGTTTTGTTTGATACGGGTGCTACTCACTCGTTCATTTCCGAGCGGTCACTAGGCAGTTAGCCCTAGAGTCAGGTAGAGTCTGAGGAGTTAGAGGTCCCTTTGTCTGTGCACACCCCTACGGGTACGGTATCGACTAGGAAGTGCATTCCGTCGTTACCTGTGTGCATTGAGGATAGAGTCCTAGATGGGTGTTTCTTCTTGCTAAGGATGAAGGACTATGATGCTATTCTTGGTCTGGATTGGCTAGTGGATTGTCGTCAGAAGAGGATTGTTTTCCGCATTCCTGGTGAGGATGAGTTCTCTCACCCCTTGCCAAGGAACTTGGCTGGAAAGTTAGTCATCTCTGCCATGAAGGCGATGCGGATGGTGAACAAGGGTTGTGACGCTTTTCTTGCCAGCGTGGTGTTAGTGCCAGAGGCTGATGAGTCACCTACTGTTGCAGAGATTGAGGTAGTGCAGGATTTTCCAGATGTCTTCCTGATGATTTTATGGATTGCCACCGGATAGAGAGATAGAGTTTACATAGAGTTGCTTCCGGGCACCTCTCCTATCTCGAAGGCTCCATATCGGATGGCACCTGCGGAGTTAGCCGAGTTGAGGAGGCAGTTGCAGGAGTTGCTTCATATAAGAGATTTATTCGCCCTAGTGTTTCCCCTTGGGGCGCACCTGTATTTCGTCAAGAAGAAAGACGGGTCACTTAGGTTGTGCATTGACTATAGGAAGTTGAACCAGGTGACTGTGAAGAACAGGTATCCCTTACCTCGCTGATGACTTGTTGACCAGTGCGAGAGGCATCAGTCTTTTCTAAGATTGATTTGCGATCTGGTATCATCAGTTGGATTCGGAGTGAGGATGTGTCCAAGACGGCGTTTAGAACCCGTTATGGACATTATGAGTTTTTGGTCTTCCTTTCGGATTGACCAATGCTCCTGCAGCATTCATGGATCTCATGAACAGGGTGTTTAGGCCTTATTTAGATAGCTTTGGTTTAGTGTTTATTGATGATGTGTGGGTCTACTCTCCGGATGAGGCCATGCACCGTCAGCATCTGAGGTTAGTGTTAGAGGTTCTTCGTGAGCACAAGTTGTATGCTAAATTCAGCAAGTGCGATTTTGGTTGCGCGAGGTTCATTTCCTCGGGCATGTTATCTCCAGCGCTGGTGTTGCAGTTGATTTAGCGAAGGTCCAGCAGTTATGGATTGGGAGGTTCCCAAGACCCCTTCGGAGATTCATAGTTATGGTTAGTTGGTTACTATCGGCGATTCATTGAGGGTTCTCATCCATCGCGCCTGATAGTCTCATAGTGATCGTTGCTAAACACCACGGGCTTCAATCTTAAAATTAACCGAACTCGAGAGAAAATGCTAAACAATTACTTGGAGTCCGGATCGATCCACAGAGATGATTGGACTGATTTCATCTAATGCTTTTGAAAATAAATTCGAATTTTTTTGATCTTTTAAATAAATAAACAAGACTATGTTACGTAATCCTAGAACCTGTGGAATCTGTTCGTCCAGAAAACTAAGCCTTAGATAAAAACATCATAGCTTTACCTACAGGACTCCAAATTGCACGAAACCAAAAGGAGAATTTAGACCATCAAGTTAAGAACAGAAGAACCAATTTTGACTCGATTTGGACATCATTTGATACATCATATGACTGATGCATTGAACACTACGCAGATTCGGACCTGTGAAGATAGACTAACACAAACTACTCATTAACCTAATCAAATGAAAACGAAATTGAACCAAACCACTTCTGGATGAAGTAGACTTGAGAAGGATGAGATGAGAAGAAAGAAACGAATTTTTTCATTAAATTTTAAACATGATACACTGACTGCAACTTGGTACAGTTCTGTGTACAAAAACAGATAAACTGAAACTAAGAAGAGACTAAGGAGAACTTCTCGTAGGAGTAGCGAGAGATGGTGCCACGTTGTCCTCGTGGTCCCTGGAAAGTGATGATGGCCCAGCAATGGTGGCGACTGTAGATGCTTCTTGAGGAGGGCGTGAGGCTCCCGTATCCGTGGTCGGTGCAGCAGGTTACAGCAGATCGCAGCAGATGCAACACCCAGCAAGAGGAAGATGATGAAGACCGGGAGAGGCAGATGGGTGCAAGGGTTAGAGAGGAGAAAAGAGATGGTGCTGGTGGAGGTTAGGAACTAGTCTAGGCAGAGAGAGAGAGAGAGAGATGTTAGAGAAGAAGAAGATGTGCTAGAGATGGAGGGAGGGGGGGGCGCTGCCTAGGAGGAGGAAGAGGAGAGGTGTGTGCGCAAGTGAGAGAGGGGGGGAGAGATGTGTTCGGCAAGAGAGAGGGGCCAGAGATATGATCTCATCCCCTAGAGAAAAAATAGGGAGAGAGAGAGAGATGATGGCATGTGATTGAGAGATTTTAGGGATGATAGAGAGATTTTAGGAATGATAGAGAGAGATTTTGGATCTCTCTTTATTCTATCTTAAATTTGAAATTTCTCTCTCTATTTTTGGATCCAAGAGGGGGGCGGCTGGGAGAGAGAGGAAGGAGAGGTGGGGGCGCCCTAAGGTTTCCCTCTTATGATATTGAATGTCCAAAATACCCCTTTGTTCAAAGTTCTTAACAAAAAAAATATTCTGTTAAAGCTGAGATTTGAACACTGGACCTCCTGGTACAAATGACATGACTTGTCCAACTGGGGTACGAGGCTCTCTTTGTCCTGCATACACAAAGAATAAGTTTTCAGTATCAATATGCAATGATATGCTCCTCTATGAAGTGTTTATGCACTAACATACAATGATCTAACAAATGTGATCATATTGAATTACTTCACGTTGTTTTAAGAAAATTGTGAGTGTAATGAGATTTTCCTATAAAAATATGCAAAAGTGCACAATTATCACACCCCCCAACTTACTCATTGCTAGTCCCTTAGCAATGTAGACAACTGAATAAATAGAACTAACAAGAGTTCACTTATCACATTTCATGGCAAGAAAGTAAAGGTGAAAATGATTAAAACCATAAGCATTTCGAGTTCCTGTGATGAGTATCAAAGGTGAGTATGTCAGCTTATGCCACTAGTCAGTTCTTCAAGATACACTCAAAATTTCACATCCCTTTGTGAAAGTTGTGCTTTTAATCAATTAGACATCAATGAAGGGATACATGAGATTTTTACCTACCACTCATGAATGATATCAACTCTACACTCCTTAAATCCAATCCTCGAATTATAGGTAGCTTTCACTTGCCTTAAATTTTTTTTTTTTTTTTTTGTGCATGCATTTTGCAAAGTTAGATACCCTTTCAACATTTGATGCGAACTTCCACATTTTGTGAGATGCTGAAGTCCAATCATTAAGTTGGGTATTTTTTGGCACTAATTTGTAGGCAGGTAGCTTTTTCCCCACGATTAGTCTTCAATAGGAGTGTAGAATATCTATCATCACTTAAGTTTGAGGTAAAACTCTCATCATCCATATGAATGATACCTATTGATCATTTAATGTGCTGTATAAGTTCAATGAAATTTCAAATGTATTTTGAGAAAAATGCTAAGAACATAACCACTAACTCACTCCTTTAACTCATCACTATCACAAGCATATACTTTGAGTAAAATCATTCCAAAAGGAGAACTTCTTTTCTTGCATGAAATATAATACATGAAGCACATTGTTAGGGGTGTTTTGACGGATTTTGAAATTGTAAAAATTTTATATTTTCCTTCCCCCCAACTCAAGTTACATTGTCCTCAATGACGAAGAAGATATACGATAAAATGTAGCCAACAGAAGTCAAGGAAGGAGGGATACAACCTGACATTCATATGAGGGCGAGTTGCTCAGTGGATACTTCCAAGGATAATGGAGCTTCATACACCTAAGACACAAAAGAAAAATTAAATCAATAGAAATCAATTTTCCTAAAAATATTGGGTTGCCTCCCAATAAACGCTAAGTTTAATGTCTTCAGCCAGACACATTGAAGCTTAATGTGGATCCTTCAATCTTATCTTGTCAATGATTCCTTCTTCTGAAACTCCTTCAATGTAAGGTTTAAGACGCTGGCCATTCACTTTAAAAATGTTTCCAGTTTTAGTGTCTAGGACATCAACTGCACCGTGGGGAGACACTTTTTGCACAATGAAAGGGCCCTCCCATTTGGATTTAAGTTTCCCTGGAAATAGCTTCAATTTTGAATTGAATAGCCAAACTTTTTGATTGGGTTCAAATGTTTTCCTAAAGATGTGTTTATCATGAAAGGCTTTCATTTTTTCCTTGTATATTCTAGCATTCTCATAAGAGTCATTCCTCAGCTCATCCAATTCATTCAATTGTAAAGCCCGATATTCTCCAGCTTGGGCCAAATCCAAATTAAGTTGTTTCACAGCCCAATATGCTTTGTGCTCCAACTCCACCGGGAGGTGACATGCTTTCCCATAGATCAACCTAAATGGTGACATCCCAATGGGGGTCTTGTAGGCTGTCCTATAGGCCCATAGAGCATCATCCAATCTCTCAAACCATCCTTTCTATCAGGCCTCACAGTCTTTTGCATAATGTTCTTGATCTCTCTGTTAGAAACCTCCACTTGACCATTGGTTTGGGGGTGGTAAGGTGTGGCAACCTTATGGGTGACCCCATATCTTCTGAGTAAAGCTCTAAATTGGAAGTTGGTGAAGTGACTACCCCCATCACTAATTATAGTCCTAGGGGCTCCAAATCTACAAAAGATATTCTTTTTGACAAAATCATCACCACCTTGTGATCATTGGTCCTAGTTGCCACTGCCTCAATCCATTTAGAAACATAGTCAACTGCCACAAGAATGTACTCATGGCCATGTGATGGTGGAAAGGGTCCCATGAAATCAACTCCCCATACATCAAATATTTCAACTACAAGGATGGGGTTTAGAGGCATCATGTCTCTCCTTGAAATGTTGCCCATGGCTTGGCATTTGGGACATGATTTACTGAATGTGTGGGCATCCCTGAAGAGAGTGGGCCAATAAAACCCACTTTGTAACACCTTGGTGGCAGTTTTCTTCCCAGAAAAATGTCCCCCACATGCAAGAGTATGGCAAAAATTAAGAATACTTTGGTGTTCATATCAGGGACACATCTCCTAATGACATTGTCAGCACAAATCGGAACAATTCTGGATCCTCCCAAAGGTAATATTTTATCTGGGAATAGAATCTATCTTTCTCTTGTTTTGACCATCCATCAGGAATTAATTCAACTGCCAGATAATTAACAATGTGTGCATACCAAGGAGGCTTTATTTGTGAAATGGCTAGGAGTTGTTCATCAGGGAAGGATGCTTGAATGGGCTCACTTTCTTGCACTAAGATCCTTGATAGATGGTCTGCTACAACATTCTCGGAGCCCTTCTTGTCCCGAATCTCAATATCAAATTCTTGTAAGAGCAAGATCCACCTAATCAAGCGAGGCTTGGCATCTTTTTTTGCTAGAAGGTATTTTAAAGCTGAATGGTCAGAGAAGATGACAACTTTAGATCCAAGCAAGTATGATCTGAATTTCTCTAAGGCAAAGACTACAGCCAATAGTTCCTTTTCAGTTGTGGTAATTCTTTTGAGCTTCAGTCAAAGTTTTGCTTGCATAGTAAATCACAATGGGCATTTATTCACTTTTTGTCCCAACACTGCCCCCATAGCGTAGTCAGAAGCATCACACATGATCTCAAAAGATAGTGTCCAATCTGGGGGTTGAAGGATTGGAGATTTAGTCACAGCGTCCTTTAGAAAATCATAGGCCTGAAGACAAGAGTCATCAAAGTTGAAAGGAATGTCCTTGGACAATAAATTACACAAAGGTTGGGAGATCTTGGAAAAATCCTTAATCTGCGGATAGAAACCTACATGGCCCAAGAAGGATCGAATTTGTTTGACTGATTGGAGGTGGTAGATTAATAATCAGCTCAATTTTGCTTTGTCCACTTCAATTCCTCTCTCCGAAACAATGTGTCCCAAAACAATACCCTCTTTCACCATGAAATGGCTCTTTTCCCAACTTAACACAAGGTTAGTCTCCATGCACCTTTCAAGGACTCTCTCTAAATTTTTCAAACAAATTTCAAATGAGTCCCCAAAGACAGAGAAATCATCCATGAAAATTTCCAAAAAATCTCCTACCATGTCAGAAAATATGGCCATCATGCACCTTTGAAAAGTGGCTGGTGCATTACATAATCCAAATGGCATTCTTCTGAAGGCAAAGGTTCCATAAGGACATGTGAAAGTGGTCTTTTCTTGATCTTCAGGGTAAATGGCCACTTGGTTATATCCAGAGTATCCATCCAGGAAGTAGAAGTACCTTTGTCCAGCCAGTCTCTCCAATATTTGGTCAATGAAAGGTAAGGGAAATGATCTTTCTTGGTGACTGCATTCAATTTCCTATAGTCAATACACACCCTCCAACTCGTGGTTAATCGAGTGGGCAACAACTCACCTTGATCATTTTGAACTACAGTGAGTCCAGACTTCTTGGAACAACTTGTGTAGGGCTCACCCAATTGCTGTCAGAGATAGGATAAGTAATTCCAGCTTCTAACCACTTTACCACTTCTTTCTTCACCACTTCTCTCATACTGGGATTTAGTCTTCTTTGCATCTCCCTAACAGGTTTGACATTCTCCTCAATATAAATGTGATGCATGCAAATTGAGGGACTGATGCCTTTGAGGTCAGCCACACTCCACCCAATAGCAGCTTTATAGGCCTTAAGAACTTCCAGAAGTTGGGCCTCTTGTGTGGGAGATAGGTTGGTGGCTATGATTACGGGCAGGTTTCATTGGGCCCCAAAAATGCATACTTCAAAGAAGTAGGCAAAGGCTTTAAGTCAAGTTGAGGAGGGGTCTGGATGGAAGGGGTGCAGTCTCAGAGCTGAGTTCTGGTAAAGCTTCAAACCTACTGGGCATAATGGATTAGCTTGAGAGTCAATCATGTGAACATTTACAATGGATTCATTGCCATCAAGCTGAATTGAATCAGAAGGTTCAACTAAGGTTAGGGGGACACTGATTTCAGGTGGATCTTCCACAACATCAATTGTATAACAATCTTCTTCTCCCCTCATGTATTTTGAAGCCTTGAAAACATTAAGGGTAATCATCTGATCTCCAAAAGAGATGTCCATAAGTCCAGACTTGCAATTGATATTGGCATTGGCTGTGGCCAGAAATGGTCGGCCCAATATGATTGGGCTTTGGGCCAAGTTTTGTGTAGGTTCCATGTCAAGGATTAAAAAGTCAACAGGAAAGTAACAAGTGTCTATCTTGACAAGGACATCCTCCACCAATCCCTTAGGTGTTCTAACAGATCGATCAGCTAATTGGAGGATCACTGAGGTTGATTTAAGTTCCCCTATCCCAAACTTTTCATAAACTGATGTTGGCAACAGATTCACACTAGCCCCCAGATCTAATAAGGCCTTTTCAAACGTGATTCCCCAATGACACAAGATATGAGTGGGGCACCAGGATCTTTCATTTTCTGAGGAAGTTGGTTCAATAAGACAGCACTCACATCTTCCGATAGTAAAATCCTTTTGGTGTGCATCCGAGGTTCCCTCTTCTGGGTACACATATCCTTTAGAAATTTTGCATATGTAGGGACATGATGAATTGCATCTAGAAGAGGTATGTTGATATGGACTTGCTTGAACAACTTTATTAGCTCCTCATTTTGGGCTTGGATTTGTTGTTTCTTCCTTTCTTTTCCAGCTTCTAAGGCGGTGGGGAAAGGGATATTGGGCTTGTAAGGCTCAGGCAATTCATCTACTTTTCCCTTACCTTTATCTTTCTTGATTTCCTCACATTCCACATGCAAGGTTCATTTAAATTTCTTCTATGGCATCATGGGCTTGGCTTGGTGAGGCTTGATTGGATTGTGAGGCCTTATAAGGATCTTCAAGAATCTTTCCACTTCTTAAGGCTGAGATTGCCTTAGCATTTTCCACTTGTGGGCCTTTGGGTGCAACTGGGCCTAGTTGGTGTTGTGGTATTGGAAGAAGAGGTTGTTGAAAGCCCGGAGGGTAGGTAGTTTCGTGGGTTTGCAATCGGCTGACTAGGTAATGGGCCTCCCTCCTCATAGTGGTGTCGGCCATTTGGCCAACTTGGGCCTCCAATTTTGCAATGGATTGCTGTTGTGTTATGAGGAGTTGTTGCTGGTTGATGAGGAGTTGTTGCAACAAGTTGAATTTTCATCATTTTGATTGGATGGATGAGGAGGTGAAAGTTGATATGAGGGCTGAGGATGGATGGGTTGAGCATTGTTGGGCTGAAAATGAGGGAATTGGGTCTGGGTAGGTTGACCCTTATTGAAGGCTTGGTTTTGAAAATGATTTTGTTGTTGGGCCCTACCTTGAAAGTTTTGAGTTGGTGGATTTAGAGCTTGGGTCTGTTGGGGTTTCCATGAGAAATTGGGATGATTTCTCCAGCCCGGGTTGTAGGTGTTGGAATATGGATCATAATGGGCCTAGAATATCCTTGGGCTGCTTGGACTTGCTCTTGGATGAAGGGTGGAAGTTGGGCTGTAGTAGGACACTCACTGACATGGTGAGTTGGGCTTGCACAAAGACTACATACCTCTTGAAGAGATGGAGAAGGGTCCAGGTAGGGTCTTGATGGTGAATGAGTGGTAGGTGCTTGGTTGTTCAGAGCTAGAACTTGGTCTAACTTCTGAGCCATAAGATCCATTTTGCTCATTTGTTGGGCAAGAGGTCCACCTTATCCAATTTGTGGGCTATTGCATTCATATCCATCCTGGGGTCAAGTTCACCCCGATTTCTAACTTCATATAACCCAGCTCGTTTTGATGGTCCTGCTGATCTCTCATAGGATGAAAGTGAGGAATGATTTATTGAATTTTCACTTAGCATTTCAAACAAATTATAAGCTTCGTCCTCACTTTTACTCATGAATGCTCCTCCACAAGATGCATCTACCATCTGTCTATATTGTTCCTCCAATCCCTCGTAAAATGCTTGCACAATTTGCCACTTAGACAATCCGTGATGTGGGCATTTCCTAAGGAGCTCTTTTAATCTCTCCCAAGACTCATGGATCTGTTCCCCAGGTAATTGTGAAAACCCAGTTATGGCCCGCCTCATTGTGTTGGTTCTCCCTATAGGATAGAATTTCTTCAAAAATTCTTGTTGCATCTCTGCCCAAGTCCTAATGGGCTTCCCGATTGTGCCAAGCCAATATTTGGCTTTGTCCTTAAGAGAGAAAGGGAATAGGGTTAGGCGGAGGGCATCTTGAGTGAAATCTTGGATTTTCACAGTTGAACAAATTTCAAAGAACTCATCCAAATGTTTATATGGATCTTCATTCGTATTCCCATAGAAAGAAGGGAGCATTTGAATGGTGCTGGGCTTGATTTCATAATGGGCTGCAGGGATGTTGGGTAGTTGGATGCATGTAGAAGGCTTGTATCCCGAAGGAATAAAATACTCCTTCATCTGCTTGGGCTGCTCATCATGATTTTCAGCCATGGGTTGTTGTTGGGCCTGGTTGTAGGCTTGATTATGGAGCACTCTCTCAATCTCAGGAATGGCTCAATCAAGTCAGGCAATAGGGCTCTCCTACCACGCATGAGCTAAGTAGTTCCCTCTTTTTTTTATTTTATAAATCATATTTTTTTTTTGTTATTTAATTTTCAACACAAGTTGTCAACAAGATTAGCCTATGAAACTTAAAGCTATCCTAGACCTAAAAGTTGGCTTTCTCACAAAGTGCCCTAAGCCCAACTTAGATCCACTTACAGATATGTCCACTGGCCAGGTAAGAGGTGGGGTTGTGGGAGGCTCCCCCTGCTCTCGCAGGGACCTAATTAAAGAACCACAAAGCCCACTTAGGCATTTGCCTATTAACCTCTAGCCTTAGACACCAGTTTCTAGAATCTGTTAATGGGCCTAAATGAGCCTAAGCCACAGTGTGAACCCTAGGGCCAATGTCTACTTGTTTTTATTGGGCTTGGGTTATGTGAGTGCAAGAGGGTTGTTTTTGGGCAAAGGAAGGGTGATGAAATCCCCACCTTATCTTGTTAATGGGCTTGCTCTAAGATGTTTTTTAGATGAAGTGCACAACCAATGTACAAACAAGTAATTCTTTTTGCCAAAATAAAATAGCATGATCATGATCCTTGGCAAAATTAGAAAAACGTACCTCATTCCCCGCACTCTTCACAAAATAAAGTGACTCAAAATAAAAATGAAAAACTAATTATATGATGCATGACCTAAACATAGATGGTGTGGTTTCTAATCTTGGAATGAAGTTTTTTTTTTGTTTTATATATATATACATAGTTTGCAGTTTTCTGATTTTTTTTATTTTCTTTTAATTAATGAACCTAACTAGCCACAAATTCAAAAAAAAATTCCTAAATATGAATCCTTAATTTGAAAACGCAAAGGAAGGAAGGGGCACTTACCTCTGGAGCAAACTTTCCTATTTTGTTATGAGGATTTCGAATTTACCAAATTTTTTTCTCCAGATTCAGATTTTCAGTATTTTCTGCACCCTTTTCTTGTTAGAATTTTCTTTTGGTTTATTCCTGTAAAAAAAAATCACAAAAAATGTTAGAACTCATCTACACAAAGAGAGCAATAGAATGTCATAAAAATTAGCCAAAAACATCCCCGGCAACGGCGCCAAAATTGATAGTCTCATAGTGATCGTTGCTAAACACCACGGGCTTCAATCTTAAAATTAACCGAACTCGAGAGAAAATGCTAAACAATTACTTGGGAGTCCGGATCGATCCACAGAGATGATTTGACTGATTTAGATGTCATCTAATGCTTTTGAAAATATAAATTCGAATTTTTTTGATTTTAAATAAATAAACAAGACTATGTTACGTAATCCTAGAACCTGTGGAATCTGTTCGTCCAGAAAACTAAGCCTTAGATAAAAACATCATAGCTTTACCTACAGGACTCCAAATTGCACGAAACCAAAAGGAGAATTTAGACCATCAAGTTAAGAACAAGAAGAACCAATTTTGACTCGATTTGGACATCATTTGATACATCATATGACTGATGCATTGAACACTACGCAGATTCGGACCTGTGAAGATAGACTAACACAAACTACTCATTAACCTAATCAAATGAAAACGAAATTGAACCAAACCACTTCTGGATGAAAGTAGACTTGAGAAGGATGAGATTAGAAGAAAGAAACGAATTTTTTCATTAAATTTTAAACATGATACACTGACTGCAACTTGGTACAGTTCTGTGTACAAAAACAGATAAACTGAACTAAGAAGAGACTAAGGAGAACTTCTCGTAGGAGTAGCGAGAGATGGTGCCACGTTGTCCTCGTGGTCCCTGGAAAGTGATGACGGCCCAGCAATGGTGGCGACTGTAGATGCTTCTTGAGGAGGGCGTGAGGCTCCCGTATCCATGGTCGGTGAAGCAGGTTACAGCAGATCGCAGCAGATGCAACACCCAGCAAGAGGAAGATGATGAAGACCGGGAGAGGCAGATGGGTGCAAGGGTTAGAGAGGAGAAAAGAGATGGTGCTGGTGGAGGTTAGGAACTAGTCTAGGCAGAGAGAGAGAGAGAGAGAGAGAGATGTTGAGAGGAAGAAGAAGATGTGCTAGAGAGGGAGGGAGGGGGGGGCGCTGCCTAAGAGGAGGAAGAGGAGAGGTGTGTGCGCAAGTGAGAGAGGGGGGGAGAGATGTGTTCGGCCAAGAGAGAGGGGCCAGAGATATGATCTCATCCCCTAGAGAAAAAATAGGGAGAGAGAGAGAGATGATGGCAGTTGTGATGAGAGATTTTAGGGATGATAGAGAGATTTTAGGAATGATAGAGAGAGATTTTGGGATCTCTCTTTATTCTATCTTAAATTTGAATTTTCTCTCTCTATTTTTGGATCCAAGATGGGGGTGGTGGCTGGGAGAGAGAGGAAGGAGAGGTGGGGGCGCCCTAAGGTTTCCCTCTTATGATAGGGAATGTCCAAAGTACCCTTTGTTCAAAGTTCTTAACAAAAAAAATTCTGTTAAAGCTGAGATTTGAACACTGGACCTCCTGGTACAAATGACATGACTTGTCCAACTGGGGTACGAGGCTCTCTTTGTCCTGCATACACAAAGAATAAGTTTTCAGTATCAATATGCAATGATAGCTCCTCTATGAAGTGTTTATGCACTAACATACAATGATCTAACAAATGTGATCATATTGAATTACTTCATGTTGTTTTAAGAAAATTGTGAGTGTAATGATGAAATTTTCCTATAAAAATATGCAAAAGTGCACAATTATCACCGCCCTCTTGACAAAGCTGACCAGGAAGGGCGAGAAGTTTGTATGGTCTGAGGCATGTGAGCGTAGCTTCCAGCTATTGAAGGCTAAGCTTACTTCTGCTCCAGTATTGGTATTGCCTAGTGGTCCAGAGGGCTTTGCCATTTATACGGATGCGTCTCAGATTGTTTGGGCTGTGTACTAATGCAGCAAGAAAGGGTTGTGGCTTATGCTTCTCATCAGTTAAAGGAGCATGAGAAGAACTATCCAACTCATGACTTGGAGCTCGCAGTAGTGGTTCATGCACTAAAGATCTGGAGGCCTATCTTTATGGTGTCAGATTTGAGGTGTTTACCGACCACAAGAGCTTGAAGTATCTTTTCTCCCAAAAGGAATTAAACCTGAGACAGAGGAGATGGATTGAGTTCTTGAAGGATTATGACTTCGACCTTCAGTATCACCCTGGAAAGGCGAATGTCGTGGCGGATGCGCTGAGTAGAAAGAGGCCATCCCTCCAGTAGGACTGGAAGATGTTGGAAGATGCGGCTTGCGCGTTGACTGAGTTAGAGCCATCGCTATGTCAGCTTTTGTAGCTCAGTTATCTGTAGGTCCTCGGTTTTGGATGAGGTGATCGAGCAGTAGGGAGCCGACCCTAGACTCTTAGAGTTAGTGGGCAAGGCAGGCATTGCTCGTGAGGAGGACGGTGTGATTAGATTTCAGCATCGTGTTTGTGTCCTGATTTGGTAGATGTCCGTGAGCATGTGTTAGCGGAGGCTCATAGGTCGCGATTCTCTATTCATCCGGGTAACACTAAGATGTATCAAGACCTGAAGAGATCATTTTGGTGGTCCGGCATGAAGAAGGATGTTGCGGATTATGTGTCTAGATGTCTAGTGTGTCAGTAAGTGAAAGCGAGCGACAGCGACCATCCGGCCTTATGCAGAGGATGGATATCCCAGTGTGGAAGTGGGAAGCTCGTCACTATGGACTTCGTTTCGGGTTTGCCTCGATCTAGAAGGGGCAATGACTGATTTGGGTAGTTGTAGATAGATTCTCGAAGACTGCTCATTTCTTGCCTATGAAGAAGAAGTAGTCAGTAGAGAGTTTAGCTAGATTGTATGTTAATAGTGTCATTAGATTGCATGGTGTGCCGAAGTCGATCATTTCGGATCGAGATCCGAGATTCACTTCGAGGCTGTGGAAGGGTCTTCAGGATGCGTTAGGTTCGGAACTGAAGCTCAGTTCGGCGTTTCATCCCCAGACCGATGGACAGTCCGAGAGGACTATCCAGACGCTCGAGGATATGTGAGAGAGTGTGTGATGGATTGGAAGGATGATTGGGAGCGTCATTTACCTCTTGTGGAGTTCGCATACAACAACAGCTTTCATGCGAGTATGGTATGGCTCCATTCGAGGCGTTGTATGGTAGGCCCTGCAGATCTCCGTTATGTTGGGAGGAGACTGGTGATAGGCAGCTGATCGAACTGGAGTTAGTTCAGGAATCTTCGGATAAGATCCAGCTTATCAGGAAGAGGATTGTTGCGGCACAGGATAGGCAGAAGAGTTATGCCGACAACAGAGGAAGGATCTTGAGTTCGAGGTTGGTGATCATGTCTTCTTGAAGATATCGCCTACTCGAGGTGTTGTCAGATTTGGCAGGCATAGTAAGTTGAGCCCCAGATTCATGGCCCATATGAGATTCTCAGACGTTTGGGCAGCGTGGCAATGAGCTAGCATTACCCCCAGCTTTGGCTAGCGTTCACCCTGTGTTCCAGTATCTATGCTCAAGAAGTATGTCCGAGATCCGTCTCATGTGATTAGTCATGAGCCAGTGGAGATCCAGCCAGATCTTCGTATGTCGAGCAACCAGTAGCTATCTTGACCGGAAGGTTCAGCACCTCGGAACAAGAGTATTGCGTCGGTGAAAGTTCTAGCGGAACTTCTCACGAGAGGAGGCTACTTGGGAGCTTGAGGATGCGATGAAGAAGAAGTATCCCTTTGTTTGAGTAGTGTCATTCTAACTTCGAGGACGGAGTTTCTTTTAAGGGGGAGAGGGTGTAAGGCCCTCGATTTTTGATGCATTATTGCATGTAAATAATTCGTGTCTATATGTACGTATGTATGTATCTACGTATGTATTATTGGTATACTTATGTGTGTATGTGTATAGCTTAGGTATAAATAATGTATGTAATGCTTGATGGTAGAGTGTGCACAAAACTATATAGATATTACATGTAAATATACATGATGTGCATGGGTTTCTGCATGTTTTAGACTTCTGGCCGAAGGCCAGATTGGCGTCAATCCCATAGCCGTTGATGTGGTGTCAGCGTCCACCCATAGACGCCAACACTAATCCCAGCGTCCAACGATATGGACGCCAACTTCTCTGACCTGCATGCGTTGCAGAGCTAGAAATTCCGGAACCAAGGCAACTCACCCATTGGGGAGCTGTCTCCCAACGGTCTGGGAGCCATCATGTCACCCTGTGCGTGGGAGAGAAGCCTCTCCCATATATCTAAACCCGAATTTGCTTCCCCAACCCTCCTCTTGGCTTTTTACAAGAGAGAAAGAGGAGAAGAAAAACCTATTATGACTGAGGAAAACCCCACTTTGGAACCCAAAATCCAACAATCTAAAGCCTGTTCCGGGGTTCTGCTGCAACAAGGAGCTAGCTGGTGTGAAGGAGGAGACTTCCCCGACCGTACCTTGAAGCCATCTTCATTCAAGAACCCGGAGGGAGGTGATCTTGGAGGGTGTTTCACAACTTCTTGGGACTGCCCAAGGAGAGCTTCTCCAAGCACTAGATCCATTGGTGTATTTTTCTAAAAGTAAGTACCCCATTCATAACGTCCCTGTATGTGTCTAGGTTGGTTTTTACTATTTTTGTATATTTTCCCTCGTGTCCTAGACCCCCAAATTCACCCCATCTTTGGAGCTCGGGTCTATGTTCTGCACAGACCTGGCATTGACGGCAATGTCCCTTGTCGCTAAGATCATGCTTAGCGTCCATCGACTATGCCGTTGACATGAATTAGCGGCCAGAGGACCGCCGCCAAGTTCATCTGGACAGAACAGTGACCTGTTCTGCCCTTCTATACGACTATTTTCGATATGTTTCACGATGAGGATATACTGTAAATCATTTATATGCTATGTATATTGGTGGTGTGATGGATGTGTGTGTTGGATGGATTATCACGAATGATAGGACTCAATTATTTCATGAAGATACATGTGTGATGAGTTTTAATCTCGTTAAACCATGTTTGCATGATTTAGGACAAGTCTGAATGCCCTAATTTGTGAGGATTATGCATGTGAGGTTCAGTCCATGTTCTAAATTTCTGAGATATTCTCATGCTTGCGTAAATAATTGCAAAATTTGTTTAGGAAAAATAGAGATCATGCTAGGTCATGATAAATCTTCCATAAATTAATGGATGGTCCAATAATTTAGGATAAATTCTGTGGTTCCATGCCTGTTAGGGTTCAAAAAGTGAGTGGTTAAACTGTGCTTGTGTTTAACTCCATGTTAAATCGAATTCGGATAGCATGTGAAATTAATATCGATTTTCTGTAATTCCGTTTTAGTTCAGAAAAATCTGAAAATTTGCATGAGGAATCCTAAACCCGAAATAACATGTGGTTAAAGTTTCAGGTCATTTGGACCAGCCTTTAATGTAATTTGAATTTTTCCATGTAAATGTGTATTTATGCATGCCAATGTGAACAATCTGATTTAGGTGTAATCCGACCTGATCGGTGATATTTACCTGAATGTAGATTTTGAAATCTTTAGTGTCATGATAGGAAACACAGAGAAATGTGAATGTGAGAGAGAAAGTGAATAGAATGAGAGTGACATGTGTAAACCATGTGTTAAAAACGGTTAAAAAAGTGTAATGTGTAAATTGTGCCAAGTGTGACATGCTTCCACAGAGGGCAGTGGAACCGTATCAGGGAAAAGTCCCCCTGAGAAGGTTCAATGTGTAAGTGACCCTAAGGGCATTAGGGGGAAATCCTGGAGGTGGACAAGTACCACTGGTTAGGGTGGAGACTTGTTCTCCCGGTCTGCGCAGTCCAAGAGTCGCCATTGTATTGCCTAGATGGCGTCTATGTGATGTGATGTGTTGTGTTCTTTGGTGGTTTGGACTATGTGTCACGGCACTAAATGTGAAGTGTAAATGTGTAAATGTGCATGTGTTCATGTGTTAATGTGAAAGTGAACAATGTGTAATGTGTATGTGTAAAGTGCAATTTATGTGAATTGGAAATTGTGTAAAGAAAATGTGAGACCAAAATGTGAGGATATGATATTGTAATCCATGTTGTGACAAATCTGAAACCATGTTAAATCAGTAGCTTCATTATGTTAGGATCATGTTTATATGTGTAAAATGCCTAGAATCCATGCTAGGGACAATTAACAAGTATGTGCACAAAATTTCATGTTTGGTTGTTCACATGTTGTATTTAAATAACATTGTAGCTCTCATGTGTAGGGTTATGGTTGCTAAATCATGTGAAAACCAGCAAGTTAAAGTGTGTAAAATGTTTGTGTACATGCACAAGAATGTGTAGATTCCATGCTAGGTGTGTTTTGTTCATGTACGTAGGAATCATGCTAAGTGCTTTCATGTTTTAGTAAAATGCAAAGTAGAATTTCATGAGTAGGAATGATTAGAGAACATGTGTTAGGAATTTATCTTGATAAGGAAATCTGAAAGCATGCATCATGTGTTTACTTATAGAATTATCATGGTTGGTTATTCATTTCAAACGTTAAGCATGATACATGTTGAGTTTTTGCAATGGTGTGTGTAGAGCCTACTATGACATGTACGTGTATGGTATGAGTGGTGTTACTTGCTGAGTCTTTAGACTCACTACTTGCTTCGGCGTACAGGTGTAGTTGGTGACGTGGCACCGTTGGAGGAGACGGTGGAGACGGACTCCGAGCTCGGGGATTAGTCTTTGGAGTACTTGTGACTTTTGCGTTCATAGTATGTAAATTGAACGTTGTATTAGCGTTATCATGGAAAGAATGTATAATGGTGGACATCTATGTATTAAATTTTCAGCAATTTAAATTATGTGAACTTTTAAGTTCTTTAATGTTATTGCAATTTCATGTATGCTAAATGTGGATGATGAATGAATGAAGACAGTAGTTCTTTTACTTCCGCTACTATGTTCTTATATTCACGTGTATCTCAGCTGAATGTATCGTTGGGTAAATGTCCCACTGTGGCAACGCTCGCTCTACTGACGTGGGTTGGTATAACCGTACCGTTTTAATGAGGGCCGCTACAGTAGGACCCTATGAAAACCAGGGAGAGGAAGAAACCTGGAGTAGGGAACAGATAAGAAGAGCTACATTGAATTATAGTGCCATGACCATGATTCAATGTGCTGTTCACCCCAAAGAGTACTCAAGAATCTCTATGTGCAAATCTGCCAAAGAGATGTGGGATAAACTGAGGTACTCTATGGGGGACATCTCAAGTTAAAGAAACTAAGGCTAACATACTTGTCTCTGAATATGAGTTGTCATGATGAAATCTAACGAGACAATCTCTGAAATGTTTGTCAGGTTTATGATCATAGTCAATGGACTGAAGGCCTTAGGTAAGGACTATACGGATGCTGACTTGGTAAGAAAAATCATGCGTTCTCTCTCTTCAATATGGCACACCAAGGCCACTGTCATTGAAGATTCTAAAGACTTGTCCAAAATTTCTTTGGATGAGTTGATAGGATCCTTAATGACATATGAAATTAATCTAAAGAGAAATGAGGAACACATAATCAAAACCAAGCCAGTAGCATTAAAGGCCTCATCTAGTAACAAGGAAAAAGTCAGGATAAAACCAGTTCTGATGAGTCTGAGTCAAATGAGGATGAAATTCCCTCATGACCATGCAATTCAGAAAATTCTTGAAATATAGAAAAGGAAAATTTTCCGGTAAAAAGAAATACTCTTCAGGTAAAAAAAACACATCCTTTCTAATGCAAACTCTAACAAGAATAAAAAATGACAATATTGTCATTTGCTACAGGTACAACAAATCAGGACACATGAAGGGAGAATGTCCTAAGAACAAGAAGGAAAGCACAAGAAAATTCACAAATCAAGAAGCCGAAGGCCATGGTAGCCACTTGGTCTGATGAGGACACAAGTGAAAATGAAGAAGAAGAAAAATCCTCAAGCTCTGGAAGTGAGGAGATTTGCTTCATGGCAAACAACTCAGATGGAAAGGTAAGCACTTCTTTTGAAGATTTTCTCTGTTGAAGATTGGCAGGATGCTTATGCTGAATTAGTTGAAAACTATACTGAAATGAGAAAATAAAATAAGCATCTCAAAGAAAATTGAAAATATTTATCATAACCAATCTTCAAACAAAAGAATTTGTGAACTAGAAAATGAAGTGATAGAATTGAATGAAGAAAAAGAAAATCTTAGAATCTGATTGATGAACTTAAGCTAGCCTCTCAAAAGGCCACCAATGAATTCAAAGACTTATCTGAAAAGCTGGAAAAAGAAAATCAAGATAAACAATAAAAGATTGAAGAAATCAAAATTTGGAAAACCAGCTAAGACAAAAAGATGAAGTCATTGAAACATTCACAAATGGCAAAGATAATTTGGAGGCCTTGTTGGGAACAAATATGAAATCAATCTCTCATGGACTAGGGTTTGATAAGCAAAAATCTAAGAAAGACAAATCCAGTGAAAAGAAGGATAAAGCACCACTAATCAAATTTGTTAAGGGCCCTAGTCTTGAAAATACAGAAGTCAAACAAAAATCAAGCAAAACAAAAAAAGTCCAAAAACTCATAACAAGACAAGGCAACCAGGTCGACACAATCTCCTGACAGGTCGACACTAGTCCACAAGAAGAAGGCTTCTGTGGCTGTAGTGTCCACCAGTCGAACAGAGGTCGACCTGCTCAACATCAACAAGAAAAACCACAAAATAAAAAATTCAAATAAAAATCTGAAAAATAAGAAAAAGTCAAAGGAAGTCATTAATGAAGAGCCTTGGACCTCCAAGACAGCATATCAAGCTGATTGGACCAATTCTTGGAGCCAATGGTATAAACACCCATGTTGGTATCATCCTCAATTTTTCTATCCAAACTTTCTGATGTACCAACAAAATCCTTGGATTCCACCTCCACATCTGAATTCTCATACTCAAATGAAAAACACCCCTCCTATCAAAAACAAAAACACTGGTGTTTTCATCCCAAAAGAAAAGAAGAAAGTGAAAAGACAGAGAACACCACAGTAATAAAACAAAAGTAAAAAACAAGTCAAATTTGGGTGAGAAAAGATTTGTTAACATTGTCCAAACTTTCTGATGGTCCCAACTCTGTTTGGTACAAAAATTTCTCTCCACTAATTGATGTTGCAGGAAGGTCGTGCACCCAATTCAAATGTGTGGTTCCTTGACAGTGGGTGTTCACGACATATGACTGGAGATAGAGCCAAATTTCTTTCCTGCTAGAAAAGGAGGGTGGTTCAGTGACATTTGGAGGTAAAAATAAAGGAAAGATCATTGGATCTGGAAAGGTTGGTCAAACTTCCTCAAACTCTATTGATAGTGTTTTATTAGTGATGGTCTTGATTACAACTTGCTCAGTATCAGCCAACTATATGACAAGGTCACAAAGTTGTGTTTGAATCTGATTTTTGCAAAATAATTGATTCATCAACTGATAAAATCAATTTTTGGGAAAAAGGGAAAACAATGTTTATATGATTGACCTTAATAAAAACTTTTCTAAAAAACTGTTTTGTTGCAAATAAAGATGAAATTGCATGGACTTGGCACAAAAGACTTGGCCATGCAAGTTTCAGAACTTTGAATAAAATTGTAAGGCTGAATCTGGTTAAGGGTCTTCCTGAATCTTTTTCAAATGTTGAAAATCAAGTTTGTGGGATCTGTGCCCAAGGTAAACAAACCAGGAAATCTTTTAAGAACTTCAATGAGGTACTCACATCTAGGCCACTAGAACTACTTCATATGGACCTTTTGGCCCAACAAGAATTCTAAGTCTAAGTGGCAAGAGATATAGGTTGTAATCATTGATGATTTTACTAGATTACTTGGGTCATTTTCTTGTCCCACAAAAGTGATACTTGCCTTGAATTCAAGAAATTCTGTACCATTTCCCTAACAAAATTCATATAAAATCAAAAATATTTTGACTATCATGGGGGAGAATTTGAAAACCAATCCTTTCTGATTTATGTGCTGAACTTCAAAATTTCCACAAGTTTTCTTCACCAAGAACTCCAGAACAAAATGGAGTTGTGGAAAGAAAGAACAGAACTCTTGTGGAAATGGCTAGATCTATGCTCCTTGAGAGTAATTTGCCCAAATCCTTCTGGGCTGAAGCTGTAAACACAGCAAATCATATTCTCAATAGAGCATTGGTCAGACAAAAATCAAGAAAACCCCCTATGAATTACTGAAAAATAGAAGCCAACTGTTTCTTATTTCAAAATCTTTGGGTGCAAATGTTATGTACACACAATAATAAAGAAAATCTTGACAAGTTTGATGCTAAGAGTCAGGAAGCCATCTTCCTTGGCTATTCAGAAGTGTCAAGAGCTTTCAGAGTGTACATTCTCAAAAACAAAACTGTTGAAGAGTCTCCTCATGTTATTTGATGAAAATTCCTTTTCAACTAACACTTCTAAATCTTGCAGGGAAAAACCGACAGTGAAGAGGATGACTTCATTGTGGACTCTTCACCAACTGTTGAGGAGCTTGAAGACACTGGTGAGATCTTGAACACCAATTCACCATCTTCAAGTGGATCAGGTAACATTGCTCCAGATTTAAGTACCCTCAACAGGTAATTTCTGAACATCGAATTTTGAGAGATCACCCATTAGATAATATGTTGGTAATTTGAATGATAGAGTTAGGACTAGATCATCTTTTATGCTTGCTATTGAAGAAGACCCACTAGCTCTAATTTCCCAATTGAACCAAAGTCAATTGATGAAGCTTTATCAAGTTCTGATTGGATTAATGCCATGCATGATGAACTTCATCAATTTGAAAGAAATCAAGTATGGGAATTAGTACCTAGACCTAGTGACCAAACAGTCATTGGCACTAGATGGGTCTTCAGAAATAAACTGAATGAATCTGGTCAAGTCATAAGAAATAAAGCTAGGCTAGTTGCAAAGGGGTACAATCAAGAGTTTGGAATTGATTTGAAGAGTCATATGCCCCTGTAGCTAGACTAGAAGCAGTTAGAATTTTCCTTGCTTTTGCATCCTCCATGAAATTCAAAGTTTATCAAATGGATGTTAAAAGTGCATTCTTAAATGGATATATCAAGGAAAATTTTTTGTTGAACAACCTCCTGGATTTGAAAATGAAAAACATCCTAACCATGTTTCAAGCTTCATAAGGCTCTATATGGTCTTAAACAAGCTCCAAGAGCTTGGTATGACCGTTTGAGCTCTTTTTTGCTTGAAAAAGGATACTCTAGAGGAACTGTTGATCAAACTTGTTCACAAAAACAGTCAAAATCAAATAATTGTTGTCCAAATTTATGTTGATGACATAATATTGGATCAACCAATAAAGGCCTGTGTAATGAATTTTCCAATCAAATGAAAAATGAATTTGAAATGAGTTTAATGGGAGATCTAAAATTTTTCTGGGATTGCAGGTTAACAAACTCAAGAGGGATCTTCATCAGTCAAACCAAGTATGTCAAAGAACTTCTGAAAAGGTTTGACTTTCAGAACCTCAAGCACTCCAACACACCAATTGCTATAAATGCTAAACTAGAAGAAGACTCAAATGGTAAGTCAGTAGACCCAAAGACCTACAGAGGTATGATTGGTTCTCTACTTTATCTTACAACTTCTAGACCTGATATTCAATTCAGTGTGTGTTTGTGTGCTAGATTTCAATCAAATCCTAAAGAAAGTCACATGCTAGCTGTTAAAAGAATTTTCAAATATCTTGTTGGAACATGTGATTTAGGAATTTGGTATCCTGCTAATTGCAAGTTAGATTTGATTGCCTATTGTGATGCTGATATGCTGGTTGTAAATTAGATAGAAAAAGCACAAGTGGCTTGTGTTGTACCTAGGTGGGTGCCTAATCTCTTGGGCTTCTAAGAAGCAACATTCAGTTAGCTCTGTCAACTGCAGAGGCTGAGTATGTTGCTGCTGGTAGGTGTGGAACCCAAATTCTTTGGTGAAACATCAACTTCTTGATTACAACCAAGAGTTAGGTTGTGTTCCCATCCTTTGTGATAACACAAGTGCAATAAATCTGTCTAAAAATCCCATTCAGCATTCCAGAACTAAGCATATTGAAATTAGGCATCATTTCTTGAGAGATGAGGTAGCAAAGAAATCTTTTGAACTCCATTTCATAGAAACTGAAAAGCAAATTGCTGACATTTCACAAAACCCCTTCCTGACAGTAGATTCTCATCCTTAAGGAGAGAACTTGGTCTTTGTAAATGTCCATTGGGATTGGGTTGAGTGTTAGGCATTCCTGAGGGGGAGTTCTTTGCATCATCATACTCCTTGCTTCCTTGATTCATCATATCTCTCTCCACTTCACCTCTAATTTCTTGGTCAATGAACACTTTACCTCACATTGTGTTGAACTTCTTGTATATCAAATGGTGATTTGAAGAAGGACAAGTTCTGCTTGTCTGGACACTTTCACTATGCGAGAGTATATGTCTCCGCCAAGTACCAAGAAATGAATATGCAATGTTGAGGGGGAGCTTTTGTTGCTCAAAGAGAATATTCTGATTTCAAAAACTTGCATATCTCTATTCTGATGAAAAATGGTTGAAATCCTCATCTCAGGGGGAGCTAAAGAATTCACAAGTTATATCCTTTGCAAAATTCAAAACTTTTTCTTGCATTACATCAATTTCCTTGCATGATGTCCTCATTCAGGTGTCTAGAGTCTCAAAATGATCCTTTGAGTGATCTACTACATTCATTTGTCAACTCTCACCTATATTCTTCAAAACTATAGAAATTCAGATTTCTTTCTAAGACTGAAGGATAACGTGTGTCTTGATCTTAAACATTTTTGTTTGCAATTGATGTTGGATATAGATGATATCTTTTTGTCAAAAACTCTCCAAAATCTGTCCATTCAACAGAGCAATGGCACATGTGCTGAGAAACTGCACACCTTCACAATGAATGAAGTGTCATGTATGTCATGAGGCACTAATGCTATCTCTGTTCAAAGGGGATTAAAAATTAAAAATCAATGCAAAATAAAAATGCCCAATTTTGATGATGACTGAGTAACTGGAAATATTGGCGTCCAAAAAACGTATATTTTCATGTCAAAAGGTCATCATTTACCCCTTTGAGACTTGATAATGGATAAATCTTCAGTATCCAGGGACTATAGTGTGTAAAAAGCATTAGTTCTTGAGTGAACAAGATATATCTCATTTGATAGTTTGTTTCAAAACAAATATATGTCATTGGAGAATTTGTTTAAAGAATCATTCTTATCCATCATCAAGTTGTTCCTTAAAAATGTTTGCTGTCAACACACTTGTTTTCAGTCTAAAGATTTTTTTTATCTCTTTGGAATTGAAGAATATGGTAGTGTGTAGTTGATTGTTAAATGTTTTATATCCCTCAAATTATCATTTTAATGACTCAAGTCACTGAATGCTCATATCCTGTTGGATATTGTGTAAAACTTGAATTATGTTGAATTTTTGCAAAATTTAACAAATGATTTTTTAGTCTCTTAAATATCCTTGAAATGATCATTCCACCCATTGATTATCATTATAAAATATCCCACTAGCTCACAATTTTTCAAAACTCAAATCCAAAATTTTTCATCAGGCCAGGTCGACACTACTCCATCTAGTGTCGACACACTTTGACTCAGGTCGACACTGCCATCCTCTAGTGTCGACACTGACCCCTGCCAGACTCATTTAAACGTGGGCGCCGGTTAAGCTTGTTGTTCCTGCGGGGTAGGTTATCCAAAACCCCTTTTCTTCTCCAGGTCGACCCGACGGTCACATTCTTCCTGGAATCCGGCAGGATTTTGAACCTTTCCCTTTTTCTCCTCCAACCATCTCCATCCATCTTCTCTCATTCCTCTCTCTCCATCATCCCCGATTCCACTCTGCTTCAATGGCACCCAAGCAGCTTCCTCGCCGTGGAGCAAAATCAAGGGCTTCGGCAAGGCCCAATCCGGCGGATGAGTTCCTTCCACTGAGAGGAGAACCAAGCGTCGCCATGATCCTGCAGAGCAGCAGGATCTTCATCTGCTAAGAGAGGTAGGGCATCCTCCTCTGGTCGAGGTCAAGGGTCCATGTACCCTAGGAGAAAAACCCTAGACTCTTCTCCTGAAATTTCTGAGAAATCCTCATCCTCTCATCCTCATCCTCCTCCTCAGAGTCCTCCCAGCCCAGTAGGAGACCCCCTTCCAAACCCCTAAGTGCCGGGAAGACCATCCTGAAACCCAGAGCAGTGGATTTGGATGACAGTGAAACTCATTGATGCATTTCTGAAGTCTTGAACTTCTTCAAATTCCAGTCTTGGCAGTCTTTCATATCAGAATTTCGTATAATTTACCCTAGACTTGTACAAGAATTCTATCAGAATTTGGAATGCACAGAAGAAGGGTACAAGTCCAAGGTTCAAAGGGATTGCCATAGACATGCCAACAGACATAGCTGCTTCAATTTTCAAAGTCCCTGATGAAGGAGAAGATTACCACAATTTTGAATTCAACCTTCATGAAGCCTACACCATAATGACTGGTTTGCCTGCAGATGAGTCGGATTAAGCAAACCCATGTCACAAATTCAATACCAACACCTTTCCACCTGTGTTGAGGCTTACTCATCACATGCTCACTACCATCATCACACTCAAGGTGGTGGGAGAGATAGGCTAACAGACATCCAAAGATTTGTCCTTTATTGTATGAGCAAGGACATCAAGATAAATCTCCATGTCATCATGTACCAGATAATCTCTGAGACCACTAGGGCTGATTTGCATAGATCACTCCCTTATGCAGCCCATTTGACTGCAGTTTTCAAGCACTTTGGTGTGCCTCTTGACAATGAGAAATCTGAGAAAATTCCTAAGTCCAACATCTATGCTTTAAGCATGTTCAGAAATTCATGGGCTTTAGGATTGTTGGTGATCAGGTAAGGAGAGGGCCAGCTACAGTAGAGGCCCCTGTGGCTCAGGAGGATCAGCCTCCAATTCAAGAGGATCAGCCTCCAATTCAAGAGGAACAGCCTCCAGTTACAGAGGAACAGCCTCTAGCTCCAGAGGATCAGCCTCAAGTTCATGAGGACCAACCTCCCATAAATGAGGATCAGCCTCATGTGGCAGATGAAGTTGAGGAACCTTTCATTGCCCCTCACTCTCCTCAACCTCAGCCCTCCTCCTCCATGAACCTTGAACCTGAAATCCCATCATTTCTCCACCACCTCCAGCTCAAGCATCCCTCCTTTGGTGGACCTTCTGTTCCACCAGAGTTGTTCACCTTCTTAAATGACAAGTTTGACACCTTGAACAACTCTATTCAGACCATGTCATCAAATTTTGAATTGAGGATTCAAAGATTGGAGAACACAGTATCTGCTAAATTCATTGAGCAAAAGGCAGCCTCAGACTATGCTGCCCAAAGGTTCAACAGGTTGATTGGGACAATGGCAGATGCTTCGATTGAGCTGAAGGAGCACCAACAAAAGCTGGAAATAGTTCTTCAGGGAATTTTGGCAAATTCCCAAGCTGATGTCTTCAACACCAAGCAGACACTATCTGAGATCAGCAAAACAAGACTATCATTTGCACATATGGTAGATGACTTGGAGAGCATGAAGAATCTCTCTGCTCACATTGATGGAGAAATGTCTGCACTCAAAAAGAATTCAAAGTATTGAATAGGCCAGGTTGGTCAATGGTTCATCTTCCTCTTCACAGCCAAGGTCAAATGAGTTCAGTGCACTTCAAGCTTCAATGTCAGAAAATTCAGAAAGAATTGAGAATCTTCTGCACACAAGACTCTCAACTATCCAAGCCCAAATGAAGTTTAGTCTAACTTCAATGGAAAAGAGGCTAACGGATATTGAGACTATTTTGTTACCCATTCCTCCTCCTCCTCCTCCCCAGTAATGTACTTCTTTTGATAATGTCAAAGGGGGAGAAGTTTGTTTGAAAGATTGTAATGTTCACATCATGAATGAAATGAAATGAATAGAAATTTATGTGCCTATTTTTGTGCCTTAAATGTGATTGCAAATCTTTTGAATGAATGTGAATGTGATGAATGCTTGTCAAGCTGCTTGACCTTGTGTGGAAACAGCTTATTCTAGTAACATTGTGTCTATCATGTGTATAAATTTCAATGTCACTAAAAATTGTTCAAAGGTCCTTGACAAGAATAAATAAAAGAAAATGAAAATGCTTAAAATCACATTTCATTGAAAATTTCAATTCCAAATGAACTTAATGTTGCCATCATCCAAAAGGGGGAGATTGTTGGGTTGAGTGTGAATATAATTCATTTCTCCTCACATTTTGATGATGACAAGTTGTGATTTTAATGCATAACATTGGAACATGTAAAATACATCACCTGAAATTACAATATTCAAAAAGCATGTTTCCAAGCACATTTATCATTGATATTCATGATAATATATTTAACTAATGATTTATGTGTTTATTTTCTCAGGGACAAACATTTTCTACAAAGGTAGTGTCGACACAACCATCCTTGGTGTCGACACAATGGTTCAGAACAAAGGCAGAAATGTGAAGAAAAGTCCATCTCAGGTCGACACTAGTCCAGAGCAGGTCGACACTAGAGAGCCTTCCCAGAAGGCTTTTTGTTCAGATAGCCAAAGTAGGTCAACACCAAATGCAGGCAGGTCGACTCTAGATGGCCCTCCCAGAAGGCCTGTTTTTCAGATGGCCAAAGCAGGTCGACACGAGATGAGATCAGGTCGACACTAGAGAGCCTTCCCAGAAAGGCTGTTTTGTTGTCTGGGACATGAGGTCGACACTGAATCATCTCAGGTCGACACTAGAGATCTCTCCCAGGAATTTGTTTTGCCAGTCTGGGTGAGTGTGTCAACACACCTCATGGGCAGGTCGACACACTCCAGAATCTCTGTGACTTAAACTTTCCCCTGGACACGTGGCACCCTAGGGAGATGTCAGATCATTCTTGGATCATTTGCCCACGTGCCCCAAGGGTATCTTCTGGATACTTAGGGTATAAATACCCTCTTTTTGGGCACTCATCCCATGAGAATCTCTTTAGAGCCTCCAGAAACCTGCAAGCGGCGGCAAGAGAGTCTCACCTCCCTGTTCTTGCTCTCTCCTGTGCTCCCACACCAATTCACACTTCTCCGAGCACAAGACTTGAAGTTTGATCAGCATGAAGCACTAGGATCAACTTCAAATGAGCAGATCAAGTAGAAGCCAGCAATTGTGAATCTCTCAAGGAAGATCTCAAGATCAAAGTTGCAGAGCATCGGCCAAGGGACTTCAAGTGATCAAGATTCTTCCAATTCGGCCTCTACAAGAGAGTTTTCTTGAAGAACAAGAATTGTCAACCTCGAGTCTAAAGTCTTTCTTGTTTCTTCCTGGCTATTCTAGAAATTGTGCATAATCTGTTGCACCAATTTTCTTGAATTGGCCTTAATAGATCAGATCATTGCTAGAGGATCTGCATCTTATTGTTTTTGTTCTAGCAAGTGGTTGTGAGCCTGTGTGCTCAGGTTCTTGAGTCGTCGTACTCAAGTTGTGTGGTTGAGCAGTCTTGCTTAGATTCTAGGGTAGTCTTGCTCTAGGTAGTGTGTGAGTTGTCTAACTCATTTGTGGAGTTGTCAGGCTCCAGTGGGGTGTGTAACCCAAGTTGTTTAGTGGATCCTCACTGCGTGTGAGGGGTGGATGTAGGAGTCACGTGGTGTGATTTCCGAACCACCAAAAAATCTCTATGCATTGGTCTCTTTGTGGTTTGAATTTTCTCCTCGTTAGATGAATGCATAGGATCGTTTGAATCTATCTAATCAACTTGTTTACTCACTCCAATTGCTTAACTCACTTAATTTTCTTCAGATCTTTGAAATTTGCTCTTAATCTAACTCTGATTCAAAGGACTTTCCAAATTGGTTTTAGCTTCCGCATTAGTTGGCATAGATCTATTCAACCCCCCCCCCTTCTAGATCTTGTCCACATCTTTTATCGATCCTTCATGCTCCTATCCTCGCCCTACCCACTGAAGAGGGAGGATTCGAAAAATACTTGGATGCTTTAGGAACAGGTCTAGGATGTGTCCTAATGAAACAAGGAAGGGTAATAGCATATGCCTCAAGACAGTTAAAAACCCATGAAGCAAATTATCCAATACATGACCTGGAATTAGTAGCTGTAGTGTTCGCCTTGAAAATATGGAGGCACTACATTTATGGTGAACAATTTAAAATATTTTCTGACCACAAGAGCCAGAAATATCTTTTCTCTCAGAAGGAACTCAACATGAGGCAAAGAAGGTGGTTAGAATATCTCAAAGACTTTGAGTTTTCCATTCAATATCACCCAGGAAAAGCCAATGTGGTGGCAGACGCTCTAAGTAGACAACCATGAGCTATGCTAGCCAGTATGATGCTGGACGAATGGAAGTTGCTAGAACAATTTGCAAGTCTGAATTTAGACATGGGGGAGAAGGAGAAACAAGTGATGGTTTTTAACATCAAGATAAAATCCGACCTACTCACTGAAATCAAAGTGAGTCAAGTAGTAGATCCTTTCTCAGTTGATATTAAAGAGAAGCTAGAACATAGACCGGATTTCTCCCTAGCACAAGATGGAAGGATGTTGTTCCAAGGTAGAACATGTGTACCAGATTTGGAAGACCTCAAAAGAAGCTGCTAAAAGAAGCTCACCAGTCAAAGTATACCATTCATCCCGGATCAACGAAAATGTATTAGGACCTAAAAAGGTATTATTGGTGGTCAAATATGAAGAGGGATGTGGCCGACTTTGTGGCACATTGTTTAACCTGTCAGCAAGTCAATGTTGAACATTTCAGGCTTGCAGGAGGATTAAAACCACTAGACATCCCATAATGGAAGTGGGATAGTATTGGTATGGATTTTATCATGGGATTGCTCAGGACTACAGGAGGCATGGATGCAATATGGGTAATATTAGATAGATTGACTAAGTCAACTCATTTCTTGCCAATTAGGAGCACATGGATAGTAGATGTGTTGGTTGCGCTCTATGTCAAAGAAGTGGTTAGATTGCATGGGGTTCCATCTACTATAATATCTGATACGGACCCTCGATTTACCTCACACTTCAAGAAAGGATTACAAGCAGCACTGGGTACCAAGTTAAATTTTAGTATTGCCTTTCATCCACAGATGGATGGACAAATAGAAAGAATCAATCAGATAGTGGAAGACATGCTCCGGGCTTGCGTGATTGATTTTAGAGGACGCTGGAATGAACAGTTATTTTTAATGGAGTTTGCATATAACAATAGCTACCAGGCAAGCATTAAGATGGCACCGTTTGAAGCCTTATATGGAAGGAGTTGCAGATCACCACTTTGTGGGGAGGAGGTCAGAGAAAACCAATGGATTGGACCCGACTTAGTAGAAGCAACTGTCAGGAAGGTTCAAATTGTTAGAGAATCTCTGAAGATAGCATAGTCAAGGCAGAAAAGTTATGCAGACAAACGGAGGAGAGAGTTGGAATTCCAAGTTGGTAACCATGTTTTCCTGAAGGTCTCACCTTCACGGGGAATCCAAAGATTTGGAATCAAAGGGAAGTTGAGTCCCAAATTTATTAGCCTTTTTGAAATTTTGAAAGGGTTGGACAGGTAGCCTACAGACTAGCACTACCTCCACAACTAGAAAATGTACACAACTTCTTCCACATATCCATGCTAAGGAGGTATGTGTTCGATGCTAACCATGTGATCCAACATGAAGACCTGGACATTCGAGAGAACCTAACCTATGAGGAGAAACCAATCAAGATATTGGGTCGGAAACTACAACAGCTAAGGAATTGTACAATACCTATGGTGAAGGTCCAGTGGAGTCGGGGAGGAGTTACAAATGCTACTTGGGAATCAGAGGAAAGAATGAAGAAAAACCACCCAAAATTATTCTCAGGTATGGCACTATACCATCATGTATAAATTTGGGGACCAAATTTTCTTAAGTGGGGGAGGATGTAATGCCCTGGAAATTTATTAATCTAAAACTTAAGGAAGATAGAAAATAAATAAGAATGTTAAATAAAAAAAATAAAGGTTATAGTTAAACTCCCAAGAAGTGGAATCAACCATTTAAATTATTCTGGGCCAACACAACTCTTATTGGGCCAAAGAACAAAACTCAATGACATTAAATCCCAAAATTCGTAACCATAATTGTGCAGAAAATAGGAAGTGGCAAATTAGGGCTAAAAAAAAGGTAATTAGCAATACATAGCAACCAAATTCATACTCAGCCATGTTAGGAAGTTTGCTAATAGCATTACTACTTCAATTGGGAGAAGAATTCCGAAAACTTGGAAGGCACCATAGTAGAACCGCAACCCAACCATCCTAGTCTCATTAGTACTTGAAATTAACCCTAATCATATAAATAACCATTAAAAGACTATTTGGGAAGGGTCACCATCGTGCTGGGGTCGAGAGGAGGCGAGCTAGGGCACCAGGAAAGGAGGAGGACGGCCAAGAACCCAGCGTCTTCTCCAACTTTTCACTGTTGCGACCTGTGCAAAAGACCTGTCTTAGAACCATCCAAAGGTAGGTGTTCTCAGGCTTAATCTAAACTTTGCACATACAAATGGAAAGAGCATCGAGTCTAGTTTCATATGCATGTGTTTTCTGCAATTTTTATGAACCATGTGAGTCGTGTTAAGTGTTTTCCAAGAGTCGCACATGATTAGGGCTTTATGTGTTCTTACGGTGTTTCACACAAACTGAGGCCAAATTGGGTCAAAATAAAACTGTGGTTCTCTTATACTCCTCGTACCCAATGACTTTCATGTTCATACTTTTGTCCCAGGAGCCCTAGATCTTGAGTTATAAGCGTTGCATGCATGACTTCCCAGTTTTGACTTTTCTCGGATGAAACCCTAAAATGTGACCATTCCAGACGTCGCGTTCCTCCTTGCATGAATGCGTACAAGGCCGTCGCGTTCACATGAAATGTGTTCGAACCTTCCATCATAATTTTGATGTTGACCCGACCGTTCTAACACATAAAATTGTGTGTCACGTGGATTTCAGTGCTGATCTTGAACATGACGGAGCATACCATCGCGATTTGACCAATTTCCCGCTCTTACATTTTCGGACAATTTTTATGTCGGAATTTTGAAATCACCCCATGAATGGGACGTGTCGAACTGTCATGGTTCACGGTTGTAGCGACATGTTGCCTATCGCGTTGTGAATGCGACTGACAAGGCCGTCGCATTTTAAAAGCCATCGCGACATATTATTCTGTCGCGACATAAAGACGACAGACAAGACCGTCGCGATTTGATGTTTCACATACTACTTTGTATTTGAACCATGTACGGTCTTCTTAAATGCGACGTCTGAACCCGTCGCGATTTAAAGACCAACTCGAGACCGTTTTATTAAGTTGTACAGTCAACCATATGCATAACCTATTGTTATATCATGTCATGTAGTTATTCAATGGCGTAAAAGTGATCAACTTACATGAAAGCTATAAGAATATGAATCTCTATTCTAAGTGTTCCTAATGATTGTTTGATTCCATCTATCATGTGATTGATATGAGCTGTGTCCATACTCTAGCTTGTTTATAACTGAAATTGTTACATGTTAAAAGTGTAGGAATCATGTGAAAGACTGAATTGAATACCATGTCATGTGTCTGTGTAATCGCTTTTCGTCTTGTTTTAAACCGATGGATTGTGGCTTAAGACACGTTCTACACGACACATTGTACATATAGGCAGCCCTCTCTTAGGGATTTGGAAACTCTCGGCCGGTCATTATGTATTGGCAGACTAGTGACCTTTTCCCTAACACCTCCGTAATTCTCCATACTCTGTGGATTCCCTCATGGAGACTGAGTTGGTTGTACCATTCAAGTTCCCAGAAGATATAAAGCACATCTGTTCTTATCTACTTCTCGTGAGAGTGATTTTATTACACCGAAATCAAGCCATTAAATGTACAGATTGAACTAAAGTAATTAAGCCGTTATGCTGCCGGAATTTACTCAGGATCATGTCCACTTGCCTTGTCCTCTATAATCATTGACATGATCTTTAGTACATACTGTCTATTGAATGGAATTCGTATTGGCCATAAATGAATGAATGGAATTACTAGAAACTATTGGAACTTTGGTTCATAACCATGGCTGTGCAAATAGGGCCCAATCTGGTCCTGGGTGGAGCACCCGAAATACTTATAATCGCAAAAGTATATGATCCATTGAGGTGTCTGGCAATCACCTAATTGACTGCAAGATTGATCTAGGTAATTTCCACACTGTTATTGAATGATTAATTGATTGATTGAATTATTATATGGGAAATGGCCAAATCTAATGTACATGTTATCGTTATTGAATCCAATATGTCATTGTCCATTGGAATTCTAAGGAAGTCAACTTGAGATATCCATTGTACATGTTATTGAATATTGAATCTCTTCTACATGATAAATGACCATACTGTCATCTGTCTCATTGTTAATCATTCCTTCTCACCTGATAATTGTCACTGGATTTATTTACTGAATCGTTCTCGTACATGTATATCTTGGAATTGTCCATATTGTTATCATGATCATCTTGCCATGACTACTGCATGTTAGTATCTTGCCTAATAATTGTTAACTCATGTAAAGCATGCCCGCACCATGTGATGTAAATCCTACTGGGCGTTAGCACACTCACACCTATTTTCCTGAATATTTTCAGGTGATGATTATAAAGAATTAGAGAATGATGGGACCGGGGAAGAGTGATGAGCTTCTCAAGTGTAACTATCATGTCAGCAATCGAGATTAGAGTCCATGGAGTCTGTAATAGTTAGTCTTATTTTCTTGAGTCATATGTATTGGAATGACAATATGGGGCACTGTGTTTGGCTCTGATTATGTAAGGTTCAAGTGAGTTTGTTTGAAATGAAATAAAGTGTATTTGGCTGACATTATTATTGTCTTTAATCTTTTGTTATACTTAGATGTCTCTCTGATTTACTCGACTGTGATATCATACTTGTATCGCTCATGCTCTCGACGTTTATTTCCGCTGCTAAATGTTGGGGTGTGACACCCCAAGTTGGTCACTCATCTTGAGCCCATTTGTTAGCCTCGTTTTAAGCCCATTAAGTCCAATTTTCAGCCTATCTCGTCCAAACATCACTTCAGAGTCCTTATTCTAGGGTTTGGGCCATCAGTCCTTAACGCGACGGCCTTGGGCATCGCGTTCATGTCAATTGATCAATTATAACCCTTAAATAATTGATTATAATCCCTAAATAATCGATTATAATCCTTAAATGATCGATTATCCTTGACGCATTGGGTCGTGGCATTGCCTTAGCACATTGGTCGCGTCCCTCATGGACGTCACGACAGCTCATGCATATCCATTCATGTACCTTCATAGTCGTGACCTCCTTGGCCATCGCGACAATCCATGTTGCATCCCTACGACCTGTCGCGACATTGTTCAGCATGTGCTGGCTCTGCAACCACGTCCTCTCTCTCTCCCTTGGACTCTATCCTTATCCACAACCACTCTCCAACCCCCCCCCCCTAGCCGCAGTTTGAGGTTCTATCTCACCTTGGAACCACCTTAGGACTCTTCCCATGTGGATTTACATGGGCTTTTATCATTTTCGTGGCCCATTGTCACTTAAGGACGAGATACTCTCTCTCCTCTCTGTATAAACCCCTCTCCTTCTGAACGAGGTAAGACCCCAGTGCTACCATGAAGTGCTGCCAAAATCCCACCAGAGCTTCCCCTTAGCTCGTAGCCACCCCATTTCCTCCCATTTTCCCTTTATTCCTTTAATCAAGTCACACTATCTTCTTCATCCATGGAGCTTGGCAGTTAGGAGGGCGACTTCCACGACCTTCAAGGACTGTTGCACGACCCAAGGAGCACATTTTCAGCCAGGGAGTCACTCTATTTGGGGCATTTTCTTCCTTTTTTCCCTCTCATTCTCCCACTCATGCATGTTGTTATTTTTCTTTAACAGTTTCACATTCCCATTCCCACGTTTTCCACAACCCTAGGGGTTTCCAAAACACCCCAAGTTCCTTCCCTCCATGCTTCCCTTCTTCCTTTTCATTTTGGATAGATGCTTCACTTAAATATGGTCCAATAGGGTTTTCTTTGTTTGTTTTGTTGTTTTGGCAGGTTCAGCTACAAAATCAGACGACGAGCCCTCATCCTCTGGCTGGCCGGAGGACGGGAAGAAGGTCCCCTCATCCATCTCCTGCACTACTGAGAAGGCGTCAGGCTCTCCCATTGTGACATCAGGAATGCGACCGGTCGGGGCGTCGCGAAAAGCTTAGGATCGTAACGGGTCTCCCCATTGCGACACAAGTAAGTGGCCCTTCTGTAACGACCCGAGAACCCGACCCTCGGCCTACGCCGAGGACCCGATTTTCGCGATCGCCGCCCACGGATCCGGGGGACCCGGAAGGGCTATAACACGCGTCTGACAGGATATGTAATGGAAGTAAACGTCAACTGCTCAGCTAGAAGCGTACAAGCGGAAACAGGAAAGTAAAGCGAGACCGCTGCGTACTGCTCTAAGTACAGTCCCAACGCACGCACACTAGTACAAGTAAGGAAAGGGAGAGACAAGTCCCTTAGGGGCATACCCCGAGGGTGACGTACACTGAGAGGGGGAACCATGCTAGCTACGGGGACCTCGACTACCGCCCCGTCTCCTCCGCCCGACGCGCGCCTGCCGCTGCTGAGAAGACTCACCTGGAAAACGGAGGGATGAGCTTCACAACAGAAGCTCAGTAGGGACTACCAATCTCCTACTGGCTCTAAACAGGCAGAGGAACATATATAACTATTAATAAGGGAAAGACAGCAGTTTATATCTTTCTACCTACAACGGAAGTGCGGAAACGAAGCTAAAGCTAGCACGGTACGGAAAGTACTCTCGGTCGAAAACTCCGTACGACTGCTCGTCGTGACCACCACACGGCTAGTAAAACAGACGGAGGGAACTCCGCCTGGACAAGGAACACTAGCTACGGGAACAACACCACTAGTCAGACGGTCAGGGCGTCCACAGACGTCTTATCCTCGACCTAGGTCCTGGCCCTCGCATCTCGTCAGAGCGAGGTAGGACACAAGCAACACAACAGTAACCGCCGTAGTCTGGCCGGACTACAGTCCCACGCTTGACCTCTCCAAACGGTTCCGGGGCGTGAGGAGCGAGGCAGTGAGAAGAAGGACTGGCTGGCCTGCGCGGGGTAGAACTCCAAACTGTCCTCGGCGTCCCAGACCAATCACGAGAGCTCTGCAAGCGACTCACACGCCACTATCCTAACCACCGTTTTCCCCTCAGCTCCAGAGTCCGCCTGGTGGCTGCCAACTCGAGCACACTCGTAGCCGGAGTACTCCCTCAACAGGCTCCCGAGGACGGGGGTCCCAGGTAACGGTAACAACCTCTCGCACGGGACAAGCCCTCAAGTGCCGCGCAACGGGCGACGACTAGTGTGAGACCGTACTAGGGAACTAGCACAGGTGCCACGGGTACAGTAAAGCGAAAACGGAAACGGCGGAAGCACAACCTACCTCTGGACTGAGAAGGCGACATAGGGTATGTCGCATTCAGAATGCGACATAGCCCCTGTCGCATTCTGAATGCGACATAGGGCCTGTCACCTTCAAGAAGGCGACATAGGCCCCGTCGCATTACCAGTCAGAAGGCGACACAGGGTATGTCGCATTCAGGCCAGTCGGGGGTTCCGGAGATTCTTCCTCCGGGAACCTCCCCGAAACGGGAGAAACGCTACACGGCGAGGGAGGGGAGCATGCTTATCATGCTAGGAAGCTAGTAAGGCATTCAAACCACCCTCAAACACCCAAGAGCATGGATTCTACGCTCGGAGGGAAACCTCACTCACACGAGCATGGAAACTCACACTCCCAACCCCCAAACCACAAGGAAAACACGCTTTGCAGGGGAAGGGAGCATGCTTAGGGCGAGAGGATCAAGAGTCCCTACCTCCACGCGAAGAACGAACCCGTTGGGGGCTTCTCGTAGGTAGAAAATGTCTCTCCTCGCACCGCACGGCACGAATGCGACCCCTGCACGAACGGAGCGACACCCTCCTTAGCACGGCCGCCTCAACACGGGGGAGGCACCCCAACACCGCCGGAACTCCGAGAGGGCTAGAGGGAAAGAGGGGGAAAGGAAAAACGCGAGAGAGGGGGAAGAGCTCGGACGCCTAGGTTTTAAGCCCGGATCCTGAGAAGGCGACACACCTTGTGTTGCATTGGGAACCAGAAGGCGACATACCCCCTGTCGCCAAGCCACTGACAACGGTCAAATCTCGAAATTCGAAAAAGTGAAGGCGACAGCCATCTTGTCGCGTTCACCCGACACCGCCAGAGCCGTACTGACACAAAGGACGCCTGTCACGTCTGTCAGACTGTGTCTGGGGCAACGCGATGGGAAGGCGACATAGGGTATGTCGCCTTCAAGAAGGCGACACACCCCTGTCGCAATCCATCAAACCAGAAGGCGACATAGGGTATGTCGCATTCAAGAAGGCGACATACCCCTGTCGCAATATGAAGCAGAACCAGACATTGCTCACGATCAGAACCACGTCGCGACAGTCGCCCTGCCGCGACCCAGAGGACGGGGCAAGGGCCCAAGGGGGCGGGGTGTTACACCTTCTCACCTTCTTTTCCTAGCACGTTAGCCTTTAACTTCGTTCATATCTTAGGGCAACATGTTAGGTGGCGATCACACTTTTCCTATCACGCTACGATGTCATTGTGTGTTTCTAGGGGCACTCAACCGTATGATTACAGATGACTCATCCTTCTTTTAAGGGGGAGAGTCAACCCCTTCTAGCGGAGAGCTGGTTGAGAGAGGTAGAAGATCTTTCGTGCTATCAGGTGTGTGGAAGAGGGTAAAGTGAGCTTGGCAACCTACATGCTACAAGTACTTAGAGTATATGTGCTTGTATGTGGATGCTTTTAGTTTAGTTGGTGCTTATTAGTTGTATCTTGCAGGAGAGAGCCAATGTTTAGTGGGCCTCTATGCTATGTACCAAGTACGAGGATGGGGCGTTAAAGGTGACTTGGGCTGAGTTCCCCAGACTCTTCAAGGCCAAGTTCATCCTCGAGCACATTCAGGACAAGATGGAATAGGAGTTTCTTGCTCTTATCTAGGGTTCCATGATTGCTCTAGAGTACGAGGCTAGATTTACTGAGCTTTCCAAGTACACTCCTCACATCATCGCAGATGAGCGTAGAAAGGCCAAGATGTTCATGATGGGGCTCAGACCATCACTCAAGACCAAACTGGTGGCTTTCAATCACCAAACCTTGGACAAGGCTCTCAACGCAGCTTGTAGATAGGAGAGAGAGATGGACCAGTACCCAGAAGAGAAGAGGGCAACCCAAAAAAGGTCAGCGGCACCGTTCTAGAGGCGAGACAAGAAGAGGGTAGCCATGTATCATCAGCAGTAGCCACAGCGTGCAGTAGTTCTGAGCCAGTCGGTGGCTGTACCACCGACGACCAGCTTCAGGCCCAACGATAAGAAGGATTATCCTTATTGAGGAAGGAACACGACAGTTCAGAGTGCTGGAAGTTAGCAAGGAAGTGCCTGAAATGCTGCAGTACTGAGCACCAGATCAGAGACTACCCAAGACTTCAGTAGTTTGCGCTGAGAGGAGCTCTAGCCCCAGTAGCAGCAGTGGCAGAGGCACCAGTGACCGAGAAGGCCTCAGGCCCAAGCCCGAGTGTATGCAGTTGCACGAAAGGACACAAAGAAAGCAGAGAATGTCACGGGAGGTACTATTTTAGTTATGGGTGTGCAGGCTCGAGTATTGTTTGATACGAGTGCTACACACTCATTTATTTCCGAGCGGTTTTCTAAGCAGTTGCTTGAAGAGGCGGATGTGGAACCGGAAGACCTAGAGGTTCCCTTGTCGGTACATACCCTAGCAAGTACTGTAGCTACCAGGAAGTGCATTCCATCCTTACCAGTGTGCATTGAAGACCGGGGTTTGTTCGGGTGCTTCTACTTGCTCAAGATGAAGGACTATGATGCTATACTTGGTCTGGATTGGGTTGAGGAGAACTATGCCTTGGTCAATTGTAGGAGGAAGAGGATTACTTTCCACATACCTAGAGACAATGAGTTCTCACATCCTTTGCCTAGGAATTTGGCGGAAACGTTGGTGATCTCCACCATGAAGGCTATGAGAATGGTGAACAAGGGTTGTGACGCTTTTCTTGCCAGTGTGGTCTTCATTCTAGAGGCCGATCAGTCACCTACCCTGAAGGAGATTAAGGTGGTGCATGAGTTTCCAGACGTGTTCCCTAACTATCTGTCTTGATTTCTGTTACGGCCCTGCATAATTATACCTATTAAGGCTCCATATCCAGATCCGCCTCCCGCGAACGGACTGAAGTCTCGCAAGGGATAGCTCACATAAGTGTCCAGTAAGAATATAAAGACAACTACACAGTATAAAACACAGGAAGTACATGTGCTCATACCTGCATATAACAATTTACAACTGTCCCATTACATTATACATGTCCAATAAAAAGTACAACTACCTGGGGCATACCCCGAGGGAGCACAAGCTCACACAAACTAACTACTACACTACTGCTGGTGGTACATGTCTGACACAGCGCTGCTGCAAGCCAAACACACGGCAAGCCTTGAAAAGAACTGTAGGGGAGTGAGCCTCAATAAGTCACAGGCTCAGTAGGGGCTACCCAGAACAACAACAAACTACGGACACCTCAACCCCAGAGGGTCTCATTGGCAACCCAATAGCAAACCATTTCATGCTCACTACAATTGCATTAAAACTACAATTAAATATAAACACCATAATCAAACATAACCTCGGAAGGTAAGACGCTAGCTACAGGACCAATTTTGCACCACTAGTCCACACAACAACTAAAACGCCTAAGCCTTAAGCCTCAAGGCAAATCATAATAAGAACTGGTCGCCCACGCTTTAAGCCACAGAGGCAGTCACTGCCTAGGCTGCAAGCTTCTAGGCGAACCTTGACCTCGTGGGTAAAAGGACAGCCAACCAAGTGCTGATCCATTAATCCACAAACCACGATATATCACAAGCTACACACACTGGGTAACATGATCGGCTACACCGGCCAATCCATCACACACGAAAACCATATACGGAAGCTTACTCGAGGAAAGTGAAGCACATTGAGTGGAAGGTCACACCACATGACCTCCATGAAACACAGTTTCACGTCTACACCAGAAAAAACTGGTATACGACGTACCACCGCAAACTATTACCCGCACGGGGTACAAGTACCTATTACCGCAAGGTACCAGCACAGAAGCCGCAAGTAAACTAGTGTCGTAACAGGGCACACCATAGTGAGCTAAACCACATTTGGTGAGTCAACACTCACCAACCATAACCAAAACTGTGCCACCACTCGGGCACACCACAAGCCACAACCGCAATCACAACTGTGCCAACACCAGGGCACACCTCGAACGAGTCAAACCTCGACTACGAGTCACAAACTCACGAACCACAACTAGTGGCAAAGCACGAGTCGGAAAGGAACGACGCCACCACACGAGAACGGACTATTGGCTGATCAGGCCAGTATCCAACCTGGACAACACAACACAAGAACAACCTCTCAGTCTCGCAGTCACGGACGAAAGGTCCAACTGCCGCTCCACGAGAACAAGTCAAACAACTGTGAAGACCAACCAACACCACACCTGCAAACACATAGCTGCAGGTCCATGCCTGGCACCTCTAGGGTTTCTAGCCGGAGCACCCTAAAGTGAGGCACTGGAAAACAAGACTAGCTGGGGACCAGTGTCGACTACTGGTGTTTGTACCCCCAACTATGAGCGCGCTACAAGCGACTGCACACCCACAAACACAAGCAGCTGCCCTACTATCGTCGTTCCCTCAGCCGGACGTACAACTCAAACATAGGAGTGAGGGTGTCAAGGAAGATGACACAGACCTCGACGGTACCACACTGTACCGGGACAAACCCCGAGCACAACAAACACACGTGCCTGGTTCACAAAGAACCTGGGTTACCCGACTAGAGAGGTATTCCGGAGTAGGTGCCAGACCACCACACTCGGCTAGCACAAATCACGATATATACACAAACACTTTCTATTACTAATTACAGTACACATGTTACGAATAGCTTGTTCTAGTCAGCTTGTGACTTGCAAGCTAACCTACACAATTACACACATAAACCATATTAATAATAACACCACAACCTGTCATCGGTCACCTTGTGACAGTGGAGGTCACACTAAACACTGACTACGATAATCACATAATAATTATACTTACACTTTACTAATCATTCATCCACAATAATTTACAAAAGATCCTAGAGGATCGAGGCTAGGTTCAGACTTGAGCCTCATCGCCACAATACCATGAACTAACCATAATAATTAATATATAATGAACACAATATCGTACGATGTGCCATACAGACATAAATCACAGGTACAACATTCAAACTATGTAAACAGCACGTGTATAATACACCAGCCAGGTGCACCACATGTCTTTCACATAAACAACATGTCCAACACATGGACAGCACGCTCCAAGAGCGTTACAGGTGCCAACGCACCACACATACTACATAAACACCAAATCGATTACGTACATAACACATTAACCACATAAAACATGCCCACCTCGTGAGCAACATGCTTCGTGAGCGTAACAAGTGCACTGGCTCCACCTATCATTGCCATGCACAACAAATACGAATAATCATTTAACCACAGCACTAAAAGCATACATGTCCAGACCTCTCAGCTGAGGTCGCGACAAGGGGCCAGGTCACCTTCAGAACGTGACACCCCGACCTGTCGCAATAGGAAACCCTATCACGACGGATCGTCCTGTCGCGACTTTGTCGCGACGGAAAGGTCTGTCGCCTTCACAGGTGCAAACCCTAATCCGGGAGGAACTCCACGGATTACCACTCCAGACCATTCAAACCACGATTAATTCACATTTTACATGCTTTAATGGATACCCTAGCATGGTATCTACAGTTTCCAAAGCAATAAACAAACTAACAAGCAATCCACAACATGAATCAAGGTAGAACACCCTACCTTCGCGAAGAACGCGAAAACCAGAGATCCCTCGGTGTTTCCTCCGCTCCGCACGACGTCCTTGCGGCGAGAACACGCCGAGAACTACACCAGGACCTCGAATCGCCAAGAAACCCCGCAGCAGCTCCCCCCCTGGTCAAGCAGAGCCTGTGAAAGCTCTGTTCAGCCGGGGTTCTTAAAAAAGCATAACGGTTAAGAACGCAACGCAGTCCTACATCGCGACCTGAACGCGACGTGGGAGACCATCGCCTTCCCACTCCTGACGTCAGCAGACCACCCAGCACATGACACTTGGCGCACATGCAGACGTCGACGCTTAACGGCGGCAATAGGAATGCGACCACTAGGGCTGTCGCGTTCAGAACGCGACGCATACCCCTGTCGCGTTCACAGGCAGAAAACCTGTGAGCGCTTTAGGCCCAACCTGGCGGCCCACCAAGCCTCACAACTTGCGCAAACACCTGAAACACGTACTATTGGGCCACACATCGGCTACCAAACCTACTAAACACGGATCCACAATGATCCGAAAAACGTGCGACGTTACATTTTTATCACCTAAAAAGAAATGTCGTCCTCGACATAGAAAGCAAATCACAACAAATCGAATTATCACCTAAAAAGAAACAAAACCATATACAGAACAAGAAGGATACTCTTTCTCTGCATCAGCCTTTCAATTTATCTGTTCATTTCCATCCTTGCTTTGCTCTTTTCTTTTCTTTCAATTCATTTCACAATTACTCTGTTCTGTCGATTTCACTGCCTTTCCTTACCTTTCAATTGTAGGCGATTCTACCTTGCTAATGGCGCTTTATCTCCTTGGACTAAACCTACTTTCACATTTTTTGGGCTGTGTTTGCAACATTTCTTTCCGGGCCATTTGTTTCTGCTCAAATCCTTTCATTTTATTCCACTACCTTTGGATGTTTTTTTTCATGCTAAACCTTGCTTAAATTGTCGAATTTCTTAATGCCATTCCATTACTCACTTATCATTGCTAGCCATTATTCAGCTTCATCTGCATTCACATACTTAACTGTCTGACCTGTGGGTTGCGGTCCTACCACGCTTCCACTACGCCACTCTAATTATACAAAATATTTGACAAAATATTTCATAGATTCTGCTTCCATTACTATTCACAATTGCTATGCACTTTCACTATTATTCTAATTTCGGTTAATTTCAATACAAATTGCTTTACTTACTCAATCAATAATGGAAAACAATATCAAAATTTCCAAACTACTTTTTCCAATACTTCAATTCTAATTGTGCCATACCTTTTTAAAAAAATCCAAAATCTGCCATGCCATTACATTACTAACACACTTTATTTTTCATATTCCTTTTTGACTTCAATTTACATCCTCTAGCTGACTAACCACACTATTTCCATCATTTCTCAAAACATCTACTTTCATCTTTGTGGGGCTGCATTCTTATTTCAAGAAAATTACGCTGCTTAGCTGACTTTACGCACATTAACTTTATTTCAATCAGATCAGATGGCACCTTAAATCGTTCACTGTTTATCTAATTGCACTTTTTTCTTTCTATACCTGACGGTTTCAATTTCCATTCCGCCATGCTCAGATATGCACATTATTCCTTAACTGTCCTGCCTTTTATTCTTATATAAAATTTTAAAATACTACCTCGAGAAAACACTTCTGCTTAAACTAACCCACTTTCTGTATGCTGCCATGCAAACTCTTACTGATCACTTCATCAGTCCTTTAGTTACATATGTTCCATAATCTATCATACTCTTTCTTTTCCAAACTATTAATCTGCCAACTGTACCTGCCATGTATCCTTCTCAATTATTCTATTACCTAGCTATTTGTCCTATACTGTACCATTCACACAATAGTTCATACAAACACTTTTCATTGACGACTGCCAAAACTATAATTTGAAGTCAATTTCTTTTAATATTGTAACTAGGTCTACCTGATTTCTCTATACCACTTAGCTTAATATGCTCAACGGCTTCTTAGCTAATCCATTTCTTTTCATTCTGACCCGCATAACTCTATGTTACTCTGAACATTCTTAATCTTAGCTTCAATTTTTTTCAAACACAAGCTTTACCTTTCTCTGCTCAAACTATATTCAATTGCTAATCAACAATAATCTTATCTGTAACACTGTATTCCTTACTAGTAGCATTCTACTGATCTATCGCAGTAACACCCTATATCTATCTCTGATAACTCTGTACTTTACTAACATATATCAGGCATATCCCTCTCAGGGCACTACTTTACCTTTCTCCTCCAATCTCTGCAACTGAAAACCTTTAAACACTATACTTTAACTGCACTCTGGCACACTAGTGCAACCACACAACTTATACCACTATCCACGTTGTGGCTCAACAACTGCTCACAACTGCCAATTTAACAAACATAAACACACGATTTATGTGCCAAAAGCTCACGTAAAAACTACTTTATATCACACAAAACCACAGACTCACTACCAGCAATGGACATTAATCTATGTATTGGGACATTGTAACTTCAATGTCTTTTCATATTCTAACTGGACCATGCTCTGATACCAACTATGACGGCCCTGGATAATTATGCCCATTAAGGGTCCATATCCAGATCCGCCTCCCACGAACGGACCGAAGTCTCGCAAGGGATAGCTCACACAAGTGTCCAGTAAGAATATAAAATACAACTATGTAGTATAAAACACAAGAAAGTACATGTGTTCATACCTGCATATAACAATTTACAACTGTCCCATTACATTATTACATGTCCAATTAAAAAGTACAACTACTTGGGGTATACCCCGAGGGAGCACAAGCTCACACAAACTAACTACTACACTACTGCTGGTGGTACAAGTCTGACACAACGCTGATGCAAGCCAAACACACGGCAAGCCCTGAAAAGAACTGTAGGGGAGTGAGCCTCAACAAGTCACAGGCTCAGTAGGGGCTACCCAGAACAACAACAAACTACGGACACCTCAACCCCAGAGGGTCTCATTGGAAACACCAATAGCCAAACCATTTCATGCTCACTACAATTGTATTAAAACTACAATTAAATATAAACACCATAATCAAACATAACCTCAGAAGGTAAGAAGAAGCTACAGGACCAATTTTGCACCACTAGTCCACACAACAACTGAAACGCCTAAGCCTTAAGCCTCACAGGCAAAGCATAATAAGAACTGGTTGCCCACGCTTTAAGCCACAGAGGCAAGTCACTGCCTAGGCTGCAAGCTTTCCAGGCGAACCTTGACCTCGTGGGTAAAAGGACAGCCAACCAAGTGCTGGTCCATTAAACCCCAAACCACGATATATCAGAAGCTACACACACCGGGTAACATGATGGGCTACAGCGGCCAATCCATGACACACGAAAACCATATACGGAAGCTTACTCGAGGAAAGTAAAGCACATTGAGTGGAAGGTCACACCACACGACCTCCATGAAACACAGTTTCACGTCTACACCAGAAAAAACTGGTATACGACATACCACCGCAAACTATTACCCGCACGGGGTACAGGTACCTATTACCGCAAGGTACCAGCACAGAAACCGCAAGTAAACTAGTGTCGTAACAGGGCACACCATAGTGAGCTAAACCACATTTGGTGAGTCAACACTCACCAACCATAACCAAAACCGTGGCACACCACAAGCCACAAGCGCAATCACAACTATGCCAACACCAGGGCACACCTCGAACGAGTCAAACCTCGACTACGAGTCACAAACTCACAAACCACAACTAGTGGCAAAGCACGAGTCAGAAAGGAATGACGCCACCACACGGGAATGGACTACTGGCTGATCAGGCCAGTATCCAACCCGGACAACACAACACAAGAACAACCTCTCAGTCTCGCAGTCACGGATAAAAGGTCCAACTGCCGCTCCACGAGAACAAGTCAAACAACTGTGGAGACCAACCAACACCACACCTGCGAACACACAGCTGCAGGTCCATGCCTGGCACCTCTAGGGTCTCTGGCCGGAGCACCCTAAAGTGAGGCACTGGAAAACGGGACTAGCTGGGGACCAGTGTCGACTACTAGTGTCTGTACCCCCAACAACGAGCGCGCTATAAGCGAATGCACACCCACAAACACAAGCCGCTGCCCTACTGTCATCTTTCTCTCAGCCGGACGTACAACTCAAACATAGGAGTGAGGGTGTCAAGGAAGATGACACAGACCTCGACGGTACCACACTGTACCGGGACAAACCCCGAGCACAACAAACACACGTTCCTAGCTCACAAAGAACTTGGGGTACCCGACTAGAGAGGCATTCCAGAATAGGCGCCGGACCACCACACTCGGCTAGCACAAATCACGATATATACACAAACACTTTCTATTACCAATTACGGTACACATGTTAGGAATAGCTTGTTCCAGTCACCTTGTGACTTACAAGCTAACCTACACAATTACACACATAAACCATATTAATAATAACACCACAACCAGTCATCGGTCACCTTGTGATAGTGGAGGTCACACTAAACACTGACCACGATAATCACATAATAATTATACTTACACTTTACTAATCATTCATCCAGAATAATTTACAAAAGATCCTAGAGGATCGAGGCTAGGTTCAGACGTGAACCTCATCGCCACAATACGACGAACTAACCACAATAATTAATATATAATGAACACAATATCGTACGATGTGCCATGCACACACAAATCACAGGTACGACATTCAAACCATGTAAACAGCACGTGTATAATACACCAGCCAGGTGCCCCACACGTCATTCACATAAAGAACATGTCCAACACATGGACAGCACGCTCCAAGAGTGTTACAGGTGCCAACACACCACACATACTATGTAAACACCAAACCGATCACGTACATAACACATTAACCACATAAAACATGCCCACCGCGTGAGCAACATGCTTCGTGAGCATAGCAAGTGCACTGGCTCCACCTATTATTGCCATGCACAATAAATACGAATAATCATTTAACTACAACACTAAAAGCATACAAGTCCAGACCACTCAGCTGAGGTCGTGACAAGGGGCCAGGTCACCTTCAGAACGCGACGCCCCGACTTGTCGCAATAGGAAACCCTATCGCGACGGATCGGCCTGTCGCGACTTTGTCGCGATGACAAGGTCTATCGCTTTCACAGGCGCAAACCCTAATCCGGGAGGAACTCCACGGATTACCACTCCAGACCATTCAAACCATGATTAATTCACATTTTACATGCTTTAATGGATACCCTAGCATGGTATCTACAGTTTCCAAAGCAATAAACAAATTAACAAGCAATCCACAGCATGAATCAAGGTAGAACACCCTACCTTCGCGATGAACGTGAAAACCAGAGATCCCTCGGCGTTTCCCCCGCTCCGCATGACGTCCTTGCAGAGAGAACACGCCAAGAACTCCACCAGGACCTCGAATAGCCAAGAAACCATGCAGCAGCTCCCCCCCTGGTCGAGCAGAGCCTGTGAATGCTCCGTTTGGCCGGGGTTCCTAAAAATAGCATAACGGTTAAGAACGCGACGCAGTCCTACGTCGCGACCTGAACGCGACGTGGGAGACCATCGCCTTCCCACTCCTGACGTCAGCAGACCACCCAACACACGACACTTGGCGCGCATGCAGACGTCGACGCTCAACGGCGGCAACAAAAACGCGACCACCAGGGCTGTCGCGTTCAGAACGCGATGCATACCCCTGTCGCGTTCACAGGCAGAAAACCTGTGAGCGCTTTGGGCCCAACCTGGCGGCCCACCAAGCCTCACAACGCGCGCAAACACTTGAAACACGTACTATTGGGCCACACATCGGCTACCAAACCTACGAAATATGGATCCACAATGATCCGAAAAATGCGTGATGTTACAATTTCCACCAGCAAGGGAGATAGATTTCACTATTGAGTTGCTTCCAGGCACCTCACCTGTAATGACCCAGAATCCGCATTACCAGTAACAACCAGTAACCCAAATTCTGACCCGCTAACCCACGAGCCAAGCTCAGAAGGGTAGGAAGTGAAAGTCTGAGGAGACTATATGTAAGAAGATACACACCATGCAAAGCTGTAAAATTCTACTATATGAACATATCATTTACATCTCAGAGTCTGAGCAAAGTACAGAGTACAGAAGTACAACAAAAAGGTACTACTCACTGCAGCTAGGGAGCACCAACACCGGAGTGGCTAGACTCGCCTGGAATGGGAGTCGACGAAGACCCACCTGTAAGGGAAGGGAGTGAGTCTCAAGAAAAGAGACCCAGTAGGGAAAAGTAACCCCACCGGCAACAGAACTAAAGTGCGGAAAGTAAAACTGAAAGTAAGTACACGTCGCACCACAACACAAAACTGTACAACTCGCGGCTCAGTAACACACACACTCACACACACAGCAAGTAGGACTCAGCTAGGGTCTGTGGCTTGGCGTCCCGTCACCACAGAGGCTCTCAACCCCAGCCACGTGTGCACACTACAGACGCTCTCTCTTGCGTCTGGTCCACGACCGGTTTTTCCCCTACGCTTGACCCTAGCGGTAGAGAAGGGGCTCCACGGAGACCGGCTCAAAACCACCACAAGGAGTACGCACAGGCGGAGGATAACCACACGCTAGTCGTCTAGACGGAGTTGCACCCGCGCCTAGGTAACACAACAGAAACGGGTACACGATAACGCAACGCGCGTACAACAGACGGAACACACTCAACGTCTGAAACCCCGTACAGTAAGTAAACACCTCGTGCCACAATCAACTACTCAAATGCACAGGCGGAGTCACACTCTAAGCCTGGCCCACATGAGCTATTAGGGCGGACATCACATGTCAATCGCCTCTAAACACACAACTCAAGTCTGCTGGGACACAGGAGATTAACGGCCACATCAATTGCCACCAATAAGAGGTAAACGGCACCCCTCATGTCGTTAACAGTAACTAAACGGCATTCGACCTTGTCGTTTAAATCACCCCTGAAGATCTCAACGTCAACAAATGTGGACGTTAAGGTCTTCAGTCCCCTAAACTCAGAACTGAACCGAATCAGTTCAAATAGGCAGAAAAACTCAACAGAATTCCGACTGATGGAGGGAAACACTTCCTCTCATCAATACACACTACCAGAACATCATAATTAAACATTCTAACACCTAGATTGTCCAATTTACCCTCAATTCCGGCAGGATACAATCCAAACCCTAAACCATGATTTGCACACCAATTCACTTAATTGGGCATGTTGGTTTGCTGGGGAAGGTTATAGGGGTTAAGTCCCTACCTCAGAAAGCTTAAACAATCCCCGAACAGCCACTACTCACGCCGGATTCCCTCGAAGACTCCACGCGAATCGCAACAAAACCACGCATTTCCCGCCCGATCAAGCAACGCCACACGATCCAGGGCCTTCCCACGAGCTCAAATCACCCAACAGAAGCTGAGGAAAACAAAGAAAAGCAAAGGTGGAAGAAAGGAGAGGAAAAGAGATGAAGGAACTCTGCTCTCGGGCTGCCCTATTTCAACAGGCCCGACCAGTCGACGTCAACATCTCTGGTCGCCTACTGAACCGCCTACAGACTGACGTCCAGATCCCCTGTCGCTGAGTTCAACATCAAACGTCCACATCGCTGGACGCTGACTCTGACTCAACGGCAAGCCCTGGCCGTCAACCACACAAGACCTCTAACCGACCCAATAAGGATCCACTAAAGACCCGAGACCTTACAGCCCTCCCCCCTTAAGGAATTTTGCCCTCAAAATTCAAACAACACAAGGAAAGAAGACTCACCAAAGAGGTACGGAAACTGCTCGTGCATTTCATTCTCTCGCTCCCATGTCGACTCACCACCGGAGTGCCGCTGCCACGCAACACGAACTAAAGGGATAGCCTTGTTCCTCAACCTCTGAACTCGGCGATCCTCAATGTGCAACGGAAACTCTGGTACAGTCAACACTGGAGTCACCTCAGACCACTCTGCACTCTGCAGAACGTGAGACTCGTCAGAAAGGTACCTCCGAAGCATCGACACATGGAACACGTCGTGTAGTGCTGCTAACTCTGACGGAAGCTCAAGTCTGTACGCCAACCCTCCGACACGCTCAGTAATGGTAAAAGGCCCAATAAAGCGAGGACTCAACTTTCCACGCTTACCGAACCTCACCACTCCCTTCATAGGAGACACACGAACAAACACCTGGTCTCCTATCTGAAACTCGAGCGGTCGCCTGCGCTGATCTGCATAACTCTTTTGCCGACTATGAGCTGTCGGAAGTCTCTGTCTCACAAGCTGAACTACCTCAACTGATTGTTGAACCAACTCCGGCCCCGTGACAACTCGCTCTCCAACCTCGAACCAGTCAAGAGGAGTGCGACACGGTCGTCCGTACAAAGCCTCATATGGTGCCAAACCGATACTGGAGTGATAACTATTATTATATGCGAACTCGACCAACGGTAAGTGAGCTGTCCACGACCCTGCCACTCCAGGCAACAAGCTCTAAGCATGTCCTCCAAAGTCTGGATAGTCCGCTCTGACTGACCGTCTGACTGAGGGTGGTAGGCGGAACTAAAAGCCAACTCTGTCCCCAAAGCTCTCTGGAAACTGCGCCAGAACCTAGAAGTGAAGCGAGGATCCCTGTCTGACACAATAGAGATCGGCACTCCATGTAAAGGAACAATCCGCTCTATGTACAACGCAGCCAACCTACTCACACCCCAACTAGTTCTGACAGGCAAGAATCTGGCAGTCTTCGTCAATCTGTCAACAAGAACCCAAATGCTGTCAAAACCTCCAGCTGTCCTCGGCAAACCACAAACAAAGTCAGTCGTCACGTGGTCCCACTTCCACATCGGAATCTCTAACGGCTGCACAAGTCCTCCTGGACGCTGATGTTCGGCCTTCACCTGCTGACAGACCAAACACCTAGCAACAAAAGCCGCTATGTCTCTCTTCATCCCAGGCCACCAAAACTGACGTCTCAACCTGTGGTACATCTTGGTCGCCCCTGGATGAATAGAGTACCTGGAACCATGTGCCTCGTGCAACACGACTCTCCTGATAGACTCCTCAACAGGAACATAGAGTCTATCTCGAAACCTAATAGTCCCGTCCTCGCAAAGCTCAACCTCTGGGAGAAGCAACACACTGTGCAACTCGGGATCTGCCTGCTGGGCCTCAGCAACCTGTCTCACAACGGCGGGAGCTACTAACAAACTGCCCAACACATACTGACGACGACTGGACGAAACTCTGAAAGACCCCTCTGTCGCAGACTGCCACAACTGCCACTCCTTAAGCATCAGATAACTCATCTGTGCTTTCCTACTCAAGGCATCTGCAACTACATTCGCCTTTCCAGGCTTATACTCAATGCTGAAATCATAGTCCTTCAGATAATCCATCCATCGACGCTGCCTCATAATCAGATCCCTCTGAGAAAACACATATCTCAAACTCTGGTGGTCGGTACGGACCACAAAACTCACTCCGTACAGGTAAAGACATCAAATCCGCAAAGCAAACACCACAGCTGCAAGCTCTAGGTCGTGGGTCGGGTAACTCTCCTCGTGGGGCTTAAGCTGGCGAGATGCATAAGCCACCACACGGCCTTGCTGCATCAAGACCGCACCCAAACCAACACCTGAAGCATCTGTGCAAACCTCAAAACCCTCCTCACCTGAAGGTAAGGCAAGAACTGGCGCCGACGTAAGCAGTCGCTTCAACTCTATGAAGCTCTGCTCACACTGCTCCGACCACAAAAACGGAACTCCCTTTCTCGTCAACCGAGTCAAGGGTGCAGCAACCTGAGAAAAATCTCGAACAAACCTGCGGTAGTAACCTGCTAAACCCAGAAAGCTACGAATCTCAGACACAGATCTGGGACTCTCCCACTGCAAAACTGCCTCAACCTTCGCTGGATCCACAGAAACTCCCTCACCTGAGATCACGTGCCCCAAAAACTGAACCTGTTGTAGCCAAAACTCACACTTACTAAGTTTGGCATACAACTGGTGCTCTCGTAAGGTCTGCAACACGATCCTCAGGTGCTCGGCGTGCTCCTCCTCCGAAGCGGAGTACACTAGAATGTCGTCAACAAACACTACGACAAACCGGTCCAAGAACTGGTGGAACACCGGTGCATCAGATCCATGAAGGCTGCTGGAGCATTGGTGAGCCCAAATGGCATCACCAAAAACTCAAAGTGTCCATATCTGGTCCGAAAAGCAGTCCTCTCAATGTCCGAATCTCTAATCCGCAACTGATAGTAGCCCGACCTTAAGTCAATCTTCGAGAAGACACGAGCAGACTGAAGCTGATCAAAGAGATCATCAATCCTAGGCAAAGGATACCTATTCTTGATGGTCACTTGATTTAGCTTCCTATAATCGATACACAATCTCAGGCTACCATCCTTCTTCCGGACAAATAAAACAGGTGACCCCCACGGAGAAAAGCTAGGACGAATATAGCCCTTCTCCAACAACTCCTCAAGCTGCCTCTTCAACTCCCTCAACTCTGCTGGTGCCATACGGTACGGTGCCTGAGCAAAAGGTACAGTGCCAGGAACCAACTCTACAGTAAACTCAATCTCTCTCTCTGGTGGTAGACCAGGCAACTCTTCCGGAAAAACATCCGGAAACTCACACACTACGGAAATGTCCCCCACTCCCGAGGCAATCTGGTCAAGAGTCACTGCAGAAACTAGGAAACCCTGACAACCAGAAGCAAGTAACCTCCCTGCCCTCAAAGCAGAAACTAAAAAGCGAGAAGTAAGAGGTACGATACCCTGGAAGTAGAACGCCGCTTCCCCAGGTATCCGCAAGTGCACCCTCTTCTTCTGGCAATCCATCACTGCACCATACCACTCTAACCAGTCCATACCCAAAATCACATCATAGTCATGTAATTGCAAGGCAAATAGACGGGCTGACAACAACTGATCCTGCAACTGCATAGGTACCTCCTCGAGACAGTAGGACGTAAGGACAAAGTCCCCTGTCGGCAACTCTACTGCCAACTCAACAGACTCTCCCGAACTCAACTCTCCAAGGGAGTCTAAAAAGTCCTCAGACACAAAAGAGTGAGAGGCACCGGAATCAAACAAAACTCTAGCTGCACAACCAAAAACTGTAACAGTACCTTCCACCAGGTGAGCTGCCTCCGCGTCTGCACGGGTCAAGTGAGTAACACGACCTCTACCTCTCGACCCACCAGAACCTCCGGTCTGCTGACGCTGCTGCACGGGTGCCTGCTGCTGCTGCTGCTGCTGCACTCGAGGCTGAGAAGGAACTACCTGCGTCTGAACCTCTGTACTCCGAGCACGAGTCCGCAAGGTGTCTGCCTCCAACGCTGCCGCTGTCTGATAGGCCGCATCCAAGTCTGTGACACGAGCAACTATCAGCGCCTGCCTGAGCTCTGGCCTCAAGCCTCTCACGAACTGCTGAGTCCTCAGACCCTCATCTCCCATAATCTGCGGAGCAAAACGCCCTAGCTCCACAAATCTAGCCCTGTACTGCACCACAGTAGAGTCCCTCTGCTGCAAGTCCAGGAACTGGTACAACCTCTCCGTCCGAACGTAAGTAGGACAGAAGGCTCTCTCAAAAGAAACGACAAACTCCTGCCATGGAATCTGTCTAAGTGGGCGAGACTGAAAAGTAGTCTCCCACTCAGCGGACCACCAAGTCAACGCCTGCGCCTGCAACTGGTAACTGGCTAGCAGCACTCGCTCCTCGGGAACACACTCCATGGAACGAAAAGTCCGCTCCACAGCATCTAACCATGCTCGCGCTGCATCTGGATCAGGCTGGCCCAAAAACTGAGGAGGCTGAAACTGCAAGAACTCTCTCAATACCCTCCCAGTACCACCCTGGGGTACCGGCGCGTCACGGTGTTGAGCAACAAACTGAGCCATCCCCTCAAGAAATCGAGTCATGTCTAATCCCTGAGCTACCTGGGGTGGAGGTGGCAGCGGCGGAACAATACCACTATGTGCGTCCTGTGGCAAAGGCTGCGTCTGCTGAGGTGGCGGAGCATCTCCAACCTCCTGACGAGTCGCCTGCTCGGCTACTCCCTCTCTAGGACGTCGCCTAGGCGCCATAGAACTATACACAAAACAAAATACACACATAAATACACTAACTAACTCCGGGTTAAATAGATAGATAGCTGCAGGTGTACTCTTTATACTCTGAGTCTACATGATAAGTATTTTCTTATATATATCTCATCAGACCAGGCTCTGATACCAAACTATAACGACCCAGAATCTACATTACCAGTAACAACCAGTAACCCAAATTCTGACCCGCTAACCCACGAGACAAGCTCGGAAGGGTAGGAAGTGAAAGTCTGAGGAGACTATATGTAAGAAGATACACACCATGCAAAGCTGTAAAATTCCATTATATGAACATATCATTTACATCTCAGAGTCTGAGCAAAGTACAGAGTACAGAAGTACAACAAAAAGGTACCACTGCAGCTAGGGAGCACCAACACCGGAGTGGCTAGACTCGCCTAGAACGGGAGTCGACGAAGACCCACCTGTAAGGGAAGGGAGTGAGTCTCAAGAAAAGAGACCCAGTAGGGAAAAGTAACCCCACCGGCAACAGAACTAAAGTGCGGAAAGTAAAACTGAAAGTAAGTACACGTCGCACTACAACACAAAACTGTACACCTCGCGGCTCAGTAACACACACACTCACACACACAGCAAGTAGGACTCAGCTAGGGTCTGTGGCTCAGCGTCCCGTCACCACAGAGGCTCTCAACCCCAGCCACGTGTGCACACTACAGACGCTCTCTCTCGCGTCTGGTCTACGACCGGTTTTTCCACTACGCTTGACCCTAGCGGTAGAGAAGGGGCTCCACGGAGACCGACTCAAAACCACCACAAGGAGTACGCACAGGACAGAGTCGCACTCGACGTCCTGGCTAACTAGCGGAGGATAACCACACGCTAGTCGTCTAGACGGAGTCGCACCCGCGCCTAGGTAACACAACAGAAACGGGTACACGGTAACGCAACGCGCGTACAACAGACGGAACACACTCAACGTCTGAAACCCCGTACAGTAAGTAAACACCTCGTGCCACAATCCACTACTCAAATGCACAGGCGGAGTCACACTCTAAGCCTGGCCCACATGAGCTATTAGGGCGGACATCACATGTCAATCGCCTCTAAACACACAACTCAAGTCTGCTGGGACACAGGAGATTAACTGCCACATCGATTGCCGCCAATAAGAGGTAAACGGCACCCCTCATGTCGTTAACAGTAACTAAACGGCATTCGACCTTGTCGTTTAAATCACCCCTGAAGATCTCAACGTCAACAAATGTGGACGTTAAGGTCTTCAGTCCCCTAAACTCAGAACTGAACCGAATTAGTTCAAATAGGCAGAAAAACTCAACAGAATTCCGACTGATGGAGGGAAACACTTCCTCTCATCAATCCACACTACCAGAACATCATAATTAAACATTCTAACACCTAGATTTACCCTCAATTCTGGCATGATACAACTCAAACCCTAAACCATGATTTGCACACCAATTCACTTAATTGGGCATGCTGGTTTGCTGGGGAAGGTTATAGGGGTTAAGTCCCTACCTCAGAAAGCTTAAACAATCCCCGAACAGCCACTACTCGCGCCGGATTCCCTCGAAGACTCCGCGCGAATCGCACCAAAACCACGCGTTTCCCGCCCGATCAAGCAACGCCACACGATCCAGGGCCTTCCCACGAGCTCAAATCACCCAACAGAAGCTGAGGAAAACAAAGAAAAGCAAAGGTGGAAGAAAGGAGAGGAAAAGAGATGAAGGAACTCTGCTGTCGGGCTGCCCTATTTCAACAGGCCCGACCAGTCGACGTCAATATCTCTGGTCGCCTACTGAACCGCCTACAGACTGATGTCCAGATCCCTTGTCGCTGAGTTCAACATCAAACGTCCACATCGCTGGACGCTGACTCTGACTCAACGGCAAGCCCTGGCCGTCAACCACACAAGACCTCTAACCGACCCAATAAGGATCCACTAATGACCCGAGACCTTACATCACCTATCTCTAAGGCTCCCTACCTGATGGAACTTGCTGAGTTAGCTAAGCAGAGGAAGCAATTGCAAGAGTTGCTCGATAAGGGGTTTATTCACCCTAGTGTTTCACCATGGGGTGCACCTATACTATTCATGAAGAAGAAGGATGGTTCCCTCAGACCGTGTATTGACTAAAGGAAGCTCAACCAGGTGACGGTGAAGAGTACCCCTTGCTGCGCATTGATGATCTATTCCATCAGCTCCAGAATGCATCTGTGTTCTCCAAGATCAATCTGTGTTCAGGCTAGCATCAACTGAGGATCAAGGAGAAGGAAGCTTCCAAGACAGCGTTGAGGACCCGTTATGAACACTACAAGTTCCTTGTGCTTCCTTTTGGCCTGACTAACGCCCCTGCAGTGTTCATGGATCTCATGAACAGGGTGTTAAGGCCATACTTGGACAATTTTGTTGTAGTGTTCATAGACAATGTGTTAATTTACTCCCCTGATAAAGCTACACACCATGAGCACCTGAGGACAGTTCTAGAAGTTCTTAATGAACACAAACTATACGCCAAGTTCAGCAAGTGTGACTTCTGGATGCATGAGGTTCACTTCCTTGTGCATGTCATCTCAGGCGATGGAGTTGTTGTTGACCCAGTGAAGGTTCAGGTAGTGTTAGAGTGGGAGACTCTGAGGACACCTTTCGAGATCAGGAGCTTTCTTGGTCTAGCTGGTTATTACAGGCGATTTATAGAAGGCTTTGCCTCCATAGAGGCGCCTTTAACCAAGCTAACCAGGAAAGGGGTTAAGTATGTATGGTCGGAGAAGTGTGAGAGCAGTTTCCAGAAGCTGAAAACAAGGCTGACATCTACACCCGTGCTGATACTGCCAAGTGGTGCTGATAGTTTTGCAATCTACACAGATGCTTCACGGATAGACCTAGGTTGTGTTCTGATGCAGCATGGTAATGTGGTTGCCTATGCTTCTTGTCAATTAAAAGAGCATGAGCGTAGCTATCCGACCATGATTTGGAGTTAGCAATGGTGGTCAATCCACTAAAGATCTGGAGACACTATCTCTATGGTGTCATGTTCGAGGTGTTCACTGACCACAAGAGTTTGAAGTACCCGTTCTCTCATAAGGAGTTGAACCTACAACAGAGGAGATGGATTGAATTCTTGAAGGACTACGATTTCGAGCTTTAGTACCATCTAGGGAAGATGAATGTCGTAGCAGTTGCCCTTAGCAAGAAAAGATTCATACTTCAGCAAGACTAGAAGATGTTAGAGGATGTGGCATGTGTCGTGACTGAGTTAGAGCCTCAGTTGTGCCAAGCATTCATGGCATTGTTGTCCATCAAGTCCACTGTGTTGGATAAAGTTGTGGAGCAACAGGGAGCATATCCCAGACTTCAGGAGTTGGTGGGCAAGGCAGGTGTTGCTCATGATGAGGACGGCATCATCAGATTTCAGCACAGAGTATGTGTATCGGACATTGCAGAGGTTAGGGAGAAAGTGCTTGTGGAAGCTCACAGGCCCAGTTCTCCATTCATTCAGGCAACACCAAGATGTACCAAAACTTGAAGCAGTCCTTCTGGTGGTCGGTCATGAAGAAGGACGTGGCGGAGTTCGTGTCTCGGTGTATGGTGTGTCAGCAGTTTAAGGTCAAATGGCAAAGACAAAATATGGAGATACCGGTGTGGAAGTGAGAAGCAATCACCATGGATTTTGTAATGGGTCTGCCCAGATCAGTTAGTGGCAATGACTCAGTATGGGTGGTCGTGAACCGATTCTCTAAGACTGCTCACTTCTTTCCTATGAGGAAGAAGTAGCCTATGGAGAGCTTGGTGAGGCTATATGTGAATAGCATTGTGAGATTGCATGGTGTGCCAAATTCTATCATTTTAGATAGAGACCCGCAGTTTACGTCAAGGCTGTGGCAGGATCTCTAGGAGGCATTGGGTTCTCATGTAACGACCCACTTCCACCCGGTACGGTTATACCAACCCACATCGGATGAGAGCAAGCCGCTACAGGGGAGAAAACCCCAACGATATACAATGAGCTGAGATATACACGAATAGAAATGAATAATGCAACGGAAATTAACAACTCTTATTCCATCAACATTTTTAAATTCACATACCACAGTCTATATAGTCCATGAAATAAATAACATAATCATAAACATCCACTTAGCCAGTCTTCCAATTACAATAATACTAAAGTTCAAATTACAAATTTCATCACCTACTAGCAAATGAAATACAATCTTCAATCTAATCTTCGCGTTCCTTGTTGGACCTTGTCAAGTCTTGCACTTCCAAGCTTCCTGAAATGTTTAGCAAGGGTGAGTCTACACAATAGACTCAGCAAGCAACTTAAAGTCACAAACCATACACTTATCATACATGCTTTCTAATGAGTTATCATTTTACTAACTTACTAGAATTTAACCTTTAATCTCATATATACTCATGCTATAACATAAGGATTAAACATGGAGTCTTTTAAACAAACTATACATGTAAAGCAACGGTCAAAACATCGGTACTTATGCTTTCATTTCCTGTGATTTCACATAACACTAACACATGACATCTTCCCAATTTACAACATGATACTAACACATGGACAATTTACAAAATCCTACACATGGTGCTAAACAAAATATCATATTCATCATTTAACATGGATTATGTTAATACATGCATTTACCTCTTTCATGACATGTAACATATGAATACCACTTATGAAACAAAACATTTAAATGAAATCATGTAGCAAATGATCATTTAAACATGTAGCATGTATTACATAAAACAATGACATGTAGTTCATATGGCATATAGCATGTAGATCATGTAGTCAATTTTCTTGTAGACATGTAGCATGTAGTCGTGTAGTCATTTAACATGTAGTTGCCAAGACATAGCCTGCACTATTATAGAGATCATATAGCATATAGTCATTCGCTTATCTCCTAGGCAATGCAGTGATGAAGTCATGGTATTTGTGCAAAACCAGGGAAAGTCCTTCCCACCTTTCAAGTAGAACTTGTCTACCTCCAGGATTTCAATCCGTTGCCCACAGATTCATTTGGTCATTTCATATAGTTGAACCATTACCATAGGGGCATCCATGGTGTAGTTCCCTGTAGGAAATCTCTATAGTAGCAACGCCTTATTGGCCAATCAGAAATGCAATAACATATATATATATTCATGCAATGATGAACTATCACATGAACTAACATTTTCATATAACTATATCATGCTCTTTTGTATATTCATGCATAATTATTAAGATGACAAAACCATTATCACCTATCATATTTTCTTAGTTCTGAAATTAAATCCTACTGTGAAACAGCAATCTATCATGGTGCTACTTTTATCTCAAAATTCAACATGCTTATACATTATCATGTCCATTGATTTCTATATACATTTATCATTCAGAAAATCATAGCAATATGTAGAGAGCTCATAATAATGTCAATTTTTAACCACAAGATGTATATAACATAAGGAACATATGTGTAATTGTTCAGAATTTTAGAAGCAACAAAACTATTTTTACTATTAAACCAATATTTCAAACAATTTTACAAGATATTTCAATTTGAACATGTTAGACAGTGAACCTACCATTCTAACAGATATAAGACATGCACACAGTGGTTCTACTTCATCAAAATTTATGAAATAATAACATTCAACATGCATAATTATTCTATACTTAAATTTATCATATTATGGTGTAAAAGAATTCAGAAATTGATAGCACTCTACACAGTACTTAGAATTCTACCAAATTTTAACTACGCTTCACATACAATATAGGGAACATATCTGTAAATTTTCACAATTTTTGGAGTATAAACACTATTTTTATTAATTAACATAGATTACATGGAATTAATAAGAAAAATCATTTAAGCATGGTTTACAGTGACAAGTCAGTTCTAGCAGGTATAAAACATGAGAACAATCATTCCAAGATCACTAACATTTTCTTAATCCATAACATGCAACAAAACCATTTAATCTGAATTTATCACAATCAAAACCTAATTATTCTCAATTAATAGAAATCCTTTTAATTATCATCATGCTCAGAAATTTCGTGGATCCTCATGACCTATTAATCACCTATGATAATACATAAAATTTACAGCTTGTATACATATCAAGAAATCACATAAACAACTTAAGAAGATCAAACAACATTTTTTAAAATACTGAAGAACTTGACTACAAGGGATGCTGCCGCCTACAGTCAACTGCACACTTTGGTGCCGCTAACATAGGATCTTGACTGCAGCAGATGCTGCTACCAACTTCCTCCCAGCAGACTACCCAGACAGCACACACATGCAAAGGGAAATTGGAGGTTTCAGGACACGAGGAAAAATATGTAAAAATGTGAAAACCCTAGAGGACAAGTCCATAGATTGAAATCATAAGCTACTTTCCTGGGAATAAATCTAAAAGGATCTAGATTTTCCGGTGAAGCCCTCCTCGGCCAAGCCAAGAAGAGGTCCAAAACTACTTGAATCCAGTCTTCCCTGTCGATGTAGGTCAATCCTCGAAGTTGAAGGAGCTTCCTTGATGTCCAGTGCACCTCTAAGTTGTTGAAGATCACCGGAAGAAGCATCTAAACTTCATATCAGAGCTCGCCAAAACTCCCTTTTTCCCACAGAAAACCCTAACTTTTCACAAGAGCCCAAGACCTAGCCCGTCCGAAAACAAGGAGTTTTTATAGGCTAAGGGGTTAGGAAACGCTCTAAGGTAAGTCATCTATGCGTAGGGAAGGGTTTCCTAAACTGGAACCGCAAGAAACGCAACGTTACAAAAATCTAGAACCGTTACACAGGAGGGAACTTGATGTCAACATCTGGTGTAGTTAACTGGGGGTTGGCGTCCAGCCTTGTGCCGCCAATAGTGCACTTGGGGTCCATCGATCTAGATGCCAAGCACTGTGCCTGGCAGTCAGCGGTAGTGGATCATGCCGCCAATTGTCTGCTTCAGCCAGATTAGACACATACACCCAAGCAGCTACACAAACACATCTTAAACTGTTTAATGGATATAAAAATAAGTAGATACTTTATGTACAATGTTAAACATACACGTACATTCATGTACACAACATACTTACATACTACATGCATTACATAACATTTATTTAAATATAACTTGCACTAATCTTAATTAAAGATAATATGCACAAATAACATATGTATATACATATATATTCACACTACATGATTACATGCATTATGCATGAACATATACATACAATATGCACATCCTTAGTTATACACTACATGCACTTTTAAACACCCAGAAATAAACATATTATATGCACAACATTTCTTAAATTCAATATACTTAGGATTCTAAGTAAGTTCTATGATGTATAAAATTAGCTAAGCACTCATCCATAGAAAATAATATATGTACATACATATAAACATGAGTAATTAAATAACTATAATATGCACAATTTAATACACACCATATAAACAAGAACAACAAACATCACATACATAGAATATAGAGTGAATAAAATTCGGGGGCCTCACATCTCAGTTGAAGCTCAGTTCGGCTTTCCATCCTCAAACAAATGGTCAGTCTGAGAAGACGATCCAGACGCTCAAGGACATGTTGAGAGCTTGCATGCTTGACTGGAAGGGTGACTGGAAATGTCACTTACCTCTTGTGGAGTTTGCTTATAACAACAACTTTCATGCTAGTATAGGCATGTCTCCATTCGAGGCGTAGTACGGTCGACCCTGTAGGTCTCTCTTGTGTTGGGAGGAGATTGGAGATAGGTAGCTTGTAGAACCTAAGTTGGTTCAGTAGACATCAGACAAGATCCAACTCATGAGGCAGATATTGATTGCAGCGTAGGATAGGCAAAAGAGCTACACCGATAACAGAAGGAAGGACTTAGAGTTCGAGGTTGGCGAGCATTTGTTCCTCAAGGTACCACCTGCCCGAGGCGTTGTCAGGTTTGGCAAACATGGCAAGTTGAGTCCGAGGTTTATTGGCCCATTTGAGATTCTCAGGTGGATGGGCAGCATGGCATATGAGCTTGCATTACCCCCAGCTCTAGCAAGTGTACATCATGTGTTCTATGTGTCTATGCTTAGAAGATACGTGCGAGATCTGTCACATGTTATCAGCCACGAGCCAGTGGAACTTCAGCCATATTTGTCATATGTGAAGCGACCAGTAGCTATCTTGGATTGCAAGATTCAGCATCTTAGAAACAAGGCTATAGCTTCTGTGAAGGTGCTGTGGAGGAACTTCTCACGAGAGGAAGCTACATGGGAGCTCAAGGATGACATGAAGAAGCAGTGTACGCATATGTTCGGTTAGTACCCTTTCTCTAACTTCGAGGATGAAGTTTCTTTTAGGGGGAGAGGGTGTAAGGTCTTATATTTTTGTGTATAATACTTGTTGTCATGTTTTAATTGTTGGTCAAAATTCATCTTGACGTCAACATCTTGTGACATTAACTGTTTGTTGACGGCATAGTATATGTCGTTTACTATTTGGATTGAGGATGTTAACGGAAAGATCAATTGCCATCTATTTTATATAGACAGTAACCACATTCATGTCAACAACTCCGTCTTTGTTTCGATTTCTTTCCCCGAATCCATCTCGATTTCTTTGTGGATAAACATGGAAACCCCGAATTGGGTTGGGTTTCTCCTTCCTACCATGACCATGACTCAAACCCTTATAAAAATAGGTCATCTCTATAAGGGGAGGACTTTTACTCAACTAGGGATTATTGGGTTTTGGAGAGAGAAAAAGAGGAGGCTTTAGAGGTGAGAAATCTGATGAACCAGAAGCTACACCGACGTTCTCTGGCAAGAGGAAGGCTCTACAGAACGTGGGGAGGCTCTCTAAACGCGAGGTGATCATCTTCTAAGGCGTGGAGGTCGAAACAAGCAAGTGAAGATCATCTCTTTTGCTTGGCCGAGGAGGGCTTCATTGCCTAAATTTGATCTTCAGGAAGTTTTTCGGAGGCAAGTAACTTAGGGGCTTCATCCCTATGCCTATCACTTAGGGTTTTACGATTTTGAAAGAGTTTTGTCTCATGTCCTAGATCCCCAAATTCCCTTTTCTTTTGGTTTCAGTCTGCACTTTCTGTAGATAGGATATTGATGGCAACATCCTTTCCATCAAGTTCCTGAGTTGACGGCAGTCGACCTTGCCATTAACTACTCTTGACAGCAATGACCTTGCTGTTAAGTTCTTCAATTTTTCCAGCAATTTGTGTAAGCATGTGTGATGTGATCTTTTGGAGATTTTGAATGTATGAGTGGGTTTTAGGATTTTTTTCCTATCATGTACGTATGGTAGACTGATTCCTGGAATTTTGATATTTTTTTAATCATATCTGTGATTATTAGAATTTCTGACATGAGTAAATAAGCATGCCATCTTAGATTTAATCCAGGATTAATTAAGTATGTTGTGCATCCTTGCCTCAATATTTTTGCTTGGACTTAGGGTTTCTGTGAACATGTTTTTAGGCAAATAGAATCGTCAATTCCCTGTTATACATGTTTTATTAAATCATCTTGTTAATTACCTTACATTTTTTAAAATGTTAAAAGTATATATATTGTTACAAAAATTCTGAAAAATTAGACATCTAATATGTTCTATATATATGATCTGTGATTAAAATTTGAGTATGTTCTGACATCTGTAACCATTGTTTCTAGTTATAAGCCTTTAATGACCATGTTATGCGTGATTAGTTAAAAGTATTGTTTTTCTGATGATTAGTACCATGATTAGGCTCTGTTAAGTATGTTTTAACACTGTTATGATTACTTCTGTAACTTAAAATATGTGTTGAGTCATAAGCATGTGAATAGACCATTAATTGCATGAGAATTATGTGTTAATTATGTGATTAATGTGATTATGTGATTAATGTGCCGATTATGACGCTGCTACCATAGAAGGTTGTGAAGCCATATTGTAGAAAAGTCCCTATGGGAAATCTCAATGTGTATGTGATATCCTGTGGGCATCAGGATGAAATCTTGGAGGTGGACAAGTACCACTGGTTAAGATGGAGAGTGCTTCTCCCAGTTCTACGCAGTTTACCAAGATTTGTCACTATATTGCCTAGGTGATGGGTATGTGATATGTGTGTGATAGTGTCCTTCTTTATGGTGGTTTGGACTATGTGTCACAGCAAAAGGATGTGTAAAGATGTGAAATTAAGTGTGAATGTGCAATGTGATCATGTGAAAGTGATGTGTTAATGTGCTCTAATGTGTAAGAATGTGAAATCATGTGTATAAGTTATGTTTATGTCAAAACAGCAAGCAAAAGGTGAGAATTTGTGACATATGAGTGTGTTAAATGTGATAGATATCATGCTAGTATCCCTAGTAGATATGTGGTTAGTTTCATGATTAGAATACTTGGAAATGTGTCATAATATGAGTTGTGTTACATACCATGAGCTTTATGAAATTCTTGGGTAGTTAGTATGTTATAGACTTGTTCATTTAGTACTTGCTAATAGTTACATGAATCATGTAATAATTTTCTTAATGCATTATACTTGTGTAGAATGTATGTGGTAAGTGTTTGGATGTGACCAATAGATTGCTTGCTGAGTCTATTGTGAAGACTCATCCTTGCTTAAACATATAGGTGAGGTATGTATTCCAGAGATCGAGGAGCGACTCCGAGCGTGAGGAGTAGTCAAGACTTGAGAGCTATTCTTATAGCTTGTACTTTTCTTTTACTTAATATGTGAGACGATGTTGTGATATGGACTTTTGGACTTGTTCATTTGTAGACTTGGTATATTATTTTTCTACTATATAGACTGTGGGATGTGTGTGGTGATGATGGAACAAGAATTACTTTCATTTATGTTGTACTTTTATTTGTTATTTGTGTACATCTCTACCTACTGTGTTGTGTTGGGTACAAGTCCCACTGTGACGGCACGCTATATATCAATGTGGATTGGTATAATCCTCATGAGATGGTTCATGCTGAAGTAGTTCTTCCAAGGGTGGTTCTACTTCATCATACTTGAGTGTGACGTCCTTTAGGTTTTCTACTAGTTCTCATTTTCCTTCATCGTCACTATCAATTTCTTTCCTTAAAGATGGGTTAGCTTCATCAAATGTTACGTGAATGTTTTGCTCAATTAATAAGGTTTTTCTATTAAAAACTCTACAATCTCTAGGTTTTGAAGTCTAGCCAAGAAATATACATTCATCGGATTTTGCATCCAACTTACCAATGCTTGACTTGCTATTGTTGAGAATGTAGCATTTGCATCCAAATGGCTTGAGATAACTAACCTTTGTCTTCTTGTTCTCGTACAATTCATATGCTCTCTTCTTTAGAATGGGCCTGATCATTGCCCGGTTAATAATGTAGCATGTTGTGTTGATGGCTTCTGTCTAAAAATATCTGGGAAGATTGTATTCTAACAGCATGGTCCTTGCCATATCTAATAATGTTATGTTCTTTCTCTCAGCAATTTCATTTTGTTGTGGTGTCTTTGGTGCTGAGAAGTTGTGTTCTTGTGACGACCCTCATTATACCGGTACGGTTATACCAACCCACGTCGGTATAGTGAACGTAATCACAGTGGGGTATTTACCCAACAATAACATACGATTGAGATACACACAAATATAGATACAGAGTAGCGGAAGTAAAAGAACAAGGTCTTTCATTTCATTTCATCATCCACATTTAACATACATGATTCAAATGACAATTTAAAGATAACTAAAGTCCACGTAAAAAAAGTGCTAAAAATCAGATTACATAGCTTGTCCACAATTACATAATAGTTTCATTACACTGCCTCAATTAAATACAATGAAAGCAAAATGTCACGATGACGACTCCACCAGGCTACTCGCCACGCTCGAAGTCACTCTCCACGGTCTCCTCTAACGATGTAGGGTCACCAACTAAACCTGTACGCTGAAGCAAGGAATGAGTCTAAAAGACTTAGCAAATAACACCACCGACCTCATACATGCATATATCACAGTAGGTTTTTCATTTCCAATTTGCAAAGCATAACATATAGCATGCTTGGACATTGATAAAGACAACATATCATGATAATTTTACAAACTTTAAAACACATGGTACATGATTTAAGCCATTCCAAAATAAATATCCTATCACATGCTTTCTACTCACGTAATCACATGAAAGCTATATTTCAAATGAGGCTATAGCATGGAAGCAACCAAACATGGGATTCTTGCATGCATAAAAAGAAACATTTCTATCATGGTTTCTACACATTCTTACACATGCAATTTATCATTCCATACACATTAAGGTTGCTATTTTGGCATACTTTAGCAATTCACATCCTATTGCATGAGAGCTACAATTCCAATTAATTACAACGCGATGGCAATTAAACATGGAATTGTTCACACATATGCAAGAAATGCTCCTAGCATGGATTCTACGCATTTTTACACACATAAAACCTTCTTATAAACACCTTTAGGTTGCTGTTATAACATAATTTCACATTAACATATCATGGACCACAATTTCACAACTTAACATAATGGTTTCACATGTTTACACAATTACTCATTCACCTAATCCTCTTTTTACACATTGCACATTTACACATATTCACACTACACAATTTACACATAATCACATTCACATTTCACAATTCACATCCACATTTCACAATTTAGTGTCGTGACACATAGTCCAAACCACCATTAGAAGGACACATCACATAACACATACAGATAGACGTCACCTAGGCAATACAGTGACGACTCTTGGACTGCGCAGACCGGGAGAACATGTCTTCACCCTAACCAGTGATACTTGTCCACCTCCAGCATTTCATCCTAATGCCCTTAGGATCTTAACACATTGAACCTTCCCATGGGGACTTTTCCATGGTACGGTTCCACGCCCTCTATGGAAGCAGTGTCACACATGGCACACACTTTTACACATTACACATTTCGATTTTTAACACACATATTACACATGTCTTTACATTCTCTCACTTATGCACATGGCTCTGTTTTCCTAATCATGATACTATTTGTTGACAGAAATCAAACACTCAGTAGCTCACATTAATCAGGTTGGCAATCACATTATCAACTCATATTCATGATAGCATGCATTTGTCACATGTTTTCACATGGAAATTTCATAATACACTATACAGTTATCCAAATATCACAAAATTTTAACCACACACTAGTTGCAGGTTCATGACCACACATACAAATTTCCAGATTTTTATGAGTCATATTACATTTACAGAAATTAAAACATTCAATTGCATGCCATTCATAATTCAATTTATCATGGAACATAACATGAATATCCAGTTTGACAGTTCACAGACCTGAACCTAATATACACATCATCACAATAATTTTCCCCGGATTTATTGCACAACACACAATTTATTGTAAATTTTACAAATCCTACGCATGTCTTCTATTTCCAAACAAATTTTTACAGTAAATCCCACAATTATGGAAAATTTCTCAAAATTTTAGGGCATGGACTGATATGCATACACACGGTTTAGAAAAAAATTTAGGGCATTCCATTCCTCAGGGATCATGTAGACAGTAGGTAATCATGCATAATCCATTTCCAAACATGTATTTCAATAAATCTAACAAATTCATGCCATTCATCAAAAAGCACAGAATATTCCACACACATCACATTGTCTATTTTACATAACATATACGATTACATTATATCCTCAGGTGAAAACACTTCGGAAAATAAATCGTATACAAGGGAGAACAGCTCACTGTTCTGCCCTAAAGAACTTAACGGCACAGTCTGTCCGTTAATGGAGCTTAACGGCAACATCGTTGGCCGTTAATTGAAGATTTTAACGGCAAGGGGTCTTGCCGTCAAGTTCAGGTCTGTGCAAAACATAGACCCGAGCTCCAAAAGAAGAAGAAATGTGAGGATCCAGGACACGAGGAAAATCTGTAAAAATGGTAAAACCCTACTAGACACCTACATGGACGAAGTGAATGGGTTAGTTGCCTTTTTAAAAACCTCCAAAGGGATCTAAGTTGCTGTTGAAGCTCTCCTTGGGCAGTCCCAAGAAGCCTCCAAACTCTTCTTTCTCCGGGTTCTTGGTCGATGCAAGCTTCAGTCGAGTGTTGGGGAAGCCTTCCCCAATGTCCCGACTCCCTCCTGGTAGCAGTGGATCGCCGGAAGAAGCCTTCAGTCGCCAGATTTAAGCTTGCCAAGTTCAGTTTTCCTCCAGTTTTTGGGCTAGGGTTCCTCTCCTTCTTGAAAGAAGTCAAGAGAGTTTTTTTGGTGCAGAAAGGGTTTAGTTTATAGTAGAGGGGTTTGGGATATCTTGGAGGGGTGATGTGAAGGCCTGATAGTCGTTGGGGACATCTCCCCAATGGCTGGGCTTGCTTGCCCCCGGAATTTCGGGGTCTGCAACGCATGCAGGTCAGAGATATTAACGTCCACATCCATGGCCGTTGACTTAAGTATTAGCGTCCATCGAGGTGGATGCTGACTCATAATGGACGTCCATCCATGTTGACGCCAATTTGGCCCTTCGGCTAGAACTTAAAATATGTAGAAACCATGCTTAACTTATACATATACATACATGCCATATATATACTATCATGTACACACTACCACCATGTAATTCATACACTATTTACAACTAATTATACACATGCACACCTAAGTATAACTAGTTAATACGTATGTAGATATGTACATCTATGCATACACAAGCATGAATTATTTACACATAATAAAGTAATACAACAAAATTCGAGGGCCTTACAGTTCTTTTCCTTACTCTTCACAGAATCTTATGAATTTGCTATTTTGAAATTCTCCTCTATAGTCTGGTCTGAGGGAAACGATGTTAAACTTGTGATCCCTCTTAGCTAACCTACTGAATTTTAGGAAAGCTTCAAATGTGTCTTCTTTTGATTTCAGAAATGATACCCAAGTGTATCTGGAATAATCATCGACTATGACGAATCCAAACTTTTTGCCTCCCAAGTTTGTTGTTGTCATTGGTCCAACCAGATCCATGTACGGTAACTCCAAAGGTTTTGAAGTTGTAACCTGAGTTTTACTTCTGAAGGATGTCATTACTTATTTACCTCTTGCAAATGGTCCGCAAATCTGCTTCTCTTTATGTCAATCTTAAGAAGTCCTACTAGGTCATGTTTGATCAATTTCTTGATTACATTGATGCTTACATGACCTAGCCTTTTATGCCAAAGCTCTGCATCTATATTCTTGCTTGTTGCCAGACATACATCTTGATCTTTAAGTTCTTCCAAATGCAGTACATATAAATTCTTCTCTCGAAGTGCTTCAAATATGATTTCTCCATCCTTGCTTATTATGCACTTCAATTCTTTAAACTGCACTTGATGTCTTTTGTTGTATTGCTGGTTGATGCTGATCAAATTATGCTTCAAGCCATTGACAAAGAGAACTTGTTCAATCAGATTTTTCTTCTCGCTACCCACTGTGCTACAACCAATGACAATCTTTTTCCATTATTTCCATATGTGATTATGCTTTCTTCTGATTTAATTGAAGTGAATAAACTTTGATCCCCTGTCATGTGCCTTGAGCACCCACTATCCAAGTACCACTTGGATGCTATAAGACTTTCTTGCACGAAAATCACTGAGATTTAGGTACCCAAATCCTTTTGGATCCTTGGAGGTTAGTTCCTAAATAATCTTTCTTGGGAATTCATTTTAAATGTTTTATGGTGCAGTTTCTCTTAGTGTGTCCTAATTTGTTATAGTGAGTGCAATAAGAAATGTTAGTTACATATGAATTCTTATTGTTTTGTTTTCTTTTATTCTTATTCACGTAATTTTCTTTGGTGACAAAATTTGGTATAGGATATTTTTCAGGATATATTAATCTTTCATCATTTTTTGGTGTATAACCTACACCCTTCTTGCCACTTCTTCTTGCTCCTTTTAAAATTAAGGATGATTTACCGTTGGTAAGTTTATCTAGTGTGGAGTTAAGATATTTATTATCTTTTGTTAAAGTTTTTTTTATCTTCATTTAATTCCTATACAATGTTATTATTTTTTAGGTGATCAACGTGGCGGCCCTCATCGTTCAAACCCGTTAGCCCAATAATCAGCTTGAATCGACTCCACCTCCTGTGAACCGGCCGAAGCCTCGCAAGGGATATCAACACAAACGTTCGTGGAAATATAAAAGAACATACTAAACATATATAAGATTCCACATCTTACACATATTTACATGGAATATACATATCCAGTTTTGAACTAAAGTCAATAAACAAAGTATAGTAACCTGGGGCATACCCCGAGGTGGAACATAAAGTACAATCACACTACTGGAGGCGTAGACCCAACTCCATTACGGTGTGGCTCCAAAGTAGACGAGGGATGAGAACCCTCCTGCTATCCTTCACCTGAAAGGAGAAGGGGTGAGCCTCACAAGTCAATGGCTCAGTAGGAAACTACCTCAAAAGCCGAAACAACACCAAACTCACGAGCGGTAGGAGTAAGTAACTGCATGTGACAGTAAATAAAGCTATCTAAACATGGTGCTACAACTATAATTAAATAAACATTGCTAAACTAATAACATGGCTCAACCAATAATAAATAAACTGCAAACCTCGCTCAAGTGTACAAGCTAAGAAGGGTAATGCCACACTCTAGCCACGAAAATTGGTTCACAACACTAACTATTGACCCAGACAAACCACACAAGACTACCTCTCAGTCTCGCAGCCACGGACGTAAGGTCCAGTTGCCGCTCTACCACAACAGGGCCAACAAACTATGGAGACCAACCAACACCACTCCAGCAGGCCACACCACTGTAGGCCCATGTCTGGCACCATTAGGGACTTTTGCCCGAGCTCTCTAAAGTGAGGCACTAGGAAAAATAGGACTAGCTGGGGCCCAGTACGTCTATTGGTGTCCATACCCTCAACCAAGAGCGCGCTACAAGCGACCAAACACAAACTCACACAAGTTGTTGTCCCACTACCGTCTTTCCCTTAGCTGGACGTACAACTCGACACACGAGTGAAGGTGTCCAAGAAGATGACACAAACCTCAACAGCACACATAGTACTGGGACAAACCCCGAGCACCTTCGTTCCTGGCTCACACAGAAACTGGGGTACCCGACTCGAGAGGTAATGTAATGTCCCCCTTTATACCAGTACGATTATATCAATCCACACCGATATAAAGCGTGCCGTCACAGTGGGACATGTACCCAACACAACGTAGTAGGTAGAGTTGTACACAAATAAACAAAGGAAAGTACAGCAGAAAAGAAAGTAATTCTTATTCCATCATCATTACACACATCCCACAATCTATATAGTAGCAAAGTAAATAAACAAAAGTCCATAAATAACAAGTCCATGACATAACATTGTCTCACAAACTAGCAAAAAAAGTACAAGCTAAGTAGATAGCCTCCAAGATCTCTACTACTCCTCTCGCTCAGCGTCGCTCCTCACTATCTCCTCCTCAATCTCGGGAATATCTGCCTCACCTGTATATTTAAGCAAGGATGAGTCTTCACAAAAGACTCAGCAAGCAACCTATTGGTATATCCATACTCATCACATTCATTCTACTCAATCATAACATAAAGGGCATTTTATCACATGGCTCATGTCACATTAAACAATTACTAATGAACAATCTATAGCATGCTATCTACACATGGACTTAATTTAAATCATGGCGTCAATTATAACTCATTCATGGCACATTTCCAAGTAACTTAATCATGGAATTAAACACATGTTTACTAGTAACACTAGCATGATATCTATCACATCAAATATGCTTTTATATCACATATTCTCACATTTTACTTGTTGTTTTAACATAAATATAACATAATCACATGGTTTCACATTATTTGACATTGGAGCACATTAGCACATCACTTTCACATGTTCACTTGGCACATTTACACACAATTCATATCTTTGCACATCTTTTTGCCGTGACACCTAGTCTGAACCACCAAAAAGAAGGACACATCACACATATAACACATACCTGTCACCTAGGCAATATAGTGACGAATCTTAGTAACTACGCAGAACCAAGAGAAGCCCTCTCCACCCTAATCAGTGGTACTTGTCCACCTCCAAGATTTCATCCTGATGCCCACAGGATATCACATACATATCGAGTCTTCCCATAGGGACTTTTTTACAGTATGGCTCCCCAGCCTTCTATGGTAGTAATGTCAATCTCGACATAATTATCACTTAATCACATCACTCACATTGATCACATGTTTAATCACAGTTTTACATGCACTTAATGATCCATTTACATGCTTATGATTCAAACACATATATCTCAGACTACAGAATTTATTATGACTGTCTAACAGCGCTTATACACGTTTAACAGACCCTGAACATGACACTAATCATCAGAAAATATCATTTGGTGATTAATCATGCTTAATATGACCCTAATGACTTACAATTGAAAATAGTATTTATGGATATCAGAACATGCTCAAATTTAAAACATAGACCCTACGCATGGAATATATCATATGCTTAATTTTTTAGAATTTTCACGGTAGTACATCTATTTTTAATATTTAATAGAGGTCTCAGATAATTTAACAAGAAATTTTGAATAAACATGGTAGACAGTAAACTGACATATCTAACAGCCCTAAAATATGCACACAGTAACCCTAAGTTCATGGAAAATTTTTATGACAATAATACCCATCATACATATTTACTCCAAATTTAGATCTGACATAACATGTTTATTTTCTTATAACAGAAATTCTATAATGTACAATTATGATCAGAAAATTATCAGGAATTCATGGTTCAATCTACTAAACATACCTAACAAGATAAATTTTTCTAAACATATGCATTCATTAAAAATTCCCCAAAAAATCACATTACATGAGTAAAATAATGTTCTGAAAAAAAATCAGAAGAACTTGACGGCAAGGGGTTTGCCGTCAGGTAGGGTTAACGGTATGATCGATTGCCGTCAACTCAGGAACTTGACAGCAAGGATGTTGCCGTCAACCTCCTGTCTACAGAAAGTGCAGACCGAAAACAAAAAGACAGAGAATTTAGGGGTCCAGGACACGAGATGAAAATCCATAAACATCCTAAAACTCTAGGTGATAGGTTTAGGGATGAAACCCCTAAGTTACTTGCCTCTTTAAAACTCCCTGAAGATCGGATTTGGGTGATGAAGCCCTCCTCAGCCAAGCCAAAGAGGTACACTTCCCCGGTTTGATTCGACCTCCACGCTGTTGCAGACGATCTCTCGGTGTTAGGAGAGCTTCTCCACGTTCAGAAGAGCCTCCCCCTTGTAGTAGAACGTTAGTGCAACCTCTGGTTCTCCGGATCAACCCTCTCAAACTCTCTCTTTTTCTCTCCTCGAAACCCAAAAGCCCTAGCTAAGACAAAGTCCCCTCTTTGCATAGATGACCTAGCTTTATAGGTGATTGGGGTCGTAGGTAACCTAGGAAAGAAGAGTCCTGACCGTTGCAAGGTTTCCATATCTGCCTCCCGGAGAAATTAGGATGGTTTTAGATCCAGAATCCCAAACGCAGTCGGAGAAGTTTACGGCCACATTGCTGCCATCAACCAGAAGTAAACGTCAATCGATGTTGACGTCTAGATTCCTTTGGCCAGACTGTAAACAACACATATATTGACATCAACCAGCTCTTAACGTCAATTGATGTTGACGTTAAGAAGAATTTTCAGAAAAAAATAGAAATAAAAATAAAATAAAAACATAACAACAACCATACAATGTACAAAAAACTAGGGCCTTACACCCTATCCCCCTAAAAGAAAACTTCGTCCTCGAAGTTAGAGCAAAAATACTAACCGAACAAGTAGGTGTACTGCTTCTTCAAAGCCTCCTCGAGCTCCCATGTAGCCTCCTCTCATGAGAAGTTCCTCCACAACACCTTCACAGAAGCTATAGCCTTGTTCCTGAGGTGCTGAACCTTACGATCTAACATGGCCACTGGTCACTCGATATAAGACAAATCTGGCTGAAGTTCCACTAGCTTGTGGCTGATAACATGTGACGGATCTCGCACGTATCTTCTGAGCATAGACACGTGGAATAAAGGGTGCACACTTGCTAGCGCTGGGGGTAATGCTAGCTCGTAAGCCACGCTACCCATCCGCCTGAGAATCTCAGACGGGCTAATGAACCTCAGACTCAGCTTGCCATGCCTGCCAAACCTGACCACGCCTCGTGTAGGTGATACCTTGAGGAAAACATGCTCACCCACCTCTAACTCTATGTCCTTCCTTCTGTTGTCGGCGTAGCTCTTCTGCCTATCCTGCGCTGCAATCAACCTCTGCCTGATGAGCTGGATCTTATCTGATGTTTATTGTACCAACTTGGGTCCTACCAACTTCCTATCACTAGTCTCCTCCCAACACAAAGGAGACCTACAGGGCCAACCGTACAAAGCCTCGAATGAAGCCATGCTTATACTTGCATGAAAACTATTGTTGTAAGTAAACTCCACCAAAGGTAGGTGACGTTCCCAGTTGCCCTTCTCAACATGGTCTCGAGCGTTTGAATCGTCCTCTCGGACTGACCGTCTGTCTGAGGATGAAAAGCCAAACTGAGCTTCAACAGAGAACCCAAAGCCTTTTGAAGACCCTGCCACAGCCTCGACGTAAACCACGAGTCTCTGTCAGAGATAATGGACATCGGCACACCATGTAGTCTCACAATACTGCCTACATAAAGCCTCGCCAAGCACTCCACAGACTGTTTCTTCCTCATAGGTAAGATGTGAGCAGTCTTGGAGAAACGGTCCATGACCACCCATATCGAGTCATTACCCTTAGATGACCTGGGAAAACCCGTCACAAAATCCATGGTGATCACTTCCCACTTCCACACAGGTATCTCAATCTTCTGCATAAGGCCTGATGGTCTCTGACGTTCGGCCTTAACCTGCTGACACACCAAACACCGAGATACAAACTTTGCCACATCCTTCTTCATGCCTGACCACTAGAAGAATCGCTTCAAGTCCTGATACATCTTGGTATTACCTGGATGAATGGAGAACCGTGACCTATGAGCTTCTGCAAGTACTCTCTCACGAACCTTCACGACATCATGTACACATACACTGTGCTAGAATCTAATAGCATTGTCCTCATCACGAGCAATACCTACCTTGCCCACCATCTCCTGAAGTCTGGGATCTGCTCCTTGCTGCTCTATCACCTCGTCTAACACAGTAGATCGGATGGACAATTGTGCCACGAAAGCCTGACACAACTATGGCTCTAACTCGGTCATAGCACACGCCGCATTCTCCAGCATCTTCCAATCTTGCTGAAGTAGAGACCTCTTCTGACTGAGCGCATCTGCCACGACATTCACCTTCCCTGGATGGTACTGAAGCTCAAAGTCGTAGTCTTTAAGAAATTCGATCCACCTTATTTGCCGCAGGTTCAACTCCTTCTGAGAGAATAGGTACCTCAAGCTCTTATGGTCTGTGAACACCTCGAACCTGACACCATAGAGGTAGTGTCTCAAAATCTTCAGTGCAAGGACCACAACTGCCAACTCCAAGTCATGGGTCAGATAGTTACGCTCATGCTCCTTTAGTTGGCGACAAGCATAGGCGACTACATTACCGTGCTGAATCAAAACACAACCAAGGCCTATCTGTGAAGCATCCGAATAAATCGCAAAACCCTCGGCACCACTAGGCAATATCAATACGGGTACAGATGTCAGCCTTGTCTTCAGTTTTTGGAAACTACTCTCACAATCCTCAGACCACACATACTTAACCCCATTTCCTGGTCAGCTTGGTCAAAGATGCTACTATTGAGGCAAAGCCTTCTATGAAATGCCTGTAATAACCTGCTAACCCAAGAAAACTCCTGATCTTAGATGGTGTCCTCGGAGTCTCCCACTCTAACACTGCCTGAACCTTCGCTGGATCAACAGCAACTCCAGGGCCTGAGATGACATGCCCAAGGAAGTGAACCTCGCGCATCCAGAAGTCGCACTTGCTGATCTTGGAATACAGCTTGTGCTCTCGGAGAACTTCTAGAACTGTCCTCAGATGCTCACAGTGTGTAGCCTCATCAGGAGAGTAGACTAACACATCGTCTATGAACACCACAACAAAGCTATCCAAGTATGGCCTAAATACCCCATTCATGAGATCCATGAACGTTGCAGGGGCATTAGTTAGACCAAATGGAAGCTTAAGGAACTCATAGTGTCCATAGCGGGTTCTAAATGCAGTATTGGAAACATCCTCCTCCTTGATCTTCAACTGATGGTAGCCGGATCGCAGATCGATCTTGGAGAACACGGATGCATTCTGCAGCTGATCAAACAAATCATCAATGCACGGAAAGGGGTACTTGTTTGCACTGTCACCTGGTTGAGCTTCCTGTACTCGATGCACAACCTGAGGGAACCATCCTTCTTCTTCACGAATTATATAGGTGCACCCCATGGTGACACACTAGGGCGAATAATTGTCAAGTAAATCTTGCAACTGCTTCCTCAGCTCAGCTAATTCTGCAGGTGCCATCCGGTAGGGAGCCTTAGAGATAGGTGAGGTGCCTGGAAGCAACTTGATAGTGAACTCTATCTCCCTTGCTGGTGGCAATCCCGACAAATAATCAGGGAACACGTCTCAAAATTCCTGCACAACCTCGATCTCCCCAAGAGTAGGTGACTGATCGGCCTTAGGAACTAAGACCACACTGGCAAGGAAAATGTCACAACCCTTGTTCACCATCTTCATAGACTTCATGGCAGAGATCACAAACCTTCCCTCCAAATTCCTAAGCAAAGGATGGGAGAACTCATCCTCTCCAGGGATACGAAAAGTAATTCTCTTCCCCCTGTAATCGACCAAGGCATAGTGCTCCTCAAGCCAATCCAGACCAAGTATGGCATCATAGTCTTTCATCTTGAGCAAGTAGAAGCACCCAAATAAACCTCGGTCTTCAATGCACACAGATAAAGATGGAATGCACTTCCTGGTCACTACAATACCTGCTGGTGTGTACACAAACAAGGGAACCTCTAACTCCTCTGCCTCCACTCCAGACTCTGCCGCTAACTACTTAGCAAACCGCTCGGAAACAAACGAGTGTGTAGCACCCGTATCAAACAATACTCGAGCCTGCACAACCATAACTAAAATAGTACCTTCTGTGACTTTCTATGCCTGCTCCACATCCTCACGTGCAAGTGCATACACTCAGGCTTGGGCCTGAGGCCTTCCTGGCTTCTCAGTCACTGGTGTCGCTGCTGGGTTGTCACTCCTCTCTGTGCAAACTGCTGAAGTCTGGGGTAGTCTCTGATCTGGTGCTCGGTGCTTCCGCACTTCAGACATTTCCTTGCTAACTTCCAACACTCTGAGCCGCCATGTGTCCTTCCACAATGAGGACACTCCTTCTTGTCACTGGGCCTGAAGCTGGGTGTTTGGGGTACAATCATCGACTGACTCGGAGCTGCTGTACATTATGGTTGCTGGTACATGGCTACTTTCTTTTTGTCCTGCCTCTGCAAGGGTGGTGCCGACCTCTTCTGGGTCACCCTCTTCTCTTCCATGTACTAGTCCATCTCGCTCTCCTGCCTGCATGATGCGTTGAGAGCCTCATCTAAAGTTCGATGATTAAATGCTACCAGTCTCGACCTGAGTGATGGTCTGAGCTCCATCACGAACTTCTTATCCTTCCTGCACTCATCTGCAACAATATGGGGAGCGTACTTGGAAAGCTCAGCAAACCTAGCCTCATACTCTAGGACAATCATGGAACCCTGTGTAAGAGATAGAAATTAACTCTTGCTCCATCTTGTCCTGAATATGCTTGAAGATGAACTTGGCCCGAAAGATCTAGTGAACTCAGCCCAAGTCACCTCTAAAGATCCATCCTCGTACCTGGTACGTAGCATAGAGGCCCACCACACATCGGCTCTCTCCTGTAAGATTACAACCAATAAGCACCATCTAGTCCAAAATCTTAATCTTATATAAGCACATATACTCTAAGTACCTGTAGCATGTAAGTCGCCAGGCTAACTTTATCTTCTTCCGCACACCTAATAGCATGGAAGATCTTCTCCACCTCTCTCATCTAGCTCTCTGCCAAAAGGGGCTGACTCTCCCCCTTAAAAGAAGGCGAAGCCATCCTCTTAAACCTCTCCATGATGGACAGACTACCATGACCATGCTCCTGGAGAACTGGAGCTAGAGCCTGAGCCCGAGATAATAAGCAACACATAAGCAATCATACAATCAATAAAACAGACTACTCCTATTTAATAACTCTAACCTGCGCCTGCAACTAGGCCTGCAACGTAGTCTGAGTCTGTGCCTTTATCTGCATTGCTTGGACCAGGCCTTGCATGAACACGCCATAGTCCACAGGTGGTGGTGGTGGAAGTACTATGGGACCCTGGGGTGCTGGGGCCTACTGCTCACCCCTCTGCTCACATCTCTGCTCGTATTCCTGAGCCTGAGTACCACGCCTACCACAGCTTGCCATTGCCTGTAAAACAAAAGACTAAATTAGAATCTAAGTTATTTAGTCCTAACCATTTTCTTAGCTATCTTTATTCATAATTAGGTGTTTTCCACATATATGGACTGATTCTATAAAGACTTTGAAATATTGTGTGGATGATGGCTTATTTATGTACTATCTCAACCTATTGCTCTGATACCAATCTCTGTAATGACCCCCTTTATACCTATATGATTATGCCAATCTACATCGATATAAAACGTGTCGTCACAGTGGGACATGTACCCAGTAGGTAGAGTTGTACACAAATAAACAAAGGAAAGTACAGGGGAACGGAAAGTAATTCTTATTCCATCATCATTACACACATCCCGCAGTCTATATACTAGCAAAGTAAATAAACAAAAGTCCATAAATAACAAGTCCATGACATAACATTGTCTCACAAACTAGCGAAAGAAAAGTACAAGCTAAGTAGATAGCCTCTAAGATCTCTACTACTCCTCTCGCTCGGCGTCGCTCCTCGCTATCTCCTCCTCAATCTTGGGAATACCTGCCTCACCTGTATGTTTAAGCAAATATGAGTCATCACAAAAGACTCAGCAAGCAACCTATTGGTATATCCATACTCATCACATTCATTCTACTCAATCTAACATAAAGGGCATTTTATCACATGGTTCATGTCACATTAAACAGTTACTAATGAACAATCTATAACATGCTATCTACACATGGACTTAACTTAAATCATGGCATCAATTATAACTCGTTCATGGCACATTTCCAAGTAACTTAATCATGGAATTAAACACATGTTTACTAGTAACACTAGAATGATATCTATCACATCTATTATGCTTTCATATCACATATTCTCACATTTTACTTGCTGTTTTAACATAAATATAACATAATCACATGGTTTCACATTATTTCACATTGGAGCACATTAGCACATCACTTTCACATGTTCACTTGGCACATTTACACACAATTCATATCTTTGCACATCTTTTTGCCGTGACACATAGTCCGAACCACCATAAAGAAGGACACATCACACACATAACACATACTCGTCACCTATGCAATATAGTGATGAATCTTGGTAACTGCACAGAACTGGGAAAAGCCCTCTCCACCCTAACTAGTGGTACTTGTCCACCTCCAGAATTTCATCCTGATGCCTACAGGATATCACATACACATTGAGCCTTCCCATAGGGACTTTTCTACAGTAAGGCTCCATAGCCTTCTATGGTAGCATTGTCAATCTCAGCATAATTATCACTTAATCACATTGATCACATGTTTAATCACAGTTTTACATGCACTCAATGATCATTTACATGCTTATGATTTAAACACATATATCTCAGATTACAAAATTTATCATGACTGTCTAACAGTGCTAATACATGTTTAACAGACCCTGAACATGACACTAATCATCAGAAAATATCATTTGGTGATTAATCATGCTTAATATGACCCTTAATGACTTACAATTGAAAATAGTATTTAGGGATGTCAGAACATGCTCAAATTTTAAACATAGACCCTACGTGTGGAATATATCAGATGCTTAATTTTTCAGCATTTTCATGATAGTACATCTATTTTTAATATTTAATAGAGGTCTCATGTAATTTAATAAGAAATTTTGAATAAACATTGTAGATAGTAAACTGATAGATCTAACAGCTCTAAAACATGCATACAATACCCCTAAGTTAATGGAAAATTTCTGTCACAATAATACCCATCATACATATTTACTCCAAATTTAGATCTGACATAACATGCTTATTTTCTTATAACAAAAATTCTATAATTTACAATTATGATCAAAAAATTATCAAGAATTCATAGTTCAATCTACTAAACATACCTAACAAGATAAAATTTTCTAAACATATGCATTCATTAAAAATTCCCCAAAAAATCACATTACATGAGTAAAATACTGTTCTAAAAAAAATCAGAAGAACTTGACGGAAAGGGTTTTGCCATGAAGATGGGTTAACGGTATGATCGATTGCCGTCAACTCAGGAACTTGATGGCAAGGATGTTTCCGTCAACTTCCTGTCTGCAGAAAGTGCAGACTGAAAATCAAAAGACAGAGAATTTGGGGGTCCAGGACACGAGATGAAAATCCATAAAAATCCTAAAACTCTAGGTGATAGGTTTAAGGATGAAACTCCTAAGTTACTTGACTCTTTAAAACTCCCTGAAGATTGGATTTGGGTGATGAATACCTCCTCAGCCAAGCCAAAGAGGTACACTTCCCCGATTTGATTCGACCTCCATGCTGTTACAGACGATCTCCCGGCGTTAGGAGAGCTTCTCCACATTCAGAAGAGCCTCCCCCTTACAGGAGAACATTGTTGCAGCCTTTGGTTCGCCAGATCAACCCTCTCAAACTCTCTCTTTTTCGCTCCCCGAAACCCAAAAGCCCTAGCTGAGCCAAAGTCCCCTCTTTGCAGAGATGACCTAGCTTTATAGGTGATTGGGGTTGTAGGTAACCTAGGAAAGAAGAGTCTTGATCATTGTAGGGTTTCCATATCTGCCTCTCGGAGAAATTGGAATGGTTTCAGATCCAGAATCCTAAATGCAGCCGGAGAAGTTAACGGCCACATTATTGTCGTCAACAAGAAATAAACATCAATCGATGTTGACGTCTAGATCCTCTGGCCAGACTGTAAACGACACATATATTGCCGTCAACTAGCTCTTAACGTCAATTGATGTTCATGTTAAGAAGAATTTTTGGCAGAAAAATTAAAATAAAAATAAAATAAAAACATAACAACAACCATACAATGTACAGAAAACTAGGGCCTTACAGGTAAGCACAGAAGGCGTCGTACTGCACAACTTGCCACGTATGCACAAACCATGCAAACCCGGCATTCTCAGTCACGACGCAAGCCAATGCACCTCTTACAACCCTTAAATGCTCGAAATGATAACATACAATATTCACATAATTCCACACAGGCCTACAGCCCTTGGAAGCCAGAAGGCGACGGGGCGATCTGTCGCCTTCAAATGCGACGCCTTGATACAACGCATTCTAAAATGAAGACGCGATGGGTTGGGCTGTCACGTTCAGAACGTGACACCCGAGGTCATTTTCTTCACAGGAAGAGCCCCACATCTGGGGTTCCACCTCCGGAAACCCCACAAAACCCACACAAACACCAGTATAAACCATGGATAACCAGTTTAACAGTTACACTAGCATGCCATCTATTGTTTACTATTCGTTTCATGAATCAAACATGCTAAACACACCATCCATAATGAGAAACATAGCAGAATCTCCCTACCTATGCAAAGTACATGAAGAACAACCACGAATCGACATTTCCCATGCTCCTTGCAACTTCCTCGCGTCGAGAGCACGCCGAACAATGCGCTAGACACCTGAATCGCCCAAAAACCCACAGTAAAACCCTCTTTTGGCCGAACAGAGCTTCCTCTGCTCTGTTTGGCTGACCCACAGCTCTTAACCCTACACAGTTAAGAACGCGACGCACCTAGCTGTCACGATAAGAATGCGACGGTCAAGGCCGTCAACTTCTCACCGCTGACGCCAGTCGGCTACCCTATGTAGACATTTTTTTTCTCACCACCCGCCTATGTTGGCTCCTTGAGGTGTATGCTGGCTGGCTGGTTTGTCCGGTCCTCCTTCTTTTCGGTGTCATTTGACCGAGTTGACAATCCGGAAGAAGGGAAGAAGAACCAAGAGACCACTATGAAAGTGAAAGGGAGGTGATCGCCAAGGCCTTACCTATGCCCAAGGAGGTGTTCTGATCGCGCTGATGATGCTGCCTCGTGAGCGGTTGATGGTAGGACGCCGACTTTCTTCCCTTTGACCGGCCAAAGAGAAGAATCTCCACGGTGTTGCCGAAGGTTTTCGTGCAAACAAAAGGACTCTATAAGACTCTAATGCAGTGTAGTAAATACTTAAGAGTAAAAGAAAATGACCCAAAAGGTGAGCCCCGTACAGGTTACGGGCTTGAGAAGAGGGGTGGCCAAATGCTATGACCACCCTTCTTCCCTCCATTTTTGGTTTGGAAAACTCATTTTAGGTGTGTGGGAGTGTGCACTACGTGCTTTGTGAGTGTGTGTATGAAGTGACTAGCATGCAAAACTAAAGGACAAAAGAGAAGGAAGAAAGAAGAAGAGGGAGATGATCCTCGTTGATGGCTGTTGTGGCTACTTGGTGGACTCCTCTAGCTCGTGGTGAAGCCTTTTGGATGCTCCAAATGGCTAGAGACAGAAAGCAAGGGAAAAGGTGGAAGTTCTCAAGGTGTAGTCCTTTCTCTCTCTTCTCTTAAAGCACTAAAGCTTAGCTTGTCCATCATCTCCCCCCCCCCCCCCCCCCCCACAAGGCCAAGGAGCTCCATATATAGATAGTGGGGGTGGAGCTTGGGAGCATAGGATGCTCAAGTGTGATAAAACACACTTGCACAAGTGGCAATCCATGTACAAAGTGAAGGCCAATGAGGAGAGGCCTCATAGGACTTTTACTAGGTCAATGGAGTGCAAAGGTGGCCCATTTGCCCATTGGGAACGGTCCCATGCATGGCATGGCCGAGGTAGGGGCAGAGGTGGGCGAGATACCCAGATAGTTCCGTGGAACAGGTAAACCCAAGTTGACGTCAATCGATCCCGCCGTCAACTTCATGCAGACGCCACACTATGTTGACGTCAACCGGCGTTAACGTCAAGGGGTCATGCCGTCAACATGGGGTAAACGACAATCGATGTTGACATCTACATGAGATCCAAGGTGAGTCAACAAGGAGTCAAACAAGGCTTAATAGGCCATTGACCAATGTGTGGATGGGTCAAATCTCACGTCTACAAATGCCCCTCCGAGACATCCGATCTTGCAAGGGAATGGAGTGGACTGATAGATTGGTGTCTCGGTAAACAAAAGACACAGAGATTGGATAACAGGCCATCCTCGAGGATAGGAATTCTAGCAAGCCACACGAATGGGTTAGGATAGAAGCAAACAATGAGTCAACTGAGAGACAAATGTGTGGAGAGGGGTGATCTACCCGTGTAATTATAACTGCAACTCAATGGTAGGGTTCTCGGCATTGCCAAGTAGGACTTTGATTGGTTTCTGGTGTTGTCCTAGTCAAAGGAGTCAGAATAAGTCCGTCGGGACTCGCTGATATAATCAGGACGTTTGTCTAATCAAGGGGTTGTGAAGACAAAAGGGATTGATTGTACTCTCAAAGGGACCATTGTAGATTCTAACAGGAATCATTGTTTGAAAGGCTGGAAATCCAGAGTTAAGCTCATGGCTGGAGAAAGGTTCAAGTGAACTCAGTAAGACTGGTTGACTGAAATGATAGCTCAGTGATATACTCAGTGGGACTGTTTGGGAAACAAAGGTCCAACCTCAGCTTGATAAGCAAGAAGGCAAGATGTCGATTTGGTTGGCCACTTGAGTTGGGTGCCACAGTGATGATTGAGGAAAATCTCCATTTTTCTTTTGTGATTTTTGAGTTAGTAAGGGAATGTTAGCAGTGAAAGCCTAAATGCATGTTGGTGTGGATTCCTATCTAAAATGCAAGTTAGAACTAGAGGAATCTTCTAAGGCCAAACAAATAACTGAGAGATCGCAAACCCATCATGTTTTTGGTGAAGGGGAACTCTAGGTTCACGGTCGCCAAGTTATTTGCCTCTGGTGACTAAACCTATGTTAGACATGCCTGTACAACACTCAAGGTCGCATGAGTGTCTTTGGATCTAGAGCATCATCTGTTCTTAAATATCCTACAAAAGAGCTGGAAACACAAGATGAGAGATAATGCCAAAGTAATGATAAAGCTTTGAAGATTCGCCAAAGTTAATGGCACAATCAATTGCCGTTGACGTACAATTGATGTACATTTGACATACAGTTGACGTCCATTTGACGTCCAGTGCGTGTGTCGTCTACCGAAGTAAACGTCCAGCTATGTTGATGTCAATAGTGCACCAACGTCAAACGATGTTGACATTAACCTGCCTATGGATAAAACTGAAAAAATCACAGTTGAGAGGCCATTAGGACCCTTCCTTATTCAACCTTCATCCTCCCCTGCTCATTTTCAAACTAGAAGCCCTTTGGACGACCTACAACAGCTTTCATGGCTTCTTCATTGACCAGAACATCAACAGACATGAACCTCGGCATACTAAGCGAGTTCCAGGCCACCTGAGCACCCGGTTAGCCAACGGGAAGGTATGTATCATCTGTTAATGCTCCTTTTCTTGCTGAAAATGCCCCAAACCTCTCTTATGGCACCTTCATGAACGTATAGGATGTTCCCGCCTTCCCAAGTCAGGGCTAGATATGAGCCTTATCCTAGCTAATCAACCTTGTAAATGCCCTAACAATAGATATGAGAAGCTACATCGGGATGTGGAACTTGAGCTTCATGGTTGTTCTTGCCAAGAACATGAAGGACATGTGGTGGGGATGTGATGCACTGGGGGCACTAGTGGAGCAGTGGCATCCACACATGCACACATTCATGTTCCATGAATTTGAGGCCACCATGCTGCTAGAAGAGGTGGAGTTGTTCTTGGGGTGGAAGCACTGCCTTGAATACGATGTGTTGACCCCTCTTCCCCTATGGTAAGAGATTCTGGCAGACATTGTGCAGGACAAGAAAGAGGTGCTACAGATGACAAACAGGGATGGGATCTTCTTGGACCGACTGGCCTAGTGGTTGATCCAACACGTGAAGGAGATTGGCGGTGAGAGGGCGACGCGTGGACTGATACTCTGCCTCATTGGTGTGTTTATGTTCCCTAAGTGTGGTCATTTTCTTTTGTATGAGCATGTGGGAATCCTCTCTCTCATGCCATTTTGACATCATATCGAGCAAATTTCATGTTACACAGCAATGCCTCGAAGTGGCTCTCTTCAATTAACCTCTTGAGTGATTTTCCTATTTTTTTGGATTTTACTAGGATTTTTAGGAATTTTTCGAAGGGGTCTAAAGGGGTCTGTTGAATTAAGTGATTCGCGTCTGATACAGTGGATGCCTTTCAAGGTGTTTGATCCAAGGCGGGTAAAGCCGTCGCGTATCACACTTCCTTTTCCGACACTTACCCTATTTTGATTCGCATCCACTATAGCTGCCACGATTAAAAGTTTCCATTTTTGAATTATGGCAATTTCCAAAATCATTTTGAAAAGATTTTTTTGCTAAATAGAATTGTGTCCACTATGTCGGACGCGTTTCTAACCTTCCTTTGAAGAAGATCGATTTCCATTAGATGAACGATTCTGTTATGATACACGTCTGCTTTGGCAGACGCGATTCATTATTTCCATTTTGGATATTTGGCAAAGAATCGGTGTAAATCAGAAGGTTTAGAAATGCGGCGCACATGTCGAATGCGATTCTAAAGAAGGCTATAATCGATGTTTGGCAACGCTTAATCGGAGAAAGTGAATCTTGGAAACCGCGGCGCTTAAGTCGGACGCGATTCATCAGATAGGCGTCCACTGTACCGGATGCGATTTAAGCAATTTTTCTCTATAAATAGACCCCCGAGGCCATTGTTTTGAGCATCACCCCCACAATACACCAAAGCCCTATCGGATTGGAGTCTCAGCTGCGAACCAAGGAGGAGCACCCCTCACTCCAAGCCATTCCACATGCTCAATTTGTGGAGTTCGGAGCCTATGTTCCTCTCATGCGCATTGGAGCGAGGCGAGAGGAGCATTTCTTCCACGTCATCCAATACAACCACAGCGGCCCACATCGTCATTTCACTCTTCTCCCTTCACTTTTATTTCTTTTATTTGCATTCATCACACTACACTATTCACACAACACATCATTTTATTCCTTTCCCACTTTTTTTAGGGGTTTAACACTACTCCACGAGGTGTGTTAGCGCCCATTTAATGCATTTTACTTCATTTTCTTTGAGCATTTTACTACACCTCCAAGTCTAATCAAAACTTTCACTTGTTTGCTTGTTGTCTCTTTTGCAAGGTAACCCATTTGGAGCTAAATCTCCTTTGCCGGCCGGCCGGTAGAAGGAGTAAGAAGAGCCCGCACATACTCTGTCGTGATCTTTGGGTGAAGGTAGGTACTCCACTTTTCCTCTTCGCCTATTTCCTTCAACACCCTCATATGTCTGGCGATCACACTCCATTTTGTGCACACACGCACATTTTTTATTCCATTCCACATCTTTTCGCCACTTCTTTTCATTATCATAATTATCATATAATTTTTTTTCTTTTTTAAATCATCTCTTTGTGGGGTGTGTTTTGAAAAAAACACGTCTACAAATTGGCGATCATGGTGGGACCCTTTTCATTTTAGTTCCGGTTACCTTCCTTCGGCACCCACATGTTCCCCTCCTTCGACACCCACGTGTGTCTCTCCCTTCGTACCCCACGCGGTACACCCTCCTCTTTCCGCACCCCACGCGGTGCCCTTAAGATTTCCCATCGCCATTACCAAGTTGTAGTTGTGTTATTTTCTCTACACTTCTTCATAGAATTTGATTTTTTAAAAAAAAATAAAAAAATCATCACCATCTTGTTCCCCTCCCCACTTACTTGCCTTTACTCGAAGAAAGCATCTTCATTTAGCTCTGACTTTATCTTATTTGATTGGTTGAAAGCATGATGAACTGATTTTTATTATTTTCGGATTGCTTGTTGATTCGCGTCGCCTACAGGCGACGCAATTTGTTGAGTTGTTGTGCGGCGGACATATCTGACGCGTTTCTTTGACAGATTCTAGAGGGAGTCGCCGCGGCACTTATAGCTTCTGCGAGCTGTCAGATACGCGGCCGACTGAACGGATGCGATTTATCTGAAGCGCGTCCACTGTACTGGATGCGATTCAGTTTGTAACAGAGGGCTCGGTTTTCTACCATTCTGCATTGTGCATTGCTTACAGGGCATACCTTCGGCCGAGGGACCTCCTTCCCTCCTGTTTCTAGGATCCACACACCTCTCTCGGTGAGGGCTATCTCCCCATTAGGCATTCCATCTCATTGGGCTAGAGAATCCTCAATGGGACCTCCGTAAGTCTTCGTACCTCGTGGATTCCCTCACGGTGGACTGAGCAGGTTGTACCACCCCGGAGACCCGTGATAGAGCACCTGTTGTGTGTGAGAGGGAGTTTGCTTAGTGGGCCCGAAGTTCTCATCCTACCCACTTAGGCCCATACCCAATTGGAGTGACACATTGCAATTAAAATCCACCTTGAACTTTATTGAACATTTAATTGGATGTAAGCATCCCCAAGTCTTTGATTAAAAGTCATTAACTTCTTCTCTCAAACTTCTTTGAGTAGTTGTTTGGTAATTACTTATTAATCAAACTTGATTGTTAATAGTTTATGCAGCTTCGTTCAGACCAATCTCTCCCAATGGCCGAATACGAAGACATGGGTTATCATGAGAATGCATATGATGAGGTGTATGACTCCAACCAACAACTTGCACAAATCAATAACCAACCCCACATGGATCCGTCCACTTCGCATGTTCATGCGGCGGATTCACAACTTCCCCAACTCTCTCTGAGGCATGCCACTGCAAATGCCTCTACCTCTATCAATTTGTCCCAACTTGTGGACCTTCTCCAAAATATTCAAGCCTCCCAACTCCAGGAGGTTGAAGCTTCCCTCAAGGGGAAGTCCATCCCCGCACCCATTCACACTCTCCACCCGAACACGGGTGTTTATACTGAACCCGCTCGCGACCCGATGGTCCGAGCCTCCCTTGCCCCCACGCGGGCCAATTTCGTTATTCATTCTCACCCCCACAGTCCTACTGGGGGGCCTTCTTATGTCCATCCAAGCCTCAACGTGGCAAGGCCCATGTACCTTCCTCGGGCCCCGGCCCATACTTCCGTACTCGCTGGCGCCCATCCCCTTCACTATTCTACCCAGGTGAGCGTACCCCACCACCTTTCTTCTGGGGTACCCCACAAACCGTCTTCCGATCAACTCACCCAAGCCCTCCTGGCGAAGGTGAGTCGTTTGGAATAGGACTTGAAAAGGGTGTCCGCACCCAAAGATTCATTTCAACTGTCTCTCCCTTCCATGCTAGTTTTCCACCTCCCCCCTTCTGAATTGCCGGTCTACCACCGTTACAACGGCACTGGCAATCCATTCATACATATCAAGGAAGTCATGTAAAAATCCTCATTCTGGTAGAATGATAGTCGTGCCCTTGCTTTCCTTTTCCGCCAGTCTTGGGACAGGCCCGCCCTTGAGTGGTTCTATTCTCTAGAGCCCTCGAACGCTGAAGCTTTTGAGGCAGTACAGAAGAAGTTTTTGCAAAGGTACAGAGACAGGGTTGGTCCAGCCTTATCCATTACTGATCTTATGGCTGAGAGGATGAGGACAGATGTAAACTTCATGCATTATGCTGATAGATGGAGGGCATTGGCTGAGCGGTTGAGCGACCCACTATCCGAATCTAAGCATGTGAAGATGATTACGACAAATTCCATGCCGCAGTTCAGGCACATTTTGGCTATGAACAAGCTGACTACCATGGAGGAGTTGTATGAGAGAGCTGATATATCCAGACCCAATTGAAGGACTCTCCTATCATGGCCATGTTTGAGCCGAAGGTCCAGACCTTCTAGAAGAACAATGGTGCTCCCCCTACTGGCGGTCCCACAACTGAGGGGGTTATGCAGAATGAGCAGGTGAGTGCTATGGGCAACCTAGTCCTTCCACCTACCTCCCCAACAACAACACCAAATCCCAACAGCCCCAATAGCCGACCTCCAAGCCGAACAACCCTCCAATGTTCAGGTCACCACCTCAGCAGCCCCAACATCCTCAACAGCCTCAGCAATCCCAGCAGCCCCAGTACCAACAGCCTCCCACCAACCAATATTATCATCAACCCCAACCTCCACAGTATCGCCAGCCTCAGCAGCCCTAGTACTGCCAACCTGCCCCTCCTCAGTACCAACAACAGCAACCGCCTCCTCCTCCTCCCCAATACAACCAAGTCCCTCCTTCAGGCACCTATGAGCCTCAACAACCCAGACGTCCCCCTGGTCCAAGCAGAACCCATTACCCCCCATTGTCAGAGACCCTACCAGACATCTTTAATGCCCTCATGGCCGCCGACGCACTCACCTTGCCAAGGGAAAGGCTACAATGGCCTTCCAATGTTGATACCTCCCGCTATTGTGCATTCCACCAGGGACCGGGCCACACCTTGGAGGCATGTTTCCACTTCAATGATTATATCTATGACCTGAACGATAATGAAGGCATAGATTGGAAAGAAATGAGAAAATACATAGCAGAGATGAAAGCGAGGAGGCCACCCAGGCAGGACCAGCAGCAACAGTAGCTTCAGGCACCCCAGCAGCAACCCAATATGGGCATCATCCAGAACCCTCTCCCAGAGCATCAAGCTCCAAATCAACAAGTGAACACCTTCACGGCGTCTCCCAGCAGTGAATGAACACCCGACCGGCCGATGGAAGTATCCGCCGCATCCACCTCCCAATCCTCTTTGACCTTACCCCCCTTCATCCGCACACCTACCCCTGCCAACCCACTACCCTCCTTTCTACGCATCCCTACCCATCGTCTCACACCATCTAGCCAACCATCTAACCCGCCACTCATCCGCCAACCCCCCATCACCACAATGCCACCACCTCCCAACACACAAGCCCCCTTCCTACGCAACCCCTCCACCAAACCGCCCATCTCCTACCACCGCTTCCCTGCAACCACCGACATCCAACCCACCTCTCCTCCGCACACCATCAACCGCACCCCTTATTACCCCCAATCACCAAGCCCCCTTTCTCCATACCTCCACTCCACCCCCGAGTGCGGCAAGTATCCAACTGCCACACCAATTTTTACCCACCAGCCTTCCACCTCTTCTCCACCTTCCGTTCCGCCGGCCGCGGCAACCACAGCGGGAGAAAGTTCAGAAGAAACAATGGTGCTTCGGAGTGGGCGCATGTTCAATAGAATCTTCCCCCAGCAGCAGGAACAGGTATCAGTGCCCCAAGAAGAGGAAACACCAGTAGAGGAGTCCATACCAGGGACTCAGTATGATCTACTAAAGCACCTGGACATGACTCCAGCCACATTAAATTTCTGTGGAGTAGCCTTACAGTTGGTCCGACCCTCTGGTATCACTGTCACGGCTTACGATAACACTAGTAGGCCGCCAAAAGGGGTCATTGCTTTGAAGGTAGGATTAGGTCCGTCGGTCACGGAAATGGATTTCCACATTCTAGACATGGACCCGAGCTTCCGTATGATCCTGGGTAGGCCTTTCATTCAGGCACTTGGCACTGTTATATCAATTGTCCATCAATGCCTCAAATTTCCTTACAAGGGGCGAGTCGTCAAGGTTGCCAGCAAGCCTGCTATTGTGGAAGTGGACGCCATGACTGATAATTCAGTCCCTTCCATCTGGCCAAGCAATCAGCCACTGATGTCTGTACTAGACACACAAAGCATGTATCCAGGCCCGATCAGGTCATCTGTTAATGCTGCTGAAAGGAGCAAGATCATCACCAAGAAGGGCTAGCACATTATGATGCGGATGGGGTACCATCCAGGCAAAGGGCTGGGAGCACAGCTGCAGGGCAGGACAGAGGCCGTGAAAGACAGCAAGATGAGACCCAAGGCAGGATTGGGGTACAGGCCAGGCAGGGCAAAGCACCAACTAGGGCAGCCGCTCACATGGACCTTGTACGAACATTTCAAGAGAGGACCGCTGCAACTAGGAAGTGAACAGACGTCCACCATTACTGTTGAACTTGTTCGTCGTTCACCCTTAGCCATATATAGAGTAGTAGACAGTCACAGGCCACCCAAACAGGTGAAGCGGGTTGAGTCCGAGCCAGAATAGAGTCGATGGTTTGACATGAGTGATGTCGCTGCATCCCTGGACCAACTCTTCACGACGATAGACACCGAGCAGCTAGTAGTAGCCACCAGCAGGCAGCAGGCAGCCGAAGCAAAACGGAGCACACAAGTTGAAGAAGCCACATCAGCGACCAGGCTCAGGGCGGGCCTCTCTTTCGGGCATCGCGCCCACTTCCCTTTCCCCTCTCGGCACCGCGCCCACTTTAGTTTCCTCTCCGGACAATGCGCCCACTTCCTCCCTTTCTCTAGGCAATGCGCCTACTCCGCTCTCTTCTCTGGGCAACGTGCTCACTCTCCCCCTTTCTCTAGGCAATGCGCCTACTCCCCTCTCTCCCCCGGGCAACGCGCCCGACCTTCCTCTCCAACCAGGCTATGCGCCTACTCATCTCTCCCCTACGGGCAATGCGTTCGACCTCCCTCTCTCACTAGGCAACGTGCCTACTCCCCTTTCTTCTCAGGGCAACGCGCCCGACCTCCCTCTCCCACTAGGCAACGTGCCTACTCTCCTCTTCTCTTCGGGCAATGCGCCCACCTTCCTCTCTTCTCGAGGCATCACGCCTTCTCTCTGGCAGGCCACCGTGTGGCCCTTGTTTTTTTTTTCTGAGCATCCCCCGGGCACCGATGCCCCACTTGGAAATCTCCCTTCACTCTCACAAACAGGCGCTTACCCTCCCACTCCCTCACTCTGATCTCTCTTCTCTTGAGCTTGTGCTTGTCTCTCACTTGTCTGGATTGGCGATCTCACCTCTCCCTCTCCCTCTATGCATGCTAAGCACCGAGGGGGCCCCGCAATGGCTGATTCCGTTGTCTCCATCGAGGAGACTTCTTTCCTTGCCCCCGAGTGTGCCCCAACCTGCGGGCCACCTCTCTTCGGTCCCATGACCGACCTCTTGCGTCCCTCCACACAGAAACCTCCACTCCCCTCCGCGCAGGGGACTTTTACTACTTTCCCTCCTCCTCCTCCTTCCCCCACATTGGGAAATTCTTTTACTACTTTCACTTCCTCTCCATCTTCCCCCACGTGGGATTCTTTTACTGCTTTTCCTACTCCTCCACCCCCTGCTGTAGATTCCAGTAGTTGTAGTGAGAGTCTAGGCCAGGGTAGTAATAAGCTAGGGGTAGTATCTGAGAATAAATCAAAGGGTAGGAGGGTTCCACACCGATTCCTCGCTGATCTAGCCTGTAGATGCAAGGCATGTCTAGCAATCCCTGAATTTATAGAGGAGCCTTTGCACTTGCCAGAAATAGAATATGAGCAGTCGATGTGCTTGATTGATGATAGGTTCGGAGTCTATGAGATCATGGATGATGACGACCCAATTGAGGAAGGTGATGAAGAGTTTGAGAACGAGGCTGATGCGTTCGCAAGTGGATTGAAAAGATTTGACGAGCCGTCAGCTGCCGTAGAGGAAGTCACTAAGGAAATTAATTTGGGAACCGAGGAAAACCCTAGGACCGTCCTCATAAGCAGTAATTTGTCACCAACTGAAGAGGAGGCAATCATCGAGGTTCTCAAGGAGTACAAGGACATGTTCGCATGGAGCTACGAGGATATGCCTGGCTTGGACACCGCGCTAGTTGAACACCGTCTTACACTTAAGCCGGGGTCCATTGCCATTAAGCAGCGGTTGAGGCGTTTCCACCCCCAGATGGCTTTGAAAATGAAGGAAGAAGTCGATAAGCTCCACAAAGCCAGATTTATTAGAGTCGTATTATATCCAAATTGGGTGGCGAACATTGTCCCGGTTATGAAAAAGGATGGAAGAGTAAGAATATGTATCAATTTCCAAGACCTCAACCGTGCGTGTCCAAAAGATGATTTCCCATTGCCTCACCTTGATGTGCTCATAGATAATACGGCTAGGTTGGAAACCCTCTCCTTTATGGATGGCTTCTCAGGGTACAATCAGATCAAGCTGGCTAAGGAAGACCAGAAGAAGGCCTCGTTCACTACACCTTAGGGCACTTAATGCTATGTGGTCATGCCGTTTGGACTTGAGAATGATAGAGCTACTTACCAAAAGGCTATGATGGCTATCTTTCATGACATGATCATATTTTCATTGAGGTGTATGTGGATGACCTGGTGGTGAAGTCGAAGACTATGGCTGAGCATCCTGGGGTTCTAACTAAGGTCTTGCAGAGGTCAAGAGAATACCAATTAAAAATGAACCCCAAGAAGTGTGTATTTGGTGTCTCATCGGGCAAGCTTCTAGGTTTCATTGTGAGCAAGAGGGGTATAGAAATAAATCCCAATAAGGCGAAGGCGATAAGAGAGATGCCCCCTCCCAATAATTTGAAAGAAGTTTGAGGATTAATCGGGAGGCTACAGTTTATTTGCCGGTTCGTCTCCCAACATTCGCAGAGGTGTAAGCCCTTCTACGACCTCACCAAGCTGGGAGTCGAATTCAAGTGGGATGAGATGTGTCAGGCGGCTTTTGACGGACTTAAGGAATACCTAGCTAATCCCCCTGTCCTAAGGCCACCGACTCAAGGAAAACCTCTTATTCTCTATGTATCTGTCCTAGAAGACTCGGTAGGAGCTGTCCTTGCACAAGTGGATGAAAAAGGCAAGGAAAGGGCAGCATACTACCTGTCTAAACTTCTCAACCCTTGCGAGCAGAGGTACACCGCAATGGAGAAGACATGTGCCGCACTCGTATGGGTAGTGGAGAAATTGAAGCACTACTTTCTTGCTCACGAGGTCCATCTCATAGCCCGCATGAATCCTATAAAATTCCTCCTCGAAAAAATTTGTCCTTACTGATAGGCTAGCACGTTGGCAAAGCTTCCTTTCCCATTTCGAAATCACCTACATCCAACAGAAATCTATCAAAGGCTATGCCATAGAAGAACATATCGCTCATTACCCTATTCCACGATTTGATCATGTTCAATCAGAGTTTCCAGATGAGGAATTAATGTCCCTTAGCCAATCTGATCCTATGTGGACACTGTATTTTGATGGAGCTCTGAATTCTCAAGGAAAGGGTATCGGGATTACTCTACTATCACCTGAGGGTGTCACCTTCCCACGGGCCTATAAACTGGATTTTCCTGCCACAAACAACATAGCTGAATATGAAGCTTTGTTGGCGGGTCTTGAGTATGCCCATTTCTATGGTGCCACCCATCTGCGGATTGTAGGTGATAGTCAACTGGTCCTGCGCCAAGTGCTCCCCAAATATCACACCCGGGATCCTAAGCTCAAGCCATACCAAGAACTTGCCTCAGCTTATGCCAAGCTATTCTCCAAACTTATCTTTGTCCACATCCCTCGTCATAAGAATCTTCTAGCAGACGCTCTTGCCACCATTGGCGCAACCATGAATATGAATTATCTCGAGGATTTTGACAACATTCAGATTGAGCGCCGCCAAGTTCCCGTCATTCTAGATCCTACCTTCCTCTGGGTTAAGGATGAGTTATTGAGAAATGCAGAAAGGAAGAGCAAAACTGAGATCATGTTAATGGAGCTAGAAAAGGAATTGGAGGACGAGGAGAAGCTGTGGTTTTATGAGATAGCTACTGAGATAGCTAGGTATTGCAAGAATCAATCGTACCCCGAGGAAGCCACAGCTGATGAGAAGAAATCCATAAGGAGATTGTCCCAGAAGTACACCCTGGTTGGAAATACACTCTATAGAAGGGGACTCACTGGAGTAATACTCAGATGTTTGGACGATGATGAAGTATGGAAGGTTGTTGAGGAGGCTCATTCGGGTGTGTATGGTGGCCATGTGAACAGCCAAATGCTTGCCAAGAAGATCCTTAGGCAAGGCTTTTACTAGCCTACTCTACAGGAGGACTGCTCTATCTTTGTCCGTCGGTGTGTCAAGTGCCAATTGCACGCCGACAAAATCCACTCTCCATCCTCTACACTCCACCCAATATCCTCCCCATGGCCTTTCTCTATGTGGGCTTTCGACATCATTGGTCCCCTTGGTGATTCCAACTCCCAGAACAAAACAAAGTCATACATCCTCACTGCAACAGAGTATTTCACCAAGTCGGCGGAAGCGAAGCATATGCGGAAATCAAGGCAACAACCATCTGCAAGTTCATCATGAGGAACATCATCACCAGATTTGGCATTCCAAGCACCATCATCACTGACAATGGACCTCAGTTTATCTCTCAAGTACTGCGTGACCTCTGCAACAAGTATAAAATTGCATTGCATCATTCATCACCATATTATCCACAAGGCAACGGCCAAGCAGAGGTCTCAAACAAAACTCTAATCAAAATTGTTAAGAAAACCTGTGAGGCTAATAAATTCTCGGATTGGCCAGAGAAGCTCGTAGAAGCTCTATGGGCCTACCGCACTTTAATCCGTACTCCCACGGGGCAGACACCATTCGCCCTCACTTATGGAATGGAGGCTGTAGTACCATATGAGATTCTTATTCCCTCATTAAGGATCCAACTTGACAAGGACTTGTCAATCGACGAGCGGCGTGAATCGCTCCTAGCACAACTGGAACTCCTAGATGAGAAGCGTCTGGTCGCCGCAGAACACACGAGAGCGTATAAAAATAAGCTTACTCGTTTTCACCAAAAGAAAGTTATTGAGAGAAAATTCAAAGTCGGTGAAATGGTAGTAAAAAGAATCTTTATAAAACCTGGTGGTCTCCATTCTAAACTCCAACCAAACTGGGAAGGGTCGTACGTAGTTAAAGAAGCATATCCAGGTAACGCGTACAGGCTAGTGAATGCGGAGGGTGAGGAGCTCTCTCACCCTTGGAATGGGCTACATCACAAAAAGTACTACCCCTAGTTAGGTGTTTGGATTTGCATGGTGCACGGTCCCTAAAATAAAAAGCTATCATTTTTAATTCATTTCCTATTCTGGGTGAGTTAGGCTGAGGTGCCGACACCCACACACTTACACGCCCACCCCTGGGAAGCTAGATGCACGAAATCTAAGGAAAATCAATGCCAAACCATGAGTCTAGAACATTACCCATCTCTTTCCTACTCGGTCCGCCAATAAAAAAGGGAAACCTAAGGAATCGACCTTTGAATCTGTTCGAAGCTTAAGCGGGTGTAGGTCAAGGCATAATAAGGGGAAAAAAGAAAAGTCAATGGAAATCCAAATCAAAAGAGCCAAAACGAGGCAAATCAAATGCATAAAAGCACATCAAGAGCAGTAAAGTCCCCGCAGAGATCCAAATGGACATGGTCGTAAGCGTGCCAAAACCCCACAAGCCAAAAAGAACTGAACCTTGCTGAGTGTAAGGGTAGAGGAACGAGCATCTCCCCGGTCGCCCAGACCACTGGCAAACTTCCTAAACACTTCTTCCCTTCTTCCCCACGGGTATGTGTTAGGGTCAAGGCAAGGCAACAATTAACTAAAGAGGACGTCGCCGAAAGCCACCTCGGGTGAAGGCACCCCTCAAGCACGTCCAACCTCAGTTTGGCACACCCAAGACTTATTAATGAATTCTCAATGATGGCCGAGTAATTGAAGGATCCAAACACCACACATCTTTTTAGAAGTGACTATGCCGGGTTGCGGCCCTCATTTCAAAATCCAAAAAAAATAGAACATTTCAAAATTCAAAAAAAATTGAATACTCCAAAATCCAAAAAAAAAATCGAATATTCCAAAATCCAAAAATTTTGAATATTCCAAAATCTAAAAAAAATGAATACTTCAAAATCCAGAAAAAAAAATTGAATATTTTCAAAAAAAAAATCACATATGCCAAAACTCCAAAAAAAAATTGAATATCTCAAAATAAAAAAAAAAATCATTTGCCTGAATGCATTGAGTGTGTGTTCATCTTTTAATTTTCCTACTAGCATCTTCTTGCTTGCATGTTGCATTTTAATTGTGTCGTCTCTTTATTTTCCGCCTTATTTAATAAAAGGCTCAGCCCTTTGACAAGATCATGAAGCCTAATTCACCTAATGAGCAAGGAGCTGAGCTAGGACAGACATTTAACTTGTTTGTTCAGATGTTTTTCTGGCACAGAAAGAAGAAAGGCAAACATGCATATGTCATATATCATAGCCAAAAGGGGGGCCAACCCCAAGTACATCATGAAGTACCCACTGGGTACACATCATCAACAAAAAGAAGGAAAAGGAAGAACATGATAGGTGGCCTATCTCTCGCCACCGCTCTCTGCCGACCGATGCTATCGGCTACTCTCGACCTCTCCAGGGTCTGCTGTCGAACGCGGAGCTGGAGGCCTCATGGAGGCATGAGAACCGGTAGAGCCATGGGCGGCGCGTCCCTCCTCGACATTCCTCTGGTACTGAGAAGACGTCGCTATATAGTTCACGGAGTAGGCACTGTCTCGCCCCTCCCTCACGGAGCACTCGCGCCTATGTCGATACCAGTCCTCCGCCTCTCTCAGCAGGCGCTCGGAGACTCCCAGCTCGTACGTGCCTCCACGGCCTGCTGCGTCAGCCGCTCCTGCTCCTGGTCCCAACGACCGTGCTCCTGCTCCCAACGGCTATGCCTCTGCTCACGCTCCGCCTCCCACCGGGCACGCTCCCGCTCACGGTCCCTGCACTCCACGGCAAGCATCACATGTAGCTCCACCACCTCACGGGGCAGGTCCGAGTCCTGTTGGGAGACCTGAGTCCGTAGCTCAGACAGCTGCTGCGATAGCTTGGTCATCTCAGCGCTAGCGCGTGTCTCCCGTGAGAGCGCACTCTGAAGCTCGTCCGACTGCAAGCAAAGCAGACAAAAGTAAGTATAATGCAATTCAATTCTCATGTTTATTTAATTAGTTTACTTACTCGTGCAGTGAGGTCACGCTCTGCCGCCTCCACCCTAGCCACTGCTGCCGCTAGCTGCTTCTGGAGTGAGGATACCTCTGGGTCTGGAGCACTCCTCCTCGTAGAAGCACCGGCTGTGTCGGTGCGCTCCACAGTCATCTGCATTGTGCACTGCATAAATCAGAATCCAAGTTAGATCAAGGTAAGGTAAAATAGCAAAGGTACGATCACCTAAACTTACCAGTGCATCCAGCGCCTCCCGCACCTCAACCAACTGGGCCTCAGTGCTCGCCAACTGGGCCCGCAATGTGTCGATGAGGCCGTCCCGAGCGTCCTGCATCTGCATGCATTTATTAGATCATCATGCATATCATATTCAAAGAAGTCAAGGTTAGAAGTGCATACCCTCACTGGCCTCATGAAGTCTCAGCCCCCGTACTCCTCCTGGAACCGCTGGAGGTATGCGAGGCTGTTGGCAGCGTCCCACACCACCAACTATCCGCCACGCTACCAGTCAACGAACTAGTCGGGGAAGCGTAGGTGCCAATCCACCCGCTTAGCCTTCCCTTGTGTCCTCCACCAAATCCCCTTGGGCTCTGTCTCATCGTACCACCCCTGGTGCAGCCCCTCGGTGCGGGCAGTGAGCTAGAGGTGGAGCGGCTCAATCTCGTTCAAGCAGTGGACCTGAAGGTCACGCCCGAACCGAGGACGACCACTCTCTACCCACGGCTGGCCATCATCACCCATGCCCACGTAGGGCTGCCATACCACCTGCACACATGCATAAGTAAGTCAGTCAGTCACATATCAGTTAAATGCATGGAAAGGAATTGAATAAGTGTGTACTAATAGTGCCGAGAAGTCCCGGATATCTCGACGAAGGGCGTCGAGCTGCAGGGAGAATAGCATTGTGGAGATGACCGGTAGCCACCTTCGTGCAAGGGGCAGTGTGTCGGCATGCACCTCAGTCGCCCTGCCTAGCGGGATGTAGTAGTAGCTCCACACCTGCATACATGCACACACTAATTAGCTTAACTAATAAATTTAAATGCAGGAATTGAAAAAAAGTGCGAAGGCAAAGAACCGTACCTGAAGAAAGGGCGCAAATCCGCCCACCGTCGTCTCCCTCCCCGTGCAACTAGAGAGGTCTGCAAAGGTGTGGGCCAAAAAGGCCGCACCCACGCGTACTGACCGACCCTCTCCAGGTCCTCTAGAATCTCCTAGAAGCGGCAATGAATGTCGTCCCCCTTGGTCGTCAGTAGCATCTTCCCCAAAAAGAGCCCCAAGAACCTTCTCAGGTCCCGGTCCACCCGCTCCTGATCATCGGGGTCCTGGCCGTACACTGCCCTGGCCAGCCTTGCTGCACACTGCACAAACTCCTGCAGCATCTCCTTGCCCCTCTGCCTCACCCCCCTAAGGCCCAGGCTCTCCAATAACTCTACACGGCCGACCATCCTCCAGCCGTCGAGATCGTCCTCACCCTTGGGCTCGAGCCCCAACAGGTCTTGTGTGAACTTCGTATAGTCAGCATAGGTGACCCCTGTCACTGCCTCCCCATCCACCCGAAGTCCCGTAATCCTGGCAACATCCTCTAGGCTGGGCACCATGTGCCCCCATGGGAAGAGGAATGCTTTTCTGACCTGGTCCCATCTCTCTCTCTCAATGCATGTATCAGGGAGTTGTCCACATAAAAGGGCTCAATCTCCAAGATCGGCCCGAACCCCATCTCCTAGACTCTCTCTCTCTATGAATGTTTGGGAGCCCCTGATACGCTGCTAAGACAAGAGGCCACTGGGTCCTTAGCTTCATTATGCCATACACAAGACACACACAAGTCAGCACATTCAAAAAGACCATAACTGTGCAAAATCAGGCCCAATTTCCCCTCCTCGGACAACTTTTTGAATCGCATCCAACACAGTGGCCACGGTTCAATTTTGAACCGTGTACGCTATGTTGGCCAAATTTTATTTTGAAATGGAGTGGCTTTAGCCGCTGCGATTCAGCTGCGTGAACCACGTCGACTGGAGTCGACGCAATTCACCCCTCTTCCTCTCCAGCGCCGAGGGCGCTTCCCACCTTCCTTCCACCTTAAACCAAAAGGGGGTAGGGTCTTGTAACTTACCTAGTCCGGCCATGGGGGAGCTTCCCTTCTGAGGCGACCGCGACGCCATCTCCTCACCTCTTCCCCCATGTCCGCCGCTTCCTCATCCTCTTCCATCGCCGCCGCACCACCTTCTTCCATCGTCGGCGCTGGTTCTTCCTCCATCACCACCGTGAGTTCATCGCCGGCTGCCAGGAGCTTGCCCACCATCGCACTCATTCCTGATGTCTCCATCATGGCCGTTGTCATTGATTCCTCCCTCACCGGCGAAGCCTCGCCTCATCGCCGCTTGGATGTCGCTGCTTTCTTCATCTCCGGTCGAGAGGGGTTAGAGAGAACAAGAGAGTGAGAGAACTGAGAGCTAGAGAGTAAGGGTGAGAAAGAGAGAGCTTGAGGGAGAGAAGGAGGTAAAAAGGAGAGAAAGGAGGCACCCTCGGGTGTTTGTAGCCTCCGGCGAGATTAGAAATCACGTCCACTACAGCTGCCATGAATTTTAACCGCCTATGTTAATTGCATCGGGGGTAGTCGATGCGATTCAGAAGTCATCATTGCCCCGACGCTGACTTTAAGGCGCGTGATTTTTCAAATATTTGAAGTACAATTGAAACGCGTCAGGGAAAAAGGACGCGATTAAAGTGAAAGGCGTCGGCTATGTTGGACGTGGATAAAGAAGATATTCACGGCGTCTGTAGTGGACGTGATTCAAAGGGTCACCTGCGGACCATTCTTTGAGGATAAAATCAAATTGTTTGGATGATACAATCATATAAAAGGGGTAATTTGGCCGTGGTAAGGATGCTATATAAATTTTTATTGAGGAATTAATTACGGTGCTTACAAACAGCCACCTTGGGCCAGAGTTTCCCGAGCTCCCTTACATAAATCATTCAATCATCTTCTACCTCCTCCACATTTGGGACTGGCCTCCTATAGGAGCATACCTTCCAGAGTGCTTTAATTGTGTCCGCCTCCTCGCCATCGTTGTTTGTCCCGATTTCCCGCCTTTTGAATGGCGAGAGGTGAGACGGTCCTTCAAAGTTGCACCGTGAAAGTCCGAGCTGAGGAAGGCAGCAGTGTGGATTATAGAGCACAAACTCGGACGCTCTGTTCAATTGCAGGTCCACACCAAGTGCTAGCCAAGTCCGCAGGTCCCTAGTAAGAAGAGGCACTGGAGCACAAGTAAAGGCGTTCCTGGGCATGCTTCGGAAGTGATCACGCCAATCAGCCCACGTCTTAAGTTGTGGCACCCGGTTAGCCACGCACCCTTCTAAGCCGACTATGTTGTCCAAATGTCGAAGCGAACTCTTGGAGAAGATACGGGATGAGCTAGAGACTTCGTCGCTCAGATCAAACTTAAAATGCAGGTCAGTTCAACAAGTAAGTAATAGCATTGAACCATAAGGAGGCCTACCCAAGCTCGCTGTCATCAGTCCACTGTAGAGGAAGGCTAGCACCTCCGCTCCCAATCTCTCGCCCTCCCAGATGCCGCACACCGCGCTCAGCTGATCCTCCTCCAGGGTGTTGTCAATTGAGGGGAAGAGAAGTGCACCCACCATGCAGATGGCGAACCCTCTCATCACTTTCTCCAGCGTCTCGTTGTCTTCCGCCTTGGTTATTTCTTTCATGGTCCAGGCTGCCAGCTTTTGCAAGTTAATTCCTTTCTTGGTCCTAAGATCTTGGGCTGCCCTTGCATCCATGAAGCCTTCCAGCACAGCCTTGCTCGTGTAGCTTCTCGGCATAATCGCCATCTCATCCTCCTCTCCTTGCTTCATCCGCTTCAAACCTAGCAAGATCTCAACCTCTTCTAGTAGTATAGTGGCCTCAAAAGTCTTGAAGAGGAAGGTATGGGTTTGAGGATGCCACAGTTCAATTAATGCCCCTAGAGCCACCCAATCTAGGTGGATTTTGTGGTATCTCTTGGCATGGACGGCAAGGTTGTTGATTCCCCACGACTTAAGGATATTGGTCATGTCAAGGCTAATGGTGGAGGTAAGCTTTTGAAGCCATGGGAGATGCATGTAGCGTCGATTGCCCAGGAACAGGGGATAGTTCTGTGGCATGGGTAGGTATGTGCATGGATGGTGATGGTTGCATGGGAGTATTAGACAAGTGGAAATGGCCATGAGAGAAGGGCGCATGGTGCATGAGGAGGGCGCATGGGTCATTGGAGAACATGGATCGTCCATGATATTGGAGAGAGGAAGAGAGAAAAAAAAAAAAAAAGAGAGAAATAGAGAACAAGAAGAGCAAGAACATCATGAACACATCATGTCAAGAACACATGAAGAACACATCAAACCATTGCTAGAAATCAAAATCACATACCAATTTAGCTAGAACCAACTTGCAGATGTGTCCCTCCACTTGGCTAAGCCTTTGAAATCCCTCCACTCTTGGCGTCTTGGAGGAGGGAGCATCACCATGCTCCATACTTCAAAGCTTCTTCTCCTTCTTTTCCTTCTCCTCTTGGTCCAACCACTTGAATTCTACACTTTGGAGAGCTTAGATGCTTAAAGAAAGCATGAAGAGGGGTGTTTTATAACCCCTTGGCTCGCATTAGCCTGGAGGCAAGCACCCAAAGGGAGGAAAGATTGAAAACAGGTAAGAAAATTCAGCCTCGGATGGAAGACCTAAATCGCGTCTGACGCAGTGGACACGATTCAAGGCACTCAAATCCGACTTCCATTGCGACAGGTGAAGATAAAACACGTCCGACTAAGTCGACGCGATTCAGGAAGTGAAAGGCGTCCATCATTCCCGCCGTGATTTACAAGCAACTTTATTTTCACATTGTTGCTATATTACTTGTTACTTGTCAATGATGATGAGTCTGTGAGCGCAGGATACGGACCCATTTCTCACCGTGCAATTCATGATCATCCTCAGCAATTGCCATCTCTGGTATTGTATATATTGCATTCTACTATATGGTATACCCTATTAGAGCATATCAAGGACCTTGAGGCTCTGATGAATCTGGAATTCGAGTTCCCCTCCTCCGCCAAAAACGATGACAATTCCAGAGGATTCTTATGACTTGAGGTTAGGCTGTTGCGTTGTAAAAGGACGACGGATTCCATCTGGTTTCTTGACTTCGGCATCGTAACAATATTATCCTTGATTATCTTATATTTTCTTTTGTTTTAATCTTTTTCTTTTAGCCCAACATGCATCATATAGGATTTTGAGTACAATTCCAGAAGATCACTCTCATTTTTAACTGAAGAGAGCCACTTGTTTCCTCATTTCCAATTAACATGAAATATTCCACTCCAAGTCAAGTACTCAGTTCATTGTGTTGTTGTTTGAAGATCATCCCTTGAGAAATTCATTGTCTTGGATTCCTATTTCAGTTCATCTTATTTCCCTAAGATCCACCAGAGGCAGTGGCAGATGCCCTCAAAGGTGAAACCTAATAGATTGCGTCCTTAGGTACTTCCCCGACGCTGGAAGTTGATCTTTCTCCCTTTCGTGCCCACGTGCACACTCCTTCTCCTTCTGTCCAGACTTTGAGTTTTCTCCTGAGATCTTCTACAAACCGCTTCACCTTGAACTGACAAACAACTCTAGTCATGTGTTGTCAGGATGTGTCTCATCACACCTTGACGTCTACTTTTCAGTCACTCCGCTTCTTTTCATTTCATTCACGTCATTCCATTACTTTCATTTCGTGTCACTTCGCTCCATTTCCTTGCAAAGCAGACACCAAGGCGAGGTAGCTGTAGACACGCCATTTTGACATCATATCGCGCAAATTTCATGTTACACCGCAATGCCTCGAAGTGGCTCTCTTCAATTAACCTCTTGAGTGATTTTCCTATTTTTTGGATTTTTCTAGGATTTTTAGGAATTTTTCTAAGGCATCCAAAGGGGTCTGTTGAACTTAAGTGATTCACGTTTGATACAATGGACGCCTTTCAAGGAATTCGATCTGCGGTGGGTAAAGTCGATGAGTATCACACTTCCTTTTCTGGTGCTTACCCTATTTTGATTCGCGTCCACTATAGCCGTCGCGATTAAGAGTTTCCATTTTTGAATTATGGCAATTTCCAAAATCATTTTTAAAAAGATTTTGTTGCTAAATAGAATTGCGTCCACTATGTCGGACGTGTTTCTAACCTTCCTTTGAAGAAGATCGATTTCCCTTAGAAGAATGATTTTGTTCAGATACGCGTCAGCTTTGGCAGACGTGATTCATTGTTTCCATTTTGGATATTTGGCAAAGAATCGGTGTAAATCAGAAGGTTTAGAAATGCGGCGCACATGTCGGACGTGATTCTAAAGAAGGCTATAATTGATGTTTGGCAACGCTTAATCGGAGCAAGTGAATCTTGGAAATCGCGGCGCTTAAGTCGGACGCGATTCATCAGATAGGCGTCCACTGTACCGGATGCGATTTAAGCAATTTTTCCCTATAAATAGACCCCCGAGGCCATTGTTTTGAGCATCACCCCCACAATACGGCGAAGCCCTGTCGAATTGGAGTCTCAACTGCGAACCAAGGAGGAGCACCCCTCACTCCAAGCCATTCCACATACTCAATTTGTGGAGTTCGGAGCCTACGTTCCTCTCACGCACATTGGAGCGAGGCGGGAGGAGCACTTCTTCCACATCATCCAATACAACCATAGTGGCCCACATCGCCATTTTCACTCTTCTCCCTTCACTTTTATTTCTTTTATTTGCATTCATCACACTACACTATTCACATAACACATCATTTTATTCCTTTCCCACTTTTTTTTTAGGGGTTTAACACTACTCCACGAGGTGTGTTAGCGCCCATTTAATGCATTTTACTTCATTTTCTTTGAGCTTTTTACTACACTACCAAGTCTAATCAAAACATTCACTTGTTTGCTTGTTGTCTCTTTTGCAAGGTAACCCATTTGGAGCTAAATCTCCTTTGTCAGCCAGTCGGTGGAAGGAGTAAGAAGAGCCTGCACACACTCTCCCGTGATATTTGGGTGAAGGTAGGTACTCCACTTTTCCTCTTCGCCCATTTTCTTCGACACCCTCGCGTGTCTGGCAATCACACTCCATTTTTGTACACACACGCACGTTTTGTTTTCCTTTCCACCTCTTTTTTGCCACTTCTTTTCATCATCATAATTATGATATAATTTTTTTTTCTTTTTTAAATCATCTCTTTGTGGGGTGTCTTATGAAAAAAACATGTCTGCACTATGGCGTGGGCAATCACTTGCACCCGCAATGTGGGCACATCTCTACAACTCCCTCACCACTATGAGCCTAGGCAGACGCACATGTGGGAGCTTGTTTCTACTTCAGGTATGGCTAGAGGCTCATCTGAAATTTGATTATGCTGAGAAACAACCTACCCCTTCTAGAATCTTCCTTTAGAGCTCAACGTACTGCAGCAGGGCATGGTATGAACCAGAAGATGTGATCAAGTGTGTGACAGCACACCTGAAGAGCAAAGATGCCTAGCGTGACTACCTTGGTTACTTCCCAATGGAGGACTTCATAGCAAGACCGCTGTTCATGAGGACCATTGAGTTCATGGTTCGCACTAGAGAGGATAGAGACTTGTAGTTGGTTGGGCTAGATCAGATGGTGATGTACCAACCACATATGTGCCAGCATCAGCTAGGAGTACCACGTAGGATCCCAACTTCAACTCATTGTGCCACTATGATTCTCCCAGGTAAGAATGAGAAGTTGATGATGAAGGACAGAAAAACCTGGGAGAAGTACACTGTTAGCAAGAAGGTGGGGTAGGCAGTTCAAGAAGACTGGAAGGATATCCTGGCTTACGAAGAGTACGTGAACACCATTTGTCCAATCTCATGTGATTTTTTCATGGCCCCTAGAGCAAAATGATGTACTCTTTCTATTTTCCAAAGAATAAGTGTAACACATAAGCCTTAATGAATAAAGAGTGAACGTTTTAGACTCATTGTGCATTACACTCATGAATTGAGCCCTTTTCTATGTTTTGGAAGCACATTGTGAACTCTAAGTTGACGTCCAAGTCTATGTACATCAATGCTTAGTAGACGTCAACAGCCTCGCCGTTAACACCCCGAACTAAAGGGTTGACGTCCACACCGATTGACATCAACATCTCTCTTAATGTCCACAACCATGCCATCGACCGTGGTACGGTGCTCTGACCAGGTGCCTCAGACTAAGAGCTAAACGTCCAAGCACTTGGCATCAACAACAACTTAATGGCCACATCCTGGATGTTAACTTCAAAACACAGTTTTTTCCACCCAAGGCCTTCTCTGGCACCATTTAACTCCTTTCTTCTTGCCGGAGCACCCTTCTTCTCCCCCCTTTTCTCACTCTCTTTCTTGCTCTCACAATCTCTACCAAGAATCCTTGATTTCCTCTTGTTCATCTTCTTCGACCTTCAAACTCGGACTGACTAATGGAGAGGGAGAAGAAACAAGCCATTCACTCCCAACCTCACCGAATGGAGGAAAAGGTGACGACAGAGGGTTTGTCGAAGGAGGTGAATCTGGATAAGGAGGTGGACCCCATGGTGTACGCCGACGACAGTGCACCAGAGGGGGAAGGCTCGGCCAGTGATGAGGGAGGGGAGGAGGAAGAAGAGGAAGAGGCGGTCCTCAATGGCCAAACGTAAGCAAGCAAGTCCTCATCTCTTCTCTATGAGTATGTGTGGATGTTTGTAGAAGGAGGGAAAGCAGAAGAAATAGGGGAGACAGCGTCAGGTTCATTAGGAACTTAATGTCAACATCATTGATGTCAAGGTCATGTAAACGTCCAAGATGTTGCCGTCAACATGAACTTGACGACAATAAGTTGGACGTCGACGGATGAACTTAACGTCCACCACCTTTCCGTCAACCTTCTATAAATGGCAGATCCCATGCAATCTAGTTTTTTGTAAATGGCAATCGACCTGGATGTTAACTCAGTGTGTTTCTGTGTAGGGCAAGGGCTGAATGAGGATCCGAGTGACGTGGGACCTGTGCTGGGTGTGGTACAGGGTGTTGCTGGAGGCCCAGTAGACCTGGATCATGTAGATGGGGTTTGGGCACCTACTGGCAGTGCGGCTCTTCCAGGTCAACATCCTGTACCTAGAGGCCTTGAGGGATAGGTGGGATGAGGACTGCAAAGCATTCATCATGCCTTGGGAACACATGATAGCCACATTGGAGGATGTGGCGTATCTCACGGGACTATCGGTTCAGGGAGAGCTAGTGGTCAGATAGGAGAGGAGTGACTACCACAACGAGGTAGTGGAGCTACTGGGACAGAGTTTGTAGCTGGATGAAGGCGGCTGATCTGGAGTATTTTGGTGGGGGCTCTCTCAGACGCAATGGGTCTTAGAGGTGGTAGGAGGGGGGCCCTGGAGACACTAGAGGAGTTCGGCTCCGGAGTGCAAGCATCAATCCAGCTGGGTGGGAGGAGCAAGGAGCAACTAGTCCAGATCTTCGTGATGTACCTTTTCGGATAGCTCCTATTTGAGACGCAGACATCCCAGATGAACTGCAAGTTCTTGCTGCTACTCAGGGACATGAGCCAAGCAGGCAGGTATGCGTGGGGCACCGTAGTGCTAGGACATCTCTTCCCTCTCCTTCCTAGCAACTCGCAGTGGTCTCAGAGCACTGGGGGAATCACCCCCTTTCTTCAAGTATGCAACTTTCCTTAATGCTCATCATTTGAATTTTTATTGTGTCTGAATGACGTGCTTTCTTCTTGTCTTGCAGATCTGGAGCTACACCCGCTTCCTATTGGGACACGGGGTGCAGGCAGAGGAGAGTCGGGCCTTGGTACCTCTTATGGCTCGGTGGGAGGTGACACCCGATCTGAAGATGACGGATCGACGCATCGAGGATGTACGAGGGAGGCTAGACCACTTCCCCCAAGATCAAGTATAATCCTCAACTTACACTCTTCTGCTTTCATCTGGTAATTAATTTCATTTGACTTAACTTGACTGACCAATGCTTCTTCTTCTCCTACAGGTAGTGTGGACACCTTACTGGGGAAAAGGGATGCAGCCTATCCAGCGGTGGCGGCGGGACATCTACTCCTTGACTGCCACATGCAGCTGCTCTGCCTGGGGACCTACAAGCCCCTCATCCTAGAGTTAGAGGTATAGACTCTGGGTTGGCACCAGCCGACTCTAGAGGTGCCTTCTCTAGGGAGAGAGGGACACTCCTGTCGTCGCTTCTATGCCAAAGACCGAGATTGGTGCGAGGAGCACGGCAGCGCCGTCGCCTACTGGAGGGATGGAGGGGAGCATATCCTACAATGCACCGACCTTTAGGATAGCTCGGCATACCTGGCAGACTAGCGGGTTCACTATGCTAGGCAACTCTAGCTGGACCAGCGTATGGTGAGTGATTTCCCTTACCACTAACTTGGCTATTCGATTTGTGATTTTGACATACATGTGTGAATGATAGATGCCCGAGCCGGAGGCAATACGCCTATTGGAGGGCGGCTGGCGGAGCAGGCCGTCAAGATAGAGCAGATCCGTGCCGAGTCGCGAACTCTGGTAAGTCATAATTCACTCCCAAATGAAAATGATCTATGGACTGACGGCCTTACATGATTGTAGAGGGAGGAGCTGGCAAGGGTGCGAGCGAGCGGAGACACTAGAGCGAGCTCATCCGCGCAGCCTTCCGCAGGGGATCTGGCGACTGGGCTGCGGGAGGCCCTAGACCGAGCAGAGGTGAGGATTTGGGAGTTGGCGGAGGAGGTAAGACACTGAGCACTACCCTTCTATACATTTGTTGATTTAGACTAACATGTGTTTCTACTTGTGGGCAGTGGTAGGGAGCCCAGATGATGGTAACGACTCTCCAGGCACAGATGGACGGCCTGAGGCTGGAGCTGATCAAGACGGAGGGTCACCTACTTGAGGCGAGGGAGAGGGAGGGCCAGGTAGAGAGGGCACGGGCCCAGGCTGCCGCGGATTTGGTGTTCCTAAAGAATCGGGTGCTGCGAAAGTGTCGGGAGCAGCAGCGACAGGCCCAACCGAAGACACCAGCAAGGATGGGGTCGATCTATACATCTCTGGATGACCTCCTATCTCTAGGAGACCCGTCAGTGGGGCGGGGAGGACCACAGCCAGAGGCGTCGACAGCGGCGAGACCACCTCTCCCAGACCAGTGCCGAGACAGGGAGGAGGACGAGGAGGTGAGCAACTCGGGTAGGCAGAGGCCTAGCGAGGGGGAGAGAAGAGAGGAGTGATCCTCCCGATTTACCACCAGGGGTATGCCCCTGACATGCCATGTACAGAACGTTTACCCTTCATAGTGGACCTTTTGTGCTTTTGTCCATCCAATGTGTGTATTTGAATGGTTTCCTTTGATTTGTTCCTACATCCACAACACTTAAAGGGAAAAAAGTTAGTGTAGATCTGTTTTTAACCCCTTGCATAAAAGATATACCTTTCTTGAGATCTGGTAAAGGGGTTAAATCTAATTAAAGATAGAAACAAAATAAAATAAAATGTTGAAGGGAAATATGTACATACATTTTTTATAGGAAAATAGAATATGCACATGCTATAACTAATTTTTTTGGATTTTTTATTTTTTTTTGTTTTGATTTATCTTTGGAAGATAAAGAACATTTACATCGTATAACTAATTTTTTGGATTTTCAATTTTTAATTTTTTTTTACTCTAAGACACATGTTCATCACAAGTCAAGGTATAGGGTCTTCATAATCTACTTAACCATACAACCCATAAACAAGGGGATCGTGCATGACATTATTGACATTGGAGACTGCTCATAACCTTCTTGACATTTTCCAATGTGGAAGGTCTTACAATGCCAAATTGCCCCTAGGGGGAGAGATTAGAAGAAGTAAATAGGAAGTCATGTGAGGATTTGGTTCAAACTACTTTTGGTTTCCAAGTCAACGTCTCATATCGAAAGACTTAGTTTTCAATTGTTTTTCAGGGGTGCTTTTCAGCATGATTCATTAGTGGAGGCACGTACTATTTGCTACCTCCTTTATATGGTCAGTCTTTTCCTGAGTACGTACTTTTTGCTACCCTTTTTTGACCTTTTGGATTTTCCTTATCATCAAAATTTGGCTTTGGATTTTTCTTATTTTCTTCTTTTTTCCTTTGTTTGTTGCCCCTGTTTGTCGTCACTTTGTCTTTCGGGTGAGAGTGGGTGGTTCCCTACTTGTAGTCTGTCCCTTTCTCCAAACTTGACCGAGTAAGAAGAGAGAAGAAGTTAAATTGGCTTGAGACACATCCAAGTATATTTATGATTTTCAGGCTAATGACCAATGCTCCAATATCGTGTGGTGTGTAAAGAGACCATACCTTGCTATTAGCTAAGTGAAGAGTAGAGTTCCAAACCCATGACATTGACAAGTGATGGACAGACTCACTGACTGACTAGGGATAGAATTTCTTGAGGCAAAATGTGTTCCATAGATGTGACAACTCAACTCCCTTGGCGTCCACTAACCTGTATGCATTCCCCTAGTACACTTCTTTGACAACGAATGGACCCTCCCAATTCTCTTGTAATTTACTCCTGGGACCTGGCGCCTTAATCACCTTGCATTTGAGGACCATTTCTACTACTACAAATTTTCTCTCAAGGACCTTTTTAGCATAAAAACGTGCAATCCTTTGATGGTAAATCTGTGCATGGCCAACTGCTATCATTCACCTTTCATCCAAGAGTTCAAGTTGTGCTAGTAAAGCCTCTTGACGTTGACCGGGGTCAAGTTCGTATTGAACCACCGCTATATTTTATCCTTTTATTTTGGTGATAACAAAACTCATGCTTAATTTAAATAACATGAATACAATATATTCTTGCATTATCATTATAGACTTACACTAAGTTTCAACTTCGTCATGCATGTTTTGATCATGTTCAGTCGAAGCTAGCTTCGTCATATCCGAAGCTACACTTCATCATATCCAAAGTCCACTTCGTCATATACGAAGTTGGCACTTCATCATGCATGTTTTGGCCGTGATTAGTTGAAGTCAAACTTTGTACAAAGTGGACTTCGTCATATCCGAAGCTACACTTTGTCATATCCAAAGTCCACTTCGTCATATACGAAGCTGGCACTTCGTCATGCATGTTTTAGTCGTTATCAGTCGAAGTCCAACTTCGTCATATACGAAGTGGACTTCGTCATATCTGAAGCTATATACAAAGTTTAACTTCGACCGACCACGTTGTATTTTGTCCAGTCGAAGTGACACAACGAGTACACTTAAACATCGATTACATTGAAACATAGATTACATTAGAATATCGATTATGTTCAAACATTGATTGTCTTTTACAACGATTACCTTTAATCAAACATCGATTGCTTTTATATCTCACATCGATTACTGTTATTTTGTTGATCTCACTCTGACTGCTTAGATGGTACTTAGATGTTTTAATGACTGTTATTATTTTTGAAGTAAAATTGTTAATGTATTATTGCTACGATTAATGTTCTAATCATTATGGAATTATTTAATGAACAATAGATGAACACATGATGTACATTGTGACATTCTCTTTGTTGTCTGTACGATAATTTATCCAGTGTGCCTTGTACTTTTCTATTCTTTTATTTAATGCTTAATGTCATTTCTAAAAATCAGTTTCATAGTTTATCTTTTCAGAATGCTACGTGTTGCGGTAGCATGCTTTAGAATATCTACTTTCCAGATTTTAGGGAATAGCTCCTTGAAGCTGTACTGCGCGCCATGTAGGTGTCCCATTCCTCTTGAATGCTCACCTAACCCTGTACTGTTCAAAGGATAGACTATCTGCCTGTTAGGAACTGATAGATATCTGTTAAGAACCATCTATCCCATACCTTGTTATATTATTTTATATATCACAAGACTAACCCCGAGAACAAGAAAAGACATGGTATGGTGTTTGCAGAAATTCAAGAAGAACTATCTGAAGAACAGCCATACAGCTATTTCTATAGTCTAAAGTCGTTGAGACTCAAAAGATAGAAGAATAGCTCTTTGATGATCTGTTCTCAATTGTCTCAAGTCTCAAGATCCAATGTTCAAATTCAAGCGGCTAGTTTCAAACGGGAAATTTTTTAAGACTATTATGAAGCTGAAGTTTGAATTACATATAGAGACACATAGAGAGACATAGAGTTTATTGCAATACACATAGACAACATATACACACACAGAATAGAGAATAGCTCAAGATCTGAAGAGAGCCTACTTCAAGCCTCGACTTCCAAGCTCTCTTGCATTCAGAAGCCTTTCTCTTTGGGTGGCCTTTTTCTATTGTGGATTTTCATCTCAGTCCACCCTCTTTGAGTCAGAAAGAGTTAGAGCTTTCAATTCCACTTGTAATCTCTTTCTGATCATCTGTGTTTGCTCATCCTTTGGAGCAAACACACTGTGTTTATTTCTGTGTTATAACCAGCACGGGGTTTGTTCCCTGTAGTGACCCTATGTGAAGGGAAGACCTACGATTGTAGGTGGTTGTAGTGCTCCTCTGTGAGGGGAAGACCTACGATTGTAGGTGGTTGTAATACCCCTCTGTGAATGGAAGACTTGCTTGGGTGCAAGTGGGTTGTAATACCTCTCAGGTTGAGAGAAGGCCAAGTGTTCTTGGCAGTTAGTGAAAATCCCAAGGGGTTCTTGGGGACTGGATGTAGGACTCCTGATTGATAGGAGGGCCAAACCAAGATAAATCCTTTGTGCACTTTGTGTGATTATTTTTGCCAAGTTTTTCACTTGTTTCACACACACCACACTAAGTACTAACGATACTGTCTAGTGTGATATATTTTCAGATAAATTTTAACAGTGCAAGAAGTCTTATTAACCCCCCTCTATGACATCTAAAGCTCCATCCCGATCCAACAAGTGGTATCAGAGCAAGATCTTCTCAGAAGAATCGAAAGATTTGAGAAGAGATGGCAGCTGAAGCTCACAACTATGAAGGACAATCCGTCAGAAGACCACCATTCTTTGATGGAGAAGATTACCAGTACTGGAAGATGAGAATGGAATGCTTCATCTGAGACACAGACTTTGATCTATGGCAGGTAATAGAGCAAGAAGATTATACTATAATTGCTTATGGTACTTCTGCTTTATCTATAGCTGATAAAATAAATATGTCTCTAAATTATAAGGCTAAAAACTATTTATGTTGTGCATTATCTAAAAAGAAATTTAAAAGAGTATTCACATGTAAAACTGCTAAGGAAATGTGGGATAAACTTAAAGTAACATATGAAGGAACAGATAAAGTTAAGCAAACCAAAATAGATATTCTTGTTTCTCAATATAAACAGTTCAAGATGCTGCCCAACGAAAACATTACTCAAATGTATAATAGATTTATAAATATAACAGTTGGTTTAAGCTCACTTGGTAAAAAACTTACTAATGAAGAAACAGTCAGAAAAATCCTTAGATCATTAACTCATTCATGGACTCCTAAGGTTACTGCTATTGAAGAAGTGCATGAGCTTACAGAACTTTCTATAGATAAATTAATTGGTTCTCTAATGGCCCATGAAATCAATATGGAAAAGTTTTCTAAAAGCTCTTCCAAAAAGAAAATGCTAAATGCTTTGAAAGTTGTAGATTCTTCCTCTTCATCTTCTGACTCAAAGGATAAATCTGAAGACAGTGATGATGAAAGAATGTTGTCTAGAAAACTTCAGAGAATTCTTGCTAAGAAGAAGAAGTATGGATCCAAAAGATACTTTAAAAATGACAAGAAAAGCAAGGAACCAACATGTTATGAATGCAAGCAGCCAGAACACTTTAAAACTGAATGTTCAAAACTCAAAAAAAAAAGATTAGGCTGACAAGCATGAGAAAAAGAAGAAAGTAAAGAAATACAAAGGATACAAGAAGAAAGCAATGGCAGCAGCTTGGGATAATGAGGAAGTGACAAGTTTAGACTCATCAAGCTCAGATTCAGAAGAGGAGCAAGTAAATCTAGCCCTCATGGCAAGACTAGACCAAGTAACTTCTGAAACATTGTTTACTTCATGTTCAGAATCTGATTCAAATAGTCTAGAAGATGCATTTAATGAACTGTATGATAAATATAAAACTGTAGTTAAACAAATGAAAGTAGTTAAATTAAATCTGATAAACCAAGAAAAATTTAACACCTTTCTAAAAAATGAAGTAGAAAGATTAAGACAGCACCTAACTGAAACTAAAAGAACTAATGAACTATTATGTGAAGATTTAAAGATTAAAAATGTAAATTATGGAACTTGAATCAAATCTAAATAAGTTAAAAGATGAAGAAAATTTGAGAGAAGAAAATAATTATTTAAGAAATACAATAGACAGAATAACGAACTGTAAAACATCATTAGTTGTAAAACTAAAAGGTGCTAGAACAAGTAAAAAGAAATATGGAGTAGAATATACACCTCCAAAAAATGTAGAGGATATAGTTTATCCTGAAAAATACCCAACTCCTAACTTTGTAAATGAGAAATGAATTAAAAATCCTAAAAGGGTTAATCAATATGTCTACAAACAGAAACTTAAAACTAGTAACACTACAAATTCAAAGTATGCATATGATTTATGTTGTAGTCACTGCAATCAATGTGGACACACAGTTAGCACTTGCACTACTAGACACTTGCATTGGATTCCAAAAACTAACCATCATGGACCCAAGAAAATTTGGGTACCAAAGGTCTCAACTTAATTCTGTTTGCAGGGGAGCCTGAGAGCATCCAAATGGTATTTGGATAGTGGGTGCTCTAGGACACTTGCATTGGATTCTAAAAACTAACCATCATGGACCCAAGAAAATTTGGGTACCAAAGGTCTCAACTTAATTCTATTTGCAGGGGAGCCTGAGAGCATCCAAATGGTATTTGGATAGTGGGTGCTCTAGGCATATGACAGGAGACAACAAATTATTTACAAGTTTCAGAAATGAAGTTGGTCAAGTCACATATGTTTTTTTTTTTTTTTTAACGAAATGGGCTCAACAGGGTCAGCAACTGGTCGAGTGCATCCCACCCCAGTAGGGTGAAATGGAATCACTCCTCCAGGCGATTATCCTGCTGCACCAATTTTATATATATATATGAAAAAGATAGATACAAAGGCTACGGGGCATACCCATGGAAAACATAACAGAGTTAACAAACTCTAAAACTCCTATGACCCAGACGATCCCTAATAAGGGCAGGAAAATAAGACCTCGGGAGCTGGGAGGAAGAAGTAAAAACTCCATTACAGCGAGCATTGCACGCAAAAGTGGCCAAGGCATCCGCCATCTGATTTGCTTCCCTATACACATGTGAAATCTGAACCCCATGCTGCTGCACGAAGTCATGCACACACTACCACCACCTGTAGCACTCCCAAGAGGGAGCAACCCCAATTCGAAGAGAGTTCACCAAAACCATAGAATTTGAGCAAATCTCAGCTACTAATAGTCCTTGCTCCACTGCCAATTGAACCCCATCACACATAGCTCGAGCTTCAGCAAGAAGGCTGGTCCCAGCACCATAAAAGTGAGAGCAAGCGAAAACCACAGTGCCAACAGCATTTCAGACAATGCCCCTCCCCCACAAGGGCTCGGTTTGCCTTTAGAAGCTCCATCCACATTAAGCAGAAGACCTTGTAAAGTTGGGATCCATATGACCATTTTGCACAGCTTGACAGCAGGCTGAACCAAAAAACCAAGCTCCATAATCGCTTTCATTTACTGAGATGTGGCAGATTCTTTGAAAACCATTTTATCAATGGCGATATTAAGCAGCGCATGAATATTTTGGCGTAGCAAAGAGCTAGAATACGTAACTTGTTCAAACTTCATTTTGCATCTAATTTTCCAAACTTCCCAGATAATAAGCATGGAGTAGTAGATAGAGATGAAGCCATGAGGATTATTAATGCTATAGGAATGAAGAATCTCCCAAAGACGAATGGAGATATTCATATGAATACCCAAGCAACCTATAGAAGAGGAGAAATCCATAACCACAGATTCTTAGCCAGATCGCTATGCACAAACAAGTGGTTCACGCCCTCAACCTGAGGACACCTGTAGGAACAAGAGAAAAGGATTTAATAGAGGATGTTATGTGTGTTGAAGAATTGAAACATAACCTCATTAGTATCAGTCAGTTATGTGATAAAGGTCACATAGTAAAATTTCGGAACCACAAATGTATCATCTTAAAGGATGGGAAAGTAATTTTTGAAGTTCTAAGAGTTAAAAATTTGTACACCTTATAGCTGGAAGAACTGAAAGAAGTCAACTTCTGTCTTGCAACTACGAAGAATGAAGAGACTGATCTATGGCATAGAAAACTAAAACATGCCAGCACTTCAGTGATCAAGAAATTAATCAAGCATGATCTAGTTGAAGGTCTTCCAAAGTTGAAATTCAAGAAATCTAGAATTTGTATAGCCTGTGCAAAAAGAAAGCAAACCAATACATCATTTCAATCCAAGACATTGTTAACAACCACCAAACCGTTGGAACTAATTCACATAGATTTGTTTGAACCTATAAGAACAGTAAGTCTTAGAGGAAAAGTCTATGTAATTGTGGATGACTATTCAAGATACACTTGGGTATCATTTTTTGAAGCCAAATCACAGACTTTTTCAGCTTTTCTGAAGTTCAGTAAACTTGTACATAAAACTCAGAAACATTAAATAATCAGTATCATATCTGATCATGGTGGAGAATTCAAGAATGAAGAGTTTGTCAAATTCTATGAAGAAAATGGCATAGAACATAATTTCTCTGCACCTAAAACACCTCAGTAGAATGGAGTAGAAGAAAGGAAGAACATGACACTGCTAAACATGGCCAGAACAATGCTCACTGAATACAATCTAACAAGATACTTCTGGGCAGAAGCAGTCAACACAGCCTACTAGATTATCAATAGGTGCATGATCAGACCAATTTTGAAGAAGACTCCTTATGAGCTATACAAGGATAAGAAGCCAAAGATCAGCCATCTTCGACCTTTTAGTTGTAAGTGTTTCATTTTGAATAATGGTAAAGATATTTTAGAAAAAATAAATGCTAAAAGTGATGAACGTTTTCTATTAGAGTATATTTCAAAGCCTAGAGGATATAGGGTGTTCAACAGAAAAACTTTGACAATTGAACAAACAATTCATGTCTTATTTGATGAATCTAACCCTTCTATTAAGAGAATAGAAGAACAAGAAGATGTTGTTGAAGATTTTTGCAGGGATTTGGAACAAGCATCTCTTGAGGAAAAAGATGAAGAAAAGGAAGAGCCTCCAATAGAGGAATTTCAACAGCAAGAAGAAGCACAGAAAAGTCTACCTAGAGAACTAAGGTATCATAGAGATCATCCAAGAGAAAATATCATAGGTGATCTTCAAGATTGGGTAAGAACAAGAGGTATGACTATTCCTTGTGATTACACTGCATTTGTTTCTCAGATTGAGCCTAGAACAATCAATGATGCACTAGCAGATGAATCTTGGATCCTTACTATGCAAGAGGAACTTAACTAGTTCCAACGTAGCCAGGTCTAGACTCTTATACCTAGACCTTCTGACCATCCAGTTATTGGGACCAGATGGGTCTTCAGAAACAAAATGGATGAATCGGGGGTAATCACTAGGAACAAGGCCAGACTGGTAGCACAAGGATATTCCCAAGAGGAAGGCATTGATTTCGATGAAACATATGCTCCAATTGCTAGATTAGAGCCAATCAGAATTTTATTATCATATGCATGTTCTCTTGATATCAATTTATATCAAATGGATGTTAAAAGTGCTTTTCTGAACAGTTTCATAACAGAAGAAGTTTCTGTTGAGCAACCATCTGGCTTTGAAGATATTAAATATCCAAATCATGATTTTCGATTAAGGAATGCACTATATGGTCTGAAACAAGCTCCAAGAGCTTGGTATGAGTGACTAAGTGCTTACCTTCTATCACATGGATTTTCAAGAGGTAAAGTAGATAGCACTCTATTTATTAAGAAATTTTCTGAAGGGATCCTAATTGTACAAATATATGTTGATGATATTATCTTTGGTTCTACTAATGAATCACTTTGCAAATTCTTTGAAAACATTATGCAAAGTGAGTTTGAAGTGAGTATGATGGGAGAGCTTAATTTGTAGCAACTCTCAATATTTAAATTAAGTTAAATAAATTAAATAAAAAAATGTGTATAAATTAAAACCCATTAAGTAAAAACAAGTGATAGGCCTTCATTAATAGTTCATACAAGAATTATTGGGCCACAAAGTAAAAGCCCAATGTTGGATTGGAGATAAATAAACCAAAAATTGTGACTAAATTATTAATAAATTAAAAAGGGGCAAGATAATCACTATGAAGACTAATAAATATCCTAAGAAGAGTCCTAACTCTATCCTAACTAGTTGGCCACGGATTTAGAGTCCTCCCAAGCCAATAGAGGGATAAATGCAAGGAATAAGGGAGGATAATTATGAAAATTTGGAGTTGGAGGGAGAGGAAGAGTTTTAGAAAACTATCTAACCCCAAACATACAAATACACTTGTATCTCGTTCCTAGCAGACCTATTGAACCTCTAGAGCTTGGAGGACGAGTAGGAGGGGCATTTGAACAAAGAAATCAAGGAAGAAGGAGTCTTGGAAGGAGCAACTTCATGTTCATATCCTAGGTGTGACGACCCTCATTATACCGGTACGGTTATACCAACCCACGTCGGTATAGTAAAGGTTATCACAGTGGGACATTTACCCAACACTATCACATGATTGAGATATTCACAAATATAGATACAGAGTCGCGGAAGTAAAGGACTAACTGTCATCACATACCATCATCCACATTTATCATACATGATCCATATAGCAAATTAAAAGACTAAACCTTCATAATTGAAATTAAACCAAACTACATTGTCCACAAGATTAAAGTTCTACATTTGATACATAGTTTGTCCACAATTACATAAATGATAACTCTAATACAAGCTACAATTTACATACTATGAAACAAAAAGGGACACAACGTCAACTCCACCAGCTAATCTCCACGCTCGGAGTCGCTCTCCACTGTCTCATCCAAAGGTGTGTCACCAACTCCACCTGTACGCCGAAGCAAGGAGTGAGTCTAAAAGACTCAGCAAGTAACTCCATACACATCATTCATGCATACATCATAGTAGGGTCTACTACTTCAATTTGCAAGGCAATATAGCATACTTGAACATTATGAGGGACAACCTATCATGGTATTTCTACAAAATCAAACACATGGTACATGGTTTAAGATGTTTCAAATAACACTTCCTATCACATGCTTTCTACTCATTTAATCACATGAAGACTACACTTCCAATTTGACTATAACATGATAGCAATTTATATGGGATTAGAAATATCATAACATGAATTAACGTATCATACTCTAACACATTCACTTCACATGGTTACACATTCCCATATTTCGCATGGTTCATTTTTCAAGCATTTCACATGTACACATGTTCACATTCTAACATAAATAGTTCACATGGTTTCACATTTCACATTCACATGCTCACATATACACATTTTACACATGTTCACATATACACATTTTACACATGTTCACATATACACATTTCACAATTGATTTGCCGTGACACATAGTCCAAACCACCACTAGAAGGACACATCACATACACATAACACATAGCACATCACCTAGGCAATACAGTGATGACTCTTGGCACTGCGCAGACCGGGAGAACACGTCTCCACCCTAACCAGTGGTACTTGTCCACCTCCAGGATTTCATCCTAATGCCCTTAGGATATCTTAACACATTGAACCTTCCCATGGGGACTTTTCCATGGTACAGTTCCACAGCCCTCTATGGAAGCAGTGTCACACACGGCACATTTTACACATTACACATTCCGATTAACACAAGGTTGCAAATGATATTCACACTTCCTTATTTATGCACCTGGTTCTGTTCTTCCCTAGCATGATGCCACTAGTAACGGAAATCAACATTTAGTAGCTCTCATGGATTAATTGGAACGCACATCATTTAACCTTAATCATGGTACATGTATTTATAACTCATTTTCACATGGAAATCTCATAGTGTAGGCTACTGTTATCCAATTTTCCTGAAAATTTAACCACATGCTGTTTTCGGGTATAAGAACACACATGCAAATTTTCACATTTTTTTGAATTCGCATGTATTTATAGAAATTGAAACATCCAATTTTATGCCATTCATAGAATAAGTTAACATAGAACATGACATGGATTTCAGATTTGATCATGCACAGTCATGAATCACACATACATATTGGCACAAGAAATTTTTCCCAAATTTATTTCCCAACACATGATTTACTAAATTTTTCACAAGGTGTACACATGTTTTCTATTTCTCATTGCAGGAATTATAAAAATTCACATGAATATGGGAAAATTTCCAAATTTGCAGGGCATGAACTGATACATATAAACATGGTTCATAAAATTTTACAGCATTTAATTCCTCAGAAATCTTGGGAACAAAATTAAACATGCATAGTTTCCTTCCTACACATGCCTTTCAATAATTCTAATAATTATTGCCATCCACATAAAAATACAGGAAATTTCACACACATCACATTATCTAGTTTTCATAACATATAAAATTTACATTATATCCTCATGCGCCAAAGTCCGGAAATTAAAGATATAGGGCAGAACAGTTCACTGTTCTGTCAAGAAGAGCTTAACGGCATACTATGGCCGTTCACAAGAGTTGGCGGCAACATCGTTAGCCGCTGACTCAAGATCTCAACGGCAATAGATCTTGCCGTCAAGTTCGGACCTGTGTAAAAACACAGTCCGAGCTCTAAAGAGTGGTGAATGTAGGGGATCCAGGACACGAGGAAAATCCAGAAAAATGATAAAAACCTCCTAGACACATACATGGACAAGGTGCAAGGGTTACTTACATTTGGAAAAACTCCTAAAGGGATCAAAATGGTCGGAGAAGCTCTCCTTGGGCAGTCCCAAGAAGCCTCCAAGATGACTCCACTCCGGCTTCTGTGATGCTCCCCTCTGAAATCCAGGGCCGGGGATGTGTAGCCGGATGTGTTGTCTCCCTCCTTGTCGAAGTAGATCATCAGGAAGAGCCTTGGATCGCCGGATCAAAGCTCTCAAACCTCAGGTTTTCTCACAGCTTCTAGGGTTTTGTTTTACTCCTTGCAAAGAGCCAAGAGAGCTCTTTGGGGTTGCACAAGGGCTCTCTTAAGAGAGGACCCTCTCACCCCCCCCCCCCCGCAAGAGGTCGGTTGGAAGGCCAAGGATCCGTTGGGGGAGTGGTTGCCACGCCCCATGAAGCATGGCACACCATGCTGCTGCGGACTGGCTTGTCAGGAAGTAGACGTCTACCGATAAGGCCGTCTACTTACTAATCGACGTCCACTGATATGGACGTTAACAATAAGTGAACGTCCATTTATGTTGACGTCTACTAACCCTTCGGCCAGAACCCAAAACCATGCAAAACCCTATTTTCTCCTAAGCTCATGCATGCAATACATATGGTGTAATGTACACACTCGCTAAGTCACGAAATCGACCGATATATACAACTAAGTATATACATACATTCATAAGTACACCAAGATAATGTATACATAATACTTATACGATAATGCATATACATATACAAGCATAAAATTGCAGATAATAAAATAATAAGGACAAAATTCGAGGGCCTTACACTAGGAACTAAAGTGCTCAAAGGTAGACAATCTCTCAAGCAAAACTAAAGTAAACTCGACCCTAGATAGTCCATGATTCTAGCTTCGAAAGCCCCTTGTTTTCCCCAATTTCTATCATGCTATTTACGAGTATTTCATGCCCAAAGTTCTGTTAAGAACTTGCAACCGACCCTTCGTAGACAATCTCTTAAGCAAAACTAAATTAAACTCGACCCTAGATAGTCCATGATCCCAGCTTCGAAAGCCCTTGCTTTCCCCAATTTCTATCATGCCATTTATGAGTATTTCATGCCCAAAGTTCTGTTAAGAACTTGCAACCGACCCTTCATGTGCACCCTAAATCCCTGCCTATGCTTGATCTCGTGCCTTGAAACTCTTATTGTACATGCTACATGGTGTCAGGGATCTAATGACATATTTTTCCCCAATTTCTATCAAGTACTCTTTTTGAATTAAATCATTTTTGATCACTATGTTAGATTTTTGGTGCATCGTGAAGAACCTATTAATAGCATGCTTGTACCATGTTAGAAACCTAATTACTCCTTAATGTTGATACCTCTGCAAGTCTAGTTTTGTTTAAAATTGATTTCGTGATTTTTCATCATGTATACGATTTGATATTAATTTTTAAAGACCCTTGTGTCAACTCCTTAGAGAACTAGACCGCAACCCAAGGTGGACCATTTCACCTTTTGGGCTCGGCCTGGATCTCTGAGAATGTGACGACCCGATCGGTCGCATTCTCATCCAGGTCGCGACACTGGACCTCGTCACCTCATGAATGCGACGGTCCACCGCGTCGCGTCTTCCAGTCCTGTACCGATTGCCATGAACGCGGCAGACCCTAACGTCGCGATTATGGACCGACTGCCATGGTTGCGACGGGTCACCACATCACCTTTCAGACCATCAAATGATTGTCCTGAATCAATTCTTTTGAATGTGATTTGTACCCCCGTCGCGATTTGAATGCGATAGGTACCCCCGTCGCGATTTCATTGTGTAGTCTAGTACCCTAATATGACAATTAAACCTTGCTAGTCATGCTCTATAATCATGATTTAAACCTTGTAAAACTCTGTTATGAATAGTAACTTCATGTTAATACATTTTTTTTAATATCCATGTGATTTTATTATTTAAAATATGTGTGCACGACTCTCACATACTATCATTGATTTTCTCTCACATGCACACACCAAACATGAATTTTTGCCATAAGACCTTACAGAAATTACTCAATAATGTATCTGGTAATTAAGTGGAATTATTTCATGTTAATTTCCCTATTATTTTAATGGACTTGTCTTCATTTTATTTGCTTGATTTGGAAACCATTATCACGTCCCTCTGCCTTCGAGCACTCAAGCCATGATAGACAAACATTTCTATACACACTTTTCATAACTTGGACGACCTCTCCATTTGGAATACTCATGACTGGACTAGGAACTCCTTGTTCAAGGTCTCTGTAAAACTCCTTAGCTTTGGCGGACGTCCTTTGCCGACAAGCAGGTTGTACCATCAATACCTATTTTACCCTTAGGGATCTGCATGATCCAACGGCCTTAGATTGCTCTCATACCTTGAGATCACGTCGGACCTCTAGACTGTGTTCGTAGCACGGCCAGTGGGTGGTTAGTGAATTCTGCCAAATTGCCAGCACACAACTTTGCATGTTGTGTAACTGTTACCATCGCCTGATTAACGTTGTTTTATGTGCATTGACCTTAGCTTCTTAGTTATACTCTATTCACTCATCTATTCACATCTCCACACTCTCGTCTATTCTTCAAATATCCTCATCTATTTCTTGGTACTCTCTATGGCCATTTTGACTAATTGTCTAAATACAAATATATATATATATATATATATATATATATATATATATATATATATATGATCAATGCTAGACAACATTATAGAGGGCCCGATCTAGTCCTGGGAGGTGCGCCTGAAAGGCTATTTACTCGCGGGGGTTCAATGATCAGGGGTTCGGCATGCATCCAAGTGCCAGACTAGCTAGATTAATCTAAAGACAATCAAACTACTATCTTGACTTGCGTGCTATTGTGCTTTTATACGTGCTATCTTGTGATATGGCCATTCCTTTAACGTGCTAGTTGTGCTATACTCTTCGTGAAAAGTACGATTGTTCTCTTGCTATCATGTGCCATTACTCTCTTGACTATACTTGATCATTCTCTCTAGTTGTCCTTCTATCCAAGACATTAATTACTTAAAGCATGCATGTCTTACGAGATATTAAGTCCTTTTGGGCGTTATCGCTCATCCTGCAATATTCGTTATATGTGTTTCAAGTGAGTCTGATGAGGAACACCACACGCATGAGGATAGAGATGAGCAGGTGCAAGAGTGACCCGATGAGCTGTCAACCAATTCTTAGTATTAGTTTGTTTGTTTGTTTTATACAAATAAAATACTCTGGTCCTGTAGTTTTTGGCTCTGAATTAGCAATGTAATAGATTAGTGGAATTATCAATAAAGTTGGTTCATGTGAGATTATTCCAATTTCTGCAATGGTTTGATGTCTATCTTTTGCTCGATACTATTTAGTTAATTGTTTATCGCTCCGATATTCCATGTTGGGGTGTTACAGTTTTGTGGTATCAGAGCCTAGGTTCTTCTTAAGTATAGGATGATCTAGGTTGACCCACCTCGACTAGAGTCAATTATCATAAATATGGGTAGAACCTTGGGTAACTAGTTAAAAATTCAGTACACACACGCACAAACCAAGGACATTATAACCTATTAACTATCGTTTTCTTTTTGAAGAGAATTGAACTAGATCAATGGCAACGGAGCGTGCACAGCTGCGCAAAATGCAACAAACTACACAGGATTTGACTCGAGCTCGACTACAAGCTGCCCAAGGTGGTGGAAACAGGGGAGCTGGAGACTTACACAGAAATTTCCGTAGCATGAACCCGCCATGGTTCAGTGGGACATCTAATCCTGACGAGGCAGAACATTGGCTAAAGGAGACTGAATGCATCTTCCGTGTCATGCAATGCGTGGATGATGATAAATTACTGCTTGTTAACTTCCAATTGGAAAGAAATGCCTGTGCATGGTGGGAGTCTTTGGAAGCCACCAGGGCTGATGGATAATTCACCTGGAATGAGTTCAAGGAGGAATTCAATTCTAAGTATTTCTCTGAACGAGTTCGGGAGAGAAAGGCTATCGAGTTTGCTGCACTGAAATAGAGGAACCTCATGGTGGCAATATATGAAGCTCAATTCTCTCAGTTGGCACGATACGCCAATCACCTTGTCAGCACCGAGAGAATGAAGGCGAAACGATTCCTCAACGAACTCAAGCCCTCATATATCACTCAAATTTCACCACTCGACATCCAGACTTATGCCGATATGGTCAAGAAGGCCCAACTATTGGAGGATGCGATCGATTTCACCGATCGCATTAAGGGCAGAGTTGTCAAGAAGGAACAAGTTTCTAGCTCTGCAAGCAAACCAGCCAGCGGCAAGAAGTAGTCGTTTAACACCACTGAATGGCCAATCCAAGAAAGAAAGCCCAAGATCTTTACCCCCTCACCAAACAAGACCAACTGCAAGCATTGTGACAAGTCTGGTCTCACTCCTGGGGAAAGTCTTCTGGGGAAAGTCTTCATCTGACCGAGTACTTCCCCATGGGGAGCACCTATTTTATTTGTCAAGAAGAAGGATGGATCCATGAGACTTTGCATCGATTACAGGCAGTTGAACTAGCTAACTATCAAGAACAAGTACCCTCTGCCTCGCGTCGATGAATTATTTGATCAAATATTTGGAGCTAAATATTTCTCTAAGATTGACCTTAGGTCTGGGTATCATCAGCTAAGAATCAAGGATGAAGATATTTATAAGACGGCTTTCAAGAGAAGGTATGGATAGTATGAATTTATCGTTATGACTTTTGATCTAACAAATGCTCATGCATCTGTCATGCAATTGATGAACAGTATCTATTGGCCATACCTCGAAAAATTCATTGTGGTGTTTATTGATGATATCCTTATATATTCCAAGATGAAAGAAGAGTATGAGGAGCATCTGAGGATCGCTCTTTAGATCTTGCATGACAACAAGCTCTTTACAAAATTGAGAAAGTGTGAGTTCTAGCTTGAAGAAGTCTCATTCCTAGGCCATGTCATATCCAAAGATGGGATAGCTGTTGATCCTTCCAAAGTTGAAATTGTACTCAATTGGGGGCAACCAACAAATGTGACTGAAGTTAGAAGTTTTCTTGGACTGGATGGTTATTACAGACGGTTCATTAAGGATTTCTCGAAGATAGCGGTACCCCTCACTCGCCTCACCGGGAAGAAGAACCCTTACGTCTGGAGCAAGAAATGTGAGAAGAGCTTTTAGACATTGAAGAAATGCTTGACATCTGCACCTGTCCTCGCTTTACCAGTGGATGTTGCAGGATTCTCAGTCTATACAGATACATCTAGAATCGGTCTAGGCTATGTACTTATGCAAGAGGAGAAAGGTGATAGCTTATTCGTCTAGACAATTGAAGCCTCATGTGGTCAACTACCCTATCCATGACTTAGAACTGGCTGTAGTTGTCTTTGCACTCAAGATCTAAAGACACTATCTCTATGGAGAATAGTTCATTGTCTACTTAGATCACAAAAGCCTGAAGTATCTATTCTCTTAAAAGGAGCTCAACATGAGACAAAGAAGATGGTTGGAGTATCTTAAGGACTTCGAATTCAACATTCAATATCACCCTGGTAAGGGTAATGTTGTAGCTGATGCACTTAGTAGCAATCTTGTGGCATCCTTATCTTGTCTAGTTATTGGCAAGATGCAGTTACTGGAACAATTCGCCAAACTAGACATAAATATTGAGCAAAGGAGCGACCAGGTACTAGTTGCTAACCTCAGGGTACAACCTGACATTTTTTTCGAAATCCGAGATCAACAAGTAAATGACCCATTTCTAATCCGTGCCAAGGAGACTATAGCAAATAGACCAGATTTCTCCATCACTGAAGATGGAAGGTTACTATTTCATGGTAGGTCCTGTGTGCCTGACAATGAAGAACTGAAAAGGAAGCTGGTGGATGAAGCTCACAAGACCAAGTATACTATCCACCCTGGTGCAACCAAGATGTACCAAGACATGAAAAGCACATTCTGGTGGCCTAACATGAAGCGTGAGGTAGCTGAGCATGCCGCGCACTGCCTCACCTATCAACAAGTCAAGGCAGAGCACCGACGTTTGCAAGTGTACTTAGACCCCTGAACATACCAGAATGGAAGTGGGAGAGTATTGGCATGGACTTCATCATGGGTTTACCTCGAACGTGGTGGACTCAATGCTATTTGGGTTATAGTAGACCGACTAACTAAGTCCGCACACTTTTTATCAATCAAAAGTACATGGAGTATGGATGTGTTAGTTGCATTATGTAAAGAGATTGTGAGACTGCATGGAGTCCCTATATCCATAGTTTCTGATCGTGACCCAAGGTTTACCTCGCGTTTTTGGAAAGGACTTCAAGCTGCACTCGGTACTAAACTCAACTTTAGTATTGCTTTCCACCCACAGACTGATGGGCAAACCGAGAGATCAAACTAGATTGTAGAAAACATGCTACAAGCTTGTACTATAGATTTTGAAGGATACTTGAATGAGCAACTATAACTGATGGCGTTTGCATACAACAATAGTTACCAAGCAAGTATTAAGATGGCACCATTCGAAGCACTGTATGGTAGAAGCTGTAGATCACTAGTGTGCTGGAATGAGGTTGGTGAACAACAATGGTTGGGACTTGATTTAGTGCAATGTACTAGCAGAGACATTCAACTCATCAGAGATAGAATCAAAATAGTCCAATCTAGGCAAGAGAGCTATGCAGATAAAAGAAGAAGAGACCTGGAATTTCATATTGGAGATCATGTACTACTCAAAGTATCCACAACCAGAGGACTCCAAAGATTTGGGATCAAGGGTAAGTTAAGGCCAAGGTTAATTGGTCCTTTTGAGGTACTCGAGAGAGTCGGTGAAGTAGCATATCTTCTAGCACTACCCCCACAATACTCCACCATACACAATGTCTTCCATGTATCTATGTTGAGAAAGTATGTGTACGACCCATCGCATGTAATTCGCTACGACGATATAGTGTTGCACGAGGATATGACCTATGAAGAGAAGCCAGTTAGAATACTGCTCAAGAAGATACAACAGCTTCAAAATCGACCTATATCCATGGTGAAGGTACTCTGGAACAACCATGGAGTCGAATAAGCCACGTGGGAGCCTGAATCAACCATGAGACGGAACTATCCAAACTTATTCAGTAAGACATTTTCCTCATATGATCATATGAATTTGGGGACCAAATTCTTTTTAAGAGGGGGAGGATGTAGCAACTCTCAATTTTTAAATTAAGAAAAATAAATTAAATTAAAAAGAAATGGTACAAATTAAAACTCATTAAGTAAAAACAAGTGATGGGCCTTCATTAATAGTTCATACATGAATTATTAAGCCACAAAGCAAAATCCCAATGTTGGATTGGAGATAAATAAGTCAAAATTCGTGACTAAATTATAAATAAATTAAAAAAGGGCAAGATACTCACTATTAAGACTCATAAATATCCTAAGAAGAGTCCTAACTCTATCCTAACTAGTTGGCCATGGATTTAGATTCCTTTTAAGCCAATAGAGGGATAAATGCAAGGAATAAGGGAGGATAATTATGAAATTTCAGAGTTGGAGGGAGAGGAAGAGTTTTAGAAAACTATCTAACCCCAAACATACAAATACACTTTTATCTTGTTCCTAGCTGACCCTATTGAACCCCTGGAGCTTGAAGGACGAGGAGGAGAGGCATTTGAACGAAGAAATCAAGGAAGAAGGAGGCTTGAAAGGAGCAACTTCGTGTTCATTCCCTAGGAACTAAAGCGCTCAAAGGTAGGCAATTTCTTAAGCAAAACTAAATTAAAGTCGACCCTAGATAGTCTATGATAACAGCTTCGAAAGCCCCTTGTTTTCCCCAATTTCTATCATGCCATTATGAGTATTTCATGCACAAAGTTCTGTTAAGAACTTGCAATCGACCCTTCATGTGCACCCTAAATCCCTACCTATGCTTGATCTTGTGCCTTGAAACTCTTATTGTACATGCTACATGATGTCAGGGATCTAATGACATGTTTTTCCCTAATTTCTATCAAGTACTCTTTTCGAATTAAATCATTTTTCATCATTGTGTTAGATTTTCGGTGCATCGTGAAGAACCTATTAATAGCATGCTTGTACCATGTTAGAAACCTAATTACTCCTTATTGTTGATACCTCTACAAGTCTAGTTTTGTTTAAAACTGATTTCGTGATTTTCTATCTTGTATAAGATTTGATATTAATTTTTAAAAACCCCTAGTGTCAAGCCCTTAGAGAACTGGACCGCAACCCAAGGTGGACCATTTCACCTTTTGGGCTTGGCCTAAATCTCTGAGAACGCGACGACCTGATCGGTCACGTTCTCATCTAGGTCGCGACACTGGACCACGTTACTTCACGAATGCGACGGTCCACCGCGTCACGTCTTCCTAGCCCGTATCGATTGCCTTGAATGCGACTGACCCTGACATCGTGATTATGGACGACTGCCATGGTCGCGATGGGTCACCACAACGCCTTTCAGACCATCAAACAATTGTCATGAATCGATTCTTTTGAACTTACATGTACCCCCGTCGCGATTTGAGAACCGTGCTAGTCATGCTCTATAATTATGATTTTAAACCTTGTAAAACTCTATTATGAACAGTAACTTCATATTAATCATTTTTAATAAATCTACGTGATTTTATTATTTAAAAGATGTGTGCACGACTCTCACATACTATCATTTATTTTCTCTCACATGCACACACCAAACATGAATTTTTACCATGAGACCTTACAGAAATTACTCAACAATGTATCTAGTAATTAAGTACAATTATTTCATGTTAATTTCCCTATTATTTTAATGGACTCGTCTTCGTTTTATTCTCTTGATTTGGATACAGTTATTGCATCCCTCTGCCTTCGAGCCTTGAGCACAAGACATTTATATACATACTTTCTTGACTTGGATGACCTCTCCGTTGGGAATACTCTTGACTAGACTAGGAACTCCTTGTTCAAGGCCTCCGTAAGACTCCTTAGCTTTGGCGAACATCCATTGCCGATGAGTAGGTTGTACCATCAATACCTATTTTACCCTTAGAGATCAACATGATCCAATGGCCTAAGATTGCTTTCTTACCTTGAGATCACGTTGGACCTATGGACTGTACTCGTAGCACGGCCAGTGGGTGGTTAGCGAATTCTGTCAGACTGCCAGCACACAACTATGTGTGTTGTGCAACCGTTACCATCGCCTGATTAACGTTGTTTTATGCGCATTGACCTTAGCTTCTCAGCTATACTCTATTCGCTCATCTATTCACATTATCCACACTCTCGTCTATTCTTCAAATATCCTCATCTATTTATTGGTACTGTCCATGGCCATTTTGACTGATTGTCTAAAGATAAAAAAAAAACATGATCATTGCCAGACAACATTATAGAGGGTTCGATCTGGTCCTGGGAGGTGTGCCCGAAAGGCTATTTACTCGTGGGGGTTCAATGATCAAGGTGTTCGACATGCATCCAAGTGCCAGACTAGCTAGATTAATCTAAAGACAATCAAAGTACTATCTTGACTTACGTGCTATCGTGCTTTTATACGTGCAATCTCGTGATGTCATTCCTTTAACTTGCTAGTTGTGCTATACTCTTTGTGAAAAGTATTATTTTTCTCTCGCTATCATGTACCATTACTCTCTTCACTATACTTTATCATTTTCTCTAGTTATCCTACTATCCAAGACATTAATTACTTGAAGCATGCCTATTTTATGAGATATTAAGTCCTAATGGGCGTTATCGCTCATCCTGTGCTATTCGTTATATGTGTTTCAGGTGAGTCTGATGAGGAACACCACACACATGTGAATAGGGATGAGCAAGCGCAAGAGTGACCCGATGAGCTGTCAACCAATTCTTAGTATTAGTTAATTTGTTTGTTTTGTGCAAATAAAGTACTCTGGGCCCATAGTTTTGGCTCTGAATTAGCAATGTAATAGATTAGTGGAATTATCAATAAAGTTGGTTCATGTGACATTATTCCAATTTCTGCAATGATACTATTTATTTAACTGTTTATCGCTCCAATATTCCACGTTGGGGGGTTACGTAATTACTTTCTTGGCTTGCAAATCAAGCAAACCAAGGAAGGTACTCACATTTGTCAAAGCAAGTATATTTCATATTTACTTTCTAAGTATGGCTTTGACAAGCATAAGCCTTTAGAAACTCCCATGAGCTCAGGAATAAAAATAGATAGTGATTCAATTGGCAAGAAAGTAGATCAAAAAATCTATAGAGGTATGATTAGGTCATTACTCTATCTTACTGCTAGTAGGCCAGACATAATATTCAGTGTATGTTTATATGCCAGATTTCAGGCTAATCCTAGAGAATCTCATATTAATGTTGTTAAAAGAATTTTTAGATATGTTATGAATACAAGTAAATTGGGTTTATGGTATCCCAGATGTTCCGGATTTAAATTGCTTTGATATAGTGATGCTGACTATGCTAGATGCAAAATAGACAGAAAAAGCACCAGTAGTACTTGTCAATTTCATGCAGGATGCTTAATTTCTTAATCTTCCAAAAAATAAAACTTAGTAGCATTGTCCACAACAGAAGCAAAATACATTACAGCTGGAAGTTGCTGCACCCAACTGCTATGGATAAAACATCAACTAGAAGACTATGATCACAAATGCATGAAATTCCAATGTTGTGTGATAACACAAGCACAATTAATCTAACCAAAAATCCAATCCAGCATTCAAGAACCAAGCACATTGAGGTCAAACATCATTTCATCAGGGAACATGTAAGTAATGGTGATATTTTACTTGAATTTGTTACTACATATAATCAATTATAGAATATCTTTACTAAACCTCTTCCTGAAGATAGATTTACTTCAATTAGAAGAGAAATAAGGATGTGTAACCCAGAATAAATTAATGCTTATTGCTATTCTTTCATTAACTATCTTTTATTAAAAGAATTACATAGTGACGGTATGCTGGAAGCACCTACTCTAGGGGAGAAACAAGATGCTCAGGTTGAGGAAGAGCCTCAAATTTTCTCAAGGAGGACATCCCTGAAGAAGAAGTAGTCACAGATGTGTTTAAATTCTTAATTGTCCTTTAACAGTACTACTAAAAATTTCTTGCAAATATCTTTTTATGAACAAATGCAAGGAGTCTTCCTGAAGATCTCCCAACAGAACAACAAGTGAAAATACCACAGCTGATGTCAACATATTCAAGACTGTATTAACACACATAGGAGACAGGTCGACACAACTGTCAACAGATAAATGCCAAAGTGGTCGATAGATCAGAAAGAAACCTTGAAGATCTGACAAGCATCAACTGAGGGGGAGCCTCACATCAAGGGGGAGCAAGTACAAATGGGAAATTATAATTCATGACAAATATTGTTGAACCCTTTTTGCACATGGGTAAGAAGTCTCTACAAAAGAGGTGAAAGAAAAATGGTAAGATCCTTCCTTTTTTGTTAATGACAAAAATGGGGAGAGTATTCTTAAACTATGAATTTTCTGTTTATTTCATGTTTTGAGTATCTTTGTTAGAAAATTCTCATAAGTTTTGTCATCACCAAAAAGGGGGAGATTGTTGAACCACTCCTATATTTTATCCTTTTATTTTGGTGATAACAAAACTCATGCTTAATTTAAATAACATGAATACAATATATTCTTGCATTATCATTATAGATTTACACTGAGTTTCAACTTCGTCATGCATGTTTTGATCATGTTCAATCCAAGCTAGCTTCGTCATATTCGAAGCTACACTTAGTCATATCCGAAGTCCACTTCGTCATATACGAAGATGGCACTTCGTCATACATGTTTTGGTCGTGATCAGTCGAAGTCCAACTTCGTCATATATGAAGTGGACTTCGTCATATCTGAAGCTACACTTCATCATATCTGAAGTCTACTTCGTCATATACAAAGTTGGCACTTCGTCATGCATGTTTTGGTCGTGATCAGTCGAAGTCCAACTTCGTCATATATGAAGTGAACTTCATCATATCCAAAGCTACATATGAAGTTTAACTTCGACCAACCACGTTGTATTTTTCCCAGTCGAACTGACACATTGATTACACTTAAACATCAATTTCATTGAAACATGGATTACATTAGAACATCAATTATGTTTAAACATCGATTGTCTTTTACAACAATTACCTTTAATCAAACATCGATTTCTTCAATATCTCACATCGATTACTATTATTTTGTTGATCTCACTCCGACTCCTTAGATGGTACTTAGATGTTTTAATGACTGTTATTATTTTTACAGTAAAACTGTTAATATATTATTAATACGATTAATGTTATAATCATTATGGAATTATTTAATGAACAACAGATGAACACATGATGTACACTGTGACATTCTCTTTGTTATCTATACGATAATTTATCCAATGTGACTTGTACTTTTCTATTCTTTTATTTAATATTTAATGTCATTTCTAAATATCAGTTTCATAGTTTATCTTTTCAGAATGCTACGTGTTGTGGTAGCATGCTTCAGAATATCTAGTTTTCAGATTTTAGGGAATAGCTCCTTGAAGCAATACTACGCACCAAGCAGGTGTCCCATTCCTCTTGAATGCTCACCTAACCCTGTACTGTTCAAAGGAACTGATAGATATCTATTAAGAACCATATGTCCCTTACCTTGTTATATTATTTTATATATCACAAGACTAACCCCGAGAACAAGAAAAGACATGGTATGGTGTTTGCAGAAATTCAGGAAGAACTATCTAAAGAAGAGCCATACAACTATTTCTATAGTCTACAGTCGTTGAGACTCAAAAGATAGAAGAATAGCTCTCTGATGATCTGATCTCAACTGTCTCAAGATCCAACGTTCAAATTCAAGTGGCTACTTTCAAATGGGAAATTTTTTAAGACTATTATGAAGCTAAAGTTTGAATTACATATAGAGACACATGGAGAGATATAGAGTTTATTGCAATACAGATAGACAACATATACACACACATAACAGAGAAGAGCTGAAGATCTAAAGAGAGCCTACTTCAAGCCTCGACTTCTAAGCTCTCTTGCATTCAGAAGTCTTTCTCTTTGAGTGGCCTTTTGCTATTGTGGATTTTCATCTCAGTCCACCCTCTTTGAGTTAGAAAGAGTTAGAGCTTTCAATTCCACTTGTAATCTCTTTCTGATCATCTGTGTTTGCTCATCCTTCAGAGCAAACACACTGTGTTTATTTCTGTGTTATAACCAGCACGGGGTTTGTTCCCTATAGTGACCCTATGTGAAGGGAAGACCTACGATTGTAGGTGGTTGTAGTGCTCCTCTGTAAAGGGAAGACCTACGATTGTAGGTGGTTGTAATACCCCTCTGTGAATGGAAGACTTGCTTGGGTGCAAGTGGGTTGTAATACCTCTCAGGTTGAGAGAAGGCCAAGTGTTCTTGGCAGTTAGTGAAAATCCCAAGGGGTTCTTTGGGACTGGACGTAGGACTCTTGATTGATAGGAGGGCCAAACCAGGATAAATCCTTTGTGCACTTTGTGTGATTGTTTCCGCCAAGTTTTTCACTTGTTTCACACACACCACACTAAGTACTAACGATATTGTCTAGTGTGATTTATTTTTAGATAAATTTTAACAGTGCAAGAAGTCCTATTCACCCCCCTCTAGGACATCTAAAGCTCCATCCCGATCCAACAGTTCAGAGTCCAATTGAACTCTTAGTGAAGGGATGAAGATCTCATATAGGAGTACCGCATCTGATCCATATGTCAAAGCATAGGGGGTTTGCCCCATGGGAGTTCGGATGGAGGTGCGGTAAGCCCGTAGAGCTTCAACCAAGCGGTCTGGCCAATCAGCATTATTGTGAGATTTACAAGTTTTCTTTATCATCATGATGAGAGTTTTATTAGTAGCTTCCGCTTGCCCATTACCTTGTGGGTAATATGGAGATGAATGATGCAAGTTTATACCATATTTACCACACATGTTGTGAAGCTCCTATGAAGTGAATTGTGGTCCATTGTAAGTGACGATGTCCCGAGGCACGCCCAATCTTGCAAGGATGTTGTGCTTGATGAACTTGACAACTGTTGAAGCTTTGACCTCTATGAATGCTTCTGCTTCAGCCCACTTCGTGAAGTACTCAATGGCGGTCAGAATGAAGGACTTCTTACGGATTTCTCCAGTTCTGTCCTTGAGTGGACCTACCACATTGAATGCCCACATGGCGAAAGGCCATGGAGTAATGAGAGGGTGAAGAGAGGAGGAAGGAGCGTGAATCTTGTCACCGTGGAGTTAGCATTTAGCACAGTGGTGAACAAAATGAGTGCAATCTTCTTCCATGGTAGGCCAGTAGTAGTGTCTTAGAAACTTTTGGGCAATTGCTCTACCATTAACATGGCCACCATATTCACTAGAGTGAGCAGCTTCAACAACATTTTGGGATTCGATCTCATCAAGACAACGAAGATAAACCCCACTAAGGGATTTCTTATGGAGAATGCCACCTATGATCTTGTAACGTGTCCCATCTATAAAAAAAAGTGGCATATTCAGAGAAAGATCCATCTTTGAGATAGTTCTCGATGTCAAAGTACCAGGGATGGCCATCATCAAGATCGATTTCTTGCTCTTTTGAAAGCGCATGGACCTGAGGTGCAGGAGACTGGGGTTGAGAGATCTATGGATCAGCATGAGAAGGGATTCTAAATCTTTGCACAGTGATGGTTTCAGAGGATCTTCCTAGCGGAATAGGGATAGAAGAAGCTAGGGAAGTAAGTGAATCTGCCAGAATGTTCTGAGCCCTAAGAGTGTGAACTGGAGTGAACTTCCTAAACTACCGGATTACCCTTCCTACCAAATCTTGGTATGTTTCAACTTGGGATCCCAAGTCTGGTACTTCCTAAGGGACTGTCGGAGTATCAACTACTAATCTCCCATTATCCTTAACTCCTTAACTCCAAGCAATAATGTCATTTTCATCCCAACTAGGAGTGCCTTATACTCGGCCACATTGTTCATGGTGGGGAAGGTTATTTGGTACCCCTTCTAGTGAGAGGAGGACTACTCCTATACCACTCCCTTTAGAATTATGCGCTCCATCAAAGTAAAGTATCCATGAAGGTTCACCATCAATACTGGCTCCTAACTCTTCATCTAGAAAGCTTTCATCGATGGGAGAACATGAAGGTAAGGGATGGTGAGCCAAATGCTTAGCTTCTCTAGCAAGTACCGAATTGGGTCCATTCGCACCAGAAGTTTCACTTCATGAGCTAGGAAATAGTGCTTCAACTTCTGCATGACCCAGACGACGGCCGCACATGTCCTTTCCATAGCGGTGTACTTCTTTTCAGCTTCATTGAACAACTTGGATAGGTAATACACCTCTCTCTCTCTCCTTCTTCTCGTCGTCATATTGGGCCAAGACTGCTCCAGTGGAATCTTCAGTGGTTGACACATAGAGCAATAAAGGCCGACCTGGGACCGGAGGAGCGAGAACAGGGGGATTGAGAAGATAACTCTTCAATTCTTCAAAGGCCTTTTGACACTTATAGTTCCAATCGAATTTAACCTCACCTCTAAGCATCTCGTAGAAGGGCTTACATCAAATTGAATGCTGAGAAATGAATCTCCTAATGAACTATAGTTTGTCAATTAGCCCTCTGACCTCTTTGATATTCCTAGGAGGAGGCATATTGATTATTGTTTTGGCCTTGTTGGGATCAATCTCAATTCCTCTCTTGCTAACGATGAACCCAAGCAACTTCTCTGAGGACACTTCGAAAACACACTTCTTGGGGTTCATCTTAAGCTTGTGCTCTCTAGACTGTTGGAGAACTGCCCGGAGGACTTCAGCATGGCCATGTTGAGTTCTAGATTAAACCAAGACATCATCAACATAAACCTCCATGTGCACATGCATCATGTCGTGAAAAATTGCCATCATTGCCATTTGATAGGTTGCTCCCGCATTCTTCAATCCGAAGTGCATCACGACATAGCAATAGGTTGCCCATGGCGTAGTGAAAGAAGTTTTCTCCTAGTCCTCCTCTGCCAGATGGATCTGGTTGTACCTAGAGAAATCATCCATGAATGACAACATCTCAAAGCCGACAGTATTGTCCACTAGGACGTCTATGTGGGGGACATGAAAATCGTCCTTTGGACAAGCACGATTAAGGTTACGAAAATCTATGCAGATCCTAACCTTACTATCCTTCTTCATCATGAGGATGATGTTAGCTACCCACTGTGGATAAAGCACAACCCTAAACCCTAATGAATTTAACTTTATGCAACTTATCAATCTCCTCTTTGATCTTGAGAGCAAGCTTGGGGTGCAGCCTCCTTAGCTTTTGTTTGACGGCTTTTGCATTGAATTTTAAGACCAAACGGTGCTCGACCAAAGAGGTGTCAAGCCCCGACATGTCTTCATAGGATTAGGCAAAGCCATCGGAAAATTCTTTAAGGATAGCTACAATAGCATCTTCTTCTTCTACACTCAAGTTGGCACTAATCAAAACTACATTTGGGGATTCTTCAGTGCCAAGGTTGATTTCTCTTGTTGGTTCATCCGCAACCATGGTTGGCTCATCAAACCTCTTAGTACCATCCACATAGGAGCTCAGTGGGCCTTCTTCTTCTGACCCAAGATCTCCCAGCTCACCTTCTTCATCAAAGTCTAGCAGATACACTCCTAAATCATCATCTACTGAACCTCCTTCTAGAAAATCTGTTTCTACAAGGGTGGGTTCCTCAAGAAATTCTGGGACTTGACTTAACTTAAAACACCTCTCAGCCAAGGCTAGAACATACCGAGTAGGAACTTGCCTACCCTTCTCCTTGGGGATGCATGGCTGAGAGGGACTAGACTCTTCTAAACCTAGACCTGACCCTAGACTTAAATCTAAACTACTATGTACAAGAGTATGTATAGGAGGGATGCCCCTGGGTGGGCGAGTATCAGTGTTCAAGCTGAATAGAATCGGCCCCTAGCCGATCGGAAGAGACTCCACAAAGGAAGGGTGCTCGACGGAGACCTCACATTCCCACATTTGAAAATTGGCATTTTTTCTTGAGTCATGGCAAAGAACCATAAGATGTTGACTTGAAGTTGCCACAACTGGCCAAGTGAGTAAAGGAGGGAGGATGGGATGGAATAGAAGGGGGAGGAAAGTAGCTGGGACAGGACACTTGTGTGCCAAGAAGACTCCAGCTAAGGAGGGAGAGGATGAAGGTGGGGATGGAGACGAAGGTGGAGGATCAGAATTGGAACCAAAGAGTGAGAGAAGGCCAAAGTCCTTACAAAACTTCTCCACCTTAGCAGCTTCCTCTTCTTCCTCACTTTCTAAATCAGGCAATTCTTCTACAACTGGCTCCCTTGTCCCTAGTTGGATGGGTCCTTGGAAAAAATGTCCCTTCAGAGTCCAGGTGAGAGGTGTATAGGGTATGAAAGGATATGGATGAACAGGATCAGGATGAAATCCTAAACTGGCCCTTGGTAACAATCTCCTCACTTGGACACTTCGGATGGGACCTTGCTTGTCTCTACCCAATCCTTTTCCATGTATATAACCTATCTTTGCCATCACCTCCCAACCCTTCCCTTGAGGGCATGAGGCCATCTCAAATTCTTCGATCATGGAGGGAGATTGGCTCAAAATAAGAGGGGATGGGAAATCAATGATTGACATGATAGGTTTGTTCCCCTTGTCTGGAATGAAAAGGTGTGGCATCTGCTTTGACGTGATAGAATTCAGGGTTTCTATGGTAGGGATGCTCTTGATTTTGATAATCTGCCCATTAAATGGAAACTTGAAGCATTGATGGGCAGTGGAAGGGACCCCTAAAGTTTTTTCTATCAACGGACAGCCGATGATGGCCTTGTAGGCCAGATCAACGTCCAGGACTAAGAATTCGGTGGACATAGTAACGGGCCCTACCTCTAATTGAAGAGCGATCTTTCCTTTAGCCACCCTTCTGGAATTATCATAAGTAGCGATAGTGGAATATATTTTCTCCAGACTACCCTCCTCTAAACCAAGCTGCTTGAGAGTTTTCATCGGACAGATGTTGATGGATGCTCCCGTGTTGATGAGAGTGGAGTCGACCGACACCCCATTAAGGGTGACAGTCAAACAAAGAGGAAGTGAGCGGCACTCAGGAGCAATAAGGTCTTTGTTCGGGAAGGAGATGGAAGGCCCTTGGGTCAGGGAAAGAATGGCATTGGTAATTATGAATGTGTTTTTTCAAACACCCACAAAGAATAATTAAAAAAAGAAGAAAAAAATTTTTAAATAAAATATGTGGAAAGAAAAAGGGAAGAAAAGGGAGTGCGTGTGTGCACTATGGTGGAGGAGTGATCGCCAGGTACGCGTTGGTACCGAAGGAGAGAGCGAAAGGCGGAGTTACTTACCTTCACTCGAGATCGCGGAAGTTGAGGTGTGGGTTAACTCTTACTTCTCCAACCAGCCGGCCGGCAAAGAAGACTTTAGCACGTTGGTTACCTTGCAAGAAAAATTAACAAACAAATGAAAGAAACTATTAGTCCAAGTTGTGTAATATCAAATTCAATGAAAGATGTGTGAAACTAGCTTGCATGGGCTTAAGCACACCTTGTGGTGGTGGGGTAAAACCCCTAAAAATAGCTAGGTGTGAGATGAATGAAGTGTGTGTAGAGAACTATGGTGACAATGAATGCACTAAAGAACAAAATAAAGAGAATAAAAGGGAGATGAAGAATCTGATAGAAGAAGCTTCAGCCATGGATGAAGAGGAAGAAGACTCAAGCTCCAATGCACTTGGAAAGTTGAGCACAATCTCCAATTGAATAACACTTGAAATAGCTTGAGGAGGGAGGGTTCTTCTTTTCAAGCTTCGGAACTTGACTCTTCAACGTAGCAGGGCTTCGCCACAATACTTGGGGTGTCTTTAAAAGAATGGCCTCGGGGTCCTTTTATAGGAGTAAAATTGGTAAATCGTGACGGATATAGTGGTCTCCTATTAATATGAATTGCGACCGATAATAGCGTCGCATTTAAAAGACTTTCTTACTTCGACTGTGGCCTTTTCCAAACTTTAAATATAGCCGATTTCAAAATCACGACAACATAGTCTGACGTGTTTATAACACTTCCAATATTGATCGGATTCTTGACAAATTAATAAATGGAAATATTGAATCGTGACAACCTGAGTGGTCACGTATTTGAAAGAATTGATCTTTTAATGGGAATCGATCTTTAAACAATGGAAGGTTAGAAATGCGACGTACTAAGTGGACGCGATTCTATTTAGCAACAAAATCTTTCTAAAATGATTTTTAGAATTGCCATAAATAGAAAATAGAAACTCTTAAATGTGACGACTCTGACGGACGTGATTATAAATCATAGTTCAAGTCGGAATAGGAACCTAATACGCGACGGTTTTACCCGACGCGAATTAACTTCGTAAAACACGACCACTGTGTTGGTCGCAAATTAATTGCTCACAATGAACCCCTTAAGGCCCCTAGAAACATTCCTAAAAAATCCTTGAAAATCCATAAAAATAGGAAAATCACTCAAATGGTTAATTGAAGAGAGCCACGTTGAGGCATCGCAGTATAACATAAAATGTACTCGATATGTTGTTAAAAATGACGTGTCTACAGCTGCCTTGCCTTGGAGTCTGCTTTGCAAGAAAATGAAGCATAAAGACACGAAATGAAGGGAATTGAATGGAATGAAGTGGAGTGGAGTGACTGAAAAGTAGATGCCAAGGTGTGATGAGACACACCCTTAACAGCATACGATAGGAGTTATTCTTTAGTTCAAAATGAAGCGGCTTAAAGAAAGCCTCAATAGATAACTCAATTGTTTGGATGAAAGGAAAGGGTTTGAATGTGGGCACGAAGGGGAGAAAGATCAACTTCTAGCATAGGGGAAGTACCTACGGACACAATCCAGTAGGTTTCACCATTGGGGAGCGTTTACCAAGTTGTGGACGTGCTACAACCAAGGTGGATTTATGGGAAAATAGATGAACTGATATAGGAATCCAAAACAAGGAATTTCTCAAGAGACAGTCTGAAAACACCAACAAGATGAATTGAATACTTGACCCGGAATGGAATATTTCATGTTAATTGTGGTTAAGAATAAGCGGCTCTCTTTAGTTAACCAGGAGAGTAATTTTCTAGTGATGAGCTCAAATTCCTACATGATGCATGATGGACTAAAAAAAAATATTAAAACAAAGAAAAATATAAAATAATCAAGGATTATATTGTTACGATGCTGAGTTAAGTCAGGACACTAGGATTTCCAGGCATGGGTCCGTCATCCTCCTTGCAAAGCATAAGGGCCTATCCTCAAGTCATAAGAATCCTCTGAAATTATCACTATTTTTTGCGGTGGAGGGGAACTAAAACTTCATATTCACCAGAGCCTCAAGGTCCTTGATATGCTCTAATAGGGTATATTATATAGCAAAATGCAATGAACTGATACCATAGGGATTTGCCGAAGGTAAATGTGAAGCTTACGGCAAGAGATGTGAATCCAAAAACCTGCACTCAAAGACTGATTAGTACTGACAAGCAACAAATATAGAGCCCAAATATTGATGCTTGTAAATCGCGACAGAATTAGTGGACGCGTTTTACTTGCCTAAATTGCGACGACTTGATCCGTCACATATCACCTTCACCAGTCGGTTTGGGAGTCTGTATGAAGCACTTGAATCACGACATATGTGTCGGTCGTGATTTTAACAGTCCCACCCGAAGCCAAATTGCCTTGCCTGTTTAACACTTGTAGTGGGTTTGGGACTTGGCCTCCGGGCTTGTGCGGCCATGGGGCTATAAAACCCCCTCTTCCTTGCACTCTTCATACAATTTACACCATCCAAAGTTCAAGTTTGAAGCTTTTAGCAAGGGAGAAGAAGAAGAGAAGGAGAGGTGAAGCTAGAAGCCATGAACCATGATGGTGCCCCTCCCTCCAAGAGACAAAGAACCAGTGATTTTATGAGGCTAAACAAGGGGGAGGGTCACATCTGTAAACTCATTCAAGCCAAATTGGTAAGTTCATTTGATTTTTGTATTGGATTTATCTTGTTTATGCTTGTTCTTCTCATGTTCTTGTTGTTCTTATTCTCTCCCTCTATTCTTTTTTTCTTTTTTCTTCTTCTTCTTCCAATCTTTACCATGGCCGAACCATCCTAACCCATATATCCATGACCAAATTCTCCAAAACACCTATCCCACCCATAATCACACTCCCATGCATGCGCCAATCCTACCATGACCAATTCCATCCTCTTGTCTTATACTCCATGCACCAACCTTCACATGGCCAAATTTACCCATGATCAAATCATCCATGTGCCCCCATGCATGCACCACCTCCACATGGCCAATTCCAAACTATAGGACTATCCTCTTTTCCCGGGCACGAGGAGGTACATGAGGCTTCCATGGCTCCAAAAATTAACCTCCTACATTAGTCTTGACATGAAGTCCATCCTCTCTAAGTGGGGAATCAATAATCTATCCATCCATGCCAAAAGATACCATGAAATCCATCTCGATTGGTGGCGATGGGTGCACTAGTAGAGTTATGGCATCCACAAACCCACACCTTCCTCTTCAGAACTTTCGAAGCCACTATTCTATTGGAAGAAGTCAAACTTTTGTTAGGCTTGAAGCGGATGAAGAGAAACAACGAGGACGACATGGCGATCATGCCGAGGGGAATTACAAGCCAGGAGATGCTTGAAAGCTTCATGGGGAGCGGAAGGGCAGCCCAAGACATCCAAACCGGAAAGGGAACAAACTTGCAAAAACTAGTGGCTTGGACCATAAGGGAGTTTCCGAAGGCGGAGGATGACGCGAAGCTAGAGAAGGTGATGAAAGGATTCGCCATATGCCTGGCGAGTGCGCTCCTCTTTCTGTACGCGGATAACGTACTTGAAGAGGAACAACTAAGTGCGACATACGGCATATGGGAAGAAGAGATGTTGGGACCGGTGGTGCTAGCCTTCCTCTACAGTGGGCTCATGGTGGCGAGTTTGGGTAAGCCTCCTTACGGATCTATGCTTTTGTTCACTTGTTGGGTTGATCTACACTTCAAGTTTGACGTGAACAATGAGGCAACAAGCTCGTCTCGGATCTTCTTCAAGAGTCGGCTCCGACATATGGATGGCCTAGTGGGATTAGAAGGGTGCATTGCTAATCACAAGCCTCAACTCAAGACATGGGCGGACTAGTGGGATCATCTCCGAAGCATGCCAAGAAATGCCTTCACTTGTACTCTGGTGCCAATTAAAGTCAAGGATTTGCGGACGAGGCAAGCACCCGGCGTGGAACTACGGCTGATCGGGGTAACCGAGTTCGTGCTCTACAACTCACACTGGTGCCTCTCTCAACTTGGACATCCGAGGCGCAACTTCGAAGAGTCATCTCATCTATCGCCAATCAAGACAAGGGAGCTTGGAACCAACGGCGACAGAGAAGAGGCGGACACCATCAAGGCGCTCTGGAAGATTTGTACCTTTAGGCGGCTAGTCCCAAATGTGGAGGAAGTGGAGGAGGATTGGATGAAGTATGTAAGGGAATTGATGAAACTATGGCCCAAGGTGACCGTTTGTAAACGCCAAGATTATTCCCTTAATAAGAAATAGATTCCATCCTTTATACGGCCAAAATACACTGTGTACAATGATCATAACTTCCAAAGTACTATGATTTCTCCTTAAAAATTGGCCCTCGGGTGAGCCTCTTGAATCGCGATGGACACAGGCGTCACGCTTTAATCTATCTATGACCATCTGAGCCGTCGTGCTTTCCAAAAATCGCGACCACTTACCCCATCGCGTTTCAATCTGTACTTCAAAATTTTAAATCGCGCGCCTTAAACTCAACGCCGGGGTAATGATGGGTTTTTGAATCACGACGACGGCTTCCGTCGCGTGTCAATTAAGTACTTCAAAAGCGTGACGACTGTGTCTGTCGAGTTCAAAAGGCTTCCAAAAGCTACAAGACACATGAGAGCCCATCCTTCTCTTCCTTTCGCCTCTCCGAACTGTCTCACACTCTCTACTCTCAACTCTCATTCTCTCTTGCTCTCTCATCTCTCCCTGACAATGAAGCTTACCGCCACCAAGTGCCAGCGGGGCGAAGGTGTGGCGGAGGAAGAAGGATCGCCGGAGACGATGGCGATGGAGGAGGTAGTGGAGACCCCGGGGACGGTGGCACGACTTATGGTGGAAGAACTCTTGGCGGTGGGAGAGGAGATGACACCGGCAGCGGCGAAGGAAGAAAAAGCTCCGGCGATGGTGATGGAGGAAGAGGAGATGGCGGCGGAGACGCCGGGAGGATGGCTCCAGCGAGGGTGCCAAGGATGGGAAGTAGGAGATACGCTAAGTCCCCTAGCCTTTGTTTATGGTTGCATGTGAGAGGAGAAAGCGATGGCCGTCGGGGCCGGAAAAGGGAAGTGGGTGAATCGTGACGACACTAGTCGTCAAAATTCAAGGTGTTAAATCGCAACGGCTTTCACCATCACGGTTCAACCAGAAGTGTGACCACTGAGTTGGTCGCGATTCAGATGACCACCCGAAAACCTAGAATTTGGCCCTGTTTTAATCTGTTTGAGTTGGTTTTAGTGTATTTGTCTTGTGCTGACTTGCATTTTGATCTTTTTATGTACAGAGGATCATGAGTCCCCGGATCCACTGGCCGCTGATGATAGCGGCGTACCAGGGACTCCCCAACTTCCAGAGGGAGCAGTTGAGGATGATGGGATTTGGGCTGATCCTGGAGATCGAGCCCTTTTATGTGGACAATCCCCTAGTTTAGGCATTGAGGGAGTGCTGGGATAGGACCATCACGACCTTTCTGATGCCCTGGGGGCATATGGGGCCCACTCTAGAGGATGTGACGAAGATCACCAGCCTCTGGGTGGATGGGGAGGCGGTGACGGGTGTGACATGCACTGACTACACAGAGTTTACATAGGACTTACTGGGGTTGGAGCCAGCGGGGGAGGATGAACTCGACGACCGTAGGATGGTTGACCGAGTGGTGCTACTGAAGAGCCTGGGTCTGTAAGGCGCGAGGCAGATAGGCGAGGAGTCGCTGCACGAGTTCGTGCATCGAGCAGTAGGGTTGGCCAGGGCGGTGTAAAGCCAAGACCTCGAGGATGTGGAGTAGGTGGACCGAGACCTGAGGAGGTTCCTAGTATTATTTTTAGGGAAGATGTTGCTGGAGATGAAGGGGGATGGCATCCATTTCCGCTTTTTGGAGATCCTCAAGGATTTGCAGAGGGTTGGGTAGTACGCTTGGGGAGCGGCCTTCTTAGCACACACCTTGGCTGACCTCTCCAGCGGCACCGGTCGGGAGACCACTGTGGGCGGGTTCACCCCTTTCCTCCAGGTACGTGTTCTTCCTTTTGAGCTTTCTTAAATTTTCTGCATTAAACTTGTTAGTCAAAATAATCAATGTGTTCATGAATGCAGGTGTGGAGTTACTACTACATCCCCCTAGGGAGGGCTACAGAGGTGCGACCCGACGCTCTCCGTCTTGCCAGGCGATGGCTGCCGGAGGTGACGGCGGCGTCAATCTCCCTCCAGCTTGACACCCTCCAATGTGACATCTGAGACTTCTAGGCCCCCTTGGTACGTGTTCTATCCTACCTCTTCTCATGCATTTTTTGTGATGTGATATGTAACATTGTGTGTGCATGGATGCAGGTGGTATGTGTTGAGTGTAGAAGGATTATCTAGAGGGGGGGTCCCAGGACCCCGAAGATGTGGAGCGGGTGGACCGAGACTTGAGGAGGTTCCTAGTATTATTTTTAGGGAAGATATTGCTGGAGATGAAGAGGGATGGCATCCATTTCCACCTTTTGGAGTTCCTTAAGGATTTGGAGAGGGTTGGGCAGTACGCTTGGGGAGCAGCCTTCTTAGCACACACCTTGGCCGACCTCTCCAGCGGCACCGGTCGGGAGACCACTGTGGGCGGGTTCACCCCTTTCCTCCAGGTACGTGTTCTTCCTTTTGAGCTTTCTTAAATTTTCTGCATTAAACTTGTTAGTCAAAATAATCAATGTGTTCATGAATGCAGGTGTGGAGTTACTACTACATCCCCCTAGGGAGGGCTACAGAGGTGCGACCCGACGCGCTCCCTCTTGCCAGGCGATGGCTACCGGAGGTGACGGCGGCGTCAATCTCCCTCCAGCTTGACACCCTCCAACGTGACATCTGAGACTTCTAGGCCCCCTTGGTACTTGTTCTATTCAACCTTTTCTCATGCATTATTTGTGATGTGATATGTAACATTATGTGTGCATGGATGCAGGTGGTATGTGTTGAGTGTAGAAGGATTATCTATAGGGGGGGTGCCAGGACCCCGAGGATGTGGAGCGGGTGGACCGAGACTTGCGGAGGTTCCTAGTATTATTTTTAGGGAAGATGTTGCTGGAGATGAAGAGGGATGGCATCCATTTCCACCTTTTGGAGTTCCTCAAGGATTTGGAGAGGTTTGGGCAGTACGCTTGGGGAGCGGCCTTCTTAGCACACACCTTGGCCGACCTCTCCAGCGGCACCAGTCGGGAGAGCACTGTGGGCGGGTTCACCCCTTTCCTCCAGGTACTTGTTCTTCCTTTTGAGCTTTCTTAAATTTTCTGCATTAAACTTGTTAGTCAAAATAATCAATGTCTTCATGTATGCAGGTGTGGAGTTACTACTACATCCCCCTGGGGAGGGCTACAGAGGTGTGACCCAACGCGCTCCCTCTTGCCAGGCGATGACTGCCGGAGGTGACGGTGGCGTCAATCTCCCTCCAGCTTGACACCCTCTGACGTGACATCTGAGACTTCTAGGCCCCCTTGGTACGTGTTCTATCCTACCTTTTCTCATGCATTTTTTGAGATGTGATATGTAACATTGTGTGTGCATGGATGCAGGTGGAATGTGTTGAGTGTAGAAGGATTATCTAGAGGGGGGGTGAATAGATATCCACCAGTTTTAAGGTCAATTTTCAAGTTAAAAACTATGACGCTAAGAACTGATCAGATGAAAAATGATCAACACAGAAATCAACAAACCACACAAGTGCCAGTAGTATTTTTAAGGTGGTTTAGCTCCAGTGCGGAGATCTACATCCACCCCTCACCAAACCAGTGTGGCTTCACTAAGAGAACAAATGTGTGAGACTCTCACACAACTGCTAATACATAGCTTCTTCACAACTGCTGATACACAGCTTGAACACTCCGCTGATTCACAGCTTCAAGACTTGACTCAAATCTCAAGATCCAAGTATAGCAGGTGTAGGATCAACTATGTCTACTCCAAACGAAGTAGACAACCCATCAGAGTAATGTTTTGAAGAAATTGAGAAAAACAAAGTAAACGAAAATCTGAAGAAGTTTAGAGAACATCAAACGCTCTGCTCAGGAGTTAGATTTGGTTGGAAAACTCCTCGAGCTCTAATTGAAATTTCTCCAATCTTGAGTTCATCAAATTCTTCTTCTGGTTGCAGTACATGGATCAATTTGCCTCTGAATTGAAGAAGAATTCCGATCCTCTGTTCTGGAAGCTCAGCAACAGGTCTTCATATTTGCAGAAGGTACGATCCATTAACTTCTCGCCTTGATTCGAAGACACCTGCACTTTTCTGAACTCAAACTCTCTGCTCACTGCTCTTTGCGCTCTTAGATCTCTTCACCTCTTTCTTCTGTGCGTGATATTCCAACTGTAAAGGACGTCTCGCCCTTTTGATCTGATACGTGAAATCTTTTTCAGTGGGCCCCTCAACAGAATCCCAAAAACTTTGGAGAACCTTTTGCCGCCCAAAAGGTGGTAGCTTCCAGAACCATGTGACGTGTACAAGAAGCTCCAAACATTTGACCTTGGGTCACGTGCCCATCACTTACGCACTGGCAGATTTTCTGTTGAATGATCCTAGGTGTTGTTGTGTCGACGCATCCAAGTTATAGAGTCAACACATATTCATGTGACTTAACAGGATTAGTGTAAAGTATTCAATAGAGTCGACTCTATGTCCTCCAGAGTCGACGCACATCTAAATAACTTTGATTCTCAACGAATGAATGTGGTGTAGTGTCGCCCTTACTGTATCATAGTGTCGACCTTGTCTGCTAATGGAGTCGACCTGGTCTTCCTTCAGAGTCGACCTGATGAACTGGTAGAGTCGACCTCATCCGTAAATAGAGTCAACCTCATTGGGCACTTCTCTTCACAAGACTGTCTGGGAACTTGGCTAGTGTCGATCTGATTCACATTTGGTGTCGACCTTTTCTGATACTCTCAATTTACAGCGCCACTGGAACCTCATAATTGAGTGTCGACCTATCCTCTATATAGCGTCGACCTTATGAACAATACTGAACTTAAATATGATTTTCATTGATTCAACTGAGTTGACTTGAACTTTATAAATGTTCATGTGATACAAATAGCTTGTGTTAGACATTTATGACATCATCAAAACCATTTACTCAATTTATGACATCATCAAAACTAGGGACACAACAATCTTCCCCTTTTTGATGATGGCAATATTTGTTCATAGATTGTTTGGACTGTTTTAAAAAATTCATGATCAAACATGTTATTATGCAAACACATCAGTCCACACAAGATTATACAAACCATTCATACAAATTCACACAGGAGCATTTCACACAAACATACTTTGATGATTTCATTACCGATAACAATGAGTTTTTACAAGAAACATCAAAGTATCAAACATCAACACAAACAACAAAACTACAAACATCTATGAGTTCTCCGCCTTTGACATAATAAAAAAAATAGCAATCACTGAGGAGGTGGTGGTGGTTGTTGCGGGAATAATCTGCTCTCAATGCGGGACAATCTGAAATGCATATCATCATAGTGGTCCCGAAGATATTACTGAACTGCATTGAACTTATTGTTCAGAAAATCTTCCAATTTTTCAAACTGATTCTCAATAACCACTGGCACATGATCTATTCCATGAGGCACTGTAGGGACAGCTGATGATGAGGTGGCTTGATTGCTTTCAGCGGTGTCAGTCACATCATGTAGCTTCCAGACTTGATTAAACTCATCTCTCACCAGTTGAAGTTTACGAGACATATCTTCAAGATAACCTCTCAGAATGTTCATCCTGTTAGAAATTTGATGAACTGTCTGGACTATATCTGGAATATCATTGATTTTTTCAGCTCCCTTCTGTAGTGCTTCTTCAATGGACTGCACTTTATCAAAAATCTCAGCTTGAGTATAAGCAGCAGAATTGAAAACATGCCCAATTGTCTTTATCAGTTCATTGGATCTGACGGCTGTAAATCTTACAATAATCTATTCTTGTCTGTCAATATTCTCTGTAAACCTCCTCTCAATTTCTTCTAGCCTGCTCTTAAACTGCACTGACTGTTGTTCAACCTTGGTGTTCAGCAAGTTTAGAGAGGCATTAACACCAGCAAATTGATCTTGAAGAAAAGTAAAAAACTGTGGTGGAATGGGAGCGTCAGCAAAAGATGCGGAAGGAGGGACCTGTTCAGATACAAAGGGTTCAGTAGAATTAGGATGAGCAGGTGAAAAGTGTGGAGGATCTACACCTAGATCATCAAATCTAGGTATAAGAGAGAGTGAAGGGACAGGCACTGTTTCATCCAACTGAATTTCTCCATCATCATCATGAGTTCCCTGCTCCCTCTGCACAACTTCATCAACATGTGGCTGATCCACATCCAAATTTGCATTTACATCCTCTTGAGGTGCCAGATTCAGCTTCATAAACTTGCCAATGTGAGCCAAGTCATATGTGTGAAACTTTGCAATCTTTTAGACTTTTGTGTTGTCCAAAGGAACATGCATCTTTTGAAAGATAGTAGACAGATGTGCAGCATATGGTAGGCTCTTTCTTAATTCTGGCCTAGTGACTTCATGAAGCAATTGACAGAAAATGGTTGCCAAATTTACCTTTTCTCTTTTTATTAAACAAAATATCAGAAACCTCTGCAAACTTGTAATTCTGTGTCTCCCTCCTCCTTGAGGGGTCAAGATAGTGGTGCACCAATGATGCAGAATTCTATTGATAGGAGGAAATCTATTGGCATTCAGAGTGGAGACTCTTGTCTGGAAGATGTTATTTTTATCATGAGGCAGGCCAGCCAACACAGTATAAGCCTCATGAGCGCAGAACTTGAAATCATGAGGATTGTGTCCCTCATTTGGAATGTCCAGAAATTTACTCACAACATCATTTGTGAGTACAATGGATACTCCTCTGACCCTAGACTCTAGGGTATCCTCCTTGCTGACCAAATTTTGAAAGAACTCTTGTACTAAGATAGGATAGAAAATCCTATGCATACTAATGAAACTGGTCCAACCTTGAAATTCTAGCATGCCTAGAAGTTCCGGAAGCATAGTAATCATACCTTCATCATGAACGTTAATGATTCTGGGATGCAAGATTTACTTGTTTTCAGTAGTCAAAATGACTACTTCTTATACTTGTGACCCTTCATACTATGACCCATCATCTTCTGATTTAGATTCTGATGCTTGAACAGTATTCTGATCCTCCAACTCACCACTTGCTTCTTTTTTGGTTCCACTTCATCCTCAACATCATCCTCAATTTCATTCTCAGCATCATCCTCAATGTCATCAGATTTCTCTGGTTCGCTGGCACTGGGTTTCAGGGACTGAGAGTCATTCTACTCCTCTATTCTCTGTTTACTCGAAGCATTTTCGGAACCCTGGATATTAGGGCTTCCTTCAAGAGATGCTTGGAGATTCACATCCTGTGAGACTTGTTGGCTTTCATCTTCCTCATCGGAACTAATCAAATTGACAAATTTGTGTTTCTTCTTACCCTTTGAAAACGTCTTTTCCTTTGCCGTACGGGGATGAGAAAATCGTCGACTTGAGAAAGACGAAATTGATGGCTTCTTCTCAAGAACCTCTTCGCCCTTTTCAGAATCATTTCTTGCCTTTGTGCACCGTTCTGATGATGCAAACACAACCTCTTTCCTTTTCCCTCCTCGACGAGCTTGCATCTTCGGAGCCATTTGTAGAGAATCAGGGAATCAGAGAGAGAAAGTTGTAGACGCAGAGAAGGGATTTTGGGGACAGACGAAAAAGATGAAAGGAGTTGTGTTCAATGTGAGGCCAAACGGGCTTTAGAGCTGAGGTTTTCGAAGAGTCGCAATGCTTGAAGTATCGACCTGCCCTAAGACATACAGTGTTCCTATGGAGCAATGAGAAATAACATGTTCTGAAGATAAGAGACCATGTGTAGAGTCGACTCTATCAAGAAGAGTGTCGACTCTCTGAAGTAGAGTTGATGAAAATTCTTGGATAACTTTTGAGAAAAGGAGCAAGACACCATGATACACTGTATTCTTGGATAATCTTGAGAATGTTAAAAACATTTATACTCTTTCCTCACCTCATTCTCATTTTAGTGAAATTAATGGTTTGAAAATTATAAACTTTAGTTTAACCATTAAAAACACTGAAGAAAACTCATAAGAAAAAATAACAGTAGAAACAAAATTCTTCACGTGAAAAGCTTGCATTTTTATAAAACTTACTCAAACCATGTAAAATGATACTCTTGGATAGATGAAAAAACAAACCAAGATACATTGAGTTAAAACATCTAGCTTGAAATTTTCAGATTTTTTTTCTTGAATTAATCTGATTATTTACATTTTTATAAAAAAGATGAACAATCAGATTTTCCCTTTCTTTTTCATGCAAGAGCCCATGCTTTTCACACACCAGAGCTCCTGATTACTCAAAATAGGGTAATCATCTTGTTTCAAGGATTTGTGTGCAACTTTTCATGTGAGGATACATGTTGGTTAGACACAAGAATCTCTAGTTACTCAGTATGCACAAGCAGAAATTTTTAATAACCCTGAACATAATTAACTAGCTCATCATGACATACAATTTTACAATTGATTTTATCAAGAATTGTTGTTTCTCAGAGCATAGTCATTGTTCTGTCATCAAGCAAGACTTTTTCTATTGAAGATTCTTGAATTTTTTTTCTATATCAAGAAGACTTTTAAGACAATGTAGCCCAGATGTTTTAAAATCTAACCAGAGTAACCAATTATCATGAATATTTCAGAATTCAATAAAATCGAACTCTCACTTGAACCATTAATTTCTGCAACTGTTATTTAACCTTTTGAATTTTCCAGAGAATTTTAAGGTTAATCTTATAAATTTATAATTCACAAACCATATTCTTCTACTTTCAGAGATGGAGGAGTTTAAGAATATAAATGAATTTAACTCCCCCCGAGAAATTGCCTCAAAATTCAATTTTCACAATGGAATTACTCCCCCTTAAAAATTAACTCTTTAAAAACAAGGAAGAAAGTGAATAAGACTCCCCCTCAACAATTGCTCAAAGAGACCTTTGATACTTGGCGGAGACATATACTCACGCATAATGAAAGAATCCAGACAAGCCTGACTTGCCCTTCTTCAAATCACCATTTGATATACCAAGAAGGTCAATGCAATGTGAGAAGCAAGAATTTATTTGCAAGAACAAGAGAATTTTATTTGCAAAAAGGGAAGTGAAGGAGTATGGATTGAGAAGAATGACAAAAGTTCAGAATGAAGAACATAGTGTCGACTCTCTTGCCAATAGAGTCGACCTAAGTATGATCAATCAAACAGAAAACTGAAAGAATTCTTCTTCACAGATTGCACATAACCTGACCAACTATACAATTGAGCATGATCTTTCAACCAAGTTCCATCTCATCACTTTGTCAGAATTTAGCAAGAGAATTATCAATCAGCAGCAAGGCTTTTATTGCATGACAAACAATTATACAAGCAAGCACTTACATGCAACTTTTCAAACAGATAATCATGAATCAAGCAAGCATAGACCAAGTTCTCTTCTTAAGCAAGAGTATCTATCATTGCACAAGGGTTTTGTGAAGATATCAGCAATTTGTTTTGAAGTTTCAATAAAATGCAATTCAAAAGAATTCTTGCTCACTTCATCTCTCAAGAAATGATGTCTGATTTCTTTGTGCTTGGTCCTAGAGTGCTGGATTGGATTCTTGGCTAGATTAATTACACTAGCGTTATCACACATAATTGGGACACATCCAAGATCTACTTGGTAGTCTTGAAGTTGATGTTTAATCCATAACACTTGAGTGCCACAACTCCCTGCAGCAACATATTCTGCCTCTACAGTAGAGAGAGCAAACGAGTGTTGTTTCTTGGAAGCCCAAGAAACTAAACATCCTCCCAAAAATTAGCAATAGCCACTAGTACTCTTTCTGTCCAATTTACAACCAGCATAATCCGCATCTGAATAAGATAACAAATTAAATTCACAAGATGCAGGATACCATAGTCCCAGCTCATGAGTTCCTGCAAGATATCTGAAAATTCTCTTTGCAGCACTCATGTGGGACTCTCTAGGACTAGCCTAAAATCTAGCACACATGTATACTGAAAATTGAATATCTGGTCTAGATGCTGTCAAGTAGAGTAGGGATCTGATCATACCTCCGTAGATTTTTGGTTCTACTAAATTACGTTTCAAATCAGCATCCAAACTTACAGTGGTGCACATTGGGGTTGCCATGGCTTTTGTGTTTTCCATCTTGTATTTCTTCAGCAAATCTTGAATGTACTTAGATTGATTTATGAAAGTCCCTTCCTTTGTTTGAATGACCTGCAATCCAAGAAAGGATTTTAGTTCTCCCATTAAACTCATTTCAAATTCACTGGTCATCAATTCAGCAAATTCCTTACACAGTGAGGATTTTGTTGATCCAAATATAATGTCATCAACATAGATTTGGACCAGCAAAATATCATTTCCTTGAACTTTTGTAAAGAGGGTTTGATCTACCTTACCTCTTGAATACCCTTTATATGTAAGGAATGAGCTCAACCGATCATACCATGCCCGGGGAGCTTGCTTCAGGCCATACAAAGCTTTGTCTAATTTGAACACATGATTAGGAAGGTCAGTGCATTCAAATCTAGGAGGTTGTTCAACATAGACTTCCTTCTTAATCAAACCATTCAAAAATGCACTTTTTACATCCATTTGCTATAATTTAATGTCATGAGCACATGCAAAAGAAAGCAAGATCCGAATTGCTTCAAGCCTAGCTACCGGAGAAAAAGACTCTTCAAAATCGATTCCAAACTCTTGATATAGCCTTTTGCAACAAGCCTAACCTTGTTTTTAATTATCTTGCTATCTTCACTTGTTTTATTTCTAAAAACTCATTTAGTTCTAATGACACTTTGAGAAGAAGGTCTTGGAACCAAATGCCAAACATTATTCCTTTCAAATTGGTTCAGTTCTTCCTGCATGACATTAATCTAGAAAACATCTTTTAAGGCATCCTCAATGTTCTTAGGTTCAATTTGAGAGACAAGGGCCATTTGATCAAGTTCAGAAATGATCTTAAAATGAGATCTAGTCCTAGGAGGATCAAGTAAATTACCTATTATACTTTCCTGAGGATGAGCTCTTAGCATCCTTATGTTCAGCTGATCTCTTTCTTCATTTGCATTTACTGACTCTTGTCCATTGCTATCATCTGAATTTCTCTTTGCTACTGATTCCTTCCCATCTTTGCCTTTTCCTTCCTCTTCTTTCAGAAATTCTCCATCTTCTTTTTCCCTGCACAAATCAACATCAAATTCATCAAATGTGATGTGAGGGGATTCTTCAACAGTTTGATCTTTTACATTAAACACTCTATATGCTCTTGAATGATCAGAATAGCCAAGAAAGATCCCCATTTCACTTTTAGGCTCAAATTTGTCTAGGTCATTTTTATTATTATTCAGAATAAAACACTTTGCACCAAACACTTTAAAATGAGCAATGGAAGGTTTCTTACCTTTCAACAATTCATAAGGAGTCTTTTTGCTAAGAGGCCTTACCATTGCATGATTTACAATGTAACATGAAGTGTTTACCGCCTCTGCCCAGAATTTTCATGGCATACCACTCTCTATCAACATGGTCTTTGCCATTTCCACTAGTGTTCGGTTCCTCCTCTCTACAACACCATTCTGTTCAGGTGTCCTTGGTGATGAAAATTTGTGGGAAATTCCTTCTTCCCTGCAAAATTTTTCAAAGTCAGTATTTTCAAATTCACCGCCAAGATCAAACATGATAGAAATTACTTTAAATTTTCCTTCCTGAACAATTTTCTTGTACAAATCATGAAATTCCATAAAGGCATCACTCTTGTGAGCAAGGAAGAAAACCCAAGTAAATCTAGAGAAGTCATCAACAAGAACATACCCAAACCTTATTCCATTTAGATTGTTTGTTCTTGTGGGTCCAAACAGATCCATATGAATAAGCTCAAAAGGTTTGGAGGATTGACTTTTAGATATGCTTTTAAAAGATTTTCTAGTTTGCTTACCCTGCATGCATGCTTCACAGATTTTCAAGTTTTGTTTAAAAGAAATTTCAGGTAAACCTTTCACCATGTTGAATTTAACCAATTTATGTAACATGTTGTAGCTAGCATGACCTAGTCTATGATGCTATAAACATACAAGATCATTTTTATTGGCAGTTAGACATAAATTAGTATTTTCAGGTTCATCCAGGTCAACCATGTAAACATTGTTTATTCTCTTTCCAGAAAACTTCACACAATTTGAATTTGGTTCAAAAATCGTACAACTAAGAGAGTCAAAGATTACCTTGTGTCCCTTGTCACACAGTTGGCTTATGCTCAAAATGTTGTACTTTACCTGAACTGACAATCTTACCTTTGTTGCTTCCACCAAAAGTACACCATCAATCGAATTAGAAGGATTTCTACCAACTTTACCTGAACCAACAATCTTACCTTTGTTGCTTCCACCAAAAGTAACATGACCACCTTTCTTTTCAGACAGAAGACAAAATTTGTCTTTGTCTCCAGTCATATGTCTTGAACAGCCACTATCAAGATACCACTTGTTATTCTTGGCTGCAAGACTTACCTGCAAACATAATCAAAGAAAATTATTTGGAACCCAAGTACATTTGGGTCCCTTCATCTCACCTAGATCAAGTACATAAGACAACAGATTTTTCAGAATCCATACTTGCTTCTTCACTGTGGGTTTGATTATGTTCCTATTTTCATGTTGATTTTTATTTTTTCTGCTATTTTCAGAAAATTTTGAAACATTGTTTTTCTTCATTTTCATGAATTGTCTTTCATACCGCCCACTAGAGTTTCTTGGATGAGACCAAAAAGTAATTTGAGTGCTAAACCTTTTAGAATATCCGATTGATTAGATTTATCAAAACCATAAAGATTTGTCAACACTCTGTTGGGATAGTGTCGACCTGCATAACTCCAACTTGACATGTTTTGAGATTTTATGTAAGTAGGTGTTGACCTACCATATGTCCATCTATTGTGAGACCAAACATGTGAAGGTGTTGGCCTATCATGAGTCCATCTGCTCATATTTTGTGGTCTTGTGTATGAGTGTGTCGACCTATCATAAGCATAGTGTCGACTTGTCCAGTCAGATGATTTCAAATTTTTGTTCTCCTGTGGCATTGGTTTACTTCTTGCACTTGTTTTATTTTTTTTGTTTGACTTTCCAATGCTAGATGTTTTTGTTGTTTCTCTTTTCTCAAATTGTTTAGTGTTCTTTCCATTTACTTGTTTTGTTGAAGTGGAAGCTTCTGAATTTGTTGAAGAAGTAAAAGTGATGGTTTTTAACCCTACTTCTTTCTTCTTTGAAGGATTAAATCCTAACCCCACTTTGTTGAAATTAACTTTAGTTCCAAGCTAAGCTTCAAGATTGTTCTTACCACTTACAAACTTCTCCAATGCTTTCTGTCTTTTGGTCACCTCTTTTTGCAAGATTTCAAGTTCTTTTCTCATTTCAGTGTTCACACTATTTAGAGCAACATTCTTTTCAGTAGCAAGAGCTATTTCATTCACACCTCCAGTATTTAGAATTTTCAATTCATTAACAGTCTCTTTTAGAACATTGATTTCTTGAATCAGTTCTTTTTCTTTCACTGAAGTGTCCTGAACAAAATGATTTATCTTTCTTTTAAGCATTTTATTTTCTTTTTTAAGTTCATCATATTGATCTAACAATTCAAAGTACACATGCTCCCAATCATTTAGAGAAAAATCTTTAAAAGGATAATTTACCTCTTCTTCATCTCCTTCTTCTCCTCTGGCCATCAGACATATTTTTTACTGTGTTTCCTCTATTTCGGAGCTTTTTTCATCTTCTTTTTCGCTCCTAGTCCCAATCATAGTTTTTTGTTTATTCTTCAACCATTTGGGTTGAGCTTTCTTCAGAGATTCAAGACATTCAGATTTCACATGTCCTGGTTTCCTACAATTATAGCAAACTATTCTATCAGATTTCTTATTCAGATTCTGTTTGGGCTTTGAGAAATTGTTTGGCTGAGATTTCTTTTTCAGAAAACCCTTACCTTCTTTCTTAGGAAATTTTCTAAATTTTCTTGTTATTAATGCAAACTCACCTGAATCATCTTCAGAGGTAGATGACTCGCTTTCTTCAGCAACCTCTTTGGTGCTGGGACTTGCCATGAGAGCAAGTGGCTTCTTCTTCTTGACATCTTCTTCACTCCTTTTCAATCCCAACTCATAGGTCATTAAAGAACCGATTAATTCATCTATAGTAGTTGTGGACAAATTCCTAGATTCTTCAATTATAGTAGCTTTAGTGTGCCAAATAGGAGTTAGGGATCTAAGAATTTTCCTAACAAGTTTCGTTTCTGTATAGATTTTCCCTAGGTTCTTTAAGCCATTTGTTAACAAGGTTAGCCTTCGATACATTTCAGAAATTATTTCATCATGCTTCATTTTAAAAGCTTCATATTATGAAACTAGCATGTTTGCTTTTGTTTCTTTTACCTCTTGTTACACCCCAAAAATTCAGTAATTGAAAAATTAGAAATAAATTGAAATGAATAATTTCTGCATTATTGGAACGATAGAACTTACGTACCACTATCGTACGTAAGAGAACACATCGGAACATTTCGTAAAAATTACAAATCAACCCCAAATATTATCCCTAAGCGTTCCACGAAGAAATTTGTGCAACAAAAAATCTGATTGGCCTTGTGTACGTCACCATGTGACGAATTACCCAAATTAGGAAACTAAGTCGGGAAACCATTAATGCGGAAATATAACGCGACCATAAATTAAATAAACATGTTGGAGAGACTTCCAACATCATGTATTAATGACCCATTAACAAAAATTGGGCCAATGGATCACTTTTGGCCCAAGAATAAATTGGAGCAAGAAAATACCCAAAATTCGTACCTGTAAATATGTGGGAATTAGGAAGGGCAAATTAGGGTTTAAAAGAGTGCTATTAGCCAAGCATAGCAAGCCAAATCGTGGCTAACCATGCTTAGCACCTTCTTACGGTGTAGCTACTCCATTTGGGAGGAGAAATCCCAATTTTTGGAAAGTGCAATGCAGATTTCGCAGCCCCCTTTCCTAACACCATTGGGACATGCAATTAAACCCTAGATGTATATATAATCATGAAGTTAGGGAAGGTTTGGTATTTAGTTGGGGTCGTGAGGAGCAAGCTAGGGCACAGGAGCAGTGGAGAATGGCTAGGGAAAACCGAGTTCTTCCTCAACCTCGCTCTGCATCGACCTAGGTTATTACGTCTTTTGCATCCATCTAAAGGTAGGTGATCTCGGGCCAAGACTAAACGAAACATGTACCATCTTGTAGTGATGCATGTCTAGTTTCATACGCACTTGATTTTCCCAATTTTCATGGTGTATACGTTAAGTTCTAAGTGTCTTCCCTAAGTCGCGCATGATTAGGGCTTTTTGTGTTCTTAATGTGTTGTATATGATTCAAGACCGAATTAGATCCAACCCACAACATGAAAGTCCTTCTACTAGTTGTCCTCATCATGTTTCATTTTGAAGGTTTTGTTTAAATGTCAGTAGATAGAGAGATATAAGCATTGTAAAAGGATCACTGCATGTTCCTACGGTTTGAAGTTCGAATCGCGACCAGACCAGGCGACGCGATTCTAGTGCCTGGTATCGCGTCGGCCTTGGCCGTCATGATTCGGTAAAATGTGACTGTGAGTTCCGACGCAATTCACTGTCTGACCAGTCAATGGTCCACGTTGGACTTCGCACTGCGTGGACTTCAGTTCTTGTCTGATACGCGACGGGTACCCCCGACGCGATTCAACATGTTTTCCCGCTCAAAGTTTTTCGCCAATTCTTTTTATTAGTATTTTAATGCTTTTCATGAACGTGACGGGGTATCCCATTGCGATTCAAGGTAAAAGGCAACCAGGTAAGCAGTCGTGATTTACATTCTTCATATTTAGCCCTGTTTAACTATACAACGTGTTCTGAAAAGCGTCTACTATGTAGGACGCGATTCAAAGACCGACCCGAGACTTTACTTTTTGGCTAGTCAGTCAACATATTTAATCTATTAGTCTGTAAGCATGTCACTTAGTGTGCATTGGCCTAAAAGTAATCAACCCATTTGAAAATGGTAATGACATGAATATGATTCTAAGGTGTACTATGTGATTGATCTTATGTTCATTTGATTATTTTCTTGTGATCTAGCTTGATATGAAATTGTCATAATATGTATGTGTTATGAATACATGATTAGAATGGACTTGTTTAGTTAAGTTTTCTATCATGATTTGCATGTGTGTTTTTCATTATTTATGTGCTTTCCGATGTTCGTTCATCAACTGCATACATCTGTGACACATCACTTACACATTTGCACGATTAGGCAAACCCTTCTTGGGGAATTGGGATCTCTCTGCCGATCATTCCGTATTGGCAGACTAGCGATCTTTTCCCTAGGACCTCTGTAAGTCTCCGTACTCTATAGATTCCCTCATAGAGACCGAGCTGGTTGTACCATAAAGTACCCTAGAGATAGAGAGCACTTGTACCGTGTATGATCTGTCATTAGTCATCCTCTTGTTAAGACATTAATAATTATAAAACATAAGACACGTCGTTATGCTGTTCAAATGATCTCTTGAGCTATTGTCTTACCATGACTCTATGAATGATCTTGTCCTTATTACAATAAGCTTGTTATTGAAATTCCGTGGCCATAATATGTATATGTTTGATCGGCACAACGTGGGACTTTGGTCCATTTGACTAATGTCTGTGCAATAGAGGCCCTGTCTGGTCCTGGGGAGCAGCGCCCCAACGTACTTATAACTGCAGAAGTATGGACTTGTTGTGTGTGGCATGGCACTGACATGTGTGCAAATTTGTGTGAATGTGCCTTCGTTTGATATGATATGATAAGTTTGTTATGATACGTTTGATAACGTGAATATGTGATATCTGTGTGTATATGGCCAATTCCTTTTGATATGATTCTATCCTTGAATTACCTGTCCATTGCATATGAGATTCAGTATTTGATTTGATATGATATTCATTCTATTCAACTATTTGACTTGTTAGAACTGCATGCATTGTCATCATGTTCATGTTTATACCCGGTCGTATAAAATGTTAATCATGTATATTAGTGCCCGCACATTGAGATGTAAATCCTACTGAGCTAGTTTGCTCACCCTATCATCCTGTTCTTTTCAAGTAGTGATGAGGATCTAGTGGACTCTGATGGGGCAAGGCAAGAGTGATGAGCACCCGTCATATGAGGAGAAGAAGTATTAGGAATAAATGTATGAGTAGCTATGTAATAGTAATACATTTTCATGAAGTTTATATTTGAATAATGGACCCTGTAGTTGGTTCTTCTTTTGTAAGGTTGTAACTAGTAGATTGAAATGGAATAAAGAGTACTTTTTTTGACAATATCATGGTCTCAAATGTGTTGCTATGTTTAATTGTGACTCTGCGCTACTTAATTATGATACTTATATTTGTATCGTTCACGCATCCCGATATTTATTCTGCTGCTAAATATCAGGGCGTGACAGTTGGTATCAGAGCCTGAACTTTAGGGTCCTAGGGAATAGGAATATGGAATAAAACTAGATCACACTGTGGACGATCCTTTCGCCGTACCCCGGTGACTGTGGTGTCCTCCGGAGGCTCACGAACGTCGCTGCTCCCTCGTTGGCGATGAAGGGGTTGCCGGTTGACTGAGTTGACTCCCCGGTTGACTAAGTTGACTGAGGAGAAAACAAGGAAAACCACAAAGGAAAAGAAGAGATTGTGATCGCCAGGGCCTTACCTGTGCCCAAGGAGGTGTTGTGATCACGTCGATGCAGTAGCCTCGCACAGTGGTGGATTGTGGGACTCCAACTTCTCATTATTTGGCCGGACAAAGAATGAGAGCTCCACGGTCTTCTTTGATGCATTCCTGCCACAAAAAGAGACTCTATTAGACTAAAGGATGTGTGGTAAATGTCCTAAATAGAAGAAGAAAGCCCAAAAGGAGAGCCCCGTACCGGTTTCAGACTTGAGAAGAGGGGTGGCCAAGTGCTATGACCACCCTTCTTCCCTCCGTTTTTGGTTGGGAAACCCCTTTATAGGTGTGTAGGAGGGTGCCCTACGTGCCTAGGGTGTGTTTGTGGATGTGTGTGACATGCAAAAACTAAAGGAAGAGAAGAGGGGAAGAGAGAAAAAGGAGAGAGATGATCCTCATTTCTGGTCGTGGTTGACTCCTTGCTGGGCTCCTCCAATCCTTGGTGAAGCCTCCTAGACGCCCCAGATGATGAGAAGAAGAGAAGGAAGGGTGTGAGCTTGGTTGCACTTTTCTCTCTCCTCTCTCAAAGTAGCATGATGTGGATGTCCAGCTTCTCCCCCTTCACTTAGAAGGCCAGGGGGAGTTATATAAACAGTGGGGGTCGGATCTAGGGTGCCTAGGATGCTAAGTGTGAATAAACGCAATTGTACACTTGGCAATCCATGAGTTTAAACCAATGGGAGGGGGCCACATAGGATTTTTACTAGGTCAATGGTGTGCCAAGGTGGCCCATATACCCGTTGGAAACGGCTATATGCGTTGCATGGCCGAGAGAATGGCGTTAGTGGGCTGGAATCTCGGGCAGTTGCGCAGACCAGGTAAACCCAGGTTGACGTCCAACGTTCCTGCCGCCCACCCCATGCAGGCGTCCACATCGGTGGACGCCAACAGTAGTCAGCGTCCAGGGAGATTGCTGCCAACATGTAGTCAGCGACCGTCGATGCTGCCGTCTACATGGGATCCGAGGCAAGTCAACAAATCGTCAAACGAGCCTTATTGGGTCATGGAACCACGCTGGGATGGGCCAAATCTCGCATCTACAAATTCCCCTCCGAGACATCTAGTCTTGCAAGGGAGCAAAGCGGACTAAAAGGTTGGTGTCTCGGTAAACAAAGAACGCAGAGATTTGATCGAAGGGCCATCTCCAAGGATAGGATTTCTAGCAAGTCATACGAAAGATTTAGGCTAGAAACAAATGACGAATCGTTTGAGAGACAAATGTGGATAAGAGGGATGGTGATCTACCTATGTAACTAAAACTGGAACCCAATGTTAGGGTCCCTGGCATTGCCGTGTTGAACTTTGACTAATTTTCGGTGTGTATGAGTCAAAGGAGTTGTAATATGACGGTTGAATCGAGGGAGTCTCATAATCGGAGTCTGTCTGGGCTCGCTGACCTAATTAGGACATCTGTCCAAATTTAGTGGGTTGTGGAGACAAGGGATTGGTTGATCTCTCAAAGGACTATCAAAAGATTCTAACTGAAATCAATGTTTGGAAAGCCTGAAGTCCAGAACTAAGCTCTTGACTGGCGAAGGTTCGCATGAACTCAACAAGGCTGGAATGATTATCTGTGATTTGCACAGTGGGACAAGTTCCCGAAGGGGGGACAACAAAGGCCCGAAATCAGCTCAAATATTCAAGAAAGAGGTGCTGACCCGGTAGGCCACCTGAACTGGGGAGGCACAGAGTGATCGAGGAAAATCCCCTTTTTTTTTCGAGTTAGCAAGAGAATGTTAGCGGTGAAGACCTAAATGCATGCTGGTGTGGGTTGCCTATCCAAAATGCAAGTTAGAACCAGAGGAAAATTCTAAAGCCATACGAATAACTGGGAGATCGCAAACCCGTCATGGTTTTTGGTAAAGGGGAACTCGGGGTTCACGGTCTCCAAGTTATTCGCCTCTGGTGGGGTCCTATGTTAGACATACCTGTGTAACACTCACGGTCACATGAGTGTTCCGTAGTTGGAGCGCAGCTTGTGCTTAACCATCTGCAAAACAACTTGAAGCACAAGATATAGAAATAATACACATATGAATCAATAAAGTTTTAAAGATTCCAGGGAGTAAACGTCCACTCTGATTACCGCCGATATATAGTCAACGTCAACTTATGTTGCTGTTAACCGTACATTGGCGTCCAAGGATATGGACGTCTATTGGCCAGTGGATCAGGCCAAAAATATAGGTATTGGAAGGCCACTAGGACTCTATCATCTCCTTCCTCCATCCCCTCCTTCCTCAACTGCGAACCAGTGAGTTTAGGAATGAGTTGGAGCAGCTGAAATGGCCTCTTCGTCAACCGAAAAGTCCGCAAGCATGAACCCGGGGATCCTGAGCGAAGTTCCGGGGCATTTGAGCACCAGACTGGCCAACGGAGAGGTAAGTAATGTTCATTTCTGCTTCTTCTTAGGCTAAAAATGCCCCAAAAAACTCTTCTCTCATGGTATCCATGGATGTTCAGGAGGTGCCTGCCTTCCCGAGCCAAGGCCAAGTATGGGCCTTCTCCTGGCTTGTGAACTTGATGAACGTCATCACCCTGGACATGAGAAGCTTCATCGGGATGTGGAACCTGAGCTTTATGGTGGTGTTGGTGACAAACATGAAGGATATGTGGTGGGGCTTCGATGCCCTGGGAGCGCTTGTGGAGCGGTGGCACCCGCATACACACACGTTCGTGTTCTAGGGGTTTGAAGCGAGCGTGTTGCTGGAGGAGGTGGAGTGGTTCTTGGGTTGGAAGAGGTGCCTGGAGTACGACGTGACGACACCTCTTCTCTCGTGGGAAGATATCCTGGCGGACATCGTACGAGACAAGAAATAGGTGCTGAGAATGACGAACAAACATGGGATCTTCCTAGACCAGCTGGCCTGGTGGTTGATCCAGCATGCGAAGAAGATTGGCGGAGAGAGAGCGACCCGAGGACTGACACTCTGCCTAGCTGGAGTGTTCCTGTTCCCCACCAGCAGTGACTTCCTCCTCTACGAGCATGTGGGAATCCTATCCCTGCTGTGGCACGGGCAGTCACTTGCCCCTGCAGTGCTGGCACACCTCTACAGCTCGCTCACCACGATGAGCCTAGGTGGACGCACATGCGGGAGCTTGTTCCTGCTTCAGGTATGGATGGAGGCTCACTTGAAATTTGATTTTGCTGAGAAGCAACCTACCCCCTGCGAGACTACTTGGGATACTTCTCAGTGAAGGATTTCATTGTCAGGCCACTGTTTATGAGGACTATTGAGTTCAGGGTTCGAACCAGGGAGGACAGAGATTTGTGGCTGGCGGGAGCTGATCAGATGGTAGTGTACCAGCCACACCGGTGCCAGCGTCAGCTTGGAATACCACAAGGCATCCCAACATCATCCAACTGCACCAACATGATCATCCCGGGGAGAAATGAGAAGTTGATGAAGAAGGCGAGGAAGACATGGGAGAGATACGTTGTGAGCAAAAGAGTGGGACTGGTAGTGCAGGAGAACTGGGAAGATATATGGAAGTATGAGGCGTAAGCGAAACAAGTGTACGTATCACAATCGAGTAATTCAGAGTAGCAACTAAGTATAACACAAGATATGAGATGATAAGATTGCCAGCCAAATAACCTTTATTTCATTTCCAATCAACTAGTTTAAACATCTTAAATCATCAGAACCAACAACAGGGCCCAATAATGTATCTCAAGTACATTTGACATCAAAATAAACTAGACCTAACAATTACAGACTCCTTCCAATAATCTTCTAGGCTGACTAGTCACGTGGGCGGGTTCAGTTGAGCAGCTCATCACTCGTCCCCAGCCCCTTCATTTTCCAGTTCTTCATATTCATCTCCTGAAATATTAAGGAAAACAGGTGTGAGCGCACTAGCGCCCAGTAGGATTTACATCTCATGGTGCGGGCATGCTTTACATAATTATCATATTAACAGTGGCAACACTGTCATGCAATGCCAATGACAATAGCGATGGTGACAAATCCAAGCTATAACATGTACGAGTATGACAATTCTCATGTAGGACGAAACGATTATCAATGAGATAGATGACAGTATGATCACTTGACATATAGAGGAGTTTCATAGCATGTAGCACGTACACTAGATATCTCAAGTTGAATTCCATAGAATTCCAATGGACAATGACATGTAGGATTGAATAACAATGACATGTACAATAGATTTGGTCATTTCACATATAACAGTTCAATCAATCAATCAATCATTCAATAACAATTTGGATATCACCCAGATCAATCTTGCATTCAATTAGGTGATTTCCAGACACCTCATTGGATCATATACTCTTGCGATTTATAAGTATTTCGGGTGCTCCTCCCAGGACCAGATTGGGCCCTATTTGCATTGGCATAGTTGTGAACCGAAGTTCCAATAGTTTCGGGTAATTCCATTCATTCATTTATGGCCAACATGATTTTTCAAGTAATGGACAATGACGAACTAATGATCATGTCAATGATGATAGAGAACAATGCAAGGGGACATGATCTAGATTAATTTTAGCAACATAACGGCTTAATATCATTATTCCAATGGTTACATTTAGTGGCTTGGTTACAATGTTATCAAATCACTCTCACGGGAAAAGGATAAGAAGAGAGGTGCATTCTATCTTCCGGGTACTTCATTGGTACAACCAACTCGGTCTTCATGAGGGAATCCATGAAGTACAGAGAATTACTGTCACGCCCCTCCAATTTAGTAGCGGAATAAATTGGAGGGAGACGCGAACAACGAGTATGGTAACGTAAATTGCGCATTCAGACTCAAACATCAGAGCATCTAATGAAATAATTGAAATAACTCTTGATTTCATTATAAAATCACTAAGACTATTACAACCACTAATTCGGAGCCAATACATATAGCTTAATGACATCATTACATTAGAAAAGAAATCTAAAGCAATAACTACTAAACTCCATTGCACTAGGGTAACTTCATCAACTGACTCCAGGTCACTCATCACTCTAGTCCTGTCCCATTGATGTGTGTAACGTCATTTGTCCGACTTACCTAAGACACAATAACAAATAACAAAGGGTGAGCGATAACGCCCAGTAGGACTTAAATCTCATAATCAAGCAGGCTTTAAATGATTAATGCTTTAATGGCAGAGTAACTAATGATAGAAAGAGTCATGTAAAGTTGAGAAAGTAATAGCACAAGTAATGTGTTTCAAATAGCAGATGAATCAAGTATAGCACGATGATTAAAGTCAAGTCACGATAGAAAACGATAACAACAATAACAAGTAACGACATTGTCAAGAATAGCAAGCGACATGTATAGCAAGAAGAGATTATAGTAGATGGTCATGTAAGGAGTAAATTGCACTTTGATTGATTCTCATCAATCGAGATAGTATAGCACTTTTGATTAACTTACGTCAATCGAAATAGTAATGGCACTTTGGTTATCCGTAGATAGCTGAGAGAAAATATAACACTTTTATTGTCAATAGACAACGAGAGAGTGTAGCACTTTGAATGTGATCAAGTCACGATAGAACGTAATAACTCAAGATAGCAAGTATCAAGTAGAGCAAGTAGAGTATATGACAAGATAGCATGTAACAAGATAGCGTGTATGGTTGCACAACGGCGCACTAGTAGAATACGACAGTAGTCATTTCTAGGACAGTAGTCATTCAGTAACAGTCTGCGAAAGCACAGTAATCGCACAGTACGTCTGAACTCTTCAGACTAATAGTATAACAGTTTGTGATAGCATAGTAATATCACAGTACGTCTGAACTCCTCACACTAATAGTATAATAGTCAGATGTCTAGCTAATTCCGAACAGTTAGTCAGAACCTGTGTAATACAGAACACCGTCTACAGCCCCTGCAGGTATTTTCGAATGGCTCTCTACCCCTAGGACTAGATTGGAGCCCCTCGGACACTCTCCGTGCCCTGCATAGTATGCATTGGATATAGTAGAGTCACAAGACACATATTATAGCGCTAGACAGTCATGAAATAGAACAAAACAGTAGGAGCCACACAGCTCAAAGGGTACCAAGAGAGCACTAGGTGAATAGACGAGATAGTAGAGTGAACATGAGTAGATGAGCGAGTAGAGTATAGAAGAGATCTCATGGTCATTGCACATGAAACGTTGAGTAAACGGGCGATAGTAGCAGTTGCACAACATGCGCACTTGGTGTTGGCAGTCAGGTGGAATTCACTACCTTCCACTGGCCATGTTACGCATAGGTCAAGAGGTCCGGCGTGATTCAAGATAAGAACGAGAGAACAATCTAAGGCCGTTTGGATCTTGTTGATCCTTAGAGTGTATCATAGGTGTTAGGGTACAACCTACTCATCGACCATGTGGGAATCCATGGACAGAGGAGACTTATGGAGGCCTTGCACAAAGACTCACTAGTCCGGCAGAAGGAGTATCCGACAGAGAGTTCGTCCAAGTCAAGAGAGTGTGTATATGTAAACAAGTGCTCGACGTTCTAGAGGAATTCTAGAACAGTGGAGCGTCGATAACGGTATTCCCAAAACATCGCGAGAAAACATAGACAAGTCCATTTAAAATAGGGCAATTAACTATATACTAGAAATAAAGAGCTAGATGTACATGAGACACTTTTTCATGCCAAGTTAAGCCATATAGGATGGTTCATAGTGAGTGCAAGTGTAAGAGAAAATCATGGGCAAGATAGATCATGTGATTAACTTGAGTTAATTAAAATATATTCAATAATTACAACTTCGTTTTTCTGTGTACATGATAGTTAATAAGACATGGGGTGACTGTATAACAAGAAGACTTGCAAAAAGATGGGTTTTCATGCAAAAAGCCAGATCGTGATGCACCATTGTAAGGGTCGCGACGGGATCAGATGTGAACGCGGCGAGGAATTGTAAGGGTCGCGACGGGCTTGTCTGAACAGGCAGGTAGATCGCGACAGGTTCTTATGAGGATCGCGACGGGTCGTTCGGTCAGGCGGCCAGAACGTGACAGGGTTCCCTGTCGCGATCAGATCATGACAGTTACTTGTGTCATGACGGCTCCGAGAATGCGGCCTATCGGGCCATCACGTTCTCAGGTTCCAAACCTGAGTTCGAGCGGGAAAGGGCAGAGCCTCGGGTTGCGGGCCAACTTAACATGTTTTGACACTGGTTGCTTCAAAAATTCATAACTAATTATATAGTCGATGCAAAATCATGAAACAAATTTTAAACGACTCTAGACATGCAAGGTTACTTCCAGTAATTAAGAATTTGAAAATAGATAGAGTTTCGACATGCTTTATTCAAGTCAAATATGGAGTACATGACACAGTAAGCAGTTGAGATGAGAGAATTAATTCACGAAGTAGGGTGGATAAAAATTAGGGCTTTTAGGGGCGAAAGATGTCTATCATGCATCAGTATCTTCAATAAAAATTTCGAGGCATGAGATAGAGTATTCAAAGAGATATGAATTAAACATGAAGGTTCGGGGTCAAGAGAGTTGTAGAACTTCAAAATTCGAGAAGAAAATATTGGCTCGATGGAAAATTATGAAACTTGAGGGTTTTGTTCTTGATGCATGGGACAATCTACATACAAAATATTAGGATTTTAGCTTGTGAGAATGCCTACCTTGACTCGATTTCCTCTTCTATGTCTAGAACTTGAAGAACAGGGTTGAGAGCTTGAAAGGATTCTTCCCCCCACGAAATCTCCTCCTCCTTGGCCTCTCCTCCTGGTCCAGCAATCCCTTGGCATGAGCTAGGGCCGTCCATGAGGGTTTTAGGAGAGTATTTATGCTAGTTATGTTTCTAATTCCTAATAGTACTCTAACTCCTATTTAATTCCGAATTCCCTCCTTTCCTAACCTCCTCCCAAGCTTTCAACTTCCTATTTGGGTTAGGATGGGAGCTAAATTCATGGCCAACCTATTAGGGTAGGTTTAGAAATCCAATTGTAACTCAAACTTCCTATTTAATGCATTCGCCCTATTTCTTGTGATTTTTATATGGCTCGTAGGGCAAAGTGATGTATCTTCCCAAATTCAATAAGTGTAACACAACTTCAATGAATAAACAATGAGTTGTATTGTGTTCAATTGTATTGAATGGATTGAATTGTTGAGCTTGAATGTGTTGAACTATTTTTGAAAGACTTGGATTGTGTTCCAAATGGGCTCTAAACAAGCTGAAGTGAGAGTTCTGTAAGGACTGAGTGCGAAATAATCGGCATCCACATCGATGGACGCTGGAAATAGGTAGACGGCCATCAGGTGGCCGCTAACGACCAAAGGAACGATAGACGTCCACAAACGTTGCCGCCTAATTCAAAATCGACGTCAATCTTCAGGACGTTGACCGGATCTTGAGGTCTAACAGGGGTTAGAGATAGACGGCAATCTGGTATGCCGTCAACAGGAAATGAACGGCCCAACTGTTGACTTCAAATTAAAGTAAGCGGCGGATGCCTTGACGTTAACGTCAAAAAAAAGGCTTTTTTCAAACCGACGCTTCTCCGGCGCCCCTTCACCTTTCAAACCACTGGAGAAGCATTGTTTCTTCTCCTTCCATCCTTCCTCCTCACTCTAATCTCTCTTAATCTCCTTGCTCTTCTTCCATCTCCCCTTCTTCTTTAACCCTCCCATAACCAACGCCTACTCGGACTGTGGACTCGATGATAAGGGAGAAGAGGAGGAGGCTTCGGACCCGCCACCAACTAAGGGAGGAAGAGGAAGAAGTGGTGACTGGGGGGTCAACGGAGGAGGACGAGGAGGGACCGGCGGCGATGGACGTCGATGGCAGTGCGCCGGAAGGCGAGGAGACAGCCGGAGACGGAGAGGGGGAAGAGATCGAGGCAGAGGCACCCGGGAGGCATCAACGCCGGCCAAAGGTAGGCCCTCAAACCCTGTAAAACCCTGAATGTGGTGTGGAGTGTTTGTAGGAAGTCAGGAAAGAAAGGGGAAACAGGGGAAGCTCTGTCGAGTATAATAGGAACTCGACGGAAACATCGGTTGTCGTCGAGTTCAAACTGACGTCTAGCATGTTGTCGTCAAGCAGAACTTGACGTGAACACCCAGGACGTCAGCTGTTGAACTTGACAGCCATGACATTGACGTTAAGATATTTAAACGACATACCTCTTGCCGTCAACTTGATTTTAACGGAAATCGATAATGACACCAATTTTCTGTGTTTTTGTAGGGCAAAGGCAGAATGAGGAGTAGGGTGACTTGGGACTTGTGTTGGGCCTGGTACCGGGCACTGCCAGAGGCCCAACAGACGAGGGTTGCACGGATAGGGTTTGGGCACCTGCTGGAAGTGCGGCCCTTCCACGTGGACGTCCCATACTTAGAGGCGCTTCGGGAGCGGTGGGAGGAGGATTGCAAGGCATTCATCATGCCTTGGGGACACATGATACCCACGTTAGACGATGTGGCGTATCTGATTGGACTGCCAGTTCAGGGAGAGCCGATAGTGGGGCAGGAGAGGAGGGACTACTACGACGACATAGTAGAGTTGCTGGGGCCAGAGTTTGTGGCCGGGAGGAGGAGACCGATCCGGAGCATCCTGCTCGGGTCACTGTCGGAGGCTGTGGGACTGAGGGGAGGGAGGAGAGGACCCCTGGAGACGCTGGAGGATTTCTATGCCGGCGTACGGCGGTCGTTCCAGCCAGGGGACCGGAGTGAGGAGAGGTCCGTGCGGATCTTTGTGACGTACTTGTTCGGACGGCTCCTTTTCGCGACGCAGTCATCCCAGATGAACTGTAAGTTCATCCTTCTTCTCCGGGACCTGGAGCACGCAGGGCGGTATGCTTGGGGTGCCGCGGTGCTGGGGCATCTCTTCTCACTTATTCCTAGCAGCTCGCGGTGTTCTCAGAGCACTGGGGGTTTCACCCCCTTCCTTCAGGTATGTAAATTTTCTTTCATGCTCATCATTGAATTAAATTGAATAAACTGCCTGACTGACTGCTTTTCTTCTTGCAGATCTGGGGATATACTCGCTTCCCCATGGGACGCGGGGTGCTGAGAGAGGGGAGCCTAGCCATGGTGCCCCTCATGGCTAGGTGGGAGGTGGCGCCGGATCCGAGGGTGACGGACCGGCGTGCGGAGGACGTGAGGGCTGCACTTGACCACTACCCCCACGACCAGGTAAAAAGCTCAACTAGCACCCTTTCTTTCTTGCCTTGAATTTCCATTTCATTTGATGTGACTGACCAGTATTCCTTCTTTGTAGGTGGTTTAGACTCCTTACTCGGGGGAGACGAATGCATCTCATCTGGAGGTGGCGGCAGGTCGCCCCCTCTTCGACCGCCACCTGCTCTTGCTATGCTTGGGGACGTGCGAGCCCCTGTACCTAGAGCTGGTGGTGCGGAACTTGGGTTGGCACCAGCCTACCCTGGAGGTGCCTTCCCTACGTAGAGAGGAACACTCCCGTCGACGCTTCTTTTCTGAGGATCGGGACTGGGGCGAGGAGCACGGGAGCACAGTCACCTATTAGCGAGAGGGAGGGGAGCAGGTCCTGCAGCACACAGGCTTGCAGGACAGCGCAGCGTACCTGGCTGACTACTGGGTACGCTATGCTGGGCGACTCCGGCTTGACCGGTGAGCGGTAAGTGAACTTCTAGCTTTAAACCTTTGTTATTTCAATTATTGATCCTAACCTTGAAGTGTGGATGACAGATGCCGGAGACGGAGGCGATGCGCCTCATGGAGGGGCGGCTGGCGGAGTAGGCCGTGGAGCTAGAGAGGCTCCATGCGGAGATACGGACGCTGGTAAACCACTATCACTACAACAAATTCAGTCTATACCCACAGATTTTACCTATGGTAGAGTAATACGTAGGTATAAATGAGAATTACATACGTTTTTAACATCTATTGTAATATTACACATACGTTTATTTTAGCTGTGTGTATATACGTGCATATAGTTACGATTTTATATCACAGTGCGTAAAGTGGTTATTTTTTGCCACAGTTTATTAAGAAACGTAACAAAAATTACAGTGTACTTATGAAAAATTTAAAATATATGTATTGATCACTATAGTAACATCTCAAAAAAAAAGAACCGTAGGTTAAGGGTTTAGCTCTGGCGCCAATACATTTCGTTTACCACCGAAAATGAAAAATGTTTTATTTGAAGGGGATGATCAAAGCCATAGAAAGCGGTCTCAAGGGTGTCATATTTGGAGGGGAGTCTCCTGGTGCCGAGGAGGAAATGGAGGACAGAGAAGAGGTCTGGGTCGCGGGTCCACGAAGGGGATGCCACATTGCCACCAAGGGAGGCGAGGAGGGACTCGGAGCCGGCGAGGGCCAGGGTCCCAAGATGCTCCTCGGAGAAACCCTCTCTATCGTCGGTTTCCCTCTTTTTAGTGCCCATCATCCTTTCCATCACTCTTGGACGCTTCAGCGGCCGCTGCTGCCGCCATGAAGGGGTGCCCCAGAAGCATCTCCACTGTCAACCTCTCGCTTGGCTTCCTCACGGAGCACCTCCCCAAGAAGTCCCTACCCTCCTCCGACAGCTCCTCTAGGATCTCCGGCAACTCCTCGTCGGAGCCGATGTGGAGGAGAAGTGGCGCGGCGGCAGATGTCGTGGCCCGCCCCCCATACCGCCACGCCGGCATCCCAGTTCCATCTCCGACACTACGCAGCCGAGCGACCAGGCATCCGACAGTGGCTCGTACTCGCTCTTCTCCACAAACTCCGGCGCCATGTATAGCAGCATCCATATCAGGAACCCAGCATGGCCACTCCTGCTGCCCTGCGCCCCCGCCCTCTTCGCAAGCCCGAAGTCGGCGATCTTGGTCCACCCGGGGCCGGTGTTGAGCACGTTCTGTGGCTTGAGGTCGCAGTGCACGCAGCCCTCCTCGTGGACCCTGCGCAGCCCCTGCAGCATTGACACAGCATACCTTCGCATGTCGTCCTCTGCCATGGGCTCCCCCTTGTACAGCTCCGAGAGGGACCCCCTGGGTAGGTACTCTAGGAACACGTTGTACAGCCGCCGTCCGTCGACCTCGACGCTGACCTCATCATCATAGAAGGCGACCACCTCCGGGCATCCGGCGACAAAATGAAGAAGAAGGTCATCCCTGATGTTTTCAATTAAGTTTTCCTATTTCATATCATGTTCTAGTTGATGGTGTGGAGCCATTCGTTTGCTGATTTACTTTATTTTTTTTATGGAATTAAAAAGGGAACTGAGGCTTCAGAAGGAGAACAAGTATTGCCTGGTCATCTCTCAAAGGAGGTTGGATGGACCTACTATGACATTGTGAGGATAAGAGATTTTGTATCTATTCGGTTTTATTTGGTCTATTATTTGTCTCAACTTTTTTATGTTTTGAATAGGTAAACAGTTGATCAAGTTTTGTTGATGAGATGTCCCCATATCAATTGATTTGTAAAGATCAAATCTATACTTTTAATGTTTTGCTTAGATCCGGGACTGATCCTCCTTTAAGGATCTCTATTTGTCCTTTCCATCATTTGGTTAATCAGAAAGCTTAAAGGTGGTGGGATTAATGGAGGCCAAACTGCGAAAAAAAAATGTATTGGCATCAGAAGAAAGGTGAAATATAGTATTGCTATTCATGTGATCAAGTTTGTTTCTTTCATGTAATGCATTGAGACTTTTGGTGACCATCTATGCATTGAGACTTTTGGTATGTTATCTAAACTTCAGATAAAGATTGTGTACTTTGTTGCACATAGAAATTGCTGGTTGATGTTAATGAGCACCTCGTGCACTTTATCATTGGATCCATCCTGACAATATTTAGGGTTTTATTATAGATTTTTGTATTGCATGCTTCATGTTTTATATGTATTGGACAAACGGGCAGCTTTTTTCAGTTGATTATAATTTTTGACTATGCATAACTTCTTGTTTTACCATTGCTCTAGTAGAACTCTAAGATCAATTGAGATGCATATGAATTTAGGAATGCAAAAATATGCCATCTTTTTTAGTCATCCAAACTCCAAAAAATTATCATCATGATAAAAAATTACATTTTGTCTTAATACAGCTGGATGGCCGGCCCATGAGTGGAGACATTGGTCGAGGTGCCACAAAGGACGCCATCAGCTTTGCAGTTCATTTAGCTGCTGTTGGAAATCGACCTCCTGGTAGTTTTCTCAATCCAAGTCAAAACTAGCAATTAGTGCAATGTGACTGCAATGTAATGTGACTGTTAACCAATTAGTGCTATCCAATAGTGTCAGAAGACTGTCTTTTTTTGAAAACTTTTTGCCTTTGAACTGTGCATATTGGCGCAGTAATACTCTTCCTTATAAACCATCAATATCAATAATTAAGATAGGTTATGGATGGAAAGAGATCAATGTACTTGATCTTCTTTCCCCTTGATGCAAGGTATTCTTGATATTCAAAAATATGAGTTGTCCTGTCTTTTCTTTGGATCTCTTATTGTTAAACGCCATATATTTCACTGTTCTGGTGGCATACATGTCAGCATCATGCTGCAAGAGAGTGTTATGCTTTTTGAGCAACCAAGCAGAGAATAACATTGAGTCATGCTCAATAAATTCTGATACATCCACATATGTTGCATATTTAGCTGCGAGCCCGCGGTGTTTGATTCCCCATTCTCCCTTAGACATGGAGTCTAAATGTTCTGTAGCAATTGTGATGCTTTTTTTATGGTAACTTTCCTTCTTCTACAAATATATCAATTAATTCTTCAAAGGTGAAAGTAGGCAAATCCCAGAATTTTAATCTTAAATGGTACAAGGCACAACAAAGTAAGTTACTCTTGAGAAGGTTATGATCGGCAATAGTTTTACCCTTTTGCATCCAGGGACACATTTTCAGTTTACATGTTAAGTTATCAACAATTTCCTTGGGTGAAGTCACTCAGGCAAGATGCAGATACTAGAATCTACTTTTGACTTTTGTTAAAACTTTCATATTCTATCCAAGAGTGTCAGAAAACTTACACAGCTTTGCTTTTCACCATAGAATACCAGCTACTATATAGGAGGAGAAAGTGAGTGTAATGTGACTGCAATGGAGCTGCAGTTAGAAGGTCTAGGCTACAGAATTCAAGTATTTTCTTTTGAAACGGAAATGAATGGAAACTCTAAGAGGTTGGAAAGGAATCAAGAAGATGGCAGTCATCATTTTCTTATTCAAGGGCTAAAAAACCACTTTTCTCCTAGTATGTTATATCTGAGATGGTTTCTTAAGCAATGGCAACAGATCATGATAAGTTCTTAATCTGCAATAGCACTGATTTAAACATGGACACCATTGTTCATGTCAGGAAAAAGACATGCAGACCAACATGCAAGAGATTGTAACTTAGCCAGTAATGCATTTTATTATGACTTTCCACATACGGGGATGAAATTAAGAATTATTAATGTTAGTAGAATGGCAGTAGCTAGTGATTAAACATGGAGGGAATCACCCAATGCCTAGAGTAAGCTTCTGCGATCTCTAAATAATTTTTTGCTTCTAGAGTCATGGAATCAATGTCCCTTTCGACAATATGCTGAAGAACTGGGTAGGTTAATCTAGGCTCTAGCCAATTAATCCATCCAAAAGTTTTATATATCTCTGCTCATGATGTATATCAACCGTTGGTAAACAAAAATTACCATTTTAAAGGGGATGGTCCCAAGCACTTTTAGTTTCACCTTTTAAGACTGGTCTTCTTATCTACAGACCATTATGAGCATATAGATCTCTCATAGGACTTCCTTTTGAACTTTAGCACTCAGAAGTACTGCCCTCTAGTTCATTCAATTTATTTTTTATTCTTGTACTACTATTTGCATTGATCAAGACCAATATGCACATCCGCAATTAACATTCACCATGATACAACATTGTGTGCATCTGTCGCCATGTCATCTGCCAGTAGCACATCCTAGCCATTTTCCTAGTATTTGCACTTCATGTGGGTTTCTAAGTTAGAAAACTCTGCTTCAAACAACCTCATTAATTAAGAAACAAAGTCATTTTTTCCTTCCAGTTAATAAAGGCACAAATCCTCAAGAGCAGCATGCAGCATGATGAATCTTTTAACAACTCATACCCTGTGTCATAGATTTCCCTTCAACTTGTTCTAGTGAAAGAATCAAAACAATTACTTATAGAAAAAGTAATAGAATTGAATAAGATTAGTGTGGGCAGAAACCATATGCAGATGACAGGGATATTACAAACTGCCAGCTGGATTAACAATGGACATGTTCGCAACAGGGATCTGTATGATGCAATGAATCACACAATGAAAATTATGAAAACAACATTATCACAGAGCTTTTATTTTGATTAACACATGCAAGACTCTACATTTTTTTGAAATATCATCTGGATCTAGATTTTTTGTGTGACTAAACTCTGTTTATTTTAACATTTACCTTGGGGATCACTCCAATGTTTTTTCTAGTGTAATTAATTCAGTCTGCTGCTACAGGGCATTTGTTTTCTTCAATTCGCCTATTCCTAGGGAATTAGTGGCTCAAATCAAGTTTTCTCACCTGTTTTCTTCAAATCTGCTGCTACAGGGCATTAAGTGAGGTTGAATTTTTTTTCATCTTGTACATTGATTATCTTTTATGGATATGCATTCCAATTCTAGCTGTTTGCATGGGTTACATCAATATGGGAGTGACACCCTTACTATTTTGATTAACACATGCAGATGAATTTGGGGTATTTATGCTTTGTGTTTAGAGGAGCTTTTGGATATCAATGTTGTTTCATAAGTTCTAATGATCTTTGCATTCTTTCTTTTTTGGATTGATGTACTTAGTAATGAGATATCATGTGTCCAATCTTGTGATACTAAATTTAGGCAGCTATTAGTGACATTTTAATGAAATTTCTAATTTATGTCTCTACTCATCCCGTGTCTTTTTATGTGTTCCCCTTTTAGGTTCCAAGCAAATTAGGTGGTACACACGAAAAGAAGGATGTTCTTTTGGAGGATCATGATCCTATTTGCCTTGAACTTCGGCATGCACATATAGTAGATGCATGCTCTGTTCAACAAGTCTTATTAGATGCATTTTTGTTATGAGATTTAACTTTTTATTTGATGGTGCAGGCTACTGAAAGGTTGCATGAAAAGATGACAAATTTTTGTGCAAAGAATGAAGCTGCACAGATCAGTAGTTCAAGGTATGCATGCTTTCTAACACATGAGGGCAGCCTAGATTATGCAAAGTAAGTTCACAATAACGGTGTTTAGCAAAGAGATTTCACACTAAAGGTGTTAATTTAACAGCCAAATCTTAATTCTCTTATTATCTTGTTCTATGAAAAAGTATTTAAACTGAATGTCCATGACTTCATGACATAAGTTAAGTGAAATATAAATGATATTTTAGTCACCTTGTTGTCATTGAATGACTTGGCTCATCTGAAACTTTCTATCAACCAAAAGCAAGTTATATTTCATAAACGATATTCTCCAACTTCAGTAACAAGGAATAGAAAAGATGCTTAGTTCTTCTTTGTTGTTGAGTCAAAAGATGGACTAAGGTTTTTGGAGAAGTTAATGAGCTTGATTCAAGCATTTTGTGTTATGTTTTCAGGTTGTTAAATTTACATCTTCGAATGCGTAGTGGGCATTTTCATTTCTTTTAGACCCATAAAATTTTAATCTTATGTAGGGTTATCCACTTTCCAGTAAAGGAAATTATCAACTCTTTTAAGGAATTTTCTGGAGAAAAACAATAGTGAATTCAGTTGCCTTTGTTCTTATCTACTTCAAGGCTTCAATCTACTAACAGAGTAAAGGATGGTTGAGCAATTATTATCTTTTCTGATTACTTACTTTCTTGTACAGATAGCTGGAAAACTTAACAGGCTTATTCGAGAGCTTGGGCTACGTGATGTTGGGCTCTTGGAGCAAGATCATGTTTTTGGGGATGCAGGGACAAAGGAAGTGATCAATTTTCGAAGGACACAACAGGTTGCCTTCCTGAAAAGAGTGATCATGATAGAGGGGTTAATATAGGCCACAGCAGGTTGCTTAGACCCTAGTAGATCATAATTACAATTGTTTTGGTCACTTCTATTTTTTCTCCATGTCTTTGATTAAGTTCAATCTCTTCATGAATATAAGAGTGGATATTTATGTGGATATTTGACTGGACATGTGAATGTTATGGATGTGATGTGAATATTATAGATTTGAATGGTGTTTTGCTTATGTGATGTAGATGAGTGGATATGGATTTAAATTTTATTGTAGTTATGTGAATGTATATGTATTTTATATGTGCATGTGTATAGAATGCATGCTTGTAGAATACTTTTACATGCTTATATCAGATATGGACAGGTAGTTTCTATTTGAAAAAAAAAAATCTACACCTACGGTTTTTAATATTCATGACTAAACATGATTATAAAAACCATCAGTATAGATAAATCTACACTTACATTTATTTATCATCATCTCAAAAATTTATTACTACGGGTACAAAACCATCAGTATAGATGGCAATACCTATGCTTTTTTAGGTCTTTTACCTATGTTTTATATGATTCTTTACCTACGGTTAATATTCGTATGAATAAATCGACATATAACTACGATTATTTTTCTGTGGGTATAGGCTTTAGTCACAGGCGCATGCGTGTCGGATTCAAACCGTAGCATTTTCTGTAGGTAAAGGGTTTTACCTTCGGATTTTGGGTATATACCTACGGTTATTATGCAAAGTTATAGGTCATTTTTTTTGTAGTGTATTCACTCTTGGTTTGATTTGATTTGATTTCTGACCAAGGTGTGTGAATGCAGAAAGGTGAGCTACTACGGGCCCAGGCGGGTCGAGATGCAGGGGCGAGCTCGTCCCATAGCCATCTGGTGGGGACCTGGCGGTCCGGCTGTAGGAGGCCCTAGACAAGCGCAGGGCAGAGTCTGGGAGCTCGAGGCAAGCAACCAGGAGCTGGGGGCCAGAGTCATGGAGTTGGAGGTAAAATGCTGAGCCTTTCCCTTTTTGCACATGATACGTTTGTTCTGACATGATTGGCTCAATCACGTGCAGTGGCAGGGAGCAGGGGCGACCCTCCAGGTGTAGATGGAGAGTCTGTGGCTTGACTTGACGAGGATGGAGGGTCACCTACTCGAGGTGAGGGAGAGACGGTGACAGGCCGAGGCCGAACGGGCGCGGGCGATTGAGGAGCGGGCACAGGCTGTTGCAGATTTAGAGTTCTTGAAGGACCGGGTGCTGAAGAAGCACCGGGAGCAGCAGCGACAGGCCCAGCATGAGGCAGCAGGTTGGAGCGGGTCGATCTTCGGGTCTCTTGATGACATTGTCTCATTGGGAGACCCATCCACGAGACGAGGAGGGGGACAGCGACCGGAGGCCTCGGTGGCGTCGAGAGCTCCTCTCCCAGACTGACGTCGGGAGAGGGAGGAGGAGGAGGTGAGCAGCTCTCACCGGCAGAGGTAGGGCGAGGGAGAGAGGAGAGAGGAGTGAGGAGTGAGGATCCAGATGTACCACCAGGGGTATGCCCCTATCATGATATGTACAGACTTGATTCCTTTAGTGGATTTTGTGGATTTCATCTTCTTGTGTGCTTGAATGGTTTGCTAATGTGCCTTGATTCCTGCATCCACAACACTTAAAGGAAAAAAAGTTAGTGTAGATCTGTTTTTAGCCCCTTGCCTAAATGATGTACCTTTCTTGAGATCTGGTCAAGGGGCTAATGTCTAATTAAAGATAGGAACATAAAATGAAATAAATGAAGGGAAATATGCACATGCATTTTTTTTGATGATTTTTTTTATTTGATTTTTTTGTTGTTTTGAATAGGAAAATATGTAGAGTGTTAGTATATGTACATGTTACCACTATTTTTTTTTTTGGTTGAAATAAGCGAGAAATATGTACATGGTGAAGTATATACATCGAGAGACTCTCTTTTGTTCTTTTTCTCATTTTCCATTTTTTTGGATTTTTGGACTCTAAGACACATATTCTTCACATGTCAAAGCATAGGGTCTGTATGATCTACTTAACCACGGAGGTTATGAATAAGGAGGATCGTGCAGGAAATCCTTGACATTGGAGGTTGCCTCTAACCTTCTTGATATTTTCCACTATGGAAGGTCTTATAAGGTCAAATTGCTCTTAGAGGGAGAAATTGGAAGAAATAACTAGAAGGTCATGCGAGGATTTGGTTCAAACCACCTTTTGTTTCCAAACCGACATCTCACACTAAAAGACTTGGTCAACGATTATTTTCAGGGGTTCCTTTTATTTCATTTCATTTCTGGGGTGGAGGTACATACTATTTGCTACCTCCTTGATTTGGTCAGCCTTCTTCTGGGTACGTACTTTTTGCTACCCTTTTTTGACCATCTTGGCTTTTCTTTGGCTTGATTTGATTATTTTGCCTTTTGGCATTTTGTTGACTGCCCCTTTTGTGGTGACCTTGTCTCTTAAGTGAATGTGGGTGGTCCCCTACTCATGGTTTGCCCCTTTTCCAGACTTGACTGAATGGGAAGAGAATAGGGTTATGTTGACCAAATTAGACCGTCTAAGTGTACTTGTGATCTTCCAGCTAAAGGACAACTTTTCAACATCGTGTAGTGTGTGAAGAGACCCTACCTTACTAATGACCAAGTGGAGAAGTAGGGTCTGAAACCTATAACATTGACAAGTGATGAATGGCAGACCTGACTGATAGACAGATTAAGAGTAGAACTTCTTGAGGTAGACTACATTCCAAGGATGTGACAACTCAACTCCCACGGGGTCCACTAACCTATAAGCATTTCCCGGGTATGCTTCTTTGACAATGAACGGACCTTACCAATTTTCTTGTAATTTACTCCTGGGACCTGGGACTTGGTGCCTTAATGATTTTGCGCTTTAAAACCATTTCACCCACTTCAAATTTTTCTCAAGCACTCTTTTGGCGTAAAAAAGTGCAATTCTTTGGCGATAAACTTGCGCATGGTCAGCCGCTATCATTCGCCTTTCGTCTAAGAGTTCAAGTTGTGCTAACAAGGCCTCCTGACGTTGATCGGGGTCTAGATCAGAATCTAATTGAACTCGAAGCGAAGGGACGAAGATCTCATATGGGAGTATCGCATCTGATCCGTATGTCAAAGCATAGGGGGTTTGCCCCATAGGAGTTCGGACCGTGGTGCAGTAAGCCCAAAGAGCCTCAATTAAGCGGTATGGCCAGTCAACATTGTTGTAAGATTTGCATGTTTTCTTTATTATCTTGATGAGAGTTTTATTAGTAGCTTCCGCTTGTCCATTACCTTGTGGATAATATGGAGATGAATGATGCAAATTAATACCATATTTACCACACATGTCGCAAAGCTTCTGTGAAGTGAATTGCGGTCCATTGTCAGTGACGATGTCCCGAGGCACGTCGAATCTTGCAAGAATGTTGCGCTTGATGAACTTGACGAATGTTGAAGCTTTGACTTCTATGAATGCTTCCGCTTCAGCCCACTTTGTGAAGTATTCAGTGGCGGTCAGAATGAAGGACTTCTTACGGATTTCTCCGGTTCTGTCCGCAAGAGGACCGACCACGTCGAATGCCTACATGGCGAAAGGCCATGGGGCAATGAGAGGGTGAAGAGAAGAGGAAGGAGCATGGATTTTGTCACCGTGCAATTGGCATTTAGCACAATGACGGACAAAGTGATGACAATCTTCTTCCATGGTGGGCTAATAATAGTGTCTTAGCAACTTTTGAGCAATTGCTGTACCGTTGACATGGCCACCACATTCACTGGAGTGAGCGGCTTCAACAGCACTTTGAGATTCGATTTCATCAAGGCAACGAAGATAGAACCCACTGAGAGATTTCTTGTAGAGGATGCCACCTATGATCTTATAACACTCCGAGACATGGTGAATGGTCCGTCTATCAGCAGAGGTGGCATAATCAGGCAAGGATCCATCTTTCAGAAAGTTCTCGATATCAAAGTACCAGGGATGGCCATCTTCGAGGTCGATTTCAGGATCTTTTGAGAGGGCATGGACCCGAAGGGAGGGAGACTCGAGTTGAGAAAACCAAGGATCAACATGAGAAGGGACTTTTAACCTTTGAACCGAGACGGTTTCGGAAGACCTTCCTAACGAAATAGGGATGGAAGAAGCCAGGGAGGCGAGAGAATCTGCTAGAATGTTTGAGCCTTAGGAGTGTGGACTAGGGTGAGCTTCCTAAACTGCCAGACTACCTTTCCTACCAATTCTTGGTATGGTTTCAACTTGGGATCCTGGGTCTGGTAATTGCTACAAGACTATCGGAGTATCAATTGCGAATCTCCGATAATCCTTAACTCTTTGACTCCGAGCAACAGTGCCATTTTCAGCCCAACTAAGAGTGCCTCATACTCGGCCATATTGTTTGTGGCACGGAAGGTTAATTGATAGGCGTGCGGAATGACTACCCCTTCCGGTGAGAGGAGGACTGCCCCTATTCCACACCCTTTGGAATTAAGAGCCCCATCGAAGTAAAGTATCCATGAAGGTTCACCGTCGATAATGGCTCCTAACTCTTCATCCAGAAAACTTTCATTGACAGGAGAATATGAAGGTAAGGGGTGGTGGGCCAAATGCACAGCAATAGCATGCCCCTTGATTGACTTTTGGTTGACATAGGTGATATCAAATTGATTAAGAAAACTTTGCCACCTTATCAACCGCTCAGTCAAGATGGGCTTTTTAAGCAAATACCGAATTGGGTCCATGCATGCCAGAAACTTCACCTCATGAGTTAGGAAATAATGCTTCAGCTTCTTGGCAACCCAGATGACGGCCGCACATGTTCTTTCCAAGGCATTTTACTTTTTTTCAGCCTCATTGAACAATTTGGATAAGTAGTACACAACTCTCTCCTTCTTCTCATCGTCATATTGGGCCAAGACTGCTCTAGTTGAATCTTCAGTGGTTGACACATAGAGCAATAAAGGCCGACCTGGGACCGGAGGAGCGAGAACAGGGGGATTGAATAAATAACTCTTCAATTCTTCAAAGGCCTTTTGACACTTATCATTCCAATCAAACTTTTCCTCTCCTTTAAGCATCTCATAGAAGGGCTTGCAATGGATTGAATGCTGAGAGATAAATCTCCTAATAAACTGAAGTCTACCAATCAGCCCTCTAACTTCTCTGATATTCCTAGGAGGATGCATGTCAATTATTGCTTTGGCCTTGTTGGGGTCAATCTCAATTCCCCGCTTGCTAACTATGAACCCGAGCAACTTCCCAGAAGATACTCCAAAGACACACTTCTTGGGGTTTATTTTGAGCTTATGTTCTCTAGACCGCTGGAGAACTGCCCGGAGGACCTCAGCATGGCCATGTTGAGTCTTTGATTTAACCAAGACATCGTCTACATAGACTTCCATGTGCACATGCATCATGTCGTGAAAAATCGCCATCATTGCCCTTTGATAAGTTGCTCCCGCATTCTTCAATCCGAAGGGCATCACAACATAACAATAGGTCCCCCCAAGGCGTTGTGAAAGAAGTTTTCTCCTGGTCTTCCTCCGCCAGACGGATCTGGTTATACCCAGAGAAACCATCCATGAATGACAACATCACAAAGCTGGCAGTATTGTCTACTAGGACATCTATGTGTGGAAGGGGGAAATCGTCCTTTGGGCAAGCACAATTAAGGTCACGGAAATCTATGCAGATCCTAACCTTACCGTCCTTCTTCATCACGGGGACGATATTAGCTACCCATTGTGGATAAAGCACAACCCTAATGAATTTGGCTTTGTGTAATTTGCCAATCTCCTCTTTGATCTTGAGTGCAAGCTTGGGATGTAACCTCCTTAGCTTTTGTTTGACGGCCTTTGCATCGGCTTTTAGGACCAATTGGTGTTCGACCAAAGAGGTGTCAAGTCCCGGCAAGTCCTTGTAGGACCAAGCAAAATCGTCCGAGAATTCTTTAAGGATAGCTACAAGGGCTCCTTCTTCTACACTCAAGTTGGCACTAACTAAGACTACCTTCGGGGACTCTTCAGTGCCAAGATTGACCTCTTTGGTGGGCTCGTCCGCAGCCATGGTTGGCTTGTCGAACCTCTTGGTGCCATCCACATAGGAGCTCACTGGGTCCTCTTCTTCTGACCCAAAATCTCCCGGCTCACCCTTCTCATCGAAGTCTAGCAAATAGACTCCTAAACCATCGTCTACAAAATCACCTTCTTCAAAATCAGACTCTACAAGGGCAGGCTCCTCAAGAAATTCTGGGACTTGACTTAACTTAACACATTTTTCAGCCAAGGCCATGACATAACGGGCAGGAACATGCCTACCCTTCTCCTTACGAACACATGGTTGAGTGGAACTAGACTCTTCTAAACTTAGACTAGACTCTAAACCCGACTCTAAACCAGAATCTAGACCACTATGTACAGGACTGCTATGTACAAAACTATGTACAGGGGAAGTGCCCTCAGAGGGGTGGGAGTGGGAATTTACGGTGGAAAGCGTCGGCCCCTGTCCGAGCGGAAGAGACTCCAAAGAGGAAGGGTGCTCGATGGAGACCTCGCATTCCCACCTTTCAAAATTGGCATTTTTTTTTTTTGGAGTCAAGGCTCAAAACCATGAGTTGTTGACTCAATGATGCACCGATTGGCCAGGTGAGGGATGGAGGAAGGATAGGGGGAGAAAGAGGAGAGGAAGAAGTGGATGGAGGAGGATAGTGAGGTGCCGGGCACACCTCAGTGGTGGGAGATTGTGAAGGAGATGGAGGGGATGAAGGTGATGAGGAGGGAGATGGAGAGTCAGAACCAAAGAGCGAAAGAAGGCCGAAGTCTTCACAGATCTCCTCAAACTCGCCATCTTCTTTTTCTTCTTCGCTCTCGGAGTCGGACATCTCCTCTATCATAGGTTCCCGAGTTCTCGGTTGGAGGGGCCCTTGAACGAAATGCTCCTTCAGGGTCCAAGTCAGAGGTTGATAGGGGATGAATGGGTCCGGGTGAACTGGATCCGGATGAAAGCCTAAGCCAGCCCTATCTAACAGCCTTCTTCTCTGCACACTATGGATAGGACCCTGCTCGTTCCTACCCAACCCTCGGCCATGTATGTAGTCGATCTTAGCCATCACTTCCCAACCTTTCCCTTGGGGACATGGGATATGCTCGAATTATTATCCATCATGGGGGGTTGGTTAAAATCAAGGGGAGAGGGAAGATCAAAGATGGACATGACCGGCTTCTTCCCCTTGTCCGGAATGAAAAGGTGCGGCATCTGCTCCGAAGTGATAGAGTTGAGAGTTTCCAAGGTAGGAATGCTCTTGATTTTGATAACCCGCCCATTGAATGGGAATTTGAAACATTGGTGGGCGGTAGAAGGGACCCCTAAAGTTTGTTCTAGCCAGGGACGACCGAGAATGGCCTTATAGGCCAGATCAACATCAAGGACTAGAAACTCGGAAGACATGGTGACGGGTCCAATCTCTAATTGAAGAGCAATTTTACCTTTGGCAACCCTCTTGGAATTGTCATAGGCGGAAATGGTGGAGCAGATTTTCTCCAGATTGTCCTCCCCTAAACCCAATTGCTTGAGGGTCTTCATCGGACACACATTGATGGATGCCCCGGTGTCAATGAGGGTGGAGTCCACCGAAACCCCGTTGAGGTTGATGGTAAGACAAAGAGGAAGTGAACGACACTCGGGAGCAGCAAGATCTTTGTCCGAGAAGGAGATTGAAGGTCCTTGGGTGAGGGAGAGGATAGCATTTGTGACCCAGTGGGAGGAAGGTCATCATTGACCATGATCTTCTGAAGGAATTGGAGGAGGGTGGACTGATGGGACGGCGATCTCCGAATCAATTCCAAAATAGACACCCTCGCGGGAGTCTTATCCAGATGTTGTAGAATATCATATTCGGTGCCAGCAGGAGGCGGGGGTCCATTGTCCTCCTCATTTTGAGATGGCCGTGGAGGCGGAGGGACAATCTAGTTCCTGAGTGTGACATGAACGTCTTTCTGAGCCCTAGGGAGGATGAGTTGGAGAGGTTTAGTCCCATGGGTAGACGACTCGTAGGCAGGGGTAGTGGGAATGGAAGGGTATGCATCCTGATACGCGGGTCGAATAAGAACTAAAGGCCGCTCTTCTAAAATGGCATCTATGGTGATGGAGGGCTCTTTGGACTCTATGGAGGGACACGGGTACCATTCCTCAAAACCTTCTACCCCCCATTGTTGTACTCTCCTCACGACCTGTGCTTCCGAATGTATCAAGGTATGAACATTTTCTTGGGGTTTGGAGGAAGAGGGATTGTTGCATTGGTGGTTGGGGAGAGGATTTTGGACAATACCAAGGTCCCTTTTGGTGTACCTAGACTTGGCTATGGCCACCTTGGCATCCTCCCAATTAATCCTACCTTGGTCGTTCATGTCGTACACCTAGTCACGGAAAGTGAAGCAATTGTTGAGTTCGTGACCATGGGCCCTATGATAAGGACAATATTTTGAGGTATCCGCCCTTGGATTGACGTTTTCCATTTGTGGGGGGAGTCGGATAGCATCACAAGACATGAGGGCGAAGAATACGTCCTCGAGGGTCTCAGGGAGAGGAGGATAGTGAGACCTTTTGGGACCGGGCCGGGTGTAGCCAGAAGGAGGAGGAACCGCAGAATAAGGCTTGGAGGGGTGTGATGGGAATTGATGGGGATTGGAAGGAGGGTTGGAAGACTTGTTAGGAGGCCTCAATGGCTGGCTGCAAGCACTAACGGACTCATTGACGGTCACCCCCTCGGTGGTAGGTGCTGCGGGAGCCTTACGTCCCTTGGGCTTCCCTTCGAAGAAATGTGGAAGAGAGGAGTCCTTGATTTAATTCTGAACCACCCTAGCTCGATTATAAAGATGTGTGAAGGAGGGGAACTCACTTAGCATCAAAATAGAGTGGAGCAAAGGGGTGGTGTTAGTGACTAACATGGTTATGGCTTGGGACTCCGGGGTTTTCTCCCCCTTTTGGCAATATCTAAAAAGCATACACCACAGACCAAGGTAGTAGGCAAAAAGACAAGTTCTTTCATTGATATATCATTGAGGCATACAGAACATTGGTTGAACAGAACTTGAAAAAGGGAAATACATTGCATGACCATCAACGTAGAAAAAACAACATAAGACTGAATACAAGACCCAGGACACCTAGACTCTAGAATCATCATCAGGACCCGGTGGTGTTGGGGCCTGAGGAGTCAGCCTGTTGAGCCGGTGAGTGATCCGGACTTGATTATCGGCCAATGCTTCCAAGATGTTATCAACCTTGTCCAAGCATGCATTGATAGTTGCAAAACCAGTGGTCATATGCACTTGTAGCTGAGCCAAGAGTTCACGGATAGAGGGCTCAGTGGCAATATCATCCATAGGTTGACTTTCTTCTTCTCCCAGAGCGTCTTGTGGCTCGGAGAGGGATGCTTCTTCGTCGTCTTCATTTTCAGCAACATCTTCGTCAGCTGCCGCATCAGCTTCTTCTTCATCCACTGGGACAGCTTGACCCTTTCCCTTAAGATCCCTTGTGACTACGCCATCCACAAACTTGTAGCCCATCCGCGCTGCAGCAGTCAGATCGTAGGAGCTACGTCCCGGCAAATTGGTCATCTCCCCTTCTGGAATAAGAATGCCAAGAAACAGGAAGAGGGAGGTGAGCTGACATGCGTAAGGCATGGACCGCTTTGCATTGCCAAGGCATAGTCGAAGGACGGAGCACATGAGTTGAGGTACATTGATTTGTTCACAGCGTAAAAATTTATGAAGGAGGGACTTGTGAATAGATGTAACGAGTTCCCTACTTCCATCCTTCGGGACAATGAGAGTGGTAAAAATGTGGTGGATGAGACGATGAAGCGGAGGAAAGGAGTTAGCATTCATTGGCTTACGGTCCGTGGGGTCGTAAGGCCTGGAAGTGATGAGGGCATGATATTCCTCTGGAGTAGGGTGATGAGCAAGGATGTCTACCCCGGTGTTTGGGATTTGCAGGGAGACTGAAAATAGATTTGGGGAAATGCGAAAGGAATTTCCCTTGACACGGGTATAGAGATCACCTGTAGTAGTCTCCCGAAGATTACGGTAGAACTCCGTGACAGCAGAGGCGGAGTATTTCTTGTGACTATAACAGAAAGGGGACCAACCCTGTGTGTCAAAGAGAGGCAAAAGACCGGGAAATAGGTCCTGGAGGGAGATGAAGTCAACGTAGCGAGGCTGCGTGACCTTCGTGAAAGTGGCATTGGTGACTTTGAATTGGAGATTTTGAGGGATGAACAGCTCTGGCAGACGATCCTCTCGATGCTTTGACCGACGCTCCGGAGAGTCCCTGGAACCTTGTCCGGCGCGAGGAGAGCGAGGACGGCGACGAGAGGCCATCTTCTTGGCAGGAGGGGCCATGATCTCGAGCTACTTGAGTTGGAGACTTGTGGTAGAAAGAAGATGACGGAACCAGAGGAGAAAACACCAGGGAGGCAGAGGTGCGTTCCTGGTGCCCTGGAGAAGGGATTTGAAGAGAGAGAGGGAAGGAAGGGTTTTTGGAAGTGAAGAAAGAGGGAAAGGGGTGTGGGGTCCTCTTATAGAAGGGGTGAGGATAGATGAAGAGTCGGATCCCACCAAATCCGGTTTTGGATTAGCCCGTTGGACTTCCCAAAAACACATCTGCCGCCGGCTGTCGACAGGGTCCCTGGTGCCTGTCGACAGGCACTTGTAGAAAATGGCCAGTTTGTGATTTTTGGAACTTGAGCTGTGAGCAATTTCTTCCAGGTGATAAATTAAGGTGAATAAGAGATGAATCAAGTATGTTAACCTACCATATACAAGGATATAAAAAACCATACCAATTCTCCAATGGTTTTAACATAATATCCAAGGAATTTAAGGTTAAAGCATTAAGAAAGCACCCACTTAAATGAAGAACATTGCACGCTTACCCGTTATTGTATAAATACACTGTAAGACAACACAATCCCCATTTTGAGAATAGACAAATGATGCATGAAATGATATCTAAATGTCAAGACAATCACAAGACCAATGACCTTTGAAAGTATGACTCAGTGGAGGCTTCGCACTATTCCCAAGGATTTAATTTGGAAGTACAATGGGAGGAAATGGTACTTAAGAAGAGTCACACCTTTTGAAGTGAGGATAGACATTACCCGTGCCCATACCCCCAGTCAATTGGTGGAACTTTCCAACATACCGTTGTATAGAGTTGATGAGTTGTCCTTTTGACGCGAGGGCAGACAGTTGTGATGCCCATCTCCCCGGTTACTTAGCATAACCCAACATTGCTCTATATTCATCCCAAACTTCACGGTGATTGGCATTATTTGTTATTTGATTTGCTTTTTGTTTTTTTTTGTTTGTTGTTTTTTTTTGTGGAAATAGGTAGCTTTTCTCCAAGTATTGTCGTAATGACAAAAATCAAGGTGGTGATATGATTACCAATAAATACTAGATATTCACTTTCATGACCAAAAGACTTATGAACTATATTGAGACTATGTTGGCTCACTGAGTATTACTATAAAGGAGTAAGGTGGATGTCCCTTAGAGTTGTGAGATGTTTTCTAGATGATGTAGCCTAAACTCTACATGAATAGTATGTAAAAATCATAGGGAAATAGGAAATAGCTTAACTATCATGTGTATGTAGTATGGTCAATCATACTTTTACATCTTATAGACACCTTAGTTATTAATCAGGAAGAAGCTCACAAACTGGGTGAAGAATGATCATAAGCAGTCATATATCAGAGCACCTGTCGACAGGAAAGGAGGGCCTGTCGACAGGGGGACATAGACAGATGAACCAGTGTTCTGTCTGGGCTTAGCTGTCGACAGAGCCTTTTTAGCCTGTCGACAGGGACTTGGTCAGATCAGTTTTAGTGGAAGAATGAAGAGCAGACGTGAACAACTAATGTGAGGGAATTGAGAGAGACAAAGTTTGAATGATTCCCTCCACATTTTGAATTCATAGAAACTTAAGTTGCTCCCCCATAAAGTGTGACATTTGTAACAAAGGACTCAAGTTCATGAAGACATATTTGCAGACAATGACCGCGCACTCAATAACACAAAGCATGTAGAGAGACAAACCAATTATATGTATCTGAAATTTAAAGAGAGTGTGAATAAGCAAGTTATAAAGAAACTAAGTCCAAATATACAGTACATGTCCCTTGTATGTCACATAACCATGGATACTTGGCGGAGAATGTTTCTCACGCATAATGAGAGTTTCCAAACAAGCATGACTTGTTCTTCCACACATCACCATTTGATATACCGCATAGATAATGGACACAAGGAGCAAATACTTAATATTGGAGTTAAGTTTCATTGTAATTTGCACAACCCCATCTCTCTTCGTAATGTGGTGAATCTATCTTCAGCTAGAGGTTTGGTAAAGATGTCTGCCAACTGTTTCTCCGTGGGTATGAAACTGATTTCGAAGGATCTATTGGCCACTTCATCTCTCAAGAAATGATGACGAATTTCTATGTGTTTCGTCCTAGAATGTTGAATGGGGTTCTTTGATAGATTGATTGCACTAGTGTTGTCACACAGGATAGGTGTGCATCCAATATCAATGTTGTAATCACACAACTGACTTTTTATCCACAACACTTGTGTTGCACAACTCCCTGCAGCAACATATTCTGCTTCTGCAGTGGAGAGTGCAACCGAGTGTTGCTTCTTGGATGCCCACGAAACCATACAACCACCAAGCATTTGACAATAGCCACTAGTGCTTTTCCTATCTATTTTACAACCAGCGTAGTCTGCATCAGAATAGGAAATCAACTCAAAACTACTACCTGCTGGATACCAAAGACCCAAGGCATGCGTACCTGAGAGATACCTGAAGATTCTCTTGACTGCAATTAGATGACTTTCCTTTGGACTAGATTGGTATCTAGCACAAAGGCAAACACTGAATTGTATGTCCGGTCTACTTGCAGTAAGATAAAGGAGTGAGCCAATCATACCTCGAAATTGTTTGGCATCTACCGGGTTACCTTTCTCATCAGTTTCTAGCTTAATGCTTGTGCTCATCGGTGTTGAGGCGGGCTTGGCTTGTGTGAACTGAAACCTTTGGAGCAGTTCTTTTACATATTTTTCTTGGCTTATAAAGAATCCATCTTCTAGCTGCTTGACCTGCAAACCAAGAAAAAATTGAAGCTCCCCCATTAAGCTCATCTCAAATTCACTGTGCATGTGTTGTGAGAATTCTTCACACAGTGTGGGATTAGTGGAACCAAAAATAATATCGTCCACATAAACTTGAACAACAATTATGTGATTGTGAACTTTCCTTGTAAAAGAGTTTGGTCCACCTTACCTCTTGAGTATTTTTTACTTACCAAGAAGGTGCTCAGCCTGTCGTACCAAGCTCGGGGTGCCTGTTTCAAACCATAGAGAGCTTTGTGCAATTTAAATACATGGTTTGGTTTATCATGATCCTCAAAGCCGGGTGGTTGAGAAACGTAGACTTCCTCTTTGATGTAGCCATTTAAGAAAGCAGTCTTAACATCCATTTGATATAGTTTGAACTTGTTAGAACATGCAAATGCTAGCAAGATCCTAACTGCTTCTAACCTAGCTACTGGTGCAAAGGATTCTTCAAAGTCCACACCAAATTCCTGATTGTAGCCCTTTGCAACCAGTCTTGCCTTGTTTCTCACCACTTTACCTTCTTCATTAAGTTTATTCCTAAAGACCCATCTTGTTCCTATAACAGAAATTTCAGGGGTTTTAGGAACCAAACTCCAGACATTATTTCTTTGAAATTGACCTAGCTCCTCATGCATAGCATCAATCCATGAACTTTCTTTTAATGCTTCTTCAACATTTTTAGGCTCCACTTGAGAGACAAAGGCTAAATGATCCTGTTCAACTATTTGATTAACTTGTGACCTAGTTTGAACTGAATCATTTATGTCACCTATGACATTCTCAAGTGGATGAGCTTTAGAGTACCTCACATTGGTGATTGTTGAAGGACCTGGTTGATCTTGTATTTGAGGATGATGTTCCGGAGGAGGGGTTGCTGGAGGAGTTTGTTGGGGTTCATCCTCTTGTTGTGGGTCTTGTGCAGGTATCTCTTCCTGAGTTTTAAGTAGATGACTATCATCTTCATCATCGTACCTGCGAAGATATCCACGTTTAGCTTTAGGAACTGACTTAGAGATTGCATTTGTTTTGCTTTGTAGATCCTCAAGAGTTGTTTCATCAGATGTTTCATCAAACCTGTAAGGAGTAGAATTATTAGTTGTGATTTGAGATTCATCAAAAACAACGTGTGGAGTTTCTTCCACCTTTCTGGTTTTTAGATTGAACACTCTATAAGCTCTAGAATGTTCAGAGTATCCAAGAAAAATACCTTGATCGCTTTTGGCTTCAAACTTGTCCAAGTCATTTTTGTCATTGTTATGAATAAACACCTTGGAACCAAAAACTTTAAAGTACCCAATGGTGGGTTTCTTACCTTTCAGAAGTTCGTAAGGAGTTTTCTTGAATACTGGTCTTACCATGGCTCGGTTGAGAATGTAACATGATGTGTTTACTGCTTCTGCCCAAAAAGTGCGTGCTAATTGATTCTCGACCAGAAGCGTACGAGCCATTTCCACCAAGGTTCTATTTTTTCTCTCCACAACTCCATTTTGCTCGGGAGTTCTTGGGGAGGAAAACTGATGGTCTATACCTTGGTTCCTGCAAAATTCGGAGAAGGAATTATTGTCAAATTCTCCCCGTGATCAGTGCGGATTGAGCAGATTCTATGGACACTTCCATGCTCAATCTTGTTGAAGAAATCTTCAAAAACATTTACTGCTTCATTCTTGTGAGCAAGGAATTTTACCCAAGTGAACCTAGAGAAATCATCCACAATGACAAAGCCATAACGCTTGCCATTGAGACTGAGTGTTCTTGTAGGTCCAAATAAGTCCATGTGCAAGAGTTCATAGGCTTTGGAAGTACTTACCGGTGCCTTTGATTTGAAGGATTTTCGGGTTTGTTTTCCCTGTGCACACGCATCACAGAAATTTTCATTTTTGTTAAAGGATATTTCAGGAAGGCCACTTACCAACTTAAGCCTCATTATCTTGTGCAGAACATTGTAACTGGCATGACCGAGCCTACGATGCCACAATGTAAGCTCATCCTGTTTGTTTGCTACAAGACACAAATCGTTATTTTCTGGATCATCTAAGTCTACCAAATAGATGTTGTTCATCCTTTTTCCAGAAAATTTTAGGCTCCCTGTTTCCTTATCCAGAATGTGGCAAGAATTGGATTCAAAAACAATTTTATGACCTTTATCACACAATTGACTTATGCTGAGCAAATTGTGATGAAGGCCATCAACTAGTAGCACATTGTCTATTGAATTAGAGGCAAACTTACCGACTTTACCTGAGCCGATGATCTGGCCTTTGTTGTTACCTCCGAATATCACTTGACCTCCGTCTTTTTCCACGAGCAAACTGAATTTAGCTTTGTCGCCCGTCATATGCCTCGAGCAGCCACTGTCCAGGTACCATTTGTTTTGATTGTGAGCTGCTAGGCATTCCTGCACATGTGGATCAGACAAGAGGTTTTGGTACCCAAATTACTTTGGGTCCCATTGTATCATTCATGCAAAATAAGAGATGCTTAGGAATCCAAACTTGTTTGATTTTCATATGATTTGGGTTATTCCAGCACTGCTTTTCATTATGTCCAATTTTTTTACAGATATTGCATGATGATGATTTAAGAACAACATTGGATTTGACATTTTTGGAGGCATCCATAGGCATCTTACCTTTTTGTTCCCTTGTAAGTCTAGCTTTAGGGACTTGCTGTTTTTCTTGAGGACGGCTCTGTTTAGAGCTTTTAGCAAGTTTCTCATGTTGACTAGGAACAAATTTGGTGACTTTAGGTTCCTGTTTTTTACCCTTGTTTTGATTTTTCCTTTTCTTTGAAGGGTTTGGTTTGCTAGAGCATGGGGTTAGATCTGTGAAATCAGTCATCAGATTTTTGCCAATTACCTTTGGCTTTGGATTTTGAAATCCAATCCCATGTCTTGCAACAAACACATTTGAACCTAAGATTGCATCCAAGTTCTGTTTGCTCTTTACAAAATTTGATAGATCTTTTGATTTACCTGCTAGTTCTGTTTCAGCTTTCTCAAATTTCTTTTGTAGATTAGCATGCTCACTTTTAAGAATTTCAAGACAGTTTATTAGTTCATCTCTTTCCTTTTGAACTTCTTGAAACTTAAGTTTCATGCTATCCAACTCATCCATGTGGGTTTGTTCATCAATTTTCATCAATTCAATTACCTTGTTCAGAGACTCAATTTCTTCATTGTTGTTTGATTCATGAACAAGGAAATTCATTTTCTTTTTGAGTGCCTTGTTTTCAGATTTAAATTCACAAAACTTTTCAAATAGCACAGTATAAGCCTCTTCCCATTCATCAATAAAAATTCTCAAAGGAAGAGTTTACCTCGGTTGAATCGTCACTCTTTGCCATGAGACACTGAATCTCTTCATCTTCCGAGGTGCCCTGACTGTCCTCATCTTCATCACTCCATGAAGCCAACATTGCTTTGGCTTTCTTGAACGTGAATTTATCTTTCTTCAATTTCTTCTTTAGCTCGGGACATTCTCCTCTCATGTGCCCCTGCTTCTTGCACTCATAACAAACCACATCCGATTTTTTGTTAATAGAATCAAATCTGTTCGTACTCTTTTGGAACGGTTTTGAGTTTCCTGAACCTCTTTTCTTGAATTTGAGAAACTTCTTAAATTGTCTAGTGAGCATGGCCATCTCGTCATTCTCACTATCACTGGAGGATTCAGACTCAATACCTTCCTGTTGAGTACTTCTTTTGGAATTTGAAGAGACTTTCTTGGAAGCTTTCAAGGCAATGGACTTCCTTGGGTTCTCTTCAGTTTCCTTCCTTTTCACATTCAACTCATCAACCTTCATGGTTGAAAGATTCTTAGAATCCTCAATGACAGTGACTTTGGTGTTCCAGGAGGATGGAAGAGACCGAAGTATCTTCCTCACCAACTCACTGTCTGAGTATTCCTTCTTAAGACCTTTTAGTCCATTTATCAGAACCATGAATCTCGCAAACATGTCAGATATTGTCTCATCATGATTCATCTTAAACATTTCATATTCTGAGACTAACATGCTTACTTTAGATTCTCTCACCTCAGACGTACCTTCATATATTAACTCGAGCTTGTCCCACATCTCCTTAGCTGAAGTGCATGTGGAGACCCTCGAGTATTCTTTTGGATGGACTGCGCACTGCATCATATTGAGGGCGCTCCAATTGAGAGTCCCTTTGGCAATCTGGTCCTTGGTCCATGTATCTTCGTCTTGAGGCAATTCATATGGTCCTGTTCTGACTATCTTCCACAATTCATAGTTTTGTGCTCGTAGAAACACCTGCATGCGGTTTTTCAATAGGGATAGTCAGAGCCATCAAAGAAGGGTGGCCTAGTGACTGAATGTCCCTCGGCCATATACCCCTTACTAGAATCCATAAGATCAAGGATCTCCTGATCGTAAGATCAAGTAAAAGTGACAGTTAACGGAGAAACCTAGCTCTGATACCAATTGAAGTGTAGCGGAATTCCCTATATGGTAATCTAGAAGGGGGGGTTGAATAGATTACTGTCTGTTAAAATCACTTGTTGCCTTCTTTTTGATAGAACACAAATAACTAGAAGTTATGGCAAGGACTAAATTGGTGTGGATGTGTGTGATTCGATGATAGAAATTAAACAGATGATTGGACGTGTGTAAATGCGCCGTGCCTACCAAACATCTAACGTAGAAACGTTCAAACCACGAGACACAACGATTTACGTGGTTCGGAGTACACAACTCGTGTATCCTACATCCACGGGCCACACACACACGCAGAACAATATGCTTATGAGCTAGTTCAGGAACTACAACTCACACACACGTGTTCTCTGATGTATAGCCACGATCAGAACAACACACACGCGTGTATCAAGCACAAGGACTGCTTGAAACACACCACACACACACACGTATAGACAATAGTAAAACAGAGAAGAGTTTAAGAGTTGAGAATCAAATCCAATTGAAAACTTTTTCTCATGAACGTCTGAGTAGGCTTCAAGCTTCGTCTTGATGATTAGAAGTTGATGGAGAGGCTCGAATCCACGACGTTCAGACTTCACCGCTGCACGGAGGACTTCTCTTGTTGAATCTGGGCAGCAGGTAGAAGTAGAGCAGCAGGGCAAGACTCTTCTTGAGAGACTTTTAGGGTTCTTACTTGGAGGCTGCTTGTGTTCGTGATTGCCCTCAAAAGGATGCTTAAATAGAGGTGTTTACTTATGGAGAATCGTGGTTTGTGGAAACACCATCTATGGCAACTTGAAGACTTCCTGTATTTGAGGACTCTGCCCGTCTGTCGACAGCACTGGGTGCTCCTGTCGACAGGCGCAAGCTAGCAGGACATACAAGGCTTCTGGAAGGCAGTTGCTATCGACAGGCGACTGGGTGCTGTCGACAGGCACAGGCAGACAGAAGAATTCATAGTTCTGGAAACCTCTTCCTGTCGACAGGCATCTGGGTTGCTGTCGACAGGCTCATCTGTTCTGCTGATTTGCCTTTTGGCTTGAGTTTGCTTGTCGATAGGGACACTGCCTGCTGTCGACAGATGCTTGCTTTACATATAAATCTTCATCATTTTGGCTTTGTTCTTCGTACAACTCTTGCTCAACATCTCACCTAAGATTATGAACATAGTTAGTGAGACATTCTAGTCATTTAAAGCTTAATATCATATCAACACATTGTGACAAGTTATTGCATTGCAATTCTAAACTTAACTCACATTGTTCACTTGTTTACTTTGTTCATCATTGATCATCAGAAAAAAACATGTTGCAATTGTGACTTATATGTTATAGAATGTGAACCCAACATGTTCTTGTGAACACATGAGTTCTACTTGAATATGGCCAATCTCTTCTGACATGATTCTGTTCTTGAAATATCTGTTCATTGTATATGAAATTCGACATTTTGATTCGATACGATATTCGTTCTATTCTGCTATTTAATCTGTTAGTATTGCATACATTGTCATCATATTCATATGCATATCCACCTACTTAAAATGTTAATCATGTATACTAGTGCCCGCACGTTATTGAGATGTCAATCCTACTGAGCTAGTTCGCTCACCCCTATCATCCTGCCCTTTTTCAGGTAGTGACGAAGAACCCGTGGAGTCAGATGGGACTGGGCAAGAGTGACGAGCACCCGTCCTAGAAATAGATGACCGTTTAGAAATAGAAATTGAGTAGTCTATGTAATAGTGAAATTTTCTGGAAGTTATTTGAATAATGGACCCTTTGGTTAATTCTTTCTTGCAAGGTTGTATCTAGTTGAATGAAATGAAATAAAGAGTAACTTTGAGTATATGTTATGATTTGAAAAGTGTTATTATATTCAATTGTGACTCTGCGCTATTCAACTGTGATACGTTTGTTTGTATCGTTCACGTCCCCCGATATTTATTCCGCTGCTAAATATCGGGGCGTGACAGTTGGTATCAGAGCCTTAAACTTTAGGGTCCAAGGGATAAGAACATAGAATGAAACTAGATTACACGAGTCAAATCTGTCGTACCTAATGTGAGCTTGGGTACCTAATGTGATATATTTAGATGACTGACTTATATTATTATCTTGAAGGTACTTATTACCTCAATGACCGCTGAACGTGCCCAGGCTAGGGACATGCAACGAACTATACAGAACTTGACTCAGGCTATCTTACAAGCCACCCAAGGTGGAGGTAACCGCGGAGCAGGTGAGCTCCATCGGAATTTCCGGAACATGGATCCGCCTAGGTTTGAGGGGAGTACTAACCCAGACGTTGCTGAACACTGGGTTAAGGAGATCGAAAGGATATTCAGGGTCATGCAATGCACAGACCAGAACAAAGTACTACTGGCGACTTTCCAATTGGAAAAGGATGCCAGAGCATGGTGGGAGTCGGTAGAAGCAACCCTAAATGGACAACAACCAACATGGGCTCAGTTCATTGAGCGTTTCAACGCCAAGTACTTTTCTGAGAGGGTCCAAGAACGGAAAGCAGCCGAATTTGCGGCTTTGAAGCAGAGAGGACTCGATGTGGCTGAATATGAGGCCCAATTCTCTCGGCTGTCCCGATACGCTGTTCACTTAATTGGGACAGAAAGGATGAAGGTGAAACGATTTCTGAATGGCTTGAGGCCCCAGTTCATCACCCAACTGGCGCCAATGGACATTCAAACTTATTCTGAAATGGTTAAGAAGGCTCAACTATTGGAAGATGCCATGGAGACTGCTGAAAGGATTAAGGGAAAATTCGTAAAACGAGAACAAGTGTCTTCTGTTGGGAGGTATCAGCCGACTATTGGGAAGAAAAGGCCCAGTGGCGGGGTAAATGAACCAGCGGATAAAAAGCCGAAGGAGTTAGGTAAGCAAGTAATGGTGACAACGGGAGAAAGGTGTAAACATTGTGACAGGGCTGGTCATCGGACTGAAGAATGCTGGAGAGCGCAAGGGAGATGCCTTCGCTGTGGAAGTCGTGACCATAGGATTTCGGACTGCCCAATGCTGAAAGAACAAGCCCCTCAGGACAAACGTCCGAATGGACAGAAGAGGCAAGGCCGACTGCAAGCTGTCCAGGAACCAGAAACTGCTGAAGAAGGAGGTATCTTGGAAGGTACACTTACTATTCTTTCCCGACCCGCATATGTTCTCTTTGATACGGGAGCTACGCATTCCTTCATATCTCAAACATTTGTTGATACCCTACCTGTGAAACCCGTCCCAATGGAATCCGGAATAGTTGTGTCAACCTCGATTGGTCCTGGCACCAATCTTACAAACCATATACCATCCAGTAAGGTGTTGATTGAAACCCAAAACCTACCAGCAAATTTAATATGTATGGACACGGCGGGGTATGATGTGATACTGGGAGCAGACTGGATGTCTGAACATGGGGCTAGTATCAATTGCAGGAGAAGTCGGGTAACTTTTAGCCAGTACCCAAAACTAGTGTTCACCGGGGATAGAAACCGCAGGAGATTGTCAATTATCTCTGCATTACAAGCCAAGCGGATGTTGAGGAAAGGTTGTATGGCCTTTCTTGCTGCTGTAGTCATTGCAAAGAAGGAAGTCAAAGTAGAGGACATCCATGTTGTCAGCGAATACGCTGATGTTTTCCCCGAAGAATTGCCAGGAATTCCTCCTGAGCGAGAGGTCGATTTTACCATCGAGTTGGTCCCTGGAGCAGCACCAGTATCTAGGGCACCATATAGAATGTCCCCCGCAGAACTGAAAGAATTAAAAGAGCAACTGATGGAACTGTTAGAGAAGGGTTTCATCCGACCAAGCACATCGCCATGGGGTGCACCTGTCCTCTTCGTCAAGAAGAAAGATGGGTCGATGAGGCTATGCATAGATTACAGACAACTGAATCAGTTAACCATCAAGAATAAATACCCTCTGCCGAGAATTGATGAGTTGTTTGATCAATTATCTGGAGCTAGATACTTCTCTAAAATAGATCTCAGATCTTGTTATCATCAATTGAGGATCAAAGGAGAAGACATTCACAAGACTGCCTTCCGAAGCAGGTATGGGCATTATGAATTTATTGTTATGCCTTTCGGACTAACAAATGCCCCTGCAGTTTTTATGCAGTTGATGAATAGCATTTATCGCCCATGTCTTGATAAATTTGTGGTGGTATTCATCGATGATATATTGATCTATTCCAAGACAAAGGAAGAGCATGAGGAGCATTTGAGGATTGCATTGCAGATCTTAAGGGAGAATAAACTATTTGCCAAGTTAAGTAAATGTGAATTCTGGCTTGAGGAGGTATCCTTCCTAGGGCATGTGGTAACCAAGGATGGTATCGCTGTTGATCCATCAAAGGTTGAGGCTGTGCTGAAATGGGAAAGACCGACAAGCGTCACAGAGATCAGGAGTTTTCTGGGATTAGCTGGGTATTATCGAAGGTTTATAAATGATTTTTCAAAGATTGCAGTGCCATTGACCAAGCTGACCCGGAAGGAAAATCCGTTTGTGTGGACCAATGAATGTGAGGAATGTTTCAACAACTTGAAGAAGTGTTTGACTACTGCTCCTGTCCTCGCCTTACCCACTGAAGAGGGAGGATTTGAAATTTATTCAGATGCTTCTGGTACTGGACTGGGATGTGTCTTAATGCAACAAGGGAAGGTAATAGCTTATGCTTCCAGACAGTTGAAGGTCCACGAAGTGAACTATCCAGTTCATGACCTGGAGTTGGCAGCTGTAGTATTCGCCTTGAAAATTTGGAGGCATTATATCTATGGTGAGCAATTTAAGGTCTTTTCTGACCACAAGAGTTTGAAATAGTTGTTCTCACAGAAGGAGCTGAACATGAGACAAAGGAGGTGGTTAAAGTACCTTAAGGACTTTGACTTTTCCATTCAGTATCACCCCGGGAAAGCCAATGTAGTGGCAGACGCTCTAAGTAGACAACCAGGAGCTATGCTAGCTAGTTTGATGTTGAGCGAATGGAAGTTACTGGAGCAATTCGCAAGTCTGAACATAGACGTGGGAAAGAAGGAAAAGAAAATAATGATTTCAAACCTCCAGATACAATCCGACCTACTGACTGAAATCAAGGAGAAACAAGAAGAGGATCCATTCTTAGTTCAGATCAAGGAGAAGCTAGAACAAAGACCTGACTTTACTCTATCAGCAGAAGGAAGATTATTATTCCGAGGTAGAACATGTGTCCCTGATCATGGAGAACTCAAGAAGAGGTTACTAAATGAAGCTCATCAGTCCAAGTACACAATTCACCCTGGATCAACAAAGATGTACCAAGATTTAAAAAGGTCGTACTGGTGGCCAAACATGAAGAGGGATGTGGCCGATCATGTGGCATACTGTTTGACATGCATGAAAGTCAAAGCCGAACATTTCCGTACGGCTGGTGGACTGCTACCACTAGAAATCCCAGAGTGGAAGTGGGATAGTATCGGTATGGACTTTATCATGGGATTGCCCAAGACTAGAAGTGGTATGGATGCAATTTGGGTAATTGTGGATCGATTGACTAAGTCGGCTCACTTCTTGCCGATCAAGAGTACATGGTCAGTGGATGTGTTGGCCGCTCTATATGTTAAGGAAGTAGTTAGATTGCATGGGGTTCCGTCTAGCATAATATCAGATCGGGACCCTAGATTTACTTCACACTTCTGGAAGGGTTTACAAGCAGCAATGGGTACTAAATTAAACTTTAGTACTGCCTTCCATCCTCAGACTGATGGACAAACTGAAAGGACCAATCAAATTGTGGAGGATATGCTTCGTGCTTTGGTGCTAGATTTCAAAGGTCGATGGGATGATCAGTTGTACCTGATGGAGTTCGCATATAACAACAGTTATCAGGCCAGTATCAAAATGGCTCCATTTGAAGCCTTATATGGCCGGAGTTGCAGATCACCCCTTTGTTGGGAAGAGGTTGGGGAGAACCAATGGGTTGGACCCGACTTGATTGAGGCCACTGTCCGGAAGGTTCAGATTGTCAGGGAACGTCTGAAGATAGCACAATCCAGACAGAAGAGTTATGCAGACAAGAGAAGGAGAGAACTAGAATTTCAGGTTGGCGAACATGTTTTCTTGAAGGTCTCGGCTTCGAGGGGAATACAAAGATTTGGGATCAAAGGAAAACTAAGTCCCAGATTTATAGGGCCATTTAAAATTCTGGAAAGAATTGGTCAGGTGGCGTATAGACTTGCATTACCGCCGCAACTAGAAAACGTGCATAATGTGTTCCACATATCCATGCTACGGAAGTACTTATTCAATGCCGACCATGTAATTGACCACGAGGACTTGGAGATTCGGGAGGACCTGACTTATGAAGAGAAGCCGATCAAACTGTTGGATCGGAAGATTCAGCGACTTAGGAATCGTACCATACCTATGGTGAAGGTCCAATGGAGTCGAGACGGAGTTACTAATGCTACCTGGGAAACAGAGGATAGAATGAAGAAAAACCACCCGGAACTATTCTCAGGTACGATCTACACCATTACGTGTAAATTTGGGGACCAAATTTCTTAAGTGGGGGAGGATGTAACACCCCGAAAATTTAGCAATTTAAAAATTTTAGAAATATAAAGGGATAAAAATAAATAATCGTATTGGAGACTTCCAACACCATGTAATTATGAACCATCAACAAGAATGGGCCTATAGAACACATTTGGCTCAAGGCTATGAATGAACTGGACAGGGAATTACCCAGAAATTCGTGTAGGTAATTATACCATAATTAGAAAGGGCAATTTAGAGTTAAAAGATGGTTGATTACTCATGTAGCCAAAACCGAACTCAATCCCAATTGGTGGTTTCCTAAACCTTTGCTACCTCTTTTGGGTAAGAGAATCCCAGATTTCCTGGAAACTAGGAAACAGAGCTCGTAGCCCTTTCCTAGTATCATTAGGACTCTTAACAACATCCTAAAACTATAAGAACTCATCCCTAAACTCTTGGGGAAGGTTTAACAATGAATTTGGAGTCGTTTGGAAGCAAGCAGGGACTTCTGAGGAACAGGAGAAAGGCTGGGAATCCGGAGCTTCATCCCCTGCATCCTCTATTGTGTCCAGAACATCAACAGGTTTTAGATCTTCATAAAGGTAGGTGTTCTCAGGCCAAGATTAAAGAAAACCAATGCCAACATGTACTTTCTTGAGTCTAAGATCATTTCATTTGATTTGCCCAATTTTCATGGAGTATTCATCGTGTATTGGTGATTTTCCCGAAGTCTTGCACAGTTAGGGCTTTTCCCATTCATCTTGTTGTGCACACGATTCAAGACTTAATTTGACTAAACATTGTTCATAAAATTTCTTCCAATTGAAGTCACGATCATCTTCTATGTTGGACGTTTTGTCCAAAAATCCTTCGTTAGAAAGTTAGGAGCATGATAAGAGAGTCTCTGCAGAATACTGCGATTTCGGGCTACACTTAACTCTTTGTTCCTCATATGTTTTCTTGGGATTCCAGACCGAATTAGATCAAACTCTCAACATAAAAGTTCTTCTAATAGTTGTCCTCTTCATCTTTCATGTTTAAAGTTTTGTCTAAATGTCATTCTTTAAAGAGTTATAAGAGTTGGAAGTGACTCACTATTGGAGATATGTCATCGGGTTACACCTGACCACGTGTTTTATTCTGGGAAAGCCACTTGTGTCGACACAGCCTGAGCTAGTGTCGACCTGCTGTCCCAAAACAGCCCAGATGGTGTTCTGGGAAAGCCTCTAGTGTCGACACAGTCCCATCTCGTGTCGACACACTCCCCCAGTTTGACCCAGAAAGTGCTGGGAAGCTGATCTAGTGTCGACACAGTCCCATCTCGTGTCGACACACTCCCCCAGTTTGACCGAGAAAGTGCTGGGAAGCTGATCTAGTGTCGGCACCACCTGTGCTAGTGTCGACACACTATCCCATATTGGTTGGGGGGTTTTCTGGAAGCTGTCTCTAGTGTCGACACTACTTGATCTCGTGTCGACACTACTTGACCTTTTTGCCTTGTATTGGATGCACTGTGTCGACACTACCTGAACTAGTATCGACACTACCTGACCAGTTTTGCCTGTTTTTGTCTTGGGTTTGGAGCATGGTGTCGACACCACCTGATCTAGTGTCGACACTACCCTTACAAGATTTTTGTATAATTTGGGTCTAATCATTTCATGATGTCTTTAAGCATGTACATGATGTTATATGGTATGTATGGACTTAAAATAAATCAAACCATTAAAGGAAATGGTAATGATATGAATATGATTCTATTGTGTAAATTTTGATTGTTCTTATGATCCTTGGATTATCTTGCGATCTTGCTTATTGTCAATTGATAAGATAATAATATGTCATGAATGTGGGGATGAATACATGATTAGTATGGACATGTTAGTGGTGATTTGCATATAAGTTTCATGGTTTCATGTTTTCCGGTGTTCAATTGATTATTTGTCATATGCATACATGTTAGGAAAGTACATGTTCTACATATGATCTGTCTTTAGAAACACCCTCTTGTCAAGACATTAATGAATTATGAAATATAAGATACGACGTTATCCTGCCTTGTTCTTTTGAGCTGTTTGTCTTTTCCTTGACTCTATGAGTGATCATGTTTCTTTTTACTATGAGCTTGTCATTGAAACTCTATGGCCATAATATGAATATGTTTGTTCGGCACATCGTGGGACTCCGGTCCAAAACTTGATACAATGCCTGTGCAATAGGGCCATGTCCGGTCCTGGGGAGGAGCGCCCAAACGTACTTGTTAACCGCGGGAGTATGGACTCTTGGTGCTTGGCATAGCACACCTGACATGCAAGATTTGTGAATATGTGCCTCCTGTTTGACTTGATAAGTTTAACTTGACATGATATGATACGTTTGTTCTTGTGAACACATGAGTTCTGCTTGAATATGGCCAATCTCTTCTGACATGATTCTGTTCTTGAAATATCTGTTCATTGTATATGAAATTCGACATTTTGATCCGATACGATATTCGTTCTATTCTGCTATTTAATCTGTTAGTATTGCATACATTGTCATCATATTCATATGCATATCCACCTACTTAAAATGTTAATCATGTATACTAGTGCCCGCACATTATTGAGATGTAAATCCTACTGAGCTAGTTCGCTCACCCCTATCATCCTGCCCTTTTTCAGGTAGTGACGAAGAACCCGTGGAGTCAGATGGGACTAGGCAAGAGTGACGAGCACCCGTCCTAGAAATAGAAGACAGTTTAGAAATAGAAATTGAGTAGTCTATGTAATAGTGAAACTTTTCTGGAAGTTATTTGAATAATGGACCCTTTGGTTAATTCTTTCTTGCAAGGTTGTATCTAGTTGAATGAAATGAAATAAACAGTAACTTTGAGGATATTGTTATGATTTGAAAAGTGTTATTATATTCAATTGTGACTCTGCGCTATTCAACTGTGATACGTTTGTTTGTATCATTCACGTCCCCCGGTATTTATTCCGCTACTAAATATCAGGGCGTGAAAGATGAAGAGGACAACTAGTAGAAGAACTTTCATGTTGAGTGTTTGATCTAATTCGGTCTCGAATCCCAAGAAAACATATGAGGAACAAAGAGTTAAGTGTAGCCCGAAATCGCAGTATTCTGCAGAGACTCTCGTATCATGCTCCTAACGTTCTAACGAAGGATCTTTGGACAAAACGTCCAACATAGAAGATGATCGCGACTTCAATTGGAAGAACTTTCATGAATAAAGTTTAGTCAAATTCAGTCTTGAATCGTGTGCACAACAAGACGAACGGGAAAAGCCCTAACTGTGCAAGACTTCGGGAAAATCACCAATACACGATGAATACTCCATGAAAATTGGGCAAATCAAGTGCAAATGATCCTAGACTGAAGAAACTACATGTTGGCATTGGTTTTCTTTAATCTTGGCCCGAGAACACCTACCTTTATGAAGATCTAAAACCTATTGATGTTCTGGACACAACAGAGGATGCAGGGGATGAAGCTCCAGATTCCCAGCCTTTCTCCTGTTCCTCAGAAGTTCCTGCTTGCTTCCAAACGACTCCAACTTCGTTGTTAAACCTTCCCCAAGAGTTTAGGGACGAGTTCTTATAGTTTTAGGATGTTGTTAAGAGTCCTAACGATACTAGGAAAGGGCTACGAGCTCTGTTTCCTAGTTTCCAGGAAATCTGGGATTCTCTTACCCAAAAGAGGTAGCAAAGGTTTAGGAAACCACCAATTGGGATTGAGTTCGGTTTTGGATTACCTTACATGACTAATCAACCATCTTTTAACTCTAAATTGCCCTTTCTAATTATGGTATAATTACCTACACGAATTTCTGGGTAATTCCCTGTCCAGTTCATTCATAGCCTTGGGCCAAATGTGTTCTATAGGCCCATTCTTGTTGATGGTTCATAATTACATGGTGTTGGAAATCTCCAATACGATTATTTATTTTTATCCCTCTATATTTCTGAAAATTTTAAATTGCTAAATTTTCGGGGTGTTACAGAAACAATCAAACTTTGGTGGTTTAAGAACAATCCATAGCTAAAAGAATGATCCCTCACAGTTGTATGTGTTGTGTTGAAGACATGTCGACACTACTTGACAGACAGGTCGACACTACTTAGTTTGTCAAGCCAGTTGTGTTGACACAGGTCAAGTGTGTGTCGACACAGCCCTTGCTCCCAGAAAGTAGTAAAGAGCAAAGAAGTCAGTTGTGTCGACACAGGTCAAATGTGTGTCGGCACAGGTCAAGTGTATGTCGACACAGGTCAAGTGTGTGTCGACACATCCTGTGTTCTCCAGAACACAGTCAGAAGAGAGGAAGATAGTTGTGTGTCGAGACAAATGTGTGTCGACACATCCTGTGTTTTCCAGAACACAGTCAGAAGAGAGGAAGACAGTTGTGTCGACACAGGTGAAATGTGTGTCGACACATCCTATGTTTTCCAGAACACAGTCAGAAGAGAAGAAGAAGAAGAAAATGAAGAATTCTACAACATGGGTGGCATGAAAAACTTATGAAAGGAAGATTATTGTATATACAATCCTTCTAAGAAATTTTTCCTTACATCTAATAAGAAGTTCTTCACAAGTATATTTGGCTAGGACATGAACATTAGCTAAAGCATGAACACAATGGACATAAAGGCATACCTAATGATCTTTACAGAATACAAATCAAGGTGTGAATATGGTATACACTCAGACTCAGGATTATAACAAAATAAGGAGAGGTGATTATAGAAAAGAAAACCATTTCTACTGGTTTTAACAACACAAATCAGAACAGGTACATGGTAAGACACTTAAACGCAAGCTTCTTAGAAAAAGAAGGAGACAAGAAGGAGATAAATTCTACCTGGCTGGGAAAGGATGAAGGTCCTTATTCTCTTCCCAAAGGAGAAACCAGCAACAAAATGAGATGATGAAGTGGCAGCAACAGCAGCTACAGTTGGAGCAGCTCAACAGCTACGGCAAAGCAGCAACAGTAGTAGCTCGGCAATGCAATGGCAGCTACAGAAGAAGCAGCAGCAGTAGCCACGACAAGCAGCAGCAACAGCTCTAGCAGCAAGGAGACTGGGTATGAGGTGGAAAAGACCCACGTAATCGGTTCAAGGGTGGTTTTTATAACCTCCCAACTCCCATTCATGTATGGCACGTTGCCATATAGGTGTTGCAGTAAAAACCCCATTTCTTACAGCCCAGCCACGTGAACCTTGGGGTTATACCCCAGATACACGTATTAGGATACGTGTAGACAGTTAACCCAAGGTGCAAAGAGGCTTACGTAGCCCATAATACGTAAGCAGATATTAACCCAGAAAATGGTTACCGTAAATGGTTAAAAATTCAGCTGTCCCATTTAACCCTATGTTTGTGTGTCCAAATGGTGTCCATTCAAGTTGAAATTTCAACCATAAGCTAATGGGAAGGTTTTGCAAATTATGGTGATTTTAATTTAATTTTTAGAATTTATTTTTCACCCAGCAAAAATTACCCGGTAAATCATTGTGTTGGCTTAATCTTGAAATCCGTGTGTCAACAATTTCAGATATTTACATTTCTGATATCAATAGATTTTTCTAGAAATTATGGTGTTTTCAGATTTCAATTTCGTTACAGAATTCCGGTGTTACCCTGTCGAAGTGCATCTCTAAGTACGACACTGGAATAACATTTATTAATACAAATTAATCCTAAAGTAAAGTTAATTACATCTCATGAAAATAGTTATATTTAACAATCAAAATCTTCACATTTTTTCAATAAATAAAATTTTTAAGGCGTTACAACTCTCCCCCACTAAAGAAAATTTAGTCCTCCAAATTTAACAGATAAGAGTTTAACAATATGTAATACTAACCTGTAAACAATTTTGGATACTTGATTTTGATGGCATCTTCTAATTCCCATGTTGCTTCTTCCTGTCCTTGTTTATTCCATTAAATCTTTAGTGATGGAACTTCCTTGTTCCGGAGTTGCTTGATCTTTCGGTCGAGGATTTGCACGGGTCTTTATTCATATGCCAGGTTTTCTTATACATCCAGATTCTGATATTCAATGACATATTATGGATCATAAACATATTTCCGCAACATTGATACATGGAAGATGGCATGTATACTGGAAAATTGAGGTGGAAGTGCTAGTTAATACATCATTTCTCTAACTCTTCTTAATATTTCAAATGATCCAATGTATCTGGGACTCAACTTTTCTGTAATTCCAAATCTTTTAATTTCTCTTTGGGGTGACTTTAAGGAACACATGATCACCTTGTTGAAATTCCAGTTCTCGTTTTCGTCGATCAGCATAGCTTTTCTATCGATCTTGAGCAGCTTTCATTCGATCCTGCACTAATTTTATAATTTTTGTAGTTTCTTGGATCATTTCGGGTCCAAGAATGGGTGATTCTTTCAATTCAATCCAACATAGTGGACATCTGTACTGCCGGCCATATAAAGCTTCAAATGGGGCCATTTGAATAGTAGACTGGTAGCTGTTGTTATAAGTAAATTCCATAATTGCTAAATGATTACTCTAGTCATTTTAAAATTCTAGAACGCAGGCCCAGCACATATCCTCAATAATATGATTTACCCGTTCTGTCTGTCCATCGGTTTGAGGATGAAATGATGTACTAAACTTTAGTTTAGTTCCTAATGCATCTTGTAGTTCTTTCCAAAAATGTGAAGTGAATCTTGTATCTTTGTCAGAAATAATATCTTTTGGAATTCCATGTAGCTAGACAATTTCCTTTAAGTACAAAGCTGCTAATATATTGACAGACCACTTCGTCTTGACAGCCAAGAAATGAGCTGACTTTGTGAGTCGATCAATTATTACCCATATTGCATTGTATCCACTACGTGTTCTGGGTAATCCCACAATAAAATCCATACCAACACTATCCCATTTCTTTTCTTGTACCTCAAGGGGTTTTAATTTCCCTGCGGGTTTCTCGTGTTCAGCCTTGATTTTATGATATGTTTAACATCTAGTTATGAAATCCACAATGTCTTTCTTCATGTTACATCACAAGAAATTTTTCTTTAAATATTGATACATTTTAACGGCTCCCGGATGGATAGTAACGTGCCCGATGAGCATGTAATATTTGCTTCTTGATTTTTGAATTATCCAGTATACGCAACCTGTTCCGAAAACAGAGATTTCCATGTGCATCTTCATTAAAGTCAGGTCTAGAATTCAGTTTCTCTCTGATTTCTATCTGTAACACCCCAAAAATTCAGTAATTAGAAAATTAGAAATAAATTGAAAACGATAAATTCAATATTAGTGAAATAGCAAAAACGTACGTGCCATTATGGTACATACAAAAACCCATTGGAAAATCTCATAAAAACATAGTGTAAAAAACATAGTTCAACTCTAAATAATACTCCCTAATGACCCATGGAGAAATTTGTGCGAAGGAAAATCCGATTGCCCAAGGTCGATCGATTATCGTAATTAAGGAATAAGTCGTGAAATCATTATCACATGGAGTTAACGGAGTCCAAAATTATAATAACATTTATGGATGAACTCTAGACAATATGTGGGGATAGTCCATAAAAGAAATTGGACCAATAGACAACTTATGACCCATGAACAAATTCAAGTATGAAAATAGTAAATGAATTGAAATAAATAATTTTCGTATTATCGAAATAGTAGAACATACGTACCACTATCGTACGTGCGAGAACACATCGGAAAATTCCGTAAAAATTATAAATCAACTCCAAATATCATCCTTAAATGTTCCATGAAGAAATTTGTGCAACGAAAAATTCGATTGACCAAGTGTACGTCACATTGTGACTGATTATCCAAATTAGGAAACTAAGTCGGAAAACTGTTAACACAGAAATATAACTAGATCATAAATTAAATAAACATGTTGGAGAGACTTCCAACATCATGTATTGATGACCCATTATTGGAATTGGGCCAATGGATCACTTTTGGCCTAAGAACAAAATGGAGCAAGAAAAATACCCAGAAATTTGTAACCTTAATTGAGCTGAAAATATGAGGTAATTAGGGCAAACCCAAGGCAATTAGGCTTTCTTGGCAACCCAATTTCGTGACTAACCATGGTGGGAGGTTTCCTAAAGCCTCACCCACTCTATTTGGGTGAGAAATCATCAAAATATGGAAGGTGGAAGGCCAAAACCGCACCTTGCCTTTCTTGAACCAATAGGACTTCCAAAACACACTAGATGCATATATACATGCCATGAAACCCTAGGGGACGAAAATACACAATGTTGGGGTCGTGGGAGGCTGTTCTTGAGTACCCAAAGGAGGAGGAAACCACCCCAACTCAGAGCTTCTTCTCTACTACGTTCTGCATCAACCTGTGCAGAAAGCTCTTCTTGGAGTCGACCTAAGGTGAGTCAAACCCCAACCAAACCATGCAAGGCTTATACCCCTGGAAAGAGGGTCGAGTCTAGTTCCTAATCCAACTAGTTTTCCTATTTTTCATCAAGTAGATCGAGAGTATTAAGCATTCTCAAACAAGTGGTTTGAACGAGGACTGTCTGGAGAACGAGACTTCTTCAACCCAAAAGGTAGGTGATCTCTTGCCAAGACTAAACAAAACCTATACCATCTTGTAGTGCTGCATGTCTAGTTTCATACGCACTTGATTTGCCCCAATTTTCATGGTGTATACGTCGAGTACTAAGTATTTTCCCTAAGTCACGCATGATTAGGGCTTTTTGCGTTCTTAGTGTGTTGCACATGATTCGAGACTGTATTAGATCCAACCCACAACAACAAAGTCTTTCTACTAGTTGTCCTCGTCATGTTTCATGTTGAGAGTTTTGTCTAAATGTCAGTAGATAGAGAGATATAAGCATTGTAAGAGAATCGCTGCCTGTTCGTGTGTTTTTAGTTTTGAAGTTTGAATTGCGACCAGTCCAGGCGACGCGATTCCAGCACCTGGTATCGTGTCGGCCTTGGCCGCCGTGATTAGGTAAAATGTGACTACGAGATCTGACGCGATTCTCGATCTGACCAGTCAACTGTCCGCATGGGACTATGCACCGCGTGGATTTCTGCGCTGGTCTAATTTGCAGCAGGGACTCCCAACGCGATTCGACATGTTTTCCCGCTCAAAGTTTTTCTCCAATTTTTATATTAATATTTAAGTGTTTTTCATGAACGTGATGGGGTATCCTGTCGCGATTCAGAGTAAAAGGTGACCACTTGGGACACCGCGATTTATATTCTTCACAGTTGGCCCTGTTTGACTGTACACCTTGTTATGAAAAGCGTCTACTGTGTAGGACATGATTCAAAGACCGACCCGAGACTTTATTTTTTGGCTAGTCAGTTAGCATCTTTAATCTCTTAGTCTGTAAGCATGTCACTTACTGTGCATTGGCCTAAAAGTAATCAACCCACTTGAAAATGGTAATAACATGAATATGATTCTAATGTATATTATGTGATTGATCTTGTATTCATTTGATTATCTTCTTGTAATCTAGCTTGATAATGAAATTGTCATAATAAGTATGTGATATGAATATGTGTTGAATACATGATTAGAATGGACTTGTTTAGTTAAGTTTTCTATCATGATTTGCATGTGGGTTTTTCTTTAGGGAAAATTAGTATCTGGTCCAAATGAATAAAATTTATTAATTTCCAGTCCAAAGACCAGAAAAGTTAATGTTAGATCCCTTGACTGTTAATGGGAAAATGAGAAGCCTTCGTGTCTCTTATCCTTGGAGACCAAGGCGCTGTCCTCAGTGCTTATCTTTTGGCCATGCGAATGGGGAGTGCAAGAGGGATCAAGGTCCAAAAGTAGTAAATAAAATTTATCAGAAGAAGACTAGCGCTGTAGCAGCCAACTCCTTGGTTCCGGTGTCTAATGCTTTTGCGCTCCTTCAGGAAGGAAATAATGACGTAAGTCTTGTTGAAGCATCCATAATTCATGCGCCTCCATCAGGTACTCCACATGCGCCTCCATCATGTGCATCAGATTCACCACATGCGCCTCCATCATGTGCAGTAGCAAAGAGTCCTACTCACACTACATCACATGCTCCAAAGAGTCCAGCTCATGCATCAACACTTTGTGAAGGTAGCTGCAAAGTCCAGCCCACGCAGGACTCCTCCTCTCTTTCCTCAATAGAAAGAGAAGAGGAAAGAGTCCATTCTTTATTGGCAGCGAACACATGCAAGAGAGATACAAAGGATGCTTCCATCGCCTCAATTTCAGGAGACCAGCGCATCCAAGTGGATTCGCAAATGGTGGAGAAGGAAGGCTACGCACATGGATCAAATAAGGGAATTCCGGTAGGAATGGACTCTTCAAACGCAGGTAATTCAAAATTTAAAAACCTACTTGCTGTTGATGAAATGGATAAAGGAAAAGGTAGAGGTCAAAAAGGGAAAGACATGATAGCAAAGGAAAAGAGAAGGGATAATGCGCACTCTAAATAATTTTGGCCTTTGGTTTGCATCAATTATAATTAGTTTAAATGAAGATTATCTCCTGGAATGTACGTGGATTAAATAAATCTAGCAAATGTAGAGAGCTTCATCGTTTACTTAGATCTCTCTCATGTGATATAGCCATTTTAGTTGAAACAAAGATTAAATCTACTCATTCATGTACCAAGAAGAATTTAATTTGGCCTGAGGCTGATTTCATTACAAATGATTCTAATTTGTCTAATGGGAGAATTTGGATCCTTTGGAACCCCAATATCATGGATATTCAGCTATCTTCAGCTCATACTCAGTTAATTCACATCAAGGGGACTGATAAAAGAAGTGGTGTTTCCTTTATCATGACTGCTATCTATGCTTCCAACAATAGATCAGAAAGAGATCAATTATGGACTGACCTTCACTCTCATGCGAATTCCCAATTGCCATGGCTGGTTGTGGGTGACTTTAATACAGTCAGATATCCTCATGAAAAAGTGGGGGGCAGAACTTTATCAGACTCCATGCTTCAGAATTTTAATGATTGCATATCATCGGCTGATTTGTTTGACATGAAATCTGTTGGGAATTTTCTATCATGGAATAACAAAGGAGACTCTCATAGAAGAATCATGGCTAGACTTGATAGATGTTTGATCAATAAAGAATGGTTACATGTTTATCCTGATTGCCTTTTGGAATATGGGTTACAATATTTTTCTGATCACTCTATCCTTACAATCAGTTCTGAAAATGAGGTGGCTAAAGGAAAAAAACCATTTAGATTCTTCAATATGTGGATATCTCATCCTGATTTCCTTCATGTTGTGGAAACTGCTTGGAGAACTCCTATTGTGTGAACAACTCCTTTTATTCTTTGTGGTAAACTTAAAGCATGCAAAGAGGCTTTGAAATTGTGGAATAAGAATTCTTTTGGTGATGTTCACTCTCAAGTCAAAAGCTGTAAAGATAAGTTGGTTGAGGCTCAGAAAAAATTGCAGAGTAATTCTCTGGATGATAGACTCATTAAAGAAGAAAAGGCAGCAAGAGATAATTATTTCCAGGCTATTGAGAATGAGGAAAGTTTGCTTAAACAAAAATCAAGGGAAAATTGGCTGACTCTGGGAGACTCCAATACAAAATTCTTTTATGCCACCATAGCTGCCAGGAAATCCAAGAACACAATTCGCAAGTGTAGGGATAACAGAGGTAACATGATTCATGAAATTGATGAAGTCAAGGATCACACTCTTGCTTTCTATACTTCTCTTTTGAATCAGGTTAACCAAAAGGATGATTTGCATTTGGAAGCTAGGAGCAAGTTAAACCATGAGGATATCAATATTCTTATAGCCCAAATTACTGATGAGGAAATCACAAACATTGTTTTGAAGGCACCAAAAAACAAAAGCCCAGGTCCTGATGGCCTTACTGCTGAGTTTTTTCAATGTACTTGGGAAATTATCGGAAGGGATGTGATTAATGCTTGCCATGATTTCATTGCAACGGGAAGAATGTTCAGAAATTTGAATTGCGCCTTTATCTCTCTAATCCCTAAATCTGAAGGAGCTGATTGCATAGAAAACTATAGGCCCATTTCTTTGTGCAACTTCACCTATAAAATAATATCCAAGGTGCTTGCTGATAGACTTCAGTAACAAACTTTGCTTTAAAGCTGATCTCAGGAAGGCTTTAGACTCTGTAAATAGAGAATTCATTTATAGCATGATGAAAAGTATGAATTTTCCAGAGTTTTGGATAAGATGGATAAAGAGTTGCATTGATACTCCTAAATTCTCCATTCTTTTCAATGGTTCTCCTCTGGGTTTTTTTAGTAGCAAAAATGGTATTAGGCAAGGGGATACCTTGTCCCCTTACCTTTTCACAATTGCTATGGAAGGATTGACTTGTTTACTGGAAAAATCAGTCATTGAGAGCACTTTGAAAGTTCCTATTACTGGTCAATGTCATGTATCTCATACTATTTTTGCTGATGATCTGCTTATCTTCTTGCAAAATGATCTTCCTTCTGTCAATAAGTTGACTGAAATTCTGAAACAATTTGGCAACATGTCTAGTTTGCACCTGAATAGTTCCAAGAGTAAAGTTTATGTGGGCAATGCTATCAGCAATAAGGAAGCTATTTCAAATACTCTTCAAGTGACTGAGGGATCCCTCCCGGTTCCCTATTTGGGATTGCCTTTATTCACTAGTGGTATGAAGAACAAGTACTGTCAGCCAATCAAAGAGAAAATCCAGCGAAGATTGAATTCTTGGAAAACCCGTCTTCTATCAAAAAGTGGTAGACTTGAGTTAATCCGTTCAGTGTTGCATTCTTATGCCTTATATTGGTCTAATGCATTTCTTTTACCTGCTGGATGCACTCATGAAATTGATAAAATGCTTTGCAAGTTTTTCTGGAGTGGAACAGGGGAAACAAATTCTTTGCACATGGTTAAATGGTCACACATTTGTAAGCCTAAAGATGAAGGTGGTCTAAATCTCAGAAGCATCACTGAATGGAATAAGTCTTGCATGATGAAACACCTTTGGGATCTCATTCAAGGAACCAACTCTCTTTGGGCTGATTGGGTCAAAGGTAAATATTTGCATAGCAAATCCATTTGGAATATTGATATCAAACCTCATTACTCTGCTGCAATAAAAGGAATTTTAAAGGCAAGAAGTTGGCTCCTCAATCACATCACTTATGATATCTCCAATGGGGAATCCATTAACATGTGGTGTGATCCTTGGGTTAATGGAAAGAGTATTTTTCAAATGTATGGTGACATAATAAGATTTGATTTGGGTGCCCCTAAAGAATTGACAGTTTCTTCCTTCATTTAGAATCATAAATGTAGTCTTCCTCATCCAATATCTACTGAAATGTTTAACCTTTGGCCCCAAATTACTGCAATTCCAATTGTTCACAACAGATTTGATAGAATAAGATGGGTTCATGACAATGGAAAATTCAATGCTACATCTGCTTGGAATCAAATAAGGAATAGAGGAAGGAAATGGGAGTTCAAAAATTGGACCTGGGATAGCCCTACTGCTTAAAAATTCACTCTTTGTACTTGGCAAGCATTGTTGAATAAGCTCCCAACTGTTGAAAACTTACAAAAGGAAAGGTTACACTATGGTGAATAGATGTGCTCTTTGTGAGAAGGATATTGAAACTACTGATCATATCTTCTTTGCTTGCTCCTATAGTAATTGGATTTGTAAGGAAATTCTTAAAACATTTGACTTCACAAGGGATCCCTGCAGCAATATCATCCAGGAAATCAAAGCAATGATTTTATCCTTTCCTTCACCTGGAATTTTAACAAAACTAGCTCAAAATGCTTTTCGAAGTGCTATTTGGTGGATTTGGAGGGAAAGATGCATTAGGATTTTTGAAGATCAGAAAAAAGATAAAGTTCACATTCTCATTGCCATTCTTTCTTATACAAGAAGCTGTATGGAGAAATTTGTGAAAATCAGCAAGCTGAAGAAACATGAGAAAGGGGTTTTAAATAGATTCAACTTTACCATTAACTAGTTAGAATGACAGCCATCAAGCTTAAATTCTTCTTTTATAGCTTAAATTCTTCTTTTATATGTGTGAAACTTTTAATCTTCACTATTTGGCTATTTCCTTGTTTGGATCTTTGCTAACTTTGTCAGGTTTGGAGGATGCAAACCAAAGGAAAAATTGGACCAGCTTGCAAGTTCAGCCCAAAGGACTTTTTCTAGTTTGAAAACTTTATTGTATTTCATCCATAGTCTACAGGTTGTGTAGTCATGGAGTTTTAGCTTTCTAGCTTTGTTATCCTAGGGTGACTGTTTGGTGGAGTGAGAACATTCTTCCTCTTTGAGGTGAGGGTGCACTCTCCTGAACTCCTCTAGGTGACTATTGCCTTTAGATCATGACTTGTATGATCAAAGGCTTTTGTACATATTATTTCATTAATTCCATCTTTACTTACCGAAAAAAAAACTTTCTAATTTTACATCCAACAATTTCACGCCGTTGCTACGCCGCTGGTGAAGTTTTCTAAAACCCCAAAATACCCCTTAGATCCTCATCCTTTTGTCTTCTGGATGCATTGAACACCCCCTCCTCTGCCAACCTGCTCGACAGCGAACACCCCCTCCTCCGCGAACCTGCTCGAGGACGAGGCTACCAAGCTACTCGAGGGAGACGCCGCGCTGCTTTGAGATGATCCTGGAGAAGAAGCGGGCGGTGGACCTACAGAAGAAGGAGCTGTGGAAGCTCTTTCATTCAACTCTTCTTCCTCTTCTTGGCGCTGGTCTTCTCGGTGCAGGTCCAGTCGTGATCACTCGGCCGCCTCCAGTGCTGCCACTACTGGGCGCCCATCACCCTCCTCTCCCTCGCCCACCTCATCTTCTACGTCGCCGTTGCCTAGACCCTGCGCTGCATCAATGAGTTCAAGTACCAGCGCTGCTGCCACAAGCTCACCATCGCCCTCGCCACTGACCGCCTCAAGCAGCTCAAGATGCGCGGCCCCGCCCAGATGGCCGCAGACGGCGAGGAGGACCAGTTGCTGGAGGCGCACTGTTGCTGGAGGTGCACTACCAGGAGCCCCTCGAGAGCTACCTGAGCAAGTTCAAGCACAACTGGGCGCTCCACTTCGGCTTCCTCATCTGCACTTTCGCCTTCACCGTCTCTTCCTCCGTCGTCATCATATGCTTCTAGCGCCATGGCTAGCCAGCTTTCGCAGACATGAATCACATCACAACACAAGCAGCAACTACTGCTTCTGCTGCTGTTAAGTTCTCCCATCCCATCCCATGGGTTCTTCTGGGCCAACATCTTCTCTCACTGACATTTTGTTCCTGGAAAGCGATTGCAGCGCAGTAGCTTTGTTAGAACTTGTCCAATCCTCCCCCTTCCTCTTATCATCTGATCAGATTGGACTGTTTGAAACCTTCATATTTTTCTCCTTTTTCCACCCTTTGGCTAGCCACTCGGGTGGTTCGTGTGTGGATCATCTGTAACGGAGAAAGTCTTGAGCTTGATTGATCTTGGTAGGCCTCCATCCTCGTTCAAAGTCTCATCTTTTTTTGCTGCACTTATTAATGCGCACGACGCCTCAAGCCAAATAATATTTTTTAATTAGGGAGGGTATTTCTGACATTCGCATAGCAGACTGTTACCCAATTTCACAATTTTTATCTGGTTTGGATTGAAAATTAAATTTGGTTCAAAAGAGGACCACACATTGATATTTCTAAGTGCTTGGATTAAAAATTAACTCACCTACTATAAAATGGACTGGGAATCAAATTCCCGTTTTCTTTATTTATGTGCCTTCCGATGTTCCATTATTCGTTCATCAATTGCATACATGTTTAGGAAAGATCCGTGACATGTCACTTGCACATTTGCACGATTAGGCACACCCTTCTTGGGGAATTGGGAGCTCTCTGCCGGTCATTCCATATTGACAGACTAGCGATCTTTTCCCTAAGACCTCCGTAAGTCTACATACTCTATGGATTCCCTCATAGAGACCGAGCTGGTTGTACCATGAAGTATCCTGGAGATGGAGAGCACTTGTACCGTGTACGATCTGACATTAGCCATCCTCTTGTCAAGACATTAAAGAATTATGAAACATAAGATACGCCGTTATACTGTCCTAATAATCTCTTGAGCTATTGTCATACCTTGACTCTGTGAATGATCATGTACTGGGGAGGAGCGCCAGGGCCATAATATTACAATGAGCTTGTTATTGGAAATCCGTGGCCATAATATGTATAAGTTTGATCGGCACAACGTGGGACTTCAGTCCATTTGACTAATGCCTGTGCAATAGGGGCCCTGTCTGGTCCTGGGGAGGAGCGCCCCAACATACTTATAACCGCGGGAGTATGGACTTGTGGTGCGTGGCATGGCACTGGAATGTGTGCAAGATTTGTAGGAATGTGCCTTCGTTTGATATGATATGATAAGTTTGATATGATACGTCTGATCACGTGAATATGTGATATCTGTGTGAATATGGCCAATCCTTGTGATACGATTCTATCTTGAATTACCTGTCCAATGTGTATGAAATTCTATATTTGTTCCGTTATGATATCTGTTTTATTCTGCCATTTGACTTGTTAGAAATGCATGCATTGTCATCATGTTCATATTCAGATCCTACCTATTTAAAATGTTAATCATGTATATTAGTGCCCGCACATTGAGATGTAAATCCTACTGAGCTAGTTCGTTCACCCTATCATCCTGTCCTTTTTAGGTAGTGATGAGGATCCAGTGGACTCCGATGGGGCAAGGCATGAGTGAAGAGCACCCGTCATACGAGGAGTTGAAAGATTAGGAATAGATATTTGAGTAGTTCATGTAATAGTGAAACATCTTCATGGAGTTTATGTTTGAATAATGGGCCCTATGGTTGGCTCGGATGATTTAAGGTTTTTAATTAGTTGAATGGAAATGAAAGAAAGAGTATTTTAGCTGGCAATATTATTGTCTCAAGTATGTGGTTATAATTAGTTGTTGCTCTGAGTTACTCGACTGTGATACTTATATTCGTATCGTTCATGCATCCAGATATTTATTCCGCTGCTAAATTTCGGGGCGTGACGCTATCAATGTGGGGTCATTGTCTTGTTGTTCACCGATTTGTCTCAACAGTTCAGATTGTACTTCCAAGTTATTAATCATAACCTTATCTTCTTGTGGTTCAGCTTTTAGACATAATGTAGAAAATTCTTCCAAAAGTTTCCATTTTTTGACTTGCAATTGACATAACTTAGCCGTGGGATTTCTACTGAGAGCATCAGCTACAGTATTACCTTTTCCAGGATGGTACTCAATCTTAAAATCATAATATTTGATATATTCCATCCATCTTCTTTGTCTCATGTTCAATTCCTTCTGTGAAATAAATATTTTAAACTTTTATGATCGAAGTACACTATGAATTGATTATCATATAAGTAGTGTCTCGAGAGCTTAAGAGCAAAAACTACCGCTGTTAATTCCAAATCATGTACTGGGTAGTTTTTCTCATGATTCTTTAGTTGTCTAGATGCATAGGCAATAACTCTTCTTTCTTGCATCAAAACACATCCTAATCCGATGTTTGATGCGTCAGTATAAACTTCAAATGTTTTTCCTTCTACCAGCAAGTCTAAAACTGGTGCAGACGATAAACATTCCTTCAATTTTTGAAATGCTTGCTCACAACTCTCATTCCATTCAAATGCAACCCCCTTTCGAGTTAGTTGTGTAAGAGGTGAAGCGATCCTAGAAAAATCTTTAACAAATCGCCGATAATAGCTAGCCATACCCAGGAAACTTCTAATTTCAGTAATATTCTTAGGTTGTTCCCACTTCTGAATAGTTTCAACTTTAGAGGAATCTACTGACAATCCCTCTCTAGAAATGACATGTCCCAAGAACGTCACTTGTTCCAACCAGAATTCACATTTACTGAATTTTGCATATAACTTATGATCTCGCAACAACTACAAAGTAACCCGCAAATGTGCTTCATGTTCCTCCACACTTTTAGAGTAAATCAATATGTCATCAATGAACACAACTACAAATTGATCCAAATATGATCTGAATACCTCATTCATCAAACACATAAATGCAGCAGGTGCATTGGTCAACCCAAATGGCATCACAACAAATCCATAATGCCCATATCTATTTCAAAAATGCTGTCTTGTGAATACCCTCTTCTTAAATTCTCAATTGATGATACCCGGATCTAAGATCAATCTTTGAAAAATATTATGCTCCAGACAATTGATCAAATAAATCATCAATTCTAGGAAGTGGGTACTTATTCTTAATTGTTAACTGGTTCAATTGTCAATAATCTATGCTTAATCACATAGTCCCATCCTTCTTCTTAACAAACAATACTGGAGCACCTCAAGGAGATGTACTGGGTCTAATGAATCCTTTCTCCATAAGTTCCATCAATTGCCTTTTTAATTCTTTCAATTTCCATTGACATTCAATAAGGTGTTCTCAAAATTGGTGTGGCTCCTGGAACCAATTCAATTGAAAAGTTTACCTCTCTAGTAGGTGGTAAACCAAGTAGTTCTTCCGAAAAAACATCAAAAAATTCTTTTACTACCGGAATATCCTTCAACCCCATAGTATTTTGATTTATTAATGTCACAGAAGCCAAATATCATTGACACTCTTTTTGTACCAACTTGCATGCTTTAACTGCCGAGATTATGGGTATTCTTCTTGTAGGGGGTTTATCAAAAGTCATGGAGTAAACCTCCTTACTCAGAAAAGTTACTTGTCTTAATTGACAATCCAAATTTGCATGATGTTTAGATAGCCAATCTACCCCAAGGATTACATCATAATCCCACATCTCAAGGCATATCAAATCACCTAGAAAATTATGTTCTTTGACTAGAATTTGATTGGCAGGGTAATATTCCTTAAGTTTCTTACCCTCACTTAGAGGAGTAGCAACCTCTAACTATGTAGGTAGTGGGACTGATTGCATTCCTAATGATCTAGCAAACTCACAACTAATGAAAGAATGTGTAGCTCCAGAATCAAATAATACATATGCAGGTTTTGAGTTTACTAAAAGTGTACCTTCAATAAGTCTGCCCTCCTGTGGAGATTCAAGTTCCACTTCTTGAATACCTTGTAAACGTCCTTGCTTGGCTTGGGGGTTCTGGGTTGTTGTTGCATTCTTCATCATGGGACATTCAGGAATCCGATGTTGATTACTTCCACATCGGAGGCAAGCACCCAACCTACGCCAACAATTCTCAGTCTTGCATCCATTGATGTGGCAGTGACGACAAACATCCTTGTTCCCAACTAGATCTTTCCCTACCTTCTTGGTGGATTTTGTACCTTAGGGGTATTCCCCGACTCAAACTTCCTTTTACGGTCAACAAAACATTCACCGGACTTTCCTCTAATCTTCTCCACTGTATCATTGGCAGCTTCTAACGCTAGGGCTCTTTTAACCATTACAGAATATGTGGTAATCAAATGAGGCATTAACTGAGTAATAAAGTTTGGACGCAATCCATTCATAAACCTTTTTGCCTTCAGCTTCTCTGGCTATTAGATGAGGAGCATACTTAGGTAGGCGGGCAAACTGTGCCTCGTACTCTGACACTGTCATTTTGAGTTGCTTTAAACTAGCAATCTCGTTAGCTTTCCTCTCTTGAACCACCTCAGAAAAATACTGGTCATTGAACAATTCCACAAATTCCTCCCAACCAACTTGATTTGGGTCCTCTAGAGTAGATTCCACTGTTTCCCACCATGCTCGGGCATCACGATCTAGATTGCTCATTATCTGGGTCATGGTCTCCAATGAGGCACGGGGATTTCCCGCCAGAAACGCACTCGCAGTTAGGTTCAACACTTCCTCCTTAATATGTACATGCGCCTCCCTTTGGGCCTGAGCATATAATTCCACATCTTGACGGAGCATTTCCATTGCTAACACTAGCCGTTCTTGAGCGCTCATATCCAATTTGTAGCAAATAACAAATTAAATACATACTTATATACAAAATCACTATTACTCACTATTACCTTTATAACTAATCTCATATTTCTACCCCGACTCACTGGTCATTCCCTAGGTTTACAGAACCTAAGGCTCTAATACCAAATTATCTGTCACGTCCTAATAAATGTCTATTTACCGAAAATGACAGAAAACAGGCTCAAGAAATAGAACTTGTGTTTTATTCATCTAACATTGTCATAGCAGAAGCTTCATTACATATTAGTCCTCATTACTATTCATAAGAGGAGTAAGAAAAAGAAAACTTAATTACATTCTAGTCCTACAGTACTAAGGAAAGTAAAGATGTTGGAAGGTAAGTAAAGATGTTGGATTTCTGAGGACTGGTTGTCCTGCTCAGCACACCCCCCCTTAAGTATTACTGTCATCTTGATCACCTGAAAAAGTAAAATTGAATGAGAAATTGTGCCCAGTAGGATTCACCATTCTAAACAAAAGGATTCAGATAACTAAGGAATTGAGCAAGAAACTTAATTGGTAGCACTGCTGAACATCAAGGATGATTGTATAACCATGTCAATTAGATAACAATTATAGAACAAGAGTATTGTGTGAAATTTTCATAGAAAAGAGTTGAGGATAAAAATCAGTTCTGGTTCAAGTACATTTTCAACTCATGATAAAGTAATATGATGACCAATCAAGCAAGTATGATGCAATGACAAACATCCAAGAGATCCATTATCGTTCCATACGGCCAGTAAATGAGTTCGGGTGCTCCTCACGGGACTGGATCAACCCCATTTGCACATGCATGTCTCAATTGAGTCCAAATACCCAAAGTTGTCATCACAATTATTTTTGTTAAACTTTCAGGTATGGTACACAGGTACTCAAAATCTCACATGTAACAAAGATTTAGAGATTAATACCAATGACTCCAAATGGTTGTAGCCATGTAGGAAACAATCAAACTTTGGTGGTTTAAGAACACTCCATAGCTAAAATAATGATCCCTCACAGTGGTATATGTTGTGTTGAAGACAGGTCGACACTACTTAACAAACAGGTCGACACTACTTAGTTTGTCAAGCCAGTTGCATTGACACAGGTCAAGTGTGTGTCGACACAGCCCTTGCTCCCAGAAAGCAGTAATGAGCAAAGAAGTCAGTTGTGTCAACAAATGTGTGTCGACATAGGTCAAGTGTGTGTCGGCACAGGTCAAGTGTGTGTCGACACATCCTGTGTTCTCCAGAACACAGTCAGAAGAGAGGAAGACAGTTGTGTCGACATAGGTCAAATGTGTGTCGACACATCCTATGTTTTCCAGAACACAGTCAGAAGAGAGGAAGATAGTTGTGTTGACACAGGTCAAATGTGTGTCGACACATCCTATGTTTTCCAAAACATAGTCAGAAGAGAAGAAGAAGAAGAAAAAAAAAGAATTCTACAACATGGGTGGCATGAAAAACTTATGAAAGGAAGATTATTGTATATACAATCCTTCTAAGAAATTTTTTCTTGCATCTAATAAGAAGTTCTTCACAAGTATACTTGGCTAAGACATGACCATTAGCTAAAGCACGAACACAATGGACAGAAAGGCATACCTAATTATCCTTACAGAACACAAATCAAGGTGTGAATATAGTATACACTCAAACTCAGGATTCTAACAAAAGAAGGAGAGGTGATTACAGAAAAGAAAACCATTTCCATTGGTTTCAACAACACAAATAAGAATAGGTACATGGTAAGACACTTAAACAAAAGGTTCTTAGCAAAAGAAGGAGATAAGAAGGAGAGAAATCCTACCTGACTGGGAAAGGATGAAGGTCCTTTTTCTCTTCCCATAGGAGAAACCAGCAACAAAAGGAGATGATGAAGTGGCAGCAACAGCAGCCACAGTTGTAGCAACTCAACAGCTACGACAAAGCAGCAGCAGCTGCTCAATGCGATGGCACTACAGAAGTAGCAGCAGCAGCAGCCATGGCAAGCAGCAGCAATAGCTCCAGCAGCAAGGAGACTAGGTATGAGGTGGAAAAGACCCACACAATGGATTCAAGGGTGGTATTATAACCTCCCAACTCCCATGCATGTATGGCACGTAGCCATACATGTGTTGCAGTAAAAACCCCATTTCTTACAGCCCAGCCACGTGAACCTTGGGGTTTTACCCCGCATACACATTAGGATACGTGTAGTCAGTTAACCCAAGGTGCAAAGAGGCTTACGTAGCCCATAATACATAAGCAGATATTAACCCAGAAAATGGTTATTGTAAATGGTTAAAAATTCAGCTCGCCCATTTGACCCTATGTTTGTGTATCCAAATGGTGTCCATTCAAGTTGAAATTTCAACCATAAGCTAATGGGAAGGTTTTAAAAATTATGGTGATTTTAGTTTAATTTTTAGAATTTATTTTTCACCCAGCAAAAATTACCTGGAAAATCATTGCGTCGGCTTAATCTTGAAATCCGCACGTCAACAATTCTGGATATTTACATTTCTGATATCAGCACATTTTTTTAGAAATTATGGTGTTTTCAGTTTCAATTTCGTTACAGAATTTCGGTGTCGCTATGTCAGAGTGCGCACATCTTAGTAAGACACTGGAATAATATTTATTAATACAAATTAATCTTAAATTAAAGTTAATTACATCTCATGAAAATAGTTATATTTAACAATCAAGATCTTTTCATTTTTCCAATAAATAAAATTTTTGGGGTGTTACACAATGGATCTGAAGATCTAGACGATTTTTGTCTAGACAACCATTTAATGGCCATGAGAAAATTATGGAGTAAGATAAGATTTTCAACACGAGGATGAGATGAGGACTTGTAATCCATGAACCACTCTTGGTTCTGGCTTACCAAAACCATGAGAAATGACTTCTACCTGGCACATATATGTATTGCCAGCATAGGGTCATGCCAAGATGAGACCATATAGAACCATCGGCGCATAGCTAGTTGATACATGTCATACAGTTATCCAGCATAATCAGAAAGGTTTAATGGGTTTTCACGATACAATTGGCTCGACGACCTTCTGGGAAACCAAGGCCAGTTGAGGCTTACGGAGGCTTCACATGAAAATGTCCTATTCCAACAGCAGGAATACCCGGCGGAGAGTATGTCAGTTTGAGAGGAGTGTTCCTATCTACATCACTGTGAGTGCATGCCACACGAGGCGACGGTCTCAAGAAACGATGGTACAAAACAACGGGAGATATATTAATATTATATGTCGTGACATGAGTGCATCAAGTTTACATTAAGAGATGAGTAATCATGTTTAAACAACTTAAGGACTAGATTACAATGCATTAAAAGATGTCATTAGGGTATATATGTCATGAGTTCACAGATCGCAACATGGTACCCAAGAAATCTAACTCTTTTGGTTCAATTTATAGAATGTGACATAGGGTTAGTAGAACACAATAGGGGGAAACAAAGAACGCTATGGGGTGTCAGCAAAAATGTGTCAAGCCTTTCTGGCTGACGTGAGGATCGCGTCGTATCGTCCCATCATGTTAAGGTTAGGACAAAATGGTGCATCATGACTTGTCTCAGATCACGACTATTTGTCGTCTTGATCAGGTGTTCTTTGTTCGATGTTGAAACAGAAACTAGTCCTCCATGGATTAAGAGTTGCCTTCCAAGGGGACATGACACAACAAGCTTAAACGACGAAATTCTCCACAAAAAAGCTTGATGAAAAATCATAAAACTTGGATATAATTATAGGGGAACAAACATGAGCATGTAGTTAGGGTTTCATCACGGTCTTAACATGTTGTACAGGGACTCTTTATAGAGGATCAGGATTCACGACACAGTGGTCATGGATTCAAAAACTCGTAAAGGATGCATGATAAAAATTGGGGAAATTGATACCAACGTGTTCTGGTGTAACGACCCTCTTTATACCGGTACAATTATACCAATCCACATCAATATAAAGCATGTCATCACACTGGGACATGTACCCAACACAACAAAGTAGGTAGGGATGTACACAAATAACAAAGAAAAGTATAGCAGAAATGAAAGTAATTCTTATTCCATCATCACCACACACATCCCATAGTCTATATAATAGAAAAATAAATATATGAATCTAAAATAATCCAGTCCATAAGTCCATATCACAATATCATCTCACGTACTAAGTAAAAGAAAAGTACAAGCTATAAGAATAGCTCTCTAAGCCTCGACTACTCCTCTTGCTTAGAGTTGCTCTTCGCTATCTCCTCCTCAATCTCTAGGATACCCGCCTCACCTGTATATTTAAGCAAGAATGAGTCTTCACAATAGACTCATCAAGTAACCTATTGGTCACATCCAAACACTTACCACATACTTTCGACACAAGTATAACTCATTTAGCAAATTATCAAATGATTCATGTAACTATTAACAAGTACTAAGTGAACAAGCTTTAACATACCAACTACACATGGATTCCATATAGCACATAGTGGTTAACATAATTCATAAATATGAAACATTTCCAAATATTCTTATAATGAAACTAAGCACATATCTACTAAGGATACTAGCATGATATCTATCACATTCAATATACTTAAATTCCACAAATTCTTACCTTTTACTTGTTGTTTTAACATAAACATAACACATTCACATAATTTCACATTCTTTCATATTGGAGCACATTAACACATCACTTTCACATGATCACATTGCACATTCACACTTAATTTCACATATTTACACATCTTTTTGTTGTGACACATAGTCCAAACCACCATAAAGAATGACACTATCATACACATATCACATACCCGTCACCTAGGCAACACAATGATAGATCTTGGTAAACTACATAGAACCGGGAGAAGCACACTCCACCCTAACCAATGGTACTTGTCCACATCCAAGATTTCATCCTGATGCCCACAGGATATCACATACACATTGAGCCTTTCCATAGGGACTTTTCTATAGTACGACTCCACAACCTTCTATGGTAGCAGTGTTGTAACGCCCCGAAAACTTAAATGATTTTAAATTTAGGAAAATAGCAATAAATAAAATGGTGAATAGAAATAAAATAAAAGTCATGGTTAAACTCCCAAAGTGTGAAATCAACTATTTATATTATATTGGGCCAAAGAACAAAACCCAATAGCAATAAACCCTAAAATTCATAACCATAATTATACAGAAAATAGGAAAGGGTAAATTAGGGTTAAAACAAAGGTCATTAGCCATGCAAAGCAAGAAAATTCATACCTAGCCGTGATAGGAACTTCTCTAATGGCATTCCTACTTCAATTGGGTGAAGAATCCCCAAAACTTGGAAGGGGCCAAGCCAAAACCGCAGCCCTCTTTCCTAGTCTCTTTAGGACATGGAATAAACCCTAAACATATAAATAATCATCCTAAAACTAGTTGGGAAGGTTTACCATCGAGTTGGGGTCATGTGGAGGCGAGCTCGGGCACCAGGAGGAGAGAAGAATGGCCAAGAACCGGAGCTTCTTCCTCAACTGTCTCTGCTGCGACCTTGCATTGACATCTCTTAGAACTACATAAAGGTAGGTGATCTCGAGCTTAATGTAAACATTGCATATACCCATAGAAAGATCATCGAGTCTAGTTTGATTTGCATATATTTTCCCAAATTTTCATGAACATGCAAGTCGTATTAAGCGTTCTCCAAGAGTCGCGCAGATTAGGGCTTTTTGTGTTCTTACTGTGATTCATGTAAATTGAGGCCAAATTGGGTCAAACAAAAATGGTGGTTCTCTTCTACTAGATGTCCTTGACACTTTTCATGTATAGAGTTTTGTCTAAATATCGCTACATGGCAAGTTATAAGTCTTTCATGAAGGATTATAGGATTTTCTACGTTTACGGGCAAGATCCAAGAACGCGATGACACCAGATGTTGCGTTTCTTGTTGCATGAACATGACGTACATGTATGTCACTGTAACGACCCTCTTTATATCGGTATGATTATACCAATCCCCATCGTTACAAAGGGCTTCATTATAGTGGGACAATAACCCAACACTAAACGATAGGTTGATATGTACATGAATACAAATGAGTACAATGGGAATAAAAGAAATAACTCAACGTCATTCTATCATCATCATCACATCATTCCACAGTCTATATAGCAAAAGAAAATGACAAAGTCCACATTATTACAATTTTAAAAGAACTACATTGTCTATTACATTGTCCATACGAATGACATATTCATACTATGAAATAAAGCAACAATTAAACAGTCTCTCCAAGTAGCTACTCCTCGAGCTCGATGTCGCTCCTCGCTTCACCCTCTCCAGGTACGAGAACACCTATCTCACCTGTACACTGAAGCAAGTATGAGTCTAAAAGACCTAGCAAGCAATCTAAGGATACAACCTTACACATATCACACACATGCTAATCTAATAAACAATGAGGAAACACATGCTCTCTTTTAAAAAATAAAGAAAAGTACATGGTACATATTTCATTTCATTTTACAATATACATCAACAACCTAAACATGTTTTCTAAGTATGATAAACAAATTGGTTCATGACACTAAACACCGTAAATAGTAATCAAATTCTTAACATAATCAAATATCTATAATGACCTGTAGCATATTTTCTATACATTATGTCTAACATGATTTAAGGTTCCAAATTTTATTCAATTCACATCACAATTCTATGAAATTTTAAAACATGGACTTAGGTATATGGTAAATACAATCCTAGCATGTTATCTAACCAATTTCACATGTAATTATAATACTTTTTCAGACATTTAGCTTGCTGTTTTAATATGGATAAATCACATTTACATGAATTTACATCCTTTCACATGCTAACCCATTCATACTACACTAATGCATCTTCACTTTTCACATTTGCTCATATTCACATAACACTAGTACATGGATGTTATTAAACTACCTAACATTCTACTAGAAGGCTCTCAATTGCTCCTCATCTAAGCATGTTACACAATTATGAGGATCATCCTGGGGGCAGAATCTGGGTTCTCGGGAATGCTGGTTCAGTTCATATTCAAGGTGTGAAGACTACCTCCCAATTTATTCATATGGATTGTATGAACATCTCCTCTGGTAAATTGTTTCACTTGACTGCTGTTTATGGGTCTAATCTGGCTTATGAAAGACAAGCTCTTTGGCGTGACATTGCTCTAATATCTACTCTGATTTCTGCTCCTTGGCTGCTGGTGGGTGATTTTAATACTGTCCGGTTTCCTAATGAAAAAATTGGAGGACGTAGGCTGACTACTTCCTTGCTCCGTGATTTCAATAACTGTATTGACTCTTCCTCTCTTCTTGATCTCAAGAGTGTGGGCAATACCTTATCCTGGAGTAATCGATCTGTGTGTGCCAGAAGAATTACTTGTAGACTTGACCGAGCCCTTATCAATCACTTGTGGTTGGATATGTTTCCTGATAGTTATCTTCAATATGGGGACCAAATTCATTCTGATCATGCCCAGCTTAATGTGTTCACTGAAAACCCGGTGGCTGTTGGCCCTAAGCCATTTAAAATTTTCAATATGTGGGCACAACATCACTCTTTTCTGCCTACCGTCCAGCTTGCTTGGAATTCTCATTTTCAATGGACTCCACTCTTTGTCCTCTGTCAAAAGCTTCGGGCTGTTAAGACAGCTCTCAAAGTGTGGAATCGGGAGGAGTTTGGGACCATCTTTCGGAAGGTAGCCAAAGCAAGTGATGTCTTGCACCAAGCTCAATCGGATCTAGCTGCAGATCCTATGAATGAATGGTTGATCCAGGAATAAAACAATGCCAGGGAAGCCTATCTCACCTTTTTAAGCATGGAGGGAGCGTACGCGCAGCAAAGGGCAAAGCAACATTGGCTGACCCAGACAGATGATAACACTAAGTTCTTCTATGCTAGTATTAAAGGGAGACATATGATTAATACCATTCACAATTGTAGACTATTTGATGGGCAGGTGACTTCTGATTTGCAACAGCTTAAGCAGCACGCCACTGAGTTCTATACTGGTCTCCTAAATCAGCAGCAACATTATGTTATTCCTGATCTACATCCCTCCAGAGTCCTCTCTGATGATGACCGTGTATCCATTTTGAAGCCTATTACTGATCAAGAAATTACTAAGGTTATCATGAGTGCTCCAAAGAACAAGAGTCCTGGGACTGATGGATTTCCTTCGGACTTCTATCAAATTTGTTGGCATATAGTGGGTAATGATGTCTTGGCTGCTGTTCATTACTTTTTCAAGGGAGGTCAATGGTTGCGCCAGGTAAATCATAATTTCATTTCATTGATTCCTAAGACTGACTCTGTAGATTCTTTTGATCAGTTTCGGCCCATCTCCTTGTGTAACTTTCTCTACAAGATTATTGCAAAGCTGATTGCTAATCGTATGCAAGAGTTTATGCCTCACCTGATTAGCAAATACCAGTTTGCGTTTATCAAGGGGCGGAAGATTCAAGACAGTATCATGCTTGCTAATGATATGGTTAGAGATATTCACTCCAAGCATCGTGGTAACAATCTTTTCATGAAGGTGGATCTTAGGAAAGCCTTTGATATGGTTAATCGGGATTTCATTCTTCTTGTGCTTAGGAAGATGAGATTTCCTGATCGGTTGGTTGAGTGGATTGCTATCCTCATTAATACTGTTTCTTTCTCGGTGTTACTTAATGGAAGTCCGGTTGGATTCTTTGGATCTTCTAATGGTATTCGACAGGGAGACCCACTCTCTCCTTGTCTGTTTTGTATCGCCATGGAGGGACTCTATGCTAATTGAGGAGAAGGTGGCGGATGGATCTCTATTAGTGCCATCCTTTGGTACTGTGAGGTTGTCTCACCTCATTTTTGCTGATGATCTTCTCCTTTTCCTGAAGCCTACCATTTCTTCGGCCAAATGCATATCAGATATTCTCAAGGCTTTTCACAACTACTCCGGATTACAGTTGAATGCAGCTAAGAGTAAAATATTTGCAGGGGCAGCCGTTCATCATAGAAGAGCTTTGATTGGTGCATTGGGAGTTCAAGAAGGAACTTTACCAACCACTTACTTGGGTCTGCCTTTATTTTCCACTAGATTGACTTCTTTGCATTGTGCTCCTATTATTCAAAAAATCTCTCAACGCATTGCTTCTTGGAAAACTAGAATGCTTTCTAAAGCTGGAAGAGTGGAATTGATTAAGTCTGTGCTAAATTCTTATGCTGTTTATTGGGCCGTTTCATTCATCTTACCAAAGAAAATTATTGGTGATGTTGAGAGACTGTTGAGGAACTTCTATTGGCATGCTTCTGGGGAGTATAAGCCTTTTCATTTAATCAAGTGGGAGTGGTTGTGCAGACCAAAGGAAGAGGGCGGTCTGGGCCTCAGGCGGCTATCCCTTTGGAATTCTGCAATGATTACTATGCAGCTCTGGAGGATTCTTTCTAACCAAGATACCTTATGGACCCAATGGGTGAAGGGCAGATATCTCAGAAATAAGACTATTTGGTCAACTCAAGCAAAACCTTACCACTCTCATGCATGGAAGGGTATTCTTCAGGTTAGAGATTGGATGAGATCTAATGTGACATATAAAGTTGGCAAAGGTGAGTCTATCAACTTGTGGGAGGATCCCTGGATTGATGGTCAATCTTTTAATTCTCTTGGAGGAGAGTATATCAGATACTTATTTGGGTTGGACTCTTCTGCCACGGTAAGTACCTGCATCAATGATGGGAGATGGTGTCTACCTACTCCGACTTCTAGAGAGATGCTTGATATCTGGCCACGTATTCTTTGCATTCCTATCTATGTGGATCAGGAGGACTCTCTTATTTGGAGGCATAACAATGGGATAATCAGTAGTAAACATATTGAAGATCTGAAAAGAATCACCTATCCGAAAGTTTCCTGGGTTCAACTTGTCTGGAAGAGGCCAACTATTCAGAAGCACTCCCTCCATGCTTGGCATGTTCTGCTTGGTGGTATTCCAACCTTTGATGCTCTCCAAAGGCGGGGATTGTATGGTCCCAATATTTGCGTTTTTTGTAAAATGAATGACGAGCATGTTAATCACCTGTTCTTCCAGTGCTCCTACAGCTCATGGATATGGATGCAACTTTTGCATAGATTGGATATCCATCGTAGACCAAAGGAAACTCTTTCTGTTGAGTGTGAAAGTCTGATCTTCAGCTTCCACACTTCTGGCGCTGCAACTTGTGTGGCATTCGCTTCTTTCAGGGCTGCTCTTTGGTGGATCTGGAAGGAAAGATGTTCGCGAATCTTTGATGCCAAAAATCAAAGCAAAATGCAAGTGCTGTTGTCCATTCTATCTGATATTCGATGCACTACTGAATTCCACATTCAGGCGCTCAACTCTACCCTTAAGTCCAATAGAATCTTAAGAAACTTCAACTTTCGAAGACTTTGATATCCTCTTTGGTGCTGGTTATTCTGATGTATTCTTTGCACCTCCTTAGTGAGCTACTTGCTCCTTCTTTAGGTCCATAGCTACTGGGCTGTGGTAGCATGGACCATTCTTTGTACATGATTTCCAATTTTTTCTATATTAAATATTAAGCTCTGGTATTACTTACCAAAAAAAAAACATGATATTACATTTAACATATTAACATATGAAGGATATAAATATATGAATTTTACCTTGATTTTCACTTGCATTTACTCTCTTATTTACATTCACTTTCACTTATACATGATTTCACACATTTTTCACATAGTTTTCACTTGCACTTTTACTTATCACTTCACTTGCACTTACCACGTGCCACTTTCACATTTTTCACTTTTTACACTTAATTTGCCGTGACATATAGTCCTAACTACCATCTAGAGGAACACACACTTATCACTTAGCACTAAGCACTTAGCTCATAGCACTTCACTTCATTTAACACACACTCACCACCTAGGTAAACTGTGATGAATCTTGGTTACTGCGCCGACCGGGAGAAGCCCTCTCCACCCTAACCAGTAGTACTTGTCCACCTCCAGGATTTCATCCTAATGCCTTTAGGATATCACTTAAACGTTGAGCCTTCCCATAGGGACTTTTCTACAGTAGGGCTCTCAGACCTCTATGGTAGCAGTGTTAATCTCGGCTCACTTTTATATTAAGCATATTATCACATTTTATCACATTGTTTACACATTTCACATGTACTATTTAACCATTTACATGTATTATTTATCAATTGCACATGCTTCAATTTACTCAACATGGAGCTACTATTTCACAATGATAATCAGATCATTACACACTCCTAATCACTACATTACACATAGTTAAACTTAACATGCTCAATATGGTAATTTTCCCTTATTAAATCAATAACAGTACCTACTGTAATCTAAATAGAGCGATATTTTTATCATAGGTTCCAAACAGTAAACATATCACATGCTCAATTTTTCAGATTTTTCAGGTTAGTAAATTAATTATAAAAATTAAAACACGTATCAGACATATTTATCACTAAATTCATTTACACAGGGTACACTATAGAACAGTCACGCATAATAGTGCCAAAACCTGAAGACAGTTATTATAAGCACATGGAAATTTTATGAAACCCTAAGGGACAAAAAATATAATTATTCAGAATTTATCAGAATTATCTCATGCTCACAGTCCATTTAAAGAAATTCTAATAAATAACACTGTATACAGAAATTCATCCTAGCCTCATGATGTGATCTACTGAATGTGCTTGACCCAAGATAATTCCCACAGCATGCACACATGTCACGTCCCGTCATTTAATATAACTATAAATGTCAGAACGTGAACGCATGAGGAATCAAGAGTAAACTTTGAACTATTTGAGCAGAAGAATACTCGAACTTTACTAAATAAAAATAATTATTCATTGACATTCTACAGGTATTACATGACTCTCCATTTACAATTCAAACTTAAATTCCTTAAAGGTTGGTCTCTCAGCCCACAAATCTTCATGTCCCGCCTTCTAAAACCGTAGATACCTGAAAGAAATAGGATTTGATGAGCTAAATAGCCCAGTAGGATTCAAATTCTCAAATCAAAAGGATTTAGCTATATAATGATCAAGGAAAAGTCTAGACTAATATCATAGAAGAACATGTAAGCATCATATCATGGCAGTTAAAGTGTTACAGCATTATTGTAATACAAACATGCTCAGGGACTGCAAACTTGCACGCAGGATAGCCTCAACAGATGCACTAATGCACTGGTGGAAATCCTTCACCAACCAGGTAGCAGCACCCCACACCAATAGTTCGATCCTTTCCAAGCCTCAATCAATAGTTCTTCCCAGTGCAAAGGAGACACCAAGAATCAGCCGTTGAATCTTCTCCAGGTAGAGATGGCAGCTCAGCTTAATAGCACGGAAGTGAAGTGGTCTCAGTAGCAACACACCCACCTATAGGAGTGGGAAAGGTGGGTTCAAAGGCTGTGAAGTGGTTCTTATAGACCCAGCGGATTTCCCATGCATCGACACATCAGCCCCTTGAGGTGTTCTGGTGAAAACCCAATTGGTTTTACCACAACACGTATCCCATGCAACACTCCACAGGTTTACACATTAGTAACAAATGTGTTCACTGCACAAGTAATTGTGCTGGCCTCGAAAGTTATTACGGCTGCTAATCGAAACGCTCTCTCTCTAACTTTTTAGAGAGAGAAGCTCTGGGGTGTGGGCAGAGCTTGGGAGGTTTCTGGGCCTCCTCCACCGCCCTTCTGGCGGTGGGAGGGCTTCCCCGGTTGTGTGTTTGGTCTTCTTGGCAATCTCCCTACGAAGAGATCCCCTGGAAGACTGCCACCGGATTGGAACTCCTCCAACCGGGGTCTACCTTTTCTGAGTGTTCTTCTTTGCAGGTGGCTTGGCGATGGTGCAGGATGTTGCTGGTCCTTGGCCTAATTTGAGGGAGTAGTGCAAAGGGGTCGCAGTGCAGTCTTCTCAAGTTTTGAGAGGACGACCAATGGAGAGATCCACTCAAGTTGCATTGGTTTCTTCTTCTGATCCGATGCATGGTCTTCAAGGTTCTTCCTTGGCGGTCTCTTCGTCCCGCCAGCAAGGGAGCGTAGCTTTGAGAGGCGATGAAGTTTCTCAGCTGGAAGCCTCCTTGTCTGACAAGGAAATGGCCAGGTTAGCTAGTGGTGTCACGAGTCAAAGGGAAGGACGTGGGCGATCGGCTTCCAGGTCGCACAGGTCACGCTCCCGTTCAAAGAATCTGGCTGGTGTTTCTTCTTCTCCGAAGACGTGGGCCAGTCTTTTCTCTGCACCGACTTCAAGTGAAGCTTCTCATTCTCTGTCTTATATTATCCCTGCAAATTTGGAAGATAAGCTTGTAGCAGTTTGTGAAGTGGAGGACTTGGAGGAGCTGAAGGGAGCTTGGGATAGAACTATTGTTGGATATGTGGTAGATCTGAAAACATCTTTTATGCCTCTCTCTTCTTTTATCAAGAACAGGTGGGGAGTTGTTGGGTTCGATCTACATCTGTTGGAAAATGGGTTTTTCCTGTGCAAACTGGATAGTGAGGAGGATGTCACACGTATTTTGGAGAATTTCTGGTCTATTAGAGGGCACCCGATGATATTGAGAAGGTGGGCAAAAGATGTCCGGATGGAGCTGGAAAGTCTAAAAAATATTCCTGTTTGGGTCACTATTCATGGTTTACCAATCCATTTGTGGTCAAAAAAATTCATATCTAAGCTATGCAACACAGTCGGTGAACCTCTCTTCATGGATAGATTAACTGCTGAATGCAAAAGGTTATCGTATGCAAGAGCTTCTGTTATGGTGTCCTCGGAAGTTGAGTTGCCTTCATCGGTCACTTACAATGAGTTAGATGGTTCTTTGCATTCTCTAAATATCTCTTATTCATGGAAGCCAAGAAGATGTGCTACCTGTGGTAGTTTCGGTCATTTCCAAGGTCAGTGTCAAAAACCCTCCAATGAAGTCAATATTGCAACACATCAAGTTTATAGGAAGAAGGAAGCAGTGACTCATATAGCCTCAACACCAAGTGGTCCAGGAATTGTCAATAACAATCATTTCTCTATACTGGCCAGTCTTCAAGATGATATTGACGGGATTGACACTTGTGTTGTGGAAGAAGGAAACCTCAAGAGTGGAAATGGTGAGCAGGCCGGGTTCATAAAAGATAAGAGTTTTCCAAAAGACAACAGTGTCGCTTCGGGTAAGTTCCCATCTACAAAAGATATGCAATCTAAGGATTTGGATGTGCAGCTTGTGGAGAAGGAAGGGAATATAAAGGAATCGGCTATCCTTCCAGGGTGTGAGCTAGAAACAAAATCTATTCCCGATACGTATCATGGGATGAAGGAAACCGGTGGTATAAAGGGGAAGGAGGTAAGCTTACCTCCGCCATGCAAGACAATCGCCAGAAGCAGCTGTCCGCCTGCAGATTCTAGTGACTCGATAACTACATCTTGTGACAACGCTGAGAAAGGTAACGTTTCATCTATGCTCTCTCCAGAAAGTGTGGGATTTCACGGTGGGAAATTCAACACTTTAAATGTGGTTGACGAAATGGATAGAAAAAAGAAAACGAGACATGGGTTGCCATCTTAAGGTACCAAAGCTAAGGCAAAGGATACTAGATTTCGGTCCTAATTTCCAACCTGTTTTGTTATGAAGATCATTAGTTGGAATGTATGAGGAATTAACAAGAATACTAAGAGGGGGGAGTTGAGAAAAATTATTCATTCTATGCAATGTGATATTTCTATTCTCTTAGAAACAAAAATCAAGGAGAGTAATGTGGACAACTGTAAAGCACAGATCTGGGCTGATGCCAGTTTGATTCATAATAGCAATTGCTCAAAAGGTAGAATTTGGGTTCTTTGGAATGATAGTAAATATTCTATGGATGTTATTCAAATAACTGATCAAGTTATCCATCTGAAGTGTAAAATCCTGGATTCAGGTCAAAGTTTCTTCCTCTCTGCTATTTATGCTTCCAATTTAAATCATGAAAGACTCATGCTTTGGAATAATGTTATCAATCACTCAACTGCTTATGTCCTTAGTGATCCGTGGATATTAATGGGGGATTTCAATTGTGTGCGCTATGCTTCTGAGAAAGTGGGAGGGAAACCAGTTCCCCAACATATACTTAACTCTTTCAATACTATGATAAATAAGGCTGGCATTCTGGATATGAAGTCTATTGGAAATTCTTTGTCTTGGTCGAATTGTTCCCTTGGTAATAGAAGAATCACGGCAAGACTTGATCGTTGTTTGATCAGCGACCAGTGGTTATCTTTTTATCCTGAAGGGTTTGTTGACTATTCTGCCACATATTTCTCTGATCACTCAATGATGGTTGTGAACTCTTCTAGTGAGGTTTCTTCTGGGAGAAAACCCTTCAAATTTTTCAATATCTGGACTGAGCACCCTAACTTTCTTCAAGTGGTTAGAAGGCCTTGGCAGGTTGATGTCCAGGGTTCTCCAACCTTTATTCTTTGCCAAAAGCTTAAAGAGGTCAAGAAAGCGCTAAGAAGTTGGAACAAACTTGTTTTCGGAAATGTGCATGATATGGTGAAAAAATGTAGAGACAATCTCGCTGATGCCCAATCCAAACTTCAAAGGAATCCTTTGGACTGTCATCTTATAAATGAAGAGAATAGATTGAAATAGGAATACCTAAAATCTCTTGACATGGAGGAATTGCTATTCAAACAAAAGTCTCTACATTGGTTATCGCTGGGAGATTCCAATACTAAATTTTTTCATGCTTCTTTCAAAGCCAGGAAGGCAACTAATACCATCAAGACTTGTACTGATTCCAAGGGGAACATGATTGAAGATATAGAAAGGGTCAAAGAGCATTCTGTCAATTTCTTCAAAGCATTACTTAACCAGCCGGCCTCTTCATGTGACATGGACAACATCAATCTCAGCCGTACCTTGGAGAGGGAAGACATTTCTAAATTATGCCAGCTTGTTACCGATGAGGAGATCAAGAAAGTTATATTCCAGTCCCCCAAAGGGAAAAGCCCAGGTCCTGACGGTTTCCCTGCTGAATTTTATCAGAGTACTTGGGAGATTGTGGGGGAGCAGGTTATTAAAGCAGTCCATCATTTTTTCAGAACTTCCAGACTTCTAAACCAAATCAACTGCACTTTTATAGCTCTCATCCCAAAAACTGACGGAGCTGACTCTTTTGATCAATATCGGGCAATCTCTCTTTGTAATTTCCTCTATAAAATTATTTCAAAGATTCTGGCTAATAGAATGCAGGAGGTTCTCCCCAAGCTTATCAGTTACAACCAAGCAGCCTTTATCAAGGGAAGAGCGATTCAGGACAACATTTTGCTTGCAAATGATATTGTTCGTGACTTACATTCCAAATCCAAGGGTAATCTTCTTTGCTTCAAAGCGGATCTGGAAAAAGCCTTTAATTCACTCAGTAGAGAGTTCATTTATCAAATGATGCATAAGATGACCTTCCCTGCTCAATTTGTTAACTGGATCAAGAACTGTATTGAAAATCCCACTTTCTCCATTCTTTTTAACGGTTCTCCTACTGGTGTTTTTCATGGTACAAATGGAATTAGACAAGGTGACCCCCTTTCTGTTGGGTTCATATTCTGGAAACTAAGTGAATTCACATTCTAAATGATAAATGATAATCAAACAATGTTTTTAATGATGAATGAGTTGAATTGAGGTTTCATACATGTCAATTAACATGATACAATATTTGGTTATCTATGTCTTCATTATACCTAACTATACATGTTTTATCATGTAGGTACAAGTGCATATAACCAAGCCTTCACAAATCATGAGAAAATGATCACATGTAGATTATATACATGTACCTGTCGACAGACCCAAAGGCATATGTCGACAGATGCCATAGTTGTGATCAGACAGAAAAGTGCTAAGTTCAGAAAAAGAGCACCTGTCGACAGATGCTCAGAAACCTGTCGACAGATGTCACAGACAGAAATGCCAGAGTTCTGTGTTTTGGCAAAACTGACCTTGTCTGTCGACAGATGGATGTCGCCTGTCGACAGATGCCACAGGCCAGAACAACCTGAAATCTGTCTATTGCAAATCTGTTGCAATCTGTCGACAGACACTCAACACCTGTCGACAGACATAGAGAATCTTCAAATACGGAAACCTTCCTTCATATCCAAGATTGTGTTTTCAAGTCCCACGACTCTCCATATGAAAACACAACTATATAAGCATCCTTTTGAAGAGAATCTCGTATAGAAACAGCCACAACCAAAAACCCTAAAGCCAATTCCAAGATAAAAGAGTTGCTGCTGCTCTGCTTCAAGTCTGCAGTGCAGAGACCGAAAGATCTGTTGATCCTGCAGTACTGAAGATAGATCGTCATGGATTCAACCTTCTCCATCAATCCAAAGCAGTCAAGTCGAAGTTTGAACTCCATCCAGACGTTCTCAGAAGAGTTCCACATCAGGATTTACTTCTATACTCTGAACTCTTCCTGTTTCACAATTCTTATCAATCGTGTGTGTGTTTGTGTGATTCAAGCGTCTCTTGTGCTTGAGATCACGTGTGTGTGTTGTTCTGATCATGGGTGCACATCAAAAAACACGTGTGTGTGTGAGTTGTAGTCATCGAACTTGCTCATAAGCAGTTTATTCTGTGTGTGTGTGTGCCGTGGACGTAGGATACACTGTTGTGTACTCCGAACCACGTAAATCTATGTGTCTCGTGGTTTGATCGTTTCTACGATAGATGTTTGATAGGCACGTTGCATACTCACACGCTAGATAGGTTTCTACTTCATCTACACATAGTTTAGATCTTGATACTGTCTTGTTAATCTGTGCTTTGAGAAAAAGAACGTGACAATAGTTTTTAAGAGACAGTAATCTATTCAACCCCCCTTCTAGATTACTATATTGGGAATTCCGCAACCCTTCAATTGGTATCAGAGCCGAGTTTCTCCGATTTATTGCTTTATCTATTTGATATTACGATCAGGAGATTCACAGTCAAATGGAATCTACCAAGGGGTATATGGCCGAGGGACACTCAGTGACCAAGCCACCCTTCTTTGATGGCACTGACTATCCCTATTGGAAAAACCGCATGCAGGTGTTTCTACGAGCACAAAACTTTGAATTGTGGAAGATAGTGAGAACAGGACCATATGAATTGCCTCAAGACGAAGATACATGGACCAAGGACTAGATTGCCAAAGAGATACTCAACTGGAGCACCCTCAACATGATGCAGTGCGCGGTCCACCCAAAGGAGTATTCAAGAGTCTCCACATGCACCTCAGCTAAGGAGATGTGGGACAAGCGCGAGTTGATATATGAAGGTATGTCTGAGGTGAGAGAATCCAAGGTAAGCATGCTAGTCTCAGAATATGAAATGTTTAAGATGAACCATGATGAGACAATTTCTGACATGTTTGCTAGATTCATGGTACCTATAAATGGATTGAAAGGTCTTAAAAAGGAATACTCAGAGAGTGATTTGGTGAGGAAGATACTTCGGTCTCTTCCATCCTCTTGGAACACCAAAGTCACTGTCATCGAGGATTCCAAGAATCTTTCAACAATGAAAGTGGATGAATTGATTGGATCTCTTATGACTTATGAACTAAATGTAAAAGGAAAAGAAACTGAAGAGAATCCAAGGAAGTCTATTGCCTTGAAGGCTTCCAACAAAGTATCTTCAGATTCCAAAAAGAGTGCCCAACAGGAAGGTTCTGAGTCTGAAACCTCCACTGATAGTGTGACGGCCCTCATTATACCGGTACGGTTATACCAACCCACGTCGGTATAACAAGTGCTACCACAGTGGGACATTTACCCAAACGATACATACAGCTGAGATACACGCGAATATACAACAGAGTAGCGGAAGTAAAAGACCAATGTCTGCATTCATTCATCATCCACATTAAACATACATGCAGTTCGCAATTAACATAAAAGAACTAAAAATCCACATGATTTAAATTGCTGAAATTAAATACACATGTCCACACTTAAACATCCTTTTCATGATACTTCTAGTACAATGTCCCAAAATTTACATACTATGAATGCACAATCTCAAAGAACTCCAAAAACTAGCTAGTCTCCACGCTCAGAGTCCGTCTCTGCTGCCTCCTCCAAAGGTACTGTGTCACCAACTATACCTATACGCCGAAGCAAGGAGTGAGTCCAAGGACTCAACAAGCAACACTACTCATGATGTACACTTAGAAGTCCTAGTGGTTTCTACATGCACATTACAATTAGCAACACATAGCATGCTAGTCATTTCAAGTTTTCAACCTATCATGAACATTTTACAATTTTATACATAACTCATGCTTTCAGATTTCTAAAAAAAATTCACCTATCACATGGTCTCTATTCAATTTACTCATGAAACTTTAATCTTTAAAGAATCAAACATGAGAGCTATCAACATGAACTTTTACATACATGGACGGGAAAACACAACTAGCATGGATTCCACATGTTCTTAAGTACAAACATAACCTTTTCACATGCTTTAGGTTGCTGTTTTCATATAGTTTCATCGCTGAAAACCTATACATGAGAGCTACAATAACGCATAAAACATATCATATGAACAATCCATCATGCTATTTGCACACATATTCATTAGTTGTCCCTAACATGGACTCTAAACATTTTTGCACACATAAACATAAGAATAACAACATGTATTTTCTGAATTCACATGGTTTCAGATTTAGTCTCACATGGGTTCCAATAACACATTTACACATCTAGAATTTCACACTTTTCTTTACACTAGTTTCCTCTTTTCACATGGTTACACTTTACACATACACATTCACATTGTCACTTACACATTTACACATGGTCACATACACATTTCACATTACACTTTACACATTTTTAGGAAGCAGTGTCACATTGGCACAGTTACACATTTACATTTTTATCGTTTTACACTTGGTTTTACACATAACACTTCATCTCATTCACTTTCTCACTCACATGAATACCTCTATTTTTCCTAACATGGTACTACAGAATTTCAAGGTTTAACATACAGTAAACACACTAATCATGCTGGGTTTAAACAAAATCTAATCACATTAAGATCATATGCACAAATTATCACTTTCATATGAAAAACACATAACTTTTTATTTACTGATCCAAAAGACCTGAAATTTTCACCACATGCTGTTTTCGGGTCCAAGGTCATACCCTCAATTTTTCAGATTTTTCTGAGCTAAATAGGATTTACAGAAAATAAAACGCCTAATTATCATGCTATTAACAACTCAAGTTAACATGGGTCTAACACATTTTGCAAATTAGCCACTTGTTGTTTATATATAAGCTAATCACATATGCATGAACTGAGAATATAAAATTTCCCTAATTCACACATCTATGGATTGAACACTACAAATCATTATTGCATGCTTCTATTTCATCGAACCGAGCTTAATTACAAATTCCACAAGCATGGATAATTTACCAAAATTTGCAAACACATATGCTAACCCACTGATCTTCATGATTAGACTAAAACCATGGCATTCATACACATTCTAATCAGGAAAACTAAATTTGTAAAATCAACACTTCATGCTCACAAGTTTAAGGAACTCCATTTCCCACATCCACCAACACACACCACATTCATCCACACACCACAATGCACAATATATATAGAGTATAAGGTTTACCATATATCCTCATCACGTAAAACATACCGAAATTAATGCATAAGAAGGACAGAACAGCTCACTGTTCTGTCCAGAAGAACTCGACGGCGGTCTCTGGCCGCTGACTCAGGGTCAGCGGCATGGTCGATGGACGCCAAGCTCATCACAGGCGTCCAGGGACCTTGCCGTCTAACCAGGTCTGTGCAGAAACACAGACCCGAGCTCTGAATCTTGGGTGAATTGGAGGGTCTAGGACTCGAGGAAAAATCCATAAAATTCACAAAACCAACCTAGACTCATAAGGGAATATCAGGGATAGGTCACTTGCCTTTCAAAAATTCTTCTAAGGGATTTAAAGGCTTGGTGAAGACCTCCTTGGGCAGTCCCAAGAAAGTTGCAAAAACTCCCTCTAGATCGCCTTCCTCCAGGCTCCTGGGTGATCTCCACGCCGAGGGGATGTCGGGGAAGCCTTCTTCGTTGGTCCAGCAACCTCCTTGCAGTAGGGGGACGCCGGATCAAGGTCCAAGGGGTCGGATTTGAGGGTGCTAAAATGGGTTTTTCTCACAGGCTTCTCTAGGGTTTTTCTCTCTCACTTCTCTCCTCTTGCAAGGGTGAAGGGAAAGAGTGGGAGAGTCCAATTCGGGTTCAGGGTTAAGGAGAGCCCCTCACCCACTCACCATACCGATTTGACAACCTGAGAGCCGTTGTGGGACATCCCCCCAATGGAGGCCATACCTTGCTCCCGGATTTTCTGGCTCTGCAACGCATGCAGGTCAGAGAAGTTGGCGTCCATATCGCTGGACGCCGGAGTTAGTATTGGCGTCCAGGTCTGGACGCTGACACCAACTAAACGGCCTAGGGTTGACGCCAAGGTGGCCTTCGGCCAGAACTTTAAATTATGCAGAAAACCATGCATACCGGACATATATACATGCAATATGTATACGGTATTGTATCCATACTATCATCATGCAATATGTACATTATTTATACTTAATTACACGCGTACGTAAATATGTACATACATACACAAGTACAAATATTCACACATAAATGCAAATAATGCGACGGAAATTAGAGGGCCTTACACCCTCTCCCCTTAAAGAAACTTCGTCCTCGAAGTTAGAACGACACTACTCATACAAAAGGGGATACTTCCTCTTCATCGCATCCTCAAGCTCCCACGTAGCCTCCTCACGTGAGAAGTTCCGCCATAGAACTTTCACCGATGCGATACTCTTGTTCTGGAGATGCTGAACCTTCCGGTCAAGAATGGCTACTGGTTGCTCGACATACGAAAGATCTGGTTGGATCTCCACTGGCTCATGACTAATCACATGAGATGGATCTCGGACATACTTTCTGAGCATAGACACGTGGAATACCGGGTGAACGCTAGCCAAAGCTGGGGGTAAAGCTAGCTCGTACGCCACGTTGCCCAAACGTCTGAGAATCTCATATGGGCCAATGAACCTAGGGCTTAGCTTGCTATGCCTGCCAAATCTGACAACACCTCGAGTAGGCGATATCTTCAAGAAGACATGATCGCGAACCTCGAACTCCAAATCCTTTCTCCTGTTGTCGGCATAACTCTTCTGCCTATCCTGTGCAGCAACAAGCCTTTTCCTGATAAGCTGAATCTTATCCGAAGTTTCCTGAACTAACTCCGGTCCGATCAACTGCCTATCACCAGTCTCCTCCCAACATAAAGGAGATCTGCAGGGCCTACCATACAACGCCTCGAATGGAGCCATACCGATACTAGCATGAAAGCTGTTGTTGTATGCGAACTCCACAAGAGGTAAAAGACGCTCCCAATCATCCTTCCAATCCAGAACACACGCTCTCAACATATCCTCGAGCGTCTGGATAGTCCTCTCAGACTGTCCATCGGTCTGGGGATGAAACGCCGAACTGAGCTTAAGCTCCGAACCTAACGCATCCTGAAGACCCTTCCACAATCTTGAAGTAAATCTCGGATCTCGATCCGAAATGATCGACTTCGGCACACCATGCAACCTAATTATACCGCTAACATACAATCTAGCTAAGCTCTCTACTAACTGCTTCTTCTTCATAGGCAGGAAATGAGCAGTCTTCAAGAATCTATCTACAACTACCCAAATCGAGTCATTGCCCCTTCTAGATCGAGGCAAACCCGATACGAAATCCATAGTGACAGCTTCCCACTTCCATACGGGGATATCCATCCTCTGCATAAGGCCGGATGGTCGCTGCCGCTCGGCTTTCACCTGCTGACATACTAGACATCTAGACACATAATCCGCAACATCCTTCTTCATGCCGGACCACCAAAATGATCTCTTCAGGTCTTGATACATCTTAGTGTTACCCGGATGAATAGAGAATCGCGATCTATGAGCCTCCGCTAACACATGCTCACGGACATCTACCACATCGGGGACACAAACACGGTGCTGAAATCTAATCACACCGTCCTCATCACGAGCAATGCCCGCCTTACCCACTAACTCTAACAATCTAGGGTCGGCTTTCTGCTGCTCAATCACCTCATCCAAGACTGAGGATCTAAGGGATAGCTGAGCTACAAAAGCCTGACACAACGATGGCTCTAACTCGGTCATAGAGCACGCTGCATCCTCCAACATCTTCCAATCCTGCTGGAGCGAAGATCTCTTTCTACTAAGAGCATCCGCTACGACGTTCGCCTTTCCAGGATGATACTGAAGGTCGAAGTCATAGTCCTTCAAGAACTCAATCCATCTCCTCTGCCTCAGGTTTAATTCCTTTTGGGAGAAAAGATACTTCAAGCTCTTGTGGTCGGTAAACACCTCAAATCTGACACCATAAAGATAGTGTCTCCAGATCTTTAGTGCATGAACCACTGCTGCGAGCTCTAGATCATGAGTCGGATAGTTCCTCTCATGCTCCTTCAACTGACGAGAAGCATAAGCCACTACCCTCTCTTGCTGCATGAGCACACAGCCTAAACCAATCTGAGATGCATCCGTATAAATGGCAAAACCTTCTAGACCACTGGGCAATACCAATACTGGAGCAGAAGTAAGCTTAGCCTTCAATAGCTGAAAGCTACGCTCACATGCCTCAGACCATACGAACTTCTCACCTTTCCGAGTCAGCTTTGTCAAAGGGGCGGCGATGGATGAGAAACCCTCAATGAATCGCCGATAGTAACCAGCTAACCCAATAAAACTACGAACCTCCGAAGGGGTCCTGGGAATCTCCCAATCCATAACTGCCTGGACTTTTGCTGGATCAACAGCTACACCAGCGCCGGAGATAACATGCCCGAGAAAATGAACCTCGCGCAACCAGAACTCGCACTTGCTGAACTTCGCATACAGCTTGTGCTCACGGAGAACCTCTAAGACTAACCTGAAATGCTGACGATGTGTGGCCTCATCCGGAGAATAGACCAACACGTCATCAATAAACACAACAACAAAGCTATCTAGATACGGACTAAACACCTGGTTCATGAGATCCATGAACGCTGCAGGGGCGTTGGTCAATCCGAAAGGAAGAACCAAAAACTCATAATGTCCATAACGGGTTCTAAATGCCGTCTTAGACACATCCTCACTCCTAATCCTCAACTGATGATAACCAGATCGCAAGTCAATCTTGGAAAAGACTGATGCCTCTCGCAACTGGTCAAACAGATCATCAATCTGAGGTGAGGGATACCTGTTCTTCACAGTCACCTGGTTTAGCTTTCTGTAATCAATGCACAATCGAAGTGACCCGTTTTTCTTCTTGACGAATAATACAGGTGCGCCCCAAGGGGAAACACTGGGGCGAATAAATCCCTTATCGAGCAATTCTTGCAATTGCTTCCTCAACTCGGCTAATTCTGCAGGGGCCATCCGATATGGGGCCTTCGAGATAGGAGAGGTGCCTGGAAGCAACTCTATAGTGAACTCTATCTCCCTATCTGGTGGCAATCCAGACAAGTCATCGGGAAAGACATCTGGAAAGTCCTGCACCACATCAATCTCTGCAAGAGTCAGTGACGAACCAGCATCGGGTACTAGCATAACGCTGGCAAGAAATGAGTCACAACCCTTGTTCACCATGTGCATTGCCTTCATGGCAGAGATAACTAAGTTTCCCGCTAAGTTCTTTGGCAAGGGATGAGAGAACTCATCCTCGCCAGGAATGCGGAAAACAATCTTCTTCCTACGACAATCCACTAACGCATAGTGCTCCTCTAGCCAATCCAGACCAATGATACAATCATAATCCTTCATCTTTAGCAAGAAGAAACACCCATCTAGGAATCTATCCTCAATGCACACAGGTAACGACGGAATGCACTTCCTAGTCGATACCGTACCCGCAGGGGTGTGCACAGACAAAGGGACCTCTAACTCCTCAGACTCTATGCCTGACTCTAGGGCTAACTGCCTAGCGAACCGCTCGGAAAGGAACGAGTGAGTAGCACCTGTATCAAACAAAACTCGAGCGTGCACACCGAAAAGTAAAATTGTACCTTCGGTGACATGCTCCGCCTGCTCGGCGTCCTCACGAGCTAACGCAAACACTTGAGCTGGGGCTCGAGGCCTTCCTGGTCGTCCTGTAGCTGGCGCGGCTGCCGCTACTGCTGGTACTGGCGCTCCACGCTGAGCTCCCTGCTGAAGTCTTGGGCAATCCTTGATCTTGTGGTCGCTGCTCCCACACTTTAAGCATCTACCCGCTACTAACCAGCACTCGGAACCTCCATGGGTCTTCCCACAATAGGGACACTCTCTCTTCGCACCGGGGGAACGTACAGAAGGTACCTGAGAGTTGCTGACTGTCATTTGTTTCTGCGGTGTCTGGTACACCGTTTTCCTCTTATCTGCCGCTGGAAAGTCACTGCCGGCCTCTTCTGCGAAGCCTTCTTCTCCTCCAGATACTGCTCCATTTCTCCCTCCTATCTGCAGGCTGCGCTGAGGGCCTCGTCTAGCATGCGGTGGTTGAACGCCACGAGCCTTGTCCTCAGTGATGGTTTGAGACCCATCACAAACTTCTTGGTCTTCCTGCGCTCATCCTCTACTATATGCGGTGCATATTTAGAAAGTTCAGAAAACCTTGCCTCGTATTCCAGGACGGTCATCGATCCTTGCGTCAGGGAAAGGAATTCTTGCTCCATTTTGTCCTGGATGTGCTCTGGGACGAACTTGGCTCGGAAGAGCCTCACGAACGCGTCCCATGCCACATCAACTGCTCCGTCCTCGAAGCGCGTACGCAGTAGGGAGGACCACCAAACATCAGCTCTCTCCTGCAACACACCTTCATAAGCACCAACTAACAAATTCTAACTTTAACAAACAACATACAAGCATAAACCAAAGCATACCTGTAGCATGTAGGTGGCTAAGGTCACCTTGTCCTCATCAGGACACCTGATAGCTCGGAAGATTTTCTCCGTCTCCCTCATCCAGCTTTCTGCCATTAGCGGATCACTCTCCCCCTTAAAAGAGGGTGGGGCCATCCTCTTGAATCGCTCCATGATGGAAGGTCCACCATGGTCCTGAGCTGGGGCCTGAGCCTGCTACATTAAACAATAACAATATACAATAAACACAATATCATGCAATTTAAATAGCAAACTACTAGGTTGTTATATTATTCTACCAGGGCCTCCAACTGGGCCTGGAGTGCTGCCTGGGTGTGGGCCTGCGTCTGCATGGCTTGCACCAGACCTTGCATGAATACTCCATAGTCCACTGGCGGTGGTGGGGGAAGCACAGGACCCTGTGGGGCCGGGGCCTGCTGCTCCGCCCGCTCCTCACGCCTCTGCTCGTCGTCGCGAGCTGGCACACCTCCACGTCGTCCACGGGAAGCCATGGCTGTAATAAAATTTCAGCCACCAATTAGAGCTAGGTTACAAAATTTTCTAGCCATTTCTTATCTATTTTTCACTTCTTATTAGTGTTTTCTACACATGTGGACATACTTAGCATGCAATGGGGATGATGACTTGGGTATATTCATGTGCAATCTCAACCGGTCGTCTCTGATACCAATCTCTGTGACGACCCTCATTATACCGGTACGGTTATACCAACCCACGTCAGTATAACAAGTGCTGCCACAGTGGGACATTTACCCAAACGATACATACAGCTGAGATACACGCGAATATACAACAGAGTAGCGGAAGTAAAAGACCAATGTCTGCATTCATTCATCATCCACATTAAACATACATGCAGTTCGCAATTAACATAAAAGAACTAAAAATCCACATGATTTAAATTGCTGAAATTAAATACACATGTCCACACTTAAACATCCTTTTCATGATACTTCTAGTACAATGTCCCAAATTTACATACTATGAATGCACAATCTCAAAGAACTCCAAAAACTAGCTAGTTTCCACACTCGGAGTCCGTCTCTGCTGCCTCCTCCAAAGGTACTGTGTCACCAACTATACCTGTACGCCGAAGCAAGGAGTGAGTCCAAGGACTCAGCAAGCAACACTACTCATGATGTACACTTAGAAGTCCTAGTGGTTTCTACATGCACATTACAATTAGCAACACATAGCATGCTAGTCATTTCAAGTTTTCAACTTATCATGAACATTTTACAATTTTATACAAAACTCATGCTTTCAGATTTCTAAAATAGAATTCACCTATCACATGGCCTCTATTCAATTTACTCATGAAACTTTAATCATTAAAGAATCAAACATGAGAGCTATCAACATGAACTTTTACATACATGGACGGGAAAACACAACTAGCATGGATTCCACATGTTCTTAAGTACAAACATAACCTTTTCACATGCTTTAGGTTGCTGATTTCATATAGTTTCATCGCTGAAAACCTATACATGAGAGCTACAATAACGCATAAAACATATCATATGAACAATCCATCATGCTATTTGCACACATATTCATTAGTTGTCCCTAACATGGACTCTAAACATTTTTGCACACATAAACATAAGAATAACAACATGCATTTTCTGAATTCACATGGTTTCAGATTTAGTCTCACATGGGTTCCAATAACACATTTACACATCTAGAATTTCACACTTTTCTTTACACTAGTTTCCTCTTTTCACATGGTTACACTTTACACATACACATTCACATTGTCACTTACACATTTACACATGGTCACATACACATTTCACATTACACTTTACACATTTTTAGGTGCCGTGACACATAGTCCAAACCACCAAAGAAGGACATATACACATCACATTACACATAGACGCCATCTAGGCATTCCAATGGCGACTCTTAGACTGCGCAGATCGGGAGAACAAGTCTCCACCCTAACCAGTGGTACTTGTCCATCTCCAGGATTTCCCCCTAATGCCCTTAGGGTCACTTAACACAATGAACTTTATCAGGGGGACTTTTCCTTGATACAGCTCCACTGCCCTCTACGGAAGCAGTGTCACATTGGCACAGTTACACATTTACATTTTTACCGTTTTACACTTGGTTTTACACATAACACTTCATCTCATTCACTTTCTCACTCACATGAATACCTCTGTTTTTCCTAACATGGTACTACAGAATTTCAAGGTTTAACATACAGTAAACACACTAATCATGCTGGGTTTAAACAAAATCTAATCACATTAAGATCATATGCACGAATTATCACATTTCACATGAAAAACACATAACTTTTTATTTACTGATCCAAAAGACCTGACATTTTAACCACATGTTTTTTCGGGTCCAAGGTCATACCCTCAATTTTTCAGATTTTTCTGAGCTAAATAGGATTTACAGAAAATAAAACGCCTAATTAACATGCTATTAACAACTCAAGTTAACATGGGTCTAACACATTTTGCAAATTAGCCACTTGCTGTTTATATATAAGCTAATCACATATGCATGAACTGAGAATACAAAATTTCCCTAATTCACACATCTATGGATTGAACACTACAAATCATTATTGCATGCTTCTATTTCATCGAACCGAGCTTAATTACAAATTCCACAAGCATGGATAATTTACCAAAATTTGCAAACACATATGCTAACCCACTGATCTTCATGATTAGACTAAAACCATGGCATTCATACACATTCTAATCAGGAAAACTAAATTTGTAAAATCAACACTTCATGCTCACAAGTTTAAAGAACACCATTTCCCACATCCACCAACACACACCACATTCATCCACACACCACAATGCACAATATACATAGAGTATAAGGTTTACCATATATCCTCATCACGTAAAACATACCGAAATTAATGCATAAGAAGGACAGAACAGCTCACTGTTCTGTCCAGAAGAACTCGACGGCGGTCTCTGGCCGCTGACTCAGGGTCAGCGGCATGGTCGATGGACACCAAGCTCATCACTGGCGTCCAGGGACCTTGCCGTCTAACCAGGTCTGTGTAGAAACACAGACCCGAGCTCTGAATCTTGGGTGAATTGGAGGGTCTAGGACTCGAGGAAAAATCCATAAAATTCACAAAACCAACCTAGACTCATATGGGAATATCAGGGATAGGTCACTTGCCTTTCAAAAATTCTTCTAAGGGATTTAAAGGCTTGGTGAAGACCTCCTTGGGTAGTCCCAAGAAAGTTGCAGAACCTCCCTCTAGATCGCCTTCCTCCGGGCTCCTGGGTGATCTCCACGCCGAGGGGATGTCGGGGAAGCCTTCCTCGTTGGTCCAGCAGCCTCCTTGCAGAAGGGGGACGCCAGATCAAGGTCCAAGGGGTCGGATTTGAGGGTGCTAAAATGGGTTTTTCTCCCAGGCTTCTCTAGGGTTTTTCTCTCTCACTTCTCTCCTCTTGCAAGGGTGAAGGGAAAGAGTGGGAGAGTCCAATTCGGGTTCAGGGTTAAGGAGAGCCCCTCACCCACTCACCATACCGATTTGACAACCTGAGAGCCATTGGGGGACATCCCTCCAATGGAGGCCATACCTTGCTCCCGGATTTTCTGGCTCTGCAACGCATGCAGGTCAGAGAAGTTGGCGTCCATATCGCTGGATGCCGGAGTTAGTATTGGCGTCCAGGTCTGGACGCTGACACCAGCTAAACGGCCTAGGGTTGACGCCAAGGTGGCCTTCGGCCAGAACTTTAAATTATGCAGAAAACCATGCATACCAGACATATATACATGCAATATGTATACGGTATTGTATCCATACTATCATCATGCAATATGTACATTATTTATACTTAATATAAACACATGCACACGTAATTATACTAATTAATGCGTACGTAAATATGTACATACATACACAAGCACAAATATTCACACATAAATGCAAATAATGCGACGGAAATTAGAGGGCCTTACAGATAGTGAGAATGACGAAATGGCCATGCTCACTAGACAGTTTAAGAAGTTCCTAAAATTCAAAAGAAGAGGTTCAGGAAACTCCAAACCTTTCCAAAAGGGCACCAACAGGTTTGATTCGTCCAATAAAAAATCTGATGTTGTGTGCTATGAGTGCAAGAAGTAGGGACACATGAGAGGAGAGTGCCCCGAGCTCAAGAAGAAACTGAAAAAGGACAAGTTCATCTTCAAGAAAGCCAAAGCAATGCTGGCTACATGGAGTGATGAAGACGATGACGAAAGAAGTCAAGCTACGTCAGGAGATGACGAGATTCACTGTCTTATGGCAAGGAGTGATGACTCCTCTGAGGTAAACTCTTCCTTTGAATCATTTTCTACTACTGAATGGGAAGAAGCTTACACTGTCCTTTTTGAAAGATTCTGTCAATTCAAATCAGAAAATAAAGCACTCAAGAAGAGAGTTAATTCCCTTGTTCATGAAACCGATAATAATGATGAAATTGAATCTCTGAATAAGGTAATTGACATGATGAAAATAGATGAACAAACACACAGTGAAGAGATGGATAGCATGAAAATTAAGCTTCAAGAAGTTCAAAAAGAGAAAGATGATCTAATGAACTATCTTGAAACTCTAAACAGTGAGCATGCTAATCTAAAAGAGAAATTGGAAAAAGCTGAAAAGGAGTTAAAAGGAAAATCAAAGGATCTATCTAGTTTTGTTAAGAGCAATAGAATCTAGATGCAATCTTAGGATCCAATGTGTTTGTTGCTAGACATGGGATTGGGTTTCAAAATCCTAAGCCAAAGGAAATCGGCAAAAATCTGTTGACTGATTTCATTGATCCTACCCCAAGTTCTAGCAATCAAAATCCCTCAAAGAAAAGGAAAAATCAATCCAAGGGTAAAAACCAGGAACCTAAGGCTACCAAATTTGTTCCAACTAAGCTTAAGGAGTTTGCTACTAACCCCAAACAGGGATGCCCCAAGGAAAAACAGCAAGTCCCTAAAGCTAAGTTCTCTAGGCAACAAAAGGGTAAGATGCCTATGCATGCTCCTAAGAATCCAAAGCCCACTGTTGTTCATATGCCATCATCATGTAAACTCTGTAAAAAGATTGGGCACAATGAAAATCAATGCTGGAACAATCCAATAAAACAGAAAATCAAACAAATTTGGATTCCAAATCATTTACTGTTTGGCATGAATGATAAAACGGCACCCAAAGTAATTTGGGTACCAAAACCTCTTGTCTAATCCACATGTGCAGGAATGCCTAGCACTCACAATCAAAACAAATGGTACCTGGATAGTGGCTGCTCGAGGCATATGACGGGCGATAAAGAAAATTCAGTTTGCTCGTGGAAAAAGACGGAGGTCACGTTGTCTTTGGAGGTAACAACAAAGGCCAGATCATCGGCTCAGGTAAGGTCGGTAAGTTTGCCTCCAACTCAATAGATAATGTACTATTAGTTGATGGTCTTCATCACAATTTGCTTAGCATAAGTCAACTGTGTGATAAGGGCCATAAAATTGTTTTTGAATCAGATTCATGTCAAATCTTTGATAAGGAAACATGAAGTCTCAAATTTTATGGAAAAAGAATGAACAACATCTACATGGTTGATTTAGATGATCCAGAAAATAATGATTTATGTCTTGTAGCAAATAAACAGGATGAGCTTACACTGTGGCATCGTAGGCTTGGTCATGCGAGTTACAATGTTTGCACAAGATTATGAGGCTCAAACTAGTAAGTGGACTTCCTGAAATCCCATTCAATAAAAATGAAAATTTCTGTGATGCATGTGCACAGGGAAAACAGACCCGAAAAGCTTTCAAATCAAAAGCACCGGTAAGTACTTCCAAAGCTTATGAACTGTTGCACATGGACCTATTTGGACCTACTAGAACACTGAGTCTCAATGGCAAACGGTATGGTTTTGTCATTGTAGATGATTTTTCTAGGTTCACTTGGGTGAAATTTCTGGCTCATAAGAATGATGCAATTAATGTTTTTGAAGAATTCTTCAATAAAATTGAGCATGGAAATGTCCACAAGATATGCTCCATCCGCACTGATCATGGGGGAGAATCTGTGACGGCCCTCATTATACCGGTACGATTATATCAACCCACGTCGGTATAGCGAGAGTCCTCACAGTGGGACATTTACCCAAAGGATACATACAGTTGAGATACACGCGAATATACAACAGAGTAGCGGAAGTAAAAGACAACTGTCTTCATTTATTCATCATCCACATTAAACATACATGAAAATCGCAATTAACATTTAAAAGCTAGAAGTTCACATAATTTAAATTGCTGAAATTCAAATACATAATGTCCACACTTATACATTCTTTTCATGATAACTCTAATACAACGTTCCAATTACATACTATGAAATGTACAAGTCACAAAGAAACTCCAATGACTAATCTCCGCGCTCGGAGTCCGTCTCCACTGTCTCCTCTAACAGTGCCACCTCACCAACTACACCTGTACGCCGAAGCAAGGAGTGAGTCTAAAGACTCAGCAAGCAACACTACTCATAACATACACATATAGGTCATAGCGGTTTCTACATGCACATTCAAAATTTTCAACACATGGCATGCTAGTCATTTGAAAGTTTCAACCTATCATGGAAGTTTTACAAATTAATACATAGATCATGCTTTCAGATTTCTAAGAATAAAACTTACCTATCACATGCTCTCTATTCAATTTACTCGTGAAATTTTGCCTTTAAAAAAACAAGACATGAGAGCTACCAACATGAACATTGTGCATCTATGAAAGGGAAACATGACTAGCATGGATCTTACATGTTTTTAAACACATACATAGACATTTTCACATGCTTTAAGTTGCTGGTTTCACATGGTTTAATGGCTGTAAACCTATACATGAGAGCTACAATGTTGTTTAAAACATACCATGTGAACAACCAATCATGCTATTTTGTACCCGTGCTCATCAATTATCCCTAACATGGATTCTAGACATTTTGCACATATAAACATGATGATAATAACATGAAATTACTGATTTCACATGGTTTCAGATTTGTCTCACATGGATTTCAATATCATATCCTCACATTTAGAATTTCACATTTTCTTTACACAAGTTTCCTTTTCACATGGTTGCACTTTGCACATACACATTCACATTGTTCACTTACACATTTACACATGAACACATACACATTACACATTTCACATTACACATTTTAGGTGCCGTGACACATAGTCCAAACCACCAAAGAAGGACATATACACATCACATTACACATAGACGCCATCTAGGCATTCCAATGGCGACTCTTGGACTGCGCAGACCGGGAGAACAAGTCTCCACCCTAACCAGTGGTACTTGTCCACCTCCAGGATTTCCCCCTAATGCCCTTAGGGTCACTTACACATTGAACTTTCTCAGGGGGACTTTTCCCTGATACAGTTCCACTGCCCTCTACGGAAGCAGTGTCACATTGGCACAGTTACACGTTTACACATTTTACCGATTTACACATGGTTTTACACATATCACTTTTCATCTCATTCACTTTCTCACTCACATATATCTCTGTTTTTCCTGACATGGCACTACAGATTTCAGGAGTTTAACACACAGTAAATTCACTAATCAGGTTGGGTTTAAACAATATCTAACCACTTACGATAACATACATAGATTTTTACATTTCACATGGAAAAATACATAACTCCTTATATACTGGTCCAAATGACCTGAAATTTTAACCACATGCTATTTTCGGGTTCAAGGTCATACATTCAATTTTTCAGATTTTTCTGAGCTAAATAGAATTTACAGAAAATCAAATACCCATTTCGCATGCCATTCACAATTTAAGTTGACATGGAGTTTAACACATCATGCATTTTTGCCACTTACTGTTTGAACAGAGACTACTGTTATATGCATGATTTGAGAATACATAATTACCCTAAATCTTACAATTATAGATCGATCACCACAAATCATTCTTACATGCCTTTTTATTTACCGAACCGAATTTATTAGCAACTTATGCAAGCATGGACAATTTATCAAAAATTGAGTATACGTATACTGATCCACTAATCTTCATGATCTGACAAAACTGAGGCATTCAGACTAATCCTAATCATGAAACATGGATTGGCAAGATTATCAACAAATCATGCTTACAAATTCATGGAATACAATTTTCTAACATCCACCACCACACATCACACTCATCCACACACCACATTTAACAGTATACATAGTGTATAGGGTTACCATATATCCTCATCACGGAAACCATACCGAAAATAGTTGTATAGGAAGGGCAGAACAGGTCACTGTTCTGTCCAGAGGAACTTGGCGGCGGTCTCTGGCCGCTGACTCAGTGTCAGCGGCATGGTCGATGGACGCCAAGCATAATCTCAGCGTCCAGTGACCTTGCCGTCAATGCAGGTCTGTGCAGAAACACAGACCCGAGCTCTCAAGTTTGGGTGAATGTGAGGGTCTAGGACTCGAGGGAAAATTCATAAAAATTGTACAATCGACCTAGACACATACGGGTACATTATGTTTAGGTCACTTGCCTTTTAGAAATTGCTCCAATGGATCAAAGTTCTCGGAGAAGCCCTCCTTGGGCAGTCCCAAGAAGTGCAGAACGTCCTCCTAGATCTTCTTCCTCCGGGCTCCTGGATGATCTCCACAGCAAGGGGATGTCGGGGAGGTCTCCTCCTTTGCTCCAGCTTCCTCGTGGAAGATGGCCGGATCTAGCTCCAGAAAGTCGGATCTTTGGGTTGCAAGGTGGGGGTTTTCTCAGTTTTTCTTCTAGGGTTTTCTTTCTCTCTTTTCTCCTCTTGCAAAGGTTAAGAGAGGGGTGGGAGAAGGCAGATCCGGGTTCAGTCATATGGGGAGGCCTCTCTCCCACTCACAGGGTGACAAGATAGCTCTCAGAGCCGTTGGGGACAGCTCCCCAATGGCTGAGCTTTCTTGTTTCCGGAATTTCTAGCTCTGCAACGCATGCAGGTCAGAGAAATAGGCGTCCATATCGTTAGACGCCAGGATTAGTGTTGGCGTCCATGTCTGGACGCTGACACCACCTCAACGGCTAGGGGTTGACGCCAATAAGGCCTTCGGCCAGAACTCTAAAATATGCAGAAAACCATGCATGCCATGCATATATACATGCAATATGTATATGGTAGTGTATCCATACTATCACCATTCAATACATGCATTATTTACATCTGATATAAACACATGCACACGTAATTGTACTAATTAATACGTACGTAAATATGTATATACATACACAAGCACAAACATACACACACAAATACAAATAATGCGACGGAAATTCGAGGGCCTTACACCCTCTCCCCCTTAAAGAAACTTCGTCCTCGAAGTTAGAACGACACTACTCAAACAAAAGGGGATACTTCTTCTTCATCGCATCCTCAAGCTCCCAAGTAGCCTCCTCTCGTGAGAAGTTCCGCCATAGGACCTTCACCGACGCAATTCTCTTGTTCCGGAGATGCTGAACCTTCCGGTCAAGAATGGCTACTGGTTGCTCGACATACGAAAGATCTGGCTGGATCTCCACTGGCTCATGACTAATCACATGAGACGGATCTCGGACATACTTCCTGAGCATAGATACGTGGAATACAGGGTGAACGCTAGCCAAAGCTGGGGGTAATGCTAGCTCATATGCCACGCTGCCCAAACGTCTGAGAATCTCATATGGGCCAATGAATCTAGGGCTTAGCTTGCTATGCCTGCCAAATCTGACGACACCACGAGTAGGCGATATCTTCAAGAAGACATGATCGCCAACCTCGAACTCCAAATCCTTCCTTCTGTTGTCGGCATAACTCTTCTGCCTATCCTGTGCCGCAACAAGCCTTTTCCTGATAAGCTGGATCTTATCCGAAGTTTCCTGAACTAACTCCGGTCCGATCAACTGCCTATCACCAGTCTCCTCCCAACATAAAGGAGATCTGCAGGGCCTACCATACAACGCCTCGAATGGAGCCATACCAATACTAGCATGAAAGCTGTTGTTGTATGCGAACTCCACAAGAGGTAAATGACGCTCCCAATCATCCTTCCAATCCAGAACACACGCTCTCAACATATCCTCGAGCGTCTGGATAGTCCTCTCGGACTGTCCATCGGTCTGGGGATGAAACGCCGAACTGAGCTTAAGCTCCGAACCTAACGCATCCTGAAGACCCTTCCACAATCTCGAAGTAAATCTCGGATCTCGATCCGAAATGATCGACTTCGGCACACCATGCAATCTAATGATACCACTAACATACAATCTAGCTAAACTCTCTACTGACTGCTTCTTCTTCATAGGCAAGAAATGAGCAGTCTTCGAGAATCTATCTACAACTACCCAAATCGAGTCATTGCCCCTTCTAGATCGAGGCAAACCCGAAACGAAGTCCATAGTGACAGCTTCCCACTTCCACACTGGGATATCCATCCTCTGCATAAGGCCGGATGGTCGCTGCCGCTCGGCTTTCACTTGCTGACATACTAGACATCTAGACACATAATCCGCAACATCCTTCTTCATGCCGGACCACCAAAATGATCTCTTCAGGTCTTGATACATCTTAGTGTTACCCGGATGAATAGAGAATCGCGATCTATGAGCCTCCGCTAACACATGCTCACGGACATCTACTACATCAGGGACACAGACACGGTGCTGAAATCTAATCACACCGTCCTCATCACGAGCAATGCCCGCCTTACCCACTAACTCTAACAATCTAGGGTCGGCTTTCTGCTGCTCAATCACCTCATCCAAGACTGAGGATCTAAGGGATAGCTGAGCTACAAAAGCCTGACACAGCGATGGCTCTAACTCGGTCATAGAGCACGCTGCATCCTCCAACATCTTCCAATCCTGCTGGAGCGAAGACCTCTTTCTACTAAGAGCATCCGCTACGACGTTCGCCTTTCCAGGATGATACTGAAGGTCGAAGTCATAGTCCTTCAAGAACTCAATCCATCTCCTCTGCCTCAGGTTTAATTCCTTTTGGGAGAAAAGATACTTCAAGCTCTTGTGGTCGGTAAACACCTCAAATCTGACACCATAAAGATAGTGCCTCCAGATCTTTAGTGCATGAACCACAGCTGCGAGCTCCAAATCATGAGTCGGATAGTTCCTCTCATGCTCCTTCAACTGACGAGAAGCATAAGCCACTACCCTCTCTTGCTGCATGAGCACACAGCCTAAACCAATCTGAGATGCATCCGTATAAATGGCAAAACCTTCTGGACCACTAGGCAATACCAATACCGGAGCAGAAGTAAGCTTAGCCTTCAATAGCTGAAAGCTACGCTCACATGCCTCAGACCATACGAACTTCTCACCCTTCCTGGTCAGCTTTGTCAAAGGGGCGGCGATGGATGAGAAACCCTCAATGAATCGCCGATAATAACCAGCTAACCCAATGAAACTACGAATCTCCGAAGGAGTCTGGGGAATCTCCCAATCCATAACTGCTTGGACCTTTGCTGGATCAACAGCTACACCAGCGCCGGAGATCACATGCCCGAGAAAGTGAACCTCGCGCAACCAGAACTCGCACTTGCTGAACTTCGCATACAGCTTGTGCTCACGGAGAACCTCTAAGACTAACCTCAAATGCTGACGGTGCGTGGCCTCATCCGGAGAATAGACCAACACGTCATCAATGAACACAACAACAAAGCTATCTAAATACGGACTAAACACCCGGTTCATGAGATCCATGAACGCTGCAGGGGCGTTGGTCAATCCGAAAGGAAGAACCAAGAACTCATAATGTCCATAACGGGATCTAAATGCCGTCTTGGACACATCCTCACTCCTAATCCGCAGCTGATGATAACCAGATCGCAAGTCAATCTTAGAAAAGACTGATGCATCCTGCAACTGGTCAAACAGATCATCAATCCGAGGTAAGGGGTACCTGTTCTTCACAGTCACTTGGTTAGCTTTCTATAATCAATACACAACCTAAGTGACCCGTCTTTCTTCTTGACGAACAATACAGGTGCGCCCCAAGGGGAAACACTAGGGCGAATGAATCCCTTATCAAGCAATTCTTGCAATTGCTTCCTCAACTCGGCTAACTCTGCAGGGCCATCCGATATGGGGCCTTCGAGATAGGAGAGGTGCCTGGAAGCAACTCTATAGTGAACTCTATCTCCCTATCCGGTGGCAATCCAGACAAGTCATCGGGAAAGACATCTGGAAAATCCTGCACCACATCGATCTCTGCAAGAGTCAGTGACGAACCAGCATCGGGTACTAGCATAACGCTGGCAAGAAATGCGTCACAACCCTTGTTCACCATGCGCATCGCCTTCATGGCAGAGATAACTAACTTTCCCGCTAAGTTCTTTGGCAAGGGATGAGAGAACTCGTCCTCACCAGGAATGCGGAAAACAATCTTCTTCCGACGACAATCCACTAACGCATAGTGCTCCTCTAGCCAATCCAGACCAAGAATAGCATCATAGTCCTTCATCTTTAGCAAGAAGAAACACCCATCTAGGATTCTATCCTCAATGCACACAGGTAACGACGGAATGCACTTCCTAGTCGATACCGTACCCGCAGAGGTGTGCACAGACAATGGGACCTCTAACTCCTCAGACTCTACGCCTGACTCTAGGGCTAACTGCCTAGCGAACTGCTCGGAAATGAACGAGTGAATAGCACACGTATCAAACAAAACCCGAGCGTGCACACCTAAAAGCAAAACTGTAACTTCGGTGACATGCTCCGTCTGCTCGGCGTCCTCGCGTGCCAAAGCAAACACTCGAGCTGGGGCTCGAGGCCTTCCTGGTCTTCCTGTAGCTGGCGCGGCTGCCGCTACTGCTGGGGTTGGCGCTCCACGCTGAGCTCCTTGCTGAAGTCTTGGGCAATCATTGATCTTGTGGTCGTTGCTCCCACACTTCAAGCATCTACCCGCTGCCAACCAACACTCGGAACCACCGTGTGTCTTCCCGCAATGGGGACACTCTTTCTTCACACCAGGGGAACGTACAAAAGGTACCTGAGAGTTGTTGACTGCCAATGGTTTCTATGGTGTCTGGTACACCGTTTTCTTCTTATCCTGCCACTGGAAAGTCGCTGCCGGCCTCTTCTACGAAGCCTTCTTTTCCTCCAGATATTGCTCCATTTCTCCCTCCTGCCTGCAGGCAGCACTGAGGGCCTCGTCCAGCGTGCGGTGGTCAAACGCCACGAGTCTCGTCCGCAGTGATGGCTTGAGTCCCATCACGAATTTCTTCGTCTTCCTGCGCTCATCCTCTACGATATGCGGTGCATACTTAGAAAGTTCAGAAAACCTTGCCTCGTATTCCAGCACGGTCATGGAGCCTTGCGTCAGGGAGAAAATTCCTGCTCCATTTTGTCCTGGATATGCTCTGGGACGAACTTGGCTCGAAAGAGTCTCACGAACGCGTCCCACGTCACGTCTACTGCTCCGTCCTCAAAGCGTGTACGTAGTAGGGAGGACCACCATACATCCGCTCTCTCCTGCAATACACCTTCATAAGCACCAACTAACAAATTCTAAATTAAGCAGAACATACAAACATACAAAATTAAAAGTCTACCTGTAGCATGTAGGTGGCTAATGTCACCTTATCCTCATCAGGGCACCTGATGGCTCGGAAGATTTTCTCTGTCTCCCTTAACCAGCTTTCTGCCATTAATGGATCACTCTCCCCCTTAAAAGAGGGTGGGGTCATCCTCTTGAATCGCTCCATGATGGGAGGTCCACCATGGTCCTGAGCTGGTGCCTGAGCCTGCTACATTCAACAATAAACAATATACGATAAACACAATATCATGCAATTTAAATAGCAAACTACTTAGTTGTTTCATTATTCTACCTGGGCCTCCAACTGTGCCTGGAGTGCTGCCTGGGTATGAGCCTGCGTCTGCATGGCTTGTACCAGACCTTGCATGAATACTCCGTAATCCACAGGCGGCGGTGGGGGAAGTACAGGGCCTCGTGGTGCTGGGGCCTGTTGCTCCGCCTGCTCATCACGTCGCGGCTCGTCCTCACGGGCCGACGCTCCACCACGCCTACCTCTCGAAGCCATGGCTGTAATAAATTTCAGCCAACATTAGAGCTAGGTTACTATGTTTTCTAACCATTTTCTTATCTATCTTTCACTTCTTATTAGTGTTTTCTACACATGTGGACATACTTAGCATGCAATGGGGATGATGACTTAGGTATATTCATGTGCAATCTCAACCGGTCTCTCTGATACCAATCTCTGTGACGGCCCTCATTATACCGGTACGGTTATACCAACCCACGTCGGTATAGCGAGAGTCCTCACAGTGGGACATTTACCCAAACGATACATACAACTGAGATACACGCGAATATACAACAGAGTAGCGGAAGTAAAAGACAACTGTCTTCATTTATTCATCATCCACATTAAACATACATGAAAATCGCAATTAACATTAAAAGCTAAAAGTTCACATAATTTAAATTGCTGAAATTCAAATACATAATGTCCACACTTATACATTCTTTTCATGATAACTCTAATACAACGTTCAATTACATACTATGAAATGCACAAGTCACAAAGAAACTCCAAGACTAATCTCGCGCTCGGAGTCCGTCTCCACTGTCTCCTCCAACGGTGCCACGTCACCAACTACACCTGTACGCCGAAGCAAGGAGTGAGTCTAAAGACTCAGCAAGCAACACTACTCATAACATACACGTATAGTCATAGCGGTTTCTACATGCACATTCAAAATTTTCAACACATGGCATGCTAGTCATTTGAAAGTTTCAACCTATCATAGAAGTTTTACAAATTAATACATGGATCATGCTTTCAGATTTCTAAGAATAAAACTTACCTATCACATGCTCTCTATTCAATTTACTCGTGAAACCTTTAAAAAAACAAGACATGAGAGCTACCAACATGAACATTGTGCATATATGAAAGGGAAACACGACTAGCATGGATCTTACATGTTTTTAAACACATACATAGACATTTTCACATGCTTTAAGTTGCTGGTTTCACATGGTTTAATGGCTGTAAACCTATACATGAGAGCTACAATGTTGTTTAAAACATACCATGTGAACAACCAATCATGCTATTTGGTACCCATGCTCATCAATTATCCCTAACATGGATTCTAGACATTTTGCACATATAAACATGATGATAATAACATGAAATTACTGATTTCACATGGTTTCAGATTTGTCTCACATGGATTTCAATATCATCCTACATTTAGAATTTCACATTTTCTTTACACAAGTTTCCTCTTTCACATGGTTGCACTTTGCACATACACATTCACATTGTTCACTTACACATTTATACATGAACACATACACATTACACATTTCACATTACACATTTTAGGTGCCGTGACACATAGTCCAAACCACCAAAGAAGGACATATACACATCACATTACACATAGACGCCATCTAGGCATTCCAATGGCGACTCTTGGACTGCGCAGACCGGGAGAACAAGTCTCCACCCTAACCAGTGGTACTTGTCCACCTCCAAGATTTCCCCCTAATGCCCTTAGGGTCACTTACACATTGAACTTTCTCAGGGGGACTTTTCCCTGATACAGTTCCACTGCCCTCTACGGAAGCAGTGTCACATTGGCACAGTTACACATTTACACATTTTACCGATTTACACATGGTTTTACACATATCACTTTTCATCTCATTCACTTTCTCACTCACATGTATATCTCTGTTTTTCCTGACATGGCACTATAGATTTCAGGAGTTTAACACACAGTAAATTCACTAATCAGGTTGGGTTTAAACAATATCTACCCACCTTACGATAACATACATAGATTTTTACATTTCACATGGAAAAATACATAACTCCTTATATACTGGTCCAAATGACCTGAAATTTTAACCACATGCTATTTTCGGGTTCAAGGTCATACATTCAATTTTTCAGAGTTTTCTGAGCTAAATAGAATTTACAGAAAATCAAATACCCATTTCGCATGCCATTCACAATTTAAGTTGACATGGAGTTTAACACATCATGCATTTTTGCCACTTACTGTTTGAACAGAGACTACTGTTATATGCATGATTTGAGAATACAGAATTACCCTAAATCATACAATTATAGATCGATCACCACAAATCATTCTTACATGCCTTTTTATTTACCGAACCGAATTTATTAGCAACTTATGCAAGCATGGACAATTTAAAAAAATTGAGTATACGTATACTGATCCACTAATCTTCATGATCTCACAAAACTGAGGCATTCAGACTAATCATAATCATGAAACATGGATTGGCAAGATTATCAACAAATCATGCTTACAAATTCATGGAATACAATTTTCTAACATCCACCACCACACATCACACTCATCCACACACCACATTTAACAGTATACATAGTGTATAGGGTTACCATATATCCTCATCACGGAAACCATACCGAAAATAGTTGTATAGGAAGGGCAGAATAGGTCACTGTTCTGTCCAGAGGAACCTGGCGGCGGTCTCTGGCCGCTGACTCAGTGTCAACGTCATGGTCGATGGACGCCAAGCATAAACTCAGCGTCCAGTGACCTTGCCGTCAATGCAAGTCTGTGCAGAAACACAGACCCGAGCTCTCAAGTTTGGGTGAATGTGAGGGTCTAGGACTCGAGGGAAAATTCATAAAAATTGTAGAATCGACCTAGACACATACGGGGACATTATGGTTAGGTCACTTGCCTTTTAGAAATTGCTCCAATGGATCAAAGTGCTCGGAGAATCCCTCCTTGGGCAGTCCCAAGAAGGTGCAGAACGTCCTCCTAGATCTTCTTCCTCCAGGCTCCTGGATGATCTCCACAGCAAGGGGATGTCGGGGAGGTCTCCTCCTTTGCTCCAGCTATCCTCTTGTCGTGGAAGATGGCCGGATCTAGCTCCAAAAAGTCGGATCTTTGGGTTGCAAGGTGGGGGTTTTCTCAGTTTTTCTTCTAGGGTTTTCTTTCTCTCTTTTCTCCTCTTGCAAAGGTGAAGAGAGGGGTGGGAGAAGGCAGATCCGGGTTCAGTCATATGGGGAGGTCTCTCTCCCACTCATAGGGTGACAAGATAGCTCTAAGAGCCGTTGGGGACAGCTCCCCAATGGCTGAGCTTTCTTGTTTCCGGAATTTCTGGCTCTGCAACGCATGCAGGTCAGAGAGATAGGCGTCCACATCGTTAGACGCCAGGATTAGTGTTGGCGTCCATGTCTGGACGCTGACACCACCTCAACGGCTAGGGGTTGACGCCAATAAGGCCTTCGGCCAAAACTCTAAAATATGCGGAAAACCATGCATGCCATGCATATATACATGCAATATGCATATGGTAGTGTATCCATACTATCACCATTCAATACATGCATTATTTACATCTGATATAGACACATGCACACGTAATTGTACTAATTAATACGTATATGTATATACATACACAAGCACAAACATACATACACAAACACAAATAATGCGACGGAAATTCGAGGGCCTTACAGAATTTGACAACAACTCCTTCACTGATTTAAAACACTTGTTCTCCTCCCCAAGAACTCCAGAACAAAACGGGGTTGTGGAGAGGAAGAATAGAACCTTGGTGGAGATGGCTCGTACGCTTCTGGTCGAAAATCAACTTGCAAGAACCTTTTGGGCAGAAGCGGTAAACACGTCATGCTACATTCTTAATCGAGCCATGGTAAAACTGGTATTCAAGAAAACTCCCTATGAGCTTCTGAAAGGTAAGAAACCATCCCTTGGATACTTCAGAGTTTTTGGTTCAAAGGTGTTCATACATAACAATGATAAAACTAATTTGGACAAATTTGAAGCCAAAAAGCGACAAAGGTATTTTTCTTGGATAATCAGAACACTCTAGAGCTTATAGAGTGTTTAATCTTAAAACCAGAAAAGTGGATGAAACTCCACATGTTGTATTTAATGAATCTCAAACCAAATCTAACAGTTCTAATCCTTATAGGTTTCAAGATGAAACTGAAGATACAACACATGAAGAACTGCAAAGCAAACCAAATACAATCTCTAAGTCAGTTCCAAAAATAAACAGTGGCTATCTACGCAGGTACAATGATGAAGATGACGGACTTCTGTTCAGAAATGAAGATGAAGTACCTGCACAAGATCCACAACACGAGGATGAACCACAACATGAAAGTCCTCCAGCCACCCCTCCTCCAGAACATTCTCCTCAAGTGCACGATCAACCCGGTCCTTCAACAATCAGAAATGTGAGGTACTCTAAAGCACATCCACTTGAGAATGTCATAGGTAATATAAATGATTCAGTTCAAACTAGGTCTCAAGTTAATCAAATAGTTAAACATGATCATTTAGCCTTTGTCTCTCAAGTGGAGCCTAAAAATGTTGAAGAAGCCTTGAAAGAAAACTCATGGATTGATGCTATGCATGAGGAGCTAGGCCAATTTCAAAGAAATAATGTCTGGAGTTTAGTTCCTAGAACTCACGAAATTTCTGTAATTGGGTCAAGATGGGTCTTTAGGAATAAACTAAATGAAGAGGGAAAGGTGGTGAGAAACAAGGCTAGACTGGTTGCAAAGGGTTATAATCAGGAATTTGGTGTGGATTTTGAAGAATCTTTTGCACCTGTAGCTAGGCTAGAAGCAGTCAGAATCTTGTTAGCTTATGCATGTTCAAACAAGTTCAAACTATATCAAATGGATGTTAAAACTGCTTTCTTAAATGGCTACATTAAAGAGGAAGTTTATGTCTCTCAACCACCTGGCTTTGAACTTCATGGCAAACCAAACCATGTATATAAATTGCACAAGGCTCTCTATGGTCTGAAACAGGCACCCCGAGCTTGGTACGACAGGCTAAGCCAATTTCTGGTAAGCAAAAACTACTCACGAGGTAAAGTAGACCAAACTCTCTTTACAAAGAAAGTTCGCACACACATCATTGTTGTTCAAGTCTATGTGGATGACATCATCTTTGGTTCTACTAACCCTTCACTGTGTGAAGAATTCTCACATCACATGCACAGTGAATTTGAGATGAGTTTGATGGGGGAGCTTCAATTTTTTCTTGGTCTGCAGGTCAAGCAAATGTAAGATGGCTTCTTCATAAACCAAGAAAAATATGTCAAAGAGCTTCTCAAGAGATTTCAGTTTGAAACTGCAAAACCTGCCTCGACACCGATGAGCACAAGCATTAAGCTAGAAAGTGATGAGAAAGGTAAACCGGTAGATGCTAAACACTTCCGAGGTATGATCGGTTCACTTCTCTATCTTACTGCAAGTAGACCTGACATACAATTCAGTGTTTGCCTCTGTGCTAGATATCAATCTAGTCCAAAGGAAAGCCACCTAATTGCAGTTAAGAGAATATTCAGGTATCTCTCAGGTACACATGACATGGGTCTTTGGTATCCAGCAGGTAGTAGCTTTAACTAAATCTCATATTCTGATGCTGACTATGCTAGATGTAAAATTGACAGGAAGAGCACTATTGGCTATTGCCAGATGCTTGGTGGTTGCATGGTTTCGTGGGCATCCAAGAAGCAACATTCGGTTGCACTCTCCACTACAGAGGCAGAATATGTTGATGCAGGGAGTTGTGCAACACAAGTGCTGTGGATAAAAAGTCAGTTGTGTGACTATGACATTGACATTGGATGCACACCAATCCTATGTGACAACACTAGTGCAATCAATCTATCAAAAAATCCCCTTCAACACTCTAGGACAAAACACATAGAAATCCGTCATCACTTCTTGAGAGATGAGGTAGCCAATAGAAATTTGGAAATTAGCTTCATACCAACAGAACAACAACTAGCTGATATCTTTACAAAACCATTGGCTGAGGATAGGTTCACATCCGTTAGAAGAGAATTAGGCTTATGTAAAATTCAGTGACACAAATCCCAAGTCATTGATGAATGTTCCTTGTAAGCAACAACTATGGGGTATATCAAATGGTGATTTGTGGAAAAACAAGTTCGGCTTGTTTGGAAACATTCATTATGCGTGAGAAAATATTTCGCCAAGTACCCGCAGTTGGAGCCCATTAAGGGACATCCATGTTGGATAAAGGGGTAGGTTTCATTTCATTAGCCAAATTACTCTGAAAAACAAACAAAAAAAAATCATAAATAAAAAAATACCAAAAACAGTTTCAATTCCATGAATGGTCTGCTGAATACATGTGTGCATATCTTGCTTGAATTGAGTTGCATTGCTTAAATTTTGTGTCTTTTCATGAGCACACATCATGGGGGAGCTAGTTTAGATTAGAGGGGAGTTGTTGTGAAGGACATTACTTACGATTGATGTTCATATTCTCCTTCACAAATAATTATCATTTCACATTCCAATCTACCTCTAAACTGGCCTTCAACAAGGATCTGTCGACAGCCCTTTCATCCCTTGTCGACAGATAGGCTTCCACAGACCACAGGTTTTGAACTATGTGTGCATCTGTCGACAGTCGACCATGCATCTGTCGACAGATTGCACAGGTTTTGTCCTCCCCACACAGCCTACAATCTGTCTGTGTGTAGCTGTCGACAGACACAACTTGGCTTGTCGACAGATAACACAGTAATCACCACCAGCAGAACATTCATTCATCTGTCTGTGTGTGACTGTCGACAAGCTCTTCTTAGCTGTCGACAGACACACTTCTACTTGGAATTTCAAGCCTATTCAATCAAAAACTCCTTGAGCTGGTTTCTCTAAAAATGTCTAAGGTGTCTATATGGTGTTAATTCATATATGACCACATCATGTGCATGAGATATTAAAGCAATTTTCAACAATCTTATGATTCTTACATACTACTCATGTTGAGTCTAGGTTCTATCATTCTGGAAACATTTCACTATTTTCAAAAACTTAACACCTAACTCTTCTACATAATTTACAAGTAGGCAAACATGGTTCCCTTTTTTTGAAAGGTATTATGATCACTGAGTTTAATGTCTACAATTGATGGATAATTAATCACTACATTGATCTTCGGTTATTAAAACAATACTTGGAGAAAAGCTACCTATTTCTAAACAATTTCATTCCATTAGCTTAAAATGAATTAAATTTGGAAAAATGCAGAGCAATGATGAGTTTTTGCTAAGTAACCGGGGAGTGGGCATCACAAATGTTTGCCCTCGCGTCAAAAGGTTAATTCATCAACTCTGTACAACGGTATGATGCACACTTTCACTGAGTAACTGGGGGTACGGGCACGTATAATGTCTACCCTCATGTTCACAAGTGAGAAGTCTTCTTAACTACCACTTTTTCCCATTGCATAAAAGAATGGCAAATATAAAACAAATAATGGAATAGTGTGAAGCCTCCACTGAGTGATAATTCCCATGGGTCATTGATGTTTTTGAATGTCTTGGCATTTAGATATTTCTCTCCTTGATCATTTGAACCTCAACTTTGAGGATTGTGTTGTCCTACACTCTAATTAATAAAGAGAAGAGTAAAAGTGTTTCTTTTTGATATCAGTGAGTGTTTTCTTCATGCTTCAACTTCAGACTAATTAAGTATTATGTTTGAACCATAAAGGATATTGAAGTGGCCTTCTTATCTCGATGTAAATGATTGGTTTCTATTATGTATTCACCTTCTATTCACCTTAAGTCATCAGTCAAAAATCATTGCTCAAGAGTTTCTTTTTTAAATTCCACATCAAACATCAATAAGCATACATTCTGCAGGGATCTGTCGACAGATCCAAGTTCATCTGTCGACAGCGGCGACTGCCCTGTTTGGAAGTCCAACGGGCACACCGTTTGGGGCTGATTTGGTGGGCCATTGCCTTTTAAACTTCCCCCCCACTTCTTTAAATAGGCATCTCCGGCCCTTCCACCTCCAACACCACCCCAATCATACCCTCCTTCTCCCACATACATCCCTTTCCCCTTTCTGGACGGGAAACCCTACCTCCATCCCCCTTGCTTCATATCCTTGCTCTTCCCTCTGTCTCCTGCCCTTCTTCCCCTTCATATGTCCTTGCCTCATTTTTTCCATGGCCCCCAAGGCGAAGAAGTTGGTCTCACGTCGTCGTCCCGCCTCCTCCTCGCCCGGCGAAGGATCCAGGGCTCACGATGAACGCCGGACCAAACACCGGGATGATCGTCTTCCAGAGTTGGTCGTACCTCCCCGTCTCCACCTCAAACGGGTTCACGGTACATTCACAAAGTTTGTTCCTCCACGTTATGTAGATTTCCATTCATTGGCCGATCTCTTCCCCAACCTCCAACCCCTATTCGATACACAGGGTTGGACAGTCTTTCTCTACGCTCATACGGCATACTCTCCCACTGCCGTAACTGAGTTCTTCAACAACCTAGCTTCCTCCGATCAGGCGTTCTACACCTCTGTGAAGGGCACTCCCTTTAAACTCACTGCTAACTTTTTAGCACTGCCCTCCAGATTCTGAACACCGGGGTTGATATTCTTGATCATCACCCCGACGCTTCTGTCTACTATCCCCTTCTTACTCTTCAACCCTATGATAACACCAAGAAGATTGCTAAGCTCAATGCCAACACTTTCCCTCCCCTCAACCGCATGATCCACCAAATCTTCACCACTTGCATTGCGCCGAAGCATGGCAGTCGTGAACTCGTCACCAATGTTCACAAATCATTGTTCACCTTCTTCCATGATTGTGAACCCATCAATCTTCCTCTCCTGATGCTTCGCTTGATCATCCAGTGCTTCTACCAACCCAGGAGATCCATGCCCTTCGCTTGCCCAATTACTTCTCTTTTGAAGTTTATTGTCATTCCCATTCCAGACAGTGAGTGTGTCTCACTCAACTCCCGCAATAGTTTTGATATCACTGCCACAACATGCATGGGATACAAGCTAGTGGATGGGGTCGTGACCCGGAAACTCAAGGGCAAGGCACCAGCTGCTGCCGAAGATGATGAAGACTCCATCGGGGATGACGATCAGGCTGCTGATGAAGAAGATGATGAAGACTCCCAGTCAGAGCCACTAGATGCTCCGGGAGATGCTGGTGTTGATGTAGCTGCTCAGCCCTCCATTCGGGATTTGATAGCACAGCTACAAGTGCAGATGACACATGGCTTCGAGAGGCTGAATGAAAGAATGGATACCTTGGACACACGCCTTGACAGACTTGCCACTGAGCGTCATGCCACCATCAAGCTCCTGAAGATGATGCTGCATAGATAGATTTGATGTTTAGGAGTGGGTCATGTCATGTATTTTCATTTCAGTCTGAGTCATGTTGTTCCTTTCTTATGTTATTTCATGTATTTTCTCCTTCACTTCATGTTATTTCAGTCACACTTTTGTCATGTGAATGCTTCACTTTCCTACGAATGAAATCACATGTTCTGTGCAAATCTCAAAGTGTGATTGTTGTCTTTACTTTTGATGTTGTCAAAAGGGGGAGAAGAAACCTCAATTGCATGAGCATCAATTGAATAATTTTGTCATCATCAAAAAGGGGGAGAATGTTGGGATCATATTCTGGAAACTAAGTGAATTCACATTCTAAATGATAAATGATAATCAAACAATGTTTTTAATGATGAATGAGTTGAATTGAGGTTTCATACATGTCAATTAACATGATACAATATTTGGTTATCTATGTCTTCATTATACCTAACTATACATGTTTTATCATGTAGGTACAAGTGCATATAACCAAGCCTTCACAAATCATGAGAAAATGATCACATGTAGATTATATACATGTACCTGTCGACAACCCAAAGGCATATGTCGACAGATGGCACAGTTGTGATCAGACAGAAAAGTGCTAAGTTCATAAAAAGAGCACCTGTCGACAGATGCTCAGAAACCTGTCGACAGATGTCACAGACAGAAATGCTAGAGTTCTGTGTTTTGGCAAAACTGACCTTGTCTGTCGATAGATGGATGTCGCCTGTCAACAGATGCTATAGGCCAGAACAACCTGAAATCTGTCTATTGCAAATCTGTTGCAATCTGTCGACAGACACTCAACACCTGTCGACAGACGCAGAGAATCTTCAAATACGGAAACCTTCCTTCATATCCAAGATTGTGTTTTCAAGTCCCACGACTCTCCATATGAAAACACAAGTATATAAGCATCCTTTTTAAGAGAATCTCGTACAGAAGCAGCCACAACCAAAAACCCTAAAGCCAAGTCCAAGAGAAAAGAGTTGCTGCTGCTCTGCTTCAAGTCTGCACTGCAAAGACCGAAAGATCTGTTGATCCTACAGTACTGAAGATAGATCGTCATGGATTCAACCTTCTCCATCAATCCAAAGCAGTCAAGTCGAAGTTTGAACTCCATCCAGATGTTCTCAGAAGAGTTCCACATCAGGATTTACTCCTATACTCTGAACTCTTCCTATTTCACAATTCTTATCAATCGTGTGTGTGTTTGTGTGATTCAAGCGTCTCTTGTGCTTGAGATCACGTGTGTGTGTTGTTCTGATCGTGGGTGCACATCAGAAAACACGTGTGTGTGTGAGTTGTAGTCACCGAACTCGCTCATAAGCAGTTTATTCTGTGTGTGTGTGTGTGCCGTGGACATAGGATACACTGTTGTGTACTCCAAACCACGTAAATCTGCGTGTCTCGTTGTTTGATCGTTTCTACGATAGATGTTTGATAGGCACGTTGCATACTCACACGCTAGATAGGTTTCTACTTCATCTACACATAGTTTAGATCTTGATACTGTCCTGTTAATCTGTGCTTTGAGAAAAATAATGTGACAATAGTTTTTAAGAGACAATAATCTATTCAACCCCCCTTCTAGATTACTATATTGGGAATTCCGCAACCCTTCACTTTCTCCCTACTTATTCACCATTGCAATGGAGGGCTTTACCAGTCTCTTGGATAGCGAACTTAGCAAAGGGAATATTAAGGTCCCTTCGGCGGATCAGATTAAGGTCTCCCATATCACTTTTGTGGATGACCTTGTCATTTTCTTTAAAAATGACATGACATCAGCTGAGAAGATCAGGTCCGTTCTGCAGGCTTTCTCTTCTTATTCTGGTCTTCAACTGAACCATAATAAAAGTAAGTTGTTCATCGGTGGAAAAGTCAGAAATAAAGATGTCTTCCTTAACATCTTGGACGTTGGAGAAGGGTCTTTGCCTGTTAGCTACCTTGGGTTACCTCTTATTTCTAGTTCTATCAGAAAAGTGCATTGCGTTCCTCTTGTAGAAAAAATTAAAAAAAGACTTCTTTCTTGGAAGAACCGGATCCTCTCCAAAGCTGGTCGGCTGCAGCTGATCCAATCAGTGCTCCATTCCTACTCAGTTTACTGGTCTTTGGCTTTCTCTCTTCCTAAAAATTTGATCCATCAAATTGAGCATATTTTTAGGGATTTCTTTTGGAAAGGTTGCAAGGATAAAAAGGCTTTTCATATGATAAAATGGAAGGATGTGTGCAGGCCGAAGAAGGAGGGGGGCCTTGGTTTAAAACAGCTTGAGGATTGGAACCGAGCTGCCATGATAAAGCTACTCTGGGATGTGTTGCAAAATAAAGAAAACATGTGGGTTAAATGGATCCAGCAGAAGTATCTTTCTAAGGAAAGCATATGGATGATAAGGTACAGATCAAGCTATTCTAATGCTTGGAAGGCAGTACTTCAGGAACGTGATTGGATGAAAGATCATATTACTTATCACATTTCTAATGGTGAAAACACAAAGCTATGGTATGACCCTTGGATTATGGGAAAGAGCATATTTCAGTTGTATGGTGACCGAATTCGCCATGACCTGGGTGCACCAAAGAACATCAATGTTGATCAGCTCATCATGAATGGTAAATGGAATCTACCCACCGCCACCTCTCATCAAATGCTTAGCCTCTGGCCTGTTATCAGAAGTCTGAAAATTAACAGGGACCTTCATGATAATATTACTTGGAACCATAACAATGGAAAATTTTCCTTCTCCTCTGCTTGGAATGAAATCAGATGTAAGAACATTGATTACCGTGATTACCAATGGATCTGGGGAAAGCCAGGCGCTCAAAAGTTTAACCTGTGTTTATGGCAAGCTACCTTACACAAACTTCCTACTCAAGACTACATGCAAAGAAGAGGTCACCAGTTACCTAATCAATGTATTTTATGCATAACGAATGAAGAAAACAACCGGCATTTGTTCTTCTCCTGTACTTATAGTAATTGGATTTGGAAGGAGATCCTCCATAGATTCCAGTTTGGGCGATCTCCTGAAGATGGCTTGGATAAAGAGATGGCAGCGCTTTATCACAGTTTTCCTAACCATTCTGTGGTGAGATCTCTTGCTCAGTTATCCCTTAAAACTACAGTGTGGTGGATTTGGAGAGAAAGAGGTGTGAGAAGCTTTGACAATAAAGCCCGATCCAAAATGCAAGTACTTACATCCATTCTCTTAGATATCAAGATCTGCATGGAAGATTTCAAAGGGGAGGCCAAATCGGATAGGGAGAAGGACATTCTTAGGCGTTTTAACATTTCTGTGTAACTTTTCTTTTTCGCTTCTTCAATAGTCTACTCCATTCATAGTCCACAGCTTGTGTGGTCATGAAGAGCTTTATCTTGTGATCCTAATGTTGTGTACGGTGGAGTGAGAATATTCCACCTCTTTGAGGTGGGGTACACTCTCCTGTCCTCCATTAGGAGTGCACTTCCTATGGGCCATCCTCATGGCCACGGGGTCTTGTACTTTATTTCCTTTTTTTAATGAATTTATTACTTATGAAAAAAAAAAATTGTGCTGGCCTCTCTGGTACCCCACATGTAAGCATAGCAAAATTCCCACAAAAATCCTTTACGTAAATCACCCGTAAATCAGGTGACCAATTGCTCCTTAGATAAACCTATCCAAACAATACTTGATTGCATTGAAACTTTGACCATAGGTTAATATGATGATTTTACAAATTGTCGTGATTTTAGTTTATTTTTTGGAATTTATTTTAAAGTAGGTGAAAAATCACCCGAAAAATGGTCGCGTCGACTTAATCTCAAAATCCGTACGTCGAAAAATTCGGATATTTACATTTCTGATATCTCCACATTTTTCTAAAAATTATGGTGTTCTCAGATTTTGTTTTCGTTACAGTTTTTCAGTGTCGCCCTGTGGGAGCGCGCACGTCTGAGCACGACACTGGGGAAACATTTACGAATATCAATTAATTCAACCTAAGAATAATGGTTAAGTCTAAGAACCTTATTTTTCAAGTTTCTCAACTAAAAAAAAAATGGGGGTGTTACAACTCTCCCCCACTAAACAGAGTTTGGTCCTCCAAACTTCTTGAGTAGTTTGTATGGATCACAAAGATGTAAGTTTTCAGTCTTTGAAACTTTATCTAATCCAGATTAGTTTCACCAATCTTGTCATGATTATTATGTCATACGATGTTTACACTCTCTATATAATCATATCATCGTTAGTTGATGGGGATCTAAATATTAGCATCTTTAGATATTAAAGAGCCATGTTGTGATTATGGGTTCAATTAGATACAACCTTCACTATGTTCTTTATCACTGGCAGTGGCATATCATACTCAAAGTCTCCCCCACTAAGGAATAACTTTATTCCTTAGAGAGTTATGTAAATACATATTCTCTTGGGAAGGTTAATAAAGTATGACAAGAATGATGAATGTGAAGAATATGGAGATAGACAACAAGAATTTTATTTATCCAATAAGATTTCTATTATAGAATTCTATAGTCAGCCTTATAAAGTTACATTAATTGGCAAAACTTAACAAGTTTTGATATATATTGTAACAATTAAACTCAAGTATTTGTCACTATACTCAAGTCCTATTGACTTATACATGAAATTACTTCTAATAGCTTCAGTCACTTTTTCCCTATGGTTTCAAGTTTTCCTGAACTCTTGTCTTTGTCCTGAGGTGGTATAGACAATCTGAAATCCGATGCTTTAGACTTCCGCACCTCAAACATGCTCCTAGTCTCCGCCAACAATCTTCTTTGACATGGCCCAGTTTGTGACAATGTGCACAAGCTTCCTTAGGTTGTGCCTTGACTATCTCTTGCTTGTTGGCTTTCTTGATCTTTTTGCTCTTCTTGTTCCTTTTCACCATCTTTTTGCCAGCTATTTCTCTATTACTGGGGGAAACTGTCTTCTTCCGTATAGATACTGTAATACTTATTGTTTCCTGAGAGTTTAGACTATGAATATTCTTATGCAGCTTCATTCTTCCTTCATCAACAACGGGGACTACTCCTTCCAAGGATTGAGCAAGGTTGTCCATTACACGTTGAACCTCTTTCAAATGTGCTTCTTCTCCCATTACGCTGGCTGAGTAAACAATTTAAATTAAGTTAATCAAAACTGCGATCACCTGATTGAGGTCAATTCTAGGAAACATGGAGTTAATTTTTCTAAAACTTCCTACTGACCCTAGTCAATTTGTTTATATGCGTTGACATGCCAGGCTACTAATTAGTTGAAGCAAATTTTAAGATTTAATCTCAACTTAGAGACAACTGATCCTTATGTTACGGTTAGAAGAGGAATGCAATAAACTCTAGCCTGTAGAAAATGCTAATAGGAGTTTAAGGAATCATCTGACCAAATCCAAACTTTAGTACAAAATGTTTACATATTCTTGCATTTCTTCAGAAATTACTCTAGTAGATTTTTTTTTATTTCTTTTTCTTCACTAATCTATTTGGTTATCCATTCCAGTAGAGATAATTAGATTTAATCCTACTTTACATATAAGGTTCGTGAGATTTAAAACAATCTTGAAATTTTGATTCATCAATTGTTTGAGTGTTTCACACATTTGAGTTATTTAAAGAGTCTTGGTTTAGTGTAAATGATGACTTAATGGTTCATCTCAGTTGTACAATAAGTTAGAATCCAAGAAAATTGGAAAGTCAACCGAAGAATACATCACGAGGATAGTCATGAAATCTATATAATTAATTGAACCATTCATTTACTAATTCTTATTTAAAGTTGGAAATAATAACATATCATTGCAAAAGTCTTTTTTGACGTAAATTAAGGGATGAGCAAGTTTGACTTTTCCTTCAGTAGGAGAGGGGTCCCTTGGAGAAGTCATATGTGTGTTTATCATTTTTCACCAGACCTTGAAGTTTTATCATTCTACTAGGTTTACTTGAATTATGAAATTTTTAGGTAGGTCAAATTGTGAGAGATTAGAAAGACGCTATTTTGATGGAATCACAAAAATTGCGTTTTTCTTCTTCGGTGGGAGAGTTGACTTTTTATTGGTAAGAGTTATGATTTTTCTGATATTTTTATTGGATTCAAATGGGGGGTACTTCCTTATTTACATGTAATATCTTAAGTAAATGATTTACTTATGAGTTTCAGTTCTACAGAGTGCCTGTTGACTCTTCTAACTGACTGAAGAAGGACCAGTTCATCACAGACTGGTGTCTATCGACAGCTAGAAAGTGGCTGTCGACAGATAGCAACAGACAGAGCAAGGTTTTTCTGGTTCTGAGGGTATCTGTCGACAGCTAGGGAGTGGCTGTCGACAGTTACTATCAGTTCTGCATTTCTGGGTTCTGGAAGCATGTTACCTGTCGACAGGTAAATGCTGGCTGTCGACAGGTGTGATCTAAACTTCCAGGAATCTTGAAAAACTACCATAGGAAATTCTACAAAGTGTTCCTATGAATCTTTACATGATTGACAACATTAAAAGAGTTTTGTTTCCAGTTCTAAACACCACTTTCCATGAGGAAAATAGTAGAACAATAGGGATATATTATGGCATGGAAATCTAAGAAAAGATGACAACTAGGAGTGCAACACTTCCCGACAACATTTTCTTGCTTCTAATAGGATGAGTTTCATAGTATGCTTGATTAATAACATAAACTTTAACTAAAGCATGGTTACAAGAAATAGAACAACACATCTATGGTTGTTTCAAGTGTGTATACATGGTAAACACTTTAATTATGAAGTTTTTTGTAGGAATAAGAAGCAAGAATGAAAGAAAGAAAGAATCCTCTAAATTTTCATTTCATACTCAATACAATCTATATCCAACTATACTTATCTAGCTTAACCTCAGGCTTTCTACCCATCCTCACAGGTTATCCCTAGGTTTATCGAACTAATGCTCTGATACCATTCTGCCATGTCCCACCATTTAATATAACTATAAATGTCGGAACGTGAACGCATGAGGAATCAAGAGTAAACTTTTAACTATTTGAGAAGAAGAATGATTGAACTTTACTAAATAAAAATAATTATTCATTGACATTCTACATGTATTACATGACTCTCCATTTACAATTCAAACTTAAATGCCTTAAAGGTTGGTCTCTCATCCCACAAATCCTGATGTCCCACCTTCTAAAACCGTAGATACCTGAAAGAAATAGGATTTCATGAGCTAACTAGCCCAATAGGATTCAAATTCTCAAATCAAAAGGATTTAGCTATATAATGATCAAGGAAAAGTCTAGACTGATATCACAGAAGAACATGTAAGCATCATATCATGGCAGTTAAAGTGTTACAGCAGTATTGTAATACAAACATGCTCAGGAATTCACAATGAATCTCATAGTTTGGCTCACATACATGTTCACACCAGACAGGTAACACGATGATCATAATCAGACAGTATTTGATGCTATGCCAAACATCTAGATGCCCTTTATCATTCCGTACAGTCAGAAAATGAATTTGGGTGCTCCTCCTAGGACTGGACCAGCCCTATTTTCATAGTAGTTGTCCTTTATCATTCCGTACGGTCAGAAAATGAACTCGGGTGCTCCTCCCAGGACTGGACCAGCCCTTTTTTTTTTTTGGTCGGTCTGGACCAGCCCTATTTGCACAGGCATATCAGTCAGATGGGGTCCAAGGACCCAATAAATGTCATCATCATCGATTAATCATATCTCACATGGTGTTCAAGCATCTGAACTCTCATGACATCAAGTTACATGAACTCAATTACTGAATATAGGAGAATGGACTCAACAGAGTGCCATTCGTAGTTAACAACTTCAAGGATAACTCGAGGGTGAGTAAGGTACACCAAGAGGCTAATCTTTACAATGGAATGACAGTAAACACTAAGGCAATTAGGGGGGTAACTTGGTAGGCTAATATGGTGAAGTTTAAGCAAGAGTTTTATCATAAAAAGTTGCTGAAATACAAGGCAGGACAAGTGCTGTCGACAACCAGGAAGGGCTGTCGACAAATGGCACAGACAGAGCTCAGGTTTGCTGGATCTATGGGTATCTGTCGACAGATGCAAGGGATCTGTCGACAGATCCACACAGTCCAGAAACCTGGAGTTCTGGAAACATGCGCTTGTCGACAGCTTTTGGGCAGGCTGTCGACAGGAAGCAACAGAACTTCCGTAAATCTGTTTAAATCCATTCTAAGCACCCTAATTATAGATCTTATAATTCAAGGCATGATTGATATCAAATTGAAGAGTCTAAATAGAGTTTTCACAGTGGTTTATAAACTAAACAGTCGAGATGCAACAAGAGATTGATAATTCGAACTTGGTCGGCTATAAACTAATGTAGTGTAGTATTGGAAGCATGAACTTGATAGCAATGGTTTATTGGAAAATTACTATAAGATGGACACTAAAACTCAAAAGTATTTCATGAATCTAAGTCAATGTTCAAATTATCAACCATCTAAACCGAAATCCTCACACTGTTCTAAGGATATGTATACTTCTACCAGAACTCTATATCATGAACTTGAATCAAGGGTGGAAGAAGAAGGAAATATTTACCTCACAATGAAACAAGGATCTTGTTCTCCTAAACATGAAGGTGTTTATCATTACTAAAGAAAGAATAGGGAAGTTACTAATTTAGCCATTGGGTTACTCAGTCAAAGTTCCTGATCATGTACAGAGGACAGAACTAGAGAGAAGGAGATGAGTCCTACACATGGATAGCTAGGAACCTGCTACCACATGCTACTTGAGGAATATCCTTTCCAACCAGAGATTATGTGAACTCAAGGAGTAGCTTCTACAAAATACAAAACACACATAAAGTGCTAGAGGGGTTCATGACACTAGAACAGAAACTGGAACATCCAAACAGTAGGTTCTAAAGTTTATTCAAGGACATGAGTTAGAAGAGGTGGGATGAGGATCGAATCCTACCTTACGAGACAGTGTAAGTTCCTTTAACTTGAAGATCCACAGAACAAGAGAAAGGACTGCAAACTTGCACGCAGGATAGCCTCAACAGATGCACTAATGCACTGGTGGAAATCCTTCACCAACCAGGTAGCAGCACCCCACAACAATAGTTCGATCTTTTCCAAGCCTCAATCAACAGTTTTTCCCAGTGCGAAGGAGACACCAAGAATCAGCCGTTGAATCTTCTCCAGGTAGAGATGGCAGCTCGGCTTAATAGCACAGAAGTGATGTGGTCTCAGTAGCAACACACCCACCTACAGGAGTGGGAAAGGTGGGTTCGAAGGCTGTGAAGTGGTTCTTGGCGGCACACACGTGGTTGCCAACATTCTGTCTGCAGAAAACATAGACTGAACGCGCAATACAAGATAAATTGGGGTTTCAGGACTCGAATAAAAATCCGGAAAAATACCTAAGACCTAAAGGATATGAGTAGGGTTGACATCCATAGGTACCTGAAAATAAATCTATCAAGACCTAAATCCGTCGGTGAAGCCCTCCTCGGCCAAGCCAAGAGGGTGCTCAAAACTACTTCAGATTCGGTCCTTCCTGTCGATGTAGGACGATCCTCGGAGTTGGGGATGCTTCCTCAATGCATGGAGCACCTCCTAGTTGGTGCAGATCGCCAGAAGACTCCTCCAGTCGCCGGATCTAGCTCTTCAAAGATCAGCTTTTCTCCACAAAGGGTTCTAGGGTTTCACAAAGGCCAAAAGACTTAATCCGGCCGAAATAGGGTGATTTATATAAGCTAAGGAGTCGGGGTACGCATTAGGGTAGGTTTCCTAAAGTTATAAATGGGTTTCCTAAACAGGAACCGGAGGAAACACAGCCGTTTCTAGATCTGAAATCACAGAAAACTGAGAAATAAACGTCAACATTTACTGCCGCTAACAAGGAGTCAGCGTCCATCGACCTGGACGTCAACTTCACCTGGCCATGCAGTCAACGACATACATGCTGTCGTCAACATGAAATCAACGTCAATTTATGTTGACGTTAACTGGCATTTCAGCTTGAACACAAAAATAATTACACATGCATACACTATATAGATACATACACCATGCACAGTATTATTTAAGTACAATATGCACTATAAACAATTTAATATGTACTAAAAATTAATAGGTATCACATGCACAAGATAAACATATATATATATATATATATAGAGAGAGAGAGAGAGAGAGAGAGATACACAACATGGTTACACACAATATGCATGAAATAAATAAATATAATATGTTCATCAATAATTAGATACTACATGCACATTTAAATATATTACATGCATCGAAATAGACTCATATATATATCTACAAGGTGTATAGCAATAATTACATATTATATACACAATATTACTTAAATACAAGATGCATAGGATTTAAATAAGTACAATATGTACAAAATTAGATAATTTCTTATATCCACAAAAATAATATACATATGCATATATGCATACATTTGCACAAGAGTACTTAATAATTATTGTATGCACAAAATTAATACACACACTATGTACAATAACAAGTAAACATCACATACATAGAATATAAAATGAACAAAAATTCGGGGGTCTCACAGTCACGATTTTCATAAAGGTGACAGACTGTTCCGTCTCATTTTGATGTCTAACCAGTCAACCTGACGCGTGAAACTGTGCGCCGCATGGGTTTCAGAGCCCCTCTTGAACGCGACAGCATGTGCCATCGTGATTTTACAGTTTTCCACCCAAGAATTTCTGTCTATTTTTATATTCAGATTTTTAAAGCATCTCTTGAATGTGACGTGTCGAAGCATCGCGATTCAGAGCATGACGATGCGAACGGGATGGGAAGAACCGTCGCGATTCAAGAGTCATCGTGACATGTCGATCTGTCGTGTTGTTAACGCGATAGACAGGATCGTCGCGATTATGTATGGACAATTGATCTGACATCATTTCTTGCCCGAAGAAGCGACGATTTTTCCCATCACGAATTGAACACGACAGGTAGGTCCATCGCGATTTAGTAAACTTTGCACAGAACCATGTTTTGACTGTGTATGGTCCTTTGAAGTGCGACAACTGAACCCATCGTGATTTAAAGGCCAACTCGAGACTGTTTTAATGAGTTGTTCAGTCTACCATATGCATGCCCTATTGTCATATCATGTCATGTAGATATGCAATGGCCTAAAAGTGATCAACCTACATGAAAGCTATAAGAATATGAACATCTATTCTAAGTGTTTTAATTGACTGATTGACTCCATCTACCATGTGATTGATATGAGCTATGAACATATTCTGACTTGTCCATAATTGAAATGTGTTATATGTTAAAAGTACAACAACCATGTGATAGATTGAATTGCATACATGTCATGCATGTTTGTTATAAGCTTTCCGTCTTGTTTTAAACCGATGGATTGTGGATTGAGACATGCTCTACACGTCACATTACACATATAGGCATCCCTTTCTTGGGGTATTGGAAACTCACGGCTGGTCATTCCGTATCGACAGTCTAGTGACCTTTCTCTTAAGACCACCATAAATCTTCGTACTCCATGGATTCCCTTATGGAGACCGAGTTGGTTGTACCAAATGAAGTACCAAGAAGATAGATTGAACTTCTATTCTTATCTACTTCTCGTGAGAGTGATTTGACATTGAAACTAAGCCATTAAGTGTGAAGATTGAACTAATGTAATTAAGCCGTTATGCTACCAAAATTTACTCAGGATCATGTCCATTTACCTTGTTCTCTATAATCATAAACATGATCTGTAGTACATACTATTCATTGATTGGAATTTGTATTGGCCATAAATGAATGAATGAAATTACCATAAACTATTGGATCTTCGGTTCACAACTATGCCTGTGCAAATAGGGCCCAGTCTGGTCCTGGGAGGAGCACCCAAAATACTTATAAATCGCGAGAGTATGTGATCCATTGAGGTGTCTGGCAATCACCTAATTGACTGCAAGATTGATCTGGGTAATTTCCACACTGTTATTGAATGATTGATTGATTGACTGTTATATGTGAAATGGACAAATCTATTGTACACGTCATCGTTATTGAATCCATTGTCATTGTCCATTGGAATTCTATGGAATTCAACTTGAGATATTTATTGTACATGCTGCATGATATTGAATCTCCTCTATATGTCAAGTGATCGTATTGTCATCTATCTCATTGATAATCGTTCCGTCCCACATGAGAATTGTCATGAATTGTTACTGAACCATCCTCGTACATGTTATAGCTTGAAACAGTTTCTATCGTTATTGACATGAGTATTGCATGATAGTATTGCCACTGTTAACCTGTTAATTACGTAAAGCATGCCCGCACCATGAGATGTAAATCCTACTGGGCGCTAGTGAGCTCACACCTGTTTTCCTTAATATTTTCAGGTGATGATTATGAGGAGTTGGAGAATGATGGGACCGGGGACGAGTGATGAGCTTCTCAACTATACCCATCTATATAGAGCTAGTCAGCCAAGCTGATTAGAGTTGAAAGAGTCTGTAATAGATAGGTTTATTTCCATTAATGTCATATGTACTTTGAAATACAATATTGGCCCCTATGTTTGGCTCTGATGATGTAAGGTTTTAAATTAGTTGAATGGAAATAAAATAAAGAATACTTGGCTGGCAATATCATTGTCTCAAGTCTTTTGTTAGACTTAGTTGTTACTCTGAATTACTCGACTGTGATACTCATACTCGTATTGCTCACACTCTCGACGTTTATTTCCACTGCTAAATGTTAGTGCGTCGCAGTTGGTATCCGAGCCTAGGCTTTCCCTTATGTTCTAGGCAAATATGAAACTGTTAGGCTTAGTCAAAACTAAATCCCATGTGTCGACTTGTCAAAAATCAACAGTGAGATTGGGGTAGAAACATGGGCTAAGTCATTTAGTTGGAATCAAGTTGTGATAAAGTTAACATCTAATGAACATAATGTGGTTATCTTGAAGGATTGCAAAGGCCGCTGCACGTGAAAGAGACTTGCAGAGGACGATCAACACACTGACCCGTGCACTGTTACAGGCCACTCAGGGTAGAGTGAAAACTCAGAGAGATCCCCATAGAAACTTCAGGAGTATGAATCCACCCTGGCTCGGGGGTAGCACTGACCCGGACGAGGCTGAGCATTGGCTCAAAGAAATAGAGCGTGTGTTCCGCGTGATGGGATGCATAGATGAGAACAAAGTTACTCTAGCTACTTATCAGCTAGAGAGGGAGGCACGTACCTGGTGGGAGTTAATTGAGGCTACATTAGGTGATGCACAGGCCACTTGGGCACAGTTCAAGGAGTACTTCAACAACAAGTACTTCTCAGACCGAGTACAAGAGAGGAAAGCAGCGGAGTTCGCCAACCTGAAGCAACGGAGTGTATCCGTAGCTGAATATGAGGTCTAATTATCTAAACTGGCTTATTATGCCCCACACTTGGTCCAAATCGAGCGATTGAAGGCCAAGAGATTCATGAGTGGCCTGAGGCCCCAATACATCACACAACTGGGACCGATGGATCGGCAGACTTACCCAGAGATGGTAAGGAAGGCACTATTCATGGAGGATTCAAGAGCTATAGCAGAAAATATCAAGAACAACATGATAAAGAAGGAACAGGGGACAATATAAAAAAGGCCACCGACTGTGGTCGGAACAAAGACGTCGATGGGCCTAGCTGGGAACCAACCGGTTAATAAGTTTAGGGATGGAGGCTAGTCACAGGTCCCCAACAACAGGGAATTATGCAAGCACTATGACAAGGCTAGTCATAGGTCGGAAGACTGCTGGAAGGCACTGAGGAGGTGCTTACGTTGTGGAAGCTAGAGTCACAAGATCTATACCTGTCCCCAGATGAATAATCAGACACCGGCAACACAACAAGGAGGCCAGAAACGCCAAGGTAGGCTGCAGGGGTTGCAAGAACCAACTACATCAGAGGAAGGTGGTGGTGTGGTTGAAGGTAAACTTACTATTGTATCTCGTTCTGCATTTGTTCTATTTGATAGGGGAGGTACTCATTCCTTCATATCCCAAACATTTGCTGATACCTTACTTGTAAAACCCGTCCTAATGAAATCTGGAATAGTCGTGTCAACCCTTATTGGTCCTGGCATGAAACTTAGAGACCATTGTCCATCTAGTGAGGTGTTGATTGAAACTCAAAATCTACCTGCAAATTTAATATGCATGGACATGAAGGGTTATGATGTGATACTAGGAGCAGATTGGTTGTCTGAACATGGGGCTAGTGTCAACTGTAAGAAAATGTCAGGTAACATTTAGTCAACATCCAAAGCTGGTGTTCTCGAGAGATAGAAACCGTAGAAAACTGTCCCTCATCTCTGCACTACAAGCCAAGAGGATGATAAGGAAATGTTGTATAGCCTTTCTAGACACAGTTGTCACCACAAAGAAGGAAGTCAAGATTGAGAACAATAAAGGGTTTATTCGACCAAGCACATCACCATGGGGTGCACCTGTTCTCTTTGTCAAGAAGAAGGATGGGTTGTTGAGGTTGTGCATAGACTACCGACAACTGAATCAATTAACAATCAAGAACAAATATCCCCTGCCAAACATTGATGAATTATTTGATCAACTGTTTGGAGCTAAATATTTCTCTAAGATAGATCTCATATCCGGCTATCATCAATTGAGGATCAAAGGAGAATATATACACAATACAGCCTTTCGAAGCAGGTACGAGCACTATGAATTTATTGTTATGCCTTTTGGACTAACAAATACTCCTATAGTTTTCATGCAGCTGATGAATAGTATTTATCACCCCTACCTCAATAAATTTTTTGTGGTATTCATTGATGATATATTAATCTATTCCAAAACAAAAGAAGAGCATGAGGAACATTTGAGGATTGCATTACAAATTTTGAGGGATAACAAATTGTACGCCAAGTTGAGTAAGTGTGAATTTTGTCTAGAGGAAGTATCCTTTTTGGGGTATGTAGTATCCAAGGATGGTATCACTGTTGATCCATCAAAAGTAGAGGCCGTATTGAAGTGGGAAAGACCAACAAGCATCACAGAGATCAGAAGTTTTCTGGGATTAGCAAGGTATTATAGAAGCTTCATAAAGGATTTCTCAAAGATCACAGTGCCATTAACCAAGCTGACCGGGAAGGAAAATCCATTTGTGTGGATCAATAAATGTGAATAGAGCATTAATAGCTTGAAGAAGTGTTTGACCTCTGTTTCTCTTCTTGCCTTGCCCACTGAAGAGGGAGGATTTGAAATATACTCAAATGATTCTAGAATAGGTTTGGGATGTGAACTGATGCAACAAGGAAGAGTAATAGCATATGCCTCTAGATAGCTAAAAACCCACGAAGTGAATTATCTAGTACATGACCTGGAATTAGCTGCTGTAGTGTTCGCCCTAAAAATATGGATGCATTACATTTATAGGGAACAATTTAAAGTCCTTTCTGACCACAAGAGTTTGAAATATTTATTCTCACAGAAGGAACTCAACATGAGGCAAAAAAGGTGGTTAGAGTATCTTAAAGACTTTGACTTTTCCATCCAATATCACCTAGGAAAAGCCAATGTGGTGGCAGATGCTCTAAGTAGACAACCTAGAGCTATGCTAGCTAGTATGATGCTGGGCGAATGGAAGTTGTTGGAACAATTTGCAAGTTTGAATTTAGACATGGGAAAGAAGGAGAAATGAATGATGATTTCAAATATCAAAATACAGTCTGATCTACTGACTGAAATCAAAGAGAAGCATGGAGCAGATCCCTTCTTAGTGGAAATTAAGGAGAAGCTAGAGTGAAGACCAGAATTCTCTCTGGCATCTGATGGGAGAATGTTATTCCAAGGCAGAACATGTGTACTGGATCGCGCAGAACTCAAGTTGAAGTTGCTATGTGAAGCCCATTAGTCAAAGTACACAATTCACCCCGGATTGACAAAAATGTACCAAAACTTAAAGAGGTCTTATTGGTGGCCGAATATAAAGTGGGAAGTGGCTGACTTTGTGGCACAATGTTTAACCTGCCAACAAGTCAAGGTTGAACATTTCAGACTTGCGGGTTGTTTGGAACCACTGGAAATTCCATAATGGAAATGGGATAGTGTTGATATGGACTTTATCATGGGACTACCCAGGTCTAGAGGTGGGTTAGATGCAATATGGGTAATAGTAGACAGGTTGACTAAGTCAGCTCATTTCTTGCCAATTAAGAGCATGTGGTCAGTAGATGTGTTGGTTGCACTCTATGTCAAGGAAGTGGTTAGATTGCATGGGGTTTCGTCTACTATCATATCTGATCGAGACCCTAGATTCACTTCACACTTCTGGAGAGGGTTACAAACAACATTAGGTACCAAGTTGAATTTTAGTACTGCCTTCCATCATCCCCATACTGATGGACAAACTGAAAGAACCAATCAGATAGTGGAAGACATGCTTCGTGCCCTTGTACTTGATTTTAGGGGACGCTGGATGACCAGTTAATGGAGTTTGCATATAACAATAGCAATAAGGCAAGCATCAAAATGGCACTGTTTGAAGCCTTATATGGCAGGAGTTACAGATCACCCTTTGTTGGGAGGAGGTTGGAGAAAACCAATGGGTTGGACCCGACTTAGTCGAAGCAACTGTCAGGAAGGTTCAGATTGTCAGGGAACATCTAAAGATAGCGCATTCAAGGCAGAAACGTTATGCAGACAAAAGGAGAAGAGAGCTAGAATTCCAAGTTGGTGACCATGTTTTCTTGAAGGTCTCAACTTCAAGGGGAATTCAAAGATTTGGGATCAAGGGAAAGTTGAGTCATAGATTTATCGGCCCTTTTGAAATTCTTGAAAGGGTTGGTCAGGTAGCCTACAGACTTGCACTACCTCCACAACTAGCAAATGTACACAACGTCTTCCACATATCTATGCTAAGGAGGTACGTGTTCAACGCTAACCATGTGATCCGCCATGAAGACATGGAGATTCGGGAGGACCTAACCTACGAAGAGAAACCAATCAAGCTATTGGATCGGAAACTACGACGACACAGGAATCGTACCATACCTATGGTGAAGGTCCAATGGAGTTGAGAAGGAGTTACCAATGCTACCTGGGAATCGGAAGAAAGAAAGAAGAAAACCATCCGAAAGTATTCTCAGGTATGATGTTATATCACCGTGTATAAATTTGGGGAACAAATTTTCTCAAGTGGGGGAGGATGTAACGCCCCGAAAATTTAAATGATTTAAAATATAATAAAATAGTAATAAATGAAAATGGTGAATAGAAATAAAATAAAAGTCATGGTTAAACTCCCAAAGTGTGAAATCAACTATTTAAATTATATTGGGCCAAGACAACTTCATTTGGGCCAAAGAACAAAACCCAATAGCAATAAATTCCAAAATTCATAACCATAATTATGCAGAAAATAGGAAAGGGCAAATTAGGGTTAAAACAAAGGTGATTAGCCATGCAAAGCAAGCAAATTTGTACCTAGCCATGATAGGAACTTTTCTAATGGCATTCCTACTTCAATTGGCTGAAGAATCCCCAAAACTTGGAAAGGGCCAAGCTAAAACCGCAGCCCTCTTTCCTAGTCTCTTTAGGACATGGAATAAACCCTAATCCTATAAATAATCATCCTAAAACTAGTTGGGAAGGTTTACCATCAAGTTGGGGTAGTGTGGAGGTGAGCTAGGGCACCAGGAGGAGAGATGAATGGCCAACAACCGGAGCTTCTTCCTCAACTCTCTGCTGCGACCTGTGCATTGACATCTCTTAGAACTACATAAAGGTAGGTGATCTCAGGCTTAATGTAAACATTGTATATACCCATAGAAAGATCATCGAGTCTAGTTTGATTTGCATATATTTTCTCAAATTTTCATGAACATGCAAGTCATATTAAGCGTTCTCCAAGAGTCGCGCAGATTAGGGCTTTTTGTGTTCTTACTACGATTCACGCAAATTAAGGCCAAATTGGGTCAAACGAAAATGGTGGTTCTCTTCTACTAGATGTCCTTGACACTTTTCATGTTCAGAGTTTTGTCTAAATATCGCTAGATGGCAAGTCATAAGTCTTTCATGAAGGATTATAGGATTTTCTGCGTTTTCGGGCAAGATCCAAGAATGGGACGACACCAGACATTGTGTTTCTTGTTGCATGAACGCGATGTACATGTACGTCGCGATTCTGATAAAGCCGACAGACCCTTTCGTCGCGTTTTGATGTTTGACCAACCTGACGCGTGAAATTGTGCGCTGCATGGGTTTCAACGCCCCTCTTGAACGCGACAGCATGTGCCGTCGTGATTTTACCGTTTTCCCGTCAAAGAATTTTTTTCTATTTTTCTATTTGGATTTTTAAACCATCTCTTGAACGTGACGTGTCGAAGCGTCACGATTTAGAGCATGACGATGCGAATGCGACAGGAAGAACCATCACGATTCAAGAGTCATCGCGACATGTCGATCTGTCGCGTTGTTAATGCGACATATAGGATCGTCGCGATTCTGTTTGGACAATTGATCTGACATCGATTCCTTCCCGAAGAGGCGACGATCTGTCCCATCGCGATTTGAACGTGACGGGTAGGATCGTCGTGATTTAGTAAACTTTGTAGAGAACCATGTTTTGACTTTGTATGGTCCTTTGAAGTGCGACAACTGAACCCATCGCGATTTAAAGGCCAACCCGAGACTGTTTTAATGAGTTGTTTAGTCTACCATATGCATGCCCTATTGTCATATCATGTCATGTAGTTATGTAATGGCCTAAAGTGATCAACCTGCATGAAAGCTATAAGAATGTGAACATCTATTCTAAGTGTTTTAATTGATTGATTGACTCCATCTACCATGTGATTGATATGAGCTATGAACATATTCTGACTTGTCCATAATTGAAATGTGTTATATGTTAAAAGTACAGCAACCATGTGATAGAATGAATTGCATACATGTCATGCATGTTTATAAGCTTTCCGTCTTGTTTTAAACTGATGGATTGTGGATTGAGACATGCTCTACACGTCACGTTGCACATATAGGCAGCCCTTTCTTAGGGGATTGAAAACTCATAGCCGGTCATTCTGTTTCGGCTGTCTATTGACCTTTCTCTTAAGACCTCCATAAATATCCATACTTCGTAGATTCCCTCATGGAGACCGAGTTGGTTGTACCAAATGAAGTACTCGACAAATAGATTGCACTTCTATTCTTATCTACTTCTCGTGAGAGTGATTTGACATTGAAACTAAACCATTAAGTGTAAAAATTGAACTAATGTAATTAAGCCGTTATGCAATCGAAATTTACTCAGGATCATGTCCATTTATCTTGTTCTCTATAATCATTGACATGATCTTTAGTAAATACTGTTCATTGATTGGAATTCATATTGACCATAAATGAATGAATGGAATTACCAGAAACTATTGGAACTTCGGTTCACAACTATGCCTGTGCAAATAGGGCCCAGTCTGGTCCTAGGAGGAGTACCCAAAATACTTATAAATCACAAGAGTATATGATCCATTGAGGTGTCTGGAAATCACATTATTGACTGCAAGATTGACCTAGAAAATTTCCACACTGTTATTGATTGATTGATTGATTGACTGTTATATGTGAAATTGTAACGGCCCTCCTTATACAGGTACGATTATACCAATCCACGTCGGTAGAAAAGGTGCCGTCACAGTGGAACATTTACCCAACACTAAACAATTGGTTGAAACGTACATGAATAACAAAAGAGTACAGCAGAAAATAAACATTCTAGTCTTATTCAATCATCATCACATAATTCCACAGTCTATATAGTCAAAAATAAATAACAATGTCCACATTATTACATGACCAAATGATATACATTGTCCACAATATTGATTACATACTATGAAAGGAAAAGTAACAATGTAGCAATGTCCACAAGTAGCTACTCCTCACGCTCGGAGTCGCTCCTCACTATGTCCTCCTCCAGTGCGGGGACACATGTCTCACCTGTACGCCAAAGCAAGTATGAGTCTTCTAAAAAGACTCAGCAAGCCATCCAGAGATATCACCCTTACACATATCGCATACACATGCTATCTTTTAAATAATAAGGAAATACATGGTACATGTGTCATTTCAATTAAACAATTACACATGAACATCCTACACATGCTTTCATGGTTCAAACTCTCTTTACATCATTGCACAATTCTACCAATTTAGACCATGGGAATATGTACAAGGTAAATAACACACCTAGTATGATATCTAATCATTTTCACATGCTATTATATCACTTATTCACATGTTTAGCTTGCTGTTTTAATATAAATAAATCACATTTACACAAATTCACATCTTTTCACATACTAACATATTCACATTACACTATCATATGTTCACTTTTCACATTTTCACACTTTGCAATTAATTTGCCATGACACAGAGTCTGAACCACCATAAGAAGGACACACATCACATACACATACCCGTCACCTAGGCAATAAAGTGACAAATCTTGGTTAACTGCGCAGAACCGGGAGAAGTCCTCTCCACCCTAACCAGTGGTACTTGTCCACCTCCAGAATTTCATCCAAATGCCCATAGGATATCACACACATTGAGCCTTCCATTAAGGACTTTACTACAGTACGGCTCCACAGCCCTCTATGGTAGTAGTGTCAATATTGGCACAATTTCACATTATCACTTTATCACATTCACTTATGTGTACAATTTATTCCTTTTTCACATGCACTTTAAATAACATTCATATCTCAGTTTATAGAATTTAACCATACTATTTCACAATGATAATTAAATCATAACAAAGTCCTAATCATGCTGCTAATCACTGAATTCCTCATGATTAAAATTAAACATGCTTATCATGGTCAATTGCCCTTGTTAAACTAATAACAGTACCTACTATCGTCAAAACAGCATGAAACTTTTATCACAGGCTTCAAATAGAATATATATCACATACCTAAATTTTCAGATTTTTTCGCTCATTAAAGTGAATTTTCATAATTTTAACAGACATCATGCTAAATTAGCAATTTATTCATTTAAACATGGTTCACAGCAAAACAGTCATACCCAACAGTTCTAATACCTGAAAACAGTCATCATAAGAACATGGAAATTTTTTTAAACCCTAACATACAACAATTTCATTTATTCAGAATTTAACATGGTCAATTCATGCTCATTTTTCTAATGCAAAAATTATATTAAATAAAACTATGCACAGAAATTCGACTGAACCTTATGATATGACCTACTGACTATACCTGACCAACCATAAAATTTACAGCATGAACAGACAACTATAAGTCCGAAAATCATAGCACATGGCTCAAATACATATTTCTGAAAAATCTAAAGAACTTGGCGGTAGGGGCCTTGCTACCAACATGGGTTAATGGCACACGATGTTGTCGTCAACACAAGATCTTGATGGCAGAAAGCTTGCCATCAAGTTCCTGTCTGCAGACAGTGCAGACTGAACGCACATAGCATGGAGAAATTGGGGTTCTAGGACACGAGGAAAAATCCACAAAATTCCTAAGACCTAAAAGACATGCGTAGGGATGAAATCCCTCGATTACTTGCCTACAATAAAATCTAAAATGGGTTTAATTGGTTGAAGACGCTCTCCTCGGCCAAGCCAAGAAGCTGCATAAACTCCTCTCGGATCCGGTCCTTGTGTTGATGCAGATCGCTCACTGAAGTCGAGGAAGATTCACCAATCTCAAGAGATCTTCCAGCCGATGTAGATCGCCAGAAATACAACCCAATCGCCAGATCAAGATCGCCAAAGTTCAATTTTCTCCACAGAAACCCTAGTTTTCTTTCTCAAGAGCCAAAAGACCTAATCTCATCCAAAGCTAGGTGTTTTATAGGCTAAAGGGGTCAGGGTACGCATTACATAGAATTTCCTACCGTTGGAGGGTAGTTTCCTAATCTAGAACGTAAGAAACACAGCCGTTTCTAGTTTTGAAATCGCAACAAAAACAGAGAAGTAGACAACCACTTTTTTTCCGTTTACAGGACTTCAGCGTCCATCGATCTGGACGTCGACACTAAGTCAACGGCACACTGGTTGCCGTCAACCCGCCCTCAACGTCAAGGGATATTGACGTCAACTGGCATTTTGGCCAGAACACAGAAAATTAAATAAACATGCATTCACATATTAAGTACATACATTATACATCATATTATTTAAATACAATATGCACAAACTACATAAAGACAATATGTACATAATTAAACATGTATATACATATACACATAAGTAAATAAATAATTATAGAATACACAAAATCAAATACTCCTATCATGACAAAGTTCAAATAAAAGAACAAAGTTTGAGGGCCTTACAGAAATGGCCAAATCTATTGTACATGTCATCGTTATTAAATCCAATATGTCATTGTCCATTGGAATTCTATGGAATTCAACTTGAGATATTTATTGAACATGCTATTGAATCTTCTCTATATGTCAAGTGATCGTATTGTCATCTATCTCATTGATAATCGTTCCCTCCCACATGAGAATTGTCATGAATTGTTATTGAACCATCCTCGTACATGTTATAGCTTGAAACAGTTTCTATCGTTATTGACATAAGTATTGCATGATAGTATTGCCATTGTTAACCTGTTAATTACGTAAAGCATGCCCGCACCATGAAATGATGGGACCGGGGACGAGTGATGAGCTGCTCAACTATACCCGTCTATATAGAGCTAGTCAGCCAAGATGATTAGAGTTGAAAGAGTCTGTAATAGATAGGTTTATTTCCTTTAATGTCATATGTACTTTGAAATACAATATTGGGCCTCATGTTTGGCTCTGATGATGTAAGGTTTTAAATTAGTTGAATAGAAATGAAATAAAGAATACTTGGCTGGCAATATCATTGTCTCAAGTCTTTTGTTACACTTAGTTGTTACTCTAAATTACTCAACTATGATACTCATACTTATATCGCTCACGCTCTCGACATTTATTTCTACTACTAAATGTTGGGAGTGACAGTTGTTGGAAGTTGTTAATACTGGGCAAATGGAAGTTGTTGGAGCAAATTGCAAGTTTGAATTTAGACATGGGAAAGAAGGAGAAACGAATGATGATTTCAAATATAAAAATACAGTCCGATCTACTGACTGAAATCAAAGAGAAGCAAGGAGCAGATCCCTTCTTAGTGGAAATTAAGGAGAAGCTAGAGCATAGACCAGAATTCTCTGTGGCATCTGATGGGAGAATGTTATTCCAAGGCAGAACTTATGTACCGGATCACGCAGAACTCAAGTTGAAGTTGCTACGTGAAGCCCATCAGTCAAAGTACACAAAGAAATATTTAAAGATGATTTAGTGGTGGAAACTCCAGACATTAAAGTTGAAGTTCCATTGTGATACCACAAACTTGGCAGACACATGTGTCATAATCGGCACATTAATCACATACTTAACACATAATTCTCAATCATTTAGTGGTTTATTCAAAGACTTATGACTCAAACACATATTTCCGGTTACAAATATAATCATTACTATTCAACAGTGTTAATACATACTTAACACACCCTAATCATGGTACTAATCAATAGAAAACCATTACTTTCAACTAATCATGGTTAACATGGTCATTAAAGACTTATAATTGGAAACAATGATTAAAAATTTCAGAACATGCTCAAATTTTAACCACGAATCATATATAAGGTACATAAAAAGTGAGCAATTTTCCAGAATTTTAGAAATAGTATATCACTTCTTAATATTTAAAATAGATTTTAGGCAATTAACAAGATGATTTACTAAAACATGTTTAATAGGAAACTGACGAATCTATCTATCTAAAAACATATTCCAAGGAACCCTAATTCCAAGGAAAAATACTGAGGCAAGGATGCACAACATTCTTAATTTACCAGAATTAAATCTAATATGGCATGATTGTTTACTCGCCAGAAATTCTAATAATTACAGATAAGATTAAAAAATATAAAAAATTCATGATTCACTCTACCACATATGCACGCCAAGAAAAAAAATCTTAAAACTCATTCTAACATTCAAAATCTCCGAAAGATCACATCACATATGGTAAAACAATTTCTGAAAACAAACTGAAGAACTTAACGACAATGTTATTGCCGTCAAGGGTAGTTGGTGGCAAAGTCGATTGCCATCAACTCATGAACTTAATGGCAAGGGTGTTGCCATCAATTTCCTATCTACAAAAAGCGCATATCGAAATCAAATAAAAAGAGAATTTGGGGATCCACGACACGAGAAAAAAATCATTAAAAATTGTAAAACCCTAAGTGATATGCATAGGGATGAAACCCTTAAGTTACTTGCCTCTAAAAAACTCCCTAAAGATCAAATTTAGATGATGAAGCCCTCCTCAGCCAAGCAAAGGAGATGATCTCAATTTTGAATCGACCTCCACGCCCTAGAAGATGATCTCCCCATGGAGCAAGAGCCTCTCCACGTTCTGTTGAGCCTTCCTTTTGCCAAAGAACGTCGATGTAGCTTCTGGTTTGCCGGATTTCTCACCTCTAAAGTCTCCCCTTTTCTCTGTCTGAACCCCAATAAACCCTAGCTGAGTAAAAGTCCTCCCTTTACAGGGATGACCTATTTTTATAGGGGTTTTGTTGTGGTCATGGTAGGAAAGAGAAACCCAACACAATTCGGGGTTTCCAAGTTTATCCACGAAGAAGTCAGGATGGATTTGGGGAAATAAACCCGTATGTAGATGAAGATTTGACGTCAAAGTGGTTGCCGCCTGCATGAAATAGATGGGAATTGCCTTTGCCGTTAACCTCCTCAAGCAAAAGGTAGACGACATCAAACTATGGCGTCAAGAACTAGTTATTGACATAAAAAATGTTGCCGTTTAGATCACTTGACGGCACAGATACTTGCCATCAAGATGAATTTCAGGCCAGAAATCCAAAAACACAACAACAAGTATAGTGCACAGAAATCTAGGGTCTTACACCCTCTCCTCCTTAAAGAAACTTTGTCCCTGAAGTTAGAGCAAGGGTACTAACTAAACATATGCGGATAGTGCTTCTTCATGGCATCTTCAAGCTCCCATGTAGCATCCTCTCGTGAGAAGTTCCTCAACAGCACCTTCACAGAATCTAACCATGTTCCTGAGATGCTGAACCTTGCGATCCAAGATAGCTACTAGTGGCTTCACGTAGGACAAATCTGATTGAAGTTCCACTAGCTTGTGGCTAATAACATGTGACGGATCTCGTACATACCTTCTGAGCATAGACACGTAGAACACAGGGTGTACACTTGCTACCGACGGGGGTAATCCTAGCTCGTGTGCCACACTGCTCATCCATCTAAGAATCTCAAACGGGTTAATAAACCTCAGACTCAACTTGCCATGCTTGCCAAACCTAACAACGCCTTGGGTAGGTGATACCTTGAGGAACATGTGCTTGCTAGCCTCAAATTCTATGTCCTTCCTTCTATTGTTGGCGTAGCTCTTCTGCCAATCCTATGCTATAGTCAATCTCTGCTTGATGAGCTGGATCTTGTCTGATGTTTCCTGAACCAACTCAGGTCCTACTAATTGTCTATCTCTAGTCTCCTCCCAATACAAGGGAGACCTACAGGGTCGACCGTACAATGCCTCAAATGGAGCCATGCCTATACTAGCATGAAAGTTGTTGTTATTGTAGGATCAGATATTCGATGATGGCAAAATCTAGAGGGGGGGTTGAATAGATTTGTAGCAGAAACTTAAGCAATTAAAAAATTACTACTAAATTGAGAGTTAAAACTCCACAGATTTGATGCTCTGACGTGTGATTAAAGTGTGTGAAACATTTTATCCAACAGGTTGTCTGATCAAGTGTGTGATTAGAATGTGTAGCAAAATTCCTATGCATGCATCTAGCGTAAAGACACAAGGCATACTATAGTGCACATGATATTTTTAGGTGGTTCGGAAATCACACCAGTGATTCCTACATCCACCCCTCACATAGTGAGGCCACACTACTCAAAACCTGAGTACAATACACACACTTGAGCTTGACGGCTCATACACACACACACTAGAGCACGAGGACTCAGACCACACACACACACTTGAGCACAACAGCTCAAACCACACACACACTTGATAGAATAAATCCACAGTGAAAGGTGTGCGGAATTATCTAAAGCAGTAATCTAGAAGGGGGTTTGAATAGATTACTACCAATTAAAAGCACTATGACCTCCTTTTAATCCAACATTGACTTATCGAAATCTTAAACATATATGTATTGAATTCGAACTATGGTGTGTGTGCAAGTTGTGATTAGAAACTAAGCAACTTATCTAGCATGTGAACAATCATTAGTGCCTACTAAACATCTATCGTAGAAATGTGCAAACCACAAGACACGATGATTTATGGTGGTTCGGAGTACACAACTTGTGTATCCTACGTCCACCGTCCACACACACACGCAGAAAGACTGCTTATCAGCAAGTTCAACTCTACAAACACACACACATACATTGTCTGATGCAAACACACAATTAGAACAACACTACACACGTGGATCAAGCACAAGGGACGCTCGAACCACTACCACACACACAATATAGTGAAAAGTATGGACGAAGAAGAGTTCTGAGATGTAGAAACAAATCCATATGTGAACTCTTCGTGGTGGTCGTCCAGAAGAAATACAAGCTCCGTGTTGATGATGACCAGATGATGGAGAAGCTTGAATCGTGGATAGACTGACTTCAACTCCACTCGTGAGAAGGATCTTCCTCGCGCTGGACGGAGAGTTGAAGCAGAGCAGTAGAGAGAGAGCCTTCCTTTTGGATTTTGCTAGGGTTTTGTTATGGTGGCTTCTTGTTGCGAAAATACCTTCATATGATGTATATATAAGGGTGTCCAAGTATGGAGAGTCGTGCTTAAAGAAAACACCCCAATACAAATCATATCTTAATCTCATATCTGACTTTTCTCTGCGTCTATCGACAGGCACTTGATAGTTGTTGACACCTACTGCAGACTTCTGGTTTCCAGAACCATGATGTTGCTGGAAAGCATTATCTGTCGACAGGCGATTTGCTGGCTGTCGACAGGCAACCTGTATCTATCGACAGGTGCATTTCAGCTGTCGACACGTACTACATTTTAAGTGTTTCCAGTAGCTTGTTCGTTCTGGATGGGTCTATCTGTCGACACATGCCTTGGGGCATGTCGACACATGACCACTTGAAGTGCTTTTGAAGGTCTTTTGCACTTATCTTTGGTTGCTTGTCTTGAATGCATTCACACCTACATTAACATTCATTGTAAGTGAGATATACTGAATACATAGGTGATCAATAAAAGCATCATTTCATTTATTCATTTCTTCCATGTCTTGACCACAAAGTTGTCATGTTTTCAGCATTTACACAACATCAATTATGTCACACATCATCAAAAACATTTATAAACACGTCATCACATATTGTAACCCAATATTCTCTCCCTTTTTGATGATGATAAAATTTACAATTGATGTTTTCTACCCCTTTTGACAACATTCAAAAAGACAAATCATGCACACATAGATAAGAATGAAGTAAAGAATTGTGTTTTCAATCATTGATCAATAAGTACACAGTTACAAAAAGGACATCCATTGCATGAAATAAAGAAAAGCAAAAGAAGGGAAATGACATAACTGACAGAACTAATAGACTCATGAACCAATCCTAGTGAAAATAAAAACCAGATGACCCCAAGCTAAATCCTAGACTCTTTAGACATCGTCATTCCCAGGAGCAGGGGGATGACAGAACTCATGAAACTCAGTAGAGAGTCGGGTGAGCCGATGATGAATTTGAACGTGAGTATCAGCAAGTGCATCCATTATGGTGTTGACATGCGTTGTCAGCTGATCAAAGCAGGCATTGAGTTGATCAAAGCCAGTAGTAATGTGATGCTGCGTTTCGGTGAACTGATCTGCCATAAATGTCTGCATATCCGGAGCAGCAACTTGTGGTGCAGGCACTTCCAGAACTTCTTTATCTCCACCCTGAACATCCATTGGCTCAGCAGAGGAGTCTTCATCATCTGCATCATCTTCAGCTGACTCCTCTTCCACATCTGGCTCTTGACCCCTAAGAGCCCTGGTAACTCTCCCGTCAATCAACTTGTAGCCAATCCTATGGGCAGCAGTGAGATCATAGGAGTTGCAGGATTTGAGAGTAACCAGCTCTCCTTCAGGAATGTTGATGCCAAGGAAGGTAAGGAGAGAGGTGATATGGCAAGCGTAGGGAATTGACCTCTTGGGATTGCGAAAGCAATGCTTGATGATGTCAAGCATTAGAATAGGCAAATTAATCTACTGGCCCTCGAGGATGAAGTAGAAAAGGGACTTGTGAACCTCGGTCACATTCTCCCGACTGCCATCCTTTAGCGCAATCATGGTGGTGATGATGTGATGAATGAGACGGTGAAGTGGAGGGAAGGTGTTGGCATTTAGTTTAATATGATCCTTGGTAAAATCATACGGCTGCAGGGTGATAAGGTTGTAGTACTCCGAGGCAGTTGGACGGTTGATAAGAACATCAACCCCAGAGTTTGGGAGTTGTAAGGCACGACTAAAATGGTTGGGTGTGATCTGGAAGGAGGTACCTTTAACCGTGGTGTAGAGTTCGTCACCCACAACCGTCAGCCCCATGTTATTGAAAAACTCCGTCACAAAGATCAAGGAGTATCCCTTGTGGGAGTACAAGAAGACCGTCTAGCCCTGGGTGTCGAACACGTGCTGCAGACCTTGGAACATATCCTCTAGAGAAACGAAATCCACGTAGCATGGCTGCAAGAAGCGCTGGAAGATGCCTCGAACCCTGGTGAGATGGAGACCCTGAGGAACGATCAGCTCCGGTAGACGGTCGTCCGGGCGCTTGCTCCTGCGCTCAGCTAGTGCCCTAGAGGCCTCGCCGGCTTCGGGTGAAGCATGGCGCTGACGTGTGGCACAGAGCTTCTTCCTGGGAGCCATAGGAGTGGAGAGGTTGGAGTAGAGATGATCTCTGAGGAGAGGAGGAAGACAGGAGGAGGAATAAATAAGAAGGAGAGGATTCTGTGTTTTGGCGCCCTGGAGAGAGGGGATAGGGTTGAGAGAGGGAGGAGAACACCTTTTGGAGGAAGGTGAGGGGGTGAAGAGTGGCGTTTCCCCTTTGGATGTATTTAAAAGAGGTTTGAAGGAAAGGGGGGCCCACAAAATCCGGCCAAAAGGTGCACCGATTGAGCTTCTGAACCGCCCAGATAGCCGGTTGTCGATAGGCGCCTTGTAGCTGTCGACAACTACTGGCTATAAGTGTCCCAGAAGGGGATTTTGACAGAAATTGATGGGAAACAAGTGCCCAAATTGGATTTTAAGGTTGGGAACTGGTTTATACCCATTGCAAAGTGTCATAAACACTATAATTAAGACACATAAAAATTCTACAATGGTTAAGAGATAATACTCCGGGAATCTTAAGTTATAGCATTTAGAATACATCGTTCAAAAACATATGAAAATAAGATAACCCCTTTGAATAAAACTGTTGTAGAAAAACATGTTCCTTGGTGGGTGATGTTCAGTTGGTACATGAAGGTAATGTCTACATGAGCAATTAACAATAAACAACATATCGTCCTTGATTTAAAAACATGGAAGCTTCTCTCTATTTCTAGCATTGAATTATTTCTTTTTGTGAAGTTAATGTGGCAAAAGTGGTAATTAAGATCACTTTCACCTTTTGACGTGAAGATAGACATTTGGGATGCCCTTACCCCCAGTTAGTCAGTGTGAGTGACCATCATACCATTGTGTAGAGATAATGAATAGACTTTTTGACGCGAAGATAGACATTTGTAATGCCCATGTCCCCGGTTACTCAGTGTTGCTCATCATTGCTCTGCCTTTGTCCCATTTCATATAATTTTTGTTTGAACTTTTGAGTTTAGAAATAGGTAGATTTTCTCCCTTTTTTATTTAATTTTTTTTTTTGAAAATCAAGATCAAAGGTTATTTAAGGTCGAAGGCCAATGTAAAAGCATTACGTTCAATAACCTTCTTACTTGTCAATCCATTTTAGAAACATGATCATCCACAAGGTAGTTATTCAAGTGAGTTAGGTTAAAATCATTAGATTTGTTCAATGTGTTCTAGATGATACAACCTAGACTCATGCACAAAATATTATTTCAAAATCATTGTGATTAAGTCAATGTCTTTAATACTATGTGAGTATGAAAAGTTGTAATGAATATTAAGTCCTAATTCTCTCCTTGCACAAAGAGAATGAACATACTCATGAATAATGGATGAGGAAAGACGAAGAATTCACAGAAAATGTGTATCTGTCGACACCTGTCGACAAATACTGAGATCCAGTAGTATGAAGGTTCTGGGAGAGGCTATCTGTCGATAGGTAGAATGAGGTTGTCGACAGATACTGAATTTCTTCAAAAACTGGGTTCTGGGAAGGCTTGGCTGTCTACAGTTGGGATTCTGGCTGTCGACAGGTACTTGATAAATTAGGTTTAAGGCTTTGAATTAAGAGAGATTTGAACCATATGATTGAGGGATAATGACACATTGAATATGAAGGGTATCCCTAAAAAAATTCACTCACCTAGCCTTAACTTACTCCCCCATAGTGTGTGCATGTGATGACTCATCATTCAAGCAAATCAATCAATGATATACACATTCATACCAAAAGCATACAAGCAATAAAAAATTCATTCTTTTAAGGAGATGCATGTGTCAAAACTAAAAGAAACCAATTACCCCATTATGAAGTTAATGACCTTTATGTATAAGAAGACTATGGATACTTGGCAGAGTATATTTACTCACGCATAGTGATAGTTTCCAAACAAGCGTAACTTGTTTTTCCACATATCACCATTGATATACCACATAGTCACTACACACAAGGATCATTTACTCCTTAATTTGGTATTGGATTCATTGAATTTTGCACAATCCCAATTCTCTTCTTAGGGAGGCGAACCTATCTTTTGACAAATATTTGGTGAAGATATCAACCAATTAATTTTCAGTTGGAATGGAGTCAAGTTCTAGGTTCTTGTTGGCTACCTCATCTCTCAAAAAGTGATGCCTTATTTCAATGTGTTTGGTCCTTGAGTGTTGAGTTGGGTTCTTTGAAAGGTTGATATGTGTGCATCTAATGTCAATGTTGTAATCACACAATTGACTTTTGATCCACAGCACTTGAGCTGCACCACTCCCTCCAGCAACATATTCTGCCTCTGCAATGGAGAGTGCAACTCAGTGTTGCTTCTTGGATGCCCATGAAACCATGCAACCACCGAGGAATTGACAATATCCACTAGTACTTTTTCTATCAATTTTACATCCAACATAGTCAGCATCAGAATATGAGACCAAATTAAAACTACTACCTGCTGGATACCACAAACCCAAATCATATATACCTGAGAGATATATGAAAATCCTTTTAACTTCAACCAAATGGCTTTCCTTTGGACTAGATTGATATCTAGCACAAAGGCAAACACTAAATTGTATATCCGGCCTACTTGCAGTAAGGTAAAGGAGAGAGCCAATCAAACCTCGAAATTGCTTTGCATCTACCATTTTACCTTTCTCATCATTTTCTAATTTCACACCTGTGCTCATTGGTGTAGAGGCTGGCTTGGCTTGTTCGAATTGAAATCATTTTAGTAACTCCTTGACATATTTTTCTTGATTGATGAAGAAGCCATCTTCATATTGTTTTACCTGCAAGCCAAGAAAAAATTGAAGCTCCCCTATTAAACTCATCTCAAATTCATTGTACATGTGTTTAGAAAATTCTTCACATAGTGAGGGGTTAGTAGAACCAAAAATGATGTCATCTACATAGACTTGAACAACAATTATATCATTGTGAACACATTTAGTAAAGAGAGTTTGGTCCACCTTACCTCTTGAGTAGTTTTTACTTACCAAGAAATTGCTCAGTCTGTCGTACCAAGCTCGGGGTGCCTGTTTCAAACCATAGAGAGCTTTGTGCAATTTATAGACATGGTTAGGCTTATCATTATTCTCAAATCTAGGGGGTTGAGAAACATAGACTTCTTCTTTGATGTAACCATTCAAGAAGGTAGTTTTGACATCCATTTGAAAAAGTTTGAACTTGTTTGAGCATGCATATGCTAAAAGAATTCTAACTGCCTCAAGCCTAGCTACAGGTGCAAAGGATTCTTCAAAATCTATCCCAAATTCTTGATTATATCCCTTTGCTACCAGTCTAGCTTTGTTTCTCACCACTTTAACCTCTTCATCTTCGTCACTCCAAGTCACCATCATGGCCTTGGCTTTCTTGAAAATGAACTTGTCCTTCTTCAGCTTCTTCTTGAGCTCTGGGCATTCACCTCTCATGTGCCCTGGTTTCTTGCACTCATAGCACACTATCATGTCAGATTTTTTGTTAGAATCAAATTTATTTGAAAAATCTCTTTTTGGAAGAGTTTTGAAGTTACCTGAACCTTTCTTTTTGAACCTGAGGGATTTTTTGAACTGTCTAGTGAGCATGGTCATTTCATCATTCTCACTATCGCTAGATGGTTCAGATTCATCACTTTCCTATTGTACCTCTTTCTTGGAACTTGAACAACTTTTGTTAGAGGCTTTTAAAGTAATGGATTTTCTAGGATTAGCCTCTGTTTCTTTTCTTTTCAGATTTATTTCATAGGTCATCAGGGATCTTATTAATTCATCCAATTTCATTATGGAAAGGTCTTTAGAATCCTTAATGACAGTGGCCTTAGTATGCCAAGATGATGGAAGAGACCGAAGTATCTTCCTAACTAAGTCACTCTCACTGTATTCTTTCTTAAGACCTTTCAAACCATTAATTATGATCATGAATCTAGCAAACATGTCTGAAATGGTTTCTTCATTTTTCATCTTAAACATTTCATATTCAGACACTAACATGCTAGCTTTGGTTTCCCTTACCTCAGACGTACCTTCGTAAATACGCTCCAGCTTGTCCCACATTTCTTTTGCTGACTTGCATGTGGAGACCCTCAAATATTCTTTAGGATGCATGGCGCACTGCATCATGTTCAAGGCACTCCAGTTGAGGGTTCCTTTGCGGATTTGTTCTCTGGTCCAGGTGTCCTCGTCTGCGGGAAGCTCATATGGACCCTTGCTCACAATTTTCCACAGCTCATAGTCTTGAGCTCTAAGAAACACCTGCATACGATTTTTCCAGTAGGTGTATTCAGTGCCATCAAAGAAGGGAGGCCTAGACACTGAGTGTCCTTCAGCCATAAATCCCTTGTTAGTTTCCATGAGACCAAATTTCTCCTGATCGTGAGATCAAGCTATTAAAGCAGTAAATCGGAGAAACCGCACTCTGATACTAATTGAAAGGTGCACGGAATTATCTAAAGCAGTAATCTAGAAGGGGGGTTAAATAGATTACTACCAATTAAAAGCACTATGACCTTCTTTTAATCCAACACTGACTTATCGAAATCTTAAACAGATATGTATTGAATTCGAACTATGGTGTGTGTGCAAGTTGTGATTAGAAACTAAGCAACCTATCTAGCGTGTGAACAATCATTAGTGCCTACCAAACATCTATCGTAGAAATGTGCAAACCACAAGACACGAAGATTTAAGGTGGTTCGGAGTACACAACTCGTGTATCCTACTTCCACTGTCCACGCACACACGCAGAAGGACTGCTTATCAGCAAGTTCAACTCTACAAACACATACACATACGTTGTCTGATGCAAACACGCAATCAGAACAACACCACACACGTGGATCAAGCACAAGGGACGATCGAACCACTACCACACACACAGTATAGTGAAACGTATGGAAGGAGAAGAGTTCTGAGATGTAGAAACAAATCCAGATGTGAACTCTTCGTGGTGGTCGTCCAGAAGAACTCCAAGCTCCGTGTTGATGATGATCAGATGATGGAGAAGCTTGAATCGTGGACATACCGACTTCAACTCCGGTCGTGAGATGGATCTTCCTCGCGCTGGACGGAGAGTTGAAGCAGAGAAGTAGAGAGAGAGCCTTCCTTTTGGATTTTGCTATGTTTTTGGTATGGTGGCTTCTTGCTGCGAAAATACCTTCATATGATGTATATATAATGGTGTCCATGTATGGAGAGTCGTGCTTAAAGGAAACACCCCATTATAAATCATATCTTAATCTCGTATCTGACTTTTCTCTACGTCTGTCGACAGGCACTTGATAGCTGTCGACACCTACTATAGACTTCTAGTTTCTAGAACCATGATGTTGCTGGAAAACATTATCTATCGATAGGCGATTTGCTGGCTGTCGACAGGCAACCTGTATCTGTCGACATGTGCATTTTAGCTGTCGACACATGCCTTGGGGCTTGTCGACACATGGCCACTTGAAGTGCTTTTGAAGGTCTTTTGCACTTGTCTTTGGTTGCTTGTCTTGAATGCATTCACACCTACATTAACATTTGTTGTAAGTGAGATATACTGAATACATAGGTGATCAATAAAAGTATTATGTCATTTATTCATTTCTTCCATGTCTTGACCACAAATTTGTCATGTTTCCAGCATTTACACAACATCAATTATGTCACACATCATCAAAAACATTTATGCACACGTCATCACACATTGTAACCCAACACACAGAAGATCAGATCCTCTAGCTTTGATATGATCTACACACCATACACACTATGATCTGTACAAAACACTTGTACAGATCAAAAGGCACACACTCAAATAGAATCCACGTACTGATCTCAATTCAATACACACACACACACAGACATGAATTGAATTCAGAGTAAGTGTGAGTAAAGGAAGAAATATCTCTCTGACTATTGATCTGATCATCACGATCACAGATTCACATTGTTTCTTCCTTGATACTATTGCTACTTGATCTAAAGTGAGATTTCAATGAAGTCCCTAAGCAATTCGGGCTAGGGAAGCAAATACAATCTGCTCTGGACTTTCCTCTGATTCTCCTTTGCTTCTTCTGCTGCCTGGAATCCACTTCTTTTTCTTCACCTTCTTTTCTCTGAGCCTTGATGGCAAATTTGGCATCCAATCGATCTCCTCAAATGAAGTTTTGTGGTCTGCAACCTATGGAGCTTGAGCAGAGTACTGGAGAAGTCTTTTCTGGCCGCCGCTGCCTCTCTTGGAGTTGTGTGGGCTCTCTATTCGAAAAGAGGCAAGGGGCACCTTTTTATAGGTGTGTCCTTATCCTTACACAATGTAGGAATCCGTGTGTACGAGAAAAAGATGCCCTAAGTGAATGCACATGCTGCTCGCGTGTTGGCGCTGAAGCTGCGGTTGTCGACAAATGCACATCTACTGTCGACAGCTACTGCTGCAAGTCTTCTATCTTGAACCAAATTCTTGGTCACTTAGCTGGGTTGTCAACCGATGCATCCTGCTTATCGACAGCTACTGCTGACCTTGGTCTTTCCAGAAGTTTGGTGTTGAAGACTTTCTCTGGTTGTCGACATGCAATTTCTACTTGTCAATAGCTAATGCTTGAATCTGTCCATCCAGAAGCTATTTCGTCAAGATCTTTCCTTATCTGTCAACAGACGATTCCTGTCTATCAACAGACACTGTTGTATCCAAAGACTTGACTATTTTGTCTATTTCTTGAATTTGGCTTTGGTTTTTTGTACTCTTGGAGTTCTACATATATCATCTTGGAGATGATTTTATGCAAAGTATGTCTTGACCCTGCACATTGAAATTATGAGAGTTAATAAGCCATTTATGCATGGTTATTTAAATGAATAACCCATTTATGTTGGGTTATTTAAATGGTACAATTCAAACTAATGTCGACACACTCATTGTCATTAAGACAAGTTTACTGAAAACCAATCATGTGTCGACACCAAGACAGGATTGTGTCGACACAATTGAGTGAAAAACACATTTCAGTTTACTGGTTGCAGCATATATGTCAACACCTTGAAGAGCATGTCTTGACACACCAAGGCAGTAAATTGACATGTGAGGTGCAATCATATAAAATATCAACATGTCAGGTTGACACATGGATTTTCAACATGATTGAAAGGCTTTTCATCAACAACACAATTAGACAATAATTATGTCATCATCAAAGCACACATCATCAAAAAACACAAGGATTATATCATCATTTAATGAATTCTATCATTATCAAAACAAATCAAAAGCAATGGGATTATGGATATTCACACAACCATAACTCAACATTCTCCCCCTTTTTGATGGTGACAAAACATACATTCATATTTCTCCCCCTTTTTGACAACATCAAAAAGATGGAAATGAATTATAAATGGCAATGAGGCACAATGATCATGGACAACATCATAGAGGAAACCAATTTTTCATTCAAAAGATGTTCAATCATTACAATGCATGCATGAAGGCATACACATGTATTTCAAAAACTTACAAAATGACCCCAGTTTCTACTACCCAACCTGTTCTCCTCAAAGTTGAAACTAAAAGAGATATGTCCCTTAACATTTCTAATGATTGTCATCCCCAGGAGGAGTGGGGCGACGAGGACCTTGAGCACCATAAGATGACAAATTAGAGAGATTATTATCTCGAGGATTTGGAGGATTGTAGAAATTTTGGAGATTCTAATAATCATCATGTAGCTTCATCATTCGATAATCCATGCCATCTAGATGTTTCTGAAGTTGAGCTTGTCTTTCTTCAATTGTATCCATTCTGGTATTCATTTGCATCTTCAACTGATCAAATTGGTTGTTGATTTGATGTGTGAGATTTGTTTGAAGTTGAAGCAGTTGTTCAGTAAAAAAAATCTTTAAGATCACCAGAAGATGTAGCCTGAGGTGCATTTTGAATATCTGGATGAGAATCGGGAGAAATTTCAATGTGATCTTCATGTTCACCATCATCCTCATCATCTTGATCAGCTATTCTTCTGTGTCGTCTTGTTTTGCTATATCTTGCTCTTCATCTGCTTGACCTTTTAAAGTCCTGCTAACTCTTCCATTGATCACTCTGTAACCCATTCTATGTGCAGTTGTGAGATCATATGCACTTCTACTTTTGAGGCTGATCAGCTCATTAGATGTAAGTGATACTGCCACATATTTAAGAACTGATGTGATAGGGCAAGCATATGGGATGGACCTTTTCGAATCACAGTAGCATTGTCCAATGAAATCGACCATTAAAATTAGAAGATTAATATGTCCTTTTTGAACAATGTGGTAGAACAATGTCTTGTGAGTTTCATTGACTAGCACTCTACTACCATCCTTTGGATAAAATGATAGTCGTGAACACGTGATGGATCATTCTGTTCAAAGGTCTAACATTGTTTGCATTCAGTCTAGCAATCCTTTTGAACTCATCAAATGGTTGATTTGTCATCAAAGTGTAAGTCACTTCAAGATCCATCTCAAGGGTGAGGACATCTACCCCATCATTTGGAATTTGTAGGGCTCTACTGAAGAGATTGGGACCCCTAAAATTTGTGTAGAACTCTTGTTCTTCAGACATTCCCAAGTTGTTGTACAACTCAAAAACTGCTATGGGAGAATATGACTTCTGCAACCGCATAAATGAAATCCATCCTTGTTCCTCAAATAGGGCAGTCAGCCCAGGAAACATATCTTCCACAGAAGGAAAATCCACATACCGAGGTTGTATGATCTTTTTGAAGACCTCGTTGACCTTGCGCAAATTGATGTTTGATGAAACATTTAGTTTTGGAAGCCTATCATCTCTAAACTTGGATCTTCATTTAGTAGGAGCTCTTGAGTTTTGTCTTTCTGCTTGAACATGGTGCTTGGATCTCTTGGGTCCAACAGTGGTGTGTTTTCCCTTAGAGCTCATGATGAAAGAGGACTTTAGATAAAGGCAAATGAGTGGAGAGATTTGCCCTGGAGAAAATGCCTCTAGATGATGATGAAAGTAGGATGCTACAGAAAGATGAGATCGAGAGAAATATGCTACAGAGAGGTGAGATGTTGATGTCGCCTTAGAATGATGATGATAGAGTTTATAGAAGAGAGGGCGACTGTTTTTTGAATTTGAAGAGTTGAAAGGGTGTGTGTCGACAGCAAGGGTTATTTAAAAACCTTAGGAAGTGAACCAACACAAGAAAACTAAATAGAAAGTGAACCAGTTCAAATTTTGGTTCGAAACTGAGTTCTGGTTGTCGACAACTGCAAGGTCGTCTGTCAACAACCACTGAAGACACAAATTTTCTGATAAAAAAGTTGACAGCTCTTGATCGCATGGATGGAATCTCAAAGAGTAATATGAAAAGGCAGTGAGTTAAGAGACCAAAGACATGGTTGTTCCTAATAATATATGCTTCCTTGATTTAAGAGCTAGTAACCATGTACTCTTACATTCCGACATGAATATGAGATGAATATCATTCACTCTGTGTCTAGAAAATTTTCAATGGTTTAAAAATAATAAACGTCATACTTCAAGGATAGAGTGAATTTTAGACAACTTTAGTCAGATTGTATAATAACTTTTTTTTTGGTAAGTAATAATGCATTAAGAAAAATATAGTACAAGCCTATGATCAAAGATGCATAGGCAAAGGCTCCTATTGGAGGGTAGGAGAGTGCACCCTACCTCAAGGAGGTAGAATGTTCTCACTCCACCACTCTCAACAAAAGGATAACCTCAAGAGTAACACCTCATGACCACACAGATTGTGGACTATGAGTAAGGAAAAGGTCATGACCACACAAGCTGTGGACTATGAGAAGAGCCAAATCGAAAAGCTAAGTGAAGGAGATGTTGAACCGATTCAAAATGTCCTTTTCTCTTCTGGTACAACCTTCTATTTTAGTATTCTCCATGCAAAGCTTAAGATCCAGAAGAATCCCGATAAGCAATTGCATCTTCGATCTTATCTTGCTTTCAAAAGTTCTAAGGCATCTTTCCAGCCAAATCCACCAAACCGCAGTCTTCAGAGTAAGTTGAGCGAGCTTCCAAGTAGTATTATTGTGAGACATGAAGCAGGATCAAGGATGTAGTGGATCTCGCCTCCAACCATCTTTGGCAACTATGGACCAAGGACATTGGACTAGCTCTTCCAAAGCTAATTCCGGGCAAGGTTCTTCTTTACCAGGTATTTTAAAATTCAAAAACCTGCAATCAATGGATGAGATGGATCGATTCAAATCCAAAGGAGGTAAAGGAAGGGATTTACCTCGAGTTTAAAGCTGTTATTTTGTTTCTTTTTCTCTTGTTATCAATGAAGATCATAACCTGGAATGTTAGGGGAATTAATAAATCTGAAAGATGCAGGGAGTTAAATAGAATAATTAGATCCTATGCATGTGAGATAGCTATTATTGTGGAAACCAAGATTAAAACATCTCATGTCCCTATTCGAAGGAATTTAATTTGGCCTGAGGCCAATCTTCTATCTAATGACTCTGACCTTTCTTATGGACGAATTTGGATCTTGTGGAACCCTAATCTCTTCGATATTGAGCTCTTAAGTTTTTCAACTCAGTATCTTCACATCAAAGGGCTGGATATTCGATCAAAGGTTCAGTTCAGTATCACTGCTGTTTATGCTTCCAATAGTTCAGTTGACAGACGTTTGTTGTGGTTTGATCTCCACCAAATTTCTCTTACCACTCACGGGAGACCTTGGCTTGTTGCTGGTGATTTTAATACAGTCAGATATCCTCATGAAAAAGTGGGTGGGTGTGTCGTTCAGGAGTCTATTTTATTCGAATTCAATGATTGCATTGACTCTTCTGCTCTTATGGATGTGAAATCGATTGGAAATTGGCTGTCTTGGAATAATAGAGGTGATAGTAGCAGGAGGATTATGGCTAGACTTGACAGGTGCTTGATTAATCAGGATTGGTTAGAGACTTACATGGATACTATCTTGGAGTATGGTGCTCAGCTTTTCTCAGATCATTCTATTAATTCTGATAAGGTTGTTCTGCGTGAAAAAAAACCCGTTCAAATACTTCAACATGTGGAGCACTCACCCTGATTTCCTTGATGTCATTCGTTCTGCTTGGGCTACTCCTGTGATGGGCAATGCTCAGTACATTCTTTGTAGAAAGATTAAGTGTTGCAAAGAAGCTCTTAAAATCTAGAATAAAAATACCTTTGGTAACGTTGTGGATGGAGTTGCCAGTAGCAAGATTACTCTCACTGAATTACAGAAGGATTTGCAGCTAAACCCTCTTGATAGCTAGCTTATTAGCAAGGAGAAAGAAGTTAGAGAACAGTACATGTCCTCTTTGAACCATGAGGAGAATTTTATCAAACAGAAATCTAGAGTTAATTGGTTGACTTTGGGTGATTCCAATACTAAGTTCTTCCATGCTTCCATTGCTGCCAGAAGAGTGATGAATACCATCAAGAAGTGTAAGGATGCTCAGGGAAATCTGATTGAGGACCAGATTCAAGTGGAGGCCCATACCATTGAGTTCTACAAGTCGCTTCTAAATCAGCAACAGCAAGATATAAACATCCAAATTGATCCTTTGAAGACTCTAAATCAAGAGGATATTGCTATCCTTAATGCTCCAATCACGGATGATGAGATCACTAAGGTTGTTTTCAAGTCTGCAAAGAACAAAAGTCCAGGTCCTGACGGATTCCCGGCTGAATTCTATCAAGTAACTTGGGATATTATTGGCCATGATGTTATAAAAGCTAGTAAGCACTTCTTCTCATCTGGTCAACTTCATAGACAAATGAACTGTACCTTTATTGCTCTTATTCCCAAATCTCAGGGGGCCGACAGTATGGAGCACTACAGACCTATATCTCTTTGCAACTTCATTTACAAAATCATTTCTAAGGTGATGGCTGATCGGATGCAACTTGTTATGCCTAACATTATTAGTCTTAATCAAGCTGCATTCATTAAAGGGAGAAGTATTCACCATAATGTTCTTTTAGCAAATGAGCTGGTCAAGGATTTGCATTCTAAAGTTAGAGGCAACAGAATTTGTTTTAAGGCTGATCTGAGAAAGGCTTTTGACTCTGTGAATAGAAATCTGATCTATTGCATGATGAAGGCTATGCTTTTTCCCGCCCATTGGATTCACTGGATCAGGAATTGTATTGAGACTCCTACATTCTCTATCCTCTTTAATGGTTCTCCAATTGGCTTCTTCTCTACTTCGAATGGTATTAGGCAAGGAGACCCTCTATCTCTTTATCTGTTTACCATTGCCATGGAATGTTTGACTTGCATGATTGAGAAGGAGGTTGCTACTGGCCGAAAGCGTGTACCATCTGCTGGCCCTTTGAATGTCTCCCATATCACTTTTGCTGATGATCTTATTATCTTTACTCAAAAGGATATTGGTTCTATTCAACAGTCAGCTCTTATTCTTAAAGAGTTTGGGGATGTTTCTGGTCTTAAGCTTAATCACTCTAAAAGTAAGGTCTACATTGGGGCTGCAATTCAGAATAAGCAGAGAATTGTTGATTGCCTTGGGGTGGAGGAAGGCACTCTGCCTTGTCCTTACCTTGGTTTACCTTTGGTTTCCACTGGTATTAAGAAAACTCACTGCCATCCTATTATTGAGAAAATTTGTCAACGCTTGCAATCTTGGAAAATAAGACACCTGTCCATGGCGGGTAGATTAGAGCTGATTCGCTCGGTTCTTCAGTCTTATACTATCTATTGGTCCAATGCCTTTATACTTCCTTCTGGTTTGCTTCAGGAAATTGAAAGAATCCTTTGCAACTTCTTTTGGAATGGGAATGGAGACAGTAAATCTTTTCATATGGTGAATTGGGATACTATTTGCACTCCCAAGGAGGAAGGAGGATTAAACCTTAGAAAACTCAAGGATTGGAACAGTGCTTTTATGGTTAAAAATCTGTGGGATGTCTTACAAAAGTCAAATACTCTTTGGGTTCATTGGATCAATCATAAGTATCTTTCTAAAATCAACATTTGGCAGGCCATCACTAAACTTCATCACTCAGCAGCTTGGAAGAGCATCCTTAAAGTCAGGACTCTCATTCAAAATCACATTTCTTACAACATTGCTCATGGCAGAGATTTTAGTATGTGGAATGACCCTTGGGTTAATGGTAAAAGCATTATCCATCTTTTTGGTGACAGAATAAGGCAGGATTTAGGGGCTCCTCATGATATCTCTGTTTCTGAATTCATTGATAATGGCACTTGGAAGCTTCCAATGCCAACTTCTGCAGACATGTTCACTCTTTGGCCTCAAATTGCTGATATTCCTATTCATAATAATGATGTTGATGTCATCTCTTGGATTCATGACAGAGGTAAATTTAGTGCAACCTCAGCTTGGAACCAAATCAAAAATAAAAGGCAACACTGGATTCCTTATGGCTGGACTTGGGATCGCCCTCTCAACCCCAAGCATTCTTTATGTACTTGGCAGGCCCTTCACAAGAAGCTCCCCACTCTTGACAACATTCAGAAAAAAGGGTTCTCTATTGCGAATAGATGCTCTCTGTGTCTTAATGCCAATGAATCAATTGATCATTTATACTTTGAGTGTTCTTACACTAGATGGATTTGGAAGGAAATCCTAAGGAGATTTGACTTCAGTAGGAATCCGCATCATAGGCTCATTCTGGAGCTGAAGGCCCTCATGCAAGCTTTCCCAATGAAAAGTAAACTCAGTAGTCTTGCCAAAGTGATTCTCAGATGTACTATTTGGTGGGTGTGAAGAGAGAGATGTCTTCAGATCTTTGAAGACTGTAGAAGAGATAAGATGAGTGTTCTCATTGACATTCTTTATGATACTAGAAGCATTGTTGAGCATCATTTGAAGAAAGAGTGCTTATCTCAAAGGGAAAAAGGGGTTTTCACAAGATTTAATTTCTCCTTAACTTAGATTAGATCTTAGTACTTTCCTTCGAATAGTTCCATGACAAGTCTAATTAATTGTGTTTCTACACTAATCTTTATCTCCAAACATGGTTCTATTTGTCTATCTCTCCTTGCAGGTTGTCAGAAAGGATTCCATTAGCTTGCTGTTTTGGAGTTGTGCTTGTAGGTCCTTTGTTCAATTTTCTTCCTTTTAAGGACCGGTTATGTTTTCATATACTACAGATTGTGTAGCCATGAACCTTGTCCATAATCTATAGCATGTGTAGATATGGCCTTTTGTACATTCTTTTCATTTGCAATATAGTTACTTTTACCTACCCAAAAAAAAAGTAGTATTATTGTGGGGGAAGCTTTGGTTAAGCTTTTGCATTTCCTTCTCCAAAGAGTCCTTAGGCTATCTCCCGAAGTTAAACCTGCATAAGATTTACTTCCAAATCCATTTGGAATAATCACATTGGAAGAAGAGATGGTCATGGGATTCTTCTTTAATTTTACAAAGGATACATTGATTTGCCATATGAAAACCTTTAGCCTTCAAGAGATCTTGTGTGGGGAGCTTCTTCATCTCGGCTTGCCATAAGCAAATATTAAATTTCTGAGTTGTCACTAAATATTCTTGAATTGGTGACTTGAAAAGAAGATAAGTTAGATGAACTCAAGTAATATGTATAAAAACTGTATAGACAAACGTAAAAGATGCATCTTAGTTGTCACTAAATATTCTTAAAAGCATAAGGGACCTCTTCTTAATGCTTTAAGAGTTCAGCAAGGGTTCTTGCCTTCTACCTATCTAGGCCTATCTTTGTTCTCCACGAGGCTGACTAGCTCCCATTGCAGTTCCATTCTTCACAAAATCACGCGGCGCATTGCTTCTTGGAAATCGCGACTGCTTTCTAAAGCAGGTCGACTTGAATTAATTAGATCTGTGCTCAATTCTTATGCACTCTACTGGGCTGCCTCCTTCTTCTTACCTAAGGGTTTCATTGGTGATGTGGACAGATTAGTAAGAAATTTCTTTTGGCATGCTTCTGGTGAGTACAAACCTTTTCACCTAGTGAAGTGGGACCGTATTTGTAGACCAAAGGATAAGGGTGGTCTGGGACTTCGGAGTCTTGAAATCTGGAATTCTACTGTTATTACTATGCATCTCTGGAGACTCCTTCATAATCAAGACTCGCTCTGGTATCAATGGGTGAAAATAAATATCTCAGAAAGACTTCTATTTGGACTGTGCAATCAAAACCTTACCACTCCCAAGCTTGGAAAGGCATCCTTCAGGTAAGGGACTGGTTACTTCCTCATGTGACTTATGCTATTGGTACCGGGGAAAATATCAACCTTTGGGATGATCCCTGGATTGATGGGCACTCCATTCACTCTTTAGGAGGTCAGTATGTTAGAACTTTACTTGGCCTGCCTCCTTCTGCACCTGTTAGTTCCTTTATTCAAGAAGGGAGATGGTGCCTTCCTACTCCAACCTCTTCTGAAATGATGGATCTCTGGCCATGGATTCTTCAAATTACTATTCATACAGACCGAGAAGATTCTATTGTCTGGAAGCATAATAATGGTGCTATTAGCAACAAGCATATTTATGACTTGAAGAGAGTTAACTATCCTAAAGTCCCTTGGTTCCAAATAGTCTGGATGCGTCCTACTAATCAGAAGCAATCCCTTCTCACCTGGCAGGTTATGATAGGCGGTTTACCAACCTTTGATGTTCTTCAGAAGCATGGATTGTATGGTCCTAACATATGTCTTCTTTGTAATCAGCATGATGAATATATCAACCATCTCTTCTTCCAATGCCCTTATAGCTCCTGGATTTGGTTGCAACTCTTGCATAGATTGGGCATCCATCGAAGGCCAAGAGATTCCATCCATGCTGAAAGTGAAAGTTTGGTTAGAAGTTTCTGTGATCTTGGTACCGGAAGGGTGGTAGCTTTCACTACATTTAGAGCAGCTATCTGGTGGATCTGGAAAGTGAGATGCTCGCATGTCTTTGACTCCAAAAAGCACAGCCATATGCAAGTTCTTCTTTCCATTCTTTTGGATGCTCGAAGCATCACAGAATAGCATATTCAGAAGACTCCCTCTTCTTGCAGGATGAATATAATAGTGAGGAACTTCATTATCCAAAGACGTTAACTATTTTGTGCATCTCTAGTTTCCTTTTCCTTTAGACTTGTGCGCATGAGAGCTCTTTCTACCTCATAGTCCACAAGCTGTGTGGTCATGAGTACCTTACTTTGGTTTTCCTATTGTTGAGAGTGGTGGAGTGAGAACATTCCACCTCTTTGAGGTGGGGTGCACTCTCCTATTCTCCATTAGGAAACTTCGCCTATGTATCTTTTTTGATCATAGGATTGTACATTATTCCATTAATGCAATTCTTTATTACGTACCAAAAAAAAAATATTCTTAAATTGGTGACTTGAAAAGAAGATAAGTTAGATGAACTCAAGTAATATGTATAAAATGATTTTCAAAAATGTCAACTTAATGATTTTTTAGAAAAAGTTCACTAAGAACTTTTCTTGTTCTTTTTGGACAAATTGCGTGGATGATTGCATGAACAATTTGGTTAAATTCACACCTTTCAGTACAAAGAGTCACATTTACTAGATGCAAAACCCCTGATTAGTCAGTGGTTAACCCTCATCAGTTTATTACAGAGATACTCAATTCTACATCTTTTATGTGAGTTAAATCACTGGTCAGGCAAAATAACCCAATTACTCAATGTGACTGAGCATTGCTCTGTCTACAGCCAGTCCATTGAATTGAATTGTTATTGATTTTATTTTCAAGGTGAATTTTGTATTATATGAACTCAGTGCTCTTTCTGTTATCATAGATGGCATTTTTAAACACACTTATACAATTCACTCTGAATTGGGCTAAATTAACTCAAATTCTAGAGCACTTCTATCAAGTATATACATGACTACTAGATAATTTTTAATTTTACCTGTAAAGCAATATATCTAGCCTGCCATCAGGTGTCTAAAAATACTCTTTCATCATAGAATGCATTAGTTTTATTATAGATAAACCATTAAACTCTGAAGACACAATAAATGAGTTCATATCACCCATGAAAAATGAAGAATTGTGCATGATTACCAGGAATTATATCAAGGAGTGTTAAGTTTCCAGAACTCTCTCTCTAGGTGATTCTAGAGAGAGAAGCTCTGAGGTTTTGTTCTCTTCCTGGGGGGTCTTGTGGGGTTTGCCCCTGAGGGGCGCATAGAGGTTCTCCGTCCAAGTGTCTCTCATGGCTCTGTGATCACTGCGGTGGGAACATCTTCGGGAGGAGTTCCCCCACAAGGTGATCCCCCTTCGCTTAGAGGCCGTCACTCAGTGCGGGGAGATCTCACTCTAGAGTTTCCATGGTTCGACGTCCTTGGGCTTCCCTGTTCGGAGGGCATGGGGGCACTTCAGCGCAAGAGGAAGCTCTGGAGTTTATCGAACCATCATGTTTAGAAGAGAAGAAGTTCGCAGTGTTCGAAGGGGAAGATGTCAAAGAACTGCAAGAGTCCTGGAGATTTTCCATCATGGGCTATTGCATCGGAATGAAGCCAATCTACTCGGCCCTCCTTTCTTTCATACGTAACTTCTGGAAACCTAAAGGAGACGTGGAGCTTCTCATGCGTGATGGTGGGTTCTTCCTCGTTGTTTTCAATCAGGAAGAAGACTTAAAGCTCGCTCTTGATGGTTTCTGTTGTATTCGTGGGCATCCACTTGTTCTCCGTACATGGACTCCTGATCTTGAAATGGAAAAGGAGTCTCTCTGCAACCTGCCAGTCTGGGTTCGTTTCCCGGGTCTTCCACTTCGGTGGTGGACTGCCCATGGGTTGAGCAAGATATCGAGTTTATTGGGGCGTCCATTGCATATGGACTCTCTAACTGCAAGGAGGAAGTGACTTCACTTTGCGTGTGTCTGTGTCTTGGTGGATGTCGAAGCAACATTCCCTCCCCAGGTCTCCATAAGGAATGAAGATGGTTCCTCTGATGTTGTTGCGGTGGAGTATGAGTGGAAGCCCGTCCTGTGCAAGGAGTGCAACTCCTTTAGCCAAGGCAGTGGTGAATGCAAGTCCGCTCATTCATCTTCAAAGAAGGAGTGGCGCCCGAAAGTTCTTCATCGTCCACAAGAAGATGCAACCGCGTTGCAGCAGCAAAGCATGACTCCCGCTATTGGGAAAGAAAAACCATCGGGAGAAAAAATTTCTGAAGCTTGCGTGGCACGTAAGCATGGAAAGGAAAGTGATATGCATGCCATGCAATATTCTGGTCATGCCATGCAATATTCTGAAGATTGCATGGCACGTCTGCATGCCAAGGAAGGTCTTTCCAATAATTGCAATGGTCCCATGCAAGATACTTGTGGTCCGCATTCTAAAGATGGGATGGACGCTACCAGTTGTAAGGAAACTCCAATTCCTTATAAATCCCAGCAAATCGCGGAGGTGGATACTATGCCATCTTCTAACCATTCGGGATCTGGTGATGACTTGGCCAAAGGAGGTAACAAGCAAGGATCGGACAAGAGGAGTAGCGCAGCCACCATACGGTTGGACAAAGGAGGCAACAAACCATCAATGCAAGGAAATCTAGGTGGAACTTCCACTCAAGGTATTGTTAAATTCAAAAACCTGCAATCTGTAGATGAGATGGACCGATTTTTTCCGAAGGGTGGGAAGGCAAGGGATAAACCTAGTAAATAGCTATTTTAACTTGCATTTCTTCTGTTTTTTATTATGAAGATAATAACATGGAATGTGAGGGGTATTAATAAGCCTGAGAAATGCAGGGAGTTAAATAAGATAATTAGATCTTATGCTTGCTATATAGCCATTATTGTTGAAACAAAAATCAAATCAATCCATGTTGCTGCTCGAAAGAATTCCATCTGGCCTGAGGCCAACCTTTTAACTAATGATTCTGATCTTCATGCTGGTCGAATTTGGATCATGTGGGACCCTAATCTCTTGGACATTGATCTCCTTTCGTCTACTAGTCAGTTTATGCATATTAAGGGGGTGGACAAAAGAAACAGCTGTGGGTTCTAAATCATTGGTATTATGCTTCTAACAATGCTTCTAAGAGGGATATTCTGTGGTCCGACATTAATAATATTTCTTCTGCTTCTAATGGGTTGCCTTGGCTGATTGCTAGTGACTTCAATACTGTGAGGTATCCCCAAGAAAAGGTTAGTGGTAGGGAAGTGCATGATTCTCTGCTAACTGGTTTCAATGATTGTATCTCCATCTCGGGTCTAATGGACATGAAATCTGTTGGTAACTAGTTATCTTGGAACAATAGAGGGGATAGTCATCGAAGAATTATGCCTCGTCTGGATAGATGCTTGATCAATCAAGAATGGTTATGCAGTTTTGCAGACTCTTTACTGGAATATGGGGCTCAGTATTCCTCTGACCACTCTATCATGATCATTGCTTCTGAGCAGAATAGTACTCAAGGCCGGAAGCCTTTCAGACACTTTAACATGTGGAGCACTCACTCTAATTTTCTTGAGGTTGTTCGCAATGCTTGGAATGCGCCTGCCAGGGGGTCTCCTCAATATTGCCTGTGTCAAAAGCTCAAAGCCTGTAAAGAAGCACTAAAGATTTGGAATAAGGATGTGTTTGGCAAAGTGGATGAAGGCCTTTACAATTGCAAGAACAACCTTATTGATATCCAATCCCAATTACAATCTAATCCTCTTGATACTCAACTCATCAACAAGGAGGAAGAGGCCCGAAATATGTACTTAAAGGCTATGCACTTGGAGGAGAGCTTCATTAGACAGAAATCTAGAGAGAACTGGTTAACCTTGGGGGACTCTAATACAAAGTTTTTCTATGCTTTTATTGCTGCTAGATGAGCCAAGAATACTGTAAGGAAATGCAAGGACAGCAATGGCAACCTCATTGATGACTTATCTCAAGTTCAAGCTCATACCATTGATTATTATCAGTCTCTTTTGAATCAACTGCAGCATCAGCATATGAACAATTATACTATTGATCCCATGAAAGTTCTTACTCAAGATAACATTGACCATCTTAAGGAGCCTATCATGGATGATGAAATCAAGCATGCTGTTTTCAATTCCCCTAAGAACAAGAGTCCTGGGCCTGATGGTTTCCCAGCTGAGTTCTATCAGGTAACATGGCATATTACTGGTGATGATGTTATTAAAGCTTGTCAACACTTCTTCACTTCTAGCCAAATTCATAGCCAAATCAATTGTACATTCATTTCCCTGATTCCTAAAACTGAAGGTGCAGATAGCATGGAGAACTACAGGCCGATATCCCTTTGTAACTTTCTTTACAAGATCATTTCCAAAGTTCTGGCTGATAGAATGCGGAGAGTTATGGGCAATATTATTAGTCTTAACCAAGCCGCCTTCATCAAGGGGAGAAGCATCCACCACAATGTCCTTTTAGCTAATGTTCTGGCTAAAGATATGCATTCTAATTCCAAAGGTAACAAGATCATCTTTAAGGCTGATTTAAGAAAAGCTTTTGATTCAGTGAACAGAACCTTCATCTACCACATGTTAGAGAGCATGAAGTTCCCTACAACTTTCATTCAGTGGATTAGGAACTGCCTGGAAACTCCTAAATTCTCTATACTTTTTAATGGGTCCTCTATTGGGTTCTTCAGTAGTAGTAATGGTATAAGACAAGGGGATCCCCTATCCCCTTGTCTCTTTACCATTGCCATGGAAGGTCTTACTTGCTTGCTGGAAGGGGCGGTTCTCTGTGGTCAGCTCCGGGTTCCGTTTTCTGGAACTACTTCAATCTCCCATACTATATTTGCTGATGATCTCATCATCTTCCTTCAGAATGATTTCTCTTCTGTTCAGCACCTTGCAACTATTCTACAGAAGTTTGGGGAAATCTCTGGTCTTCATCTTAATCACAATAAGATCAAAGTCTATGTGGGTGCTGCCATAAAGAATAAGCAAAGAATTACTGAGTGTCTACATGTTGATGACGGATCCTTTCCCTGCCCTTATCTGGGGCTGCCTCTTGTATCACTGGGTATCAGGAAAGGTCATTGTCAACCTATCATTGAGAAAATTCAAATCAGATTGAAGGCTTGGAAAACAAGATTCTTGTCTAAGGCTGGCAGACTTGAGCTCATTAGATCGGTCCTGCATTCCTATGCTATGTATTGGTCTAATGCTTTTCTTCTTCCTTCGCGGTTGATTCATGAGATTGATAAACTTCTCTGCAATTTCTTTTGGAATGGTTATGGTGATGGGAAAGCAATGCACATGGTGAAGTGGGACAGCATTTGGACTCCTAAAGAGGAAGGAGGGTTAAATCTGAGAAGACTTCAAGATTGGAATAAAGCTTGTATGGTGAAGCAGGTTTGGGATATTTTGAATAATTCTGAGAGCCTTTGGATTAAATGGATCCACAACAAGTACCTGAGGAAAGACAACATCTGGCTTGCTAAATCTAAAGTCTATCATTCGGCTGCTTGGAAGGGGATTCTTAATGCAAGGGATTGGATCAGCAACCATATCTCTTATAACATCTCCAATGGTAGGACTACTAGCTTGTGGTATGACCCTTGGCTTCATGGCAAAAGCATCTATCAAATCTATGGGGATAGAGTTTGCCAGGATCTTGGAGCTCCTAAAGATGTTACTGTCTCTGAATTTATTCACAATAGACATTGGAGCCTCCCTCCTCCTACTTCCTCAGACATGATCACTCTTTGGCCGGAAATTACTACGATTCCTATTCACAATAGCGGGGTTGATGAGATAAAGTGGATTCATGACAGGGGAAAATTCAGTGCTACTTCTGCTTGGAATCAAATCCGAAGCCACTTACCTGACTGGCCGCACTATAGTTGGGTCTGGGACCGGCCTTCCTCTCCCAAACACTCTCTCTGTACCTGGCAGGCTATTCTGAATAAATTACCCACTGTTGACAATCTGCAAAGAAAAGGTTATTCTCTGGCAAATATGTGCATCTTGTACTTCTGTAGTAATGAATCTATTGACCATCTTTACTTTGAGTGCTCCTATACTCAATGGGTTTGGAAAGAAATTCTTAAGAGATTTGATTTCAGCAGAACACCTCATCCTAGTATTCATGCTGAAATGCAGACCTTATTGCAAAGCTTTCCTCACAAAAGTCATCTCACAAGATTAATGAAGATTTCTTTGAGATGTACTATATGGTGGATTTGAGAGAAGGTGCTTACGGATTTTTGAAGGGAAACAAGAGATAAGGTCAGTATTCTCATTGACATCCTTTCGGACGCTAGAAGCCTTTTGGAACATCACTTAACAAACTCTGGTCTCACTATAAGAGAGAGATGGGTCCTCACAAGATTTAATTTCACCAACATCTAGACAGTTACCATTAAGTTAATTGGTGTTCTTTTCTTTCGGTCATCTTCATGTTTAGATTTGCTAATGTTTTAACACTAACAGTTATCTCCAAGCTTCGATCTTTTGTCTCATTTTCTCTTTCAGATCGGCATTTGTTGCTGCTTACCAGTTGCTGTCAAGGAGTATGACTATGTTCAAATGAATAATCTCATAGGCTACGGCTTGTGTAGTCATGAGCTTAGTTTTCTCTGTATCCATCCAAGGCTGTATTCTGGTGGAGTGTGAACACCAATCCTCTTTGAGGAAAGTTGCACTCTCTTAGAAACACCTTGGAACCTTTCGCCATAATCTACAGCCTGTGTAGATATGGCCCCTTGTACATTATTTGTTGATGCAATATAATATAAGTTTACCTACCAAAAAAAAAAATTATATCAAGCAGTCATAAGAGAAGGAACACAACCATATCATTGATAGAAGAATGTTCAAGAAAATTTAAGAATAGGAGAGTGACCAAGAATAATAGATTGAAAAAAAACTATCTCTCGCTCACAGATAACTCCCCCTCAAAGATGTAATGAAAGCCTTCATTCTAGATTGAAGCAATGAGCAGAGATTTTCAAGGCATCTGTTGACAATCAGATATCATGTGTCGACAGCTACTGAAGTAGCAGAGTTGATGTTGTCAGAAAAAGATTGTCTGTTGACAAACCACATGGAAGTTGTCGGCAAGACAATCATGAAGAATTGTTTGGCTTGGAAGTTGCTTAACAAGACAAACATGCCGCATCCTCCAACATCTTCCAATCCTGCTGAAGTATGGATCTTTTCCTGCTAAGGGCATCTGTCATGATGTTCACCTTCCCTGGATGGTATTGAAGCTCGAAATCGTAGTCCTTCAAGAAGATCCATCTCCTTTGCCGCAAGTTCAACTCCTTTTGGGAGAACAAGTACTTCAGTTCATGGACCACAACCACTAACTCCAAGTCATGGGTTAGATAGTTACGCTCATGCTCCTTTAATTGAAGAGTAGCATAGGCAACCACCTTACCATACTACACTAGAACACAACCAAGGCCTATCTGCGAAGCATCCGAGTAGATCGCAAAACCATCGGCACCACTTGACAGTATCAACATGGGTGCAGACGCCAGCCTTGTCTTCAGCCTCTCGAAACTGCTCTCACACTCCTTGGACCACACATACTTAACCCCATTCCTGGTTAGCTTGGTCAAAGGCGCCTCTATGGATGCAAAGCCTTCTATGAATCGCCTGTAGTAATCGGCTATGATGACCAAACTTTCTCCATATAAATTAATTCACTTATTTATATATTAATTTTGATGATTAACAAAACATTACTAATGAATTACTTGAGCCTTGAAGATAGGAAATAAAGTAAAAAAGTTCATGACAATCAGGTAAGACTCTCACTTCATAATTTTCCCAAGTCATTGCATCGACTTCTTCACACTTCATATCGACTTCTATTGATAATCAAACGATAAAGTTCATATCGATTTCAATAGTCATCATAACGATTTCATAAGTATTATGATAGATTTCCTTTCTGACCGAAAGTCGTGATGTTTCAAACAAATCGATACCGTAACGATTTCTTAAAGATCTCATAGCGATTCTATAAGACATCGCAACGATTTCTTTTGAAAGCGTAACGACTTGTCTGTCGTAACGATTTCTTCAGTACTCGTAACGATTTCTTTTGAACTCATAACGACTTGTTTGTCGTAACAATTTCTTTAGTACTCGTAACGATTTCTTTTGATGTCGTAACGACTTGTCTGTCGTAACGATTTCTTAAGCTCTCGTAACTATTTCTTTAGAACCCACAACGACTTTCTAGCCGTAACGATTCCTTAAGTTCTCGTAACAATTTCTTTGGAATTCACAACGACTTTCTAGCCGTAACGATTTCTTAGTTCTCATAATGATTTCTTTAGAACTCACAACGACTTTCTAGCCGTAACGATTTCTTAAGTTCTCGTAACGATTTCTTTGGAATTCACAACGACTTTCTAGCCGTAACACTTCTTTAGTTCTCGTAACAATTTCTTTACCTCGTAACGATTGCTCTCATAACGATTTGTTAAGTGTTTCATATCGATTTCTTCAGAAACACAACGATTTGCATCTCATAACGATTTGTTAAGTGTTTCATATCGATTTCTTCAGAAACACAACGATTTGCATCTCATAACGATTTGTTAAGTGTTTCATATCGATTTCTTCAGAAACACAACGATTTGCATCTCATAACGATTTGTTAGAGTTTCATATCGATTTTTAGAAATACAACGATTTGTATTTCACAACGATTTCATAAATGCTTATAACGATTTCATTATTATATAACGATTTGCCTATCAACTATAACGATTTCATAAGTCATAAAGGCATCAGCTTTGTTCATATCGATTTCATTATTATATCAACACTCTTTGATATACGTTGAATAGTCAAAGTCGTATCTCGTCTGTTTGACTGCTACGCATTCAATGCACTCTGAACGTATCTCTCATGCATGCAGACATATCTTCCACTTTTGCTACTCTGTCTACATCCTTATTAGACAGAAAGGAGCTTTGCTAATATTGCAATATCTTTCCAACTGCAACTAACATCAACGACAGTCCTAGCTGTCCTCTATTATTGTTGATACTTGCAGATATCTGACAAGACTTCTGTACAACGTTGGACACAAGATACAAGATATTAAAATGTTTCTCTGGCGTGTACTAAAGGATAAAAGACTGAAGATCAGAAGCTTCCTTGCAGACCTGTCTAACGTACACCAGGATGAGAGACAACGGATCTTTAACGTTCAAATTTCAAGTAGAAGCTTAAATACAAGACTCAAGACTGAGAAGAAAACACTTTTTTGAAGAATATTATTCTGAAAGAAAGCATCGCCAATCCTTCAAGTCTTCTGTGATTCAAACAAGAGCGAAGCACTCCATTCCAACCATCTTAGCTCTTTAGCTCTCAGTGTTCAAGACAAATTCCTGTGAGAGCAAGTGTAGTCTTTGGAGAGAAACCAGTGTTAAAATTCCTTCTCTCTCGAGGCTTGTTTGCTTCAGATTGTAGCTGTTTGAGCTAGTTCCTGAAGCTTGTTCTTATACTTCCTTTATTAGTTGTGTTCCCTTCTGGGTGAAGGAAGACCTGGTGGTATCCAGGGTGGTTGTTTTCCCTTCAGGTTGAAGGAAGACCAGTTGAGGCTGGGTGTAAGGATCCGTGAGGGGGATAGTACCCTTGATAGTGAAATCCTGAGGTATTGCTCAGGGACTGGACGTAGGTCTCCTGTGGAGAGGAGTTCCGAACCAGGATAAAATCCTTGTGTCTTGTGGTTGTGTTTTGTGTGTTTGCTGTCTCATTTCCTCTAACTCTAACCTTTGTTTAAGTTGTTGTGTAATCCTTTTAGTGAACAGGTATTCAAAGATCAATTTTTAATAACCCATTCACCCCCCCCCCCTCTGGGCTAGCTAGCTGGGCAACAAGTGGTATCAGAGCGAGTCTCTTCGACAAAGAAGAATCCAACGATCTGAAGAGTAAAGATCCATGGCAGCCCAAGGTAATTTCGAAGGTCAGTCAGTCAACAGACCTCCTTTGTTTGATGGAGAAGATTATACCTATTGGAAACAAGAATGGAGTACTTTCTACAAGGCCACGATTACATGATATGGTCCATTGTAGAAGAAGGCGATCTTCTAGTCACCAATGCAAAGGCTCAGTGGACAGATGAAGACAGAAGAAAAATCTCCTTAAACTGCAAAGCCAAGAGCATCCTGTGCTGTGCCCTCAGCAAGAAAGAATTCAACAGAGTTTCAGCCTGCAAATCCGCAATGGAAATGTGGAAAAGCTCAGGATTACCTATGAAGGGACAGATAAGGTAAAGGAGACAAGAATCGACATTCTTGTGACTCAATATGAAAGATTCCAGATGCAGTCAGGTGAATCCATAACCCAATGTTTAGTAGATTCACAGATATCACAAATGGATTAGCTGGATTAGGAAAAATCTATGTTGTATCAGATATGGTCAGGAGATCCTCAGATCTCTGCCATCCTCATGGATTCCAAAGGTAACAGCCATTGAGGAAGCCAATGATCTAAACTAATGTCATTGGAAAGTTAATAGGATCCCTCATGGCCCATGAGATAATATGGAGAGATTAGGAGAATCCTCCAGCAGAAAGAAGCAATCAAATGCTCTCAAGGCCAATGAAGACATATCAGAAGAATCACTGGACAACAGTGAAAGCAGTAAGGACAGTGATGATGAAGAAGCAATGCTGTCTCGAAGACTTCAAAGAATTCTAGCAAAGAAGAAGAAGTTCCAGTCTGGGAGAAGATTTTTCAAGAAAAATAAAGATTTCAGAAAACCAGAAGTAAAGGATTCGAAGAAAGGAGAAGTGATATGCTATGAATGCAAGAAGCCTGGACACATCAAGGCTGATTGTCCAATGCTCAAGAAGAATGATCACAAGAAGAAGGATAATTTCAGAAAATTCAAGAAGTATAAAAGAAGGCAATGGCAGCTGCTTGGGAGAACAGCAGTGACTCAGACAGTGAGTCAAGCTCAAGCAGTGATGGAGAAGAAGCCAACCTGGCTCTCATGGCCAACATCGAAGAAAAGGTAACTTCTGACTCTTCTTTTGATTCCTGTAATGATTCAGATTCTGATAATTTAGAAAGTGCCTTTAATGAACTTTATGATAAATATAAAGAAGTATCCAAATTACTTAAAGTTAGTAAGAAAAATGTAATCTGTTTAGAAAACACTAATTCAGATCTAAAAACAGAAAATGAAGAATTAGAAAAAAAATAACTGAACTTAAAAGAAGAAATAAATTGTTATGTGAAGACCTAAAAGCTAAGAATGAACAAATAACAAAATTGGAAAACAGGAAAGCACAGATGAATTAAGGAAAGAAGTTAAAAACTTAAATGAAGAAAATAATAAACTATCAAGCACACTAGAGAAATTTACTAATGGTAAAAACTCTCTAATATTAAAAGGTGCTAGAAGAGCAGGTAAGAAGAAAATGGGTTAGGATATACACCCCCAGATAATGAAGAAACCATAGTCTACCCTAAAACATATCCAACACCAAAGTTTATACCTGAACAAGATATAGCATATAAAGCTGAGTTCAAGTATATAGAAAAGGTAACAAAATTGTCCTGCTGTGATCACTGCAACAAATTAGGACATATCGCAATAACATGCCCAACAAAACATAAAAAATGGATAATAAAAGAAAATTAATGATACTAACCCATCAGGACCCAAAAGAACTTGGGTACCTAAAACTTAATGTTTAAATTTCAGGGAAACTCAAGAGCATCCAAATGGTATTTGATAGTGGATGCTCAAGGCACATGTCAGGAACCAGAAGTTTTTGTTAATCTCCAAGCTGAAGAAGGAACAGTCACCTATGGAGATAATGGAAAAGGCACAGTGATAGGAAGTGGGTCCGTGAACATCAAAGGAAATCAGTTATTGAAGATGTAATGCTGGTCAAAGGATTAAAGCACAATCTCATCAGCATCAGCCAGTTGTGTGACAAAGGCCATCAGATTCAGTTCCAAGAATCAAAGTGCAGTATATTAAAGGATGGAGCAGTCATATTTGAAGCATATAGAGAAAGAAATTTGTATGTTCTCTATCTCGAGGAACTCAAGGATCAAGATGTCTGTTTGGCAGCCAGCAAAGATCAATCAACAGAGCTGTGGCACAGAAGACTGGGCCACTGCAGCTTGGATGGATTGAACAAGCTCAGAAAGAGAAATCTAGTGGAAGGATTGCCAAAGGTCAACTCAAAAATGGATAGCATCTGCAGACCTTGTGCAAGAGGAAAGCACACCAAGAGCTCTTTCAAATCAAACAGTAGTGACCACCTCAAAGCCATTAGAATTACTTCATATGGATCTATTTGGGCCAATGAGGACTACCAGTCTCGGAGGAAAGAATTTGGATTTGTCATAGTTGATGATTACTCAAGATTTACTTGGGTATCCTTTCTAGAGCACAAAGATGACACCTTTGATAATTTGTCAGCTTCAGAAGAAAGTTCAGAAAGATCAGAAGTTCACCATTATCTCTATCCGATCAGATCATGGTGGTGAGTTTCAGAATGAAAAGTTTGCAAAGTTCTGTAATGATCAAGGAATTGAGCACAACTTCTCAGCACCAAGGACACCTCAACAGAATGGAATTGCTGAGAGGAAAACAGAACTCTTTTGGATATGGCAAGAACCATGTTATCAGAATATGACTTTTCCAATATATTTTTGGGCCGAAGCCATCAACACTGCAAGCTATATCATTAATAGGGTAATGATCAGGCCAATTCTGAAGAAGACTGCTTATGAACTCTACAAGGGAAAGAACCAAAGATCAGTCACTTCAAAATATTTGGATGTCCTTGTTTCATCCACAACAATGGAAAAAGGGACATTGGTAAGTTAGATGCCAAATCAGATGAAGGCATCTTTATGGGGTACTCTTCTAAACCCATAGGTTATAGAGTTTTCAATAAACGCTCATTATTAATTGAACAATCTGTGCATGTTATTTTGATGTATCTAACCCCTCCTTGAAAAAGGAAGAAATTAGTGACATTGATGATGTAGATGACTTGTCCGAAAATTAAAGAATACCTCAATTGAGGACAAGGAAGACCATCTCTGGAAGAACTGCAGCAACTGAAATTCAACATGAAAATCTTCCAAAAGAATGGAGACATCAGAAAGATCACCCTCCTGAGAATATTATTGGTGATCCATCCGTAGGGGTAAGAACAAGAGAGTAATGTAATCCCTTGTGATTATTTAGCCTTTGTTTCTCAAATAGAGCCTAAGACAGTCAATGAAGCTTTAACTGATGAATCTTGAGATAATAGCCATGCAAGATGAACTAAATCAGTTCAAGAGAAACCAAGTATGGTCACTTGTTCCTAGACCATCCAATCATTCAGTTATTGGCACCAAGTGGGTGTTCAGAAATAAACTGGATGAGTCTGGAGTAATCTTAAGGAACAAGGCCAGACTGGTAGCTCAAGGCTATTCCCAAGAGGAAGGCATAGATTTCGATGAAACCTATGCACCTGTGGCTAGACTTGAGGCTATTAGGATTTTACTTGCTTATGCATCTGCATTAGATTTAAAATTATTTCAAATGGATGTCAATCAGCCTTTTTAAATGGTTTTATCAAGGAGGAAGTGTATGTTGAACAACCTCCAGGTTTTGATGACACCGAATTTCCAAATCATGTATTTAAACTCCATAAGGCTTTATATGGTTTAAAGCAGCTCCTAGAGCCTGGTATGAGAGGCTCAGTACTTTCTTATTAGATCATGGTTTCACTAGAGGTCAAGTAGATAGTACATTATTTATAAAATCTAAAGTCAAACATATACTTCTTGTACAAATATATGTAGATGATATTATTTTTGGATCTACTGATGAGTCTCTTTGCAAGTACTTTGAAAAGCTTATGCAGGGGAATTTGAAATGAGTTTGATGGGGGAGCTAAACTACTTCCTTGGATTACAAATCAAGCAAGGGAAGGAAGGCACCCACATCTGTCAAGCCAAGTACACCAAAGAGCTATTAAAGAAATTTGGTTTTGAATGTGCGAAGCCACTGTCAACGCCAATGAGCACATCAACCAGAATGGACATGATCAAAATGGTAAAAAGGTAGATCAAAAAACTATAGAGGCATGATAGGGTCATTACTTTACTTAACAGCAAGTAGACCAGACATTTTATTCAGTGTATGCATGTGTGCTAGATATCAAGCAGACCCTAGAGAGTCTCATTTAATTTATGTGAAAAGAATATTCAGATATTTAGCTAGAACTCATGATTTAGGTCTTTGGTATCCAAAATCTTGTGAAATAAATCTAGTAGGATATTCTGATGCTGATTATGCTGGATGCAAAGTAGATAGAAAGAGCACCAGTGGTTGTTGTCAGTTTCTTGCAGGATGTCTGATATCTTGGTCCTCCAAGAAACAAAACTCAGTAGCTCTATCAACAGCTGAGGCAGAATATGTTGCTGCTGGAAGTTGCTATACACAACTCCTATGGATAAAGCAACAACTTGAGGATTTCAGCATTCATATCAAGTCAATTCCACTACTGTGTGATAATACAAGTGCCATCAACCTCACCAAGAATCCAGTGCAACACTCAAGGACTAAACATATTGAGGTTAGATATCACTTCATTCGAGATCATGTAGCTAGTGGTAACCTAGAAATTTCTTTTATAGATACAAATGGTCAACTAGCAGATATCTTCACAAACGCCCTATCTGAAGAGAGATTTACATCTCTTAGAAGGGAATTAGGGATGTGCAATTTGTGAAAAGATTTCTATATTTAAATTGGCATATAAATTTTCAGATTAAATAAAATTTCTCTCCTTCCCTGACTTTAAGCAAAACTCAGCTTATTTACTCTCTTTGACCGTGTTGTGTTAAAAGCAGTTTGACTCGTCAAACCCTTTTGTCGCCTTCTGCCGTTACCGCCTTTTGGCGCTTCATGTTTTCGATAAAGTAATTTTAGTTAGTAAATCGCTCTGGGAACGACTCATCTTCCACCTTTACCCTTTCTCCTTTATCTGTTCGCCCAAAGCCGATGCCCTAACGATTCCGACATCGACTCTCTACAAGATTTGAAGCTTTCTCTTCTTCCCGCGAAGAATCCCTCGAGGGCTTCCATCTCTTCCATCATCTCCCTTCTCCAGAACCATTTTCTTCTCTCTACCCATGGCCACTCCGATGATCTCCGGAAGTGTAGGGGGCTACAGTGCTGAGTACCTATCGCAGAGCAGCAGGAAAGATTCACCTTCGTGAAGACGAAGATTTGCGGAAACAAGGCAGTAGATGTTCAGAATCTAGAGAAGAATGGCATGAGTAGTTTAGTAGAAGCTTTGATAAGGATGTAGTAGATGGATGTTGCCACTTTCACCGAGGTAAGCTATCCCGATCTGGTGAAAGCCTTCTTCGTTTGTCTGAAGTCAGAGGCGGATGGGTCCCTTGTCTCCTCTGTTAAGGGTATCCAATTAAGGTAGACCATGAACTCCTGCACACGTTGTTTGGAGTGAAGACATCTGACATAGTAGGGTTCACACCGTGAACGATGAAGCAAAGGGTCTTGGCATTATAGGTCCAGGTTTCAGGCTGAAAGACGGAAAATTAGATATCAATCAAATGTCTGCATTCACCGTCTACTCCATTTCATTATCTGCCAAATTATGGTTCCTCGGAGTGCTACTTTCTCATCTTGCACTAGGGCAATTCGGATATGATGTTCTGGGTAATCCAGAATAAGGAGATTAACTTGGCCGCAGTCATGTTGGAGAGAATGAAGTTTGCTAGTGCTCAAATCTGGGATACAAAGAGCAAAATGAATGTATCCTTGCCCTACGCTCATCTCCTAACCAAGAGTTTCAAGCATTTTGGAGTTGATTTATCTGGAGCTGTTGTGGAAAGATGGGCCAGTCTATAAGGTCCGGAACCTTAAGAAAAGTGGTTTTTCAGTGCAGAATGGATATGGACCAAGACCTCTGTGGCAGAGGGAGAGCCATCATCGAGGTTGTCCCAGAGATTCAAGAAGAGCACAGATCCTCCAGCAGTTTTAGAGGTAGATCAGCACAATAGAAGAGCAGCAGCATCACCCTCAGTGGACCTCCAAGCAAGATTTCAGGATCACCCATTATAGAAGTTGAATCTCATCCTCCGAATTCAAATGGAAGAAGCTGTATCAGGTGTGGCAGATCCTTTGCCCACCTCATAGTTGCCTCTATTTTTAGAGATGTTTTGGACTCTTTTCCCTCCACCTCAGTTACTTCAGAAACAGGTGGACTTAATGAAGAGAAGCTATGGCACCAGGCCATACAGAAATTTTGACTGAATCAGTTGTCAGTGTTGAGATGCAAGCAGCTACCAACAAGAAGTGATTTGGAAGATGTTCCCAGCCAAGGGAACAACATGCTAGTGAATCAAATTGTGAATCCGTAGCAGAAGCCACTTTGGGAAAATTGTTTTAGAGGAAGCTCCTGCCCAGGGGAGCTGGAAAATGTTGAATCTCCATGCTCCAATTTAGGGGGAGCAAACTGGCAATAGGAACCATTGATAGAGAATGCTCCTGAGACAGATGCACCATCTCAGGAAAATCCTCCTCCTGCCAGCACTCCTGTAAGTGAAGAACCAGTGCAAGCCATGTACATTTTGAGGAGCCTGTCACTCAGCAGAGCAACCAAAAGAGAGTGGTTCACAGAAGGCCAAGAAAGAGCCACAGAAAGTAAATCTGAAGCCAGTTATGGAATTGTTGAAGGCTCAAGAGATATTTTATCATCATTCAGACCAGTGTGCAAGGCATTCTGACCAGTCAAGCTTCAACCACCTCTGAGCTATCTTCAGTCCGAAATGCTATGAGTGGTTTCAACAAGAAAGGTCTGATATGAAGTCCATGATTGCATTTCTTTCAAGGTCAAGTGGATTTTTCTCCTGCAGCTACTCAGAGCAGATCAGCAGCTGTTCCTCGGCCACCAGAGCCTCCAGCTCAAGAGTCTTGGCCAGCAGGGCCTTCAGCTCAAGCATCAGGGTCACCAGGGCCATCAGTGCCAGCATCAGGGCCATCTGAGCCGTCTGCAGTTGTCAGAGAGGGTCATGCAAAAGGGAAAGAGCCCATTGAAGCTACCAAGGCCCCTGACACTTCTACTCTTGCAACTCCAACCCTCTCCTCACCTTCATCTCCTTCTACAGCCCCTCCAGCACCACCAACTCTCAAACACCCTATGCCTCGCACCCAACCTTCTTCCTCTCTCATTTCATCTCAACCTTCTTTCTCTCCCACTCCTTCTCACACCTCAGCTCCATCATCATTCTCACCTTCTTCACTTCTCACTCAAACCACTCTAGTTCACCCGTCTACATCCTTCAATCCCAAACACCTCTTCTATCCTCCTACTCCTCCTTCCTCTATCACCTTCCTTCCGGAAAAACCTCCACTTCTTGGTGTCTTTGACACTAATATTCCGGATGATTTTGAGAGAAATACCCTCATCACCATTCTCTCCACTGCCACTCATATCCACAGGACTGATCCTCCCAGTCCTACCAGAAAAAGAGGAAACATTCATCCTCTGTCAGCATCCCCTCCTCACCATTTTTCCTCCTCTTTGGTACTCTCTTACCCTCGAACCTCAGAGAAGACCGATCTATAGGGAATATCTTCAAAAGTGCATCCTCTCCACCGTCTATGGTATTCCTTTCCTCAACCTCTCTGAGCATCTAAACATTGTTCTTCCTTTTATCCATCTGTCCCACCCTCAAAATCCAAAATCTTTGAGGGCACTGAGTTCAAGACTGAAGATCAGTGGGCCAATGTCAAGGGCAACAAAGCTCAGTACACCAAATACTTGACTGCCAGGGCAGAATCCCTTACCCATAGAGCTCACCCACTCACTCTTTCTGAGTGGTTTACTCTTTAGCATAAAAACTCTTGGGGACCTTTCATTTTGAAAGAGATCAGAATTGCCAAGAACTTCCAGCTGTACAGTGATTTCTGCTACTTGAACAAGCTGCCTGAAGTCCAGTTCTACCAATTTCATTCATCCATAGTGATGCTGCGATCAGAACGTCCAATAAATCTTCCCCTCACAGTGGATTTTGCCGTTCTGAAAGTTGACTCTCCAGTTCTTCTGCCGAAGCTACACTCCTTAGTGTTTGACTCAGATGCAGGCTCCCATGCCTTTGATATGTTTGCTAAGCAAATGGGCAGAATGTCAGCTAAGCAGGGTAGAATGCCTTCCTTTTTGCGGTTTATCTTCAGAGAATACCACTCTGGCCGCATTTCCTCTCAAGTTTTGGCTCCACTCATCTCTGAGTGTGAGAGGCTTTCTCCCACCATATGGGAAACGCTCTACAAGGAACCCCATCTTCAGTTGCAAGCCATCAACAGTTCCTTGGTCCGTCAAGCTAAGCCTATTCTATCAGCCGAAGCCTTCATGGATCTCAACTCCATAAATCCCATTCAAGAGATCTATGTTCAGTGGGCAGCCAGATATACTGCCTTCTATACTCTGAAGCAGGATCTGCTTGATCAGAAGATTTTCTATCCAATCTCTCTGGATAGATTTCTCCATCGTGCCAGCTTTGGAAAGAGCACCTACATCCGATTCATACTGGACAAAGATCAGTATGAAGAATTCCTAGAAGAACAGCGGTAGCTTTACATTCAGAGGATCTCTCCAGCCATGGGTTCTTCTTTCTCAGTTGCTCCTGGTGTTTTCCGCCAGACTTTTGAAGACATGGAGATCAAGGCATGGACTGTTATTTCCCAGCATGCCTCCCTTTTGTCTCCTTTGTATTATCTTCCTCCTACTTAATACAAAGCTTTCTCTCTTCTTTGTCTCATAGCCTATCTTTTTGCTTATTGACAAAAAGGGGAGAAAACTAATGCAACTATGAAAAACATGTTGTTTTCTTTATGTTGTTTAGTATATTTTGTCATCATCAAAAGGGGGAGATTGATGACCAAACTTTCTCCATATAAATTAATTCACTTATTTATATATTAATTTTGATGATTAACAAAACATTACTAATGAATTACTTGAGCCTTGAGGACAAGAAATAAAAGTAAAAGAAAGTTCAAGACAATCAGGTAAGACTCTCACTTCATAATTTTTCCCAAGTCATTGCATCGACTTCTTCATACTTCATATCGACTTCTATTGATAATCAGAACGTATAAGTTCATATCGATTTCAATAGTCATCATAACGATTTCAAGTATTATGATCGATTTCCTTTCTGACCGAAAGTCGTGATGTTTCAAACAAATCGATACCGTAACGATTTCTTAAGATCTCATAACGATTCTATAAGGCATCACAACGATTTCTTTTGAAAGCGTAACGACTTGTCTGTCGTAACGATTTCTTCAGTACTCGTAACGATTTCTTTTGAACTCATAACTACTTGTCTGTCGTAACGATTTCTTCAGTACTCGTAACGATTTCTTTTGATGTCGTAACAACTTGTCTGTCGTAACGATTTCTTAAGCTCTCGTAACGATTTCTTTAGAACTCACAACGACTTTCTAGCCGTAACGATTTCTTAAGTTCTAGTAACTATTTATTGGAATTCACACGACTTTCTAGCCGTAACGATTTCTTAAGTTCTCGTAACGATTTCTTTAGAACTCACAACGACTTTCTAGCCGTAACGATTTCTTAAGTTCTCATAACAATTTCTTTAGAATTCACAACGACTTTCTAGCCGTAACGACTTCTTTAGTTCTCGTAACGATTTCTTTAGACCTCGTACCGATTTGCATCTCATAACGATTTGTTAAGTGTTTCATATCGATTTCTTCAGAAACACAATGACATCTCATAACGATTTGTTAAGTGTTTCATATCGATTTCTTCAGAAACACAACGATTTGCATCTCATAACGATTTGTTAAGTGTTTTATATCGATTTCTTCAGAAACACAACGATTTGCATCTCATAACGATTGGTTAAGTGTTTCATATCGATTTCTTCAGAAACACAATGATTTGCATCTCATAACGATTTGTTAAGTGTTTCATATCGATTTCTTCAGAAACACAACGATTTGCATCTCATAACGATTTGTTAAGAGTTTCATATCGATTTCTTTAGAAATACAACGATTTGTATTTCACAACGAGTTCATAAATGCTTATAACGATTTCATTATTATAATAACGATTTGCCTATCAACTTATAACGATTTCATAAGTCATAAAGGCATCAGCATTGTTCATATCGATTTCATTATTATATCAACACTCTTTGATATACGTTGAATAGTCAAAGTCGTATCTCGTCTGTTTGACTGCTACGCATTCAATGCTCTCTGAACGTATCTCTCATGCATGCAGACAATATCTTCCACTTTTATGCTACTCTGTCTACGTCCTTTTTAGACAGAAAGGAGCTTTGCTATATTGCAATATCTGTTCCAACTACAACTAACAATCGGCGACAGTCCTAGCTGTCCTCTATTTATTGTTGATATGCTCGCAGATATCTGACAAGACTTATCTGTACAATGTTGGACACAAGATACAAAATATTAAAATGTTTCTCTAGCGTGTACTAAAGGATAAAAGACTGAAGATCAGAAGCTTCCTTGCAGACCTGTCTAACGTACACCAGGATGAGAGACAACGGATCTTTAACGTTCAAATTTCAAGTAGAAGCTTAAATACAAGACTCAAGACAGAGAAGAAAAACACTTTTTTGAAGAATATTATTCTGAAAGAAAGCATCGCCAATTCTTCAAGTCTTCTGTGATTCAAACAAGAGCGAAGCACTCCATTCCAATCCATCTTAGCTCTTTAGCTCTCAGTGTTGAAGAAGAAATTCGTGTGAGAGCAAGTGTAGTCTTGGAGAGAAACCAGTGTTAAAATTCCTTCTCTCTCGAGGCTTGTTTGCTTCAGATTGTAGCTGTTTGAGCTAGTTCCGGAAGCTTGTTGTTATACTTCATTTTTTTAGTTGTGTTCCCTTCTGGGTGAAGGAAGACCTGGTGGTATCTAGGGTGGTTGTTTTCCCTTCAGGTTGAAGGAAGACCAGTTGTGGCTGGGTGTAAGGATCCGTGAGGGGGTTAGTACCCTTGATAGTGAAAACCTGAGGTATTGCTCAGGGACTGGACATAGGTCTCCTGTGGAGAGGAGTTCCGAACCAGGATAAAAATCCTTGTGTCTTGTGATTGTGTTTTGTGTGTTTGCTGTCTCATTTCCTCTAACTCTAACCTTTGTTTAAGTTGTTGTGTAATCCTTTTAGTGAACAGGTATTAATCAAAGATCAATTTTTAATAACCCATTCACCCCCCCTCTGGGCTAGCTAGCTGGGCAACAGTCTAGACCAAGAAAGCTCCTGATCTGAGAAGGTGTCATCGAAGTCTCCCACTCTAACACTGCCTGAACCTTCGTTGGGTCAACAACAACTCCAACGCCTGAGATGACATGCCCAAGGAAGTGAACCTCACACATCCAGAAGTCACAGTTGTTGAACTTGGCATACAACTTGTGTTCACAAAGAACTTCTAGAACTGTCCTCAGGTGTTCTACTATGGTGTCAAAACTGTCCTCAGGTGCTCTACTATGGTATCAGAGCCTCGGATATCCTTACCCTATATGTAAGTCTAGGATGTTCTAGGGGGGACTGCCATGACCGTGTCTAACTCAACTATCATACCTATGTGAGATTTGGGTAGAACCAGGGTTAAGATCTAAAAAGATATTCACACACGCACAACTTAAACTCCATATCAATGTCTTAACAATAAGTTACTTTTGTAGTAACTTATGTAATGCCCCAAAAATTTTATTTACTAGAAAAATGTGAATAATTTGATTGTTAACATAACTACCATCATGAGATGTAATTAACTTTAATTTAGAGTTAATTAGTAATAATAAATATTATTCCAGTGTCGTACTCAGAGGTGCATGCTCCGATAGGGTGACACCGGAATACTGAACGAAAATAAAATCTGAGAACACCATAATTTCCATAAAATTGTGCTGATATCAGAAATGTAAATATCCGGAATTATTAACGCGAGGATTTCAAGATTAACGCAACGCAACTATTTTTCGGGTAATTTTTGCTGGGTGAAAAATAAATTCTAAATATTAAACTAAAATCACCATAATTTTAAAACCTTTCTATTAGCTCATGGTTGAAATTTCAACTTGATTGAACACCATTAGGACACATAAACATGGGGTAAAGTGGGCCAGCTGAATTATTGCCCAATTACGGTAACCATTTTTTTGGGTTATTTCTTGCTTACATTATTGGGGGCTACGTAAGCCCATTTCACATGGGGTAGAAGACCTACACATTTTACCCTATGTGTAACCCTGAGGGTTGCATGGTAAACGTGGCTTTGGGTGGTTAAAGAGGCTTTTTACCTCAACACATGTATGGCCTACGGTACATGCATGGGGTGTGAGAGTTTATAAAAACTCTCCCTTCACCCATCGTGCAAGCCTTTCTTGCTCCAGCTACTACTGTGCTTGCCAATCTCCTTGCTGCTGGTGTTGTAGTTGCTGCATGCTTGAGTTGCTGCTGTTTCTTCTTCTTTTGATTGCCACTTCTTCAACTGCATCGGTTGAAGCTGCTATTCTTGTCGTCTCCTAGTTCTTCTTCACACTCCTACTGACTCTACATGGAGGAGAAGAAGACCTTTCATTCTTTCTCCAGACAAGTAGGATTCCTTCTTCCCTTCTTTCTTCTCATTCTTGTTTCTTATTATTGCTCAAGAGCCTCATGTTTAGGTGTTTACCGTGTACACACAGTTGACTCTAATTCTGAAAACACCCATAGAAGTGTTTGTTCTATTCCTTGTAACCATGTTTTAGCAAAAGTTTGTGTTGTGTTCAAGCATATTGTGGAACTCATCCTATTAGATACAAGAAAATGTCGACAGGAGGTGTTGCACTTGTAGTTATCATCTTGCCTTAGAATTCCATGCCACAACATACTCCTACTATACTCCTTGTTCCCTTCATGTCAGTAGTGTTTAGAACTATATACCAGATCCTTGTTGATGTTGTTAAGCATGGTAGGTATCATGGAATACTTAGTAGAGTATCCTGTGGTAGTTTTTCATGTTTTCTTGAAGTTTACACTGCACCTATTGACATACAAAACTCATCTGTCAACAGGAATCATGCTTTCAGAACCCAGATTGTGTAGAACACCAGTAGCTATTGATAAATAGCCCTCATCTGTCGACAGATGGCCTATACCTGTCGACAGCCGACCTTAGCCTGTCAACAGGCAGTGGCCAGACTCCAAAAACTTGGTTCTGGAAGACACTGGCTGTCGACAGCCACCATCTGGCTGTCGACATACACTATCCAGTCTTGCTTTCCAGCACCTTGTCTTGCCCAATCTCTTGTTGATACATCATGCTATTAGCCTAGCAAGTTACTTTCCTCATTCTCTTGGGTTTTTACCACTATATCACTAAGAGAGATCCTCCAATTGTTTTCCATATCCTACTTTGGATTATCCTTGAAATCTTCAAGTACAATTAATTCCTATTTGCTTACAACCTTCTTTATTCATTAGCACTGATTCATAAACTTTTGTTATATGAAAGACCTTGAGTACTTGTGTACCCCCGCTTGAATCTTTTAAAGAAATGTATTATGATGACAATTTGTGGGTCTTTGGACTCAGTTGAGTTATATGCCTGTGCAAATGGGGCTGGTCCAGTCCCTGGAGGAGCACCCGAATTCGTTTAGTGGCCGTACAGAATGATAAAAAATCTGTGGATGCCTGGCATTGCATCAAATACTAGCTTGATTAGTCATCATGTTATCCTATCATGAGTTTTGTATTTGAATTGAAACATGAATATTATCATGAAATCTTGACCATGTATTCATAAGTCAGTACTTCTGTTCTACATTTATTGTCTAATTGATATGTTTCTCCAACCATCTTTGATACTCAGTACTAACAATAGTTAAGTTTCTTAGTTTGATCTTTGAACATCTTAATCCTTTTTTATTAGAAGAATTGAATCCTACTGGGCTAGATAGCTCATATAATCCTACTTTTCAGGTGATCAAGATGAGCTTAATGCTTAAGGGGAGTGTGCTAAGTGGAATATCTCATCTTCAGAGGCCCAACAAATTTTACTTTTCTTAGTGTTGTAAATACAATGTGTAATTAAGTTTTCTGTTTTCCACTCCTCTTGTAGGCAGTATTGAGGAGTGCCATATACTTAAAGCTTCCGCAATGTTAATGTTAGATGAATAAAACATAAGTCCTATTTCTTGAGCCTGATTTCTGTCATTTCTGATAAATAGACTTTTATTAGGACGTGACAATTTAAATGTTAAGATGACTGCTAAACGTGCTTAGATGAGGGGAATGCAACAAACAATCCAAGAACTTACCTGTGCTCTCCTGCAAGCTGCTCAAGGAGGAGGAAACCACGGTGCAGGCGAGCTGCACCGTAACTTCAAGAGCTTGAACTCGCCAAAATTCAGCGGTACCACTAATCCCGATGAAGCCAAACACTGGCTTAAAGATATGGAAAGAATTTTCCATGTTATGCAATGTGCAGCTGAGGACAAGCTGCTGCTAGCAACTTTCCAACTGGAGAAAGACGCCCGCTCTTAGTGGGAGTCAGTAGAAGTGACCAGGGCAAATGGTCAATTCACTTGGACTGAATTTAATGAAGCTTTCAACTCCAAGTACTTCTTAGAACGTGTGCAAGGGAGGAAGGCCGCGGAGTTTGGTACTCTTAAATAGAGGAGTCTATCTATGGCCGATTATGAAGCACAATTTTCTAGATTGGCACACTATGTTGAACACCTGGTGAATACAGAGAGGATGAAGGCTAAGCGCTTCCTCAATGGCCTTAAGCCACAATATATTACTCAACTGGCCCCTCTCGACATCCAAACCTATACTGAGATGGTTAAAAAGGCCCAACTATTAGAAGATGCTACGGACTTCACTGATCGTATCAATGGAAAGTTCGTGAAGAAGGTACTAACACCTGGTCTATCAATGGCTAAGCCAATTATCGGAAAGAAGCATCCTTTCAGCATCACGGAAGGACCAAGTCAAGAAAAGAAGCCTAGGGTTTTCGTTCCCACTACTCCGGCGAAAAGCAACTGCAAACACTATGACAAGCTAGGTCACAACGCAGATGAGTGCTGGAGGAAAGTTGGCACATGTCTGTACTGTGGCAGCCGCGAGCACCGTATCTCAGAGTGCCCGCTATTGAAAGAGAATGAGAGACGCACTAACGTGCCCAAGAAATAGGGAAGAATGCAAGCCCTGCTAGATGAAGAAACCGCTGAGGAAGATGGCATGGTGGAAGGTACACTACAAATTTTCTCTCTATCAGCATTTATTTTATTTGATACTGGCGCAACCCATTCATTCATGTCTCAAAACTTTGTTGATACTCTGAATATTAAACCTGTATCCATGGGGTATGAATTCTCTGTCACAACACCACTGGGAGAGTAAGAAAAATTGAACAAATACTTCCCATTAGCTGATGTAATGATCGGAGATATCAACCTAAGAGCCGACCTGATGTGTATGCCCATGGAAGGCTATGACGTGATTCTTGGAGCCGATTGGTTGTCCACTTATGGGGTAAGTGTTGACTGTAAGAAAGGGAAAGTTACGTTTAGTGAATTCCCTAAGTTATCATTCAATGGAATTAGACACAAGAGATGGATGTCTCTAGTCTCTGCCATACAGGCCCACAACATGATAAGGAAAGGTTGCTTTGCTTTCCTTGCGGCCGTAGTAGTTGAAAAGAAGGGGTCTAAGATAGAAGACATACCCATAGTCCAGGACTACTTTAATGTGTTCCCCGAAGAGCTGCCAGGAATTCCCCCTGAGCGTGATGTAAACTTCTCTATTGACTTAATCCCTGGAGCTGCACCAGTGTCTCGTCAACTGTACATGATGTCACCTGCCGAGTTAAAAGAACTGAAGGCACAACTGATGGAATTGTTAGAAAAGAGGTTGATTAGACCAAGTACTTCCCCGTGGGGAGCACTTGTTCTATTTGTTAAAAAGAAAGATGGATCTATGAGGCTGTGTATCGACTATCAGCAACTTAATCAGCTGACCATCAAGAACAAATATCCATTACCTCGAGTCGATGAACTCTTCGATCAGATATATGGAGCTCAATACTTCTCCAAAATTGATCTCAGATCTGGTTATCATCAAATGAGAATCAAGGATGATGATATCTACAAAACGGCTTTCAGGAGTAGGTATGGAAACTATGAATTCATTGTTATACCTTTTGGTCTAACCAATGCTCTTGCAGCCTTCATGCAACTCATGAACAGCATATACCGGCCATATCTTGATAAGTTCGTGGTCGTCTTCATTGATGATATTCTCATATACTCCAAAACCAAAGAAGAATACGAAGAACATCTAAGGATAGCCTCGCAAGTCTTGCGAGACAACCAACTATATGCAAAGCTGAGCAAGTGCAAGTTCTGGCTCAAAGAAGTGTCCTTCTTGGGCCATGTCATCTCCAACGACGGCATCTCCGTTGATCCCTCCAAAGTTGAAGCTATACTTAAATGGGAGAGACCAACTAATGTTACGGAAATTAGAAGCTTCTTAGAACTGGCTGGCTATTACAGACGGTTCATAAAAGACTTCTCCAAGATCGTCGTTCCTCTCACTCGTCTTACACGGAAGGAGAATCCCTACTCTTGGAGTAAAGACTGTGAGAAAAGTTTCCAAACATTGAAAGAGTTTCTGACCCCAACCCCTGTTCTCGCTCTTCCAATAGAGGGAGAAGGTTTCTCAGTCTATACCGATGCTTCAAGAATTGGGCTAGGCTGTGTATTGATGCAAAAAGATAAAGTCATCGCCTATTCTTCAAGACAATTAAAGACCCATGAAGGCAACTACCCCGTGCATGATCTAGAGTTGTCCGTTGTGGTCTTCGCTTTAAAATTTTGGAGACATTATTTGTATGGTGAGCAATTCATAGACTGTTTAGATCATAAAAGCTTGAAGTATCTATTCTCTCATAAAGAACTCAACATGAGACAGAGGAGATGGCTAGAATATTTAAAGGACTTCGACTTTAACATCCAATACCATCTAGGTAAGGGTAATGTTGTGGCTGATGCCCTTAGTAGAAAGCCGATGGCATCCCTATCTAGTCTAATTCTTGGCGAGATGCAACTACTAGAACAATTCACAAAATTAGATTTGAACATTGAACATAGAACATAGAGATGATCGAGTCTTGGTTGCCAACATCAAGATTCAGTCTGACTTGCTGGTAGAGATCAAAGCACAATAGGACAACAATCCATTCTTGGTCCGCATTAAGGAAACCTTAGCAGAAAAACCAGACTTTGCTATGACCGAGGATGGAAGGCTTGTATTTCAAGGAAGAACATGTGTCCCAAACAATGAAGAAGTGAAGAGGAAGTTAATGGATGAAGCTCATCAAACCAAGTACACTATTCATCCTGGAGGTACCAAGATGTATCAAGACATGAAGAGAACATTTTGGTGGCCCAACATGAAAAGAGAAGTTGACGAGCATGCTGCTCATTGCCTCACTTGTCAATAGGTAAAGGCAGAACATAAGCGCCCTACTGGCGTACTCAGACCATTAGACATTCCAGAGTGGAAGTGGGAAAGTATTGGCATGGACTTCATCATGGGTTTACCCAAGACTCGTGGTGGACTCGACGCCATATGGGTTGTTGTTGACCGACTAACCAAGTCCGCTGTAGCACCCCGGAAAATTAAGTAAATTAAAATTTTGAATAAACGGAAATAAATAATTTCTGTATTATCGGATGGTAGAACATACGTACCACTATTGTATGTGCAGGAACACATTGTAAAATTCCGTGAAAATTATAATTCAACCCCAAATATTATTCCTAAATGTTCCACGAAGAAATTCGTACAACGAAAAATCCGATTGGCCAAGTGTATATCACATGGTGACTAATTATCCAAATTAGGAAACAAAGTCAGAAAAACGTTATCATGGGAATATAACATGATCATAAATTAAATAAAAATGTTGGAGAGACTCCAAACATCATGCATTGATGACCCATTATCGGAATTGGGCCAATGGACAACTTTTGGCCCAAGAATAAAATGAAGTAATAAAAATACCCAGAAATTCGTAACCTTAATTGAGCTGAGAATAGGAAGGGGTAATTAGGGCAAATCCTATAGCAATTAGCCTTTCTTGGCAACTCAAATTCATGCCTAGCCATGGTATGGGGTTGCCTAAAACCTCACACACTCGATTGGGGTGAAAAATCATCAAAATTAGGAAGGTGAGAGACCAAAACCGCAACCCTTCCTTCCTACACCCAGTGGGACTCCTAAAAACCCTAGATGCATAAATACTTGTTAAGAAAACCTTAGGGATGAGTTTAGCAAGCATTGGAGGCGTGGGTAGCTGTTCTTGAGCACCATAGGTGGAGGAAAACGCCCCAAACCAGAGCACTTTTTTTTTTGGTCGATCAACCAAGAAACTGAATTGAATAAAAAGATATGGTACAAGTACAAGGGACTATGAGGTTAAAGAACCAAATAGTCTAGCAAGGAAATAAGCAGTTGAGGGATGATATCACAGACCGGTATCTAAGCCTCATAGACCAGAAGAAAATGTAAACTGAGACCACAAACTAGAGACTACACCGATTTATTGAGGTGAATACAAAATCTCTCACAGAGATTAGCGGACCGCCTAGATAAAACCTTGTCATAAGGCCTTGCCTCCAAACAGGTCCGAACATCATTTATGATAGATAAGACGATGTGAATATGTGAGGTTTTGATATCATCAAAGGTTCTTCGACATCTCTCATTCCAGATCCACCAGATGGTGGCTTTAAAAAGAAGGCGAGCTAAAGATGTACCGAGGCCTTTGGTTTTGAAACTAGTTCTCAAGTCATGCATTTCGTCCAGGATAGACTGCCTTGGAGGATGTTTAATGTTCAAACGTTGCAGCAACTCTCCCCAAACGGCGATGGAGAAAGAGCATCTAAAGAAGAGATGATCCTCACATTCATCAGAATTTCAACAAAGAATACATCTAATAGGAATTTGAAATCCATGTTTCCTCAGATTGTTGAATGTAGGAAGCTTGTGCTTGACCACCTGCCAGCAAGTTAGAGAGAATCTTTGGACCGTTGGGCCTTTCCACACCCATTCATCCCATCCGACCTTTTGAGCATGTACCCTAATGGAGTTCCAGACATTCTTAGTGCTGAATGTGCCTTGCTGCCAGCTGATTTTATCAGAGGATGAGATAGGAATATTATAAATGATGGGCCAGATATCGAACATCTCAATAGAAGTGGTAGGTGGTAAAGACCACTTGCCATTATTCATGAAGTCAGTGCATGTAACATAAGAAGGAACACCCAGATCATGTCTAATACGGTCTCCCACCATCATAAAGATGCTTTTCCCTTGGATCCAAGGGTCATAAAAGAAACTGAAGCTGCTATCTTTACCAACTTCATAGCTGATATGTTGGAGAATCCAATTCCTTTGTTTAAGAATACTTTTCCAAGCTGAAGATTGAGATGTCTTATGTTGAGTACTCCAGATTGAGTTCTTCTGGAGATATTTCTGATTAACCCAAGAGATCCATAGTGAATTAGAGTGTTGAAGAATATCCCAAAGGTTCTTAGTAGCACATGCAAGATTCCAGTCCTTCAATCTTCTTATACCCAGTCCACCTTTAGCTTTCGGCCTGCAAATATCTTTCCAACTTACCATATGTGGGGAACGCTGAGATGAGTGACCATTCCAGTAGAAGTTGGCAAGAGTTAATTCAATTTCCTTGATGACAGACGATGGAAGGATGAAGGAAACAGACCAGTAAATGGAATAGGAAGATAAGACAGATTTAATGAGCTCCAATCTACCAGCCCGGGAAAGAAGACAAGTTCTCCAGGACTCAATTCTTTTCTTGATCATGTCAATAATCGGCTGGCAGTGATTTTTCTTTAAGGAACAACTATCAAGAGGCAGCCCCAAATAAGTAGTAGGAAGAGTACCTTGAGGTACATGAAGAGCAGAAAGAATCTCCTTTTTATGCTTAACGTGTCCACCCAAGTAGATTCTACTCTTGTTGGTGTTAAGTTGAAGGCCAGAGTACCCATAGAATTCCTTTAAAAGGCGACTAATAGTGATGGCAGAACAAACATCATCCTTAAAGAAGATGATAAGGTCATCAGCAAAAATGAAGTGAGAAATGTGGAGGTTTCCTGCAGTAGGGACTTTAATGCTTTTCTCATGAACAACTTTTTCCATCAGACAAGTGAATCCCTCCATGACAATAGTGAAGAGATAAGGTGATAACGGATCTCCTTGACGAATGCCATTAGAACTATTGAAAAAACCTTCTGGGCTGCCATTAACAAGAACAGAAAATCGAGCACTCTCCAGGCAACTGCAAACCCAACCAATCCAAGTAGGAGGAAACTTCATTCTTTCCATCATGTAGTAGATAAACTCCCAAGATACTGAATCAAAAGCTTTGCACAGGTCAGCTTTTAAGCAAATGCGACTGCCTCTTTGTCAAACCTCAACCAACATGTGCAAGGCTTATACTCCTGGAAAGTGGGTTGAGTCTAGTTTGTAATGGCACTAGTTTGCCTAATTTTTGTCCAGTGAATCTGGTGTATTAAGCTTTCTCCCCCAAGCGGTCTGAGCGAGGGCTTTCTAGAGGACGAGTCTTCTTCAACCCAAAAGGTAGGTGATCTCGGCCCAAATCTAAATAAATCATATACCAATGTGTAGAGCATTGAGTCTACTTTCATGTGCAAGTGGTTTCTCAAATTTCCATTGAGTCTACACCGAGTATTAAGCGTTTTGCCAAAGTTGCACATGTTTAAGGCTTTTTATGTTCATGTCAATTTCTCACGCATTCTGAGGCCAAATCTCATGAAAAAAAACCATAGTTCTCTTCTACTCCATGTTCCCAACAAGTTTTATGTTTACACTTTTGTCCCAAGAGCCCAATATTAGGGGGTATAAGCGTTGCATGCATCGAGGGTCGTTTTTATGCGTTTTCGGGCAAGAACCCAAAATGCGACGGGACCAGACGTCGCATTCCTGCATGCATGAACACGCCGTACAAGTCCATCGTGTTCATCTGAAATGCGACCGTGCCCTACGTTGCGATTTCGATCGTGACAGAACCGTTCTGACACCTCAAACTATGCGTTGCCTTGTTTTTAGTGTCTGCATGAGCGGGATGTAGACCCACGTCGCTATTCTGACCCGTTTCCCACTCATGTATTTCGTGTTATTTTTTTATTAGTATTTCGAAAATACCTCGTGAACGTGATGGAGCAAACCATCGTGATTCCAGTGTGATGGCGACACACTTCCTATCGCGTTATGAACGCGATAGAGGTATCCGTCACGATTTGAACATGAAGGCGACGGTGTAGTCCGTCGTGATTTAAGTCTTTACAGAATTCTCGTGTTTCAACTGTACACTGTCCTATGAAATGTGACGACTATGTCCATCGTGGATTTATATGTGAGACTTGTTTTTTATAGTGTTTAGTGTTAGTCTTGCATGTTATGTTCTTAAGATGCATTGTATAGTCTGTCTAATGACCTAAAAGCCAGTAACCCATGAGAAAGACATAACAATGTGAAGACTATTGTATTTATTCATTAATGCTATGATCTACTCTTGCAAACTATTTATTGAATCATCTTATTGTTCTAGCTTGTTAAAGTGTATAATTGCTATCTTAAAATAATGCAAACCATGTCTAGTTAAATGCATGTTTCAATATCATATCATTCATGTTACTTGCTTTCTGCGTTGTTTAAACCGGTGGAATGTGGATTGAGACACGTATTCACTACACACTTGCACATATAGGCAGCCTTTCTTGGGGAATTGGAAACTCTCTATTGGTCATTCCGTATCGATAGACAAGTGACCTTTTCTCTATGACCTCCGTAATTCTCCGTACTCTATAGATTCCCTCATAGAGACCGAGTTGGTTGTAGCATTAAAGTTCCCTGGAGATAGCGTGCACTTCCTCTCTCATCTTGTTCTCGTGAGTGTGATTTATAATCTAGACTTAAGCTATTAATGTAAAGAGTGAACTAAAGTATAAATTGCGCCGTTATGCTGCCGAAATTATCTCTTGACTATTGTTATCATGGAATCATGTTCACATTACTTGCTACTTGATCTCATCATCATCATGAACATGACATTACAATTGCTTACATTTTGAAACTCTTAATGGCCATTAATGACTGTGGGTATCTACATTAAAAAATAGTGAGATGCTGATTAGGCACGGAGAGTGTCCAAGGGCTCCAGTCTAGCCCCAATGACGGAGAGTCATAAATATACTGTTAACCATGCAGTATAATGATTATCGACGTTGCATCTGCGTTGGGAGTACTTGCGTGTTGAATGCTAGATACAATAACTACATACACGTGTCCTAGTGTGCATTTCAAGGTGGATCTTTCCTTGGTGTACATTAGTGTCTTCGTGCTTGATTAGTGTTACATGATCGTGGTCGTGCTTGCTTGCTTGCATGATATGGCCATCCTGCAATTATTGCAATTTAAGTGATATCTTGCGTGCTTGTTACATGATATTCAATTGAATACTCATGCTCGTTATATCATTCTAGATCTTGCTCTATCACGTTCAATTTATCTAGCTTGTTCATGTACCATGTTTAATGAGTTTTATTCGCACATGCATATCCTGATCATCATGCTTACCTAGTTCTAAATTGCTAATCACTTATATCATTGCCCACACATTGAGATATAAATTCTACTGGGCTAGTTTGCTCATTCCCTACTATTAACCATTCTAGGTGACTATGAAATACAAGAAGAGGAGCAAGTCAAGGATGGGAATGCGTCCGAGTGATGAGCATTCCAACCTATGTGTCTATCTATAGCTAGTTTGTTTTGAGTGTTAGAACAATGTAGTAGGATGTGAGGAATAAATGTAATTTGCTTTTGAGTCTTAATCCTATTACACAATATTTAAGAGTTGTATTATTTACCTTTGATACAATGAGATGAGATTTGAATACAATTTCAATTGAGTTCAATATTTAGGCCCTATTATGATGTTCTGTTGATATACATTTAGTGCGTGCTAGCTAGAGGCTTATTTGCCGACTGTTCACATCTCGGAATATCGACTCGAATTATCCAAATATTATCTGCTGCATAATTCTCGGGGCGTGACATCCGCACACTTTCTACCTATAAAAAGTAAGTGGTCTGTGGATGTGTTAGCCGCTCTTTATATCAAAGATATCGTGAGACTGCATGGAGTTCCATCATCTATCATCTCGGATCGAGATCCCATATTTACCTCTCATTTCTGGAAGGGACTGCAGACTGCAATTGGCACTAAACTCAATTTTAGTACCGCATTTCACCCACAGACTAATGGACAGACTGAGAGGACCAATCAGATTGTAGAAGACATGTTAAGAGCCAGCACTATAAACTTCCAATGCTACTGGAATGAGCACTTATCCTTGATTGAGTTTGCCTATAACAACAGTTACCAGGCGAGTATTAAAATGACACCATTTGAAGCACTCTATGGTAGAAACTGTAGATCCCCAACATGTTTGAATGAAGTTGGGGAATAGCAATGGTTAGGTCCAAACATGGTACAAAATACAACCAGGGATATACAAGTGATTCGGGATCGGCTCAAGATTGCTCAGTCTAGACAAAAGAGCTATGCTGACAAGAGGAGGAGAGATCTAGAATTTCAAGTGGGAGATCATGTACTTTTGAAGGTATCTCCTACCTATGGGATCCAAAGGTTTAGTGTTAAAGGAAATCTAAGTCCTAGATTCATCGGTCCTGTCGAAGTGCTCGCAAGGGTTGGTGAAGTTGCATATCGGCTGGCATTACCTCTAAACATAGCATTCGTACACAATGTGTTCCATGTCTCTATGCTCAGAAAATATGTGTACGATTCTACCCACATCATTCTCCATGAGAACTTAGTGTTGAACAAGGACATGACTTATGAGGAAAAGCCAATCAAGATATTGGAATGAAAGGTGCAACAACTCAGGAACCCCATTCATGTGGTTAAACTTCTTTGGAATAACCGTGGAGTAGAAGAAGCCACATGGGAACCTGAAGGAGACATCAGGCGGAACTACCCAGACATTTTCGGTTAGACATTCTCTCCATTATGGTCATGGAAACTTGGGGACCAAATTCTTATAAGTGGGGGACGATGTAGCAACCCGATAATTTTAAAATAAATAAATAAATAGAAATGTTAAAAGAAATCAATTAAAATCCAATGAACAACAAGAAGTAATGGGCTTTATTAAAATAGCTCACATAAAAGTTATTGTTCCAAATTAGGGGTTTGGGATATGGAGTAAGAGAAAATACCCCTAAATTTGTAACAAAAATGTATAGAAAATAGGAAAGGGTAAATTAGGGTTAAAACTAATGCAATTAGTCAAGCATAGTAACCCAATTCGTGACCAACCATGCTATTTTTTTTTTTGGTAGGTAAACATAAATTATATTGCATCAACAAATAATGTACAAGGGGCCATATCTACACAGGCTGTAGATTATGGCGAAAGGTTCCAAGGTGCTTCTAGGAGAGTGCACCTTTCCTCAAAGAGGATTAGTGTTCTCACTCCACCAGAATCCAACCTTGGATGGATGCAAGAAAAAGTAAGCTCATGACTACACAAGCCGTAGCCTATGAGATTATTCATTTGAACATAGTCATACTCCTTGACAGCAACTGGTAAGCAGCAACAACGCCGATCTAAAAGAGAAAATAAGACAAAAGATCGAAGCTTGGAGATAACTGTTAGTGTTAAAACATTAGCAAATCTAAGCATGAAGATGACCGAAAGAAAAGAACAGCAATTAAGTTAATGGTAACTGTCTAAATGATGGTGAAATTAAATCGTGTGAGGACCCCTCTCTCTCTTGTAGTGAGACCAGAGTTTGGTAAGTGATACTCCAAAAGGCTTCTAGAGTCCGAAAGGATGTCAATGAGAACACCGACCTTATCTCTTGCCTTCCCTTCAAAAATCCGTAAGCACCTTTCTCTCTAAATCCACCAAATAGTACACCTCAAAGCAATCTTCATTAACCTTGTGAGATGACTTTTGTGAGGAAAGCTTTGCAATAAGGTCTGCATTTCAGCATGAATACTAGGATGAGGCGTTCTGATGAAATCAAATCTCTTGAGAATTTCTTTCCAAACCCATTAAGTATAGGAGCACTCAAAGAAAAGATGGTCAATAGATTCATTATTACAGAAGCACAAGATGCACATATTTGCCAGAGAATAACCTTTTCTTTGCAGAATGTCAACAGTGGGTAGTTTATTCAGGATAGCCTGCCAGGTACAGAGAGAGTGTTTGGGAGAGGAAGGCCGGTCCCAGACCCAACTATAGTGCGGCCAGTCAGGTAAGTGGCTTCGGATTTGATTCCAAGCAGAAGTAGCACTGAATTTTCCCCTGTCATGAATCCACTTTATCTCATCAACCCCACTATTGTGGATAGGAATAGTAGCAATTTCTGGCCAAAGAGTGATCATGTCTGAGGAAGTAGGAGGAGGGAGGCTCTAATGTCTATTGTGAATAAATTCAGAGACAGTAACATCTTTGGGAGCTCCAAGATCCTGGCGAACTCTATCCCCATAGATTTGATAGATGCTTTTGCCATGAAGCCAAGGGTCATACCATAAGCTAGTAGCCCTACCATTGGAGATGTTATAAGAGATATGGTTGCTGATCCAATCCCTTGCTTTAGGAATCCCCTTCCAAGCAGCCGAGTGATAGACTTTATATTTAGCAAGCCAGATGTTGTTTTTCCTCAGGTACTTGCTGTGGATCCATTTAATCCAAAGACTCTCAGAATTATTCAAAATATCCCAAACCTGCTTCACTATACAAGCTTTATTCCAATCCTGAAGTCTTCTCAGATTTAACCCTCCTTCCTCTTTAGGAGTACAAATGTTGTCCCACTTCACCATATGCATTGCTTTCCCATCACCATGACCATTCCAAAAGAAATTGCAGAGAAGTTTATCAATCTCATGAATCAACCCCGAAGGAAGAAGAAAAGCATTAGACCAATACATAGCATAGGAATGCAGGACCGATCTAATGAGCTCAAGTCTGCCAGCCTTAGATAAGAATCTTGTTTTCCAAGCCTTCAATCTGATTTGAATTTTCTCAATGATAGGTTGACAATGACTTTTCTTGATACCCAGTGATACAAGAGGTAGCCCCAGATAAGGGTAGGGAAAGGATCCCTCGTCAACATGCAGGCACTCAGAAATTCTTTGCTTATTCTTTATGGCATCACCCACATAGACTTTGCTCTTATTGTGATTAAGATGAAGACCAGAGATTTCCCCAAACTTCTCAAGAATATTTGCAAGGTGCTGAATAGAAGAGAAATCATTCTGAAGGAAGATGATGAAATCATCAGCAAATATAGTATGGGAGATTGAAGTAGTTCCAACAAACGGAACTCGGAGCTGACCACAGAGAACCGCCCTATCCAGCAAGCAAGTAAGACCTTCCATGGCAATGGTAAAGAGATAAGGTGATAGGTGATCCCCTTGTCTTATACCATTACTACTACTGAAGAACCCAATAGGGGACCCATTAAAAAGGATAGAGAATTTAGGAGTTTCCAGGCAATTCCTAATCCACTGAATGAAACTTGTAGGGAACTTCATGCTATCTAACATGTGGTAGATGAAAGTTCTGTTCACTAAATCAAAAGCTTTTCTTAAATCAGCCTTAAAGATGATCTTGTTACCTTTGGAACTAGAATGCATGTCTTTAGCCAGATCATTAGCTAAAAGGACATTGTGATGGATGCTTCTCCCCTTGATGAAGGCGGCTTGGTTAAGACTAAAGATATTGCCCATAACTCTCTGCATTTTATCAGCCAGAACTTTGGAAATGATCTTGTAAAGAAAGTTACAAAGGGATATCGGCCTGTAGTTCTCCATGCTATTAGCACCTTCAGTTTTAGGAATGAGGGCAAAGAATGTACAATTGATTTGGCGATGAATTTGACCAGAAGTGAAGAAGTGTTGACAAGCTTGAATAACATCATGACCAGTAATATGCCATGTCACCTGATAGAACTCAGCTGGGTAACCATCAGGCCCAAGACTCTTGTTCTTAGGGGAATTGAAAACAGCATGCTTGATTTCATCATCCGTGATAGGCTCCTTAAGATGGTCAATGTTATCTTGAGTAAGAACATTCATGGGATCAATAGTATAATTGTTCATGTGTTGGTGCTGAGGTTGATTCAAAAGAGACTGATAATAATCAATGGTATGAGCTTGAACTTGAGATAAGTCATCAATGAGGTTGCCATTACTGTCCTTGCATTTCCTTATAGTATTCTTGGCTCGTCTAGCAGCAATAGAAGCACAGAAAAACATCGTATTAGAGTCCCCCAAGGTTAACCAGTTCTCTCTAGATTTTTGTCTAATGAAGCTCTCCTCCAAGTGCATAGCCTTTAAGTACATATTTCGGACCTCCTCCTCCTTGTTAATGAGTTGAGAATCAAGAGGGTTAGATTGTAACTAGGATTAGATATCAATAAGGTTGTTCTTGCAATTGTAAAGGCCTTCATCCACTTTGCCAAACACATCCTTATTCCAATTCTTCAGTGCTTCTTTACTGGCTTTAAGCTTTTGACACAGACAATATTGAGGAGACCCCCTGACAGGCGCATCCCAAGCATTGCGAACAACCTCAAGAAAATCAGAGTGAGTGCTCCACATGTTAAAGTATCTGAAAGGCTTCCAGCCTTTAGAACTATTCCGCTCAGAAGAAATGATCATGATTGAGTGGTCAGAGGAATACTAAGCCCCATATTCCAGTAAGGAGTCCGCAAAGCTGCATAACCATTCTTGATTGATCAAGCATCTATCCAGACGAGCCATAATTCTTCGATGACTATCCCCTCTATTGTTCCAAGATAACCAGTTACTAACAGATTTCATGTCCATTAGACCCGAGATGGAGATACAATCATTGAAACCAGATAGCAGAGAATCAGGCACTTCCCTACCACCAACCTTTTCGTGGGGATACCTCACAGTATTGAAGTCACCAGCAATCAGCCAAGGCAACCCATTAGAAGCAGAAGAAATATGATTAATGTCAGACCACAGAATATCTGTGACGGCCCTCATTATACCGGTACAGTTATACCAACCCACGTCGATATAGAAAGAGTCATCACAGTGGGACATTTACCCAAACGATACAAACAGCTGAGATACACGCGAATATACGACAGAGTAGCGGAAGTAAAAGACAACTGTCTTCATTCATTCATCATCCACATTAAACATACATGAAATTTGCAATTAACATTAAGAGCTAAAAGTTCACATAATTAAATTGCTGAAAATTAATCACACAATGTCCACACTTATACAATTTTCTCATGATTTCTAGTACAATGTCACTTTTACATACTATGAAAGCACAAAAGGGTACAACTGCTCCAACAATCTAAACTCTGCGCTCGGAGTCCGTCTCTACCGTGTCCTCCACGAGAGTCTCGTCACCGTCTATACCTGTACGCTGAAGCAAGGAGTGAGTCTTAAAGACTCAGCAAGCAACACTACTCATAACATACACGTATAAGTCATAGCGGTTTCTACATGCACATTCACAGATTTCAACATATGCCAGGCAAGTCATTTGAAAGTTCTACAATTTAATACATGGATCATGCTTTCAGATTTCTAAGAATAAAACTTACCTATCACATGCTCTCTATTCAATTTACTAGTGACATTTTGCCTTTAAAGAACCAAGACATGAGAGCTACCAACATGAACACTGTGCATATATGAAGGGAAAACACAACTAGCATGGACTTTACATGTTCTTAAGCACATACATAGACATTTTCACATGCTTTAAGTTTCTGGTTTCACATGGTTTAATGGCTGTAAACCTACACATGAGAGCTACAATATTGTTTAAAACATACTATGTGAACAACCAATCATGCTATTTTGAACACGTGCTCATCAATTATCCCTAACATGGATTCTAGACATTTTCGCACATATAAACATGATGATAACAACATGAAATTACTGATTTCACATGGTTTCAGATTTGTCTCACATGAATCTCAATGTCATATTCTCACATTTTTAGTTTCACATTTTCTTTACACAAGTTTCCAATTCACATGGTTGCACTTTGCACATACACATTTCACATTGTTCACTTACACATTAACACATGAACACATACACATTACACATTCACATTTTAGGTGTCGTGACACATAGTCCAAACCACCAAAGAAGGACATATACACATCACATTACGCATAGACGCCATCTAGGCATTACAATGGTGACTCTTGGACTGCGCAGACCGGGAGAACAAGTCTCCACCCTAACCAGTGGTACTTGTCCACCTCCAGGATTTCCCCCTAATGCCCTTAGGGTCACTTACACATTGAACTTTCTCAGGGGGACTTTTCCCTGATACAGTTCCACTGCCCTCTACGGAAGCAGTGTCACATTGGCACAGTTACACATTTACGCATTTTTCCGATTTTACACATGGTTTTACACATATCACTTTTCATCCCTTTCACTTTCTCACTCACATGCATATCTCTATTTTCCTGACACGACACTACAGATTTCAGGAGTTTAACACACAGTAAATTAACCAATGAGGTTGGGTTTAAACGATATCTAATCACTTTATGATGACATGTATAAATTTTTACATTTCACATGGAAAAAGTACATAACTCCTTATATACTGGTCCAAATGACCTGGAAATTTAACCACATTCTATTTTCAGGTTCAAGATCATACATTCAATTTTTTAGATTTTTCTGAGCTAAATAGAATTTACAGAAAATCAAATACCTATTTAGCATGCCATTCATAATTTAAGTTGACATGGAGTTTAACACCATCATACATTTTTGCCACTTACTGTCTGAACAGAGACTAACTGTTATATGTATGATTTGAAAATACAGAATTACCCTAAATCATACAACCATAGATCGATCACAATAATGCTTTCTTGCATGCCTTTTTATTTACCGAACCGAAATTAATAGCAATTTATGCAAGCATGGACAATTTATCAAAATTTGAGTACACATATACTAATCCACTAACTTCATGATCTGACAAAACTTAGGGCACTCAGACTAGCCCTAATCATAAAACATGGATTGGCAAGATCACCAACAAATCATGCTTGAAATTTCATGGGATAATAATCTCTAACGTTCACCACCACACATCATAACTCATCCACACACCACATTTACCAGTATACATAGTGTATAGGGTTACCATATATCCTCATCACGGAAAACCCATCGAAAATAATCATATAGGAGGGCAGAATAGTTTAATGTTCTGTCCAGATGAACTTGGCGGCGGTCTCTGGCCGCTAATTCAATGTCAGCGGCATAGTCGATGGACGCCAATCATGATCTCAGCGTCCAGAGACCTTGCCGTTAATTCAGGTCTGTGTAGAACATAGACCCGAGCTCTCAAGATAGGGTGAATCTGAGGGTCTAGGACACGAGGGAAAATTCATAAAAATTGAAAAACCATCCTAGACTCATACGGGAACCTTATGGTAGGGTCACTTGCCTTTTAGAAACACTCCTAAGGGATCAAAAGTGCTGGTGAAGCCCTCCTTGGGCAGTCCCAAGAAGTGCAGAAATGTCCTCCAAGATCTCCTTCCTCCGGGCTCTTGGATGATCTCCACAGCAAGGAAATGTCGGGGAGGCCTTCCTCGATGATCCCTCTAGCCTCCAGTTGCAGTAGAACGCCGGACAAAGCTTCAGAAGTTCGGATTTTGGGCTGCAAGGATGGGGTTTTCTCACAGTCCGAAATAGGGTTTTTCTCCTCTTGTTTCTCTCTTGCAAAAGGGTGAAGAGAGAGGGGTTGGGGAGCAGATTCGGGTTGGATATATGGGAGAGACTTCTCTCCCACTCACAGGGTGATAAGATGGCTCTCAGAGCCGTTGGGGATAGCTCCCCAATGGGTGAGCTTCCATGTTTCCGGAATTTCTGGCTCTGCAACGCATGCAGGTCAGGGAAATCAGTGTCCACATCGTTAGATGCCAGGATTAGTGTTGGCGTCCATGGGTGGACGTTGACACCACCTCAACGGCTAGGGGTTGACACCAATCTGGCCTTCGGCCAGAACTCTAAAACATGCAGAAAACTATGCATGCCATGCATATATACATGCAATATGTATATGGTAGTGTATCCATACTATCACCATTCAATACATCTAGTATAAACACATGCACACGTAATTGTACTAATTAATACGTACGTAAATATGTATATACATACACAAGCACAAATACAATAATGCGACGGAAATTAGAGGGCCTTACAATATCCCTCTCAGAAGCATTGTTAGAAGCATACACACCAGTGATGTAGAACCCACAGCTGTTTCTTTTGTCCACCCCCTTAATATGCATAAACTGACTAGTAGATGAAAGGAGATCAATGTCCAAGAGATTAGGGTCCCACATGATCCAAATTCGACCAGCATGAAGATCAGAATCATTAGTTAAAAGGTTGGCCTCAGGCTAGATGGAATTCTTTCGAGCAGCAACATGGGTTGATTTGATTTTTGTTTCAACAATAATGGCTATATCGCAAGCATAAGACCTAATTATCTTATTTAACTCCCTGCATTTCTCAGGCTTATTAATACCCCTCACATTCCATGTTATTATCTTCATAATAAAAAAAACAATAGAAATGCAAGATAAAACAGCTATTTACCAGGTTTATCCCTTGCCTTCCCACCCATGGGAAAAATTCGGTCCATCGCATCTACAGATTGCAGGTTTTTGAATTTAACAATACCTTGAGTGGAAGTTCCACCTATATTTCCTTGCATTGATGGTTTGTTGCCTCCTTTGTCCAACCGTATGGTGGCTGCGCTACTCCTCTTGTCCGATCCTTGCTTGTTTCCTCCTTTGGCCAAGTCATCACCAGATCCCGAATGGTTAGAAGATGGCATAGTATCCACCTCCACGATTTGCTGGGATTTATAAGGAATTGGAGTTTCCTTACAACAGGAAGCGTCCATCCCATCTTTAGAATGCGGACCACAAGTATCTTGCATGGGACAATTGCGATTAATGGAAGGACCTTCCTTGGCATGCAAACGTGCCATGCAATCTTCAGAATATTGCATGGCATGACCAGAATATTGCAGGCATGCAGATCACTTTCCTTTCCATGCATACTTTCCACGCAAGCTTCAGAATTTTTTCCTCCCGATGGTTGTTCTTTCCCAATAGCAGGAGTCATGCTTTGCTGCTGCAAGGCGGTTGCATCTTCTTGTGGACGATGAAGAACTTTCGAGCGCCACTCCTTCTTTGAAGATGAATGAGCAGGCTTGCATTCACCACCGCCATGGCCAAAGGAGTTGCACTCCTTGCACAGGACGGGCTTCCACTCATACTCCACCGCAACAACATCAAAGGAACCATCTTCATTCCTTATGGAGACCTGGGGAGGGAATGCAGTTTCGACATCCACCAAGACATAGACACGCGCAAAGTGCAGTCGCTTCCTCCTTGCAGTTAGAGAGTCCATATGCATGGACGCCCCAATAAACTCGGTATCTTGCTCAACCCACAGGCAGTCCACCACCGAAGTGGAAGACCCGGGAAACGAACCCAAACTGGCAGGTTGCAGAGAGACTCCTTTTCCATTTCAAGATCAGGAGTCCATCTACGGAGAACAAGTGGATGCCCACGAATACACCAGAAACCATCAAGAGCGAGCTTCAAGTCTTCTTCCTAATTGAAGACAACAAGGAAGAACCCACCATCACGCATGAGAAGCTCCATGTCTCCTTTAGGTTTCCAGAAGTTACGTATGAAAGAAAGGAGGGCCGAGTAGATTGGCTTCATTCCGATGCAATACGCCATGATGGCAAATCTCCAGGACTCTTGCAGTTCTTTGACATCTTCCCCTTCGAACACTGCGAACTTCTTCTCTTCTAAACATGATGGTTCAATAAACTCCAGAGCTTCCTCTTGCGCTGAAGTGCCCCCATGCCCTCCGAACAGGGAAGCCCAGGGACGTCGAACCATGGAGACTCTAGAGCGAGATCTCCCTACGCATTGATCTCCCCGCACTGAGTGACGACCTCTAAGCGAAGGGGGATCACCTTGTGGGGGAACTCCTACCAAAGAGGTTCCCACCGCGGTGATCACAGAGCCATGAGAGACACTTGGAGGGAGAACCTCCATGCGCCCCTCAGGGGCAAACCCCACGAGACCCCCCCAGGAAGAGCTCTCTCTAGAATCGCCTAGAGAGAGAACCTCAGCTCAAATCCACCCCCTTAACATTTTGACCAACCATGCTAATAGCTTTCCTAATGGTATAGCTACTCCAATTGGGAGTAGAATCTCCAAAATATGGAAGGAGTCAAGCCAAAACCGCAACCCACCCTTCTTAGTTGCATTAGGACTTGAAATAAACCCTAAACATATAGATAATCTTCATAAGACTAATGGGGAAGGTTCACCATTGTGTTGGGGTCGTGTGGAGGCAAGCTAGGGCACCAGGAGGAGAGAAGAACGGCTGGGAACCTGAGCTTCTTCCTCAACCTTGCTCTGCTGCGACCTGTGCGCAGACCTGTTTTAGATCCACTCAAAGGTAGGTATTCTCGTGCTAAAGAAGAACAAATATCATACCATCATGTAGATCATCATGTATAGTTTCTTTTGCACTTGATTTGCCTAATTTTCATCAAGCATGTTTCGAGTTATAAGCGTTTTCTCAACATCATGCAAGTCTAGGGCTTTTTGTGTTCATACTATTTTACATTCCTACTGAGACCAAATTGATTCGGTCCGAAGACATAGTTCTCTTCTATTCATCGTCCCCTACAAGTTTCATGTTCACAACTTTGTCCCAAGAGCCCTAGATTTCGAGTTATAAGCCATGCATGTAAGATCGTTGCATGTTTTCCTGTTCTCGATTTGAACGTTGAATCGTGACCGACATATACGTCATGTTTCTTCGACTGGTATCACGACAGACGTAACCGTCACGATTACCATAAAGGAAACCACCCATGTTGTCATGTTTTTTGTTAGGTTCTGTCAAGTACCGTTGCATCAAACTTTGTACCCTCTCACTGTCAGAAGATGTCTGAACCGCGACCATCATGGTCGTCGCGTATTTGGGTTGTTTCTCGCTTTTGGGGATTTGTGTTATTTTGAAAAAATAGAATTTTGCATGAACGCGTCGAACCTTGCCATCATGCTTCTGTTCCGATTGCCATGAACACGTCGGTCCTGTACGTCGCGTTTTTGTGTCAACCAATCGATTCACCCTTACTAGCTACCCTAAATGCGTCAGCCAATATCGTCGCATTTTTGTCAGTAATCGATCTTGTTAAATGCGACCATTGTACCCGTCTCGATTTGACTATGTGTTTCCAGCAACCTTATTGTTCTATTTAATATGATTATTTAGGCTTGGTAATCATGTTTATGCCCTGTAATACTGTGTGACGAACAATAACAACCATGTTAATGAATCTTTGATATATTTCACATGTTTCTTTAATTAAAAGATATTGTGCATGACTATCATATGCTCTTTTGATTTCTTTCATGTGCACACACCAAACGTTTATCTTTGCCATAAGACCATGTAGAAAATACATCAATAATACATCTGGTAACTTGCTTCAATAATTGTACATTACACCCCATGCTAATAATGAAAATTTCTTCGTTTCTCACGTTGATTTTGGAATACCATTATCGCCGCTCCACTGTTCAAAAATTCCTCTAGAACGTCGAGCAACTCGTTTTCTTTACACACTACTCTCTTGATAAGTTGGAACCTCTCTGTCGGACATTCCGTTCTGGCAGACTACGGACCATTTGTTGAGACCTCCATAAGACTCCATACTCTGTGGATTCCCTCATGGAGACCGAGCTGGTTGTACCCTAATGCCTATAACACCCTTAGGGATCAACATGATCCAAACAACCTTAGAAGTTCTCTCTTACCTTGTGATCACGCTGGACCTCTGGACCTATTCATAACATGGCCAGTGGAAGGTTAGTGAATTCTACCTGATTGCCAACACCAATCATGTGTGTTGAGCAACTGTTACTATCGCCTATTTAATCGTCGTTTTATGTGCAATGACTAATAGCTCTCATCTATACTCTACTCTCTCATCTATTCACACTCGCTCTACTTTCTTGTCTATTCATCAAGTACTTTCATCTATTTCTTGGTACTCTCTATTGGCCATTTGACTGATTGTCTAAAGATAAACAATATGACTAATGCTTGGCAATATAAAGGGCTTGGTCTGGTCCTGGGAGGTGCACCCAAAAGTGCTAGTACCCGCGGGAGTCAATTGACCAGAGTGTTTGGCATTACACTCAAGTGCTATCTATCTCGACTATCTAAATGATAATCAAAGAGTTATACTATACTCGACTCATTGTGCTATTATGAAACGTTGTGCTATTTGTACTATGGCCATTCTTCTCTACGTTCTATATTGGAAACTTGTGCTATTTCAATTTCATGCTCTTGTGATATCTCTTACTTTACTTGAAACTCTCTCTCTATCATTAGTGGCTCTGTTTTTAATACATTAATCATGTAAAGTTGCCCGCACCATGAGATATAAATCCTACTGGGCGTTGTCGCTCACCCTACATTATTTGTTCATTATGTTCTCAGGTGAGACTGAGGAGAATGAGTACACTCATGAGGATGGGGAAGACCAGGAGTGAACCACGAGTACCTGGCGCATTAGTGTTATAGTAGATGTCCTAGTTTAGTCCCTTACTTTCATTCCATGTATTAGAGTCATTCGGGCCTTATGTTATGGCTCAGTATTAATGGATGTAATAGACATTAGAGAATTATCAATAAAAGATATTTGATTTCACATTATTTAATTGTCCAATAGTTTGTTGTCTATTCTACGCTCTATACTCGCTTACTTGCAAGTGCTCACCAAATATCACACTCGAGATCCCAAGATCAAGCCATATCAAGAACTTGCCTCAGCTTACACCAAGTTATTCTCCAAACTTATTTTTGTCCATATACCTCATCACCAAAATCTTCTAGCAGACGCTCTTGCCACTATCGGTGCAACTCTTCATATGTGCTACCCTGGGGATTTTGACAACATCCAGATTGCACGACGTCATACCCCAGCTGTCTAGGACCCGGTATTTCTATGGATCAAGGAAGAACTGTTGAGGAAGGTGGAGAGGAAGAGCAAAACAGAAATCATGTTGTTAGAGCTAGAAGAAGAGTTGGAGGATGAGGAGAAGCCATGGTACTATGACATAGCTAAATACTACAGAGATCAGACGTACCCTGATGAAGCCATAGCTGATGAGAAGTGAGCAATAAGGAGAATGTCCCAGAAGTACACGTTGGTTGGAAATACTCTCTATAGAAGGGGCCTCACTAGAGTCTTACTTAGATGTCTGGATGATGATGAAGTGTTGAAGGTTGTTGAGGAGGCGTATTCAGGTGTGTGTGGTGGCCATGCGAATAGCCAAATGCTTGCCAAGAAAATCCTTAGGCAAGGCTTTTTCTGGCCCACTATAGAGGAGGATTGTTCTATCTTTGTCCGTCGGTGTGTCAAGTGCCAACTGCACACTGACAAGATCAATTGTCCATCCTCTACACTCCACCCAATATCCTCACCATGGCCTTTTGCTATGTGGGCTTTCGACATCATTGGTCCCCTTGGTGATTCAAACTCCCAAAATAAATCCAAGTCATACATCCTTACTGCAACGAGTACTTCACCAAGTAGGCGTAAGCTGAAGCATATGCGGAGGTCAAGTCAACAACTGTATGCAAATTCATCATGAAGAACATCATCACCAGATTCGGCATCCCGAACACCATCATTACCGACAATGGACCACAATTCATCTCTCAGGAGCTTCGTGACCTCTGCAATGGGTATAAAATTGCATTGGATCATTCATCTCCATATTATCCGCAAGGCAATGGCCAAGCAGAGGCCACAAACAAAACCTTAATTAAAATCATAAAGAAAACTTGTGAGGCTAACAAGTTCTCAGATTGGCTAGAAAAGCTTGTAGAAGCTCTATGGGCCTACTGCACTTCAATTCGTACCCCCACAAGGCAGACACCGTTCACCCTCACTTATGGAATCGAGGCTGTAGTACCATATGAGATTCTCATTCCCTAACTAAGAGTCCATCTTGACAAGGACTTGTCAATCGATGAGCGACGTGGATCACTCCTTGCACAACTGGAACTCTTAGATGAGAAGCGTCTGGTCGTCGCAGAACACACAAGATCGTATCAGAATAGGCTCACACGTTTTTATCAAAAAAAGGTGATTGAGAGAAAATTCAAAGTCGGTGACATGGTAATTAAAAGAATCTTTGTAGAACCTGGTGGACTCCGATCTAAACTCCAACCAAACTGGGACGGGCCGTACGTAATTAAAGAAGCATATCCAGGCAATGCATACATGCTAGTGAATGCGGAGGGTGAGGAACTCTCCCACCCTTGGAATGGGCTTTATCTGAAAAAATACTACCCCTAGATAGGTGTTTGGACTTAGATGGTACACTGATCCTAAATTGAAAAGTAGTCATTTCTAATTCATTTTTTTATTCTTGGTGGGTTAACCTGAGGTGTCGACAATCACACACTTACATGCCCACCCCTGGAAGCTAGAAGCACGAAATCTAAGGAAGATCAATGCCTAACCAAGGGTCTAGGACACTATCTTTTCTTTCCATCTGGTCCTCCAATAGAAATGGGAACCTGAGGGATCAACATTTGAGTCTGTCCAAAGCTTAAATGGGAAGATGTCATGGCCCCAATAAGGGATAAAAAAAAAAAACAATGCAAATCAAACCTAAAAGAGCCAAAACAAGGCAAATCCTAAATAAAAGGCCCGTCAAGAGTGACAAAGTCCCCACAGAGATCCAAATGGACCTGATTATAGACATGCCAAAACCCCATAAGCCAAAAGACTGAACCCCATTGAGTGCAAGGCAGATGAATGAGCATCTCCCCAGTCACCCAAACTATTGGCAGACTTCCAAAACGCCATCTTCCCTTCTCCCCTACGAGTATGTCCTAGGTTTAAGGCAAGGCAAGGATCAACTGAAGAGGACGTCGCCGAAAGCCACCTTGGGTGAAGGCACCACTTAAGCACGTCCAACCTCTGTTTAATGCACCTAAGAATTATTAATGAACTTTTAATGATGACTGAGTAATTGACGGGTCTAAGTACCAGGTTTTTCCAATTAGAGCAGATCTCCTTCGTTCCGCGCGTCTTTTTTAGAAGGGACTACATTGAGTTGTGACCCTTATTTTAAAATCAATATATATATATATATATTTCAAAATCCAAAAAAAGTATAATATTAAAAAATAGAATATTTCAAAATCCAAAAAAAATAGAATATTTCAAAACCCAAAAGAATATAATATTTCAAAATCCAAAAATATTTCAAAAGCTAAAAAAAATAGAATGTTTCAAAATAAAAAAAAATGAATATTTTCAAAACCTCAAAAAATTTACATATTTCAAAATCCAAAAAAAATTGAACATTCAAAATCCACAAAAATATATGTTGAAAACACAAAAAATTTCCCCCATTTGTATGAATGCATTGGATGCATGCTCATCTTTTAATTTCCTGTTAACATATGCCTGCTTGTATGTTGCATTCTAATTATGTTATTTCCTTATTTATGCCTTATTTGAATAAATGCTCAGCCCCTTGACAAGATCATGAAGCCTAGTCCGCCTAATGTGCAGGGGGTTGAGTCATAACAGTCATTTAACTTGTTTTCTTAAGTGTTTTTCAAGCGAGACAAGAAAAAAGGCAAAGACACACATGCCTATATATATCATGGCCAAAAGGGGGGCCAGCCCCGAAAGTACATCATACAAAGGTACCCCACCGGGTACACATCATCGTGAAGAAAACAAAAAAGTACATTGTAACACCCCAAAAATTTAAAGTGCTAGAAAAATATGAATAATGTGGTTAATATGTATTAGGATTGTCATTAAATGAAAATAATTGATATTTAGGTATGATTAGTGGTAACGTACATTACCCCAATGTCGTACATAGAGGTGCGCGCTTCCACAGGGCGACACCGAAAAATGACAACGAAATAAAAATCTGAGAACACCATAATTTCCAGAAAAATGTGGAGAAATCAGAAATATAATTATCTAAATTTTTAGACGTGCGGACTTTGAGATTAAGTCTACGCGACCATTTTTCCGATGATTTTTCACCTAGTGTAAAATAAAATCAAAAAATTAAATAAAAATCACCATAATTGGCAAAACCATCATATTAGCCTATGGTTAAAATTTCATGAAAAATGGATACCATTTGAACATGTTTACATCAAGCTTAATGGGCCAGCTGAATTATTGGGCAATTACGGGATGGTCTTTTCTGGAATTTCCGGAGGCCTACGTGGGTGGCCCTAGGAAGGCCAGCGCATCTAGGGTTTGGGTTACCACGTTAACCCACAGCTGTTAACCTTGCATTGCGCATGTAACTCATGTCACATGGTAAAAGTTCATAGCTTTTAGTGTGACACCTCAGGGACCGACGTGCCATTTGCATGAAGAACCTACTGGGTTTATAAAAACCCTCCCACATCCATTGTACACACCTTTCCCACTCCTGTTTGTGTCCATGTGCTGTTGTTGAGGGTACGTGGTTCATCTGCCATTACTACCAGGAGAAGCTGCAGCCGCTGCCCTGTTGTAGTGTTGCACTACCTCTGCACCGTCTGCACCTGCTCTTTTCTATAGCAACCACTCTTCACGTTGAGGAAAGGAAGAACTTGCTCTTCCTTAGGTAGGATTCTTTTCCTAACCTTCCTTCGTTCCCCTGTTATTCCTCCTTGAATTGTTGGTTAATGGTATGTGGTACCTTAGCATGCTATTCTCAAATCTGATAAGTCAGGGGATTTTCAAGTCTAAAGAAGTCATGCTATTTTCCATAGCTTAGAGAGATTGTCCATGGTAGAAACTAGACCATTCCTCATATTTAGTTAGTCCTTAAGCCATGGGAAGTTACACATTACTCCTTTTTCATGCCCTCAACTTGTTTAAAATCTGAAGTCATATCGATTCCGTGGTATAGTGTAGGCAGAACCATAACGGTTCTTTCTTCTGTTATGGTTCTTTCTCCTTCGTGAAATTGATTCGTTAAGAGAGCATGGAAGTCTCAAGTGAGTGTACTTGATATATGATCAATGGAAAAGAGAGAAGAGTCCTAAAAAAGGTGCTCTCCATGAAATCCCCTTGAGTTTAACTTCTCGCTAATCATCCATGTGATTTATATTTCATGATCTTTCTTCCATTTTCTTGTCATGTTACATTGTGCTATAAAACTGAAAACATCCTTGTTCAAAGTCCTAATCATGTTAGGATTGATAGAGGAACTTTGTAGAACCATTTGGAGTTGAATTTAATGACTTTCTAAAAGTTCACATAGGACCTGTCGACAGACGAACTTCTTGTTGTCGACAGGAACCAATTTCCAGAAACCAGAAAATCATCACTGTGTGTTGCTGTCGACAGCCCCTTATCTTGCTGTCGACAGGAACATACTGAACTGAAATTTCAGTTCTGGAAACCAGCCCCTGTCGACAACAAGCTTGTGCCTGTCGATAGGTACTGACAGTGCCATGTTTCCAGCACTTGTTCTGCTCCGTTCCTTGATGCAAATCTTATCCAATTGTTCCAACTAGTAGTCCACCTAAGTTTTATGGTTTTTACCACCTAAATACCTACTAGAACCAGTCATGTTACCCTTCTTTGTATCATAAATCATTTCTCCAAAGTTCCAAACAAAATTGACCCCGAAGGATTATCAATTTCTGAAATTACTAAGGAAACAAAGTTCCTTCACTCTTGTGTGTAAACTTTGAATGAACCCTTGTGTATCCTTTACTCATTACAATGATGAGTGTGTGATGATGACAATTTGAGAATCTCGGACTCATTTATAAATTATGCTTGGAAAATAAAGGGCTGGTTCAGTCCTAGGGGAGCGCCCGAATTTGTCAGTGGCCGTGCGGGGGTGATAAGGACATCGTGGATGTTGGCATGCATCAGTTCGTGCTTGATTAGTCATCACATCATGCTTGTGTGTGTGATAATGTGTCTGATTCTGAATTCAAATTTCATCTTGAGTTATTGATCTTGCTTCTAAAATTGTTCTTGTCTAATATGTGTTATCGAATTATCTTGCTTATTCGTTATTTTGAACACTCCGTGCTAGCAATCTTTACTCGTTCTCACCTTGGATATATACATTTGAATCCTTTTAAATTAAAGGAGTTGAATCCTACTGGGCTAGTTAGCTCACTCAATTTAAGAAAAGGTCCTACTGTGCAGTGGTTCTCCCTAACTTGTTGGCAGGCGATGATGCACAAGCTCCCTACTATTAACAATTTGAGGAAGACAGGTTTCCAAATTCCTAGCAGATGTATCCTTTGCAGCCTTTCTGAGGAATGTGAAGATCACCTCTTCTTTCAGTGCCCTTATTCTAATCAGATTTTGGGAGGAATTCTTGACAGGTTAAACATTCAAAGGCAGCCCCGCTCATCTATTCTGCAAGAAGTCCATTCCTTACGAAAGAGCTTCTCTAAAGATGGTTTTGCTACTCTCTTAGCAAGGCTTTTATTTCGTGCTACCATCTGGTGGATCTGGAGAGAACGCTGCTGCAGAACCTTTGATGGCATCTATACCACTGCCATTCACGGTATGCTTTCTATCATTCATGATGTTAGAAGTTGGGTGGAAGCTACTACCCACAACAGTCCTCTATCTGGTCGGCCCTAGGTCATTTGTAAAAGATTCAATATCGCTATTGAGAGCTCTTCATAGTTTATGTCTTTTGAGTTTTCTAGGGGGATAGTCACTGACTTGTAGTGTCATCCCCTTTGGTCTTGGCCTTGTGTTCTGCAGCACAAGTCCTTCTATTGTATCCTCTAATTTTCTCTTATTAATTTATTATTCTTCTTGGTTGACTGACCAAAAAAAAAAGCTCACTCAATTTAACATTTTCAGGTGAACAAGATGGTGATATTGCTTAAGGGGGACTTGAGTACTGAGAGGACCACCTTATGCCAAGAAGTGCCCTGCAGTTATCTTTTATTTTTCGTAATAGATAGAAATGAGAATGTAATAAGGCTACAATTTACTTTTGCTTGTTCCTCAGTTAGACTATAATGAGGAGTATCATGTAATAATTTCCACAAATCTAGTTAGTTATGAGCAAACCTTGTGTTGTTCGTCGTGTTTAATATCTGTCATATTCAGTAAATGTAATTTTGCTAGAACGTGACATATTAAATTGGTATCAGAGCATTAATACGATAAACCTAGGGATAACCTGTGAGTTGGGGTAGAAACATGGGATTAGTTAGCATGATTTTTGTAATCATGTAAATGCTTAATCTGTTAATTATTTTAGAATGGACATGAATGCCCAAGAAAGGTTGGTTACCGCCATGGAAATGCTACGTCAAGATATAGAATTGTATGCCCAAGCCCAACGAGAAGCCCATGTACAAATTAAGGAAGAAGTACTTAACTTGACCATGGGTGTATTCCTTGTTGGTAATCCACGTGCGTCATTGGATGTCATGACTCAAGTCATGAATCGTTTGGATAATTTGAAGTTGGGGCATGATATGTTGCTTCATCAGTTTGAAGGATATTGGGAGACATTGACGGATGCAGCAAGATAATTGTACTATGGGACCAGAGTAGAACAACAAGCACCGCCAATGGAAACCATTATAGATCTGACTCAAAACTAGGAATAGACTTAGATCCTTCATCTTTTTGTAAACCTCTCCTTTTGTGTAAATATTAGTTGTATATCTGTAACTCCCATATGTATGGGGAGTGAGAGGTTAGTGAAAGTATGTTTGTAAAATGGGAAGGTTGGAATGAGAGGACTGCAGTAACATAGTTACTGGTTTGTGATAGCATGTTTTAATGTAAATATTTGACTTATGAATGGAAATGGAGTGTTATGTGGATTTGAAATGTGTATATGTGATGAATGCAAGTTTGGGTGGACTGTGGAATTAATATATGTTCTATTGTATGTTTCAGATATATTTCCAACTTAATTATGGAAGGAAGTGACGCCAATTAGAGAAAAATGGAAAGTTCCATGCATGACTTGACCCGAGTGTTGAGGACTGTAGCTAAGAATAATAGCCATAATGGGACAAGTCTATTCAGGGATTTTTGAAGTTTAGATCCTCCAAGATTTGCAGGAAGTACAGACCTAGACGAGGAAAAAAATTGGTTAAGAGATATTGAAAGGATATTTGGAGTAATTAAATGTACTAAGGAAGAGAAGATCCAGTTGGTAACTTTCCAGTTGGAATGAGATGCTAGAGCGTGGTGGGACACCGTGACATCCACATTGGAAGATCCAAATCAAATTAGTTGGGATGAATTTGTAGAGTTGTTCAATGATCAGTATTTTTCTGAAGTTGTTCAAGAAAAGAAAGCAAGTGAATTTGCTAATCTGAAACAACTTAGGATGTCAGTATCAGAATATGAAGCCCAGTTTGCCCAATTATCCAAGTACGCTCCACATCTCATAGCCACAGATAAGCTAAAAGCCAAGAGGTTCATGAATGGACTACGCCCTATTTATATTATGCAGTTAGCTTCTCATTTGATCACTACGTATTCGGAGATGGTCAAAAGAGCTTTGGCTTTGGAAGCTGCAAATGATATGTTGGATAAAATTAAGGGAAGGTCGGGAGCAGGATCTTGGATCAAAAGAGAAAGTTTGAATCTGGGAATGCCTAGAAAGTTCAACAATCTGGAAAGAAGACAGGGAAGGCTCCAAGTGGAAATAAGGACGTGTGTACGCATTGTCATGTTAGTGGACACAAGGCGGAGGTTTGTTGGCGCATAGATTGGGAGCATGTCTCAAGTGTGGAAGCACTCAGCATCGAATTTCAGAGTGTCCGATGATCAAGAATGGGTCGGCCAAACCAAATCCCCAAGCATGGCAAACAAAGCAAGGGAGAATACAAGATATTCAAGAGGTAGAGCCTGAACCTTCACATGAGGGCGGACTGATCGAAGGTACACTAATAATAAACTCAAAGCCTGCATATGTATTGTTTGATTCAGGAGCTACGCACTCCTTTGATGGTTATGATTTTGCTAAATCTTTGGAAATACAACCTGTCCCATTGCCTATACAACTAGAAGTGGCAACTCCTTTGAGTGAAGGTAAAAAGCTTAGGGAGTATTACCCTGATAGTCAGATTCTATTTGAAGGACACAACTTATATGGTGATTTGATATGTTTGGAAATGTGGGATTATGATGTAATCCTCGGGATGGATTGGTTATCTAAATACCATGTCAATTTAGATTGCCGATTAAGGAGGGTCACATTTCCAGGAAAGGAAATTTGTTCCATAACTTTTGATAAACCCTACATTAAACGAATACCAATAATTTCAGCAGTAAAGGCTTGCAAGCTAGTACAGAAGGGTTGTCAAGGGTATCTGGCTTCTGTGACCCTATTAAATTAGAACATTGCGGGATTCGAAGATATTCCTGTAGTAAGGGAATTTCTTGATGTATTCCCTGAAGAATTACCTAGTATACCACCTAGCAGAGAGGTGATTTTTTCGATTGAATTAGTACCAGGAGCTACACCAATCTCAAGAACACCCTACCGGATTTCAATGGAAGAATTGAAGGAGTTAAAAAGACAATTATTGGAATTGATAGAAAAAAGGATTTATTAGACCAAGTACATCACCCTGGGGTGCTCTGGTGTTATTTGTTAAAAAGAAGGATGGATCAATGCGATTATGTATAGATTATCGACAATTAAACCAGTTGACTATAAAGAACAAATACCCACTTCCAAGAATTGGCGATTTATTTGATCAGTTGTCTGGAGACCAGTGTTTCTCCGAAATTGATTTAAGATCAGGATATCACCAACTCAGAATTCAAGAGCAGGACATTCACAAAACAGCTTTCCGAACAAGATATGGACACTACGAAATTGTAGTGATGCCATTTGGATTAACTAATGCACTTGCTGCATTTATGCGTCTAATGAATGACGTATTCAGTCCTTATTTGGATCAATTTGTGGTTGTGTTTATTGATGACATACTGATTTATTCTAAGAGCATAGAAGAACACGAGACACATTTACGGATTACTCTGCAATTATTACGAGATCACAAACTATATGCAAAGTTTAGTAAATGTGAATTTTGGGTTAAGCAAGTAATGTTTTTGGGACAAATCATTTCAAAAGAAGGTTTGTCTGTGGACTCTTCGAAGATTGAGACCATACAAAGATGGGAGCAACCAAAGAACCTCACTAAGGTTAGAAGTTTTCTGTGTATGGCTAGTTATTACCGGCGATTTGTCCAGAATTTCTCTAGAATTGCCTCGCCTCTCACACAATTGACCAGAAAAGGAGCTGTATTTGTATGGAGTGAGAAGTTCGAGCAAGCATTTCAGTTATTAAAGGAATGTCTATTATCGGCACCAATTCTAGCTTTACCAGTTGATGAGAAATTATTTGAGGTTTATACTGATGCCTCAAGTATTGGACTAGGATGTAAATTAATGCAAGATAGAAGAGTTATTGCTTATGCATCAAGGCAATTGAAGACTCATGAGAAGAACTACCCAGTACATGATTTAGAATTAGCTGCGGTAGTCTTCTCTCTTAAGCTTTGGAGACACTACCTATATGACAATCAATTTATAGTGTACTCCGATCATAAGAGTCTCAAATATTTGTTTTCACAAAAAGAGCTGAACATGAGACAAAGAAGGTGGATGGAGTATATTAAAGATTATGATTTCAAAATTGAGTACCGTCCAGAGAAAGGAAATACTGTGGCGGATGCACTCAGCAGAAACCCTATAACAAACATATGCCAATTACAAGTAAGGGAGTGGAAATTGCTAGAGGAATTTTCCACATTAAGCTTGAAGGTGGAATCACAAGAAAGAAGGGTTATCATTAATAACTTGATAGTTCAGTCAGAACTATTGAAGCAAATCAAGGAACAACAGGACAATGACCCTATGTTGAGAGAAATCAAGGAAAAGTTGATTACTAAACCTAATATTAATGAAGATTCCCAAGGAAATCTTTGATTCCGTGACAGGTTGTGTGTGCCGGATAATCCCGAGATTAAAAGGCAAATTTTAGAAGAAGCTCACCGGGCACGTTACACCATTCATTCTGGAGCTGTCAAGATGTATCAAGATTTGAAGAAACATTTCTGGTGGTGCAATATGAAAAAGGATAGTGTGGATTTTATTACGAAATGCTTGACATGTCAGAAAGTTAAACCCGAGCATCAGAAACTAGCCGGAAAGTTAAAACCACTCGAAGTGCCAGAGTGGAAATGTGACAGTATCGGTATGGATTTTATTATGGGATTACCTAGGACACGAGGTGGATTTGATGCCATATGGGTAATCATTGACCGACTTACTAAGTCAGCTCATTTCATAGCAATCAAGACAAGATGGTCTGTCGGTATCTTAGCAGCACTATATATGAAAGAAATTGTTCGATTACATGGAATTCCGAAGGATATAGTGTCAGATAGGGATGCAAGATTTACCTCACATTTATGGAAAGAACTACAAGATGCATTGGGGACTAAATTAAAGTTTAGCACAACATTTCATCCTCAGACTGATGGACAAATTGAGCGGGTAAACCAAGTTATCGAAGATATGTGTCGTGCTTGTATCTTGGAGTTTGGAAATGACTGGAACACTCATTTAGCAATCATGGAATTTGCATATAATAATAGTTATCAGTCTACAATACAAATGGCACCATTTGAAGCTTTGTACGGTCGCCAATGTAGATCACCATTGTGTTGGGTGGAACTAAAAGAATCTCATATTCTTGGACCTTAAATGATCCAAGAAACCACAAAAATTATCAAGTTGGTGCAAGACAGTATGAAAGCTGGTCAAGACCGACAGAAAAGCTATGCTGATTGTCGAAGAAGGGAATTGGAGTTTCAAAAAAAGAACATGTATTTCTTAAAGTATCTCCTCGACGTGGAATTAGAAGATTTGGAATCAAGGGGAAATTGAGTCCAAGGTACATTGGACCATTTGAGATATTGAAAAGAATTGGAGAAGTGACATACCAATTAGCACTTCCACCACAATTGTCTAATGTACATGATATTTTCCACGTATCAATGCTAAGAAAATATGTTTATGATCCGGAACACATCATTGGATATCAAGATCTAAAGATACAAGAAAACTTAGCATATGAAGAAAGACCTGTACAAATTCTTGATCGAAAAATCAAGCAGCTACAAAACAAAGAAGTTCCTTTGTTGAAGATTCAATGGAGTAAACGCAGACAAGAAGAGGCAACGTGGGAACTTGAAGACGCCATCAGAACCAAATACCCGGAATTGTTTATAGGTCAGTAACCACATCATTGTGTTATTAAATTTGGAGGACCAAATTTCTGTTAGTAGGGGAGAGTTATAACACCCCAAAAATTTAAAGTGCTAGAAAAATATGAATAATGTGGTTAATATACATTAGGATTGTCATTAAACAGAATAATTGATATTTAGGTATGATTAGTGGTAACGTACGTTACCCCAATGTCGTACATAGAGGTGCGCGCTTCCACAGGGCGACACCAGAAAACGACAACGAAATAAAAATCTGAGAACACCATAATTTTCAGAAAAATGTGGAGAAATCAGAAATGTAATTATCTGAATTTTTCGATGTGCGGACTTTGAGATTAAGTTGACGCGACCATTTTTCGGGTGATTTTTCACCTAGTGTAAAATAAAATCTAAAAATTAAATAAAAATCACCATAATTATCAAAACCATCATATTAGCCTATGGTTAAAATTTCATGACAAATGGATACCATTTGTACAAGTTTACATCAAGCTTAATGGGTCAGCTGAATTATTGGGCAATTACGGGATGGTCTTTTTTGGAATTTCCGGAGGCCTACGTGGGTGGCCTTGGGAAGGCCAGCGCATTTGGGGGTTTGGGTTACCACGTTAACCCACAGCTGTTAACCTTCGATTGCACATGTAACTCGTGTCACATGGTAAAAGTTCATAGCTTTTACTGCGACTCCTCAGGGGCTGACGTGCCGTTTGCATGAAGAACCTGCTGGGTTTATAAAAACCCTCCCACATCCATTGTACACACCTTTCCCACTCCTATTTGTGTCCATGTGCTGTTGTTGAGGCTACGTGGTTCTTCTGCCATTACTACCAGGAGAAGCTGCAGCTGCTGCCTTATTGTAGTGTTGCGCTACCTCTGCACCGTCTGCACCTGCTCTTTTCTATAGCAACCACTCTTCACGTTGTGGAAAGGAAGAACTTGCTCTTCCTTAGGTAGTATTCTTTTCCTAACCTTCCTTCGTTCCACTGTTATTCCTCCTTGAATTGTTGGTTAATGGTATGTGGTACCTTAGCATGCTATTTTCAAATCTGATAAGTCAGGGGATTTTCAAGTCTGAAGAAGTCATGCTATTTTACAAAGGTTAGAGAGATTGTCCATGGTAGAAACTAGACCTTTCCTCATATTTAGTTAGTCCTTAAGCCATGGGAAGTTACACATTACTCCTTTTTCATGCCCTCAACTTGTTTAAAATCTGAAATCCTATCGGTTCCATGGTATAGTGTAGACAGAACCATAACGGTTCTTTCTCCTTCGTGAAATTGATTCATTAAGTGACCATGGAAGTCTCAAGTGAGTGTACTTGATATTTTTTTTTTTTGGTCGGTCAACCAAGAAGAAGAATAAATTAATAAGAGGAAAAATACAGGATACAATAGAAGGACTTGTGCTGCAAAACACAAGACCAAGACCGAAGGGGATGACACTACAAGACAGTGACTATCCCCCTAGAAGACTCAAAAGACATCAACTATGGAGAGCTCACAATAGTGATATTGAATCTTTTACAAATGACCTTGGACCGACGAGATAGAGGACTGTTGTGGGAAGTAGCTTCCACACAACTTCTAACATCATGAATGATAGAAAGCATAATGTGAATGGCAGAAGTACAGATGCCATCAAAGGTTCTGCAGCAGCGTTCCCTCCAGATCCACCAGATGGTAGCACGAAATAAAAGCCTTGCTAAGAGAGTAGCAAATCCATCCTTAGAAAAGCTTTTCCGTATGGAATGGACTTCTTGCAAAATAGATGAGCGGGGCAGCCTTTGAATGTTTAATCTGTCGAGAATTCCTCCCCAAATCTGATTAGAATAAGGGCACTGAAAGAAGAGGTGATCTTCACATTCCTCAGAAAGGCAGCAAAGAATACATCTACTTGGAATTTGGAAACCTCTCTTCCTCAGGTTATTAGTAGTAGGAAGCTTGTGCATAATCACTTGCCAACAAGTAAGGGAGAACCGCTGCACAGTAGGACCCTTCCAAACCCAATCAGCCCAACCCACTTTCTGATGAGTCTCTCTAATGTGGTTCCACGCCTCTTTGGTGCTAAAGGTGCCATGACTCCAGGTAATGGCATAATTCTGGGTAATCTGAACATTTTGGATCAAAGGGTAAAGCTCCATCATATCAATTGAAGTTTGAGGAGGGAGGAACCAATTCCCATTTTGACTGAAGGAGGAACAAGAGATTTCCTTTTGGAGACCAAGATGGCGGCGAAGTCTATCACCCATCATCATAAAGATACTCTTACCGTGGATCCAAGGGTCATAGAAGAAACTGAGTTGACTCCTTTCACCAACTTTGTAAGTAAGATGATTAAGGATCCAGTCCCGCTGCTTCAAGATACTTTTCCATGCCGTCGAATGATAGGATCTAAGCTTGGTGGTCCATATAGAATTCTTCTTGAGATAACGCTCATGGACCCATTTGATCCAAAGAGAGTCTTGATGCTGCAAAATATCCCACAAATTTTTGGTAGCACAAGCTAAGTTCCAGTCACTAAGACTCTGAATTCCCAGGCCCCCTTCTCTCTTTGGTCTACAGATTTGCTTCCAACTTACCATATGAGTAGTGTGGTGAAAAGAATGGCCCTGCCAATAGAAATTACACAGAACTCTGTCGATCTCTTTAAGAATCGCTGAAGGGAGGAGGAAGGAGACAGACCAGTAGATGGAATAAGATGAAAGAAAAGATTTTATAAGTTCCAATCTACCGGCTCTAGATAGAAGGTTGGTCCGCCATGACTCAATCTGCTTCTTGATCTTATCAATAATCGGTTGACAGTTGCTCTTCTTGAGGGAAGTACTCACAAGAGGCAGACCCAAATAGGTTGTCGGCAGTTGACCAACAGGGATATTGAGAATACCTTTGATAGCATAGTTGTGCTTGACCTTGCCGCCCATATAGAGCCTGCTCTTAGTAGTGTTAAGTTGAAGCCAGAATAATTGTAAAAATCTTGAAGAAGATTCTTAATGACCATGTCTGATTTAACATCATCTTTGAAGAAAATGATAAGGTCATCAGCGAAAACAAAGTGAGTGATGGTCAGATCGCTAGTGGTTGGAGCTTTGACCTCTTTCCTCTGGACAGCAGAATCAATGAGACAAGTGAAGCCTTCCATGACAATAGTAAAGAGATAAGGTGATAACGAGTCACCTTGCCGAAGACCATTTGAACTTTTAAAGAATCCTTCAGGGCTACCATTCACAAGGACAGAAAATTTAGAAGTTTCCAGACAGCATTTAATCCAACGGATCCTTTTTTCTGGAAATTCCATTTTCCTCAACATATAATACACAAAGTCCCAAGAAACGAAGTCAAAGGCCTTACAGAGGTCAGCCTTGAGACAAATCCTGGTCCCTTTATGTTTAGAATGCAGGTCTTTAGCTAAATCATTGGCGAGCAAAATGTTACTTTGGATTCTCCTGCCCGGAATAAAAGCTGCCTGATGTTGACTAATGATTGAAGAGAGGACCAGCTTCATATGATCAGCCATCATTTTTGTAGTCACCTTATGGATGAAATTACAAAGAGAAATTGGACGAAATTGATCAAGAGAATCAACATTATCTTGTTTGGGAACTAAAGCAATAAAAGTTGAGTTGATCTGGTTCTCCCAATGGCCATTATCAAAGAAGGTGAGGATAGCTTTGGAGACTAAGTCCCCAACAATGTCCCAACAATTGATGTACAATTCCGCAGTAAAACCATCTGGACCCGGACTTTTGTCTTTCAGGGAATTAAAAACAGTATGGTGAACATCCTCTAAGGTGAAAGGTTTCATAAGCAGATCAACATCTTCCGAAAGAAGAGATTTCTTGACGTCAAAGGATGGATAATGCTTCTGGTGTGATGTATTCAAGAGATCAACATAGAAGGATAAAGCATGGGCACGAATGTCCTCATCAGAAGTCAGGATAGAACCATCTCTGGACTTACATTGCTTGATAGAGTTGTTAATTCTTCGAGCTTTGATGGCAGCATAAAAGAATTTTGTGTTGGAGTCCCCAAGAGAGAGCCATTGCTGTTTAGATTTCTGCTTTGCAAACATCTCCTCCGTTTCCAGAGCATTCAAATAATTTCTTCTGCATTGGTTCTCATGCTCATGAATATCTTCATTAGAAGGATTATCCGCAAGATGCTGCTGGGCTTTAATTAAAGCTTCCCGGGTAGAAGAAGTGATGGTAGAAACGTCCCCAAAGACCTTACGATTCCAATCTCTCAAAGCAGACTTCACCAAACGAAGCATTTTACAGACTTGGAGAAGCAAGGGCCCAGCCACATTAGCATTCTAGGCTTCCAGGCAGTGCTAACAATAGTCTTAAAATCTGTGTGAGATATCCACATGTTGAAAAATTTAAAAGGCCTCGGCCTGTTCTTCTGGAGATTGCAATTGACAGAAACGAGGAGCTTGGAGTGATCAGAAACCAACATATTTTCATAGTGGACAATAGATTCCTCATGTAAGTTAGCCCAATAAGTATTAACAAGAACCGATCTAAGCGAGCAGAAATTCTTTGGTGACCAATTTTCATATTACACCAAGAGTAATAGTTGCCAACATGGGGCATATCCAGAAGCCTAGCAGCATCCAAGAAGTCATTAAAATCGGCCAAATGTGAGGCCTGAACAATTCTGCCTCCCTTCTTCTCATTCGGGTGTCTAATGGTATTCAAATCACCCATAATAATCCAAGGGTCAGAAATATTATGAGAGAGATAGTGTAAGTCCTTCCAGAGCTGGCGTCTTTCATGAACAAGATTGGATCCATAAACAGCAGTAAGAATAGTTGTACCACCTGTGGTGTTATCAATGCACTTAACATGGATATACTGTGAGCTATCCGAAATAAGAGAGATAGAGAAGAGAGAAGGGTTCCAAAGAATCCAGATGTGCCCTCTCCAAGAACTAGAGTAGTTATGCATAATAGCAGAATTAGGCCAGATAAGATTCTTAGCATTATCACATTTACTTTGTCTTATCTTGGTTTCACAAATAACAGCAATACCACACGTGGAATTACGCAACTCCTTTCTAACAGTCAGCATTTTGGGTCTACTATTCATACCCCTCACATTCCAAGAAACAAAGTTCATTATTATTGCTTTGAGGGAAGTGATCTCGACCAGGATTTAGCACGGTCTAACTTGTTTACCCGGTCCACATCCTTAAGCTTAGAAGTATCAAATCGGGTATCAAAGGTAGCAGCATTGGAAGGGATCTGATTTAAGCCTTGAGAAGCTTGCTGACCTGCAATAAGAGGAAGCTGGGCAACAGATTTAGCAATAGGAATACTGCCATTAGTCACCATGGGATCAATTGGCTTTACACTAATGGAGGAGTTTGCTTCCATAATGGAACTAGCCACCGTGGGAACCGGTTTTACGCTATTAAAGGAAGGCTGCTGAATGGACGGATCTTTAGCAGAAATCTTCAAAGGATTGCATGGGGACGGTGCAGTAACCTCCCAAGGAGAATGTGAGTTGGAGTTGCCCATTTCAGAAGATCCTTGCAAACTATGGAGGCTGCCAGAGGTAAACAACTTACTAAACTTCATAACTTGATCTGTATGATAGGAATCCAGATTTAAACTGACAGCAAGCTTGCCTGCCACCGTAGAACCTGAAGTCTGATCACTTGAAGAAATAGTAGAAGATCCCGGGGTAGCACCAACCGAATGAAGTTGCTGGCAAGATCTCTGATATCATTCATAGTATCAATGCAAGTCACCGTGGAAACCGGATTTACGCTAGCCAAAGGAGGGTACGTGATGGAATCCTTGTTAGCTATGGCATTTCCATTAGCCACCGTGGTACCTTCCGGGATTGCACTAATAGAATGGATTGGTTCCTTATGCATGATATCCACCATAGGGACCGGGTTTATACTCGCGGCAGTAGATTCTGAAGGATCTAAAATATACTTCTCTTTTTTTTTTTTGGTAAGTAATACCGGAGTTTCTATTAAAAATATGATGAATGATATGTACAATGCTGATCCTTGCTATCACAGAAATGATAGCTATGGATTCATAGAAGGAACAAAACTCTCAAAAGATAAAAACACAAGAAGAGTCAGGAAGCCAACAGGTCACTCCTGGATATTAAAGTTTCTAATGATTCTCTTAGTCCTTGGGGAATGTGAAGCCCTCTAAATATGGAATTTAGTAATGTGACGAACATCGGCCAAAGTGGAGAGCAGAATTTGCATAGCTGTCCTACTTTTTGAATCAAATATTCTCGAATACCGTTCCTTCCAAATCCACCATAAAGCAACCCCAAAAGTAGCACAAGCCACACTCCTCCCCGCATCATTAGATCTGAATCTCCTGAGCAACCTTTGACCTTCATGAAGAACAGTTTCCTTCGGCCTGCTGTGGATGTCCAACCTATGCAATAGCTGAGTCCAGATCCAAGAAGAATAGTCACAATTGAAGTAAAGGTGATTGATGTCTTCACTTTTCTGATTGCATAAAACACATATGTTAGGCCCTTGCAGCCCTCGTTTCTGAAGAGTGTCAAAGGTTGGAATACTTCTCATGAAAACCTGCCATGTATGAAGTGATTGTTTCGGGCTAGTAGGTCTTTTCCAAACCAGATTAAACCAAGGAACTACTGGATAAGTTGCCCTTTTCAAATCATAAATATGCTTATTGCTGATGATGCCATTATTGTGCTTCCAAACAATGAGATCAACACAATCAGCCGATATGGGAATGCTAAGTATCTTCAGCCAAATGTCCAACATTTCAGATGATGTTGGATAAGGAAGACACCATTCTCCATCTTTGATAAAAGAACTTACATTAGCATTAAGAGGAAGCCCAATCAGCATTCTAATGTAATGGCCTCCCATAGAATGAATCGATTCCCCATCTATCCAAGGATATTCCCATAAGTTTATAGTACTCCCATCACCAACTCTGTAGTCAATATGAGGTCTGATCCAGTCTCTAGTTTGAAGAATACCCTTCCACGCATGAGAGTTGTATGAATGAATTTGCACTGACCAGATCGATCTCATCTTGATATATCTCTCACCCACTGATTCCACAAAGTATTCTGATTGGAAAGAAGTCTCCACAGTTGCATAGATAATGCAGTAGAATTCCAAGTAGCAAGTCTTCTGATACCAAGTCCTCCCTCTTCCTTAGGCCTACAAATGTGATCCCCCTTGACAAGATGAAAGGGCTTATACTCACCTGAAGAATGCCAAAAGAAATTTCTCAAGAGCCTCTCAACTTCCCCAATCAAACTCTTAGGCAGAGGAAAGGAAATTGCCCAGTATGTAGCATAAGAGTTGAGGACAGAACGGATCAACTCAAGCCGTCCTGCTTTAGAGAGCAACTGAGTCTTCCAGGAAGCTATCCGTCTACCAATTTTCTGGATGATCGGATTGCAATAGATAGCAGATAATCGAGTAGAGAATAAAGGAAGACCCAAATAAGAAGATGGCAAGACGCCTTCCTGAACATGAAGAGCATCAAGAAGTGGACCTTTAGGCTTGACCTTTGCACCAATGAACACTCTACTCTTGTCAGAGTTCAACTTTAAACCAGAAAACTGATGGAATTCCTCCAGAATATTAGAGACACATCTAGCGGATGAAACTTTAGGCTTGATAAAAAGGAGTAGATCATCAGCAAATATCAACTGAGATACTTTAGCATCCCCAAAAGCCGGCACCTGTAATAGACCCTCCTCCATTTTCTGTTTTATCATAATGGAAAGTCCCTCCATTGCAACACAGAACAAGTAAGGAGAAAGTGGATCTCCTTGCCGAATGCCATTGGTAGAGTTGAAGTATCGCATTGGACTTCCATTAAGCAAAACTGAAAAGCAAGCTGAATTAGTAAGAATGTCAATCCACCGAATCTATTGCTCAGGGAACCCCATTTTCCTCATAATAGTGAGAATGAAAGTATGCTTCACAGAATCAAAGGCTTTCTTCAAGTCAACCTTCATATAGACTAAACTCCGTCGGTGCTTAGAGTGGATGTCTCTCACAATATCATTGTCCAGAAGAATGCTATCCTGAATTCTCCGCCCTTTAATAAAAGCAGACTGATTTTTGCTAATCAGTCTTGGCATGAACTCTTGCATTCGGTTAGCCATGAATTTGGTAAAGATCTTGTAAATGAAGTTGCACAATGAAATAGGCCGAAACTGATCAAAGGAGTCTGCATTATCAGTCTTTGGAATAAGGGAGATAAAAGTATGGTTTACCTGCCGAAGCCAAGCACCTCCCTTGAAGAAGTAGTGAACAGCAGCTAACACATCATCTTTCACAATATGCCAACACATCTGGTAGAAATCAGCAAGAAAGCCATCAGGTCCCGGGCTTTTATTCTTTGGAGCAGTCATGACAACTTCAGTAATCTCAGAATCAGAAAAAGGTCGCATAATTCTTTCCTTATCTTCCTCAGAGAGAATGTTAGAGGCATGGAAATTCGGAACATCAGAATGCTGATCTTGATTCAGAAGATGAGAGTAGAAATTCAGAGCATGATCCTTAATTTTCTGCATATCATCTGTAACATTTCCATCTGGTAACTTACATCTTCTTATAGTATTCACCATTCTCCTTCCCTTAATACTAGCATAGAAAAATTTTGTGTTATCATCATTCTGAGTAAGCCAGTGATGTTTAGCCCTTTGCTTAGCATAAGAGGCTTCCATGCTTAAGCAATGAATGTAGTTTTCCCGGGCTTGCTTCTCCCTTATGACACACTCATCATTCATAGGATCGGAATCTAATTCCTTTTGGGCCTCTTGAAGAACATGAGTTGCATTTTCCACCTTGCGATGTATCATACCAAACTCATCCCTATTCCAAACTTTTAATGCAGCCTTCACAATCTTAAGCTTCTGACAAAGAGTAAAAATAGGAGTACCATGAATGTGAGTATTCCAAGTCTTCTCAACAGTTGAGTGAAAAGTTTCATGCTTAGCCCACATAGTAAAAAACTTGAAAGGCTTTGGACCCCCCGCAACATCCTTCTTAGTAAAGATGGTGAGTTGAGAATGATCAGAGTGGAGTTTCTCACCATAGTAGACATAACTATCCGGATAATTATTAATCCAATGTTGATTAATCAAAGCCCGATCAACTCTACAAGCAATTTTCCTAGAACCCAGAGATCGGTTACTCCAAGACAAAGTACTTCCCACACTTTTTAAATCAAGCAAGGATGAGTGATCGATGCATTGATTAAAATCCCTTAGGAGAGATGTAGTCAGCTTTCTACCACCAATTTTCTCATCTGGATATCGAACACAGTTGAAGTCCCCAACAATGATCCAAGGTAAGGAAATGGTGTTAGAAAGGTCTAAGATGTCCTGCCAGAGATAATTCCTTTCATGAGCCAGATTCGAAGCATACACAGCAGTGAAGTGCATCATCCTCCCAGAGGATAAATCAGTGCAATCCAGATGAATAAACTGATTAGTATCTTTAACACAATTCAAATGAACAACAGCTCCATTCCACAGTACCCAAATCCGCCCTCTAGGACTTTGATTGTAGTTATGAATCATGTTAAGATGAGGTGCAATGGAGAGTCTTCGGATAACCATTCTCTCCAAACTAACTTTAGTTTCAAGTAACACAATAATATCTGCATTTGACGTGAGAATTGACTGCTTAACACTCCTTCTATTCACTGATTTATTGAGTCCTCTAACATTCCAAGAAATAATTTTCATTGTTGATTTTTAGAGAGGGACCGTATTCTAGCTTGAAGCTTATCCATCTTGTTACCCAAGAACATAACTGACGACATTGCATGCGGCTGCATGGGAAGATCATGTTCCATTGTAGAAGGTGGCGGTTCGTGTAACTCCTTTCCTCCATTGCTTTGATGACAATAAAAAGAATTGCCTTTTCCAGAAGCAGTAGAAGCGATATGAGATTCCGTATCCAAATCTTGCAAAGCGGCATATCTATTAGCTGAGTTTCCCTCCATAGGATTACAGATTCCACCAGCTCGATCTCTCTTTGGAGTGTCCTTATTATGTGCAGAATTCTTAGAATAAACATAGTCGGAATCCTCATTTTGTGGTGACCCAATCTTCCTTCCATGGTATTGCATATTCATTCCTCCATTTATCCTGCCAGAAGTAGGATCGAATAGGATCTGATTCCCGCATGACAAAACCTGCTTTGTATTAGTCACATTTTGATTGCTTTTTACATTCACACTTTCCTCTATTATGCAAGAGCCAGCATCGTGGCTTATGGCAATATCTTCCTTTCGCTGAGCATTAATTCCTATTGTAGTCTCCACATTCTCCTCACAATGAGATTGTACAGAAATAGCATTAGAATTATTCATGGATTTGCCACCATTGTAGCCTTCCTTCCTGCATAATTGCATACTATCATCATATTTAGAATTAAGAAGTGTTGAAGATTCGTTCTTCTCAGAACCATGCAATTCCAGTGCACCAGGAAGTTCATCACTTGAAGTATTCTGAACTTTAACTCTCCAGACTTTCTTTTGAGTTTTAATCTCTGCTCGACATTCACCCATACCATGGCCAAAGGAGTTGCACTCAGTACAGAGGACATGCTTCCACTCACACTCTACCAAGATTGTATCAAAACTTCCATCTTCATTCAAGATATCCACTTTGGAGGGAAACTCAGCTTCAACATCAACAAGAACGCATACTCGAGCAAAGTGAAGTCTCTTCCGGTGAGCAGTAAGTGAGTCCATGCGGAGAGGTCTTCCAAGTATGCTAGCGAGCTTACTAAGACCTTTGGCAGTCCACCATCGAAGAGGTAATCCGCATGGACTCACTTACTGCTCACCATCTAAAATATACTTCTCATTCACGCCATCAGAGGAAAGAATTTGCACGTGATCAAAATTTGCTGGAAGAGCCGAAGAGGACTGCATGTCAACCACCGTCGCGACCTACATGGCATGTCTGTGAAAAGTTGCCGGATTTACGTTGGGATCTTCTGATTCGTTAGAGGAATCCTCTGAAGCGGACAATACTGTGAATTTATTACCATTAGATGCAGTGGGTGATGCGATCCCTTTCTTCTTTTGGACAGTAGAATTCCCTGAGTCAACTCGTGAGTTATGAACTCGTGAGTTTTGAGCAGATGAGTTGCCTGGATCAACAAAATTCTTTGGACGCCAGAACTGCTGAGGTTTATGTTGGGTTGAATGCAAATTCATACCATTTCCCTCCTATTTTGATGATGACAAGAAGTGTTCTTAAAGCAATTTAATTGAAACATGTCAAAAACATCATACCTGAAATTCATGTTCAAAAAGTATTTTTCAAACCACATTTATCATTTATGGTCATGACAAATCATTTAACTAATGATATATGTGTTTATTTTTCAGGTACAAACATTTTTATGCAAAAGATGAGTCGACACACCCATCAATGGTGTCGACACATCAACACATATTCAAAGGCAAAATGTGTAAAAATGTTGAGACTGTGTCGACACATGTCAAGAGTGTGTCGACACGAGTGGCAGTTTTTCAGAAATCAAGCCTACCCAGGTCGACACACTCTCAGAGCAGGTCGACACTTGATCCCGTTTCCAGAACAGCCAGTTTGAAGAATTGGGTCAGCAGGTCGACACACTCTCAGAGCAGGTCGACACTAGACCCAGTTCCCAGAACAACTAGTTTGCAGATTTGGGATAGCAGGTCGACACGGGATCCTCTTCCCAGAACAGCCTTCTACATATTCTGGACAGTGCGTCGACACTACCACTAGGGCAGGTCGACACACTACGGAAACTTTTCATCCTAAAGGTTGATGGCTACCACGTGTCCCTCTAGGGCGATCAGAATCTTCCTAGGAAAGCGTGCCATTGTACCCCAAAAGGGTATCTTTGGAATCCTAAGGATATAAAGTGTCTTTTCAGCCAGCCTTCACAAGTGAGAAGGACCCAACTCTCTCAGAGCCTCCAAGAAGCTCCTGGCGGCCAAGAAGAGCTCGTGTCTCCTTCCCCTGCTCTCCAAGTGCTTCCAGAAGACCAATTCCCACCTATTCAAGGTGTGGGAATTGGAATTTGATTCCTGAAGACTTCTCTGAAGCATTCCAAGGAGGCAGATCCTGTAGAAGATTTCTTGGGTAAAGAATTCGAGGAAGATCCAATTTCTCAGATTGCAGAGCATCGACTTGGACTTCAAGCTTCACAAGTTCCTTCCCAATTCAAGCTTCTACAAGGGAGTACACTGAAGAACGAAGCATTTCAATTCAATTTACCTTTTCTTCTGTTCTTCTGAGATATCTTTTGAGATTATGCAAGTGCTTCTGCATAACTCTTTTTAGAGTTCTCAAACTTCGACTAGATCTGTTGCTAGAGGATCTTAGTCTTAAGTTGGTGTCTAGCAGTTTCAGTGTCAGCATTGTGCTCAGGGTGTTGTGAGCCGTCGAGCTCAGTTTGAGTTGTAAGCTCAGGGTTGGTTTGAGCAGTCTTGCTCTGTGTTTCTAGAGTAGTCTTGCTCTAGAGGTTGTGTGAGTTGTATGCTCTGAAGTGTTGGAGTTGTTAGGCTCCTTTGGGTGTGTAGCCCAGTTGTGTTAGTGAAGCCTCACGGGTTGTGAGGGTGGATGTAGGAATCACTTGGGTGATTTCCGAACCACCTAAAAATCCTTGTGCATTTGTCTTCTGTGGTTTGATTGATTCATCCGCTAGATGCTTGCATAGGATTCGTTCTTAATTCACTTAATCAACTTGCTTCACATCTAAGTTTTTCAACTCACTCAAATTTAATCAGATCTGTAGTTTTTCACTGATAACATTGCCTCTGATTCTAAATAGTTTTCAAATTGCTTAAGCTTCCGCAAAAGTGGCTAAGATCTATTCATCCCCCCCCTTCTAGATCTTTTCCACACATTCATTTCGATCCTTCAATTGGTATCAGAGCGGGTTTACATCGATCTGATTTGAACTGAGCAGTTTTTGCTTCTGAGTATTGAGTGTTTGATTGTTTGCTTGTTTGTTTGCTTGGTTGTTTAACTCTTTCTCTGTGCATTTACTTAAGTGTCATGGACTCAAAGGGTTTCATAGCTGAGGGCCATTCCATAAATAGGCCACCATTCTTTAATGGTTTGGACTATTCTTATTGGAAAAATAGAATGCAAGTATTTCTAAGGGCCCAGAACTATGAGATCTGGAAAGTAGTTGAGGTGGGTCCCTATGAGAACTAGGGAGAAGAAGATACCTGGACAAGGGAACAAATAAGGAAAGCTACACTGAATTATAGTGCCATGAACATGATTCAGTGTGCTGTCCATCCCAAGGAGTATTCGAGAATCTCTATGTGCAAATCTGCCAAAGAGATGTGGGATAAACTCGAATTACTCTATGAGGGAACATCTCAGGTCAAGGAGACCAAGGCAAATATTTTAGTTTCAGAATATGAACTTTTCATGATGAAATCTAATGAATCTATTTCTAAAATGTTTGCCAGATTCACGGTGATAGTCAATGGACTCAAGGCTTTGGGTAAGGAGTATACTGATGCAGACTTGGTAAGAAAAATTTTGCGTTCACTTTCTTCAGTTTGGCATACCAAGGCCACTGTTATTGAAGATTCAAAAGATTTGTCCAAAATTTCTTTGGATGAATTGATTGGATCTTTAATGACATATGAAATAAACTTAAAAAGAAATGAAGAACACATCATTAAGACCAAGCCTATGGCACTCAAAGCCTCTTCAAGCAACAAAGATAAAAATCAGGATAAAACAAGTTCTGAAGAATCTGAGTCGAATGAGGATGAGATTGCTCTCATGACCAGACAATTCAGGAAATTTTTGAAATATAGGAAAGGGAAAATGACTGGGAAAAAGAAATTTCCCTCAGGTAAGAAGAATATTTCCTCTTCCAATTTCAATAAGAATCATAAACCTGATGAGAATGTTATCTGTTATAGGTGCAGCAAGCCAGGACACATGAAGGGAGAGTGTCCTGAGAACAAAAAGGAAAAGCACAAGAGATTCCAGAAATATAAGAAGCCAAATGCCATGGTAGCCACTTGGTCTGATGAAGACACAAGTGAGGAAGAAGAAGAGAAGAAGTCCTCAAGCTCAGAGAGTGAGGAAGTTTGCTTCATGGCCAACAGCACAGATGGAAAGGTAAATACTTCCTTTGAAGATTATAGTGTTGAAGATTGGCAGAATGTGTATGCAGAATTAGTTGAAAGATATTCTGAAATGAGAAAAGAAATAAACACATCTAAAAGAAAATTGAAAATCTCTACCATAATCAATCTTCAAACAATAGAATCTGTGAACTGGAATCTGAAGTAACAGACTTGCTTGAAGAAAAAGGAATCTCCTAAACCTAATTGATGAACTGAAACTTGCCTCTCAAAAGGCCTCCCAAGAATTCAGAAACTTAAATGAAAAGCTGGAAATTGAAAAACAAGAAAAACAACAGAAAATTGAAGAAATTGAAGTTCTTAAAAACCAACTAAAGGAAAGGGAGGAGGTTATCCAAACCTTCACAAAAGGCCAAGATAACCTAGAGGCATTGCTAGGATCCAACATGACAACCACATCTCATGGATTATGATTCAACAAGAAAAACCCCAAAAAGACAAATCTGGTGAGAAAAAGGGAAAAGCACCACTAATTAATTTTGTCAAGGGTCCTAATCTGGAAAACACTGAAATTCAATAAACAGCAAACAAAACCCCAAACAAAACTCAAAACAAATCAAAAACCCAAAACAAAAGAAGACTATCAGGTCGACACAGTCCCCTGACAGGTCGACCTGCTCAACACCAAAACCAAAACAACTCAACCAAAAATTCAAATAAAATCTGAAAAATAAGAAAAAGGGAAAAGAAATAATCCATGAAAAACCTTGGACCTCCAAGACAACACTTCAAGAAGATTGGATTAATCCTTGGAACCAATGGTATGAAAATCCCTGTTGGTATTATCCTCAATACTCTTATCCAAATTTCTGGATGTACCAACACAATCCATGGATTCCACCTCCTCCTCTGAACTCAAATTTTCAATGAAAAACTCTCCTCCAACCAAAAAAAAGATCTTGGTGCTTTCATTCCTAAAAGAAAGAACAAACAGAAAAAGGCTGAAAACACCAAAGTAACAAAACAAAAATCTAAAACAAATCAAATTTGGGTGAGAAAGGATTTGATATCTGTGCTAAATCATACTGATGGTCCCAACTCTGTTTGGGTACCAAAATCTTCTCTCCATTGATCTTTGTGCAGGAAGGTCGTGCACCCAACACCAATGTTTGGTTTCTTGATAGTGGGTGTTCACGACACATGACTGGAGATAGAGCCAAATTTTCCTGTCTAATTGAAAAGGAGGGAGGGTCAGTCACCTTTGGAGGTAAAAATAAAGGAAAGATCATTGGATCTGGTAAGGTTGGTCAAACCTCTTCAAACTCAGTAGATAATGTTTGTTAGTTGATGGACTTGATTATAACTTGCTCAGTATTAGCCAACTATGTGACAAAGGTCACAAAGTTGTGTTTGAATCTGATTTTTGCAAAATAATTGATTCATCAACTGACAAAATCAAATTCTGTGGAAAAAGAGAAAACAATGTTTACATGATCAACCTTAATAAAAACTTTTCTGAAAATCTTTGTTTTGTTGCAAATAAAGATGAAATTGCATGGACTTGGCACAAAAGACTTGGCCATGCAAGTTTCAAAACTTTGAATAAGTTGTTAAGATTGAATCTGGTTAAAGGTCTTCCTGAATCTTTTTCTAGTGTTGAAGGTCAAATTTGTGGGATCTGTGCTAAAGGAAAACAAACTAGGAAATCCTTTAAAGCCTTCAATGAAGTACTCACATCTAAGCCACTAGAACTTCTTCACATGGACCTCTTTGGGCCAACAAGAGTTCTAAGCCTAAGTGGCAAGAGATATGGTTTGTAATCATTGATGACTTTACTAGATTTACCTGGGTTATTTTTCTATCCCACAAAAGTGATGCATGCCTTGAATTCAGGAATTTCTGTACCACTATCTTAACAACTTATCCATTTAAAATTAAAAACATTTTAACTGATCATGGGGGTGAATTTGATAACACATCCTTTTCTGATCTATGTGCTGAATTGCAAATATTTCACAAGTTTTCTTCACCTAGAACTCCAGAACAAAATGGAGTTGTGGAAAGAAAGAATAGAACTCTTGTGGAAATGGCTAGATCCATGCTCTTAGGGAGTAATCTGCCCAAATCCTTCTGGGCTGAAGCTGTTAACACAGCCAATCACATCCTAAACAGAGCCTTGGTCAGACCAAAGATCAGAAAAACCCCCTATGAATTGTTGAAAAACAAAAAGCCAACTGTTGCTTACTTCAAAACTTTTGGGTGCAAGTGTTTTGTACACAATAACAACAAAGAAAACCTTGACAAGTTTGATGCTAAGAGTCAGGAAGCTATCTTCCTTGGCTATTCAGAAGTGTCAAGGGCTTTCAAAGTGTACATATTGAAAACCAAAACTGTTGAAGAATCACCACATGTTATTTTTGATGAAAATTCCTTTTCCACTAATGATTCTAAATCTTGCAGGGAAAAACAAGACAATGAAGAGGATGACCTCATTGTGGATTCTTCACCAACCGTTGAGGAGATTAACAACATTGAAGAGAACCTGAACAACAACTCACCATCTTCAAGTGGTTCAGGTAATATTGCTCCAGAAGAGGGCACTTCTCAACAGGTAATTTCTGAACCTCGTTTTCTAAGAGATCACCCATTAGACAGTGTAGTTGGCAACAACTTAAATGATAGAGTTAGGACCAGATCATCCTTCTTGCAAAACATTGAAGAAGACTCACTAGCTCTAATTTCCCAAATTGAACCCAAGTCAATTGATGAAGCCTTATCCAGTTCTGATTGGATTAATGCTATGCATGATGAACTTCATCAATTTGAAAGAAATCAAGTGTGGGAATTAGTGCCTAGACCTAGTGACCAAACTGTGATTGGCACTAGATGGGTTTTCAGAAATAAATTGAATGAAGCTGGTCAAGTAATAAGAAACAAAGCTAGGCTAGTTGCAAAGGGGTATAACCAAGAATTTGGAATTGACTTTGAAGAATCTTATGCCCCTGTAGCTAGACTAGAAGCTGTGAGAATTTTCCTTGCTTTTGCATCCTCCATGAAATTCAAAGTCTTTCAAATGGATGTCAAAAGTGCATTTCTAAATGGATATATAAAGGAAATATTTTTGTTGAACAACCTCCTGGATTTGAAAATGAAAAATATCCTAACCATGTTTTCAAGCTTAATAAGGCACTCTATGGTCTTAAACAAGCTCCAAGAGCTTGGTATGATCGTTTGAGTTCCTTTTTACTTGAGAAAGGATATTCCAGAGGTAATGTTGATCAAACATTGTTCACAAAAACAGTAAAAAATCAAATAATTGTTGTCCAAATTTATGTTGATGACATAATATTTGGATCAACTAATAAAGGCCTTTGCACTGAATTTTCAAATCAAATGAAGAATGAATTTGAAATGAGCTTAATGGGAGATTTAACATTCTTTTTGGGATTGCAGGTGAACCAAACAACTGAAGGAATCTTCATTAGTCAAACCAAATATGTCAAGGAGCTACTGAAAAGGTTTGACTTTCAGAACCTTAAACACTCAAGCACACCCATTGCAATAAATGTTAAGCTAGAAGAAGACCCATCTGGTAAGTCAGTTGATCCAAAGACCTACAGAGGTATGATTGGCTCTCTGCTCTACCTTACTACTTCTAGACCTGATATTCAGTTTTGTGTGTGCTTATGTGCTAGATTCCAATCTAATCCTAAAGAAAGTCATATGCTTGCTGTGAAAAGAATTTTTAAATATCTTGTTGGAACATGTGACTTAGGAATTTGGTATCCTGCTGGTTGCAAGTTAGAATTGTTTGCCTATTGTGATGCTGATTATGCTGGGTGCAAGTTAGATAGAAAAAGCACAAGTGGCTTTGTGTATTTCTAGGTGGGTGCCTTATTTCTTGGGCTTCTAAGAAGCAACATTCAGTTGCTCTGTCAACAGCAGAGGCTGAATATGCTGCAGGTAGATGTGGAACTCAGATCCTCTGGGTGAAACATCAACTCTTGATTACAACCAAGATTTAGGGTGTGTACCCATCCTATGTGATAACACTAGTGCCATAAATTTGTCTAAAAACCCCATTCAGCACTCCAGAACAAAACACATTGAAATTAGGCATCATTTCTTGAGAGATGAGGTTGCAAAGAAATCTTTTGAACTCCTTTTTATTGAAACTGAAAAACAAATTGCAGACATATTCACTAAACCCCTTCCTGAAAACAGATTTTCATCATTAAGGAGAGAACTTGGTCTTTGTAAATGTCCACCTTCTTGATCTCTCTTAAGGTTTGGGTTGAGTGCTATGCATTGTCTAAGGGGGAGTTCTTGCATTTCATAACTCCTTGCTTCCTCAAGCTACATTGCTCATATCTCTCTCACTTTCAATTCCATTTCCCTTTTTACAATAAATTCTCCACTTCTGATTGTGTTGAAACTTCTTGGTATATCAAATAGTGACTTGGAGAAGGACAGGTTATGCTGTCTGGACACTTTCACTATGCGTGAGAACATATCTCCGCCAAGTACTAAGAAGTTAATATGCAATAGTTGAGGGGGAGCTTTTATTGTTCAAAGAGAATTTCTTTTCTGATTTCAAAACTTGCACAGTTTTCACTTCCATTTCCTTTTGGCAATAAATTCTTCAACTCTTATTGTATTGAAATCTCTTGGTATATCAAATGGTGACTTGGAGAAGGACAGGTTATGCTTGTCTGGACACTTTCACTATGCGTGAGAGCTTATCTCCGCCAAGTACCAAGAAATGAATATGCAATTGGTGAGGAGAAGTTCTTGTTGTCCAAGAAGAAAATCTCTTTCTGATTTCAAAATTGCATATCTTTATTTTGATGAAAATGGTTGAAATCATCATCTCAGGGGGAGCTAGAAAATTCACAAGTCATCTTTTTGCAAATTTCAAAACCCTTCTTGCATTTCATCAATTCCTTGCATGATGTCCTCATTCTAAAGTCTAGAGTCTCAAAATGAACCTTGAGTGATATATTATTTTTTTAATCAACTTACAACTATGTCTCTCAATCCACAGAACTTCAGATCTCTTCCTAAACTAAATGACAATTTGTGCCTTGAACTTAAAACATTTCTTGTTTGCAACTGATGACTGGATGTATTTGAATTCTATCTCACAAACTCTCCAAAATCTTGTAAAATCCAACAGAGCAATGGCATCTGTGCTGAGAAACTGCACACCTTCACAATGAATGAAGTGCTATGTATGTCATGAGGCATTATTGCTAACTCTGTTCAAAGGGGATCCAAATTGAAAATAACTTCAAATTTAAGCAATTATGTGCTATGCTTTTTGATGATGACTGAGTAACTGGAAATATTGGCGTCTACCAAAACGTATATTTTCATGTCAAAAGGTCATCATTTACCCCTTTGAGACTTGACAATGATTAAATCTTAAGTATCCAGGGACTATGGTGTGTAAAAAGCACTAGTACTTGAGTGAAAGAGATTTATATCATTTGATAGTTTGTTAAAAGAACAAAAATATGAAAGTTATTGGAGATTTGTTTAGAAAGAATCATCTTCCTCCTTCATCAAGTTGTTCTTTAAGTTTGTGTTTTACTTTCAACACAACTGTATTTAGTCTAGATGACATCTTTAATTCTTGAAAATTGAGAAATATGGTAGTTTTTGATTGATTGTTAGATACATTATATCCCTCAATTTATCATTTTGTTGATTCAAGTCTTGGAATGCTAATATCCTGTTGGAAATTGTTTGAAACACTTGAACGGTGATGAATTTTTGCAAATACAACAAATGAATTTTTAGGCCTCTTAAAAATCCTTGAAATGATAATTCCTCTCATTATTTATCATTATAAAGATGTCCCCAAATTTTCAAAAATTTCCTCTCAAAGATTCAAACTTCTCTCAAAGGCTGTGTCGACACAATCCTCTCTCGTGTCGACACACAACCCCAGTCAGGTCGACACACCCTTCCTCATGTGTCGACACTGCCTTCTTGCCAGACCCTTTTCAAACCTTTCGGGTTCACCTTAAACCCTTGTTGTTCCTGCGGGCAGTGTACCACTGCATCTCTTTTGGGCGTCAGGTCGACCCGACGGCCTCATTTCCACTCCTTTCCGGCAAGAATTCCTCTCAAATTTCTCTCTAGCTCTCATCCCCCTTCCATCATCTCTCCATTCTTCCATTTCTCTCCTAATTCCACTCCTCTTGCACCATGGTCCGCAAGTTGGGTCCCCGCCGTGGTGCAAGATCAGCGGCCTCTTCAAGGCCAGTTCCGGCACAGGTTCCAGTTGAACAGATGGAAAGAAGAACAAAGAGGAGAAATGATCCTACCTCTTCTTCTGCACCTCTAGGGCTTCCAAGCGTGGCAGGACCTCCACTTCAGGCAGAGGTGGTAATGTTTCAAACCCTAGACCAGAGATTTCGGGCGATTCCTCTGACCATCCTGAGGAATCATCTTTCTCTTCTTCTTCTGAGTCTCAAGAGGATATTCCCTCAGAATCCGTAAGTGCAGCCAAGTTGATTTTGAAGCCAAGAATACTAGACCTTTCAGACATCCAACTAGCAGACTCCCTTCCTGAAATTCAAACCTACTTTTCCTTTCAATCTTGGATACCCTTTATTTCTGAATTTCAAGTCTGCTATCCAAGACTAGTTAGAGAGTTCTACATGAACCTCACTTGCACAGACGAAGGGTATGAATCCAAAGTCAAGGGAATAGCCATAGACATGCCTACTGCAGTAGCTGCCTCCATTTTCAAAGTACCAGATGAAGGGGCAGACTACCATGAGTTTGAATTTGATTTACATGAAGCATACTCCATCTTGACAGGCCTTCCTGCAGATGAATCAGATCCCAAACAGACCTATGTAACCAGGTTCAATGCAAATACCTTTCCACCTGTGTTAAGGGTCATCCACCACATTTTGACCACCATAATTACCCTCAAGGTGGTGGGAGGGATAGGTTGACAGACATTCAAAGGTTCATCCTCTATTGCATGGTGAAAGACATCAAGATCAACCTCCATGTGATTCTCTATCAAATCATAGCTGAAACAACAAGGACAGACCTAAAGAGATCACTACCTTATGGAGCACATCTGACCTCAGTGTTCAAGCACTTTGGTGTGCCATTGGAAAATGAAAAATCCCAATCCATTCCCAAGTCAAACATCTACACTTTTAAGAATATCCAGAAGTTTATGGGATTTAGATTGGAGGGAAATCAGATTAGAAGAGGACCAATTGTGGTTGAGGCCCCTCAAGCTCAGGAGGACCAGCCTCAGTTCAAGGGGATCAGCCCCAAGCACAAGAGGACCAGCCTCCAGCTCAAGGAGACCAAAATCAGGAGGATCAGCCTCCACCTCATGAGGGCCAACCTCAAGTTCAAGAGGAACAAGTTCACTTGCCAGAGGATCAGCCTCTAATGGATGAGGACCAGCCTCATATCCCTCTGAAGGTGGCATTCAGCTTGAAACCCCTATTCCACCTCAGGATGATCCTTCCTCTTCCTTGCCACATACTTTTGAACCTCCACATTTCCCCTCTACATTCCAATCTTCCACTTCTTCTGGTGGGTCCTCAATTCCACCAGAATTGTTCTCTTTCCTCAATGCCAAATTTGATACATTGAACTCCACCATTCAAACAATGTCAGACCAATTTGAATTGAGAGTTCAAAGACTAGAGAACACAGTATCAGCAAAATTTATTGAGCAGAAGGCAGCTTCAGATTATGCAGCTCAGAGATTTAACAGACTTATAGGCACTCTGGGAGATTCCTATATTGAGCTAAAAGAGCATCAGGACAAGTTGGAGAAAGTTCTTCAGGGAATTTTGGCAAATTCCCAAGCAGATGTCTTCAACACCAACCAAACATTACATGAGATTTCCAGCACCAGATTGTCATTTGCTCATTTTGTGGATGATATAGAAAGTATGAGGAACTTCAATGAGCACATTGACAGGCAGCTTACAGATTTGACCAAGGAGTTTAAGATAATGCAGAGACCTGGTTGGTCAGCTGGCTCATCATCTTCCTCACAACACAGTGCAGCTGATCTAACCAGACTTCAGGCCACTTTGCTAGAAAATTCAGATCGAATGGAACACTTTTTGAGCACAAAAGTGATAACCATTCAAGATCAAATCAAGTCTAGCCTGAACTTCATGGAGAAAAGACTGTCAGACATTGAACTTCTTCTTGCTCCAATTCCTCCTCCTCCTCCATCTTCTACCTAATGTACATTTATTTTGATAATGGCAAAGGGGGAGAAGAATGAATGACTTGAATGTAATATTTTGATGTAATGATCTTTTGAATGAAATGAAATGGTTGTTTTGGCTTCAATGCAAAGTATTGTGATTCTGAATGCAAATCCTTGTCTTTGTGTTTGAATACTTGTCCAATTGTTTGACTTGTGTGCACAAAATTTCTAATTTCAAGTAACACTGTATCTCACAAACACATCATCAACTGTTACTGAACAACATCAAAAGGTCCTTGACAAGTATGAACAAAAAGGAAAACAAAATTTAAACAATCAAAATTTGCTTAAAATCACACTTCATCAAAACCACATTGAAATATGGATTTAATGTTGCCATCATCAAAAAGGGGGAGATTGTTGGGTTGAATGCAAATTCATATCATTTCCCTCCTATTTTGATGATGACAAGAAGTGTTCTTAAAGCAATTTAATTGAAACATGTCAAAAACATCATACCTGAAATTCATGTTCAAAAAGTATTTTTCAAACCACATTTATCATTTATGGTCATGACAAATCATTTAACTAATGATATGTGTTTATTTTTCAGGTACAAACATTTTTATGCAAAAGATGAGTCGACACACCCATCAATGGTGTCGACACATCAACACATATTCAAAGGCAAAATGTGTAAAAATGTTGAGACTGTGTCGACACATGTCAAGAGTGTGTCGACACGAGTGGCAGTTTTTCAGAAATCAAGCCTACCCAGGTCGACACACTCTCAGAGGAGGTCGACACTAGATCCCGTTTCCAGAACAGCCAGTTTGAAGAATTGGGTCAGCAGGTCGACACACTCTACGAGCAGGTCGACACTAGACCCAGTTCCCAGAATAGCTAGTTTGCAGATTTGGGATAGCAGGTCGACACACTCTCAGAGCAGGTCGACACGGGATCCTCTTCCCAGAACAGCCTTCTACATATTCTGGACAGTGCGTCGACACTACCACCAGGGCAGGTCGACACACTACGGAAACTTTTCATCCTAAAGGTTGATGGCTGCCACGTGTCCCTCTAGGGCGATCAGAATCTTCCTAGGAAAGCGTGCCCTTGTACCCCAAAAGGGTATCTTTGGAATCCTACGGATATAAAGTGTCTTTTCGGCCAGCCTTCACAAGTGAGAAGGACCCAACTCTCTCAGAGCCTCCAAGAAGCTCCTGGCGGCCAAGAAGAGCTCGTGTCTCCTTCCCCTGCTCTCCAAGTGCTTCCAGAAGACCAATTCCCACCTATTCAAGGTGTGGGAATTGGAATTTGATTCCTGAAGACTTCTCTGAAGCATTCCAAGGAGGCAGATCCTGTAGAAGATTTCTTGGGTAAAGAATTCGAGGAAGATCCAATTTCTCAGATTGCAGAGCATCGACTTGGACTTCAAGCTTCACAAGTTCCTTCCCAATTCAAGCTTCTACAAGGGAGTACACTGAAGAACGAAGCATTTCAATTCAATTTACCTTTTCTTCTGTTCTTCTGAGATATCTTTTGAGATTATGCAAGTGCTTCTGCATAACTCTCTTTAGAGTTCTCAAACTTTGACTAGATCTGTTGCTAGAGGATCTTAGTCTTAAGTTGGTGTCTAGCAGTTTCAGTGTGAGCATTGTGCTCAGGGTGTTGTGAGCCGTCGAGCTCAGTTTGAGTTGTAAGCTCAGGGTTGGTTTGAGCAGTCTTGCTCTGTGTTTCTAGAGTAGTCTTGCTCTAGAGGTTGTGTGAGTTGTATGCTCTGAAGTGTTGGAGTTGTTAGGCTCCTTTAGGTGTGTAGCCCAGTTGTGTTAGTGAAGCCTCACGGGTTGTGAGGGGTGGATGTAGGAATCACTTGGGTGATTTCCGAACCACCTAAAAATCCTTGTGCATTTGTCTTCTGTGGTTTGATTGATTCATCCGCTAGATGCTTGCATAGGATTCGTTCTTAATTCACTTAATCAACTTGCTTCACATCTAAGTTTTTCAACTCACTCAAATTAATCAGATCTGTAGTTTTTCACTGATAACATTGCCTCTGATTCTAAATAGTTTTCAAATTGCTTAAGCTTCCGCAAAAGTGGCTAAGATCTATTCATCCCCCCCTTCTATATCTTTTCCACACATTCATTTCGATCCTTCAGTTTACTTGGTTTATCAACAGGGGACTCTCCCGGAATGCAAGAACCTTCCTTGTGACCAAAAGATGAACATAAGGAGCATGGGCTTGGTCTCCATTCGTACTCAACATCAATGTTGTAAGGCCCCCGATTTTTCGTCCTTTTCTTTCATAAGTACCTTATTGTGCGAATGTTTATGTGTCATGTATGTAGCTAGATATACATATGCATATAACTTGTGCGTGTAACTAATAGTATGCGTATACATATAAAACCTTTATTTGATGCATGCATGTAAGTATGTATGTATACATATGTGCTATCTATGCTATATATATATATATATGATATTTACTTAAGTGGTAAATTAGGTGTATGATGTGTTGCTCATATTATGTATGTTGTATTGAATAAAGACTGGTATAAAAGTGTGCATTTGTGTGTATAATTATTTAGTAAGTGTTGTTCATTGCATTGTGAAGATAGTATGTACATTATACCGAGCACATTATATACCATCTTGACTATTTATGAATACATGTGTGTACTTAGTTGCATATATATATATACACATATATTGTTTGGTTGCATGATGTAATTGGTGTGTACATTATACCCTATGTATTGCATACATGTACATAAGGAGGATTAAGGATTCTGTGAAATTGTTTGTTTTGGCCGAAGACCATGTTGACGGCAGCATATGTGGACGTCAAGGACAAGTAGGCGGCGGCATCGATGGACGCCAACTACTATTATGGACGTCCGTTGATGTAGACGTCTACTTCCCTGACAATTTTCTGAGCAGCTGCATGGTGTGCCATGCCTCCGATTGGGGGATGCCAACCACCCCCAACGGCTCCTTCGCCCCTGCCAAGACAGACCCCATGTCTTGTCTATATGACCACCTACCCCTTGCAACCTAGAAGTCCCTTTGGCCCTTGCAAGAGGGGAAGAAACTCTGGCCCCAAAAGGTGAGAAAAACCCTAAAACCCTGAGAGCTGTAAGGAAACCCGAACTTGGGAGGCTTTGATCCAGCGGTTTGGAGCTTCTTCCGGAGATCTACTTCGACAAGGAGGGAGACAACACATCCGGCTGCACATCCCCGGCCCTGGATTGCAGAGGGGAGCATCACAGAAGCCGGAGTGAAGGCATCTTGGAGGCTTCTTGGGACTGCCCAAGGAGAGCTTCTCCGACCCTTTTGATCCCTTTAGGAGTTTCTCCAAAGGCAAGTAACCCTTGCACTTCGTCCATGTATGTGTCTAGGAGGTTTTTGTGATTTTTACGGATTTTCCTCGTGTCCTGGATCCCCATATTTCCCCTTTCTTTAGAGCTCGGACTGTGTTTTTGCACAGGTCCGAACTTGACGGCAAGGTCTATTGACGTTGAGATCTTGAGTCAGCGGCCAACGATGTTGCCGCCAACTCTTGTAAACGGCCATAGCATGCCGTTAAGTTCTTCTTGACAGAACAGTGAACTGTTCTGCCCTATATCTTTAATTTCTGGACTTTGGCGCATGAGGATATAATGTAAATTTTATATGTTATGTAAAATAGGTAATGTGATGTGTGTGAAATTTCCTGTATTTTTTTGTGGATGACATAATTTATTAGAATTATTGAAAGGCATGCGTAGGAAAGAGGTTACGCTTGGTTAATTTTGTTCCCATGATTTCTGAGGAATCAAATGCTGTAGAATTTATGAACCATGTTTGTAGGTGTCAGTCCATGCCCTGCAAATTTGGGAATTTTCCTATATTCATGTGAAATTGTATAATTCCTACAATGAGAAATAGAAAGCATGTGTAGACCTTGTGAAAATTTTAGTAAATCGGGTGATGAGAAATAAATTTGGGAAAATTTCTTGTACCAATATGTATGTGTGGTTCATGACTGTGCATGATCAAATCTGAAATCCATGTCATGTTCTATGTTAACTTAGTTTTTGAATGGCATGAAACTGAATGTTTCAATTTCTATAAATGCATGTGAATTCAGAAAAATGTGAAAATTTGTATGTGTGTTCCTATACCCGAAAACAGTATGTGGTTAAATTTTCAGGAAAATTTGATGACAGTAGCCTACACTATGAGATTTCCATGTGAAAATGAGTTATAAATATATGTACCATGATTAAGGTCAAATGATGTGCGTTCCAATTACTCCATGAGAGCTACTAAATGCTTGATTTCTGTTATTAGTGGCATCATGCTAGGGAAAGAACAGAACCATGTGCATAAATAAGGAAGTGTGAATATCATATGTAAAACGTGTGTTAATCGGAATGTGTAATGTGTAAAATGTGCCGTGTGTGACACTGCTTCCATAGAGGGCTGTGGAACTGTACCATGGAAAAGTCCCCATGGGAAGGTTCAATGTGTATGTGTATCCTATGGGCATTAGGATGAAATCCTAGTGGCGGACAAGTACCGTCGATAGGGTGGAGAGGGCTTCTCCCGGTCTGCGCAGTACCAAGGCTTATCACTATATTGCCTAGGTGATAAGTATGTTATGTGTTATGTGTTATGTGTCCTTCTAATGGTGGTTTGGACTATGTGTCACGGCATATAAATGTGAAATGTGAATGTGTATATGTGAAGATTGTGTAAGTGCCATGTGGACATGTGCAAAGTGAAAGATGTGTACATGTGAATGTGTAAATGTGTAACATGTGAAACCAATGTGTTAAAGTGTAAAACTGTGATTCCTAATGTGATAATGTTAGAAACATATTAGAACAGCAAGCTAATTAGATAAGCAATCATGTTATTGTGTGCAAGAATGTCTATAGAATCCATGCTAGAACCTTCCTTTCATGATGTGCAAAAACCATGCCTAAATTGCTCTCATGATGTGGTATGAATGAGACAAGTTCTTAATTGAGTTCATATGTTAAAGGAATGAGAAAAGAACATGTGTTAGATTAGTTGCTTGTTTGAACATAATTCATATGTTATGAAACTAGTAGAAGCATTATGCTAGACTTGTCTTGAATAACAATAGATATGCGTAGAAGGTGTAAGAGAGTCAACCATGTGATGTGAATATGTTAAGAGTGTGAAATGAACTTGCATGTTATGAGACTTCTAATCCATGTCAAAACAGCAACCTTAATGCATGTGAAATGATAGTTAGCATGTGCTACCATGTGTAGAAACCATGACGGTAGTGTTTCCTTTCATGCATATGAGAACCTCATGTTTAGTTGTTTCATGTTTTAGTTAATTAGAAATGTAGCTTTCATGTGATTGGATGAGTAGAAACATGTGATTGGTAGTTTAATTTGAAAAGTATAAATCATGTTCCATGTGCTTTAAATTTTGTAGAAATACCCTGACAGGTTGTGTTAATATCACCTAACCTTGCTACATACTTTGATTGAATGTGAATGCCTATATGATGTATGCATGTATGAAGTGTATGATGTTACTTGTTGAGTCTTTTAGACTCACTCCTTGCTTCGGCGTACAGGTTTAGTAGGTGACCCTACATCTTTTGGGAAGAGACAGTGGAGAGCGACTTCGAGCGCGGAGAGTAGCTTGGCGGAGTCGTTATTGTCATATTTTGCTTTCATAGTATGTAATTTGAGGCATTGTATTGAACTGTTATGTAATTGTGAATAAACTACGTAATTTGATGTTAGAATTGTAGTTATGTGGACAATGTACCTTGTTTAAATTTCAGTTAAGTAAGCTTTAGCTTTCCTTTAATTGCTATATGGACTGTGGATGTCAATGTGGATGATGAAATGAAAGACAGTAGTTCTTTTCTTCCGCTACTCTGTAGTTATATTTGTGTACATCTCAATCGAATGATAGTGTCGGGTAAATGTCCCGCTGTGGTGATCTTCGTCGTGCCGACGTGGGTTGGTACAACCGTACCGGCATAACGAGGGTCGTCACAGAGATTGGTATCAGAGAAACCGGTTGAGATTGTACATAAGTATATATAAGTCATCATCTTCACTATATGCTAAGTCCTTATAGAATTGTCCACATGTGTAGAATTTATTAATAATAAGTAAAAGATAGATAAGAAAAAGGTTAAGAATTTAATAACGTAGTTCTAACTATGTTTGAGTTATCTTGCAGCATATGGCTTCGCGTGGTAGGTGTGGTACTCAGGTTAGGAAGATGAGCCTAGGCGTGAGGAGGCGGGTGAGCAGCGGGCCCCGACACCTCAGGGTCCTGTGCTTCCCCCACCATCGTTAGTGGATTATGGAGTGTCCGTACAAGGTTTGGCACAGGCTATGCAGACGCAGGTCCATACCCAGACTACACTCCAGACTCAGCTAGAGGCTCAGGTTAGAATAGTAAATAGAGTAGTCTGTTCTACTTGGTCTTGTGTTTGTTGCTTTCCGTGTAGTATAAGTGTGGGTTACGTTGTTTGCTGTGGCAGGCTCAAGTACCGGGTTCCCAGGAGTATGAGCGTGATAGATCTTCTGTTATGGAGAAGTTCAGGAGGATGGCTCCACCCTCTTTTGAGGGGGAGAGTGGGCCGTTAGGCGCAGAGAGTTGGCTCGAGGAAATTGAGAAGATATTCAGAGCTATCGGATGTTCAGAGGATGACAGGGTCAGTCTGGCGACGTATATGCTTCAGGAGCAAGCAGACGTGTGGTGGTCTTTTGTGCTTCGCACGCAGTTCTCAGGAGTCGGATTGGAAGTGACTTGGAACGATTTCGTGAGGTTGTTTCAGGCCAAGTATATCCTTGAACGTGCCCAAGATGAGAAGGAGCAAGAATTTTTGACATTGACTCAGGGCTCAATGTCAGTTTTGGAGTATGATGCTAAGTTTGCAGAGTTGTTCAAGCATGCGCCTCACTCAGTGATGGACGAGAGCGAGAAGGCGAAGAAGTTTGTGATGGGTCTTAAACCATCGTTGAGAGTTAGATTGACAGCATATAACCATGGATCTATGGATGCGGCTTTTAGCGCGGCGTGCAGGCAGGAGCACAAGATGAGGCAGTATTTAGAAGAGAGAAAGGCTCGATTGGATAAGTTACCGGAACCGTTCCAGCGGCAGAGGAGGAAGATGTGGCAGCGGAGGAAGATGCAGAGACTTGAGGAATGTCAGCGATCCGCTATGGTACCAGCAGAGTCAGCACTTCAATCAGTGGCAACTTCAGGCAGCGAGAAGCCAAAGTGTGTGCACTGCAACAAGTGGCACGGCAGAAACTTGTGTTGGGCAAAAGAAGGAAGATGTCTCAAATGCGGTAGCAAAAGTCATCGGATTAGAGAGTGCCCGAAGGTGAAGTAGTTCGCCCTGTGAGACAACACCGAGGATGTCACCACAGGTGCGTGATTCGATCTTCGAGGGCGAAGATCCTTTTAAGGGGGAGAGGGTGTAAGTCCCCCGATTTTTCGTCCTTTTCTTTTATAAGTACCTTATTGTGCGAATGTTTATGTGTCATGTATGTAGCTAGATATACATATGCATATAACTTGTGCGTGTAACTAATAGTATGCGTATACATATAAAACCTTTATTTGATGCATGCATGTAAGTATGTATGTATACATATGTGCTATCTATGCTATATATATATATATGATATTTACTTAAGTGGTAAATTAGGTGTATGATGTGTTGCTCATATTATGTATGTTGTATTGAATAAAGACTGGTATAAAAGTGTGCATTTGTGTGTATAATTATTTAGTAAGTGTTGTTCATTGCATTGTGAAGATAGTATGTACATTATACCGAGCACATTATATACCATCTTGACTATTTATGAATACATGTGTGTACTTAGTTGCATATATATATATACACATATATTGTTTGGTTGCATGATGTAATTGGTGTGTACATTATACCCTATGTATTGCATACATGTACATAAGGAGGATTAAGGATTCTGTGAAATTGTTTGTTCTGGCCGAAGACCATGTTGACGGCAGCATATGTGGACGTCAAGGACAAGTAGGCGGCGGCATCGATGGACGCCAACTACTATTATGGACGTCTGTTGATGTAGACGTCTACTTCCCTGACAATTTTCTGAGCAGCTGCATGGTGTGCCATGCCTCCGATTGGGGGATGCCAACCACCCCCAACGGCTCCTTCGCCCCTGCCAAGATAGACCCCATGTCTTGTCTATATGACCACCTACCCCTTGCAACCTAGAAGTCCCTTTGGCCCTTGCAAGAGGGGAAGAAACTCTGGCCCCAAAAGGTGAGAAAAACCCTAAAACCCTGAGAGCTGTGAGGAAACCCGAACTTGGGAGGCTTTGATCCAGCGGTTTGGAGCTTCTTCCGGAGATCTACTTCGACAAGGAGGGAGACAACACATCCGGCTGCACATCCCCGGCCCTGGATTGCAGAGGGGAGCATCACAGAAGCCGGAGTGAAGGCATCTTGGAGGCTTCTTGGGACTGCCCAAGGAGAGCTTCTCCGACCCTTTTGATCCCTTTAGGAGTTTCTCCAAAGGCAAGTAACCCTTGCACTTCGTCCATGTATGTGTCTAGGAGGTTTTTGTGATTTTTACGGATTTTCCTCGTGTCCTGGATCCCCATATTTCCCCTTTCTTTAGAGCTCGGACTGTGTTTTTGCACAGGTCCGAACTTGACGGCAAGGTCTATTGACGTTGAGATCTTGAGTCAGCGGCTAACGATGTTGCCGCCAACTCTTGTAAACGGCCATAGCATGCCGTTAAGTTCTTCTTGACAGAACAGTGAACTGTTCTGCCCTATATCTTTAATTTCTGGACTTTGGCGCATGAGGATATAATGTAAATTTTATATGTTATGTAAAATAGGTAATGTGATGTGTGTGAAATTTCCTGTATTTTTTTGGATGGAATTATTGAAAGGCATGCACGCTTGGTTAATTTTGTTCCCATGATTTCTGAGGAATAGTATAATTTTATGAACCATGTTTGTAGGTGTCAGTCCATGCCCTGCAAATTTGGGAATTTTCCTATATTCATGTGAAATTTTATAATTCCTACAATGAGAAATAGAAAGCATGTGTAGACCTTGTGAAAATTTTAGTAAATCGGGTGATGAGAAATAAATTTGGGAAAATTTCTTGTACCAATATGTATGTGTGGTTCATGACTGTGCATGATCAAATCTGAAATCCATGTCATGTTCTATGTTAACTTAGTTTTTGAATGGCATGAAACTGAATGTTTCAATTTCTATAAATGCATGTGAATTCAGAAAAATGTGAAAATTTGTATGTGTGTTCCTATACCCGAAAACAGTATGTGGTTAAATTTTCAGGAAAATTTGATGACAGTAGCCTACACTATGAGATTTCCATGTGAAAATGAGTTATAAATATATGTACCATGATTAAGGTCAAATGATGTGCGTTCCAATTACTCCATGAGAGCTACTAAATGCTTGATTTCTGTTATTAGTGGCATCATGCTAGGAAAGAACAGAACCATGTGCATAAATAAGGAAGTGTGAATATCATATGTAAAACGTGTGTTAATCGGAATGTGTAATGTGTAAAATGTGCCGTGTGTGACACTGCTTCCATAGAGGGCTGTGGAACTGTACCATGGAAAAGTCCCCATGGGAAGGTTCAATGTGTATGTGTATCCTATGGGCATTAGGATGAAATCCTGGTGGCGGACAAGTACCGTCGATAGGGTGTAGAGGGCTTCTCCCGGTCTGCGCAGTACCAAGGCTTATCACTATATTGCCTAGGTGATAAGTATGTGTTATGTGTTATGTGTTATGTGTCCTTCTAATGGTGGTTTGGACTATGTGTCACGGCATATAAATGTGAAATGTGAATGTGTATATGTGAAGATTGTGTAAGTGCCATGTGGACATGTGCAAAGTGAAAGATGTGTACATGTGAATGTGTAAATGTGTAACATGTGAAACCAATGTGTTAAAGTGTAAAACTGTGATTCCTAATGTGATAATGTTAGAAACATATTAGAACAGCAAGCTAATTAGATAAGCAATCATGTTATTGTGTGCAAGAATGTCTATAGAATCCATGCTAGAACCTTCCTTTCATGATGTGCAAAAACCATGCCTAAATTGCTCTCATGATGTGGTATGAATGAGACAAGTTCTTAATTGAGTTCATATGTTAAAGGAATGAGAAAAGAACATGTGTTAGATTAGTTGCTTGTTTGAACATAATTCATATGTTATGAAACTAGTAGAAGCATTATGCTAGACTTGTCTTGAATAACAATAGATATGCGTAGAAGGTGTAAGAGAGTCAACCATGTGATGTGAATATGTTAAGAGTGTGAAATGAACTTGCATGTTATGAGACTTCTAATCCATGTCAAAACAACAACCTTAATGCATGTGAAATGATAGTTAGCATGTGCTACCATGTGTAGAAACCATGACGGTAGTGTTTCCTTTCATGCATATGAGAACCTCATGTTTAGTTGTTTCATGTTTTAGTTGATTAGAAATGTAGCTTTCATGTGATTGGATGAGTAGAAACATGTGATAGGTAGTTTAATTTGAAAAGTATAAATCATGTTCCATGTGCTTTAAATTTTGTAGAAATACCCTGACAGGTTGTGTTAATATCACCTAACCTTGCTACATACTTTGATTGAATGTGAATGCCTATATGATGTATGCATGTATGAAGTGTATGATGTTACTTGTTGAGTCTTTTAGACTCAGTCCTTGCTTCGGCGTACAGGTTTAGTAGGTGACCCTACATCTTTTGGGAAGAGACAGTGGAGAGCGACTCCGAGCGCGGATAGTAGCTTGGCGGAGTCGTTATTGTCATATTTTGCTTTCATAGTATGTAATTTGAGGCATTGTATTGAACTGTTATGTAATTGTGAATAAACTACGTAATTTGATGTTAAAATTGTAGTTATGTGGACAATGTACCTTGTTTAAATTTCAGTTAAGTAAGCTTTAGCTTTCCTTTAATTGCTATATGGACTGTGGATGTCAATGTGGATGATGAAATGAAAGACAGTAGTTCTTTTCTTCCGCTACTCTGTACTTATATTTGTGTACATCTCAATCGAATGATAGTGTCGGGTAAATGTCCCGCTGTGGTGATCTTCGTCGTGCCGACGTGGGTTGGTACAACCGTACCGGCATAACGAGGGTCGTCACAAATGTCCTCGGTATCACCAGAGTCATGCACAATAGTAACAGATGTAGGGAACAAGAACTCTGATGATATAAGAATACATACCCGAGCTCTAAGATAATCGTCTCCTGGTGGCTGTGAGTTTATCCATAAACAGTGGAGTACCCAGGACACTAGCTAGCTTGCTCAAGGATGTGTGAGACCATAAGTGTAGAGGAAGGTTGGGGAAGGTAACCCATAGAGGGATGGAAGAAAGCATGGCCTTTTCCAATTTAGAGTCACTATTCCATCTTTGCAGTATGAAAGGATGCCCACGAATGTGCCAAAACCCTTCCAGAACGGTTTGCATGTCCTCCTCAAGCGAAAAGTTGTAGATGAAGAAACCACCGCTACGCATGTGAAGCTCGTAGCTACCGTTCGGCTTCCATTGGTTATCTATAAAGACTTTAAGAGGAGAATACACTGGAGACAAGCCAACGATGTAACCGACAACAGTGAAACGCCAAGATTGCACTAGCTCGAGAGAGTCTCCTGCGTTGAAGGATGCCACAGAGCGGTCTCCCAGCAATGATGGTGCAATGAAAGATAGTCTAAGACCAAAACTTGTTGAGGAAGAAGAAGCACCTGTAAAAAGCTCGCTCCAGGTTTTCCTTGAAGTAGAGATAGGAGGAACAGTACCTTTAGAAGTCGATCTCCCTCTAGAACGGCCACAAGAATGGCTTCGATGACGAACATGGAAAGGAACACCTTGTGAGGATCCCTGCCCAAGAGCAGGATCGCTCGCGGCATTCACAGGCTCACAAGAGGAGACCGACCCTTTCCCCGAGGGAAGAAGATGGTCCCCGTGAGAGCCTCCCACACGGGCCGCCATGGTCAAGAGACCAAGCAGCAGCAGCTCGACGAGGGAGAGTTCCCCCCAGCCGGAAGGCGGGGGGGATCCCGGACACACTCAGAGAGAGGTGCTTTCCTTAGAGCTTCTCTCTCTAGAAAAGTCTAGAGAGAGAGTCCCAATCGCCAGCTTGTTTATTTAGTGTACTTGATATATGATCAATGGAAAAGAGAGAAGAGTCCTGAGAAAAGTGCTCTCCATTAAATCCCCTTGAGTTTAACTTCTTGCTAATCATCCATGTGATTTATATTCCATGATCTTTCTTCCATTTTCTTGTCATGTTACATTGAGCTATAAAACTGAAAACATCCTTGTTCAAAGTCCTAATCATGCTAGGCTTGATAGAGGAACTTTGTAGAACCATTTGGAGTTGAATTTAATGACTTTCTGAAAGTTCACATAGGACCTGTCGACAGACGAACTTCTTGCTATCGACAGGAACCAATTTCCAGAAACTAGAAAATCATCACTGTGTGTTTCTGTCGACAGCCCCTTATCTTGCTGTCGACAGAATATACAAAACTGAAATTTCAGTTCTGGAAACCAGCCCCTGTCGATAGCAAGCTTGTGCCTGTTGACAGGTACTGACAGTGCCATGTTTCCAGCACTTGCTCTGCTCCGTTCCTTGATGCAAATCTTATCAAATTGTTCCAACTAGTAGTCCACCTATGTTTTATGGTTTTTACCACCTAAATACCTACTAGAACCAGTCATGTTACCCTTCTTTGTATCATAAATCATTTCTCCAAAGTTCCGAACAAAATTGACCCCGAAGGATTATCAATTTCTGAAATTAGTAAGGAAACAAAGTTCCTTCACTCTTGTGTGTAAACTTTGAATGAACCCTTATGTATCCTTGACTCATTACAATGATGAGTGTGTGATGATGACAATTTGAGAGTCTCGGACTCATTTAGAAATTATGCCTGGCAAATAAAGGGCTGGTTCAGTCCTAGGGGAGCGCCCGAATTCGTCAGTGGCCACGCGGGGGCGATAAGGACATCGTGGATGTTGGCATGCATCAGTTCGTGCTTGATTAGTCATCACATCATGCTTGTGTGTGTGATAATGTGTCTGATTCTGAATTCAAATTTCATCCTGAGTTATTGATCTTGCTTCTAAAATTGTTCTTGTCTAATATATGTTATCGAATTATCTTGCTTATTCGTTATTTTGAACACTCCGTGCTAGCAATCTTTACTCGTTCTCACCTTGGATATATACATTTGAATCCTTTTAAATTAAAGGAGTTGAATCCTACTGGGCTAGTTAGCTCACTCAATTTAACATTTTCAGGTGAACAAGATGGTGATATTGCTTAAGGGGGACTTGAGTGCTGAGAGGACCACCTTATGCCAAGAAGTTCCCTACATGCGCGAGAGTCGGTCGACCACTGTGCAGCGTATCCCTCCTATACGTTCCTTTGGTACTCAGAGGAAGTCACCAAGTAGCTCGCAAAATAGTTGCTGGCCCGCCCCTCTCTCACGGCACGCTCTCGGCCGCGCCGGTACCAGTCCTCTGTCTTGCGTAGCAGGTGCTCAGAGATGCCCAAGCTCGTGCACACGTCGAGGACCTGCTGGGAGAGATGCTTCCGCTCCTTCGACCACCGGCTGCACTCCTGCTCCCACCGGCTGCGCTCCTCTGCCCACTGGCCGCGCTCGTGCTCGCGTTCCCTCAGCTCCATAGAGAGAGTCACCCGTAGCTCTCCAGCCTCACGAGGGAGGTCTGCATCGTGCTGAGAGACCTGAGTGCGCAGCTTGGACAACTGTTGCGTCAGCTCAATCACCTCTAACACCTGCGAGCGCCGCCTAGGTGATGGCACTCTAGAGCTCGGGGAACTGTGCATAAGTAAGCACAAGTAAGTATAAAGAGGTTCATTTTCATATATACAATTTATTTACTTACTCGTGCAGTGAGGTCGCACTCTGCCGTCTCTGCCCAAGTGACTGCTACCGTCAACTGCTCTCAGAGAGATACCACCTCGGGATTTTGCACACCCCTGCTCGTGGAGGCACCCGCGGCATCGGTGCGCTCCACGATGACCTCTGTCGCACGCTGCACAGATTGAAAACTAGGTCAACATATGGTAAGGTATATAAAGCAAAGGTATGACATTTCTAACTTACCAGAGTCGCCAGGGCCTCGCGAGCCTCCACCAATTGGGCCTCTATGCTCGTGAACTGGTCCCGCAAGATGTCGATCAGGCCATCACGAGCATCCTGTACATTCACACATTTATTGGATTATCACACACTTCCTAATGAACAAGTCAGGTTTAGAAGTGCATACCCTAGATGGCCTCAGGAAATCCCGATCTCCGTAGACGTCCTGGTTCCGCTAGAGGTAGGCAAAGCTGTCAACGGCGTCAGACTCCACTAAGTATCCTCCCCGCTGCCAGTCCGCATACTGGTCGAGGAAGCAGAGGTGCCAGTCGACCCTCTTTGCCTTCTCCCTCGTCCTTCGATCGATCCCCCTCGGCGGCACCTTGTCGGACCACACCTGGTGCAGCCCTAGCGTCCTCATGGCGAGCTGAAGGCGGAGTGGCTCGATCTCGTTTAGGCAATGGTTCCACAGGTCCTGCTCAAAACGAGGTCGGCCACTCTCCACCCACGGCTAGCCGTCGTCCGTCATGCCTGCGTAGGGCTGCCAAACCACCTGCACCCATGCATATGTCACATCATATATCACACATCATATAAAAATGCATGAAACAGAAAGATAAGGTAGGCACATACCAGGAGGGCCGGGAAATCTCGGATGTCACGACAGAGGGTGTCCAGCTGGAGTGAGAAGGAGGCCACCGTCACCACCGGCAACCACCTCCAGGCAAGTGGGAGTGAGTCAGGATGCACCTCGGTCGCCCTTCTCAGGGCGGTGTAGTAGTAGCTCCACACCTGCATTGCACGAACATGTTGATTAGTTTGACTAAAAATTTTATGTGAAGGTAAATTAAGAAAGCAAAAAATAAAGCAAAAAAGAAGATTATGTACCTAGAGGAAAGGGGCAAATCTGCCCCCATCGTCTCGCGGCCGGTGCCGCTGGAGAGGTTAGCAAATGTGTGCGCTAGGAATGCCGCACCCTACGCATACTACCCGACCCCTTCCAGGTCCTCCAAAATCTCTAGGAAGCGGCAATGGATGACGTCGCCTTTCGTGCCCAGCAGCATCTTCCCCAAAAACAGGAAAAGGAACCTCCATAGGTCGCTGTCCGCCCTCTCCGTGTCCTAGGGGTCCTGGCAATACACCCCCCTCTCCAGCCCCACTGCACGCTACTCGTGCAACGACTCCTGCCTGGTCTGCCTCCCCCCTCCCCCCCCCCTCCCCGCAGACCGAGGCTCTCCAAAAGTGCTACTCAGTCGACCATCCTCCGGTCTCTGAGCTCATCCTCGCCCAAGCTCTCCATCCCCAGCAGGTCCCAGGTGTGCTTTGTATGGTCTGCATAAGTGACACCCGTCACCGCCTCTCCATCCACCCGGAGCCCCGTGATCCATGCCACATCCTCCATGGACGGCACCATGTGCCCCCCGGCAGGAGGAAGGACCTGCTCACCATGGACGGCACCATGTGCCCCCACGGCAGGAGGAAGGACCTGCTCACTCGGTCTCACCACTCCTTGAGGGCCTGTACCAGGGGGCTATCCACATAAAATGGCTCGATCTCTAAGATCGGCCCAAACCCCATCACCCGGACTCTCTCTATCTGAAAGTCCGGGAGCCCCTGGTACTCCGCTATCACTAGCGGCCAATGGATGCACGACCTCATAACTCCCTGCATATTAAAAGGCAAACACAAGTCAGTACACACTAAAAATCCAAACTGTGCAGAAAACAGGCCCAATTTCCCCTTCTCGAGCAGGCTTGTGAATTGCGACTGGTTCAGAGGTCGCGGTTCATGTTGAACCGTTGTTGAACCGCGACGGCGTAGGCCGTCGTGATTGAAGGCGGTGAACTGCGACGACTGAACTCATGGCGATTCACCCACCCGTCTTCTCCAGCTCGACGGCCATTCCCCTCCTTCTACTCCTGTTACAAATCACAAAGAGAAGGCAAGGTACTCACCAACTCTCCTCGTGGTGGCGCTTCACGGCCCCTTCTTCCTTGCTGGAGTCGTCCTCCCAGCGCCTCTTGCTCCTCCACCTCCGTTGCCACCTCTCCCTCCGCCGCCGAAGATTCCTCATCCATGGCCGCTTCCAACTCTAGTAGCTCATCCACCATTGCTCGGGCAGCGGTGTCCGGAGTTTCCATTACCTTTTCCATCACCTCCATCGCCGATAGTGGCGACCCTTCCCCTTCCTCCGCCGGAGAACCATTCCCTCACTGACGCTTGGTCACCGATGATTTCTTCATCATCGGGTAGCTTGAGAGAGAGAGAGAAGAACATGAAAGACAGAGATGAGAGTGAGAGAGAAGAACATGAAAGACAGAGATGAGAGTGAGAGAAGTTGTAGAAGAGAGAGCAAGGGTGTGAGAGTTGAGAGAGGCGAAAGAGCTGGATCATAAGGTAAAGCACGACGCCGTCCGTCGCGATTCAAGAAGCCCACCCGAGAGCCAATTTTTAGGAGAAAAGCTAAGTTGTTTGGATGATACAATCATGAAAGCTAATGCAATTCAGCTGTGTAAAGGAGGCAATTCAATTCTTTTTAATGATTTAATTTTGGCATTTACAAACTGCCACCTTGGGCCATATTTTCATAAGTTCTTTTACATAAGACATCCATTCATCCTCTACCTCCTCCACATGTGGGACCGGCCGCCTGAAAGAGCACACCTTCCACAGTGCTTTGATGGTGTCCGCCTCTTCTCCATCATTGTTGGTACCGATCTCCCGTCTATTAATCGGCAGTAGATGAGACGGCCCCTTGAAGTTACGCCGTGGAAGAATGAGTTGTGATAGGTAGCGGTGTGGGTTGTAGAGCACGAAGTCAGTCCGCGGGTCCTTGGTTAGAAGTGGCGCCAGAGTACAAGTAAACGCATTCCTGGGCATGCTTCGCAGATGATCACTCCAATCCGCCCGTGTCTTGAGTTGTGGCACACGGTTTGGCACATGCCCTTCTAGGCCCACCAAGCCGTCCATATGATAGAGCGGGCTCTTGGAGAAGATGCGGGATGAGCTAGTGGCCTCATTGTTCACATCAAACATAAAATGCAGGTTAGTCCAACAAGTGAATAAAAGCATGGATTTATAGGGGGGCCTACCCAAGCTCGCCGCCGTGAGTCCTCTATAGAGGAAGGCTAGCACCGCCGGTCCCAACCTCTCTCCTCCCCATATGCCACAAACCGCGCTGAGTTGCTCCTCTTCAAATACGTTATCCACAGACGGGAAGAGGAGTGCACCCGCCAAGCATATGGCGAATCCTATCATCACTCTCTCCAGTCTTGTATCGTCACCTTTGGTATCTCTCTCATGGTTCTAGCCACCAATTTTTGCAGATTTATATGTTTTTTGGCTTCGATGTCTTGGGCCGCCCTTCCGCTCCTCATAAAGTCCTCGAGCACTTCTTTGCTTGTGATGTTCCTTGGCATGATCGCCATACCATCCTCGTCACCTCTCTTCATACGCTTCAAGCCTAACAAAATTTCAACTTCTTCCAATAGGATGGTTGCTTCAAAGGTTTTGAAGAGGAAGGTGTGGGTTTGAGGATGCCATAGCTCAACCAAAGCCCTCATTGCCGCCCAATCAAGGTGAATTTCATGATATCTTTTGGCTTGGATGGCTAGATTATTGATTCCCCACCTAGAGAGGATGGTGGTCATGTCAAGGCTAATGGGGGAAGTCAACTTTTGGGGCCATGGAAGTTTCATATATCGCCTAGTGTCAGGGAAAAGTGGGTAATCCTATAGGTTTGATTTGTCCATGAGAGGAGGTAGCACATGGAGTTTGATTATGGAGTTAATTGGAAATCATGGGTACAAGAAAGGTTGCTTAACCTTTGGAATCCATCAGATCTTGTCTCTTGGAAAGGGAGCTCCTGCTATGCTCTATAGCTCCAATCCTTTCTCTCCTCTTCTTGGTGATGTGCTTGTTTCTTTCACTTTGGAGAGGTTGGAAAGCATGAGAAGATAGGGATGGGGTGTTTTTAAACCCCCATGGCCGCACAAACCAGAGGCAAGCCCAATACATATCAAGAAATGCAAAATAGGCAAGAAAATCAAGCCTGGGTGGAAGTTTCAAAATTGCGACCGACACATACGTCGCGATTCAAGTGCCTCACTCCGACTTCCATTGCGATTGGTGAAGGTAAATTGCGACCACCTAGGTTGTCGCGATTCAGGTAAGTGAAATGCGTCCACATACCCTGTCGCGATTTTCAAGCAGCATTATTTTGATATTGTGTTCCATTATTGTTGCTTGTCAATGCTGATGAATCTTTGAGCGCATGTTTTCGATACACATTTCTTTCCGTACATTTCATGACCATCTTTAGCGAATCTCTGATCCGGTATTGTATCATTGCCTTGTACTATATGTTACACTTTATTAGAGCATATCAAGGACCTCGAGGGTCTGATGAATCTGAAATTTGAGTTCCCCTCCTCCGCGAAAAACAATGATAATTTCATAGGATTCCTACGACTTGAGAATAGGCCGTTATGCTTTGCAAGAAGGATGACGTATTCCATTCGGTATCTTAACTTCGGCATCGTAACAATATTATCCTTGATTAGTTTATATTTTCTTTTATTTTAAAGTTTTTCTTTTACCCCAGCATGCATCATGTAGGACATTGAGCACATTTCTGGAAGATTATTCTCGTGCTTAACTGAAGAGAACCGCTTATCCTTAATTCCGATTAACATGAAATATTCCATTCCGAGTCAAGTATTCAGTTCATCTTGTGGATGTTTGAAGAATGTCTTTTAATAAACTCCTTGTTTTGGATTCTTTTATGAATTCATCTATTTTCCCATAGATCCACCTTGGCTGCAGCACGTCCACAAGCTGGTAAATGATCCCCAATGGTGAAACCTGTCGGATTGTGTCTGTAGGTACTTCCCCGATGCCGGAAGTTGATCTTTCTCCCTTTCGTGCCCATGTGTACATCCTTTCCCTTCATCCAAACTTTGAGTTATCTCTTGAGGTTTCTACAAGCCGCTTCATGATGATCTGAAGAACAGCTCTTGTCACATGTTGTTGAGGCGTGTCTCATCACACCATGGTGTCTACTTTTCAGTCATTCCACTTCATTCCACTCAAATCACTTCATTTCATTACTTTCATTTCGTCTCATTTTACTCCATTTTCTTGCAAAGCAGACGGCAAGGTGAGGCAGCTATAGACACGCCAGTTTGACAATATATCAAGTACATTTCATGTTATACCGCAATGCCTCAAAGTGGCTCTCTTCAATTAACCTCTCGAGTGATTTTCCTATTTTTTCAAAATTTTCTAGGATTTTTAGGAATTTTTCTAGGGTTTTGAAGGGGTTAGTGGTACATAAGTGATTCGCGATGAACACAGTGGTTGTAATTTCAGGATTTTGATCTGCTACGTGTCAAACTGTCACGTATCACACTTCCTTTCGGTGCTTAATTTGTTTTGAATCGCATCGCGTATGTCATCGTGTTTAAGGGTTTCAATTTCGAATTATGGCAAATTCCAAAATGTTGGGTTGAATGTATATTCATATCATTTCTCTCCTATTTTGATGATGACAAGAGGTAATTTTAAAGCAATTCAAATGAAACATGCCAAAAACATCATACCTGAAATCAATGTTCAAAAAGCATATTTCAAATCACATTTATCATTTATTCATGATAAATCATTTAACTAATGATATATGTGTTTATTTTCAGGTACAAACACTTTTTGCAAAGAGATGTGTCGACACACCCATCAATGGTGTCGACACAACAACACAGATTCAAAGGAAAAAGATGAAGAAATATTGAGACTGTGTCGACACGAGTCAAGAGTGTGCGACACGACTTGCAGTTTTTCATAAATCAGTCCACCCAGGTCGACACACTCTCAGAGCAGGTCGACACTAAATCCCGCTCACAGAACAGACTATTTGCAGATCTGGGACAGCAGGTCGAACACTCTCAGAGGGTCGGACACGAGACCTTCCTCCCAGAACAGCAGTTCCATATTTTGGGACAGTGTGTCGACACCACCACCAGGGTAGGTCGACACACTACGGAAAGTTTTCATCTTAAAGTGGGATGGCTGCCACGTGTCAGCCCAGGCCGATGGGGAATCAACCTAGGATCGTGTGCCCTTATACCTAAAAGGTATCTTTGGACTCTTTGGGTATAAAAGGCCCTCTATTGGCCCTCCATCCATGAGAGAGACCCAACTGCCTCTCAGAGCCTTCTGAAAGTTCCCTGGCGGCTGCAAGAGGTCGTCTCCCTTCTCTGCTCTCCGTGTGCTTCCAGAAGACCAAGTCTCACCAAGCCAAGTGTGAGAATTGGAGTGTGATCCTTGAAGAAACCTCTAAAGCATCCCAAGGAAGCAGATCCTGTAGAAGCCTTCGTTGGAGAAGAACTCAAGGAAGATCCAACAACTCCAAAGTGCAGAGCATCGGTTTTGGACTTCAAGACTGCAAGCCTCTTCCCAATCCAAGCTTCTACAAGGAGTACACTTGAAGAACGAAGCTATTAATGCAATTCACTGTACTTCTGTTCTTCTAGATATCTTTTGAGATTATGCAAGTGCTTCTGCATAGCTCTCATTAGTGCTCTCATTTTCGACTAGATCTGTGCTAGAAGGTCTATGTCTTGAGTTGGTGTCTAGAACCATTGTGTGAGCATTGTGCTCAAGGTGTGAGCATTGTGCTCAGGTTGTTGTGAGCCGTCGTGCTCAGGTGAGTTGTCTAACTCAGGTTGTGTTTGAGCAGTCTTGCTCAGTGGTTCTAGAGTAGTCTTGCTCTAGAAGTTGTGTGAGTTGTAAGCTCTCAAGTGTTGGAGTTGTCAGGCTCCAGTGGGTGTGTACCCGGTTGTTTTTAGTGAATCCGCACAGGGTGTGAGGGTGGATGTAGGAATCACTTGGGTGATTTCTGAACCACCTAAAAATCCTTGTGCACTTGTCTATCTTGTGGTTTGATTTCATTATCCGTTAGATGCTTGCATAGGATCGTTTAAAGTTCACTTAATCAACTGATTTCATATTTGCTTTTACCAACTCACTCAAATATCATCAGATCTGGGTTTTTCACTGATAAAATTGCCTCTGATTCAAAAGTGTTTTTAAACTGTTTAAGCTTCCGCAGAAAGTGGCATAGATCTATTCATCCCCCCCCTTTCTAGATCTTATCCACACCTTTTCCTCGATCCTTCACAAAATTGTTTATGGAAAGATTTTCTTGCTAATTAGAATCACATCCACATGGTTCGTCGCGTTTCTAACCTTCCATCTTATGAATATCGACTCCCTTCAGATAATCAATTCTTTCAAATATGCGACCACTCATGTCGTCGCGATTCAACATTTCCATTTATTAAATTTGGAAAGAATCAATCAGTATTGGAAGTGTATGAAACGCGTCGGTCTATGTCGTTGCGATTCTAAAACATAATATAATCGATGTTTGGAATGGCTTAATCGGAGCAAGTCGATCTTATTAAACACGACACTTGGGTGGTCACGGTTCACCTAAATAGGCGACCACTGTGTCCGTCGCTATTCACAAATTTTTCCCTATAAAAAAAACCCCGAGGCCATGGTTTAAGAGATAACCTAAGCAATACGGTGAAGCCCTGCCGCACTAGAGACTCGCATTCTGAAGCCAAGTGCCGCCACCTCAAGATACTCCGAGCATTCATCCATTGGAGCTTGGAGACTTCATCCCCTCAAGTGCATTAGAGGAGGAGGCTTCTTCCATTTCAGTCATCTCCGGCAGAGGGCTCATCTCGCCAATTCTTCTTTTCTCCCTTCACTCTTTGCTTCATTTCATTTGTTTACATCACACTAATTATGTCACACACACATCATCTTGTCTTTTCCACACCTATATTTTAAGGGTTTAACACCACCTCCACAAGGTGTGCCTAAGCCCATGTCACTACATTTTTCCCACATTTCTTTGAATTTGGTTCTATACAACATAGAATCCTTTTGTCACTTGTTTGTGTGTTTTCTCCATTTTGCAAGGTAACCAAGCAGCTAAAGTCTTCTCTGCCGGCTGGCCGGTTGGAGGAGTAGAAGTCAACCCACAACATTCATCTCCCGCGACCTTTGGGTGAAGGTAAGTACTCTCTCTGCCTCTCACTCACTCCCTCGGTACCCTCGTGTACCTGGAGATCACCTTTTCTCCTTGTGCACATACGCACTCCTCTTTTCTTCGTCTTTCATACGCCTATAAATCTTCTTCCTTTTTCCTTAATTATTTCTTTGTGGAGTGTTTGAATGAAAAACACATTCACAAATGTTGGAAAGGTGATCGCCAATTTGTGAATGTGTTTTTCGTTCAAACACTCCACAAAGAAATAATTAAGGAAAAAGGAAGAAGATTTATAGGCATATGAAAGACGAAGAAAAGAGGAGTGCATGTGTGCACAAGGAGGAAAGGTGATTGCCAGGTACACAAGGGTACCGAAGGAGTGAGTGAGAGGTGGAGAGGGTACTTACCTTCACCCAAAGATCGCGGGAGTTTGAGCGTTGTAGGTTGACTTCTACTCCTCCAACCGGCCGGCCAGTAGAGAAGACTTTAGCTACTTGGTTAAATACCATGCAAAATGGAGAAAACAAGCAAACAAGTGACAAAAAGAAATTAGTTCAAGTAGTGTAGTATGTAATTCAATGAAGGAGATGAAAAAACATAGTGACATGGGCTTGAACACACCTTGGGGAGGTGGTGTTAAACCAGTAAAAATTAGGTGTGGAAGAAATGATGTGTATGTATGTGAATGATGAGTGTAAATGAATGCACTAAAGAAAATTAAAAGAACTAAAGGAGAGAATAGAGAATGTGATGGGACAAGAGCCCATTGCTACGAATGGACAGGGTGGAAGAAGCTCCCCCCTCACTCCAATGGAATGAAGAAGAGGCTAATTAGCAAGAAAAACTATCCAAAAACAATTTTGGAATTTACCATAATTCGAAATTGAAAACCCTTAAACACGACGACATACGCGAACGCGATTCAAAACAAAGTAAGTGCCAGAAAAGGAAGTGTGATACGCGATGGTTTGACATGTCGCAGATCAAACTCCTGAAACCGCGACCACTGTGTTCGTCGCGAATCACTTATGCACCACAGACCCCTTCAAAACTCTAGAAAAATTTCTAAAAATCCAAAAAATAGAAAAATCACTCAAGAGGTTAATTGAAGAGAGCCACTTTGAGGCATTGTAGTATAACATGAAATGTACTCGATATATTGTCAAAATGGCGTGTCTACAGCTGCCTCGCCTTGGCGTCTGCTTTGCAAGGAAATGGAGCGGAATGACACGAAATAATGTACTCGATATATTGTCAAAAGACACATCTACAGCTGCCTCGCCTTGGGGTCTGCTTTGCAAGGAAATGGAGCGGAATGACACGAAATGAAATCAATGAAGTGAACTGATTTGAGCGGAATGAAGTGGAATGACTGAAAAGTAGACACCAAGTTGTGATGAGACATGCCTCAACAACATGTGACAGGAGTTGTTCTTCAGATCATCATGAAGCGGCTTGTAGAAAACCTCAAGAGATAACTCAAAGTTTGGATGAAGGGAAAGGATGTGCACGTGGGCACGAAAGGGAGAAAGATCAACTTCCAACGTCGGGGAAGTACCTACGGACACAATCTGGCAGATTTCACCATTGGGGAGCATTTACCACCTCCGGATCTGGCACACCCCTGCTCGTGGAGGCACCCGCAGCATCGGTGCACTCCACGGTGGTCTGTGCCGCACCCTGCACAAATTGAAAACCAGGTTAGCACATGGTAAGGTAAATAAAGCAAAGGTATGATATTTCTAACTTACTAGAGTCGCCAGGGCCCCGCGAGCCTCTGCCAACTGGGCCTCTGTGCTCGCCAACTGGGCCAGTATGGTGTCGAACAGGCTATCACGAGCATCCTGCACATGCACACATTTATTGGATTATCATACACATCCTAATGAATAAGTCAGGTTTAGAAGTGCATACCCTGGATGACCTTATGAAATCCCAATCTTCGTAGACCTCCTGGTACCACTGGAGGTAGGCGAAGCTGTCAACGGCGTCAGACTCCACTAAGTATCCTCCCCGCTACCAGTCTGCATACTGGTCTGGGAAGCAGAGGCGCCAATCGACCCTATTCGCCTTCCCCCTCGTCCTCCGGCCGATCCCCCTTGGCTCCACCACATCGGACCACACCTGGTGCAGCCCTAGCATGCTCATGCCGAGTCGAAGGAGGAGTGGCTCGATCTCATTTAGGCAATGGACCCACAAGTCCAGCCCAAAATGAGATCGGCCACTCTCCACACACGGCTGGCCGTCGTCCGTCATGTCCACGTAGGGTTGCCAAACCACCTGCACCCATGCATATGTCACATCATATATGACACATCATATAAAATGCATGAAAGAGAAAGATGAGGTTGGCACATACCAGGAGGGCGGGAAATCCCGAATGTCACAACGGAGGGTGTCCAGCTGGAGCGAGAAGGAGGCCACCGTCACCATTGGTAGCCACCTCTGGGCAAGTGGGAATGCGTCGAGACGCACCTCGGCCGCCTCCCCGGGGGCTGTAGTAGTAGCTCCACACCTGCATTGCATGAACATCTTGATTAGTTTGACTAACAATTTTAAGTGTAGGTAAATGAAGTAAGCAAAAAAGAAGATTATGTACCTGGAGGAAAGGGGCGAATCCTCCGACCGTAGTCTCGCGGCCGGTGCTGCTGGAGAGGTCAGCAAATGTGTGTGCTAGGAACGCACCCCACGCGTACTACCCGACCCTCTCTTGGGCCTCCAAAATCCCTAGGAAGCGGCAATGGATGTCGTCGCCCTTCGTGCCCAGCAGCATCTTCCCCAGAAATAGGACAAGGAACCTCCTCAGGTCCCTGTCCGCCCTCTCCATGTCCTGAGGGTCCTGGCAATACACCCCACAAACTCGTGTAGCGACTCCTCCCCGGTCTGCCTCCCCCCCCCCCCCCCACAGACCGAGGCTCTCCAAAAGTGCTACTCAATCGACCATATTTCGGTCGCCGAGCTCATCCTCACCCAAGGGCTCCATCCCTAGCAGGTCCCGGGTGTGCTCTGTATAGTCTGCATTGGTGAAACCCATCACCGCCTCTCCATCCACCCAGAGCCCCGTGATCCGTGCCACATCCTCTAGGGACGGCACCATGTGCCCCCACGGCAGGAGGAAGGACCTGCTCACTCGATCCCACTGCTCCCTGAGGACCTGTATCAGGGGGCTATCCTTATAAAAGGGCTCGATCTCTAGGATCGGCCCCCATCACTCGGACTCCCTCTCTCTGAATGTCTGGGAGACCCTGGTACGCAACTATCACTAGCGGCCAATGGATGCATGGCCTCATAACTCCCTGCATATTAAAAGGCAAACACAAGTCAGTACACACTAAAAATCCAAACTGTGTAGAAAACAGGCCCCATTTCCCCTTCTCGAGCAGGCTTGTGAATCGCGATCGGTTCAGAGGTCGTAGTTCATGTTGAACCACGACGGCGTAGGCTGTCGCGATTCAAGGCGGTGAACCACAATGACTGAACTCGTCGCGATTCTCCCACCCGTCTTCTCCGGCCCGACGGCCATTCCCCTCCTTCTCCTCCTTTTACAAATCACAAGGAGAAGGCAAGGTACTCACCGTGTCTCCTCGTGGTGGAGATTTATGGCCCCTTCTTCCTTGCCGGAGCCATCCTCCCAGAGCCTCCGGTACTGCCTCTCCCTCTGCCGCCGGAGCTTCCTCATCCATGGATGCTCCCAACACTAGTACCTCGTCCACCATTGCCCGAGCGGCGGTGTCCGGAGTATTCACCACCTCTTCCATTGCCTCCATCACCAGCAGCGGCGACCCTTCCCCTTCCTCCGCCGGAGAACCATTCCCTCACCGGCGCTTGGTCGCCGATGACTTCTTCATCATCGGGTAGCTTGAGAGAGAGAGAGAAGAACAGGAAAGCAAGAAAGCAAGAGATGAGAGTGAGAGAAGTCAGAACAGAGAGCAAGGGTGTGAGAGAGTTGAGAGAGGCGAAAGAGCTGGATCATAATGTAAAGTGTGACGCCTGTTTCCGTCACGATTCAAGAAGCCCACTCGAGAGCCATTTTGAGGAGAAAATCTAAGTTGTTTGGATGATACAATCATGAAAGATAATGAAATTCGACCATGTAAAGGAGGCAATTCAATTCTTATTAGTGATTTAATTTTGGCGTTTACAAACTGCCACCTTGCACCATATTTTCATAAGTTTTTTTACATAAGACATCCATTCATCCTCTATCTCCTCCACATGTGGGACCGACTGCCTAAAAGAGCACACCTTCCACAGTGCTTTGATGGTGTCTGCCTCTTCTCTGTCATTGTTGGTACTGATCTCCCGTCTCATGATCGGCGGTAGATGAGATGGCCCCTCGAAGTTACGTCATGGAAGCCCGAGTTGCGAGAGGCAGCGGTGTGGATTGTAGAGCACGAACTCAGTCACCCCAATAAGTCGCAAATCCACGCCGGGTGCTAGCCGCGTCTGTAGGTCCTTGGTTAGAAGTGGCGCCAGAGTACAAGTAAATGCATTCCTAGGCATGCTTCGGAGATGATCACGCCAATCCGTCCGCCTCTTGAGTTGTGGCACACGGTTTGCCACGCACCCTTCTAGGCCCACCAAGCCGTCCATAAGACAGAGCGGGCTCTTGGAGAAGATGCGGGATGAGCTAGTGGCCTCATTATTCACATCAAACTTAAAATGCAGGTTAGTCCAACAAGTGAATAAAAACATGGATCCATAGGGGGGCCTACCCAAGCTCGCCTCCGTGAGTCCGCTATAGAGGAAGGCTAGCACCGCTGGTCCTAACCTCTCTCCTTCCCATATGCCGCAAACCACGCTGAGTTGCTCCTCTTTGAGTACATTATCTACAACTGGAAGAGGACTGCACCCGCCAAGCATATGGCATATCCTCTCATCACTCTCTCCAGTCTTGTATCATCCTCTGCCTTTGGTATCTCTCTCTTGGTCCAAACCACCAATTTTTGCAGATTTATACCATTTCTGACTTGGACGTCTTGGACCGCCCTTCCGCTCCCCATAAAGTCCTCGAGCACTTTTTTGCTTGTGCTATTCCTCGGCATGATTGCCATACCATCCTCGTCACCTCTCTTCATAAACTTCAAGCCTAACAAAATTTTAACTTCTTCCAATAGGATGGTTGCTTCGAAGGTTTTGAAGAGGAAGATGTGGGTTTGAGGGTGCCATAGCTCAAATAAAGCCCCCATTGCCGCCGAATCAAGGTGAATTTCATGATATCTTTTGGCGTGGATGGCTAGATTATTGATTCCCCACCTAGAGAGGATGGTGGTCATGTCAAGGCTAATGGAGGAAGTCAACTTTTAGAGCCATGGAAGTTTCATATATCACCTAGCGCCTGGGAAAAATGGGTAATCCTACAGGTTTGATTTGGCCATGAGAGGAGGTAGCACATGGGAGATTGATTATGGAGTTACTTGGAAATCATGGGTATAGGAAAGGTAGATAATTTTGGTCATGATGGCATTAGCGCATCGGAGTTTGGGTCATGACATGTTCATGTTCATGGGGATGGTAGGTTCGGCCATGTTAATTGGGTTGGAAGAAGAGAAAAGAAAAAGAAAAGTAGAGAGAAGAGAGCAAGAATAGTAAAAACATCAATAACATAAGCAAGAACCTAAAGAACAAGATGAAATCAATTCATAAAATCACTTGAACTCACCAGTTTGGCTTGAATGAGCTTGCAAATATGACCATCAATCTTGCTTAACTTTTGGAATCCGTCAGATCTTTGTCTCTTGGAAAGGGGAGCTCTTGCATGTTTCATAGCTCCAATCCTTTCTCAACTCTTCTTCTTGGTTGATTGCTTGTTTCTTGCACTTTGGAGAGGTTGGAAAGCATGAGAACAGCAGGGATGGGGTGTTTTTAAACCCCCATGGCCGCACAAGCTTGGAGGCAAGCCCAATACATAGCAAGAAATGCAAAACAAGCAAGAAAATCAAGTCTCGGCTGGGAGTTCAAAATCGCGACCGACACATACGTCGCGATTCAAGCGCCTCACTCCGACTTCCATTGCGATTGGTGAAGGTAAATCGCGACCACCTAGGTTGTCGCGATTCAGGTAAGTGAAACGCGTCCACATACCCTGTCGCGATTTTCAAGCAGCGTTATTTTAATATTTGTGTTCCATTATTTGTTGCTTGTCAATGCTAATGAATCTTTGAGCGCAGGTTTTGGATATGCGTTTCTCGCCGTACATTTCATGACCATCTTCGGCAAATCTCCGATCCGATATTGTATCATTGCATTGTATTATATGTTACACTTTATTAGAGCATATCAAGGACCTCGAGGCTCTGATGAATCTGAAATTTGAGTTCCCCTCCTCCGCGAAAATCAATGATAATTTAAGAGGATTCCTACAACTTCAAGATAGGCCATTACGCTTTGCAAGAAGGATGACGAATTCCATCCGGTATCTTGACTTCAGCATCGTAACAATATTATCTTGGATTAGTTTATATTTTCTTTTGTTTTAACCTTTTTATTTTAGCCCAGCATGCATCATGTAGGACATTGAGCACATTTCCAGAAGATTACTCTCATACTTAACTAAAGAGAACCGCTTTATACTTACTTGTGCTTGTTTCTAGGTAAGTAAATCAATTGTATATATGAAAAATGGACCACTTTATACTTACTTGTGCTTGCTTATGCGTAATCCGCCGAGCTCCAGAGTGCCATCACCTAGGCAGTGCTCGCAGGTGCTGAGTTGACTGAGCTGACGCAGCAATTGTCCGAGCTACACACTCACGTCTCTCAGCACGATGCAAACCTCCCTCATAAGGCTGCGGAGCTGCAGATGAAACTCTCTGTGGAGCAGAGGGAGTGCGAGCACGAGCACGACCGGTGGGCAGAGGAGCGTAGCCGGTGGTCGGAGGAGCGGGAGCATCTCTCCCAGCAGGTCCTCGATGCACGCAAGAGCTTGGGTGTCTCTGAGCTCTTGCTGCGCAAGGTGGAGGACCGGTACCGACGCGACCGAGAGCATGCCGTGAGAGAGGGGCGGGCCAACGCCTCTTTCTCGAGCTACCTGGTGACTTCCTCTGAGTACCAGAGGAACGTTCAGGAGGGACGCACTGCCTAGCGATCGACCGACTCCCATACTTCCATGAGGCCACCGCCTCCTCGCTCGACAATGGACCCCGACAAGGCAGAGAGAAGCAGACACCCCCGACCAGCTTAGAGTGGTGGCGAGAGCTAGGCCACCCATCATGATATGTACTTTTTTTGTTTTCTTAACGATGATGTGTACCCGGTGGGGTACCTTTGTATTTGCTTTTGGGGCTGGCCCCTTTTGGCCATAATATAAATAGCATGGGTGTCTTTGCCTTTTTTCTTATCTCGCCTGAAAAACACTTAAGAAAACAAGTTAAATGACTGTTCTGACTCAGCCCCTTGCACATTAGGTGGACTAGGCTTCATGATCTTGTCAAGGGGTTGAGCCTTTATTCAAATAAGGCGTAAATAAGGAAATAACATAATTAAAATGCGGCATATAGGCAGGTGAATGCTAACATGAAATTAAAAAAAATGAACACACATTTGATGCATTCATACAAATGGGGTGTGATTTTTTTTTTTTTGAGTTTTCAACATAATTTTTTTTAGATTTTGGAATATTCCCCTTTTTTTGGATTTGATATTTTGAAATATTCAATTTTTTTTATTTTGAAATATTCAATTTTTTTTGGATTTTGAAATATTCTATATTTTTTGGGGTCTTGAAATAAGGGTCGCAACCCGGCGTAGTCCCTTCTAAAAAAATGCGCGGAACGAAAGGGATCCGCTCTAATTAGAAAACATGGTACTTGGACCCTTCAATTACTCAGTCATCATTAAAAGTTCATTAATGATTCTTAGGTGCATTAAATAGAGGTTGGACGTGTTCAAGTGGTGCCTTCACCCAAGGTGGCTTTCAGCGACGTCCTCTTCAGTTGATCGTTGCGTTGCTTTGAACCTAGGACATACCCGTAGGGGAGAAGGGAAGATGATGTTTTAGGAAGTCTACCAATAATTCGGGTGACCGAGAAAGACGCTCATTCCTCTGCCCTACAGTCAATGGGGTTCAGCTTTTGGCTTACAGGGTTTTGACATGCTTACGACTAGGTCCATTTGGATCTCTGCGGGGGCTTTTCCGCTCTTGACGTGTTTTTTATTTAGGATTTGCCTTTGTTTTTCCTCTTTCCATTTTGATTTGCTTTGCATTGTTTTCCTTCTTTTCCCCCTATTGGGCCATGACGTCTACCCATTTAAGCTTTGGACAGATTCAAAGGTCGATCCCGCCTTTTTTTTGCCTATTTTTCATTTTGATTTTCTTTACATTGTTTTCCTTCTTTTCATCCTATTGAGCAATGACATCTACCCATTTAAGCTTTGGACAGATTCAAAGGTCGATCCCTCAGGTTCCCATTTCTATTGGCAGACCGAATGGAAAGAAAAGATATTGTCCTAGACTCTTGGTTAGGCATTGACCTTCCTTGGATTTTGTGCTTCTAGCTTCTAGGGGTGGGTGTGAAAGTGTGTGATTGTCGACACCTCAGGTTAACCCACCAAGAATGAAAAATGAATTAGAAATGACAACATTTCCTTTTAGGATCCGTGTACCATGTAAGTCCAAACACCTATCTAGCAGTAGTATTTTTTTAGGTAGAGCCCATTCCAAGGGTGGGAGAGTTCCTCCCCCTCTGCGTTCACTAGCCTATACGCATTGCCTAGATATACTTCTTTAATCACGTATAGCCCTTCCCAGTTTGGTTGGAGTTTAGATCGAGGACCACCAGGTTTTACAAAGATTCTCTTGATTACCATTTCATTGACTTTGAATTTTCTCTCAATTACCTTCTTTTTATAGAAACATGTGAGTCTATTTTGATATGATCTTGTGTGTTCTGCGGCGACCAGACGCTTCTCATCTACGAGCTCCAGTTGTGCAAGAAGCGATTCACGTCGTTCATCGATTGACAGGTCCTTGTCAAGCTGGACTCTTAGTGAGGGAATGAGAAACTCATATGGTACTACAACCTCCATTCCATAGGTGAGGGCGAACAGTGTCTGCCCTGTGTGGGTACAGATTGAACTGCGGTAGGCCCATAGAGCTTCTACAAGTTTTTCTGGCCAATCCGAGAACTTATTAGCCTCACAAGTTTTCTTTATGATTTTCATTAAGGTTTTGTTTGTGGCCTCTACTTGGCCATTGCCTTGCGGATAATATGGAGATGAATGATGCAATGCAATTTTATACCTGTTGCAGAGGTCACGAAGCTCATGATAGATGAATTGTGGTCCATTATCAGTGATGATGGTGTTTGGGATGCCGAATCTGGTGATGATGTTCTCCATGATGAACTTGCATACAGTTGTTGCCTTGACCTGCACATATGCTTCAGCTTCCGCCCACTTGGTGAAGTACTCCATTGCAGTGAGGATGTATGACTTGGGTTTATTTTGGGAGTTTGGATCACCAAGGGGACCAATGATGTCGAAAGCCCACATAGAGAAAGGCCATGGGGAGGGTATTGGGTGGAGTGTGGAGGATGGAAAATGGATCTTGTCGGCGTGCAGTTGGCACTTGACACACTGATGGACAAATATAGAACAATCCTCCTCTAAAGCGGGCCAGTAAAAGCCTTGCCTAAGGATTTTCTTGGCAAGCATTTGGCAATTCACATGGCCACCACACACACCTGAATGTGCCTCCTCAACAACCTTCAACACTTCATCATCATCCAGACATTCTGGGACATTCTCCTTATTGCTCTCTTCTCATCGGCTGTGGCTTCCTTAGGGTATGTCTGATCTCTACAGTATTTAGCTATCTCATAGTACCATGGCTTCTCCTCATCCTCTAACTCTTCTTCTAGCTCTAACAACATGATTTCTATTTTTCTTTTCCTCTCTGCCTTCCTCAACACCTCATCCTTGATCCATAGAAATATCGGGTCCTGGACAGCTGGGGTATGACGTCGTGCAATCTAGATGCTGTCAAAATCCCCAAGGTAACACATATGAAGAGTTGTTTCGATAGTTGCAAGAGCATCTGCTAGAAGATTTTGGTGACAAGGTACATGGACAAAAACAAGGTTGGAGAATAGGTTGGCATAAGCTGAGGCAAGTTCTTGATATGGCTTGAGCTTGGGATCTCGAGTGTGATATTTGGTGAGCACTTGGCGTAGGACCAGTGGGCAAGTTCAAGGCCGGCCAATAGGGCTTCATATTCAGCTATATTGTTGATGATAGGGAATGCCAGCTGATAAGCCCTTGGAATGGTGACCCCTTTAGGTGATAGTAGAGCAATCTCGATACCCTTTCCATGAGAATTCAAAGCTCCATCGAAATACAACGTCCACATAGGATTAGATCGGCTAAGGGACATTAATTCTTCATCTGTAAACTCTGAACGAACATGATCAAATTGTGGAATAGGGTAATGAACGAGATGTTCTGCTATGGCATAGCCTTTGATAGATTTTTGCCGAATGTAGGTAATGTCAAACTGGGAGAGAAAGCTTTGCCAATGTGCTAGCCTATCAGTAAGAATGGATTTTTCAAGAAGGAACTTGATAGGATCCATGCGAGCGATAAGGTGTACCTCATGACCAAGGAAGTAGTGCTTCAATTTCTGCACTACACAAACGAGAGTGGCACGTGTCTTCTCTATGGCTGTGTACCTTTGCTCACAGGGGTCGAGAAGCATAGACAAGTAGTATGCTGCCCTCTCCTTGCCTTCTTCAAAAATCGTGATCGCCAATTTGTGAATGTGCTTTTCGTTCAAACACTCCACAAAGAAATAATTAAAAAAAGGAATATTTATAGGCGTATGAAAGATGAAGAAAAGAGGAGTGCATGTGTGCACAAGGAGGAAAGGTGATCGCCAGGTACACGAGGGTACCGAAGGAGTGAGTGAGAGGTGGAGAGAGTACTTACCTTCACCCAAAGATTGCGGGAGTTTGAGTGTTGTGGGTTGACTTCTACTCCTCCAACTGGCCGGCCGGCAGAGAAGACTTTAGCTGCTTGGTTACCTTGTAAAAATGGAGAAAACACACAAACAAGTGACAAAAAGATTAAACTATGTTATGTAATACCAAATTCAAAGAATATGTAAGAAGATGCATTAACATGGGACTGAACACACCTTGTGGAGGGAGTGTTAAACCCCTAAAAGATTAGGTGCGGAGTGAATGAAGTGTGTGTGTGAATGTGAAGTGTGATGAATGAAATAAAATGAAATGGAGAAGTAAAGAAGGGAATGAAATGTCTTATGCGTAGGAGCACACTGTTGTAGATGAAGGGGAAGAATCCTCCTCAAGCTCCAATGGTCATGAGATGATGAAGAATCCAAGCTCCAATGAGCGAAGGCTCGGAGTAGCTGGAGATGAAGGTTCTTCTCCTTAGCTCGGAATTCGACTCTTCAGTGCGGCAGAGCTTCACCGTAGTGCTTGGGATGTATCAAAATCAATGGCCTCAGGGGTCTTTTTATAAGGGAAAATTTGGTGAATCGCGACGGACACAGTCGCCTATTTAGGTGAACTGCGAGCACCCAAAGCGTCGCATTTAATAAGATCGACATGCTCCGCTTAAGCCTTTCCAAACATCAATTATAGCAGGTTTTAGAATCGCGACGACATAGATGACGTGTTTCAAACACTTCGATACCGATTGATTCTTCCAAATTTAATAAATGGAAATGTTGAATCGTGATGACATGAGTGGTCACGTATTTGAAAGAATCGATATTCTGAAGGAGTCGATCTCATATGATGAAGGTTAGAAACGCGACGGACCATGTAGACACAATTCTAATTAGCAAGAAAATCTTTCCAAAGACAATTTTAGAATTTGCCATAATTCGAAATTAGAAACCCTTAAACGCGACGACATACGTGAACGCGATTCAAAACAAAGTAAGTGCCAGAAAGGGAAGTGTGATACGCGACGGTTTGACACGTCACAGATCAAACTCTTGAAACTGCGACCACTGTGTTCGTCGCGAATCACTTATGCACCATAGACCCCTTCAAAACCCTAGAAAAATTCCTTAAAATCCTAGAAAAATAGGAAAATCACTCAAGAGGTTAATTGAAGAGAGCCACTTTGAGGCATTGTTGTATAATATGAAATGTACTCGATGTATTGTCAAAATGTCGTATCTACAGCTGCCTCGCCTTGGCGTCTACTTGGCAAGGAAATGGAGCGGAATGACACAAAATGAAAGCAATGAAATGAAGTGATTTGAGCGGAATGAAGTGGAATGACTGAAAAGTAGACACCAAGGTGTGATGAGACACGCCTCAACAACATGTGATAGGAGCTGTTCTTCAGATCATCATGAAGCGGCTTGTAGAAAACCTCAAGAGATAAGTCAAAGTTTGGACGAAGGGAAAGGATGTGCACGTGGGCACAAAAGGGAGAAAGATAATCTTCCAGCATCGGGGAAGTACCTACAGACACAATCCGACAGGTTTCACCATTAGGGACCATTTACCAGCTTGTGGACGTGCTGCAGCCGAGGTGGACCTATGGGAATATAGATGAATTGATAAAGGAATCCAAAACAAGGAGTTTCTCAAAAGACATTCTTCAAACATCAACAAGATGAGCTGAATACTTAACTCGGAATTGAATATTTCATGTTAATAGGAATTAAGGATAAGTGGTTCTCTTCAATTAAGCACGAGAGTAATCTTCTGGAAATGTGCTCAATGTCCTACATGATGCATGTTTGGCTAAAAGAAAAAGATTAAAACAAAAGAAAATATAAACAAATCAAGGATAATATTGTTACGATGCCGAAGTCTAGATACCGGATGGAATCCGTCATTGTAGTAACCCGATTTTTTTTTTCGAAAAATAAAAATAATAAACTAATTGGAAAAATTAAAGGAAAGGGAAGAAGTGATGGGCTTTGTTAAATGGACCATATAAAATTTATTGGGCAAAAATAGGGATTTTTAAAAGAGGAATAATAGGAAAATACCCAAAATTCGTATATTTAATATTGCCTAAAAAGAAAGGGGCTATTAAATCATTAAAATAATGAATATGGGTTGGAATTGGACTCCTAACCCTACCCTAATTAGTTGGCCACGAAATTGCAACCCAACCTAACCCTAATAGGAGGTGGAAAGCTTAGAAGGTTGAGAGAAATTAGGAAACCTCGGAATAAAAGGGGAATTTGAGTCATAATAGGAAATTGGAACCAAGGGAGCTTAAATCCATGGCTGGCCCTAATGCGTGGCTGAGGGTTGCTGGGCGTGGAGAAGAGGCCAAGGAAATGGAGAACTCATGGGGAGAAGGATTGCTCAATCCCCAACCGGGTTCTTCAAGTTCTAAGCCCTAGAAGACAAAACAACTCAAAGGTAGGCATTCTCATAGACTAAACTTAATTAAATTTGTCTGTAGGTTGTTCCAAATATCAGGAACAAAGGCCCTCTTATTGCTCTATTTTTCATTGAGCCAATATTTTGCTCTTTATTTTTGAATATTCGCAATCACCTTGATCTTGAACCATCATGTTAAATCTAGATCTCCATGTACTCTTGATCCCATGCTACGAAATTTTAACTGGAGATACTGTTTGTTGTTAGGAATCGTTTGCCCCTAAAATCCCCAATTTTCATCCAGTATCCTACTTGAATTAAATCGTTTACCTCCACTGTACACTGTTCTATGTTCATCGAGCATGTTTATGTTTAAAACCTATCCAGACCTTGATGATTTATGAATTCCTATTTATTGTGTATACCCTCCCATGTCTAGATTGGTTTGCAAGTGATTTCATAAATTTTCATCATTTGTGCATCGAGTTCTAAATTTCTGAACGACCCTGTTTAAAAATATGGAAACTTGGACCGCAATCCAAGGCATGGTATTTTTTCCGCTCTGACTCAGGCGCAGGACTTGAGAATGCAACTGCCCGATAGGCCGCATTCTCAGGGCTGATCGCGACCAGCACCCTGTCACATTCTGAACGCGACTGGCGCTACCGTCGCGTTCTGGCTCCCTGTCCTGACCGACCCGTCACGACCCTTGATTGACCCTATCGCGTTCTATACATACCCTATCCCGATCCTTACATTGGTATGTCGCGATCTATAACTTTGTAGGAAAACCCTGTATTTTTGCTAATCTTGACTTTCTATAGTAACCTATTACCTTGTTAACTGTCTTAAACACAGTAATCGAAGTTGGTAAACGATGACTATGTAATTGTTAATTTAAAAATCATTCACATGATCCTTTCATATCCATGATTCTCTTTATCACATGAACATACCCGTAACCATCCAATAAGACTTGACTTGGCATGAAAATATTTCATAATTCATAATATATTTGGTAATTTATTTCAATAATGTATTTAAATTGCCCTATTTTAAATGGACTTGTCATCATTTCTTGCGACGTTTGGGAATACCATTACGGCCGCTCCACTGTTCTAGAATTCCTCTGGAACATCGAGCACTTGTTTCTATATATACACTTTCTCTTGACTTGGACAAACTCTCTGTCAGATATTCCTTCTGCCGGACTAGTGAATCCTTGTTCAAGGCCTCCATAAGTCTCCTCTGTCCATGGATTCCCACATGGTCAACGAGCTGGTTGTACCCTAACACCTACGATACCCTTAGGGATCAATATGATCCAAAATGACTTTTACAAGATCTCTCTTATCTTGAATCACGCCAGACCTCTGGACTTGTGCATAACAAGGCCAGTGGAAGGGTAGTGAATTCCACCTGACTTCCAACACTAATACGCGTGTTGTGCAACTGTTACTATCGCCCATTTACTTGACGTGACATGTGCTATGACCTGTAGTTCTCATCTATACTCTACTCGCTCATCTATTCACACTCTCTGCTATCTCGTCTATTCATCTAGTACTCTCATCTTTTTCTTGGTACTCTCTATTGGCCATTTGACTGATTGTCTAAAGATAAACAATATAACTAATGCCTGGCAATATATAAAGGGTCCGGTCTGGTCCTGAGAGGTGCGCCCAAATGTGCTATTTCCCCACGGGAGTTAATTGACTAGAGTGTTTGGCATTACACTCAAGTGCTATCTATCTCGACTATCTAAATGACAATCAAAGTACTCTACTATACTAGTTGTGCTATTGTTATACATTGTGCTATTTGTGCTATGACCATCCTGCTCTATGCTATATTTGGAAACTTGTGGTATTTCAATCACGTGCTATTGTGCTATCTTGGTTCCTATTGTTGTGCTATCTCTTGCGTTACTTGACTCTCGCTCTCTATCATTAGTTACTCTTCTCTTTAATACATTGATCATTTAAAGCATGTCTAATCATGAGATTTCAGTCCTACTGGGCGTTATCGCTCACCCTGCGTTATTTGGTTATGTGTTCTCAGGTGAGACCGAGGAAGACACTTATACTCAAGAGGACAGAAATGACCAAGAGTGAAGTCAAGATTACCCTGGTGTCTTAGTATTATGTTAGAGTCTTAGTTTAGTCTTTTACTTTTATTCAATGTAATTGAGCCCTATAGAATGGCTCTGATATTAGTGGTTGTAATAGACATTTGAGGAATTATTAATGAGACGCATTTGCTTTAGTGTTTATTCTTTGTCCAATGGTTTGATGTCTATTATACGCTCTGTAGCCGTTTACTTGCAACTGCCTCACGTTCCGATATTCCGCGTCGGGGCGTGACAGTTTTGTGGTATCACAGCCTAGGCTGCTCTTAAGTATAGGATGATCTAGGTTGACCAGCCTTGACTAGAGTCAGTTACCCTACCTATACGAGATGTGGTTAGAACCATAGGTAACTAGTTAAAATAAACCCACACATGCACAAATTAAATTCCATATCAATACCATAACAACAAGTTACTTTTGTAGGAACTTAAGCAACTAAGATGACTGTTGAACGTGCTCAGATGAGGGGCATGCAACAAACCATCCAAGTACTCACCCGTGGGCTTCTGCAAGCTGCATAAGGTGGAGGGAATCATGGCGGTGCAGGCGAGCTGCATCGTAACTTCAAGATCTTGAACCCACCTAGGTTTTGTGGTTCCACGGATCCAGATGAGGTTGAGCACTGGTTGAAGGAGATGGAATGAATTTTTCGTGTTATACAATGCGCAGCTGGGGACAAGCTGCTACTAGCTACATTCCAATTAGAGAAGGACGCCCGCTCTTGGTGGGAGTCAGTGGAAGCGGCCAGAGCTAATGGTCTATTTACTTGGGCTGAATTCAAGGAGGCATTCAACTCCAAGTACTTTCTCGGATTGCATGTGTGAGACCCCCAAATTTTTGTTCATTTTATATTCTATGCATGTAATATGTACTTGTTTATGTATATAGTGTGTGTATTAAATTTGTGCATATTATAAATTATTTAATTACTCATATGCATATGTATGCATATATGTATATATATATTATTTTTGTGAATATAAGAAATTAGCTAATTTTGTACATATTGTATTCATTTTCATCCTTCGCATATTATATTTAAGTAATGTTGTGCATATAATATGTAATTATTGCTATACATCTTGTAGGTATGTATGAGTTTATTTCTGTGCATGTAATATATTTAAATGTGCATGTATTATCTAATTCTTAATGTACATATTATATTTATTTATTCCATGCGTATTGTATTTAACTATGTTGTGTACATATGTATATATATGTGTGTTTATGCATAAGATATCTATCTATTTCTGTAAGTTGTATATGATGTATTGGTATAGTTGTTTTGATATATTTCTATGTTCTGGCCAAAGTTGCCAGTTAACGTCAACATAGATTGACGTTAGTTGCATGTCTACGGCAACATGTGTGTCATTGACTGCATGGCCAGGTGAGTTTGACGTCCAGAACGATGGACGCTGACTCCCTGTTAGTAGCAGCAAATGTTGACGTTTATTTCCTAGTTTTATTGCAATTTCAGAATTGGAAACGACTACATTTCTTGCGGTTCTAGATTAGGAAACCTACCCTTAACGATAGGAACCCTAACCTAATGCGTACCCCAACCCACCTAGTCTATAAAACCTAGAGTTTTTGGCCGAGTGAAGTCTTTTTGACGTTTGGAGAAAACTAGGGCTTTTGTGGGAAAACCTAATCTTTGGAGAGTTGGATCTAGCGACTGGAGGAGTCTTCTGGCGTTTTGCATCGACTGGAGGATACACCAAGCATAAAGGAATCATCCCCGACTCCAAGAATTGAAACACATTGGTAGGAAGATACACCAAGCATCAAGGAATCATCCCCGACTCCAAGAATTGAAACACATCAGCAAGAAGGACCAGATCTGAAGTGGTTTTGTGTAGCTTCTTGGCTTGGCCGAGGAGAGCATCTTCGAGCTAATTAAACCATTGTAGATTTTTTATAAGGCAAGTAATCTATGGGTTACATTCCTACCCATATCCTCTAGGTCTTAGGTATTTTTCTAGATTTTATTCGAGTCATGGAACCCCAATTTCCCCAGGTTTTCAGCATTCTATCTACACTTCTGCAGACAGAAGATTGGCGGCCACTTGTGTGCCGCTAAGTTATTGGGTAAATGGCTACAAAGTGTGTCGTTAACCTATGTTGGCGGCAAGGCCTTTGACGCCAACTTGCTCTGATTTTCACAGAACTTTATATACCATGACTGTGTGATGATTTCCAACCTTCTAGTTGCTTGTATGTGTTGTAAATTTTGTGGTAGTTCCAGTATAGTCAGTAGGTCATACCATGAGGATTTATTTATTTTCTGAGCATGATAGAAATTAGGGTAATTTCTGTAATTGAAAAATGAGCATGATCTACCTGTGTTTAATGCTTAATAAATTGATTTGTTGCAAGTTAGGGTTTCATAAATTTTATATGATCATGCGATTATTGTCATCAGGTTTTAAAATGGCTAGGCATGACTGTTTTACTACGAACCATGTGATAACGAATTTCTTGCTAAATATGCCTGAAATCTATCTTAATTATTAAAATTAGATATACTCTTTCGAAAAATATGAAAATTTATCCATGTGACATGTAATCTGTGTGCAGCCTATGGTAAAAGTTTCATACTGTTTTGATAACATTAGATACTATTATTAGTCAATGATAATTGACATAATGAGCATGTTTAAGTTTAATCATGTGAAAATCTGTGATTGGCAGCATGATTAGGATGTTTTTATGAGTTAATCATAACTGTGAATAGAATCATCATATATTGTAAACTGAACATGTGCAATTATGTTAAAGTGCATATAAATGAGTTAAAATGCGTATGTAAATGAATGAAACTTGTGATAATGTGTAATAATTGAGCCGAGATTGACATTGCTACCATAGAGGTCTGAGAGCCCTACTGTAGAAAAGTCCCTATGAGAAGACTCAATGTATAGTGACATTCTAAAGGCATTAGGATGAAATTCTGGAAGTAGACAAGTACCACTGGATAGGGTGGAGCGGTCTTCTCCCGGTCTGCGCAGTTTACCAAGATTCGTCACTAGTTTACCTAGGTGGAGAGTGTGTGTTAAATGAAGTGAAGTGCTAAGTGCTACGTGATAAGTGTGTGTGTTCCGCTAGATGGTAGTTAGGACTATGTGTCACGGAAAATTAAGTGTAAAAAGTGTAACATGTGAACGTGGCACAAGGTAAATGCAAATGATGTGATAAGTGAAAGTGCAAGTGAAAAATATGAGCAAAGTGTGTGAATTATGTGTAAGTGAAAGTGAATGTAAATGAGAGAATAAATGCATGTGAAAAACAAGGTGAAAATTTCAAATATTCATATCATTCATCTGTTAATATGTTAAATGTAATATCATGTTTAGTATCATGTTATATAGTTTAATAACATTCATGTACTAGTGTATGTGAATATGTGCAATATAAAAAGTGAATATGTGTTAATGTAGTATGAATATGTTAGCATGTGAAAGAATGTAAAATTGTGTAAATGTGATTTATTCATATTAAAACAGAAAGCTAAATGTAACGACCCAGAATCCGCATTACCAGTAACAACCAGTAACCCGAATTCTGACCCGCTAACCCACGAGACAAGCTCGGAAGGGTAGGAAGTGAACGTCCGAGGAGACTATGTAAGAAGATACACACCATGCAATGCTGTAAAATTCCACTATATGAACATAACATGTACAACTCAGAGTCTGAGCAAGGTATAGAGTACAGAAGTACAACAAAAAGTACTACTCACTGCAGCTAAGGAGCACCAACACCGGAGTGGCTAGACTCGCCTGGAACGGGAGTCGACGAAGACCCACCTGACAGGGAGGGGAGTGAGTCACAAGAAAAGAGACCCAGTAGGGAAAAGTAACCCCACCAGCAACAGAACTAAAGTGCGGAAAGTAAAAACTGAAAGTGAGTACACGTCGCACCACAACACAAAACTGTAAACCTCGCGGCTCAGTAACACACACTCACACTCACACAGTAAGTAGGACTCAGCCAGGGTCTGTGGCTCGGCGTCCCGTCACCACAGAGGCTCTCAACCCCAGCCACGTGTGCACACTACAGACGCTCTCTCTCGCGTCTGGTCCACGACTGGTTTTTCCCCTACGCTTGACCCTAGCGGTAGAGAAGGGGCTCCACGGAGACCGGCTCAAAACCACCACAAGGAGTACGCACAGGACAGAGTTGCACTTGGCGTCCTAGCTCACTAGCGGAGGACAACCACACGCTAGTCGTCTAGACGGAGTCGCACCCACGCCTAGGTAACACAACAGAAACGGGCACGCGGTAACGCAACGCGCGTACAACAGACGGAACACACTCAACGCCTGAAACTCCGTACAGTAAGTGAACACTCATGTCACAACTAGTTACTCATATGCATAGGCAGAGTCACACTCTAAGCCTGGCCCACATGTGTTATCAAGGCGGACATCACATGTCAATCGCCTCCAAACACAAAACTCAAGCCTGCTGGGACACAGGATATTAACGGCCATATCGATTGCCGCCAATATGAAGTAAACGACACTCATCATGTCGTTAACCATGACTCAACGGCAATCGACCATGTCATTTATATCATCCTTGAAGATCTCAACGTCAACAGATGTGGACGTTAAGCTCTTCAGCCCCCTAAACCTAGAACAGCTCCGAATCAGTCCAATTGGGTAGACTCACCCAATCAGAACACTGACTGATGGAGTGAAATGCTTCCTCTCATCATTTAACACTACCAGAACTTCCAATTTAAATAATCAAACACCTAGATTGCCCAAAACACCCAAAATTCCGGCATGGTACAACCCAACCCTAAACCGCAATTAGCATACTAATTCACTCAAATGAGCATGCTGGTTTGCTAAGGAAGGTTATAGGAGTTAAGTCCCTACCTCAGAACGCTTTAATAACCCCCAAACAGCCACTAATCGCGCCGGAACCCCCCGAAGACTCCGCGCGAATCGCACCAAAACCTCGCGTTTCCCGCTCGATCAAGTACCGCCACGCGATCCAGAGCCTTCCCACGAGCTCCCATCAACCATCTGAAGCTGTGGAAATAGAGAAAGGCAAAGGTGGAGGGAAGGAGAGGAGAAGAGAAGAATGAGCTCTGCTCTTGGGTTGCTCTATTTCAACAGGTCCGACCAGTTGACGTCCACCTCTCTAGCCGCTTACTGAACCGCCAAAGACTTGACGTCCAGATCACATGCTGTTGAGTTCAACTTCAAACGTCCACATCGCTGGACGATCACTCTAAGTCAACGGCTAGCCCTGGCCGTCAACCCCAAGTCAACGACAATGGTCTTGTCGTCGACCAAATAGAACCTCCAAAAGACCCAATAAGGATCCGCAAAGACTCGAGACCTTACAGCCCTCCCCCCTTAAGGAATTTTGCCCTCAAAATTCAAACAACATAAAGAAAGAAGACTCACCAAAGAGGTACGGAAACTGCTCGCGCATTTCGTCCTCTCGCTCCCATGTCGACTAACCACCGGAGTGCCGCTGCCACGCAACACGAACTAAAGGGATTGCCTTGTTCCTCAACCTCTGAACTTGGCGATCCTCAATGTGCAACGGAAACTCTGGTACAGTCAACACTGGAGTCACCTCAGACCACTCTGCACTCTGCAGAACGTGAGACTCGTCAGAAAGGTACCTCCGAAGCATCGACACGTGAAACACATCGTGGACTGCTGCCAACTCTGACGGAAGCTCAAGTCTGTACGCCAAACCTCCGACACGCTCAGAAATGGTGAAAGGTCCAATAAAGCGAGGACTCAACTTTCCACGCCTACCAAACCTCACCACTCCCTTCATAGGAGACACACGGACAAACACCTGGTCCCCTACCTGAAACTCGAGCGGTCGTCTACGCTGATCTGCATAACTCTTCTGCCGACTCTGAGCTGACTGAAGTCTCTGCCTCACAAGCTGAACTACCTCAACTGCCTGTTGTACCAACTCTGGCCCCGTGACAACCCGTTCGCCGACCTCGAACCAGTCAAGAGGAGTGCGACACGGTCGTCCGTACAAAGCCTCATATGGTGCCAAACCGATACTGGAGTGATAGCTATTATTATAAGCGAACTCGACCAACGGCAAATGAGCTGTCCACGACCCCTGCCACTCCAGACAGCAAGCTCTAAGCATGTCCTCTAAAGTCTGGATAGTCCGCTCTGACTGACCGTCTGACTGAGGGTGGTAGGCGGAACTAAAAGCCAACTCTGTCCCCAAAGCTCTCTGGAAACTGCGCCAGAACCCAAAAGTGAAGCGAGGATCCCTATCTGACACAATAGAGATCGGCACTATGCAAAGGAACAATCCGCTCTACGTACAACGCGGCCAACCTACTCACACCCCAACTAGTCCTGACAGCAAGAATCTGGCAGTCTTCGTCAATCTGTCCACAAGAACCCAAATGCTGTCAAAACCTCCAGCTGTCCTCGGCAAACCACAAACAAAGTCAGTCGTCACATGGTCCCACTTCCACATCGGAATCTCTAACGGCTGCACAAGTCCTCCGGACGCTGATGTTCGGCCTTCACCTGCTGACAGACCAAACACCTAGCAACAAAAGCCGCTATGTCTCTCTTCATTCCAGGCCACCAAAACTGACGTCTCAACCTGTGATACATCTTGGTCGACCCTGGATGAATCGAGTACCTGGAACCATGTGCCTCCTGCAACACAACTCTCCTGATAGACTCCTCAACAGGAACATAGAGTCTATCTCGGAACCTAACAGTCCCGTCCTCGCAAAGCTCAACCTCTGGAAGAAGCAACACACTGTGCAACTCGGGATTGCCTGCTGAGCCTCAGCAACCTGTCTCACAACGGCGGGAGCCGCTAACAAATGCCCAACACAAATGTCGACGACTGGACGAAACTCTGAAAGACCCCTCTGTCGCAGACTGCCACAACTGCCACTCTCTAAGCATCAGATGACTCATCTGTGCTTTCCTACTCAAGGCATCTGCAACTACATTCGCCTTTCCAGGCTATACTCAATGCTGAAATCATAGTCTTTCAGATATTCCATCCATCGACGCTGCCTCATATTCAGATCCCTCTGAGAAAACACATACCTCAAACTCTGGTGGTCGGTACGGACTACAAAACTCACTCCGTACAGGTAAAGACGCCAAATCCGCAAAGCAAACACCACAGCTGCAAGCTCTAGGTCGTGGGTCGGGTAACTCTCCTCGTGGGGCTTAAGCTGGCGAGACGCATAAGCCACCACCCGGCCTTGCTGCATCAAAACCGCACCCAAACCAACACCTGAAGCATCTGTGCAAACCTCAAAACCTTCCTCACCCGAAGGTAAGGCAAGAACTGGCGCCGACGTAAGCAGTCGCTTCAACTCCATGAAGCTCTGCTCACACTGCTCCGACCACACAAACGGAACTCCCTTTCTCGTCAACCGAGTCAAGGGTGCAGCAACCTGAGAAAAATCTCGAACAAACCTACGGTAGTAACTTGCCAAACCCAGAAAGCTACGAATCTCAGACACAGATCTGGAACTCTCCCACTGCAAAACTGCCTCAACCTTCGCTGGATCTACCGAAACTCCCTCACCTGAGATCACGTGCCCCAAAAAGTGAACCTGTTGTAGCCAAAACTCACACATACTAAGTTTGGCATACAACTGGTGCTCTCGCAAAGTCTGCAACACGATCCTCAGGTGCTCGGTGTGCTCCTCCTCCGAAGCGGAGTACACCAGAATGTCGTCAACAAACACTACGACAAACCGGTCCAAGAACTGGTGGAACACTAGGTGCATCAGATCCATGAAGGCCGCTGAAGCATTGGTGAGCCCAAACAGCATCACCAAAAACTCAAAGTGTCCATATCTGGTCCAAAAAGCAGTCCTCTCAATGTCAGAATCTCTAATCCGCAACTGATAGTAGCCCGACCTTAAGTCAATCTTCGAAAAGACACGAGCAGACTGAAGCTGATCAAAGAGATCATCAATCCTAGGCAAAGGATACCTATTCTTGATGGTCACTTGATTTAGCTTCCTATAATCGATACACAATCTCAGACTACCATCCTTCTTCCGGACAAACAAAACAGGTGACCCCCACGGAGAAAAGCTAGGACGAATATAGCCCTTCTCCAACAACTCCTCAAGCTGCCTCTTCAACTCCCTCAACTCTGCTGGTGCCATACGGTACGGTGCCTGAGCAAAAGGTACAGTGCCAGGAACCAACTCTACAGTAAACTCAATCTCTCTCTCTAGCGGTAGACCAGGCAACTCTTCCGGAAAAACATCCGGAAACTTACACACTACGGGAATGTCCCCCACTCCCGAGGCAATCTGGTCAAGAGTCACTGCAGAAACTAGGAATCCTTGACAACCAGAAGCAAGTAACCTCCCTGCCCTCAAAGCAGAAACTAAAAAGCAAGAAGTAAGAGGTACGATACCCTGGAAGTAGAACGCCGCTTCCCCAGGTATCTGCAAGTGCACCCTCTTCTTCTGGCAATCCATCACTGCACCATACCGCTCTAACTAGTCCATACCCAAAATCACATCATAGTCATGTAACTGCAAAGCAAACAGACGAGCCGACAACCACTGATCCTGCAACTGCACAGGTACCTCCTCGAGACAGTAGGACGTAAGGATAAAGTCCCCTGTCGGCAACTCTACTGCTAACTCAACAGACTCTCCCGAACTCAACTCTCCAAGGGAGTCTAAAAACTCCTCAGACACAAAAGAGTGAGAGGCACCGGAATGAAACAAAACTCTAGCTGTACAACCAAAAACTGAAACAGTACCTTCCACTAGGTGAGCTACCTCCGCGTATGCACGAGTCAAGTGAGTAACACGACCTCTACCTCTCGACCCACCAGAACCTCTGGTCTGCTGACGCTGCTGCACAGGTGCCTGCTGCTGCTGCACTCGGGGCTGTGACTGGGTCTGCTGCTGCGGCACATGAGGTAGAAAAGGACAATCTCGCGCCATGTGACCCATTTGGTCCCACCGGTAACACTGACCAGCAAAAGTACGTTGTACCTGCTGCGAAGGCTGACCTGTCGGCTGCTGAACACTCCCAACCGACTGCTGCCTTTGCTCTGCCTGCCTCCTATCACGCCGAAACTTCCTCCGAGATCCTGACTTCGCCGTCGTCCCAGTAGAAGTGGACGCGTAGGAAGTCGCAGTCCTCGGGGTCGTCTGCACACTACCCTGCTGCTGTCGAGGCTGAGAAGGAACTCCCTGTGTCTGAACCTCTGCGCTCCGAGCACGAGTCCGCAAAGTGTCTGCCTCCAACGTTGCCGCTGTCTGATAGGCCGCATCCAAGTCTGTGACACGAGCAACTATCAGCGCCTGCCTGAGCTCTGGCCTCAAGCCCCTCACAAACTGCTGAGTCCTCAGACCCTCAACTGCCATAATCTGCGGAGCATAACGCCCTAGCTCTACAAATCTGGCCCTGTACTGCACTATAGTAAAATCTCTCTGCTGCAAGTCCAGAAACTGGTACAACCTCTCCGTCCGGACGTAAGTAAGACAGAAGGCTCTCTCAAAAGAAACGACAAACTCCTGCCACGGAATCTGTCTAAGTGGACGAGACTGAAAAGTAGTCTCCCACTCAGAGGACCACCAAGTCAACGCCTGCGCCTGCAACTTGTAACTGGCTAGCAGCACTCGCTCCTCGGGAACACACTCCATGGAACGAAAAGTCTGCTCCACTGCATCTAACCATGCTCGCGCTGCATCTGGATCAGGCTGGCCCAAAAACTGAGGAGGCTGAAACTGCAAGAACTCTCTCAACACCTTCCCAGTACCACCCTGGGGTACTGGCGCATCATGGTGCTACGCAACAAACTGAGCCATCCCCTCAAGAAATCGAGTCATGTCCAATCCCTGAGCTACCTGAGGTGGAGGTGGCGGCGGAGCAATACCACTGTGTGCGTCCTGTGGCAAAGGCTGCGTCTGCTGAGGTGGCGGAGCATCTCCAGCCTCCTGACGAGTCACCTGCTCAGCCACTCCCTCTCTAGGACGTCGCCTAGGAGCCATAGTACTATACACAGAGCAAAATACAAACATAAATATACTAACTAACTCCGGGCTAAATAGCTGCAGCTGTACTCTTTATGCTCTGAGTCTACATGATGGGTATTTCCTTATATATATCTCATCAGACCAGGCTTTGATACCAAACTGTAACGACCCAGAATCCGCATTACCAGTAACAACCAGTAACCCGAATTCTGACCCGCTAACCCACGAGACAAGCTCGGAAGGGTAGGAAGTGAACGTCCGAGGAGACTATGTAAGATGATACACACCATGCAATGCTGTAAAATTCCACTATATGAACATAACATGTACAATTCAGAGTCTGAGCAAGGTATAGAGTACAGAAGTACAACAAAAAGTACTACTCACTGCAGCTAAGGAGCACCAACACCGGAGTGGCTAGACTGGCCTGGAACGGGAGTCGACGAAGACCCACCTGAAAGGGAGGGGAGTGAGTCACAAGAAAAGAGACCCAGTAGGGAAAAGTAACCCCACCGGCAACAGAACTAAAGTGCGGAAAGTAAAAACTGAAAGTGAGTACACGTCGCACCACAACACAAAACTGTAAACCTCGCGGCTCAGTAACACACACTAACACTCACACAGTAAGTAGGACTCAGCCAGGGTATGTGGCTCGTCGTCCCGTCACCACAGAGGCTCTCAACCCCAGCCACGTGTGCACACTACAGACGCTCTCTCTCGTGTCTGGTCCACGACCGGTTTTTCCCCTACGCTTGACCCTAGTGGTAGAGAAGGGGCTCCACGGAGACCGGCTCAAAACCACCACAAGGAGTACGCACAGGACAGAGTCACACTCGGCGTCCTGGCTCACTAGCGGAGGACAACCACACGCTAGTCGTCTAGACGGAGTCACACCCACGCCTAGGTAACACAACAGAAACGGGCACGCGGTAACGCAACACGCGTACAACAGACGGAACACACTCAATGCCTGAAACTCCGTACAGTAAGTGAACACTCATGTCACAACTAGTTACTCATATGCATAGGCAGAGTCACACTCTAAGCCTAGCCCACATGTGTTATCAGGGCGGACATCACATGTCAATCGCCTCCAAACACAAAACTCAAGCCTACTGGGACACAGGATATTAACGGCCATATCGATTGCCGCCAATATGAAGTAAACGACACTCATCATGTCGTTAACCCTGACTCAACGGCAATCGACCATGTCGTTTATATCATCCTTGAAGATCTCAACGTCAACAGATGTGGACGTTAAGCTCTTCAGCCCCCTAAACCTAGAATAGCTCCGAATCAGTCCAATTGGGTAGACTCACCCAATCATAACACTGACTGATGGAGGGAAATGCTTCCTCTCATCATTTAACACTACCAAAACTTCCAATTTAAACAATCAAACACCTAGATTGCCCAAAACACCCAAAATTCCGGCATGGTACAACCCAACCCTAAACCGCAATTAGCATACTAATTCACTCAAATGAGCATGCTGGTTTGCTAAGGAAGGTTATAGGAGTTAAGTCCCTACCTCAGAACGCTTTAATAACCCCCAAACAGCCACTAATCGCGCCGGAACCCCCCGAAGACTCCGCGCGAATCGCACCAAAACCTCGCGTTTCCCGCTCGATCAAGCACCGCCACGCGATCCAGAGCCTTCCCACGAGCTCCCATCAACCATCAGAAGCTGTGGAAATAGAGAAAGGCAAAGGTGGAGGGAAGGAGAGGAGAAGAGAAGAATGAGCTCTGCTCTCAGGTTGCTCTATTTCAATAGGTCCGACCAGTTGACGTCCACCTCTCTAGCCGCTTACTGAACCGCCAAAGACTTGACGTCCAGATCACATGCCGTTGAGTTCAACCTCAAACATCCACATCGCTGGACGCTCACTCTAAGTCAACGGCTAGCCCTGGCCGTCAACCCCAAGTCAACGACAATGGTCTTGTCGTCGACCACACAAACCTCCAAAAGACCCAATAAGGATCCGCAAAGACTCGAGACCTTACACGAAATATGTGAAAAAGTGATATAATTGCATGTGAAATTGGTTAGATATCATGCTAGGAGTGTTCATTATCTTGTACATGTTTCCATGAATTAAATTTGTAGAATTGTGTAACGATTCGAATAAAGTGTGAAACCATGAATCATGTTATATGTTGTATGTAGAAAGCATGCAATAGGTTATTCATAGACATTAATTATGTCAAGAATGTGATCGATATAAGTTACGATTGAAAAATGAATCGAGTTAATTAGCTTGTATAGAAAGCATGTTTAGGTGGTTTATGTATGTTGTTAATTGTTTAAAACATGTGCCATGTGATTCATTTATTATTTAAAAGATAGCATGTGTTTCCCTATTGTGTGATGGTTTAGCATGTGTGTGATATGTGTAAGAATGATATCTATAGATTGCTTGCTGGGTCTTTTTAGAAGACTCATCCTTGCTTCGGCGTACACTGAGACAGGTGTCCCCGTACTTGAGGAGGACATTGTGAGAAGCAACATTGAGCGAGAGGAATAGCTGCTTATGGAATTTACTAAATAGTTGTTTTATTTCATAGCATGTAATAATGTTATTCATATGGACAATGTAATAGACAATGTATTTCTTTTGGAATTGTATTAATGTGGACTTTTGTCATTTACTTTTGACTATGTAGACTGTGGAATGATGTGATGATGATGGAATAAGATGAGTTATTTCTTTTATTTCCATTGTACTCATTTGTTATTCATGTACATATCAACCTATCATTTAGTGTTGGGTTATTATCTCATTGTAATGACGCCCTTTGTACCGACGGGGATTGGTATAATCGTAGCCGTGGAATTTGCTGCTCTCAAACAGAGGAGCCTGTCCGTGGTTGAATATGAGGCACAATTTTCAAGACTGACCCGATATGCTGACCATCTGGTAAACGCGGAGAAAATTAAGGCTAGGCGTTTCCTCAATGGCCTTAAGCCTCAGTACATTACTCAACTGGCCCCTCTCGACATCCAGACCTATGCCGAGATGGTGAAGAAAGCTCAACTATTGGAAGATGCTGTAGATTTCACCGATCGTATCAAGGGGAAGTTCGTGAAGAATGAACTGTCACTTGGCATGACATCTGCCAAGCCAAACATCGACAAGAAGCATGCTTTCAGCATCACGGAAGGACCAAGCTAGGAGAAGAAACCCAAGGACTTCGTTCCCAATACCCCAGCGAAAAGTAATTGCAAGCACTGTGACAAGCCAGATCACACAGCTGATGAATACTGGAGAAAAGTCGGCGTATGTCTGCGCTATGGAAGTCACAAGCACCGTATTCCCGAGTGCCCGCTACTGAAGGAAAATGAGAGGTGCACTAATGTGCCTAAGAAACAGGGAAGACTGCAAGCCCTGCATAATAAAGAGCTCACTGAGGAAGGTGGTGTGGTAGAAGATACCCTACAAGTTTTTTCTCTATCAGCATTTGTTTTATTTGATACTAGAGCAACACATTCATTCATATCTCAAAACATTGCTGATACTCTGAATGTTAAACCTATATTTATGGGATGTGAATTCTCTGTCACACCACCACTAGAAAAGAATGATAAATTGAACAAATACTTTCCATCTGCCGTTGTAATGATCGGAGAACATAACCTAAAAGTCGACCTGGTGTGTATGCCCATGGAAGGCTATGATGTGATTTTGGGAGCCGACTGGTTGTCCACTAATGGGGCAAGTGTCGACTGTAAGAAAGGGAGAGTTACATTTAGTGATATCCCTAAGTTGTCATTCACTGGAATTAGACATAAGAGATGGATGTCTCTAGTCTCTGCCATAAAGGCCCACAACATGATAAGGAAAGGTTGCTTTGCTTTCCTTGAGACCGTAATAGTTGAAAAGAAGGGTTCTAAGATAGAAGACATACACATAGTTCAGGACTACCCTGATGTGTTTCCCGAAGACCTGCCAGGGATTCCCCCGGAATGTGATGTCAACTTCGCCATTAAGTTGATCCCTAGAGCTGCCCCGGTATCACGTCAACCGTACCAGATGTCTCCTGCCGAGCTAAAGGAACTGAAAGCACAATTGATGGAGCTATTAGAGAAGGGATTCATCAGACCAAGTACTTCCCCATGGGGAGCACCTGTGTTCTTCGTTAAGAAGAAGGATGGATCGATGAGGCTATGCATCGACTATCGACAACTCAATCTGCTAACCATCAAGAACAAGTACCCATTACCCCGAGTTGATGAACTTTTCGACCAGATATCTAGAGCTCAATATTTCTCCAAGATTGACCTTCAATTCGGCTATCATCAAATGAGGATCAAGGACGACAATATTTTCAAAACGGCCTTCAGAAGCAGGTATAGACACTATGAATTCGTTGTAATGCCTTTTGGTCTGACCAATGCTCCTGCAGCCTTTATGCAACTCATGAACAACATATACCGGCCATATCTCAACAAGTTCGTGGTCGTCTTCATAGATGACATCCTCATATACTCCAAGACCAAAGAAGAACATGAAGAACATATGAGGATAACACTACAAGTCTTGCGAGACAACAAATTATATGCAAAGCTGAGCAAGTGCGAATTCTGGCTCGAAGAAGTGTCTTTCTTGGGCCATGTCATCTCAAAGGACGACATATCTATTGATCCCTCCAAAGTTGAAGTTGTACTTAAATGGGAGAGACCAACCAATGTCACAGAAATCAGAAGCTGCTTAGGACTGGCTGGCTACTACAGGCTGTTTATAAAGGACTTCTCCAAGATCGCCGTTCCTCTTACGTGTCTTACACGAAAGGAGAATTCCTACTTCTGGAGTAAAGAGTGTGAGAAAAGTTTTCAAACTCTAAAAGAATATTTGACCTCAGCACCTATTCTCGCTCTTCTAATAGAGGGAGAAGGTTTCTCTGTCTATACCGATGCCTCGAGAATTGGACTTGGCTGTGTATTGATGCAGAAGGAGAAAGTCATTGCCTACTCTTCAAGACAACTGAAGACGCATGAAGTCAACTACCCCATGCATGATCTAGAGTTGGCTGTCATGGTCTTCACCTTAAAAATTTGGAGGCATTATCTATATGGTGAGCAATTCACGGTCTATTCAGACTATAAAAGCCTGAAGTATTTATTCTCGCATAAGGAACTTAACATGAGGCAGAGGAGATGGCTTGAATACTTAAAGGATTTTGATTTCAACATCGAATACCATTCAGGCAATGGAAATGCTATGGCAGATGCTCTTAGTAGAAAGCCAATGGCATCGCTATCAAGTCTAGTTCTTGGCAAGATGCAACTACTAGAACAATTTGCAAGGTTAGACTTGAACATTGAACATAGGGATGATCAAGTATTGGTTGCCAATATCAAGTTTCAATCTGACATGTTAGAAGAGATCAAAGCACAACAAGGCAGCGATCCATTCTTGGTTCGTGTCAAGGAAACATTAGCTGATAAACCAGACTTTGCTATGACCGAGGATGGACGGCTTGTATTCCAGGAAGGACATATGTCCCAGACAATAAAGAGCTGAAGAAAAAGTTAATGGACGAAGCACACCAGACGAAGTATACAATTCATCCTGGAGGTACCAAAATGTATCAAGACATGAAAAGAACCCTTTGGTGGCCGAATATGAAGAGAGAGTTTGCCGAGCATGCCGCTCATTGCCTTACTTGCCAACAGGTAAAGGTCGAACACATGCGCCCTGCTGGCGTGCTTAGACCATTAGATATTCCAGAATGGAAATGGGAAAGCATTGGCATGGACGTCAACATGGGTTTACCAAAGACTTGTGGTGGACTCGACGCCATCTGGGTCATTGTCGACCGACTAACCAAGTCCACACACTTCCTACCTATAAAGAGTAAGTGGTCTGTGGAGGTATTAGGCACCCTATATGTCAAAGAGATCGTGAGACTGCATGGGATTCCATCAACCATTGTCTCAGTTCGAGATCTGAGATTTACCTATCCCTTCTGGAAGGGATTGCAAGCTACACTTGGTACTAAGCTCAATTTTAGTACTGCTTTTCACCCGTAGACTGATGGGCAGACTGAGAGAACCAACCAGATTGTAGAAGACATGTTAAGAGCATGCACCATAGATTTCCAAGGCTACTGGAATGAGCACTTATCCTTAATCGAGTTCGCCTACAACAATAGTTACTAGGTGAGTGTTAAAATGGCACCATTTGAAGTGCTCTATGGTAGAAACTGTAGATCCCATGCATGCTGGAATGAAGTTGGAGAACAACAATGGCTAGGCCCGGAGATGGTCCAAAATACGACTAGGGATATATAGGTGATTCGAGATCGACTCAGGATTGCTCAGTCCAGACAAAAGAGTTATGCTGACAAGAGAAGGAGAGATCTAGAATTTCAAGTAGGAGACCATGTACTCTTAAAGGTATCTCCTACCCGTGGCATTCAATGATTTGGTGTAAAAGGAAAGCTCAGTCGTAGATTCATCGGCCCTTTTGAAGTACTCGAAAGGGTTGGTGAGGTTGCTTATCGGCTGGCGTTGCCACCGAATTTGGCATCTGTACACAATGTGTTCCATGTCTCTACGCTTAGGAAGTATGTGTACGATCCTTCGCACATCATACGCCATGAGAAGTTGGTGCTGAAAAAGGACATGACATACGAGGAAAAGCCAGTCAAGATACTTGAACAAAAGGTGCAACAACTCAGGAATCGTCCCATCCATGTGGTTAAAGTTTTGTGGAATAATCATGGAGTAGAAGAAACCACATGGGAAACTGAAGGAATCATCAGGCAAAATTACCCCGATCTTTTCGGTAAGACATTCCATCCATTATGGTCATATGAATTTGGGGACCAAATTCTTTTAAGAGGGGGAGGATGTAGTAACCCGATTTTTTTTTTCAAAAAATAAAAATAATAAACCAATTGGAAAAATTAAAGAAAAGGGAAGAAGTGATGGGCTTTGTTAAATGGACCATATAAAATTTATTGGGCCAAAATAGGGATTTTAAAAAAAGGAATAATAGGAAAATACCCAAAATTCGTATATTTAATATTGCCTAAAAAGAAAGAGGCTATTAAATTATTAAAATAGTGAATATGGGTTGGAATTGGACTCCTAACCCTACCCTAATTAGTTGGCCATGAAATTGCAACCCAACCTAACCCAAATAGGAGGTGGAAAGCTTGGAAGGTTGAGAGAAATTAGGAAACCTCAGAATAAAAGGGGAATTAGAGTCATAATAGGAAATGGAAACCAAAGGAGTTTAAATATACCCCAATCTCTCCATGGTCGGCCCTATTGTGTGGCTAAGGGTTGCTAGGCGCAGAGAAGAGGCCAAGGAAATGGAGAACTCGTGGGGAGAAGGATTGCTCAAGCCCCAACCCGTGCTCTTCAAGTTCTAAGCTCTAGGAGACAAAATGACTCAAAGGTAGGCATTCTCACAGACTAGACTTAATTAAATTCATCTGTAGGTTGTTCCAAACATCAGGAACAAAATCGCTCTTGTTGCTCTATTTTTCATCGAGCCAATATTTTGCTCTTTATTTTTGAAGATTCGCAATCACCTTGACCTTGAACCATCATGTTAAATCTAGATCTCCATGTACTCTTGATCCCATGCTACAAAATTTTAACTGTAGATACTGATGGTTGTTAGGCATCCTTTGCCCTTAAAATCCCCAATTTTCATCCAATATCCTGCTTGAATTAAATTGTTTACCTCCACTGTACACTGTTCTATGTTCATCGAGCATGTTTATGTTTAAAACTTGTCCAGACCTTGATGATTTACGAATTCCTATTTATTGTGTATACCCTCGCATGTCTAGATTAGTTTGCAAGTGATTTCACAATTTTTCATCAACTGTGCATCGAGTTCTAAATTTTTGAACGATCCTGTATAAAAATATGGAAACTTGGACCGCAATCCAAGGCATGGTCCTTTTTTCGTTCTAACTCAGGCACAGGACTTGAGAACGCGACGGCTCGATAGGCTACATTCTTAGGACTGATCGCGACCAGCAACCTGTCACGTTCTGAACGCGACAGGTGCTAGTGTCGCGTTCTAGCTCCCTGTCCTGACCGTCCCATCGCAACCCTTGATTGACCCTGTCGCATTCTGTTCATACCCTGTCGCGATCCTTACATTGGTATGTTGCGATCTGTATCTTTGCAGGAAAACCCTGTATTTTTGCAAATCTTGACTTTCTACAGTAACCTCTTACCTTGTTAACTGTCTTAAATACAGTAATCAAAGTTGTTAAACATGACGATGTAATTGTTAATTTAAAAGTCATTCACATGATCCTTTCATATCCATGATTCTCTTTATCACATGCACATACTCGTAACCATCCAATAAGACTTGACTTGGCATGAAAATATTTCATAATATATCTGGTAATTTATTTCAATAATATATTTAAATTACCCTATTTTAAATAGACTTGTCTTCGTTTCTCACAATGTTTGGGAATACCGTTACCGACGCTCCACTGTTCTAGAATTCCTCTAGAACGTTGAGCACTTGTTTCTATATTTACACTTTCTCTTGACTTTGACAAACTCTTCGTCGGATATTCCTTCTGCCAGACTAGTGAATCCTTGTTCAAGGCCTCCATAAGTCTCCTCTGTCCATGGATTCCCACATGGCCGACGAGCTGGTTGTACCCTAACACCTACGATACCCTTAGGGATCAATATGATCTAAAACGACTTCTACAAGATCTCTCTTATCTTGAATCACGCCGGACCTCTGGACTTGTGCATAACATGGCTAGTGGAAGGGTAGTGAATTCCACCTGACTGTCAACACTAATACGCGTGTTGTGTAACTGTTACTATCGCCCGTTTACTCGACGTGACATGTGCTATGACCTATAGTTCTCATCTATACTCTACTCGCTCATCTATTCACACTCTCTCTGCTATCTCGTCTATTCATCTAGTACTCTCATCTATTTCTTGGTAATCTCTATTGGCCATTTGACTGATTGTCTAAAGATAAACAATATAACTAATGCCTGGCAATATATAAATGGCTTGGTCAGGTCCTGGGAGGTGCGCCCAAAAGTGCTATTTGCCTGCGGGAGTTAATTGACCAGAGTGTTTAGCATTACACTCAAGTGCTATCTATCTCGACTATCTAAATGACAATCAAAGTGCTCTACTATACTTGTAAGGCCCTCGAACTTTGTTCTTTTTATTCGAATCTTGTCATGATATGCGTATTTGATTTGGTGTATTCTATAATTATTTATTTACTTATGTGCATATGTGTATATATATATACATGTTTATTTATGCACATAATGTTTTTATTTAAGTTGTACATGTTGTATGTAAATAATATGGTGTATAATGTATGTAGTTATTGTGTGTATGTATGTTTATTAATTTTTCTGTGTTCTAGCGGAAATGCCAGTTAACGTCAATATCCTTTGACGTTGAGGGTAGGTTGACGGCAACCAGTGTGCCGTTGACTCAAAGTCAGTGTCCAGATCGATGGACGTTTATTTCATGTTAATGACAGCGAAGTGGCTGTTTACTTCTCCGTTTTTGCTGCGATTCCAGATCTGGAAACGGCTGCGTTTCTTACGTTCTAGATTAGGAAACTACCCTCAAATGGTAGGAAACCTAATCAATGCATACCCCAACCCACTTAGCTCTATAAAATCACCTAGTCTTGGCCGAGTTAAGTCTTTTTACCCAAGGAGAACCTAGGGTTTTTGGTTGAGAAGAATTGATTCTTGTGTAAGCTTGATGTGGCATGAGAGGAGTTCTTCCGACGATCTACATCGACTGGAAGGAGCTCTTGACATTGAGGAAGCTTCCTCGACTCCAGAGACTCCCCTATGAAGGCGTGAAGACCAGATCTGGGAGGAGATTTGTGCCTCTTCTTGGCTTGCCGAGGAGAGCTTCAGTGACTAAATTAAAGCATTAGACAATTTTTCAAAGGCAAGTAATCAAGGGATTTCATCCCTGCACATGTCCTTTAGATCCTAGGATTTTTATGGATTTTTCCTTGTGTCATGGAACCTCCAATTTTCTTGTATTTGTGCGTTCAGTCTGTGTTTCTGTAGACATGAACTTGACTGCAAGCTTGCTGCCGTCAAGATCCTGAGTTGGCGGCAACATCGTGTGCCGTTAACCCCAGTTGGCGGCAACCCCTTTGCCGCCAAGTTCTTCAGGTTTTTCAGAAATATGTATTTGAACTATGTGTTGTGAATTTCGGACCTATTATTGTCTGTACATGCTGTAAATTTTATGGTTGGTCAAGTATGGTCAGTAGGTCTTATCATAAGGTTCAGTCGAATTCCTGTGCATAGTTATATTTAATATAATTTCTATATTAGAGAAATAAGCATGATTTGACCATATTTAATTCTGAATAAATGAAATTCTTGCATGTTAGAGTTTCAGAAAATTTCCATGATATTGGGCTTACAGTTATCATGTTTTAAAGCTATTAACACTGACTGTTTTACTGTGAACTGCTGAAGGGAAATTCTTGATAAATCTGCATGAGAACTGTTTAATTTGTTAAAATTAGTTTTACAATTCTGAAAAATATGAAAAATTAGACATGTGATTGTTACTTGCAAGGAACCTATGATAAAAATTTGGTACTGTTCTGACAACTGTGAGTATTGTTCATCTTTAAAAGAGTAATTAGACCATGCTAAGTGTGTAATTTAATCGTGTGAAATTGTGTCGATATTGACACTACTACCATAGAGGGCTGTGGAGCCGTACTGTAGTAAAGTTCCTATGGGAAGGCTCAATGTGTTGTGATATCCTATGGGCATTAGGATGAAATCCTGGAGGTGGACAAGTACCACTGGTTAGGGTGGAGAGGGCTTCTCCCGGTTCTGCGCAGTTAACCAAGATTCGTCACTATATTTCCTAGGTGATGGGTATGTGTATGTGATGTGTGTCCTTCTTATGGTGGTTTGGACTATGTGTCACGGAAATTAAGTGTAAAAAGTGTGAATATGTGAATTGTGCAAATGTGAAATATGAGCATGTGATAGTGTAATGTGAATGTGTAAGCATGTGAAAAGATGTGAGCTTGTGTAAATGTGATTTATTTATATTAAAACAACAAGTTAAACATGTGAATAACTGTTATCATAGTATGTGAAAATGATTAGATATCATGCTAGGTGTGTTATTTACTTTGTACATATTTCCATGTTCTAAAATTGTAGGATTGTGCAATGATATTAATAGAGTTTAAACTATGAATCATGTTACATGTTATGTGCAAAAAGCATGTGTTGTTTATGATTATTGTAAATTGTTATAAGCATGTACCATGTATTCTTCCTTATTGTTAAAAGATAGCATGTGTATATGATATGTGTAAGGTTGTATCTTTGGATTGTTTGCTGGGTCTTTTAGAAGACTCATACTTACTTTGGCGTACAGGTGAGGCAGGTGTCCCCGCTCTTGAGGAGGACGCAGGGAGAAGCGACTCCGAGCGAGAGGAGTAGCTACGTTGTAGAGTGTTGCGTAGTTGTACTTTCCTTTCATTAGTATGTAAACAATGCGATTGTATATTTCATTTGGACAATGTATTTCATTCGGGCATGTAATAATGTAGACATTTTTATTTCTCTTATTGCTATATAGACTGTGGATTATGTGATGATGATGGAATGAGATTATTTATTTATTTCCTCTGTTCTCTTTTGATATTTATGTACATCTCAATCTATTGTTTAGTGTTGGGTAAATGTCTCATTGTGACGACGCCCTTTGTACCGACGGGGATTGGTATAATCGTACTGGTATAAGGAGGGTCATTATAGAGATTGGTATCAGAGACAAGGTTGAGATTGTACATGAATATACCATCATCTTCACAATATGCTATGTCTTTATAGAATTTGTCCATGTATATAGAAAATATCTAATGAAGAATGAAAGATAGTTAAGAAATGGTTAGGACTAAATAACATAGATTCTAACTAGATTAAATTGTTTTGCAGGCTATGGCTACCCATGGTAGGCGTGGTGCTCAGGCTCGAGATAACGAGCAGAGGCGTGAGGACAGGGGTGAGCAGCAGGTCCCAGCGCCCCAGGGCCCTACTGTACTTCCTCCACCACCGTTTATGGATTATGGTGTATTCATGCAAGGTCTAGTTCAGGCGATGCAGACCCAAGCACACACTCAAGCGGCATTGCAAGCTCAGCTGCAGGCTCAGGTTATAATTGTTAAGTAGGAGTAGCCTATTCTTATTAAATGTATGATTGTTATGTTGCTTATATTGCTTGTTGTCTCAGGCTCCAGCTCCAGTTCCTCAGGAGCAAGGCCATGGTGGTCCTTCCATCATGGAGAGGTTCAAGAGGATGGCTCCGCCTTCTTTTAAGGGGGAGAGTCAGCCCCGAGCTAGATGAGGGAAGTAGAGAAGATCTTCCGAGCCATCAGGTGTGCCGAGGAGGATAAAGTTAGCTTGACCACCTACATGCTACAGGTACTTAATTTATATATGTGTACTTGTGTTAAGTTTAGGTTTTGTCTAGATTGGTGCTTATGAGTTGTGTTTTGCAGGAGAGAGCCGATGTGTGGTGGGCTTCCTTACTTCACACTAGGTTCGAGGATGGCATGATTGAGGTGTCTTGGGATGAGTTCACGAGGCTTTTCTGAGCCAAGTTCATCCTTGAGCATGTCCAGGAAAAGATGGAGCAGGAGTTTCTTTCTCTCACTCAAGGCTCCATGACGGTTCTGGAGTATGAGGCTAGGTTTTCTGAATTGTTCAAATATAGTCCACATATAGTTGCTGATGAGCGCAGAAAAGTGAAGAAGTTCGTGATGGGTCTTATACCATCACTGAGGTCGAGGCTTGTGGCGTTTGACCACTGTACGCTAGATGAAGCTCTCAACATAGCATGCAGGCAGGAGAGCGAGATGGATCAGTATCTCGAGGAGAAGAAGGCAGCGCGAAAGAGATCCGCGCCAGCTTTCCAGTGGCAGGATAGGAAGAAGGTCGTGTACCAATCAGCGCAGCGTCCAGCGGTGTCCAGTCAGCATGAAGTTGCTCCGCGGTCTCCCGGCGTCAGGCCCAGTGACAAGAAGATGTGTCATCACTGTGGTAGAGCGCATGGAGGCACCGAATGTTGGAAGCTAGCAGAAAAGTGTCTCAAGTGTGGTAGCACCGAGCATCAGATCCAAAGTTGTCCCAGACTGTAGCAGGGTGTTCAACGTGGAGTGTCAGCCCCAGTAGTGGCAGCAGCAGCAGCGCCAGTCACAGGAAGACCAGGAAGGCCTCGAGCCCAAGCTCGAGTGTTTGCCCTTGCACGAGAGGATGTAGAGCAGGCAGAGAACGTCACAGAAGGTATGGTTTTAGTCATGGGTATGCACACTAGGGTTTTCTTTGATACGGGTGCCACACACTCATTCATTTTCGAGCGGTTTGCGAAGCAGTTAGCATTAGAGTCTGGAGTAGAGGCTGAGGAGTTAGAGGTCCCTTTTGTTGTGCACACACCGGCATGTACGGTATTGACTAGGAAGTGTATTCCGTCTTTACCTGTGTGTATTGAGGACTGAGGCTTAGTTGGATGCTTCTATTTGCTTAAGATGAAGGACTATGATGCTATTCTAGGTCTGGATTGGCTTGAGGAGCATTATGCTTTGGTGGATTGTAGAGGGAAGAAGATTACTTTCCGTATTTCTGGTATGGATGAGTTCTCGCATCCATTGCCAAGGAACTTAGCGGGAAGGTTTTTGATCTCCGCCATGAAGGCGATGAGGATTGTGAACAAGGGGTGTGACACATTTCTTGCCAGCGTGGTCTTAGTCCCTAAGGCCGATCAGTCACCGACCCTTGAGGAGATTGAAGTAGTGCAGGAGTTTCTAGATGTGTTTCCTGATGATTTGTCTGGATTGCCACTGGCTAGGGAGATAGAGTTCATTATAGAGTTGCTTCAAGGCACCTCTCCTATCTCTAAGGCTCCATATCGGATGGCACCTGCGGAGTTAGCTGAGCTGAGGAAGCAGTTGCAGGATTTTCTGGACAAGGGATTCATTCGCCCTAGTGTGTCACCATGGGGCGCACCTGTATTGTTCGTGAAGAAGAAGGATGGTTCCCTTAGGTTGTGCATTGATTACAGAAAGCTCAATCAGGTGACCGTAAAGAACAGGTATCCCTTAACGCGGATTGATGATCTATTCGATCAGCTACATAATGCATCGGTGTTCTCTAAGATTAATCTGATGTCCGACTATCACCAGTTGAGGATTAGGGGTGAAGATGTGTCCAAGACGGCTTTCAGGACTCGTTATGGACACCATGAGTTTTTTGTGCTTCCATTTGGTCTGACCAACGCCCCTGCAGCATTCATGGATCTCATGAACAAGTTGTTTAGTCCTTCTTTGGATAGCTTTGTGGTGGTGTTCATTGATGATGTGCTAGTCTATTCTCCCGATGAGGCTACACACCGTGAGTATTTGAGGGTTGTTCTGGAGGTTCTCCAAGAGCACAAGCTGTATGCCAAGTTCAGCAAGTGCGATTTCTGGATGCGTGAGGTTCATTTCCTTGGGCATGTTATCTCAGGCACTGGAGTTGCAGTTGATCCGGCGAAGGTCTAGGTAGTGTTAGATTGGGAGATTCCAAGACCCCATCGAAAATTCAGAGTTTTCTTAGTTTAGCATGCTAATATAGGCGATTTATTGAGGGTTTTGCATCTATCGCCGCACCTTTGACTAAGCTAACTAGGAAGGGAGTGACGTTTGTGTGGTCTGAGGATTGCGAGAGTAGCTTCCAGTTGTTGAAGGCGAAGCTTACATTTGCACCCGTGTTGATCTTACTGAGTGGTGTAGAGGGTTTTACCATCTACTCGTGTGACGGCCCTCGTTATACCGGTACGGTTATACCAACCCACGTCGGTATAGCAAGCGTCATCACATGGGACATTTACCCAACGATACATTCAGCTGAGATACACGTGAATATACGAACAGAGTAGCGGAAGTAAAAAGAACTACTGTCTTCATTCATTCATCATCCACATTTAGCATACATGAAATTGCAATAACATTAAAGAACTTAAAAGTTCACATAATTTAAATTGCTGAAAATTAAATACATAGATGTCCACACTTATACAATTTTCTCATGATAGTTCTAGTACAATGTCACTTTTACATACTATGAAAACACAAAAGGATACAACTGCTCCAACAGTCTAATCTCTGCGCTCAGAGTCCGTCTCCACCGTCTCGTCCAACGGTGCCACGTCACCAACTACACCTGTACACCGAAGCAAGTAGTGAGTCTAAAGACTCAGCAAGTAACACCACTCATACCATACACGTACATGTCATAGTAGGCTCTACACACACAATTGCAAAAGACTCAACACGTAGCATGCTTAAACCTTGAAATGAACAATCTATCATGATAGTTCTATCAGTAAACACATGATACATGCTTTCAGATTTCCTTAACGAAATAAATTTCCTGACACATGCTCTCTAATCATTCCTACTCATGAAATTCTACTTTGCATTTTAACCAAAACATGAAAGCCATTAACATGAATTCCGCGCGTACATGAGAGGGAACACAACTAGCATGGAATCTACATGTTCTTATACATATACATAACCATTTTCACATGATTAAGCTTGCTGGTTTTCACATGTTTTAGTAACCATAACCTACACATGAGAGCTACAATGTTATTTAAGACACAACATGTGAACAACCGAACATGGAATTGTGTACACATACTCATTTATTTGTCCCTAGCATGGGTTCTAGACACTTGTACATGTAAACATGATCATAACATAAGGAAGCTACTGATTCAGAATGGTTTCAGATTTGTCGCAACATGGATTTACAATATCATATCTTCACATTTTTGGTTTCACATTTTCTTTACACAAATTTCCAATTCACTTAAATTGCGCTTTACACATACACATTACACATTGTTCACTTACACATTAACACATGAACACATACACATTTACACATTCACAATTTAGGTGCCGTGACACATAGTCCAAACCACCAAAGAAGGACACAAACATATCACATCACATAGACGCCATCTAGGCAATACAATGGCGACTCTTGGACTGCGCAGACCGGGAGAACAAGTCTCCACCCTAACCAATGGTACTTGTCCACCTCTAGGATTTCCCCCTAATGCCCTTAGGGTCACTTACATATTGAACTTTCTCAGGGGGACTTTTCCCTGATACGGTTCCACTGCCCTCTACGGAAGCAGTGTCACATTTGGCACAGTTACACATTTACACATTTTTACCGATTTTACACATGGTTTGACACATGTCACTCTCACTTCATTCACTTTCTCACTCACATGCACATGCCTCTGTTTTCCTAACATGACACTATAGATTTCAGACATTAAGAAGCAGGTAATTCCATTAATCAAGTTGGATTAAACAAGAATCAACTCATTTTACAATGACATGCATCAATTTCACATTTTTCATGGAAAATTTCATAAGGCATCGTGCTCTGACCCAAATGACCTGAAATTTTAATCACAAACTAATTACGGGTTTAGGACCCTTCATGCAATTTTTCATATTTTTCTAAGTTAAAATGAATTTACAGAAAATCAAACATCCATTTTTCATGCCATTCGTAATTCAAGTCGATATGGAATTATACACAAGTCACAATTTTAGCAAGCTACTGTCTGAACCCTACATGTATAGAGCTACAGAATTTATTTCTCAATTTATGGGGCGATGCCTGGTTTACCAAGGATTTATCATAACTTATGCAAAATTTCTATTTCCCCAAACAATACTTTCAATAATTTACACAAGCATGGCAAAATCTCAAATTTCAGAATAGGGCTGATCCATACATGCATGATCCTCACAAACTTGGGCATACAGGCTAGTCCTAAATCATGCAACAGTAGATTGACAAGATTAACAACTAATCATGCTTGTAATTTCATGGAACAAAATAACTTCTACCATTCACCACCATGCACACTCATCCATCCACACACCACATTCATCACATCCACAATATACATAGCATATAAATGGTTTACAGTATATCCTAGTCGCGAAACATATCGAAAATAGGTGTATAGAAGGGCAGAACAGGTCACTGTTCTGTCCAGATGAACTTGGCGGCGGTCTCTGGCCGCTGATTCAAGGTCAACGTCATAGTCGATGGACGCTAAGCATGATCTTAGCGACCAAGGACTTTGCCGTCAATGCAGGTCTGTGCAGAACACAGACCCGAGCTCCAAAGATGGGGTGAATCTGAGGGTCTAGGACACGAGGGAAAATGTACAAAAATAGTAAAACCAACCTAGACACATACGGGGACGTTATGAATGGGGTACTTGCCTTTAGGAAAATGCACCAAGGGATCTAGGGCTCGGTGAAGTTCTCCTTGGGCTGTCCCAAGAAGCTCTTAGAAATGCTTGACTCCGGGTTCCTGAGCGAGCTCCAGTGCCTTCCAAGGTCGGGGAGGCCTTCCTCGTCGATCCAGCAACCTCCTTGAGCAGCAGATCTCTGGAACAATCTTCAGGTTGAGGGATTTTGGGTTCCAAAGTGGGGGTTTTCCTCAGTTCAGAACCTAGGGTTTCTTCTCTTCTTTCTCTCCTGCAAAAGGGTGAAGAGAGGGGTTGGGGAAGCAGATTCGGGTTTAGACATATGGGAGAGGCTTCTCTCCCATGCATGGGGTGACAAGATGTGTTTCAGACCGTTGGGGACATCTCCCTAATGGGTGAGCTACCTTGTTTCCAGAATTTCCGGCTCTGCTGCGCATGCAGGCCAGAGAAGTTGGCGTCCACATCGTTAGACGCTGGGATTAGTGTTGGCGTCCATGGGTGGACGCTGACACCTCATCGACGTCCTGCTATTGACACCAATATGGCCTTCGGGCAGAAGTCTAAAACATGCAGAAAACTATGCATGCCATGCATATATACATGCAATATGTATATGGTAGTGTATTCATACTATCACCATTCAATACATGCATTATTTACATATAGTATAAACACATGCACACGTAATTGTACTAATTAATGCGTACGTAAATATGTATATACATACACAAGCACAATATACACACACAAATACAAATAATGCGACGAAAATTCGAGGGCCTTACAACTCGGATGCTTCTCAGATAGGTCTTGGCTGTGTGTTGATGCAACATGGTAGGGTAGTGGCATATGCTTCTCGCCAGTTGAAGAAGCATGAGCGTAACTATCCGACTCATGATTTGGAGCTTGCGGCAGTGGTTCATGCACTGAAGATTTGGAGACACTACCATTATGGTGTCATGTTCGAGGTGTTCACTGACCACAAGAGTCTGAGGTATCTCTTATCTCAGAAAGAGTTGAACCTGCGAAAGAGGAGATGGATTGAGTTCCTTAAGGACTACGACTTCGAGCTTCAATATCATCCCGGGAAGGCGAATGTCGTAGCGGATGCTCTTAGCAGGAAGAGATCGTTGCTACAGCGGGATTGGAAGATGTTGGAGGATGCAGCCTATGCGATGATTGAGTTAGAGCCACAGTTATGTTAGGCTTTTGTGGCTCAGTTGTCTATCCGGTCTACAGTGTTGGATGAGGTGATTGAGCAGCAGAAGGCTGATCCTAGGCTTCAAAAGATGGTGGGCAAGTGAAGGCCGAGCGTCAGCGACTATCGGGCCTTATGCAGAAGATGGAGATAGAAGTATGGAAGTGGGAGGCAATCACTATGGATTTTTTGATGGGTTTGCCTAGATCAGCGAAGGGTAATGACTCAATTTGGGTGATTGTAGATCGTTTCTCCAAGACTGCGCATTTCTTGGCTATGAAGAAGAATCAGTCAGTAGAGAGTTTGGCTAGGTTGTATGTCGGTAGCATTGTGTGGTTGCATGGTGTGCCGAAGTCGATTATCTCCGACTGAGACCCAAGGTTTACATTGAGGCTATGGTAGGGTCTTCAGGATGCTTTGGGCTCTCAGCTTAAGTTTAATTTGGCGTTCCATCCCCAGACAGATGTCCAGTCCGAGAGGACTATTCAGATGCTCGAGGATATGTTGAGAGCATGTGTGCTAGATTGGAAGGGTGATTGGGAGTGTCATTTACCTCTTGTGGAGTTCGCCTACAACAATAGTTTTCATGCGAGCATTGGCATGGCTCCGTTTGAGGCTTTGTATGGGCGGCCCTATAGATCTCCTTTGTGTTGGGAGGAGAAAGGCGATAGGCAGTTGGTTGGTCCGGAGTTGGGGTAGGAGACTTTAGATGAGATTCAGCTTATCAGGCAGAGGCTTGTTGTGGCCCAGGATAGGCAGAAGAGTTACGCCGACAACAGAAGGAAGGATTTGGAGTTCGAGGTTGGCAAACATGTTTTTCTGAAGGTTTTGCCTACCCAAGGCGTTGTCAAGTTTGGCAGGCATAGCAAGTTGAGTCCTAGATTCATTGGCCCATTTGAGATTCTTTGGCGGATGGACAACGTGGCTTATGAGCTAGCTTTACCCCCAGCGTTAGCTAGTGTTCACCCAGTTTTCCACGTATCTATGCTAAGTAAGTATGTGCGAGATCCATATCATGTTATTAGTCATGAGCCAGTGGAGATTCAGCTAGACTTGTCGTATGTAGAGCAACCGGTAGCTATCCTTGATCAGAAGGTTCAGCACCTGAGGAACAAGAGTATTGCGTCCGTAAAGGTGCTTTAGCGGAATTTCTCACGAGAGGAGGCTACTTGGGAGCTTGAGGATGCTATGAAGAAGAAGTATCCCCATTTGTTTGGTTAGTATGTCGTTCTAACTTTGAGGACGAAGTTTTCTTTTAGGGGGAGAGGGTGTAAGGCCCTCGAACTTTGTTCTTTTTATTCGAACCTTGTCATGATGTGCGTATTTGATTTTGTGTATTCTATAATTATTTATTGACTTATGTGCATATGTATATATATATATATATATATACATATTGTTTTTATTTAAGTTGTACATGTTGTATGTAAATAATATGGTGTATAATGTATGTAGTTATTGTGTGTGAATATATTTATTGATTTTTTTGTGTTCTAGACGAAATGCCAGTTAACGTCAATATCCCTTGTCGTTGAGGGCAGGTTGACGCCAACCAGTGTGCCGTTGACTCAAAGTCGGCTTCCAGATCGATGGACGTTTATTTCCTGTTAACGGCAGCGAAGTGGCCGTTTAATTCTCCATTTTTGCTACGATTCCAGATCTGGAAACAGATGCATTTCTTGCGTTCTAGATTAGGAAACTACCCTCCAACGGTAGGAAACCTAATCAACACGTACCCCAACCCACATAGCTCTATAAAATCACCTAGAATTGGTCGAGTTAAGTCTTTTCGCCCAAAGGAGAACCTAGGGTTTTTGGGTGAGAAGAACGGATTCTTATGTAAGCTTGATCTGGCGTGAGAGGAGTTCTTCTGATGATCTACATCAACTGGAAGGAGCTCTTGACATTGAGGAAGATTCCCCGACTCTGGAGACTCCCCTGTGAAAGCATGAAGACCAGATTTGGGAGGAGATTTGTGCCTCTTCTTGGCTTGGCCAAGGAGAGCTTCAATGACTAAATTAAAGCATTAGACAATTTTTCAAAGGCAAGTAATCGAGGGATTTCATCCCTGCGCATGTCCTTTAGGTCCTAGGATTTTTATGGATTTTTCCTTGTGTCATGGAACTTCAAATTCTCTTGTATTTGTGCGTTCAGTCTGTGTTTCTGTAAACATGAACTTGACTGCAAGATTGCTGCCGTCAAGATCTTGAGTTGGCGGCAACATTGTCAGCATAGCTCTTTTGTCTGGACTGAGTGATCTTGAGCCGATCCCGAATCACCTATATATCCCTGGTTGTATTTTGTACCTTGTCTTGACCTAACCATTGTTGTTTCCCAACTTCATTCCAGCATGCAGGGGATCTACAGTTTCTACCATGGAGTGCTTAGAATGGTGCCATTTTAATACTCACATGGTAACTGTTGTTATAAGCAAACTCAATCAAGGATAAGTGCCCATTCCAGTAGCCCTTGACTATAGTGCAAGCTCTTAACATGTCTTCTACAATCTGTCCTCTCAGTCTGTCCATCAGTCTGTGGGTGAAATGCGGTACTAAAATTGAGTTTAGTACCAAGTGTAGTCTGCAGTCCCTTCTAGAAATGAGAGGTAAATATGGGATCTCGATCCGAGATGATAGATGATGGAACTCCATACAGTCTCACAATCTCTTTAATATAATGAGTGGCAAACATGTCCACAGACCACTTACTTTTTATAGGTAGAAAGTGTGCGGACTTGGTTAGTCGGTCAACAATAACCCATATGGTGTCGAGTCCACCACGAGTCTTGGGTAAACCCATGATGAAGTCCATGCCAATACTTTCCCACTTCCACTCTGGAATGTCTAATGGTCTGAATACGCCAGCAGGGCACTATTGTTATACATTGTGCTATTTGTGCTATGGCCATCTTGCTCTGTGCTATATTTGGAAACTTGTGCTATTTCAATCACGTGCTATTGGGCTATCTTGGTTCCTGCTGTTGTGCTATCTCTTGCATTACTTGACTCTCACTCTCTATCATTAGTTACTCTGCTCTTTAATACATTGATCATTTAAAGCATGTCTGATCATGAGATTTCAATTCTAATGGGCGTTATCGCTCACCCTACGTTATTTGGTTATGTGTTCTCAGGTGAGACCAAGGAAGACACTTACACTCAAGAGGACAGGAATGACCAAGAGTGAAGTCAAGAGTACCATGGCGTCTTAGTATTATGTTAGAGTCTTAGTTTAGTCTTTTACTTTTATTCAATGTAATTGGGACCTATAGAATGGCTCTGATGTTAGTGGTTGTAATAGACATTTGAGGAATTATTAATGAGACGCATTTGCTTTAGTGTTTATTCTTTGTCCAATGGTTTGATGTCTATTATACACTCTGTACCTATTTACTTGCAACTGCCTCACGTTCCGATATTCCGCGTCGGGGCATGTCAGTCATCCTTCTTGCAAAGCATAATGACCTATCCCCAAGTCATAGGAATCCTCTAAAATTATCACTGTTTTTGGCGGAGAAGGGGAAATCAAATTTCAGATTCATCAAAGTCTCGAGGTCCTTGATATGCTTTTATAATGTGTAACATATAGTACAATGTTATACAATACCTGATCGGAGATTCGCTGAGAATGGTCATGAAATGTACGCCGAGAAACGCGTATCCAAAACCTGCAATCAAAGATTCATTAGCATTGACAAGCAAATAATGGAACACAAATATCAAAATAATACTGCTTGAAAATCGCGACAAGGTATGTGGACGCATTTCACTAACCTGAATCGAGAGCGTGAATGCCTTGAACTCGCCCATTTCAAGCAGTCCACTTAACCCTAGTTCTACCCAAATCTCACATAGGTATGATAGTTGACTAATTTAAAATTATTTATTTATTTATTTTAAAATTAACGGGCATCACGGGTAGGAGATACCTTCAAAAGTACATGATCTCCCACTTGAAATTCTAGATCTCTCCTCCTCTTGTCAGCATAGCTCTTTTATCTGGACTGAGCGATCTTGCACCTATCCCGAATCACCTGTATATCCCTGGTTGTATTTTGTACCATGTCTGGACCAAACCATTGTTGTTCCCCAACTTCATTCCAGCATGCAGGGGATCTACAGTTTCTACCATAGAGTGCTTCGAATGGTGCCATTTTAATACTCGCCTGGTAACTGTTGTTATAAGCAAACTCAATCAAGGATAAGTGCTCATTCTAGTAGCCTTGGAAGTCTACAGTGCAGGCTCTTAACATGTCTTCTACAATCTGTCCTCTCAGTCTGTCCATCAGTCTGTAGGTGAAATGCGGTACTAAAATTGAGTTTAGTACAAAGTGCAGTATGCAGTCCCTTCTAGAAATGAGAGGTAAATCTGGGATCTCAATCCGAGATGATAGATGATGGAACTCCATACAGTCTCACAATCTCTTTGATATAAATAATGGCTAACACGTCCACATACCACTTACTTTTTATACGTAGAAAGTGTGCAGACTTGGTTAGTCGGTCAACAATAACCCATATGGCGTCGAGCCCACCACGAGTCTTGGGTAAACCCATGATGAAGTCCATGCCAATACTTTCCCACTTCCACTCTGGAATGTCTAATGGTCTGAGTACGCCAACAGGGAGCTTATGTTCTACCTTTACCTGTTGACAAGTGAGGCAATGAGCAGTATGCTCGGCTACTTCTCTTTTCATGTTGGGCCACCAAAATGTTCTCTTCATGTCTTGATACATCTTGGTACCTCCAAGATGAATAGTGTACCTGGTTTGATGAGCTTCATCCATTAACTTCCTCTTCAGTTCTTCATTGTCTTAGACACATGTTCTTCCTTGAAATACAAGCCTTCCATCTTTGGTCATAGTAAAGTCTAGTTTTTCTGCTAAGGTTTCCTTAATGCGGACCAACAATGGATCGTTGTCCTGTTGTGCTTTGATCTCTTCTAGTATGTCAGATTGAATCTTGATATTGGCAACCAAGACTCGGTCATCTCTATGTTTGATGTTCAAGTCTAACCTTGAGAATTGTTCTAGTAGTTGCATCTCGCCAAGAATTAGACTTGATAGGGATGCCATCGGCTTTCTACTAAGAGCATTAGCCACATCATTACCCTTACCTGGATGATATTGGATGTTGAAGTCGAAGTCCTATAAATATTCCAGCATCTCCTCTGCCTCATGTTAAGTTCTTTTTGAGAAAATAAATACTTCAAGCTTTTGTGATCTGAATAGACTGTGAATTGCTCACCATACAAATAATGTCTCTAGATTTTTAAGGCGAAGACCATAGTAGCCAACTCTAGATCATGCATAGGGTAGTTGACTTCATGAGTCTTCAGTTGTCTTAAAGAATAGTCAAAGACTTTATGCTTTTGCATCAGTACACAGCCTAGCCTGATTCCTGAGGCATCGGTATAGACTGAGAAACCTTCTCCCTCTATTAAAAGAGCGAGAACAGGGGCAGAGGTCAGACATTCCTTCAATGTTGGGAAACTTTTCTCACAGTATTTACTCCAAGAGTAGGGATTCTCCTTCTGTGTAAGACGAGTGAGAGGAACGGTGATCTTGGAGAAGTCGTTTATGAATCGCCTGTAATAGCCAGCCAGTCCTAAGAAGCTTCTGATTTCTGTGACATTAGTTGGTCTCTCCCATTTAAGTACATCTTCAACCTTGGAGGGATCAACAGAGATGCCGTCCTTGGAGATGACATGGCCCAAGAATGAAACTTCTTCGAGCCAGAACTCGCACTTACTCAGCTTTGCATATAGTTGGTTGTCTCGTAAGACTTGCAGAGCTATCTTCAGATGTTCTTCATGTTCTTCTTTAGTTTTGGAGTATATGAGGATGTCATCAATGAAGACGACCATGAACTTATCCAGATATGGTCGGTATATGCTGTTCATGAGTTGCATAAAGGCTGTAGGTGCATTGGTCAGACCAAAAGGCATAATAATGAATTCATAGTGTCCATACCTACTCCTGAAAGTCGTCTTGAAGATGTCAATTTTGGATACTTGATGGTCAGCTGATCAAGTTATCGATAGTCGATACACAGCCTCATAGATCCATCTTTCTTTTGAACAAATAGAACAGATGCTCCCACGGGGAAGTACTTGGTCTAATGTACCCCTTTTCTAACAATTCCATCAGTTGTGCCCTCAGTTCTTTTAACTCGGCAGGTGACATCTTGTACGGTTAATGAGACACTGGTGCAGCTCCAGGGATTAAGTCAATAGCTCAGGGGGAATTCCTGGCAGCTCTTCAGGGAATACATCAGAGTAGTCCTAGACTATGGGTATGTCTTCTATCTTAGACCCCTTTTTTTCAACTACTACAACCGCAAGGAAAGTAAAGCAACCTTTCCTTATCATGTTGTGGACCTGTATGGCAGAGACTAGAGACATCCGTCTCTTGTGTCTAATTCCATTGAATGATAACTTAGGGAATCCAGTAAACGTAACTTTCCCTTTCCTACAGTCGACACTTTCCCCATAAGTGGACAACTAATCGGCTCCAAGAATCACATCATAGCCTTCCATGGGCATACACACCAGGTCGGCTCTTAGGTTGATATCTCCGATCATTACATTAGCTAATGGGAAGTATTTGTTCAATTTTTCTTTCTTTCCCAGTGGTGTTGTGATAGAGAAGTCATACCCCATGGATACAGGTTTAACATTCAGAGTATCAACAATGTTTTGAGACATGAATGAATGGGTTGCGCCAGTATCAAATAAAACAAATACTGATAGAGATAAAACTTTTAGTCTACCGCACCACGCCACCTTCCTCAGTGGTTTCTTCATCTCGTAGGGCTTGCAGTCTTCCCTGTTTCTTGGGCACGTTAGTGCATCTCTCATTCACTTTCAATACCGGGCACTCTGGGATACGGTGCTCGTTGCTGCCACAGTACAGACATGCACCAACTTTCCTCCAGCACTCATTGCCAGTGTGACCTGGCTTGTCACAGTGTTTGCAGTTGTCACGCCAGTTGCGGTTCAGACATCTCCTGTAATCATGTTTAATGACCATGCAAATCAAACTTGATAGACACAAGTGTCATAATCGGCACATTAATCACTTAATCTCATTAATCACATAACACATAATTCTCATGCATTTAGTGGTTTATTCACAGACTTATGACTCAAACACATTTCAGGTTACATAGATAATCATTACTATTCAACAGTGTTAATACATAGTTAACATACCCTAATCATGGTACTAATCAACAGAAAACCATTACTTTCAACTAATCATGGTTAACATGGTCATTAAAGGCTTATAAATGGAAACAATGGTTACAAATGTCAGAACATGCTCATATTTTAACCACATATCATATATAGGGTACATAAAAAATGAGCAATTTTCCAAAATTTTAGAAATAGTATATCTCTTTTTAATATTAAAAACAATTTTCAGGCAATTAACAAGATGATTTACTAAAACATGTTTAACAGGAAACTGACGAATCTATCTATCTAAAAACATATTCCCAAGAACCCTAATTCTAAGGAAAAATACTAAGGCAAGGATGCACAACATTCTTAATTTTCCCAAATTAAATCTAATATGGCATGATTGTTTACTCATGTCAGAAATTCTAATAATTACATATATGATAAAAAATATAAAAAATTCATGATTCACTATACCACATATACACGCCAAGAAAAAAACCCTAAAACCCATTCTAACATTCAAAATCTCTGACAGATCACATCATATATGGCAAAACAATTTCTAAAAACAAACTAAAGAACATAACGACAACGTTATTGCCGTTAAGGGTAGTTGGCGGCAAGGTCGATTACTGTCAACTCATGAACATAATGGCAAGGGTGTTGCGGTCAATTTTCTATATGTAGAAAGTGCAGATCGAAACCAAAAAAAGAGAATTTGGGGATCCAGGACACGAGAAAAAAATCATTAAAAATCGTAAAACCCTAAGTGATAGGCATAGGGATGAAACCCCTAAGTTACTTGTCTCTGAAAAACTCCCTGAAGATCGAATTCAGATGATGAAGCCCTCCTCGGCCATGCAAAAGAGGTGATCTTGTCAATTTTGAATCGACCTCCATGCCCTAGAAGATGATCTCCCCATGGAGCAAGAGCCTCTCCACATTCTTTTGAGGCTTTCTTTTGCCAAAGAACATCGATGTAGCTTCTGGTTCACCGGAATTCTCACCTTTAAAGTCTCCCATTTTCTCTCTCCGAACCCCAATAAACCCTAGCTGAGTAAAAGTCCTCCCTTTACATGGACGACCTATTTTTATAGGGGTTTGGTCGTGGTCATGGTAGGAAAGAGAAACCTAACAAAATTCGGGGTTTCCAAGTTTATCCATGAAGAAGTCGAGATGGATTCGGGGAAATAAACTCGCATGTAGTTGAAGATTTGATGTCAATGTGGTTGTCGTCTACATGAAATAAACGGCAATTGACTTTGCTGTTAACCTCCTCAATCAAAAGGTAGACGACGTCAAACTATGCCGTCAACAACTAGTTAACGACACAAAATGTTACCGTTTAGATCACTTAACGGCACAGATACTTGCCATCAAGATAAATTTTAGGCCAGAAATCCAAAATTACAACAGCAAGTATAGTGCATAGAAATCTAGGGTCTTACTCCCTCTCCCCCTTAAAGAAACTTTGTCCCTGAAGTTAGAGCAAGGGTACTAACCGAATAGATGCAGATAGTGCTTCTTCATGGCATCTTCGAGCTCCCATGTAGCATCCTCTCATGCGAAGTTCCTCCACAGCACCTTCACAGAAGCTATAGCCTTGTTCCTGAGATGCTGAACCTTGCAATGGTGGCTTCATGTATGACAAATATGGTTGAAGTTCCACTAGCTCGTGGCTAATAACATGTGACGGATCTCGTACGTACCTTCTGAGCATAGACACGTAGAACACAGAGTGTACACTTGCTACCACTGGGGGTAATGCTAGCTAGTATGCCACACTGCTCATCCATCTAAGAATCTCAAACGGGCCAATAAACCTCAGACTCAACTTTTCATGCTTGCCAAACATAACAACGCCTTGGGTAGGTGATACCTTGAGGAACATGTGCTCGCTAGCCTCAAATTCTAAGTCCTTCCTTCTATTGTCGGCGTAGCTTTCTGCCTATCCTATGCTGTAGTCAATCTCTGCTTGATAAGCTGGATCTTCTCTAATGTTTCCTGAACCAACTTAGGTCCTACTAATTGTCTATCTCCAGTCTCCTCCCAACACAAGGGAGACCTACAGGGTCGACCATACAATGCCTCAAATGGAGCCATGCCTATACTAGTATGAGAGTTGTTGTTATTGTAGGATCAGATATTTGGTGATGGCAAAATCTAGAGGGGGTTGAATAGATTTGTAGCAGAAACTTAAGCAATTAAAAAATTACTAGTAAATTAAGAGTTAAAACCCCACAAATCTGATGATCTGACATGTGATTAAAGTGTGTGAAACATTTTATCAAACAGTTTGGGTGATCAAGTGTGTGATTAGAATGTGTAGCAAAATTCCTATGCATGCAACTAGCGTAAAGACACAAGGCAAACTATAGTGCACATGATATTTTTAGGTGGTTCGGAAATCACAGTAGTGATTCCTACATCCACCCCTCACACAGTGGGGCCATACTACTCAAAACCTGAGTACAATACACACACTTGAGCTCGATGGCTCATACACTAGCACAACGACTCAGACCACACACACACACACACACTTGAGCACAACGGCTCAAACCACACACACACTTGATAGAACAAATCCACAGAAGATCAGATCCTCTAGCTTTGATTTGATCTACACACCACGCACACTATGATCTGTACAAAACACTTGTACAGATCAAAAGGCACACACTCAAATAGAATCCACGTACTGATCTCAATTCAATACACACGCACACAGAGCCATGAATTGAATTTAAAGTGTGAGTAAAGGAAGGAATATCTCTCTGACTATTGATCTGATAATCACGATCACATATCCACATTGTATCTTCCTTGATACTGTTGCTGCTTGATCTAAAGTAAGATTTCAATGAAGTCCCTAAGCAATTCGGGTTGGGGAAGCAGATACAATCTGCTCTGGACTTTCCTCTGATTCTCCTTTGCTTCTTCTGCTGCCTGGAATCCACTTCTTTTTCTTCACCTTCTTTTCTCTAAGCCTTGATGGTGAATTTGGCTTCCAATCGATCTCCTCAAATGAAATCCTGTGGTCTGCAACCTATGGAGCTTAAGCAGAGTACTGAAGAAGTCCTTTCTGGTCGCTACTGCCTTTCTTGTAGTTGTGTGGGCTCTCTATTCAAAAGGAGGCAAGGGGCACCTTTTTATGTGTGTCTTTATCTTTACACAATGTAGGAATCCGTGTGTACGAGAAAAGGACGCCCTAAGTGAATGCACATGCTGCTCGCGTGTTGGCGTTGAAACTGCGATTGTCGACAGATGCACATCTACTGTCAACAGCTACTGCTACAAGCCTTCTATCCAGAACCAAATTCTTGGTCACTTAGCTGGGTTGTCGACCGATCCATCCTGCTTGTCGACAACTACTACTGACCTTGGTCTTTCCAGAAGTTTGGTGTTGAAGACTTTTCTTGTTGTCAACATGCGATTTCTACTTGTCAACAGCTAATGCTTGAATCAGTCCATCCAGAAGCTATTTTGTCAAGATCTTTCCTTATCTGTCGACAGACGATTCCTGTCTGTTGATAGACACTCTTGTATCCAAAGACTTGACTCTTTTGTCTGTTCCTTGAGTTTGGCTTGGGCTTTTTTGTACTCTTGGAGTTCTACATATATCATCTTGGAGATGCTTTTAGACAAAGTATGTCTTGACCCTGCACACAAAAATTATGAGAGTTAATAAGCCATTTATGCAAGGTTCTTTAACTGATTAAGTCATTTATGCAGGGTTATTTAAATGGTACAATTCAAATTCATGTCGACACACTCATTCACCTCATTAAGACAAGTTTACTGAAAACCAATCATGTGTCGACACCAAGATAGGATTGTGTCGACACAACTGAGTGAAAAGCACATTTTCGTTTGCTGGTTGCAGCATATATGTCAACACCTTGAAGAGCATGTCTCGACACACCAAGGCAGTAAATTGACATGTGAGTTGCATTCATGTAAAATATCAACATGTCAGGTTGACACATGGATTTTCAACATGATTGAAAGGTTTTTCATCAACAACACAATTAGACAATAATTATGTCATCATCAAATCACACATCATCATAAAACACAAGGATTATATCATCATTCAATGAATTATGTCATTATCAAAACAAATCAAAAGCAATGGGGTTATGGATATTCACACAACCATAACTCAACATTCTCCCCATTTCTGATGATGACAAAACTTACATTCATATTTCTCCCCCTTTTTGACAACATCAAAAAGATGGAAATGAATTATAAATGGCAATGAGGCACAATGATCATGGACAACATCATAGAGGAAACCAATTTTTCATTCAAAAGATGTTCAATCATTACAATGGATGCATGAAGGCATACACATGTATTTCAGACACTTAGAAAATGACCCCAGTTTCTACTACCCAACTTGTTCTCCTCAAAGTTGAAACTAAAAGAGATATGGCCCTTAACATTTCTAATGATTGTCATCCCCAGGAGGAGTGGGGCGACGAGGACCTTGAGCACCATAAGATGACAGATTAGAGAGATTATCATCTCGAGGATTTGGAGGATTGTAGATGTAGCAACCTAATATTTTAAATAATTAAATAAATAGAAATAATGGGATACATGAATTAAATAAAACTAAATAAACATTAAAAAGTAATGGGCTTGTTATATTATCTCACTTAAAGGTTAATGGGCCAAATTAGGAGTTGGATTTTGGGTTAAGAGGAAAATACCCAAGAAATTCGTGACCATAATTATGGGGAAAATAGAAAAGGGTAAATGAGGGATTTAAACCATGGTAAATAGTCAAGAAAGGAAATCAAATTCCTGACCCACCATGGCAAGCATCATCTAATGGCAATCCCACTCCAATTGGGAGGGGAGATCACCAAAACAAGGAAGGGAGCTAGCTAGAACCGCACCCCATGTTTCCTAGTTATGATAAGACATGGAATAAACCCTAGACATATAAGAACTCGACCTAAGGCTTAGAGGGAAGGTTCTACATCATGTTGGGGTCGTGGGAGGCTGTGCTAGGGTGCCAGGAATGAAGGAGAACGGCTGGAGAAGGGAGCTTCTTCCCCAATCGTGCTCTGTTGCGACCTATGCACACACCAGATTTTAAGCTTCACAAAGGTCGGTATTTTTAGGTTAAAGATGAAACTAAATCATCCTATCTTGTAGAGCATCTTGTCTACTTTCATTTTCAAGTGGTTTGCCTAAATTTCATCATGTAATCGTTGAGTTATAAGCGTCTTCCCATCGTTGCGCATGTCTGACCTGTTTCTTGTTCATGCCTATTTACACGCCTTACGAGACCAAATTGATTCGGTCCAAAGGCATAGATCTCTTCATCTTGATGTCCTCTACAAGTTTCATGTTCATCACTTTATCCCATGTGCCCTAGTTTGAGGGATGTAAGCATTGTATGACGTTCGCAACATGTTTCTGTGTTTTCTGCGTTTTTTGGTTTGAAGGTTGAATCGCGTCCTATCCAGGCGACGCGATTTAGGTGACTGGTATCGTGTCGGCTTCTACCGCCGCGATTACCTAAATGGCGTCCATCGAGGCCGACGAGTTTTGACACGTCCAGTGCCTCAAACTCTGCGTCGTTGACCTATTAGACGACCGCTGAAATGCGACCGTCAAGGTCGTCGCGTTTCACATTATTTTCCCACCTCTAAGAAATCGCGCTAGGGTTTGCCTGAACACGGCTGTCCCTATCGACGCGTTTCAGCCCGCTTCAGAAACGCGGCCATCACCCCGACACGATTTTCCTGCATTATTCCAGCAGCAATTTTAGCTCTATTTAAATGATTCTTTGGACTATTTAAGTATGTGTATACCCTGTTAAGTTGTGTATTGAACAGTAAACTACCATGCTATTAAAATTGCTATATGTCACTTAATTCTTTAATTTAAAAGTAAATGTGCATGATTATTATTGTCTCATGATTCCATGTACATACACACACTAAACTTACATCCTTGCCATAAAATCATGTAGAAAATACTTGAATAATTTATCTGGTAATTTACCTTAATAATTGCACATTATTCCCTATTTTAATAATGACATTGTTTCTGCTTTATTACGTGGTTTTGGAACACCGATATCGCCGCTCCACTGCTGTAGAATTCCTCTAGAAGCAACTTGTTTTTCTACACACTACTCTCTTGTCAAGTTGGAACCTCTCTATTGGACATTCCGTTCTGGTAGACAAGGGACGTTTTGTTCAGACCTCCGTAAGACTCCGTACTCTGTGGACTCCCTCATAGAGACCGAGCTGGTTGTACCCAAACGCCCATAACACACTTAGGGATCGATATGATCCAAATGGCTTTAGAAGTTCTCTCTCATCTTGACTCACGCCGGACCTCTGGACCTGTGCATAACATGGCCAGTGGAAGGGTAGTGAATTCCACCTGACTGCCAACACCAATTGCGTGTGTTGTGCAACTGTTACTATCGCCCGTTTAATCGATGTTTTACGTGCATGACCTGTAGTTCTCATCTATACTCTACTCGCTCATCTATTCACACTCTCTCTGCTATCTTGTCTATTTCATCTAGTACTCTCATCTACTTCTTGGTACTCTCTATTGGCCATTGACTGATTGTCTAAAGATAAGTAATATAACTAATGCCTGGCAATCTATAAAGGGCCCGGTCAGGTCCTGGGAGGTGAGCCCAAAAGTGCTATTTGCCCGCGAGAGTTAAATGACCAGAGTGTTTGGCATTACACTCAAGTGCTATCTATCTCGACTATCTAAATGACAATCAAAGTGCTACACTATACTCGTTGTGCTATTTTTATACTTTGTGCTATTGTGCTATGGCCATCCTGCTCTATGCTATATTTGGAAACTTGTGCTAATTTCAATCACGTGCTATCATGTTATCTCTTACATTACTTGACTCTCTCGCCTTATCATATAGTAACTATGCTTTTAATACAATAATCATGTAAAGTTTGCCCACACTATGAGATATAAATCCTACTGGGCATTGTCGCTCACCCTACATTATTTGTCATTGTGTCTCAGGTGAGGCTGAGGAGAATGAATACACTTACGAGGAAGGGGAGGACCAGGAGTGATCCACGAGTGCCATGACGTCACCATGTTATCCTAGATTGTCTTAGTAGTATTTGCATCTTATGTATTAGAGTCAATTGGGCCCTATGATATGGCTCTGAGTTAGTTGATGTAATAGACAGCTGTTGAATTATCAATAAAAGTTTTTTAATTTAGTTTTATTTAATTGTCCAATGGTTTGTTGTCTATTCTACGCTCTATACTCGCTACCTCACGTTCCGATATTCCGCGTCGGGGTGTGACAGTAGAAATTTTGGAGAATCTAATAATCATCATGTAGGTTCATCATTCGATAATCCATGCCATCTAGATGTTTCTGAAGTTGAGCTTGTCTTTCTTCAATTGCATCCATTCTAGTATTCATGTGCATCTTCAACTGATCAAATTGGTTGTTGATTTGGTGTGTGAGATTTGTTTGAAGTTGAAGTAGCTATTCAGTAAAAATAATCATTAAGATCACAAGAAGATGTAGCCTAAGGTGCATTTTGAATATCTGGATGAGAATCTAGAGAGATTTCAATGTGATCTTCATGTTCACCATCATCCTCATCATCTTGATCAGCTGTTTCTTTTGTGTCATCTTGTTCTGCTTGATCTTGCTCTTCATCTGCTTGACCTTTTAATGTCCTGCTAACTCTTCCATTGATCACTCTGTAACCCATTCTGTGTGCAGTTGTGAGATCATATGCACTTCTACTTTTGAGGGTGATCAGCTCATTAGGTGTAAGTGATACTACTACCACATATTTAAGCACTGATGTGGTAGGGAAAGCATATGGGTTGGACTTTTTCGAATCACAGTAGCACTGTCCAATGAAATCGACCATTAAAACTGGAAGATTAATATATTCTTTCTGAAGAATGTGGTAGAACAATGTCTTGTGAGTTTCATTGACTAGCTCTCTGCTACCATCCTTTGGAAAAATGATAGTCGTGAACATGTGATGGATCATTCTGTTCAAAGGTGGAAAAGTGTTTGCATTCAGTCTAGCAATCCTTTTGAACTCATCAAATGGTTGATTTTTCATCAAAGTGTAAGTCACTTCAGGATCCATCTCAAGGGTGAAAACATCTACCCCATCATTTGGAATCTGTAGGGCTCTACTGAAGAGATTGGGTGTAATCTTAAAGAAGATACCCCTGACATTTGTGTAGAACTCTTGTTCTTCAGACATTCCCAAGTTGTTGTAGAACTCCAAAACTGCTATGGGAGAATATGACTTCTGCAACTGCATAAATGAAATCCAGCCTTGTTCCTCAAATAGGGCAGTCAGCTCGGGAAACATATCTTCCACAGAAGGAAAATCCACATACTGAGGTTGTATGATCTTTTTGAAGACCCTGTTGACCTTGCGCAGATTGATGTTTGATGAAACATTCAATTATGGAAGCCTATCATCTTTGAACTTGGATCTTCATTCAGTAGGAGCTCTTGAGTTTTGTCCTTCTGCTTGAACATGGTGCTTAGATCTCTTGGGTTCAACAGTGGTGCATTTTCCCTTGGAGCTCATGATGAAAAAGGACTTTGGATAAAGGCAAAAGAGTAGAGAGATTTGCCCTGGAGAAAATGCCTCTAGATGATGATGAAAGTAGGATGCTGCAGAAAGATGAGATCGAGAGAAATATGCTGCAGAGAGGTGAGATGTTGATGTCGCCTTAGAATGAATATGATAGAGTTTATAGAAGACAAGGCGGCTATTTTTGGAATTTGAAGAGTTGAAAGGGTGTTTGTCGACAACTAGGGTTATTTAAAAACCTTAGGAAGTGAACCGACACAAGAAAATTGGATAAAAAGTGAACCAGTTCAAATTCTGGTTCGGAACTGAGTTCCGGTTGTCGACAACCGCAAGGTCATCTGTCAACAACCACTGAAGACACAAGTTTTCTAATAAAAAAGTTGACAACACTTGATCGCATGGATGGAATCTCAAAGAGTAATATGAAAAGGCAATGAGTTAAGAGACCAAAGACATGGTTCTTCCTAATAAAATGTGCTTCCTTGATTTAAGAGCTAGTAACCATATACTCTTACACGCCGACATGAATATGAGATGAATATCATTCACTCTGCATCTAGAAAAATTTTCAATGGTTTAAAAATAATAAACGCCATACTTCAAGGATAGAGTGAAATTTAGACAACTTTAGCCAGGTTATATAATAACTATATAGCCAAAAGTAAAAGATGCATATTAGTTGTCACTAAATATTCTTGAATTGGTGACTTGATAAAAAGATAAGTTAGACTAACTCAAGTCATATGTATAAAATGATTTTCAAAATTGTCAACTTAATGATTTTTCAAAAAAGTTCATTGGGAACTTTTCTTCTTCTTTTTGGACAAATTGTGTGGATGTTTGCATGAACAATTTGGTTAAATTCACACCATTCAGTACAAGGAGTCACATTTGCTAGATGCAAAACCCCTGATTAGTCAGTGGTTAACCCTCATCATTTTTATTACAGAGATACTCAATTCCACATCTTTTTATGTGAGTTAAATCACTGGTCAGGCAAAATAACCCAGTTACTCAATGTGACTGAGCATTTCTTTGTCTGCAGTCAGTCCATTGAATTGAATTGTTATTGATTTTATTTTCAAGATGAATTTTGTATTACATGAACTCACTGCTCATTATGTTATCATAGATGGCATTTTTAAACACACTTATACAATTCACTATGAATTGGGCTAAATTAACTCAAATTCCAGAGCACTTCTATCAAGTATATATAGGACTACTAGATAATTTTTAATTTTACCTAGAAAGCAATATATCTAGCCTGCCATCAGGTGTCTAAAAATACTCTTTCATTACAGAATGCATTAGTTTTATTATAGATAAACCATTAAACTCTAAAGACACAATAAATGAGTTCATATCGCCCATGAAAAATGAAGGATTGTGCATGATTACTAGGAATTATATCAAGGAGTAGTTATAAGAGAAGGAACACAACCATATCATTGATGGAAGAATATTGAAGAAAATTTAAGAATAGGAGAGTTACCAAGAAATACAGACTAAAAAAAATTTGGGTCTCGCTCACAGATAACTCCCCCTTAATGATGTAATGAAAGCCTTCATTCTAGATTGAAACAATGAGCAGAGATTTTTAAGGCATCTGTCAACAATCATATATCATGTGTCGGCAGCTACTGAAGTAGCAGAGTTGATGTTGTCAGAAAAAGATTGTCTGTTGACAAACCACATGGAAGTTGTCGATAAGACAAACATGAATAATTGTTTGACTTGGAAGTTGATTGACAAGACAAACATGCCGCATCCTCCAACATCTTCCAATCCTGTTGAAGTATGGATCTTTTCCTGCTAAGGGCATCTGCTATGACGTTCACCTTCCCTAGATGGTATTGAAGCTCGAAATCGTAGTCCTTCAAGAACTCGATCCATCTTTTTTGCTGCAAGTTCAACTCCTTTTGGGAGAACAAGTACTTCAGTGCATGGACCACAACCACTAACTCCAAGTCATGGGTTAGATAGTTACGCTCATGCTCCTTTAATTAAAGAGTAGCATAGACAACCACCTTACTAAGGCCTATCTACAAAGCATCTGAGTAGATCGTAAAACAATCAGCACAACTTGACAGTGCCAACATGGGTGCAGACGGCAATCTTGTCTTCAGCCTCTCGAAATTGCTCTCACACTCCTTGGACCACACATACTTAACCCCATTCCTGGTTAGCTTGGTCAAAGGTGCCTGTAACACCCCAGAATTTTTATTTGTTGAAAAACATGAATAATAATGTTATTAGAGTTAAGCATTAGTCTTAAATTAAAATAATTGATATTTAGGTATGATTAGTATTAACTAACGTTACCCCAATGTCGTACTCGGACGTGCGCGCTCCCACAGGGCGACACTGAAAAACTGTAACGAAAACGAAATCTAAGAACACCATAATTTCAAAAAAAATGTGGAGATCTCAGAAATATAAATATCCAAATTTTTCGACATTCGGATTTTGAGATTAAGTCGACGCGGCTATTTTCCGGGTGATTTTTCACCTACTGTAAAATAAATTCTAAAAACTAAACTAAAATCACCATAATTTGTAAAACCATCATATTTGTCTATGGTTGATATTTTAGTACAAACGGACTTTGTTTGGACATGTTTACATCAAGTCTAATGGACCAGTTGAATTATGGAGTATTTACGGTAACCAATTTTTGTGTTTATTTGAGTGCTTACGTGTGAAGCCTTGAGGAGGCCAGCATACATTAGGATAAGGATGAAACATGAGTTAAACCTCTTACACATGAGGATTGAGGTGTAAGGGAGTAAGAGGAAGCATGAACCAGGTGTAAGCAGTAAAAACCCAATGGGTTTTACTGTTCCACCTGTGCGTGGATGTGTTCCCTTGCATGGGAACCTGACTTGGCTATAAAACCCACTCCCTCTCCTGAGTTTGAACCTTTCTACACCTTGGCTCTTGTCTCTATTCTTGCTTTCCCCTGCTCTTGGCTGCTAGAAGTGTTGTGGAGGAGCTCCTAGAACTACTGCTGGGGAGTTGTTGGAGTTGCTAGCTCCATTGCACCTGCAACTGCTTTCACTTCTACTCTTGTGTGCCACTGTAGCTGTTGTACTTGGTGTGGACATTGCAAGCACGCCATCAACCTTAAGGGGGAAACACTTCTCTTGTTGGGTGTGGGATTTTTCATCAAGGATACTTGCAAGTTCATCATTTAAGCAAGGTAGGATTCATCTCCCTCTGATTCAAATCTGTCCTCCATACCTGACAAGAAGTTCTTGATGAGAGGACAAAAGGCTATACCTGTGGTACTTCTATTTTTCTTCTAATCATGTTAGAAATACTCATGTTGTAAGAAGAATAACCTTGTTCCATTTTATAAACTAACTCCTATCCTCTTCTTCCACCCTTGATCCTTGTACATGCTATAGAGTTTTGTAGAAGTCTCAATCGTCTTTAGAATAATATGAAGACTTCGGTGTAGATGATTGATACTTCAAGTCTTGATTTAGATTCATGAAACACCTTGTGGTTTAGTGTCCATAATGTATGAATTTTACATTAAACCATTGCTATCAAGATCATGCTTCCAGTACTACACTACGTCAGCTTCTAGCTAGACAAGTTCGAATTGTAAATCTCTTGTTTCATCTCATTTGTTTAGCGTATAAACCACTGTGAGAACTGCAATTAGACTCTTCCAATTGATATAAATCATGGTTTGATTCATAGGTTCCATGGTTAGAGTGTTTAGAGTGAATTCAAAGTCACTTATGAGTGAGGAACATGCAGTTGTCGACAGGCAGCCCATAGCTGTCGACAGGCCAGCCTTCCTGAACTCTAGAATAACTGCGACTGTGTGAATCTGTCGACAATGATCTTGTTGCTGTCGACAGATGTACACAGACCAGCAAAAGCTGAGCTCTGTCTGCTGCAATCTGTCAACAGCCCCTTCCTGGCTGTCGACAGCTACAACCCTGATTCGAATTTCTGCAGATTTCCGTGTATGAATCCTTGCTAAAAGTTCATCCTAATAGCCTAGAAAGTTACCCCCTTAATTACTCGTGTATTTGCTGTCATTCTACTGTAAATATTACCCACTTGAAGTACCTTACTCACCATTGAATTATCCTTGAAGTCGTCAACTACGAATGGTACTCTGTTGAGTCCATTCTCCTGTATTCGGTAATTGAGTTCATATAACCTGATGTCTTGAGAGTTCAAATGCTTGAACACCATGTGAGATATGATTAATTTATGATGATGACATTTATTGGGTCCTTGGACCCCCTTGATTAATATGCCTATGCAAATAGGTTGGTCCAGTCCTGGGAGGAGCACCCAAATTCATTTTCGGACCACGTGGAATGATAAAGGGCGTCGGGATGTCTGGCATTGCATCAAATACTTTTGACTATGGTCATCATGATTCTTGTACTATGTAACTGACATATGAACCAATTATTGAGCTATATACCTGAGCATGACTTGAGTTTTACTGTCATTATATCAAGTTATTGTTCTGAAATCTGGTATTGTCTCTTTGATATCCGATTTATCCTTGCCTTGGCTATCGTGTAATCACCCTTGAATTATGGATTTGAATTCTACTGAGCTAGTTAGCTCACTATTTCCTACTCTTTTCAGGTAACTCAGATGGGGGTGAAGTTTAAGGGCATGTGTGCTGAGTGGACCGACCGTGTCAAGCAAAGCCAACCCGTTTCTGTTTCTGTTTAGTAGTGTGAAATGAGATGTATAAATTAAGTTGTTTTGATCTACTCCTCTCTTAGTTATTATGAGGAGTATCTGTGTAATAAAACTTCCGCTTATGAATGGATAAATAATTATTACCTTTTGTGCCTATTTTCTGTCACTTCCGATAAATAGCCTTTTATTAGGACGTGACAGTGCCTCTATGGAGGCAAATCACTTGTAGTAACCGGCTAGACCAAGAAAGCTCCTGATCTTAGAATGTAACGTTGTGGCCGTTCGGATCTGTGTTTATTGGTTCTGGTGTGGTGCTCATGACCAATGTGGGTTCGTTGGGCCCTGGTCGTGATATCCATATGTTGTGTGGGTGTTGTGGGCCGGAGGTTTTAGCCCAAACAGTCCACAGGTTCACTGGTTGTGAACGCGAAAGGGTGGGGCGTCACGTTTTGAACGCGATGGTCACATGCGTCGCGTTCTCCGCACCGCCTTTGTGATGCGTGGCATGGAGAGTTTTCAGAAGGCGACGGTTAGGTGTGTCGCGTTCTGAAGGCGACAGAATGCTACGTCGCGTTCTTGTTTCCAGTTTGGGATAAGTTTGGCCCCCCGCCAAACAGAGTAGGAAGCTATGTTCAACCGAGGAGAAGGTTGCTGCGGAGATTTACGACGACGTCGGATTTGCAGCTTGTGTTTCGACATGGTTTTGGTGCTTAGAAGCTGGTCGAAGCGTGGAGAGCATCGATTGAGCCTCGTTCTGCTTATCGGTAGGGATTTTCCTTGTTTTTATTGCATTATTTGATTGATTTAAAGCATGTTTATTGTGTATATATGTGTAGTTATGTTTTCTGTATAGTGTAATTAATTTGTAGAAGTTTGGTATGCATGGAAATGAGGTTTTGAGCTGGTTTCTGTGTGAAAACCGAAGTGCAGGGTTTTTGTCTGAGAAGGCGACGGATTGGGCTATCGCGTTCAGGTGGCGACCCTTGGCCCCGTCGCGTTCTGGTTTGTGAACGTGGCCTGTCAAGCTATCGCGTTCTTAGCATGATGGTAGACGCTGTCGCATTCTGGTGTGCGATTGCGGTTTGTCAGGCTGTCGCATTCTTATCGCGACAGTGGCCCTCTCCGTGTTCTTCTATTTGAAATAATTGGTTGAGCCTTGGGCAATGAGGGTCCTTTGTGGACCTAGCTCAGATCATTTAGGGTATTTTAAGTTGTTCTGAGTCGATTAATGATTAGCAAATCATGTTTAGGTTAATGGTTATGTGAATCATGTTAAGCATGTTTTAAGAAATATATGTGTGGTTTATGTGCATAGTGGTGTGCTGCTATGGATGTCATGAAATGACCAATGACAAACAAGATTGTAATGTAGTTTATGTCTTTAGTAGTGTGTAGTTGCTTGGAGGTCACGTAGTGACTAGTGACGAGCTGATTATGGTTTGTGTATCGTGGTATAAGTTTTATGGTTGTGTTGAGTGATCGGCGTGGTTTGTGTGCTTGTCGAGTTTGGTGGTCCGGTGCCTATTCTGGAATGCCTCTCTAGTCGGGTACCCCAGGTTTTGTGTGAGCTAGGCATGTTAGTGCTCAGGGTTTGTCCCGGTACAATGTGTACCGTCGAGGTCTGTGTCATCTTCATGGACACCCTCACTCCTATGTTTGAGTTGTACGTCTGGATGAGGGAAAGACGACAGAGGGCAGTGACTTGTGTTTGTGGGTGTGTGGTCGCTTGTAGCGCGCTCGTGGCTGGGGGTACAGACACTAGTAGACGTACTGGCCCCAGCTAGTCTTGTTTTCCAGTGCCTCAATTTAGGGAGCTTAGGCCAAAGTCCCTAAAGGTGTCATGCATAGACCTGCAGTTGTGTGTGGCCTGTAGGTGTGGTGTTGGTTGGTCTCTACTGTTCTTTGGCTTTACTGTGTGGTTGTCGAGCGACAGTTGGACCTTTTGTCCGTGGCTGTGAGACTGAGAGGTAGTTCTTGTGATGTGTTGTCCAGGTTGGATACTGGCGTCATGAACCAATAGTTCGTTCCTGTGTGGTGGCGTCGTTCTTTCCGACTCGTGCTTTGCCAGTGGTTGTGGCTTGTGAGTGTTGACTCATCGGTTGTGGTTGGACTCGTTGTGGTGTGCCTTGTTGGAGGCATAGTTGTGTTGAGGTTTTGTGGTGGTACCTCGTGGTGGCAGGTACCTGCACCTTCGTGGATAACCGTTTGTCGTGGTACGCTGTATAGCAGCCTTTTCAGGTAGTGAGGTGGAGTTGTGCTCCGTGGAGGTCGTGTTGTGACCTTCCACTTACTGTGTTGTACCTTTTTAAAGGTAGCCTTCCGATGTGTTGTGATTTTAGGGTATTATGGACTAGCTCTTGGCTAGAAGTCCTATTACCCATGTGTTTGAGGTTCGCCTGTGAAGCTTGTAGCCTAAGCAGTGGTTTGCTTATGAGGCTTGTAGCATAGGCGATCAGTTGTTGTAGTGGTTTGCCTTTGAGGCTTGTGGCCTAGGCATTTCAGTTGTTGGCGGACTAGTGGTGCTGTACTAGTCCTGTTGTTTCTCTTATCTTCCAAGAACCGTATTAGCTGGTGCAATTATGTTTTAGTTGTTGTTAATCATGATTATTGTGAGCATGACATTGTTTGGCTAATAGTGTTGCCAGTGAGACCCCTTTTGGGGTTGAGGTCTCTTGATGTTGTTTTTGGGAGGTTCCTATCGAGCCTATGACTTGTTGAGGCTCAGTCCCCTATAGTTCTTTTCAGGGCTTGCTGTGTGTTTGGCTTGCAGCGGCATTGTTGCAGACTTGTACCACCAGCAGATGAGTTGTAGTCGTGTTCAGTGTGAGCTTTGCTTCCTCGGGGTATGCCCTAGGTAGTTGTACTTTTCTCTTGGACATGTAATAATGTATTAGGACAATGTAATTTGTGGAAATGACTATAATTACTTATACTTTCTTGTATATCATACTCTTGTGGTTGTCTTTTATATTCTTACTGGACACTTGTGTGAGATATCCCTTGTGAGACTACAGTCCGATCACGGGAGGCGGACTTGGATATGAAGCCTTATTGGGCATAAATATCCAGGGTCGCTACAGTTGGTATCAGAGCATGGTCCAGTTAGAATATGAAAAGACATTGAGATTACAATGTCCCAAGACATGGTTTAATGTCCACTGCTGGTAGTAAGTCTACGGTTTTGTGTGATTTTAGTGTGGTTTTTACGTGAGTTTTTGTCATGTGGATTGGGTGCTTATGTTAGTTAGATTGACAGATGCTAGTGATGGTAGAGAAATGGTGTGGTTGGTAATGGTATAGTTGCTTGAGTTACGCTAGTAAGTTGGGCTATTGTGGAAAGGTATGATTGTGTAGAGGTTTTTAGTTGTGGAAAAATGAGGGAATTGGTAAGTTTAGTTGTGATAATCAGTAAAGATAGAGTTCTGTTCTGAGAAAGATATGATTTAATGTTATGAAAGTGTTTTAACAAGGTAGAAAATCAGTAGAGATAGGTATAAGGTAATGATTGCGGATATGTATAAGAGGAAGTTATTGCAGAGATAGTTGTGTAATAGAGTTACAGCGGGAACAGTACTACAGTGTGGAATAGTGGGTGTTAAAGATTGTTCGATGAAAGGATTATGATTGAGGAAGTCAACAAAGATAATTGTTATGTTTGAGATTTGTGTCAGTAAGTGTTAAGAAATTATTTGGATGACAATGTGGTTAGTGATATGGAAGATTTTGAATGGTTAAGTGGGTCAAATAAGTTTAAGGAAAGGTATTAGTACGCAGAGGAGCAGTGATTTGCTACAACAGAGTTAAATGTGTTTTGGGATTAGAAATGGCTATAGCAGAGAGTTTGAGAATAATGTGGTTATAAGTGAGGATGGTAACAAGAAGTTTAGTATAAAGATCAATATAAGGGTGTGCAGTGGTGAGTAGTTGGGTGCAGAGAGAGTGAAAGAAGATCAATCTTTAGATAATTTTTTTTTTTAGAAATTTGAAGTAAAGACATTCAATTGGTAAGTGGCAGTTTGTGAAAATTCAACATAAGGATTTCTTTGCAAATCGTATTGTTAAAGATCAAATCAGTAATATTTAGTAGTTGTGGGCAGTATGATGAAAAGGAGAGACGAGATAGTTAAGAAACTGGTAAGGGAATGTCAAGTTGAGCAGGACAGAAAGGCAGATTGTGAAAGAATTAAAGTAAAGGTTTGAATGAAAGGAATATTAATGAGTAAGTTGTAACAAGGGTATTTGCAGTTCTTAAGAATAAAGTAGTTATAGTAAGGTAATTGGAAAGGCATAAACTGAGATTGTAAAGTAGCAGTGTAGAACAAAGGAATCAGGTAGAGCAGGTTATCGTGTCTAAGAAAAAGGGTATTCAGATTCTAGTTTTAGCAGTGTTACAGTGAAAGGTAATTGGGTGTTAAGAAAGGTCACAGTGTAGGTGGTGTAGTGAGATTAGTCAGATAGTAGAATGATTAGGGGAAAGTCTTTTTGCAGAGATCGTATTATATTCGATATGATTGTCAGTAAAGTTAAAGCTCAGTGTTATTAATTAGAGGAAGATAGAATGTGGCAGATTATAGAGTGATAATAGTCAAATGATTTAAGAAATGTTTAGAAAGAGTTTATATAGTAGTGTGCAGAAAGTGATTTAGATGAACAAAAGAGTTTTATTATAAGGTATTTCTAGAGTTTGATGTGAAAGCTACAATAGATCAGTTAAATACTAGTAAGTAGATTAAAGTTATGGCAGAATAGAGCGGGAAGACTAGGAAATGTATGGAAATTAGAATTGTTAAAGTCAGTATATTGTAAAATATAGAAAGGAAAAGTGTGATCAGTTACGCTACAATGTATTTTGGGTCTGATAGCACTTGATCGAGAAAGAGTTTGGTAATGTTGAAGGTAGAATATGTGCAAAATTAATTGAGCAGTTTTATTTCCCAATCAGAGAGTACAGTGTCATAGCAATGAGAATGAAAATTGTGAAGAGTTATGAGTTTGGTCTGTAGAGTCAGTCAGAGAATATTATTTGAAGTAAGGTAAGTATGTAAAGAGTAAGCATATCAGTAGCAATATGTCAGAATTTAGTGTGGCACAGATAAAGTTGAAGCATTAAAGAAAGTAGCACAGGAATTCAGGTATTTTCTTTCTATGGTAATTAATTAAGTAAGATGATTTGATAAGTAAGTGAAGTCAGCTCAGTTAGAATTAGAGTAGTGGTGGAAATAAAGAGAATTAAAGGTAAAAGTGAAGGCAGAATTTATGAAGTATTTTGGTAAGCATTTAATGTAATCAGAGTGGCGCAGAGGAAGCATAGCATATTCAAGACTCCCAGGTCATCAGAAGCTCAAGTGTTTGAAAAAGAATTCAAGGTTTTTGCATAGCTAATTAAAGAGGCAATAGTTCTTAACAAGATATGAATTTAAAGCAGTACAACTACATTGATATACAGAGGCAGAAAATTTAGATATGATATTTTGGTTTTCTTCAAGGAATTAATAGTTTAGAATATAAATAAAGGCCAAGCAGAATAACAGTTGGCAGTAATAGGCTGATAAAGAAATAGCACCAAGAAATCAATAATTTGAAGACAATTTAATATGGCAGAGCAGTTAAGAGTGGCAGTGTATAGTAAAGAGTTTTAAGTAAGTGAAGCGGCACAGAAAGGAATGTTGCAAACACAGCCAAGGAAATGTAGAAATAGGGTGAGTCCACATAGATAAATCGCCAACAGCAAGGTAGAATTGCCTATAGTTAAAAGATAAAGAAAGGTAGATTGAGCTAATAGACCAGAGCAGTTATGAAAAGAATTAAAGAGAAAAGAGAAAGCAGAACTGGCAAGGAAATAAAAAAACTAAGTTAGTCAGCGTAGAATGGTTTGAAAGGCAAATGTAGAGAAAATATATCCTACTTGTTCTATATATGGTTTTATTCTTTTTTAGGTGATAGTCCGGCTTACCGTGGTTCATTTTGAATGTCGAGAAGGACATTCCTTTTTAGGTGGTAGTAATGTAACAATATGGCTGTTCGGATCTGTGTTTAATTGGTTATGGTGTGAGCCCTGGTCATGATCTCCCTGCATTGTGTGGGTGTTGTGGGCCGGGGTTTTAGCCTAAACAGTCCACAGGTTCACTGGTTGTGAACGCGATAGGGTGGGGCGTCGCATTTTGAACGTCACGGTCACATGTGTCGCATTCTCCGCACCGCCTTTATGACGCGTGGCATGGAGAGTTTTCAGAAGGCGACGGCTAAGTGCGTCGCGTTCTGAAGGCAACAGAATTCTACGCCGCATTCTTGTTTCCGGTTTGGGATAAGTTAAGCCCTCCAACCAAAGAGAGCAAGAAGCTCTGTTTGACCAGGGAGAGGGTTGCTGCGGCGATTTGCAGCGATGTCAGCTTTGGAGCTTGTGTTTCGACGTGGTTTTGGCGTGTAGAAGCTGCTCGGAGTGTGGAGAGCACCGATTGAGCCTCGTTCTGCGAGTTCTTCTTATCGATAGGGACTTTCGTTGTTTTTATTGCATTATTTGATTGATTTGAAGCATGTTTAATGTGTATAGATGTGTAGTTGTGTTTTCTGTATAGTGTATTTGATTTGTAGAAGTTTGGTATGCATGGAAATGAGGTTTTGAGCTAGTTTCTGAGTGAAAACTGGAGTGCAGGGTTTCTATCTGAGAAGGCGACGGATCAGGCTGTCGCGATCAGGTCGCGACCCTTGGCCCCGTTACGTTCTGGTTTGTGAATGCGGTCTGTCGAGCCTTCGCATTCTTAACGCGTCGGTAGACGCTGTCGTGTTCTGGTGTGCGATTGCGGTTTGTCAGGATGTCGCATTCTTATCACAACAAGGGCCCTCGTCGCGTTCTTTTGTTCGAAATAAGTGGTTGAGACTTGGGCAATGAGGGTCCTATGTGGACCTAACTCAGGTCATTTAGGGTATTTTAAGTTGTTCTGAGTCGATTAATGATTAGCAAACCATGGTTAGGTTAATGGTTATGTGAATCATGTTAAGCATGTTTTAAGAAATGTATGTGTGGTTTATGAGCATAGTGGTGTTGTGACGGCCTTGGATATTTATGCCCATTAAGGCTCCATATCCAGATCTGCCTCTCGCGAACAGATCGAAGTCTCGCAAAGGATAGCTCACACACGTGTCCAGTAAGAATTTGAAAGACAACCAAAATAGTATAAGACACAAGAAAGTACATGTGCTCATATCTGCATATAACAATTTACAACTGTCACAATACATTATTACATGCCAATTAAAAAGTACAACTACCTGGGGCATACCCCGAGGGAGCACAATCTCATACAACACTAACTACTACACTACTACTGGTGGTACAAGTCTGCCACAACGCTGTTGCAAGCCAAACACACGGCAAGCCCTGAAAGGAACTGTAGGGGAGTGAGCCTCAACAAGTCACATGCTCAGTAGGGACCACCCAAAAATCTCAACAACTAAACAGAAGAGACCTCAACCTCAAAGGGTCTCATTGGCCACACAAATAGCCAAACCACATCCTACTTACTTAAACTAACATCAACAATTAACATAAACATATCAATTAATGTAAACCTCAGAAGGTAAAAGGGAACAACATGACTAGCACAACATTACTAGTCTGCCCAACCACTGGGAATACCTCAACCTCAAGCCTCACTGGCAGACCACTGCCTAGGCTTCAAGTCTCATAGGCAAACTATTACCTCAGCTACAAGCTTCACATGCAAACTACTCACGCAGGGCAACCGAACTGGCATCAACATGCCAAGTCCAGCACACATTGGAACCACAATCGGAAATGTACTCTAAACAAGGTACACAGCACGTATGGAAGGTCACACCTCACGACATCCACAAAAACACCGATTCATCGCAACACTTGAAAGGTTGGTACACAACGTACCACAACACAAAGCCAACCCCGAAGGGGTACAACTACCTACTATCACTAGGTACCAACACTGAAACCTCAAACGCAAGGGTAACATGACTACTAACCAGAAGCTAGTCTGCCATACCCCAAAATTACATCACAACGGAAAGCTACCCTTACAAGGGTACATTACAGCAAGTGGAAGGTCCTACAACATGACCTCCACAGAGAATAGCTACACCTCAACACCTGAAGAGGCTAGTACTCAGCGTACCACGAGAAACGGATACCCACAAAGGGGACAAGTACCTACCTCCACGAGGTACTACCACAGAACCACAAACCTTGAGCACAACAAACACACGTGCCTGGCTCACATAGAACCTGGGGTACCTGACTAGAGAGGTATTCTGGAATAGGTGTCGGACCACCACACTCGACAACGCACAAACCACGATACTTACACATATTATCTTTATTACAAACCACGATACAAATGTGAGGAGTAGCTTGTCCTGGTCACCCTGTGACCCATAAGCTAACCTACACAGACACATTCACGAACCACATTAAACTATAGTAACCAGGCCTATCATTGGTCATATCATGACCTCCATTGCCACCTAAAACCCAATACACAGCAACCAATAACCGCACACACCTTATACTAATTAAACCACCCTAAATAACTTATAAAAGACATTAAGGAACCACGGCTAGGTTCACACCAGAAACTCACTGCCAAACCATCACAAACTAAATATAGAAGTTATACCACGTTAGAGTCTGAGCCCTACTCACACTCGAACTACACAAACACCATGTTCACCGTGTAAACGACACACTCCTCAAGCGCTTCATGTGCCCATGCACAACAAACCACGATAATCGGATAAATATGCCAACATGCACAATATAAAGCCTCTCGGACCTGTTAACGCGACAGGGTCCTTGGTCGCCATCAGAACGCGGCCCTTTGACATGTCGCATTCAAAAGCTGAACTCGACGAGCTGGGCTGTTGCGTTCAGAATGCGACACCCTTGGCCGTCACCTTCACAGGCGAAAACCCTAATCCGAAAACCCTTCTCCGGAACTTCCATGCAAACCACCCTAAACGATAATCTAACTCTGTTTTCATGCTCATTTCTTCGCCTAAACATGGTATCTACTGTTTATAAAGCACTAAACAAACTAAAAATGCGCCACACGTGATCCACACAACAAAACATGGTGGAATCACCCTACCTTCCCGAAGAATGCGAAAATTGGTAATCACTTGACGTTTCCCCTTCTCCACGCAACGTCCTCACAGCGAGAACACGCCAAAAGCACCGCCAAGCCGTCCAATCACCCAGAAAAGCCCCGCAGCAAGCTCCCCTGGCCGAGCAGAGTGCACAACAGCTCTGTTTGGCCAAACTTGCTTAAAAACGTACAATGGTTAAGAATGTGACCTATCATTCCGTCGCGACCTGAACGCGACGGAGTAGGGCGTCGCCATTACAAGGTCGACGTCAGCATGCCGCCCCAGCATGCGACACACAGCGCGTATGCAGACGACAACCCAAAACAGCGGCAACAGGAATGCGACCACCGGGGCCGTCGCATTCAGAATACGACGCAAACCCTTGTCGCGTTCACAGGCAGAAAGCCTGTGAGTAGTTTGGGCCCAATCTTCCAGCCCACAAAGCCTCACAACCTACAAAAATGCCTAAAACACAGGCTAATGGGCCACACACTGGCCACTAAACCCACTAAACAAGGACCACGAAGATCCGAAAAATGCGCGACGTTACATTATTATCACCTAAAAGGAATGTCGTCCTCGACATTCAACACGAACCATGGTGTAACGACCCTCCTTATACCGGTACGGTTACACCAACCCACGTCGATATAATGAGCATCGCTGCAGTGGGACATTGACCCAACATTTACACTAAGTTGAGATGTACACAAATATAAACATAGAACAGCAGAAATAAAAGCATTAATCTTATTCCATCATCCACATTCTATCCACAGTCCATATAGTACAAGAAAGAAAATAAAGTCCACAATTGACATTTAGAAATAAATTACATAATCCCAATGTGTTACAAACGTTTCAATTATTACATACTATGAAAACGAAAAGTACAACGCTGATATCTCCACAACAATCTCGTACTCTCGCTCCGAGTCACTCCTGATTGTCTCCTCAGAAGAAGTAGAGACACCTACACCTATACGCCGAAGCAAGAGTGAGTCTAAATAGACTCAACAAGCAATCCATGTACATTATACATACACACATCATATGCACATTTAACTTTCTAAGGGAAACAATCAACTCATGTAGCATGGTTTGAACAAGCTCTAAAATTCTATACATGAAATTTCTATAACACTAAGGGACATGATACATGCTTTATGTTTCTTTTCACATTAAGTATAAGAACTATCACATGCTCTCTACACATTTCTTTAACATGCTTAATCAACTTAAAACTCATTCAATTCATACTACAATACATATATGCAACTTAAGCATGGAATCACACATAATGAAAGTAATACTCCTAGCATGGATTTTATTTACATTCTCATACACTTAACACAATTGTAAACATGTTTAGCTTGTTGTTTTGACATGGATTTAACATACTCATATAATGTCTCACTAATTCACATGCTATCACATTGTTTTCAAACATTCACATATTCATTTGTACATTACACAATTTCACATTTCACTTATATACAATCACATTATTCACATTTATATGCCGTGACACATAGTCCGAACCACCTCTAGAAGGACACATATATCACATTCACATACCTATCACCTAGGCAAAACAGTGATAGATCTTGGTTAACTGCGTAGAACTGGGAGAAGGACTCTCCACCCTAACCAGTGGTACTTGTCCACCTCCAGGATTTCATCCTAAATGTCCATAGGATTTCACACACTATGAACCTTCCCGTAGGGACTTTACTACGGTACGGTTCCACAGCCCTCTAAGGTAGCAGTGTCACACATGGCACAGTTTATACACTTTTCATATTATTAACATTGTTCACATACACTTGTTTACACTATTGCATTCACTTATACATGATTTCATAGTTCAGTTTATCTACTACCATGCTACTATTTACAATGTAAAATAGGTCATAAACTAACCCTAATCATGTTGCAATTCACTAAATTATGAATAATTATACTAAGCATGCTCCACATTGTCCTTTTTCTACGTTAAATCCAAATAAACACTTACTGTTATCCAATCAGCATGAAACTTTTACTACAGACTTGTTACAGATTAATCATCATACACATAATTTTTCATATTTTTTGAACACATACACAATCTAAGAAAATTAGAACAAACATTCTGCATAATTATCAAGAACTCAATTAAGCATGATTCACAGTGTTATAGATGTATTTAATAGTCCTAAAACTTGTATCTAGCAGTCATGATATCACATAAAATTTTCTGGTATTTTAACATGTACCATACATTTTATTTAAAATTAAAACATACAGTTCATGCTCACTGTTGTATTTTTAGAAATTCTACATATTCACACAGCAAATAGAAATTCGTCCAAATTTCATGACATGACTTGATACATATGTACATCTCACAGAAATTTCCTAATATCCTAATTAAACATGGATCCATATAAACAGTAATTAATAAAACTAAAACATGCTCAATAATTCCTTTCAGGGATTTTAATAAATAGTGTAATGAACAAAAATTCATCATAATCGCACAATATATCCTCATATTCGGAAATCCGGAAAATAAATTACAAATGTCAGACATGCACACTGTCATCACCTGAAGAACTCAGCGGCACACAGGTGGCCACCAACCAGGTTAACGACAGCAAAGGTTGCCGCCAAGCTCTAATCTTAACGGCAGCAAATAATGCCGTTAAGTTCCTGTCTGCAGAAATGTAGACAGAACTCACAAAAATAAGGGAGAACGGGGGTTCCAGGACACAAATAAAATCCGTAAAAATACCTAGGACCTACTAGACCCACGTATAGACAATGGTCAAGGGTTACTTGCCTCAAAATAAATCGCTAAAGGGAGTTATTTTCCGATGAAGCTCTCCTCGGTCAGTACCAAGAAGCCTTCAAATCCTTCCCCGAACCAGTTTTGTGTTGAAGCAGATAGTACACACCGTCGTCAGGGAAACCTTCCTCAATGACCAGACTTCCTTCCAATCGTGGTAGAACACCGGAAGAAGCCTCCAATCGCCGGATCAAAGAGTTCAAAGTCTCACGTTAGCACAAGGTTTTAGGGTTTTTGCCCAAAGAGCAAAAAGACTCAATCCGGCCGCAAAGGAGGTGTTTTTATACAACCTCAGGGTCTTGGGTATGCGTAGGTAGGGTGGATGACCGTTGGGGGGATGGTTTCCTAAACAAGGGCCGAGAAAATCGTGGGTGATTCCGGATCTGAAGCACAACATATTTGGGGAAGTAGATGTCCAGATCCTTGGTCGCCTGCCTAGGGTTAGCGTCCATCGATGTGGACGATGATCTCCCCTTAACGTCAACTCATGTTGATGCCAAAAGGGTTTTCGGCCAGAACACAGAATTGTAGTAATTCTGCTTACACTAGGTATATACATGCACTATACAATATACATAACTTAATTATTAAATAAAACATAATGTATGTAATATACACATTTATACATGTATAAATATAAATACTTATACATATATACACACATGCACTCAATTATATATATAAGGTATACACACATCACATGACAAAATCTAACGAGAATAGGGCAAAATTCGAGGGCCTTTTTTTTTTTTTTGGTACGTAATAAAGAATTGCATTAATGGAATAATGTACAATCCTATGATAAAAAGATACATAGCCGAAGTTTCCTAATGGAGAATAGGAGAGTGCACCCCACCTCAAAGAGGTGGAATGTTCTCACTCCACCACTCTCAACAATAGGAAAACCAAAGGTACTCATGACCACAAAGCTTGTGGACTATGAGGTAGAAAGAGCTCTCATGCGCACAAGTCTAAAGGAAAAGAAAACTAGAGACGCACAAAATAGTTAATGTCTTTGGATAATGAAGTTCCTCACTATTCTATTCATCCTGCAAGAAGAGGGAGTCTTCTGAATATGGTATTCTATGATGCTTCGAACATCCGAAAGAATGGAAAGAAGAACTTGCATATGGCTGCGCTTTTTGGAGTCAAAGACACGCGAGCATCTCTCTTTCCAGATCCACCAGATAGCTGCTCTAAATGTAGTGAAAGCTACCACCCTTCCGGTACCAAGATCACAGAAACTTCTGACCAAACTTTCACTTTCAGCTTGGATGGAATCTCTTGGCCTTCGATGGATGCCCAATCTATGCAAGAGTTGCAACCAAATCCAGGAGCTATAAGGGCATTGGAAGAAGAGATGGTTGATATATTCATCATGCTGATTACAAAGAAGACATATGTTAGGACCATACAATCCACGCTTCTAAAGAACATCAAAGGTTGGTAAACCGCCTATCATAACCTACCAGGTGAGAAGGGATTGCGTCTGAATAGTAGGACGCATCCAGACTATTTGGAACCAAGGGACTTTAGGATAGTTAACTCTCTTCAAGTCATAAATATGCTTGTTTCTAATAGCACCATTATTATGCTTCCAGACAATAGAATCTTCTCGGTCTGTATGAATAGTAATTTGAAGAATCCGTGGCCAGAGATCCATCATTTCAGAAGAGGTTGGAGTAGGAAGGCACCATCTCCCATCTTGAATAAAGGAACTAACAGGTGTAGAAGGAGGCAGGCCAAGTAAAGTTCTAACATACTAACCTCCTAAAGAGTGAATGGAGTGCCCATCAATCCAAGGATCATCCCAAAGGTTGATATTTTCCCCGGTACCAATAGCATAAGTCACATGAGGAAGTAACCAGCCCCTTACCTGAAGGATGCCTTTCCATGCTTGGGAATGATAAGGTTTTGATTGCACAGTCCAAATAGAAATCTTTCTGAGATATCTATCTTTCACCCATTGATACCACAGCGTGTCTTGATTATGAAGGAGTCTCCAGAGATGCATAGTAATAACAGTAGAATTCCAGATTTCAAGACTCCGAAGTCCCAGACCACCCTCATCCTTTGGTCTACAAATACTGTCCCACTTCACTAGGTGAAAAGGTTTGTACTCACCAGAAGCATGCCAAAAGAAATTTCTTACTAATCTGTCCACATCACCAATCAAACCCTTAGGTAAGAAGAAGGAGGCAGCCCAGTAGAGTGCATAAGAATTGAGCAAAGATCTAATTAATTCAAGTCGACCTGCTTTAGAAAGCAGTCGTGATTTCCAAGAAGCAATGTGCCACGTGATTTTGTGAAGAATGGAACTACAATGGGAGCTAGTCAGCCTCGTGGAGAAAAAAGGTAGGCCTAGATAGGTAGAAGGCAAGAACCCTTGATGAACTCTTAAAGCATTAAGAAGAGGTCCCTTATGCTTGACCTTAGCTCCTATAAAAACTGAACTCTTAGAGACATTCAACTGAAGCCCAGAGTAGGTGTAGAAATCATCAAGAATGCCAGTTATGCATCTAGCAGTGGAGATATGAGGCTTCATAAAAAGAAGAAGTCATCAGCAAAAACCAAATGAGATAGCTTGGTGTTACCGTAGGTTGGAACATGCAATAGTCCATCCATCATTTTCTTCTCAATCATCAAAGAAAGGCCTTCCATAGCAACACAAAAAAGATAAGGGGAAAGTGGATCTCCCTGCCGAATACCATTAGAAGAGTGAAAGAAGCCAACCGGACTCCCATTAAGCAACACAGAGTAAGATGCAGAACTAGTGAGAACATCAAACCACTGGATCCATTGTTCAGGGAATCCCATCTTCACAAAATTCGAGGGCCTTACACATGGTAAATCGGATTATCACCTAAAAAGAAACAAAGCCGTGCACAGAACAAGTAGGATACTCTTCTACTGCACTTGCCTTTTCATACCATCTTGCACTGACTGCAAAATTTGTTCAATCTATTCATTTTTGTACTTGCTCTGCTTTCCCTTTTTTTTAATCCATTTCATAGCTGCACTGCCCGATTATTACATTCTGTTTTTTCTTTACCTTTCAACTATAAGCAATTCTACCTTGTTGTTGGCGCTTTATCTCTTTGGACTCAACCTGCTTCCACAATTTTCCAGTTGTGTTTGCAACATTTCTTTCGGGACCGCTTCACCTTTCTCGAATATCTTACACTGTAATACTTTACCATGCCATAATCTTTCTAAATTCTTGGATTATTTTTCGGTGCCATTTTCTTTTTCTATTTATCACTGCTTGCTGTTACCCTGTCTCATCTGCATTTACATTCGCAACTGCCAACTTTTCAAAGAGAATCAATCACCATCTTTAAATTTCCTGCCTTTTCATATTATTTTGCTCATACCTCTTTAAGTCATCCTTGATTAAAAACCACAATAACCTCTGTTCCTTTATTCCACTGCACAAAACATTACATTTTTTCCTTATCCAAGCAAACCTTGAACAATCTGTGAATATTAAATCTTCTTTGCTTCCGTTGCGCTACTCTGATCACACTGGACACTTTACAAAATACTTCACAATTTCTATTCGCATTATTGCTTTCAATTACTTTCTTCTGACTTTAACTGAATTCTTTTCTAACTTTAACTACTTCTCAAATCATCTTATTCAATTAATTTGTGTTGAAGAAATTACTAAATTTCTGATCTGTTAAACCGTTATTAACATGTTGTGCTCTTTATATACCTTTCTTGCTTTACTGACATTCTCTAGCTAATCTCAAAATTTTGTTGCATAACCTCTCCAAATATTCTTTAATTGATCTGCTCCTGCACCAAACTCTAGAATATCATAATAATAGTCCATTTCTGCTCAATTGAATCATTATTTTTTTTTTTGCATCGATATGCAAATTCTAGCTGAATATTTCCTAGTTCATCTGATCTTATTCATTCTATCATTTACTACATTCTTCCTTTCTCTAATCTATACCTTTTCTTTATCTAAATTGCCAATCATTTTAATTATAACATCTTTTGTGCAAAATAGTTCTCTTATTCATTCTGCTGTCTGACTAATCTTATTGTACCATTCATACTATAATTTTTTTTGATATTTAGTCATCCTTCATTAGAATACTACAAAAATTCAAATCTGAATACAAATCTCTTTAAATATAATAACTTGCCCTAATTGCTTCCTTTGTTCCACTAATTGCTCTTTTCCCAAATATCATAAATATCACAATCTGTCTTACTATTTCTCTCAACTCAATATTTCTTAACTGCTTCTCCATTAAAACACCTCTTTCCATTCTATTTCACTTAGCTTAAACTCATTTCAACATATTTAACTTTAACTTTGATTTTTCTCAAACTGCTCATAATTACTAACTTTTACTGATCTTATCTTTAGCACTACCACTTTTAATAACTTATTCTGAAAAATCTTCATAATCTGCTACTCATCAACTGAATATCTTTCTTGTGCAATTCTCAAAAACTCCAACTGCACATTGATTCTTCTTTTCTCTCTCTCTATTCAATTGAACTTTTCTATACCTATTTATACGAATCCTCATATCAAACTTCCTATTACCATCACTATTCATAACAACACCTTTCTCAAATACCTTTCTCAAATTTCTAATCTCAGGCACACTTAATCTATTTGCCAAAAATCACTGCTTTTCTATGTACCAGTACCTCTTTTAAAGCTAATCTGCCTTACTTAATCATGCCAAGCTCTTCAAAACACTAATTACATTATCATTCATATTGTTTCTTGATATCATCTGACTCAGATCTCTAACGCCACAATACCTCTATTGAGGTTCTCAACTATAATCTGCACATTTAATCATTTCTGACACACACTGATCTGTTCCTCATCACCTCATTACCATATACCTGTCTCTGCTAACTTTGTATCTCACCAAAACTCACTTACTGAATTCCATATCTAAACTTATTAATCTCCTCAATTTCTTTAACTGTGAATCTTTAACAACCATACCTTTCTATCACAAACTAGCACACTGATACAATCACACAGATTATATCACCTCTATTCACATCAACTTTTAATAACTGCTAACGACTGCCAAATTATCAACACATAAATACATTTTACAGAATAAAAAATCAGATAAATAACACGTTAACCAACACAAAACCCCAGACTTACTACCAGTAGTGGACATTAATCCATGAATTAGGACATTGTACTCTCAATGTCTTTTCATATTCTAACTGGACCATTGCTTTGATACCAACTATGACGGCCCTGGATATTTATGCCCAATAAGGCTCCATATCCACATCCACCTCCCGCGAACGGACCGAAGTCTCGCAAAGGATAGCTCACATACGTGTTGATGCATGTGTTCCGGTTCCTCAGGTTGCTGGAGAAGGCCACGGCGTTGTGGATGCTTCTGCTCACGTAACACCTTTGTCCATGCATGATGCATGTGTGCATGCATGTGTGCAGGTGGTGGGCCCGGAACACATCATTAATGGCAGGTCGAAGGTTCCCTCCTACGTGGCTTCTCAATCTTTGGCAATTGATCAAAGTTCAAAGGATGGCAGTAGTGCTGTGGATTCACCTTCCACACGTGCTGGAGATTTGGTGGGGCCCGCCAGATTGCAAGCGCAAGACATTTCCATCTCTGATGGCCGTGGTACGCAAGCGCAAGATCTCTCCTTATCTGCTGGCCGTGGAATGCAAGAACTTTCCTTCTTTGATGCCCATGCTAAGCATTTGAAGGAGGCTAACCATATTCTGGCTGGGGGAGATCCATGCGCTGCCAAAACTTCATTGGTCCCTAAGGAAGGTTATAAAGGCAAGAAGATAGATCAAGGAAGCTACCCAAAAGATGGAATCCGCTCTCAACCTTCTATGGCAACTCTTGATCAAAGTAAGCAAGGATCTTCCATCCCAGGTATTTTAAAATTCAAAAACTTGCAATCTGTGGATGAGATGGACCAATTCAAATCTAAGGGAGGGAAAGGAAGGGACCTACCTCGGGCCTAAGCTTTTTGGTTTTCGAGTTCTCTTTTTCTCTTCTTAACCATGAAGCAAATAATTTGGAATGTTAGAGGAATAAATAAATATGTCAAATACAGAGAGTTAAATAGATTATATAGATCCTTTGCATGTGAGATTGCTATTATTGTAGAAACTAAGATTAAACCATCTCATGTACCTATTCGAAGGAACTTAATTTGGCCAGAGGCCAATCTCCTAACTAATGACTCTGACCTTTCTTATGGACGAATTTGGATCTTGTGGAACCCTAATCTTTTTGACATTGAGCTCTTATCTTCCTCAACTCAGTATCTTCTCATCAAAGGGACGGATGTTAGGAATAAGGTTCAGTTCAGTATCACTGCAGTTTATGCTTCCAACAGTTCAACTGACAGACGGTTGTTATGGTCCGATCTTCAAGATATTTCTCTTGCCTCTAATGGGAGACCTTGGCTTGTAGCTAGAGACTTTAATACCATAAGATATCATCATGAAAAGGTGGGAGGCCGTGCTATTCCAGAGTCCATCTTATCTGAATTCAATGATTGCATCAACTCTGCTGTGCTAATGGATGTGAAATCAATTGGCAATTGGCTGTCTTGGAATAATAGGGGTGATAGCTACAGGAGAATTATGGCCAGACTTGACAGGTGCTTGATTAATCAGGAATGGTTATCAGCTTACATGGACACTTTGTTGGAGTATGGTGCTCAGCTTTTCTCTGATCATTCGATTATGTATATCAATTCTGAAAAGGCTGTTCTTCGTGGGAAAAAACCTTTCAAATACTTCAACATGTGGAGCACTCACTCTTAGTTTCATGATGTGATTCATTCTGCTTGGGCTACTCCTGTGGTTGGTAACGCTCAATACATTTTATGTAGAAAACTTAAGTGTTGTAAAGAAGCTCTTAAAGTTTGGAATAAGAACACCTTTGGAAATGTTGGGGATGGTGTCACAAGAAGAAAGAATATTCTCACTGAGCTTCAAAATGAATTGCATCTTAACCCTTTTGATAACCATCTTATCAGTAAGGAGAAGGAAGTCAACGAGCAATACATGCTAGCTATGAAACGGGAGGAGAACTTCATCAAGCAGAAATCTAGAGTGAATTGGCTGACCTTGGGAGATTCAAATACCAAGTTCTTCCATGCTTCCATTGCGTCCAGAAGAGCGGTTAATACTATCAAAAAGTGCAATGATGTTCATGGGAATCTTATTGAGGATCCGATTCAAGTAGAGGCCCACACAATTGATTTCTACATGTCACTCCTTAACCAGAATCAACAAGTCAGTAACATTCAAATTGACCCTTTGAGGACCCTCTCTCAGGAGGATATTGCTATCCTTAATGCTCCAATCACGGATGAGGAGATTACAAAGGTTGTTTTCAATTCTGCCAAGAACAAGAGTCCTGGTCCGGATGGCTTCAATGTAGACTTCTATCAGGTAGCTTGGCCTATCATTGGTTCGGATGTTATAAAAGCTTGCCACCACGTCTTCCTTGTCTGGCCAAATCCATAGACAAATGAATTGCACCTTCATTGCTCTTATTCCCAAATCGGCTGGGGCAGACAGTATGGAGCACTACAGACCTATATCCCTTTGCAACTTCATCTACAAAATCATTTCCAAGGTGATGGCTGATAGAATGCAACAAGTTATGCCAAACATAATCAGTCTCAATCAAGCCGCATTTATTAAAGGAAGAAGCATTCACCATAATGTTCTTTTAGCTAATGACCATGTGAAAGATTTACATTCGAAAGTCAGAGGCAACAGAATTTGTTTCAAGGCTGACCTTAGAAAAGCTTTTGACTCAGTGAACAGGTTGCTAATTTATCATATGATGGAGGTGATGCATTTCCCCACCCATTGGATAAACTGGATCAAGAACTGTATTGAGACTCCCAAATTCTCCATTCTCTTTAATGGCTCTCCGATTGGTTTCTTCTCTAGCTCTAATGGTATTAGGCAAGGGGACCCTCTTTCTCCTTACCTGTTTACCATTGCTATGGAGTGTTTGACTTGCATGATTGAGAAGGAGGTTTCAAATGGTCAGATTCGAGTCCCTTCTGCTGGTTCCCTAAATGTCTCTCATATCACTTTCGCTGATGATCTTATTATTTTCACTCAAAAGGATATTGGTTCTATTCAGCAGCTAGCTCTCATTCTTAATCAGTTTTGGGATGCTTCCGGTCTTAAGCTCAATCACTCAAAGAGTAAGGTTTATGTTGGTGCTGCAATTCCAAACAAGCAGAGAATTGTTGATTGTCTTGGGGTTGAGGAAGGCACTCTGCCTTGCCCTTATCTTGGTCTTCCGCTGGTTTCTACTGGGATCAAGAAAACTCATTGTCATCCAATCATTGAGAAAATAAGTCAACACTTGCAATCTTGGAAAACCAGACTCCTCTCCAAGGCAGGTAGATTAGAGCTGATTCGTTCGGTTCTTCAATCTTATGCCATCTATTGGTCTAATGCCTTTATCCTCCCCTCGGGGCTGCTGAGTGAGATTGATAGACTCCTCTGCAATTTCTTTTGGAATGGGAATGGTGACAGCAAATCCATCCATATGGTGAAAATGGGATAGTATTTGTACTCTAAAGGAAGAAGGGGGTTTGAACCTTAGAAAGCTAAAGGATTGGAATAGTGCCTTTATGGTTAAGCAGCTTTGGGATGTGTTACAAAATTCAAATACTCTTTGGGTTCAATGGATCAAACACAAATATCTCTCTAAGTCTAATATCTGGCAGGCCATCCGAAAACCTCACCATTCTACAGCTTGGAAGTATCCTTAAACCATCATTCAAAATCACATTATCTACAAAATTGCTGATGGTAGATCAACAAGCATGTGGTATGATCCTTGGGTGAATGGCAAAAGCATTACTCAATTACATGGTGACATGATAAGGCAAGATTTAGGAGCCCCTTCTGATATTACTGTTTCGCATTTCATTGATAATGGAACTTGGAAGCTCCCAACTCCAACTTCTGCAGATATGTTCACTCTTTGGCCCCAAATTGCTAGTATCCCAATCCATAATGATGCTGATACAATCTCTTGGATTCATGATAGAGGGAAATTCAGTGCCACCTCTGCTTGGAATCAAATCAGAAATAAGATGCAGCAATGGCGACCTTATGGCTGGGCTTGGGACCGTCCTCTCAATCCCAAGCACTCCTTATGTACTTGGCAGGCTCTACATAAGAAGCTTCCCACTATGGACAACATTCATAGGAAAGGATTTTCTCTTGCTAATAGATGCCCTTTGTGCCTTAATGCAAATGAAACAACTGATCATCTTTTCTTCGAGTGTCCTTATACTAGATGGATTTGGAAGGAAATCTTGAGAAGATTTGACCTGAATAGATATCCGCATCATAGTATTAATCTTGAAATGCAAGCCCTCATGCAAGCTTTCCCCATGAAAAATAATCTCACTAGACTTGCAAAGGTGGTTTTCAGATGTACTGTTTGGTGGATCTGGAGAGAGAGATGTCTACGGATTTTTGAAGTCCTTAAAAGGGATAAGATGAGTATTCTCATTGACATTCTTTTTGAAACCAGAAGCATTATGGAGCATCGTTTGAAGAAAGAGGGCCTGACTCAAAGAGAGAAAGGGGTTTTCACAAGATTTAATTTCTCCTTAAGTTAGTTTAGATCTCATTCTTTCCTTTGAATAGTGCCATGAGATGCGTTATAACTTGTTTCTATACTAATGGTTATCTCCAAGTTTTGATCTACTTTTCTATTTTTCTTTTGCAGGTTGCTTGCAAGAAGCGTTTTGTATTGCTGATCTTAAGTTAGGTGTCTTGCTGTTCTGGAGTTGTGTTTGAGGGTCCAGTGTTCATTCTTCTCCTTTTTAAGGACCAAGTTTTTGATTTCATAGGCTACGAATTGTGTAGTCATGAATCTTGGCTATAATCTACAACTTGTGTAGATATGGCCTCTTGTACATTCTTCTCTTATGCAATATAATTACTTTTACTTACCAAAAAAAAAAAAAAGCTCACACACTTGTCCAGTAAGAATTTAAAAGACAACCACAACAATATAAGACACAAGAAAGTATATGTGCTCATATCTGCATATAACAATTTACAACTGTCCCAATATATTATTACATGTCCAATTAAAAAGTACAACTACCTTGGGCATATCCCGAGGGAGCACAAGCTCACACAACACTAACTACTACACAACTGCTGGTGGTACAAGTCTGCCATAATGCCGCTGCAAGCCAAACACATGACAAGCCCTGAAAGGAACTGTAGGGGAGGAAGCCTCAACAAGTCACAGGCTCAGTAGGGACCACCCAAAAACCTCATCAACTAAATAGAAGAGACCTCAACCTCAAAGGGTCTCATTGGCCACACAAATAGCCAAACCACATCCTACTTACTTAAACCATGGTTAATCAACAATAAACATAAACATATCAATTAACGTAAATCTCGGAAGGTAAAAGGGAACAACATGACTAGCACAACATTACTAGTCCGCCCAACCACTGGGAATACCTCAACCTCAAGCCTCACGGCAGACCACTGCCCAAGCTTCAAGTCTCACAGGCATGCCATTGCCTCGGCTACAAGCTTCACAGGCAAGCTACCCAAGCAGGGTAACCGAACTGGCATCAACATGCCAAGTCTAGTACACATTGGAACCACAATCGGAAACGTACTCTAAACAGGGTACACAACACGTATGGAAGGTCACACCTCACGACCTCCACAAAAACATCGGTTCATCGCAACACTTGAAAGGTTGGTACACAACGTACCACAGCACAAAGCCAACCCCCAAGGGGTACAGGTACCTACTATCACTAGGTACCAACACTGAAACCTCAAATGCAACGGTAACAGGATTGCTAACCAGAAGCTAGTCCGCCATACCCCGAAATCACAACACAACAGAAATCTACCCTTACTAGGGTAAATTACAACAAGTGGAAGGTCCTACAACATGACCTCCATGGAGCACAGCTCGACCTCAACACCTGAAAAGGCTAGTACTCAGCGAACCAAGAGAAATGGATACTCACAAAGGATACAAGTACTTACCTCCATGGGGTACCACCACAGAACCACAAACACAACTGTGCCACCACCATGGCACACCACAACTAGTCAAACCACAACGGTGAGTCAACACTCACAAGCCTACACCATAGGCAAAACACGAGTTGAAAGGAACGACGCCACCACACGGGAATGGACTACTGGTTCATGACGCCAGTATCCAATACGAACAACACAACACAAGAACTACCTCTCAGTCTCGCAGTCAAGGATGAAAGGTCCAACTACCGCTCCACAACCACAGCAAAGCCAAGAACAGTGGAGACCATACAACACCATAACCTGTAGACCACACAACTGCAAGCCCATGCTTGGCACCTTTAAGGACTCTGGCCCAAGCTCCCTAAAGTGAGGCAATGGAAACAAGACTAGCTGGGGGCTAGTACGTCTACTAGTGTCCATACCCCCAACCACGAGTGCGCTACAAGCCACTGCACACCCACAAACACAAGTCGCTGCCCTTTGTCGTATTTCCCTCAGCCGGACGTACAACTCAAACACAAGAGTGAGGGTGTCTACGAAGACAACACAGACCTCGAAGGTACACACAGTTCCGAGACAAACCCTGAGCATAACAAACAGACATGCCTGGCTCACACAGAACCTGGGGTACTTGACTAGAGAGGTATTCCGGAATAGGCGCCGGACCACCACACTCGGCAACGCATAAACCACGATACTTACACATATTATCTTTATTAAAAACCACGATACAAATGTGAGGAGTAGCATGTCCTGGTCACCCTGTGACCCACAAGCTAACCTGCACAGACACATACATGAACCACGTTAAACTATAGTAACCAAGCCTGTCATTGGTCATATCATGACCTCCATTGCCACCTAAAACCCAATACACAACAACCAATAACCGCATACACCTTATAATAATTAAACCACCCTAAATAACTTATAAAAGACATTAAGGAACCACGGCTAGGTTCACACCGGAACCTCACTGCCAAACCATCACAAACTAATTATAGAAGTTATACCACGTTAGAGTCTGAGCCCTACTTACACTCGAACTATACAAACACCATGTTCACTATGTAAACGAAAAGCTCCTCAAGCGCTACATGTTCCTATGCACCGCCCATGCACAATAATCCACGATAATCAGATAATTATGCCAACATGCACAATATAAAGCCTCTCAGACCTATTAACGCGATAGGGTCCTTGGTCGCCATCAGAACGTGGCCCTTCGACATGTCGCATTCAAAAGCTGAACGCGATGGGTCAGGCTGTCATGTTCAGAATGCGACACCTTGGGTCGTCGCGTTCACAAGCGAAAACCCTAATCTGGAAACCCTTCTCCCAAACTTCCATGCAAACCACCCTAAACGATAATCTAACTCATTTTTCATGCTCATTTCATCGCCTAAACATGGTATCTACTGTTTATAAAGCATTAAACAAACTAAACATGCACCACACGTGATCCACACAACAAAACATGGTGGAATCACCCTACCTTCCTGAAGAATGCAAAAATCAATAATTAGTCGGTGTTTCTCCCGCTCCACGCAACGTCCTCACGGTGAGAACACGCCAAAAGCACTGCCAAGCCGTCGAATCACCCAACAAAACCCCGCAGTAAGCTCCCCTGGTCGATCAGAGCGCACAACATCTCTGTTTGGCCAAACTTGCTTAAAAATGCATAGTGGTTAAGAACGCAACGTATCACTCCGTCGCGACCTGAACGTGACGGAGTAGGGCGTCGCCTTCACAAGGTCGACGTCAGCATGCCGCCCTAGTGTGCAACACGCGGCACACATGCAGACAACAACCCAAAACAGTGGAAATAGGAACGCGACCACCAGGGCCGTCGCGTTCATAACGCAATGCAGACCCTTGTCGCGTTCACTGGCAGAAAACCTGAGTACTTTGGGCCCAATCTGTCGGCCCAGAAAGCCACACAACCTACAAAAATGCCTAAAACACAGGCTAATGGGCCACACACTTGCCACCAAACCCACTAAACAAGGACCGCGAAGACCCGAAAAATGCGCGACGTTACAGGTGTGCTGCTATGGAGGTCATGAAATGACCAATGATAGGCAAGATTGTAATGTAGTTTATGTTTTTAGCAATGTGTAGTTGCTTGGAGGTCACGTGGTGACCAATGACGAGCTGATTATGGTTTGTGTATCATGGTATAAGTTTTATGGTTGTGTTGAGTGATCGGCGTGGTTTGTGTGCTTGCTGAGTTTGGTGGTCCGACGCCTATTCTGGAATGCCTCTCTAGTCGGGTACCCCAGGTTTTGTGTGAGCCAGGCACGTTAGTGCTTGGGGTTTGTCCCGGTACTGTGTGTACCGTCGAGGTCTATGTCATCTTCCTGGACACCCTCACTCCCGTGTTTGAGTTGTACGTCCAGCTGAGGGAAAGACGACAGAGGGCAACGACTTTTGTTTGTGGGTGTGCGGTTGCTTGTAGCGTGCTCGTGGCCGGGGGTACAGACACCAGTAGATGTACTGGTCCCCAGCTAGTCCTATTTTCCAGTGCCTCACTTTAGGGAGCTTAGGCCAGAGTCCCTAAAGATGTCAAGCATGGGCCTGTAGTTGTGTGTGGTCTGCAAGTGTGGTGTTGGCTGGTCTCCACTGTTCTTTGGCTTTACTGTGTGGTTATGGAGCGACAGTTGGACCTTTCGTCCATGACTACGAGACTGAGAGGTAGTTTTGTGTTGTGTTGTTCGGGTTGGATACTGGCGTCATGAACCAGTAGTTCGTTCCCGTGTGGTGGCGTCATTCTTTCCGACTCGTGCTTTGCTAGTGGTTGTGCCTTGTGAGTGTTGACTCACCAGTTGTGGTTTGACTCGCTGTGGTGTGCAGGTACCTTGTGGTGGCAGGTACCTGCACCTTTGTGGATAACCGTTTGTCATGGTACGTTGTATACCAGCCTTTTTAGGTAGTGAGGTGGAGCTATACTCAGTGGAGGTCGTGTTGTAGGACCTTCCACTTGCCGTGTTGTATCTTTTTAAAGGTAGCCTTCTGATGTGTTGTGGTTTTAGGGTATAATGGACTAGATCTTGGCTAGCAGTCCTATTACCCATGTGTTTGAGGTTTGCATGTAAAGCTTGTAGCCTAAGCAGTGGTTTGCTTATAAGGCTTGTAGCTTAGATGATCAGTTGTTGTAGTGGTTTGTTTTGAGGCTTGTGGCCTAGGCATTTCAGTTGTTGGCAGACTACTGGTGCTGTGCTAGTCCTATTGTTTCTCTTAACTTTCGAGATCTGTATTAGCTGGTGCAATTATGTTTTAGTTGTTGTTAATCATGATTGTTGTGAGCACGACATGGTTTGGCTAACAGTGTTGCTAGTGAAACCCCTTTTGGGGTTGAGGTCTCTTGAGGTTATTTTTGGGAGGTTCCTATTGAGCCTGTGACTTGTTGAGGCTTACTCCCCTACAGTTCTTTTCAGGGCTTGCCGTGTGTTTGGCTTGCAACGGCGTTGTGGCAGACTTGTACCACCAGCAGATGAGTTGTAGTCATGTTCAGTTGAGCTTTGCTCCCTCGAGGTATGCCCCAGGTAGTTGTACTTTTCTCTTGGACATGTAATAATGTATTGGGATAATGTAATTTGTGGAAATGACTATAATTATTTGTAATTTCTTGTATATTATACTCTCGTGGTTGTCTTTATATTCTTACTGAACACTTGTGTGAGATATCCCTTGCATTATATGTATGAAGGAGGGTACCTCTCTCTAGGTTTCTAGAGAGAGACTTTGGGATTTCTGCGGTTCTCTCCGGTGTACACCTTGGCTGCCAGCCTTAGTGGCTGGCGGCGTGCAATCTTTTAGTCTGCTTTCGTGTCTCCAATGGAGGCAAGTGAAGGGGGAGATGGCAGTGCTGGTGGCGTTTCCAACCCAGGAAGGAGATCCTACGCCCAGATAATTGCAGCCACAAAACCACCCCCAGCGGTTAACATCGGTGTCAAACCACCGTCTTTCACAGATGCTGGGGAACCGACGGTTTTCTTCTCCAAGGAAGAGGTAGGCAAATCCATTGCTACTCTGAAACTTGCTTTGATTGTTAGGTGCGCTTATGGCCGGTGCTCCATCCCAGAATTCAAGTCAGCTGTATCTGAAAGGCTACATCTTAAAGAGGATTTCATCATCAGTGTCCTAAACAAAAGGCACCTCCTCCTCCGGTTTGATGCAGAAGAGGACTATTTGACAGTGGTTATGAGAAGAAGCCTATACATAAAAGGTTTGCTATATAGATTTTTCAAATGGGATGCTCAGTTCGATTTTGATGCCGACCCAACGATTATACCTATATGGATTGGTTTCCCCATGCTTCCTATTAATTATTACTATGAGGACTTCCTGAGATCGATAGCTGGTAACCTCGGTCAAGTGCTGTGGATTTATGAACCTACTTTGGCCCTTACGCAGACTAGTGAAGCATTTGTTTGTGTTGAGTTGGATATTAACAAGACTAGACCAGAGAGAATGTGGATTGGTTGTGGTGTTGATGGATTCTGGCAGAAAATTAGATACTACAAAGTTTCAGAAGGCTGCTAATGCCTCTCACGTGAATACTCATGTAGATGCAAGTATGGAAAACAGGTTCTCCCCACTCCAGAAGGTTGTAGTTTCGGATGTGGTGGTTGCTGAAAGATCCCCTGCTAAGAACGGTGATGTGGAGTTTCTCATATCAAAGGTGAATACTAATGATGATCATGTGCCCCCAGGCTTCTATGGGTCCTTCGGATCAGATTACTACAGGGGTTCCTAGTCCTTCGCAACAAGAACCTAGGTCCAACCCTCCTACTCATTCAGGTACGTTGCATGGGCTACATGGTTTTAGTGCCATGCACGTCGTGCATGGTTTGGCGTTTGTTAGTTCTACTCCGACTGCGACGGTGGCTAGCGCTGTTCCCACGGAGCCTCCGGTGTTGGCCATCGCCGGAGAAGAAGGAATGTCTCCAGTTCAAGCTTCCCTCTATAAACCTTCCAAATCCAGGCCTTCGGATCCTTCCTTTACGAAGGTATCGAAACTTGCTATGAAGGAGAACATCTATATGCCAAATGCTGCAATTACCACTGGGGGCAGATTCAAAAGGATGAAGGTGTCTGCACTCGGTCCAAAGCCAAGGCAGTGGGGTCTAAAGTTGGATACTCTTCCTCATGATAAGTCCGATTCTATTCTAGAATATCCAAGGCATATCCAACAGTGCCTCTAAATGTTTTCTGCCCAGAATAATCATGCAACATCATATTGATTTCATTGCTATAGCTGAGCCTATGGTCCCTATGCATCGAGCTGTTGACATGTGTAGGTATTTAAAGATGGAGAATTGCACTGGCAACAATGGGGAGGATTCTAAAATTTGGATTTTCTGGCGGAATCAGACTATTCAGACTGTTAGCCACACTGAACAGCAAATCACCTTATCCATCCTCAAAGATAATAATATTCAATATATGATAATTGTGGTGCATGGTTCTTGTAGCTTCAGCAGAAGGCGGCATCTATATGATGAGATCCTCAATATGTCTTCTAATATATCCGTGCCTTGGTTAGTGGGTGGGGATTTTAACTGTGTCACTTCTCCGGTTGAGAAAAAGGGTGGCCATCCTCCTAGCCTCACAGCTATGATGGAGTTTAATGCTTGCATTTTGACTTCTTCTCTTTCAAACGCAGGGTATATTAGCTCTCACTTCACCTGGTCGAATAACAGAGCTGGTCTGGCTGCAGTTAAAGCGAGATTAGATAGAGCTCCTATCAACAATTTTTGGGAGTCCTTGTTTCCTGGGTTTCAGGTTAGGCACTTAGTAAGAGGCCCATCTGATCATGCTCCTCTAATGGCGTCCTGTGTTATATCTCCTAGGGGTCCAGCCAGATTCACTTTTCAATCCATGTGGACTTTACATGACTCTAGTATGAATACAGTTCAAAATGCCTAGAATGATGTGAGTTGTGATAATCCGAATCAGTTTCTCACTCTATACCTCAAGTTGAAGGGGGTAAGGTGTGCTCTTCGCTCATGGAACAAATCAGTTTTTGGTGATATAAATGTAAATGTTAACAGACTAGAGTGTGAGGTGAAGGACAAGCAGGAGGATTTTGATAACAACCCTACTGTCATCAACCGATCATCCCTGGGAGCCGCTATCGCCAACCTCAAAAGGGCCACTCGATGCACAGAGATCTTTTGTGCCCAAAAAGCTCAGTTTAATTGGTTGGATGATGGTGATAAGAACACCGCTTTCTACCATGCAGTGATACAAGGCCAAAGAAGAAGGAACAAAATCCATAGACTTCAGGTCAATGGCAGCTGGTGTGAGGACCAGGAAGTCCTCTCTAAGGAGGCTGTTATCTATTTTGAATCACTTCTCCATTCCACGGACCATATTGTTGATGAATCGCTTCTCAATGCTATTCCAGATCTTATCACTGTTGATCAGAACAATGCCTTGTGTAAGACACCAGATACAAATGAAATTAAAAAAACTGTGTGGAATTTTAAGGGTAACAGTGCCCCTGGGCCGGGTGGATTTACTGGTTCTTTCTTAACATCTTGCTGGGACATCGTGGGGGTTGATGTGGTTAATGCTGTCAAAGGCTGTTTCAATGGCTTCTCTTTTCCAAGAGGTGTTACGTCTACTTATATTGTCCTCATTACTAAGAAAAATCATCCGGCCTCTTTTAATGACTACAGACCAGTCAATTTATGCACTTTTTCCTATAAGATTGTCTCCAGGATTTTATGTGATAGATTGACTGCTATCCTTCCCATTATTATATCTGAAGAACAAGGCGCTTTTGTTAAGGGTAGATCTTTTCTAGACAATGTATCCATGGCTAGATAGTTGGTTAGAGATATTGGCCGCAAAACCATAGGCAATAATGTGGTTTTTACACTGGACATTAAGAAGGCTTATGACAATGTGGAATGGGATTTTCTCTTTGTTGTTCTCAAGAAGTTTGGTTTCTCCTCCAGATTAATCTCCTACATTGGTTTGATGATTTCTAATTGCTGGTTCTCTATTCTTTTTAATGGTACCTCGGCTGGTTATTTTAAATCGCCCAGGGGTTTACGCCAAGGTCATCTAATTGCCCGGGCTTTGTTTATTATTATGGAAGAGGCTCTCAGTAGAGGCATCAAGAATATGGTTGAATCTGGGTATCTACTACCTTATTGTGGTCCTAGGGGTGTTTTTCCACCCTCTCACCTCTTATATGCAGATGATACTTTAGTTTTCCTGAATGGAAACATAAGGAATGTTAAACGTTTGAAGGGTTTTCTAATTAAATATGCCAACTCATCTGGTCAACACATTAATCCCAACAAGAGCTGCTTCATGTTATATTCTAAGGCTCCTGCTTATACCGCCACCAAGATTAAAGAGGCGACTGGTTACACCAGGCAAACTGATACAATTACTTACCTAGGTGTTCCCCTTAAGCCTGGCAGATTGACATCTGTGGACTATAAATCTCTGGTTGATAAAGTTAATAGCAAGTTTCATGCTTGGAAATCTAAACTGTTATCTCAGGCTGGCAGAATCACTTTGATCAACTCTGTCATCTCCTCTTTACCTATTTATATTGCTGCTGCCTCTTATATCCCAAAATCCATTATATCTTACATTGAGAGAACTTCTGCTGCATTTTTCTGGGATGGTGCTGATGGTTCTCATTGCCACCATTGGGTGGCTTGGCCTTCTATCCAAAGGCCTCTCTGTGAAGGAGGTCTGAGAGTTTGCAGTTTGTGGCATGTGCAGACATCCTTGGCAGTTAAGCAGCTATGGAACCTAAGACAATGTTCTTCTCTTTTGGCTTCCTATGATAGAAGGCGATACTCCCTTAGCAGTATAACGAGCATACCTGGTATACCCAAAGCAGTCTATATGAACGCCATGAAAATCCTCAGTGAGAATACCATATGGGTCCATGGCAATGGCAGAAATATTAAAATCCTCCATGATGTTTGGATTGACGACATCCCTCTCAGTGGTATTGTCCAGGTGGACAATGAGACTGTGGATGCCTCCTTGAGTGATGTAGTTTCTGATATCTCCCACCCTCTCAGATCAAGTATCCCTCAGTCACTCATGGAAGGGCTGGTGCTTACTAGTGAAGAAGAAAAGTGCTTATGAGCGACCTCTAACAACGGTTCTTTCACAACAAATTCTGTCTATAATCTGATCAGACTGAGGGGAGTTCACAGACCGGCTCTTGTTAAAATTTGGCATAGTTCTTTGAACCGGGTGGTTCCAGTTGATAGCCATATTTCTAAAATTGGTATCCCTTAGGTGTCTTGCTGCTCTTACTGTGATCTCCCTAAAACTGAAGATCTTGACCACCTCTTCATTCATAGTGATCTTGCTGTCTCACTTTGGCACTGGATACATCCTCTCATATCTCCAAAGGTCACCTTGCACAGCCATATCACTGCTCGCCTATGGAGCTTCATGTAGAATTCCAATATACGTTCTCCTCATGGCTTTTCTTCATTATATTCCATTACTCTTATGCTGTGGCATATCTGGAAGGAAAGATGCTCAAGAAGGTTTGATTCCACTCGTACCTCTGCAGGGATTATTATCAGTAACATTAAGTCCAGTATTGCCCATTCTCTATCTACTCTCCATTTTAAGGTTGATCCTAATTCCTATGAGTTGCAAATCCTACATTGGTTTGGTTATGCTCCTAGGTGCTCTGCCAAGCTGTTAAAACTCATTCGCTGGATTCCCCCTATTAGCCATTTCAGTCTCAATGTGGATGGAGCTTGCAAAGGAAATCCCGGGGAGTGTGGAGGTGGTGGTTGTATTCGTGACCCTCAAGGTCATGTGCACTTGGCATTCTCTCATTTCTATGGCATTGGAAACAACATGCTCGCTGAAGTAAGGGCACTCTGTGATGGACTTCGGCTGGCCAGTTGCTTAGGCTACAGGCTTTCTATTATATACTCTGGTTCCCAAGTCCTTGTTAATTCCGTCTGTGAGGATGAGATGTTTTCATGGCGCTCATACAGATGGTGGAGAGAAGTTAGATCACTCATCAACCGGGAGTCCATCCTTCTGTCTCATGTGTACTGGGAAACAAACCAACTCGCCAATGCCCTTGCAAACTTTGCGCTGAAGGTTAGATGTAATGAGGTTTTCTGGGGGCCACACACTTTACCTCATCCTTGTAAAGGCCTTATGGTCATTGATAAATCTGGCCTCATGCATGTTAGGTTGGTTTAATGGGGTATGCCCCATGTATGCTATAATCACATTATATTCTATAATAGTCTTGGCCCAGGTCGCCCTCACTGGTGGAGTGGGAACATTCTCCCCCTTGGGGGAGGGTGCACTCTCCTAGTTTGAGGCCCTGAGGACCATTTACCAAAAAAAAAAAAAACAAAGATATCCCTTGTGAGACTCCGGTCCGATCGCCGGAGGTGGACTTGGATATGGAGCCTTATTGGGCATAAATATCCAAGGTCGCTACACAGAAGGTGTCCTCGGAGTCTCCCACTCTAACACTGCCTGAACCTTCGTTGGGCCAACAACAACTCTAGTGCCTAAGATGACATGCCCAAGGAAGTGAACCTCACGCATCCAGAATTCACACTTGCTGAACTTGGCATACAGCTTGTATTCACAAAAAACTTCTAGAACTGTCCTCAGGTGCTCACGATATGTAGCTTTATCAGGGGAGTAGATTAACACATCATCTATGAACACTACAACAAAACTTTCCAAATATGGTCTGAATACCCTGTTCATGAGATCCATGAATGCTGCAGGGGCATTAGTCAAACAAAAAGGAAGCACAAGGAACTCGCAGTGTCCATAACGGGTCCTGAATGCCGTCTTCGAAGTGTCCTCCTCCTCAATCCTCGACTGATAGTAACTTGAATGTAGATCGATCTTGGAGAACACAGATGCATCCTGGAGTTGATCGAACAAGTTGTCAATGCGCGGCAAGGAGTACTTGTTCTTCACCATCACCTAGTTGAGCTTCCTATAATCAATGCACAGTCTGAGGGAACCATCCTTTTTCTTTACGAATAGTATAGGTGCGCCCCATGGTGAAACACTAGGGAAAATAAACATCTTATCATGCAACTCCTGCAATTGCTTCCTTAACTCAGCTAACTCAGCATGTGCCACTCGATAGGGAGCCTTAGAGATTGGTGAGGTGCCTGAAAGCAACTCAATAGAAACTTTATCTCCCTTGCTGGTGGCAATCCAGAAAAATCATCAAGGAACACGTCTAGGAACTCTTGCACAACCTCGATCTCCTTAAGGGTGGGTGGCTGATCAGCCTTAGGAATTAAGACCACACTGGCAAGAAAAGCGTCATAACCCTTGTTCACCATTCTCATAGCTTTCATAGTAGAGATCACGAACTTTCCCGCCAGATTCCTAGGAAAAGGATGTGATAACTCATCCTCTCCAGGAATACAGAAAGTAATTATCTTCCTCCTGCAATCGACTAAGGCATAGTGCTCCTCAAGCCAATCCAGACCAAGTATAGCATCATAGTCCTTCATTTTGAGCAAGTAGAAGCACCCAAACAAACCCAAGTCTTCAATGCACACAAGTTAGGATGGAATGCACTTCGTGGTTGCTATAGTACCCACTGGGGTATGTACCAACGAGGGAACCTCTAAGTCTTCTGGTTCCACACCAGCTTACTTAAATAGCTGCCTAGTAAACAGCTCAGAAACAAAGGAGTGTGTAGCACCTGTATCAAACAATACTTGAGCCTGCACACCCATAACTAAAATAGTACCTTCTGTGACATTCTCTGCCTACTATGCGTCCTTACGTGCAAGTGCGTACACTCCGGCTTGGGCTTGCGGCCTTCCTAGCTTCCTTGTCACTGGTGCTGCTGCCGCTGCTACTGTTGGAGCTGGAGCTCCGCTCGGCGCAAATTGTTGGAGTCTCGGGGAGTCATTGATCTGATGCTCGGTATTGCCGCATTTTAGGTATTTTCCTTCTATCTTCCAGCACTCTGAACCATCGTGTGTCCTTCGCAATGAGGACACTTTTTTTTATCACTGGGTCTGAAACTGGTCATTTGGGGTACAACTACTGACTAGTTCGAAACCGCCGCATGTTGTGGCTATTGCTGGTGCATAGCTACCATGTTCCTATCTTGCCTCGAGAACTGTCACGTCCTAATAAAAGGCTATTTATTGGGAAATGACAGAAAACAGGCACAAAGTAATAACATTAACGTTTATTCATTATAACGCAGTCTGCGGAAGTTTTATTACATAAAGCTCCTCATTACACACTAAGTGAGGAGTAAGGATGAGTAGCTACTACTCATAACATTTTACAAGTACGCAACTAAAGCAGTAAATGGTTGGTTGACTCGTCATCGGTGTCCACTCTGCACACAGCCCATTTTACACTTCTCCCTCATCTTGATTACCTGAAAAGGGAAGGATGGGTGAGTTAACTAGCCCAGTAGAATTCAAATCCTTAAATCAAAGGATCAGGAACACATGATAATTTAGGTAAGAACATGAATGGTATCAAGAATAGGGTCAGATAACCAAGATAACATGTCAGTGAATGTATAACAGTAGTATGAAAACATAGGCATACTCAGAAATTCATATTAAGGCTCAGGTTCGGAGTCATATAAATATTCACACAGGACAGGTAATAGGATGAACGGATATCAAAGAAGCAATACCAGATCTCAGAATAGTAGCTTGATACAGTGATAGTAAAACTCAGGTCATGCTCAAGTATATAGCTCACGAATTGGTTCATATATCAGTTCACACAATACAGGAAGTATGATGACCATAATCAGGAAATAGTGATGCAATGCCAAACATCCCGGTATCCATATCACTCCCGTACGGCCCGTAATGAATTCGGGTGCTCCTCCCAGGACTAGACCAGCCCTATTTGCACAGGCATATCAGTTAGGTGGGGTCCAAGGACCCAATAAATGTCATCATCATAAGTTTATCATATCTCACAAGGTGTTCAAGCCTTTGAACTCTCAAGTCATCAAGTAATATAAACTTAGTTGTCGAATACAGGAGAATGGACTCAACGGAGTACCATTTGGAGTTGACGGTTTCAAGGATAATTCAATAATGAGTAAGGTATCCAAAGTGGGTGATCATTATAGTAGAATGACAGTAAATATCAAAGTAAATATGAGGGTAACTTGGTATTCTAATAGGGTGAAGTTTAAGCAAGGATTTGCAAATGAAAAGTGCTGAAATCCAAGGCAGGGCAATAGCTGTCGACAGGTGAGAAGGGGTTGTCGACAGATGGCTACAGACAGAACTCAGGTTTGCTGGACTGTGTGTATCTGTCGATAGCAACCAGGGGGCCTGTCGACAGCTACACACAGACCCAGTTATCTGGGTTCTGGATAGCATGCGTCTGTCGACAGCTTTTGGGCTGGCTGTCGACAGGAAGCTGCAGAACTTCCGTAAATCTGTTTAAATCCATTCTAAGCACCCTAATTATAGATCTTATAATTCAAGACATGATTGGTATCAAATGGAAGAGTCTAAATAGAGTTTTCACAGTGGTTCATAAACCGAACAAACAAGATGAAAGAAGAGGTTTGCAATTCAAACTTGACTTGCTTGAAACTAAACATAGTATGGTGTTGGAAGTGTGATCTTGATAGCAATGGATTATTGGGAGATTCTTAAAATATGGACACTAAAACACAATATATTTAATGTTCCAAAACAAAGCTTGAGGTACAAACGTTTAAATGGGAAGAATCACAATGTTCTAAGATATCGAAATTTCTAGCAAAACTCTATAGCATAAACATGGATTATGGGTGGTATAAGAGGTTAGAAACTTACTTAAATTGTAATGGGAATGAAGATCCCCTTGATAACTATATGATTTCAAAGATAATTGAAGGGATCAAACAAAAGAATTTGAGGTTACAATCTCGTATACAAGCTTAACCGAGACTGTTTAGCCGGCTCCAAGGCAATCTCGTATGAGGCTAAATTCTTTCAACATGACTAGAGAGTAGAAGTTCAAGGAAAGGATGAGAACCTTCAAGATAAATACTAAAACTCAAAGTGTTCCATGGATTTAAATCAAGGCATGAAGGACCAAACATCTGAACAGAAGTTAGTCACAAGTTCTAATGGTATTGTGACTTTTATCAAACTTCTATAACATATACAAGGATCAAGGGTGGAAGAAGAAGAAGAGATGATCTGGAGGTAAAATAAGTATCTCTTCCTCCCTAACGTAAGAATATTCATCAAAACTAGATGAAAACTAGTATGATTACAGTTATATCAACTTGGCTACTCAACACGAGTTATTTATCATGTGTAAAGAACAGGATTAAGGAAAAGGAGATGAATCCTACCTTGCTAAGCAGGAGAACTTCCACTTGATTCTTGATTAAAGAGCCTAACCCAGTGAAAGAAACTTCTTTCCAACGTAGATAACTTGCTAGCAATGACAGTAGCTCCAATAGAAGGTTGACTCCAAGATAGCAGTAACTATAATTGCAGCATGAACAAACCGAAGTAGTTGCAGCAGTAGCAGACACTAGGAACCGGAATTGAGAAAGGATACAAGAATGGGAAGAAGATCTAGCAGATGCCAGCAGGAAAGGCAACAGGAGAAGGAGTGGAGAAAGGTGCGTATGAAGGGAGATGGTTGGCTTTTATAACCCTCATCACCTTCTCATGCAGAGACACATTGGTTGCCCATGTGTCATGGTAAGAATCCTTTGATTCTTACCTTAACACGTATCACATGCAACTTACCCTTTGGTTACACATAAGTAACCGTAATGATGGCCTATCCCTGATGTAATGGCTCTTTAGGAGCCTTACGCGTACTCCACTGGAATTTCCCAAAAATTCCATCCCGTAATTAAGCCATAATTCAACTGGCCACTTGTTCCTTAAAGAAACCTACCCAAACCATATTTGATTTCCATGCAATTTTGACCATAGACTAATATGATAGTTTTACTAATTTTGATGATTTTTAATTAATTTTTAGATTTTATTTTATACTAGGTGAAAAATCACCCGAAAAATGGTCGCGTCGACTGTACCCTGAAATCCGTACGTCGAAAAATTCAGATAATTGCATATTTAATTTCTCCATATTTTTCTGGAAATTATGATGTTCTCAGATTTTTATTTCAATGTCGTTATCCAGGATAATGTTCATTACCACTAATTAAGTCTATCATCCAATTATCACAATTTATTAATAACCCTAAGGCATTTTAACCAAATTACTTCTATTTTCTTAATATTTTAAATTTCTGGGGCGTTACAAGAACGATGCAGCTAACCTCTTCTGGGTTGCCCTCTTCTCTTCAAGGTACTGATCCATCTCTCTCTCTTATCTGCAAGTTGCACTAAGAGCCTCGTCCAAGGTTCGGTGATCAAAAGCCACCAGTTTAGTCTTGAGTGATGGATTAAGACCCATTACGAACTTCTTGGCCTTTCTACACTCGTCTGCAACGGTATGAGGAGCATACTTGGAAAGCTCAATAAATCTAGCCTCGTACTCAAGAATAGTCATGGAACCCTCAGTAAGAGAAAAAAACTCCTGTTCCATCTTGTTCTGAATGTGCTCGGGGATGAACTTGGCTTTGAAGAGTCTGGTGAACTCAACCCAAATCACCTCTAATGCTCCATCCTCTTACCTGGTACGTAGCACAGAGGCTCACCATACATTAGCTCTCTCCTGCAAGATACAACCAATAAGCATCAACTAAACCAAAAGCAATCACATGCAAGCACATATACTCTAAATACCTGTAGCATGTAGGTCGTCAAACTCACTTTATTCTCTTCCGCACACCTGATAGCATGGAAGATCTTCTCCACCTCTCTGAACCAGCTCTCTGCTAGAAGGGGCTGGTTCTCCCCCTTAAAAGAAGGCGGAGCCATCATCTTAAAATGCTCCATGATGGACAGACCACCCTGTTCAAGCTTCTGAGGAATAGGAGCTAGTGCATTAGCATGAAAAATATGCAACACATAAGTAATCATACAACAACAAAACATACTACACCTACTTGACAACGCCAACCTGTGTCTGTAGTGTCGCCTGAGTCTGTGCCTGTGTCTGCATCGCATGGACTAGGCCTTGCATGAACACACCATAGTCCATGGGTGGTGGTGGTGGTAACACAAGGGAGCCATGGTGCGCTGGGGCCTACTGCTCGCCCCTCTCCTCTCGCCTCTACTCTCCCTCCCGAGCCTGAGCACCATGCCTACCATGGCTCGCCTGTAAGGCCCTCGAATTTTGTTCACATTATATATGATTAATTTTGTGCATATTATAAGTATTTATTTATTTATGTGCATATGTATATTTATTTATTTCTGTACATATAATATATTTACTTAAATGTGCATATAGTATTTAACTATTGCTGCGCATATTGTATGTATTTATTTTGTGTATGTAGGTTTATTTGATATTTTTGTGTTCTATCTGAAACCCCTGGTTAACGTCAACATCACTTGACGTTAACAGCAGGTTGACGGCAACCTATGTGCCGTTGACTTCATGGCCGGGGGATATAGACGTCCAGATCAATGAACACCTACTTCCTGTTAACGGCAGCAAAGTGGCCGTTTACTTCTCCAGTTATGTTGCGATTCTAGATCTAAAACGACTGCATTTTCTTCAGATTCTGATTAGGAAACGCATCCCAATGGTAGGAATCCTAATCCTAAGCGTACCTCGACCATTAGCCCTATAAAACCTAGTGATTTTGACCAGATTAAGACCTTTGGCTCAAAGGGAAAAGCTAGGGTTTTGTTGTGAGAAAACCAGAACTTTTAAAAGGGTTGATCCTATGATTTCATGGTTCTTCTGGCGATCTTCTTCGACTGGGAGATACTCTTGGTGGTGAAGAAGCTTCCCCGACTCCGGAGATCCATCTGCACAAGCAGGAAGATCAGAATTGGGAGAGAGATCTGCACCTTCTTGGCTTGGCCGAGGAGGGCTTCTTCGAAAAATTTGATCTTCCTAGATTTTATTACAGGCAAGTAATCGAGGGGTATCATCTTTAGACATGTCCCCTAGTTCCTAGCAAATTTTTTCGGATTTTAATTCGTGTCCTGGGACCCCCAATTCTCCTTTTTATTTGAGTTCGGTCTGCACCTTCTGTAGACAAGAGGTTGACGGCAACCATGTTGCCGCCAAGTTCCTTAGTTGATGGTTTACCGCATACTGTGCCATTAACCCATGTTGACGGCAAGGCCCTTGCTGCCAAGTTCTTTAGGTTTTTCAGAACTATGGTCTTGATCTCTGTGCTGTGAATTTCAAACTTATGGTTGTCTGTACATGCTGTAAAAATTAGGGTTTGTCAGGTATGGTATTTAGGTCATATCATGAGGTTCTGTCGAAATTCAGAGCATGACTTTATTTAATATAAATTCTGCATTAATGAAATAAGCATGAATTGATAGGGTTTAATTCTAAATAAATAATTTTACTGCATGTTAAGGTCACAAAATTTTTTCCGTGATCTTAGGGTTACTGTTCACACATTTTAAACTTGTTAGAACTGACTATTTAGCTGTTGACCAAGTTAAAGTGAATATCTTATCAAATTTGCATGGAATCTGTTTAAATAGTTAAAAATAGTTTTGTAGTTGCAAAAAATCTGAAAAATCAGACATATGATGTATTGCATATATAGAGTCTGTGGTAAAATTTTGATCTTGTTTTGACTCTTGTGGGTGCTGTTTGCTTTTAACAAGTATAATTAGGCCATGTTAAGCATGTTTGACTTAAATTATGTAAAATTCAATGTTTAGTAGCATGCTTAGGCTCTGTTATGGTTTATTTGTCACTGTGAAATAGTAGTGTTATGATCTATAACCTGAGATATGTATGTTTAATTAAAGTGCATGTGAATGAGTTAAATAGTGCATAAAAGTGAATGAAACTATGTGAATAAGTGAGATAATGTGTATCATGTGCCAAGATTGACACTGCTACCATAGAAGGCTGTGGAGCCGTACTGTAGAAAAGTCCCTATGGGAAGGCTCATTGTGTATGTGATATCCTGTGGGCATCAGGATGAAATCCTGGAGGTGGACAAGTACCACTGGTTAGGGTGGAGAGGGCTTCTCCCAGTTCTGTGTAGTTACCAAGATTCATCATTATATTGCCTAGGTGACGGGTATGTGTTATGTGAATGTGTCCTTCTTTATGGTGGTTCGGACTATGTGTCACGTCAATTAAGTGTAAAAGTGTGAAAAATGTGAATATGTGCAATGTGAACATGTGATAGTGCTATGTGAATGTGTTAGCCTGTGAAAAGATGTGAAACCATGTGAATGAGATTTAATTATGTTAAAACAGCAAGCTAAAGATGTGAATATGTGTTATAAAGGCATGAGAAAAATGTTAGATATCATACTAGGATTGTTAGTTAACTTGTGCTAAATTCCATGATCAAATTGTTTAGAAATATGAATGATATGAATTGAATTTGGCATAATGAATCAAGTTAGTTATCATGGGTAGAAATCATGTATAGGTTGTTCTATTATATTTGTTTAATTGTCATAAAGCATGTGCCACATATCTCTTTTATTATTTAAAAGACTAGCATGTATGTGATATGTGTAAGGATGTGCCTTTAGGTTGCTTGCTGGGTCTTTTTGAAAGACTCATACTTACTTTAACATACATGTGATACAGGTCTCCCCGTTCTAGAGGAGGACTTAGTGAGGAGTGACTCTGAGCGTGAGGAGTAGTTGCACTTGTGGAGTTTGCTGTGTAGTTTACACTTTCTTTTCATTAGCATGTGAACAATGTTATTCATATGGACTTGTATAATGGTGGACATTATTATTTTCTTTATTGCTATATAGATTGTGGAATATGTGAATGATGATGGAATAAGAATGTTTTACATTTCCGTTGTACTTCCTTTGTTATTTATGTACATCTCAACCTATTGGGTTGTGTTGTGTAAATGTCCCACTGTGACGACGCCCTTTGTATCGATGTGGATTGGTATAATCATACCGGTATAAAGAGGGTTGTTACATCACCATTACCTGTAAAACAAGCATCTCAATTAGAATCTAAGTTCTTAGACCTAACCATTTTCTTAACTATCTTTAATTCATTATTAGATATTTTCTACATATATGGACTGATTCCCAAAAGGCTTTGAAACATTGTGTAGGTGATGGCTTACTTATGTACAATCTCAACCTCTTGCTCTGATACCAATCTCTGTAATGACCCTCCCTCTTTATACAAATACTATTATACCAATCCACATCAATATAAAGTGTGTCGTCATAGTGGGATATGTGCCCAACACAACACAGGAGGTAGAGATGTACACAAATAACAAAGGAAAGTACAGTGGAAATGAAAGTAATTCTTATTCCATCATCACCACACACATCCCATAGTTTATATAATAGAAAAATAAATATATCAAGTCTACAAATAATATAGTCCATAAGTCCATATCACAATATCGTCTCACGTATACTAAGTAAAAGAAAAGTACAAGCTATAAGAATAGCTTTTTAAGTCTCGACTGCTTCTCTCGCTTGGAGTCGCTCCTCGCTATCTCCTCCTCAATCTCTGGAATACTTGCCTCACCTGTATATTTAAGCAAGAATGAGTCTTCACAATAGACTCAGCAAGCAACCTATTAGTCACATCCAAACACTTACCACATACTTTCTACACAAGTATAATGCATTTAGAAAATTCATGTAACTATTAGTAAGTACTAAGTGAACAAGCTTTAACATACCAACCACACATCAATTCCATATAGCACATAGTGGTTTACATAACTCATAAATATGACACATTTCAAAATATTCTTATAATGAAACTAAGCACATATCTACTAAGGATACTAGCATGATATCTATGAAATTCAATATACTCATATTCCACATTCACATATTCACATAATTTCACATTCTTTCACATTGGAGCACATTAACATATCACTTTCATAAGATCACATTGCACATTCACACTTAACTTCACATCTTTTATCGTAACACATAGTCCAAACCACCATAAAGAATGACACTATCACACACATATAACATACCCGTCACCTAGGCAACACAGTGACGAATCTTGGTAAACTGCACAGAACCCGGAAAAGTACTCTCCACCCTAACCAGTGGTACTTGTCCACCTCCAGGATTTCATCCTGATGCCCACATGATGTCATATACACATTGAGCCTTCACATAGGAACTTTTCTACAATACAGCTTCACAACGTTCTATGGTAGCAATGTCATAATCACACATTAATCTCATTAATCACATATTTAACACATAATTCTCATGCATTTAGTGGTTTATTCACAGACTTATGACTCAAACACATATTTCAGGTTACAGAGATTATCATTACTGTTCAACAATATTAGTACATACTTAACAGAGCCTAATCATGGTACCAATCAACAAAAGAACATTACTTTCAACTAATCATGCTTAACATGGTCATTAAATGCTTAGAACTGGAAACAATGGTTATGAATGTCAGAACATACTCAAATTTTTACCACATATCATATATAGGGTACATATCAAATGTCCAATTTTCTAGAATTTTAGAAATAGTATATCTATTTTTAGCATTTAAAACAGATTTCGGGCAATTAACAAGATGATTTACTAAAACATGTTTAACAGGAAACTGACGAATCTATCTATCTAAAAACATATTCCCAGGAACCCTAATTCCAAGGAAAAATACTGAGGCAAGGATGCACATCATACTTAATTTCCGTGATTAAATCTAATATGGCATGCTTGTTTACTCATGTCAGAAATTCTAATAATTACAGATATGATAAAAAAATTATAAGAAATTCATGATTCACTCTACCATATGTACACGCCAAGAAAAAAAATCCTAAAACCCATTATTACATTCAAAATCTCTGAAAGATCACATCACATATGGTAAAACAATTTCTAAAAACAAACTGAAGAACTTAACGACAATGTTATTGTCGTCAAAGGTAGTTGGCGGCAAGGTCGATTGCCATCAACTTATGATCTTAACGGCAAGGGTGTTGCAGTCAATTTCTTGTCTGCAAAAAGTGCAGACCAAAACCAAATAAAAAGAGAATTTGGGGATCTAAGACACTAGACAAAAATCATTAAAAATTGTAAAACCCTAAGTGATAGGCATAGGGATGAAACCCCTAAGTTACTTGCCTATGATAATCTCCCTAAAGATCGAATTCAGATGATGAAGCCCTCGTCAGCCAAGCCAAAGAGGTGATCTTCTCAAGCTTGAATTGACCTCCATGCCTTAGAAGATGATATTCCCATGGAGCAAGACCCTCTCCACGTTCTGTTAAGCCTTCCTTTTGCCAAAGAACATCAATGTAGCTTCTGGTTCGCCAGATTTCTCACCTCTAAAGTCTCCCTTTTCTCTCTCCGAACCCCGATAAACTCTACCTGAGTAAAAGTCCTCCCTTTACAGAGACGACCTATTTTTATAAGAGTTTGGGTTATGGTCATAGTAGGAAAGAGAAAGCGAACACAATTTGGGGTTTCCAAGTTTATTCTCGAAGAAGTTGGGATGGATTCGGGGAAAGAAACCCACACAGAGATGGAGATTTGACGTCAAAGTGGTTGTCGACTACATGAAATAGACGGCAATCGACTTTTTCGTTAACCTCCTTAAGCAAAAGGTAGACGACATCAAACTATGTTGTCAACAACTAGTTTATAGCACAAAATGTTTCCGTTTAGATCACTTGAAAAACAAAAAACACAACAACAAGTATAATGCACATAAATCCAGGGTCTTACATCAGGACATTATGATGTATCTACAATAGCAATTTCTTATCATGAAATAAAGAGAGTACATAGTTCTAGATGAAACATGACAGGTCGGGTTGAAATAAGATCAAATGGCATGATAGAATTTGGGGAAAACAAGCTCATGTGATTTCTGACATCAAGAAGTACCTACAAGGTCATTTAATTAGATTGAGTTTGAGGGAATGCCTACCTTTGGTCATTTTTATCTCCTACGGTTTCTTGCTCGAGTTTTTTAGAAGAACGAGGAAGAATCCCTCAATCTCCACGTCCTCCTCATTCCAACAGCCTCTCTTACATCCCAAGCCTCCACAACAATGAGCTAGGTTGGCCATGGGAGGGAATTGGGTTGTGTTTAAATGGTTAGTCATTAAGAGTCCTAATGAGACTTTAAATTCTAAGTTAGGAGTTTCCTTGTATTTATTTCATTTGTTTGAGCCTCCAACCACAAATTCTCATAGTGTTTTGGTCAAGAACTCGTCACTCTATGATGGGTTAGGGTTTCCTCTTGTTTTGGTCCAAGTCCAAGGCCCATTTGGGCTTGCAATCCCATTAATTAGCTGTTTAATTGGGTATTTCGAATTAAATACTTATTTTCTTCATTATAGACTCATTTAAGCCTCACACTTGGCCTAATAAGCTCCTATGGGTCCAATTATCATGTTTGATTTGATGGTCTTTAGGGTTGTGCACATGCGATAGTGAATTTTTGACTTTATTGGGTTTTTCTGTTCTTATAGTTTTGTTAGACCAAACATGCACAATTCATCATGATTTCTTTATCCATTGTTAAAATATATTATTTAGTTCACCCACCTAAATTTTTATTCCAAGGTAATTTTCTAAAGAGAAATGGTTACAGACTATAGAAATGGTCAGATTCATTAAAGAGAAATTGCAAATAGCCCAAAGCCGTCAGAAGAGTTATGCAGACATCTGACGTAGGCCACTTCAATTTGAGGTTGGTGATTATGTTTTTCTGATGGTTTCTCCTACCAAGGGTGTATTGAGATTTAGTGAGAAAGGCAAGTTAAGTCCGAGGTATGTGGGCCCTTTTCAGATTTTAGAAAGAATCGGTGAAACAACATACATAATAGATCTCCCAGCAGATTTTACAGATGCTCATGATGTTTTCCATGTTTCTATATTGAGAAAATATATTAAGGATCCATCACAGGTAGTCAGCTATGAACAAGATGATTTAAAGCTAGACATGTCTATGCCAGAGTACCCGGTACAGATTACAGGCCGAAGGACACAAAAATTGACAAATAAAGAAATTTAATTGGTAAAGATCAAATGGGAGAATAGGCAGGGAGGAGAAGATATGTGGGAGTTAGCAGAAGAAATGTTTAAAGTGTATCCTTACTTGTTTGAGTAAGCTTTTAATTCTTTTTAGATGGTAGTACATTGTGTAGTGATTAATTCATTGTGTTTTTAAATTCATTATAGATTTCGAGGCCAAAATTTCTTTTTAGATGATAGTAATGTAACATCGCAACTTTTTAGATCACAGTTTAGTGGATTTAGTGGCCAGTGTATGGCCTAGTAGTGAGTGTTTATATGGCTTGTATAGGTTGTGTGGGTTGGGGGCTTGGAATCCAGGCCAAACCAACCTCTGAAGCGACTTTCATAAACGCGACCAACACAAGCGTTGCGATTTTGAGAATCGCGACCACCCTGGTCATCGCGTTTTGAATGCCGCTTCCTGGGGTGTGCATCTGCATGCGCGCCGCGTGTCGCATGCAGGGACGTCGCCTTTAAATGCTGTGAATATACCTGTCGTAATTTAATCGCGACATCGTGACCCGTCGTGATTTTGACTGTGAGTTTGGGATGGCCGACCCCAGGCCAAGCAGTACAGGAAACACTGCTCAGCCGTGGGGGAGGATTTTGTGGGGTTCGCTCAGCGACTTAGAAGTTTCGACGTGCAGTTTGGTGAGTTTCTAGCGCAAGGATGTTGTGTAGAGCACGAAAAATGCCAAGGCAGTGCCGTTTTACGCGTTCTTCATGTGGTAGGGGAATTCTTTTCCTTTTTATTAAAATGAACCATATTTAAGAATTTAAATGTGTGAAATGGGTTAAGGGAAGTAGGATGCATGTGTAGGACTTTATTTTAATGCAAAATTTCATGTAAAATGGATGTGTAGGGTGGTTTGAGCATTTTCCAGAATGAGTTTTGGGGTAGGGTTTCTATAGCTAAAATGCGATGGATCTAGACGTCGTGTTTCAGTCCGTATCGTGACGACTACCCCCATCGCGATTCAATCTTCAAATAGCATCTTCTGTGTCTATCGCGATTTAGAAGACTCTTACTCAAACCCTAGCTTGTCTACATGGTGCTATGAGTTGCTTACATGTATGGGATCGTATGACTGTTGGTTTGCATGCAATGGTTAGTAAGCGGTCCTTTGGCACTTGTGGTAAGTGGGAATACCAAGTTTGCATGGTTTTGTGTACGGGGAAAGTCAGGTATACGACGCCGCCCGTGGTTACCTCTCGAGTAGTGTACCCCAGGTTCTCTATGAGCTAGGCACGTAGTGGTTGGGGTTTTGTCCCGGTACTTGTGTACCTCTAGGATTTGTGTCGTCCTCCTGGACACTCTCACTCCGTAGTTTGAGTTGTATGTCTGGCTGAGGGAAAGATGACAATGGGACAACGGCTTGTGTGTTGTGCTTGTTCTTAGTCACATGTAGCGCGCTCTTGGTTGGGGAGGCAGACACTGGTAGACATACTGATCCCCAGCTAGTCCTTTTTCTAGTGCCTCACTTAAAGGAGCTCGGGTGTAACACCCCGAAAATTCGGTAATTGGAAAATTAGAAATAAATCGAAAACGATAAATTCAATATTTGTGCAATAGCAAAAATGCACGTGTCATTATCATACATACAAAAACTCATTAGAAAATTTCATAAAAATCATAGTTCAACTCTAAATAATACTCCCTAATGATCCACAGAGAAATTCGTGCAAAGGAAAATTGGATGGTCCAAGTTTAAGGCGTTTTACGACTGAGTGTCGTAATCAGGGAATAAGTCAGAAAATCATTATCACACATACTTAGATGAGTCAGAAAATTTAAATAAAAATCATAGATGGACTTCAAATAAAGTCATTTGGGATATATTTAAGAGTTAGTCTGACTTCTTATCGTAATTAGGAAATAAGTGAGACAACCCATTATCAGGTGTATAAAAATGAGATCATAAACTAAATGAGAAATTTATGGTGGACTCCAAACAATATGTGGGGATAGTCCATAAAAGAAATCGGATCAATGGACAACGTAAGACCCATGAACAAATTCAAGTATGAAATTAGTAAATAAATAGCTTCCGTATTATCGGAATAATAGAACTTACGTACCACTATCGTACGTGAGAAAACACATCGGAAAAATCCATAAAAATTATAAGTCAACCCCAAATATTGTCCCTAAGTGTTCCACGAAGGAATTCATACAACGAAAAATCTGATTGGTCGAGTGTACGTCACACGTGACCAAGTTACCCGAATTAGGAAACTAAGTCGGAAAATTGTTAACACGGAAAAATGACCCAACCATAAATTAAATAAACATATTGGAGAGACTTCCAATATCATGTATTAATAACCCATTAACAAGATTGGGTCAATGAAGCACATTTGGCCCAAGGATAAAAAAATTGGGACAAGAAAATACTCAGCAATTTGTGTATGTAATTATGCAATAATTAGGGAGGGCAATCTAGGGTTAAAATTAGAGTGATTAGTCATGTAAGGTAAGCCAAAACCGGACCCAACCCTAAGAGGAGGTTTCCTAAACCTTTGCTACCTCCTTTGGTTGAGAGAATCCCAGATTTTTGGAAAGTAGGAAGCAGAATTTGCAGCCCCTTTCCTAGTCCCATTGGGACATGAATTAGAACTCTAAAACTATAAGGACTCCTCACAAAACGTTTAGGGAAGGGTTAACAACAAGTTGGGGTCGTGAGCAACAAGTTTGGAGCGCTGGAGGAGGGGAGAACGGCTGGGAAAACGTGGTCTTCCTCAACCTCGCTCTGCATCAACCCAGAAATCTGCAGAGAGTTATTAGCATTCAAAGGTAGGTGTTCTCAGGCCAAGATTAAAGAAAACCAACACCATCATGTAGTTCTTTGAGTCTAGGTTCATTTGCACTTGGTTTGACTAATTTTCATGTTGTATACATTGTGTATTCGTAGTTGTCCCTAAGTCTCGCACAGTTAGGGCTTTTCCCGTTCTCCTTATTATGCACATGATTTGATGCCGAATTAGACTAAACATTCTTCACAAAAGTTCTTCTACTGTAGTTACGATCATCTTTTATGTTGGACATTTTGTCCAAAAGTCTTTCATTAGAGAGTTATAGGCATGGTAAGAGAGTTACTGCATGATACTGTGATTTAGGGCTGCACTTAGCTTTATGTTCTTCATATATTTCTCGAGATTTGAGACCGAATTAGATCAAACCCTCAACATCAAAGTTCTTCTAATAGTTGTCCTCATCATATTTCATGTTGAACATTTTGTCTAAATGTCATTTGTTAGAGAGTTGTAAGAGGGGAAAGTGAATCGCTGCATGAGATGTGTTTTCGGGTTACCCTTGACCTATATGTTTTCTGGGAAGGCCTCTTGTGTTGACACTACCTGATCTATTGTCGACACACTGTCCCAAATTAGCCCAAAAGGTGTTCTAGGAAGGCCTCTAGTGTCGACACTACTTGATCTAGTGTCGACACATTGTCCCAGATTGGCACAAAAGGTTTTCTGGGAAGGTCTCTAGTGTCGACAGTACTTGATCTAGTGTCGACACTACTTGACCAGTTCTACATTATTTTGCCTTGTGTTTGAAGCATTGTGTCAACACCAGTAAGGGGTGTGTCGACACTACCCTTGGAAAAAAAAATTGCATATCTTGGGTCTGGTCATTACATGATGTCTACTAGCATGTGCATGATGTTATATAGTATGCATGGACCTAAAAGAAATCAACCCATTGAAAAATGGTAATGATAAGAATATGATTCTAATTTGTAATTTTGATTGTCCTTATGTTCATTGGATTATCTTGTGATCTTTCCTATTGTCAATTGAAATGATAAGAAATTGTCGTGAATATGGGGATGAATACACGTATGGACTTGTTAGTGTAGTTAATATCTTGATTTGAATATGAGTTTCAATAGTTACATGCTTTCCGGTGTTCCATTAATTATTTGTCCATATGCATACATGCTAAGAAAGATCCGTGACTCGTCATTTACACATTTGCACGAGTAGGCACACCCTTCTTGGGGAATTGAGAGCTCTCTACCGGTCATTCCGAATCGGCAAGACTAGCGATCTTTTCCTTAAGACCTCCGTAAGTCTCCGCTCTCTATGGATTCCCATATAGAGGCCAAGATGGTTGTACCATGAAGTACCCTGGAGGTAGAAGCACATGTTCTGCATACGATCTATCATTAGTCATCCTCATGTCAAGACATTAATGAATTATGAAATATAAGATACGTCGTTATACTGCCCTTTGTTCTCTTGAGCTATTTGTCATACCTTGACTTTATGAATGATCATGTTCCTTTTACTATGAGCTTGTCATTGAAACTCTATGGCCATAATATGAATATGTTGGTTCGGCACAATATGAAACTTTGGCCCATTTGACCAATGCCTGTGCAATAGGGGCCCTGTCTGGTCCTAGGGAGGAGCACCCCAATGTACTTATTAACCGCGGGAGTATGGACTTGTGGTGCGTGGCATGGCACTGATACTATATGCAAGAGTTGTGAAAATTGTGCCTTTGTTTGATATGATAAGTTTGATTTGATATGATATGATAAGATTTGATATGATACGTCTGATCATGTGAACGCATGATATCTGTATGAATATGGCCAATCTCTTTTGATACGATTCTACTCTTGAAATATCTATCTATTGTATATGCAACTCGACATTTGATCTGAAATGATATCTGTTCTACTCTGCTATTCAATCTGTTAGTATTTCATGCATTGTCATCATATACAAATTCATATCTTGCCCAATTAAAATGTTAATCACGTATATTAGTGCCCGCACAATACTGAGATGTAAATCCTACTGAGCTAGTTCGCTCACCCTATCATCCTGCCCTTTTCAGGTATTGATGAGGAATCAGTGGAGACCGATGGGGCCGGGCAAAAGTGATGAGCACCCGCCATATGACAGTTTAGAAATAGACATTTGAGTAGTCGATGTATTAGAGAAACATTGTTATTTGAATAATGAACCATTTTCAGTGAGTTCTTTCTATGTAAGGTTTTAACTAGTGGATTGAAATGGAATAAAGAGTACCTTTGATGACGTTATTATGATCTGAAATGTGTGGTTATATGTAATTGTTACTCTGTGTTACTCAACTGTGATACGTCTATTTGTATCGTTCACGCCTCCCGGTATTTATTCCGCTGCCAAATATCGGGGCGTGACATCGGGCCAGAGTCCTTAAAGGTGCCAGGCATAGAGCTATAGCCGTGCGAGCTGTAGTTGTGGTGAGGTTTGGTCTCCACAGTTTGTTGGTTCTGTTGTGGTGGAGCGGTAGCTGGACCTTTCGTCCTTGGTTGCGAGGCTGAGAGGTAGACCTATGTTGCTTGTCTAGGTATGTAGCTGGTGTCATGAAACAGTCTTTGTGACTCATGTTTAGCGTTACCCTTCTTTAGCTCGTACTTCTGAGTGTGGTTTGTCGTTTATTTATGAAAGTTGAAATCATGTTATTTGTTTAATTTTATTTATGAATTGTGATTATAGCTCCATGCTCAAGTAGTGTAGTTAATTGTGTATAACTGTGCTTTACTCCTGCTTCGCTTGTGTTCTTGTGGTTTGCGGCTTTTGAGTGAGTTTCCCTACTATGGTAGTGACTCGTAAGGCTCACCCCTTGTTACTTTTAGGTGAGGGAGCCGCATCATAGTGGTGTAGGGTCCACACCTCCAGCAGTGTAATTTACTTTCTATTGTGCCTCGGGGTATGCCCCGAGCTTCTGTACTTGAGTTTGACTTTTGTTGAAATTTGGCTATGTAATCCTTCTGTAATTATGTGTCAGATGTTCAATCTTATATATATTCAGTGTGTTCTTTTATATTTCCACAGACATGTGTGTCGATATCCCCTGCGAGGCTTCGACTTGTTCGCAGGAGCCAGAGTCGGGTCAAGCTCGTTATTAGGTTAACGGGTTTGAACGACGTGGTCTGTCACATAATGGGCCGGTTGCAATGAGGTGGGCTGAACAAAAGGATAGCTCGACCCAAGAGTGGCAGCACAAGAGGGAATACATCGAGCAGATTGATGTGGGCCTATTGGGCTCGACATAGGAGATGACTGTGGATCACAAATAGATGGCGGCTTGTGGGCCTGGTTGGGGCCCATTCTTGAGGGGAGGCATTTTGATTGGACGACCTGACAAGAAGAGAAGGGTGACAAAGCAGGGCGAGAAAGGCTGCCCTCCTCAGCCTGATGGGCCCTTGGTCGAGCTGGATTTTAATGAGTCCCACAAGGGTAGGAGTCCTCGTGGGATGAGTAGGTAGGTGGATAAGTGAAATGGTAAGGTTCCATGAGAGGATAAAAAGACCTAATAAAATACAAATAGAGCACGTCAAGAGTCCTAATCGCACAAGAAGTGAGGAGATAAAGAGGGAAGTCTCAAGCAGCCACACAATTTAACATGATGCATGTTGCTTTTAGGATTCTCTTAGCCTTTTAATGATTTAATTAATAGAGTTCACTCAGCAAGAGGATTCCTATTGGGTGTGGACTTCAGTACTTCCGTGTGACTAGGGGTATGACATAACTCACAAGGATGATCCCATGCTAGAGGGCACTAGGTACAACCAGCCCGGCAGCCACAACATGCGTACGGCAACAGGAACTAACAGAGGCCCTCGATACCAGGCCCTGGTCAGCCCATGAGTACTCGCAGGTGAGAGGGTCTTCACTACCAAGGAGGATTCCTATCTACACGAAAAGTGTATGCATGTACCTAATTGCACTGGGGTGCATGCAAATACTAACCTAGACTAACAAGTAGCAATTTAGATATCACTACTGATGTCGCATTGACCATATCTAACGCGACAATATCGTGACTGCCAAGTCGGTCGCGATAAAGATATGTCACAGAAACCATAAACAACATACAAACAGAGTGCAAACAGACTATCCTACATACAACATAATGCATAAAATAACTAGAACAAGATACACAGACATCTAAGACCTTCAATCAGAAGCAATATGTGGAAAGCAGTGCCAACCAAATATATGTTATCGCGACAGCCTTGTTGGTCATGATGGCTTCGCGTCCCCACAATCCGGCGCGACAAGGAATAGGAAACAACAAGAGAAATAAAATGGGAAATTCGATCCTACGAGGGTTCTAACACACAAAATAACAAAGAAAAAGCAGGTACATGGCAGAGCAGACTAGGATTAGCACTCGAGGTCCCACTGTGATCGCCAAAATATGTAATCACAATGATGTGACCCTCAAATAAAAAGAAATAAATATGCTACCTATGATGATAAAGGATGTGATTGCCACCTAGCATGTTGCCTAAGATATGAAAGAAAGTAGAAGGCTAATGTACCAGGAAAAGGAAAGATAGAAGACTACTTACCTATGTCGCAATCGGGAGATCCGACGCGATAGGAAGCATGTCGCAACCTATTCATCTGACGCCTTCTCAACAAGGTGAGGGAGTGCGGATGGACATCCTTCCCTTCCTCTGGCCGGCTAGAGGAGGAGAGCTCCTCGTCTACTCTTCTTAGGGTACCTGCCAAAACAAAGAAACAAGAAAAGAAAGACCCTATTAGACAACTTTTAAGTGAAGTATCTACACAACATATAAGGAAAGAAGGAAAGCATGGAGGGAATGAATCTGGGGTGTTTGGGAAACCCTTTTTGGGTGTGGGAAAATAAGGAGGGGAAGTGCATGGATAGATTTAAGCATAGAGGAGAGGGAGGAACCCTAATTAGCATGCATGTATGAACAAAACGTAGAAAAGAAAGTAAAAAATCAAAACTGAATCAATATTGCCCTGTTTGACATGATTCTAGTTGGAACCTATAGAGGAGGCCGTGGGGAACAACTTTCATTAAGACATCTTGAAGAGATATGCCCTCGTTTGGGCTGTGGAAAGCGTAATAATCTCAGATGTGCAGATCTCAATATGAGAGAGAAGGTAAAGAATAATATACTATAACTTATAGCAAAAACCACCAATCGATGTGATTCCAATTCGAGAATGAAGATGAAGAAGATTAGAACAACTTCAATGCAGACCTCTTGAGCAGTTGAGCCCCCATTCGAGCTGTAGAAGGCGTGATATTCCTGCTAGTTTGATAGGATATGAGAGATGAAGGGGAGAAAGAATGGTGCAACATTGAGAATGGCCTCTCCTCTTGCTTTGGGGTGATGGGGTGTCACGTCCCGTCATTCAATATTTCCATAAATGTCGAGATGTGCACGGAAAGGAAATCAAGAACAAGTTTAAAATTTTTCGGGTAGGAATTTGCCCGGTGTCATGACCTAAAAATACAATATAAATTAACAATTGTTCCTCAAAGTTGAGGTATTTACATGATTCACAAACTAAAATTTGAAGGCATAACAAGTGTGGATCTCTCAGCACACAATTCCACATGTCCCGTCTTCTAGGACTGATAAATACCTGGAAAAAGGAGTAGGTATGAGTAGTCTTGCCCAGTAGGATTTATCCTCTAATAATAAGAAAATAGATATTGGAATCAACGAAAATTTGTTGCACATGAGGATAACAAATAACAGTGTTCAAGAAAGGTAAGAGTAATGCAAATCTAGATGTAACATATTGAACCATCTAAGAATAAACATAGATTAATAGTAACAAGAATAAACCAATATATCAATGAATTGAACCAAAATAACAAGTGTCAGGCATATAATGACATTATGTCATTATCAAATGTATGAGAACTATATATCGAGCAGTTCACTAAACAAGTGTTGGCGGTAAGTGCAAACTAGTTGAGTCATGCTGAGGGAAACAATAACATATAATTGAATATCCATCATTCAAGAAGTTAGCAGTGTCTGTGTAACAGCCCACTTTCGCTCGGTACGGTTATACCAACCCACATAGAATGAGAGCAAGTCGCTACAGGGGAGAAAACCACAACGATAGTCACATGGGCTAAGATATACACAAATAGAAAGGAATATTGCAGCGAAAAATGAACAACTTTTATTCCATCAACTTTATATTCCACAAACCACTGTCTACATAGTCCAAGCAAAATAAATAACATAACATAACAACCACTAAATATTGTCAGTTTCAAAGTACAAAATAACCAAAGTCCAAATTATAATAACATCACATACTAAAATATAAACTATAAATCTTCAATCTACTTTTCACGCTCAATGTCGGATCTCACTAACTCCTCGACTTCTAACTCTTCTGAAATGTTAGCAAGGGTGAGTCTACACAATAGACTCAGCAAGCAACTTAGAATTGCAAACCATGCACTTACCACACATGCTTTCTAACAATTTAAACACATTGCTAACTATCACAATATCATTAGCTTATTACCAATTAACAATTAAACTAGCTCATGCTCATGCTATAACATGGATAATGTAAACATGAAATCTATTAAATAATGTTATACTAACTCATGTATAACAAGAATTCTAAATATGGTCACTTATAACATGGTGTCATTAACATGAGAGTATTCATATAATCACATGCTTGCAATTCTTACTTTCACATAACACTAACACATGGCTTCTATTTAAACTTATAACATGATACTACTAACATGCTCATCAATTAATTACTAACTCATGGACATAATTAATATATTTCTACACATGGTACTAAACATGATATTATAATTATCATTTAATATGGATCATATTAACACATGCACTTACCTTCTCATCGCATATGCACTTTTACATTTGCTTCCATATGCACTTATTCTTACATTTATCACATTCACATTCACATACACTTGGTTTCACATAACTTTCACGTAGTTTTCACTTTTCACGATCACATGTCACATCACTTGCACATACCACGTGCCACGTTCACATATCACTTTACACATTGTTCACATATTCACTTTCACACACGCCGAGACATAGCCCAAACCACCACTAGAAAGATCACACAATCGCATACACAGTTAATCGCCAGGCAAAACGATCTAGTCTTGGTTACTGCACAGAATCGGGGGATGCCCTCCCCACCATTACCAGTGAACTTGTCCACTTCCAGGATTTCACACGATTCATTGCCCAGGGTATCACGTAACACAATTGAGCCTTCTCATAGGGGCACTACTACAGTACGACTCCACGCAATCTATGGTGGTAGTGTCTCATTGACACAACTTTTATCTTTCATACTCATACCAACATTATTTTATGCACACATATCACATATTATCTCTCTTTCCATGCACATGCACACATATAACATGAAACATATATTAATCACTTCTGGATACTCAGATTAATCATGAATAATAATTAACAAAACCTTATCATGATGCTAATCACATATTTAAACATATTTGGGACTTATTATTAAAACATAGTACTGAAAGCTTCACAAATTCATAACTAATTCTATCAAGATCAAATTTTAACCACAGGGTGAATATGACACATGGAACATCTCTGTAATTTTTCAGAATTTTCAAAATAGTAAAACCATTTTTCATAATTAAATACAAAATCAGGTTATTATTAAAAAAATACTAATTATCCAGGAACAAAAATAAACGAGGTAAAGAAGCCCTAAATAATGCTTACAGTAGTCTAACAAACTGAAGTATAACATATAACCAATTTTATAATATGTATACATCATGGAAATCAAAATTATCAATTGTTTACATGTTTTTTCATATAAATAGAAATTCAAATAATTACCATATTTAACAAAAATTAATCTAAGATTACTCGAACACATCAAGATGATTAACAGGTCAAGACAGAACGAAAAGAACTCAAAAACCATCACAAAATCTTACAAAACCATCATATCTGGCGAAACTGTAAATTTCTAGACAAGATGAACTTGTTGTCAACATATGTTTCCGTCAACTTCAGGTTAACGACACACTCCTTGCCGTCAACCTCCCAGACTGCACAAAATGCAGACCGAGGGCAAGAAAACATGGCAAACGACATCAAAACAATTTTCTAAAAATCTAAAAAATAGGAAAACCTTAGGGGACAAGTCCGCAGAGAGAAACCCTAAGTTACTTGCCTCAAAAAAATTCTATAACACGAGAATTTAGCCGATGAAGCCCTCTTTTGCACCCAAAGAGGTATCCTCAAAGCACGATCAAATCCTTCATCTTAAGCACAATCTAGCGATGATCTCTTCGTCTAGAGCCTTCCTCTCAGGTTGCGAAAGCTTTCTCATCATAGCATCAACCTCGAAGAACCAGCAACATGGCCGATCTACCCCCTGAGATTGCCCTCTCTCTCTCCTCTCACAACACCCAAACCCTAGCAAGAGAGGAAAAGTTCTCTCCCCAAAACGAACCCTCTCTATATATAGAGAACCAAGGGTCATGATTGGGATAAGATCCTTGCCCAAACAGGACTCTACCCCTTCAAACCTATCCAAAGGAAACCACTAGTTTTGGAGAGAAAGTCAGACTAGAACATGCAGAACTTGACGTCAAACTATGTTGCCGTCAAAAGAAATATTGGTGTCAAAATACGTTGACATCAAAACAAAATAGAAGGCAACCGACATTTCCGTTAGAACAAGTAGCAAGTTGACATCAAGGCATATTGACGTCAACCTCAAAAGACCTCTGATTTAGTCGAAACACGTCGTTCGGGTTCCGAACGCGACCGAATGATCTTCTGAAAGTGCGAACCTGTAGAAAATTTGTTGGGCCTTACAGTCTGATGCCAGGATACTCAAACAGTAGTCATATATCATTTCATAAGGCCAGTAATTGAAATTGGGTGCTCCTCCAAAGGACTGGGCTCTCCTCTATTTGCACAGGCATCTTGATCCAGTAGAGTCCGAAGACCTAAATAGTAAGTAAACATTCATTATTGTTATGTTTCCGAAATATTATGTAGCACTTCAGAGTTTCAAGGGTAAAGCACATGCACAATATAGTGTATCATTAGGATCACTGTTGACCAGGTTGCGAGCCCAGAGGGGGGGGGTGAATGGACTGCTAAAAATTCGTCTTAAAAAAATTTTGTGACAAAATAACTTTAGAAACACTAAACGAAATAATTAGAGTTAATGAACAGCGGATAAGGAGATAAAAGCAATCACATAAACAACAAAATTTTTGTCCTAGTTCAGATCTCCTATCACAAGGAGTCCTATGTCTAGTCCCCAAGCAATAATTTGGTATTCCACTAACCAAAGGTACTGTCCCCCTCAAGGACACTTACACATCTAGCATTGGTTGGCCTTCTCTTCAATCCGAGAAGAGGCAATACACCACCTACTACAATAGGTCTTCCTTTCTACAAAAAGGGTACCACCCACCTGCTACACAATAGGTCTTCTCTTCACTTACGAAGAGGAGCACTCAAAGAAGAGTAAAGAGGTTATGGCCCCTAGACCAAGCTAATAGCAACAATACAATGCTTGATCTGAGGCAGAATCTGAGAGACAAAAAGAATTACACCAAGAAGAAGTTCTCTCAGATTCAAAACAAGCTCTCACACTCTAGACGGGATTGAAGAATAGTGCTTCGTAGAGAGCTAAGAGCAAGAGTCTTTTTTCTGAATGAAGGAGCAAGCTCTGATGATTAGTCCATCTCCATATAAAATTTATTATGAATTATATATATATATATTTGGTGATTAACAAAACCTTAAAAAAATATTTTCTAACAACATTTTCTGAAGTTTATCCACAGGAAATAACTCAAGCAAAATCTGTAAGTTGTCCACACAGACTGTCATTTGAAGTTCAAAGCAATAATTTTGTTTAAGAATACATCGACTTCCATATAATAGCTCACAACGATTTCGTTGATACATCGATTTCATATCACCTAAACATCGATTTCATTGGTACAACGATTTCATATCACATAAACATCGATTTCATTGGTACATCGATTTCATATCACTTAAACATTGATTTCGTTGGTACATCGATTTCATATCACTTAAACATCGATACATCGATTTCATATCACTTAAACATCGATTTCGGTGTTACATCGATTTCATTTCACTTGAACATCGATTTCGGTAAAACAACTATTTCATCAATGAAACAACGATTTCATTATCGATTTCACTTAAACAACGATTTCATCATTGAAATAGAGATTTCATTATCGATTTCACTTAAACAACGATTTCATCATTAAAACAACGATTTCACGATCAATTTCACTTAAACAACGATTTCATCATCAAAACAACGATTTGATCACTTAAACAACAATTTGGTTGCCACAACGATTCCCTTTCACTCAAACAACGATTTGGTTGTTGCTACAATGATTCGGTTGATACATTGACTTTTGTAGAAAAACGATTTTATCTCTACAACGACTTCACGTGAAACAATGATTTTACTTGAACAACGATTTCATCTACACATCGATTTTTGTTAAATAACGACTTTGTACAGAACATCGATTTCATTTCATTAGGACATGGATTATGATCACATCAACTTGATTTCATCATGGATTATGCGCACATCAACTCTCTCTTTCTGACTACAGCTCACTACAAGAAAAAGTGGGATTTCCGATGGACATATTCCATCGGAAATCCGACGGAAATCCGTTGAAAAGTGCCCCTTCCGACAACCTTTTGTCAAACGACTGTCGGAAGACGTCCGTCGAAAAATTCCGGTTAGAAATTACTGACGGACACAATAACCGTCGGCAATCCGTCGGAAATTCCGACAGAACATTCCGTCGAAAAATGCGTTCGTAAATTCTGACAGAAACTGGTCAGAAAATGTTGTTAGAAAGTTGGTCAGTATATTCCGATAGAAAACTGTCAGAAAATTGCTCGGAAATCCCGTCGGTAATCTCCGTCGGACACCTTCCGTCGGAAAATAATCTATCAGAAGTTCTGACGGAAATACCGATGGACATGTTCCGTCGGCAAGCTTCTATTTCTGACGGATATTATCCGTCGAAAAGCCCGTCGGAAATAACCAATATTAAAAAAAAATACAGAAATTAACAATGATAAATTACAAAACCTACTAAAATATTCATGCATTCCACAATAACAAGTACTCACAATCGAACATAAAATCATAAAACACAACAAATACAAAATCATACACAATAATAAGTGCCGAACCCAAACCAGAAATCCAATTAGGATTCTGTCAGTTCCCACACGTCACTTTTACCCACCAGGTCGTGTCGGAGTGAACGACACGCAGATCGGATCCCTATTTGTGATTTTGGACCCCCGGGTTGCGTGTTCTGATCGTTTACACTTAGTTTTTTTTTTTATCTTAGAGATTTGAGTGCCGAACCCAAACTGGGAATCCAATTAGGATTCCGTCAATTCCCACACATCAATTTCACCCACTCGGTCATGTCAGAGTGAACGACACACCGATCGGATCCCTATTTGTGATTTTAGACCGCCGGGTTGCGTGTTCTAATCCTTCACACTTGGCTTTTTTTATATTAGTAATTTGAGTGCCGAACCCAATTCGGGAATCCGATTAGGATTCCGTCAGTTCCCACACGTCAATTTCACCCACCCGGTCGTGTCAGAGTGAATGGCATGCCTATCAGATCCCTATTTGTGATTTTGGACCCCCGAGTTGCGTGTTCTGATCCTTCACATTTGGCTTTTTTTTTATATTAGTAATTTGAATCCCAACTCAATCCGGGAATCCAATTAGAATTCCGTCAGTTCCCACCAGGTCGTGTCGGAGCGAACGACACGCCGATCGCATCCGAATTTGTAATTTTGGACCCTCGGGTTGCGTGTTCTGATCCTTCACACTTGGGTTTTTTTTAGATTAGTGATTTGAATGCCCAACCCAATCCAGGAATCCCATTAGGATTCTATTAGTTCCCACACGTCAATTTCACCCACCCGGTCATGTCGGAGCGAACGACACGCTGATCAGATCCCTATTTGTGATTTTGGACCCCCAAGTTGCATGTTCTGATCGTTTACACTTGGCTGTGTTTTATATTAGAGATTTGAGTGCCGAACCCAAACCGGGAATCCATTTAGGATTCCATCAGTTCCCACACGTCAATTTCACCCACCCGGTCGTGTCGGAGCGAACGACACACCGATCGGATCCCTATTTGTGATTTTTGAACCCCGGGTTGCGTGTTCTAATCCTTCACACTTGGGTTTTTTTTGTATTTGTAATTTGAGTGCCGAACCTAATCCGAGAATCCGATTAGAATTCCGTCAGTTCCCACACGTTAATTTCACCCACCCGGTCGTGTCGGAGTAAACGGCACACCGATCGGATCCCTATTTGTGATTTTGGACCCCCAAGTTGCGTGTTCTAATCCTTCACACTTAGCTTTTTTTTATATTTGTAATTTGAGTGCCGAACCCAATCCGAGAATCCGATTAGGATTCCGTCAGTTCCCACACGTTAATTTCACCCACCCGGTCGTGTCGGAGTGAGCGGCACGCCGATCAGATCCCTATTTGTGATTTTGGACCCCCGGGTTGCGTGTTCTGATCCTTCACACTTGGTTTTTTTATTATTATTGATTTGAATGCCGAACCCAATCCGGAAATCCAATTAGGATTCTGTCAGTTCCCACACGTCAATTTCACCCACCCAGTCATGTCGGAGTGAACGGCACGTTGATCGGATCCCTATTTGTGATTTTGGACCCCCAGGTTGCGTGTTCTGATCCTTCACACTTGGGTTCTTTTTATATTAGTGATTTGAATGCCCAACCCAATCCGAGAATCCAATTAGGATTCCGTCAGTTCCCACACATCAATTTCACCCACCCAGTCGTGTCGGAGCGAATGGCAAGGCGATCAGATCCCTATTTGTGATTTTGGACTCTTGGGTTGAGTGTTCTGATCCTTCACACTTGGGTCTTTTTTAGATTAGTGATTTGAACGCCCAACCCAATCCGGGAATCCGATTAGGATTCTGTCAGTTCCCATACGTCAATTTCACCCGATCGTGTCGGAGCGAACGACACGTCCATCGGATCCCTATTTGTGATTTTGGACCGCCTGGTCGCGTGTTCTGATCCTTCACACTTGGGTTTTTTTTTAGATTAGTGATTTGAATGCTGAATCCAATCCGAGAATCCAATTAGGATTCTGTCAGTTCCCACTTGTGAATTTCACCCACCCGGTCGTGTCAGAGAAAACGACACGCTGATTGGATACCTATTTGTGATTTTGGACCCCGGGTTGCGTGTTCTGATCCTTCACAGTTGGGTTTTTTTTTATATTAGTGATTTGAACGCCAAACCCAATCCGGGAATCCAATTAGGATTCCTTCAGTTCCCATACATCAATTTCACCCACCCGGTCATGTCGGAGCGAACGACACGTCGATCGGATCCCTATTTTTGATTTTGGACCCCCGGGTTGCATGTTCTGATCCTTCACACGAGTTTTTTTTTAGATTAGTGATTTGAATGCCCAACCCAATCCGAGAATCCAATTAGGATTCTATTAGTTCCCACACGTCAATTTCACCGACCCGATTGTGTCGGAGCAAACGACATGCCGATCAGATCCCTATTTGTGATTTTGGACCCCCGGGTTGCGTGTTCTGATCCTTCACACTTGAGTTTTTTTTAGATTAGTGATTTAAATGCCCAACCCAAACCGGGAATCCGATTAGGATTCCGTCAGTTCCCACACGTCAATTTCACCCACCCGGTCGTGTCGGAGTGAACGGCACGCCGATCGGATCCCTATTTGAGATTTTGGACCCCCAGGTTGCGTGTTCTGGTCCATTACACGAGTTTTTTTTTATTTTTTTTTTCAAGTGGCTTTTTTATCCTTCCATGAGTTGATTGTATAAAGGGACCTTCTTTATAGGTTTCTTAATTTAGATTTCTTTTTTTCCCTTTTGAGCTCTTTGGACACCAACTCATAAATTGACCTGGGTGGCCTCTAGTTTTAGTGGTTTCATTTCATTTAAACTTTATGAAATTAATAGTAATACTGACCTGAGGGGCATGTTGTGAGGGGTGTACTCCTTGGATGGCAGAGATCAACTACTCGACCATAACGCCAAACTACATCTGTAGCTCTTCTCGGATGAGGGTTCTCATGTCCTCTCCACCACTACCGGGCGGCGCAGCAGATGAACTCATGTAGGCCGGAGGAGTGACCGAACTCGCGTATGAGAACAACACTGGAGTAGTATCTAGGCTGTCACCAAAGCCCTACACTCAGCCCTTCCTCGGCCCTTCCGCTGCGTCGACCCAAGCCTCCGGATCCAAATCTAGCTGGGGAGTGCCCTCTGCATAGCGATCCATCATCATCCTATCATAGGTCTCCTGCAAAACAAATTAAAAATGTATTATTAAAATTATATTTTTTTAATATCTAAATTGAATTTAAAAATTATATTTTGACTTACAGCAATCGTGCGAGCACTCTCACTGACATAGTCATCCGTCCCCTTCCGCTTATGAGTCCGATCAAATACCTCGCGAAAAGTATGGGCACACTCGAGCTCGTGATGCTTACAATTCAACAAAAGTAGTTAGTTTCACAATAATAATAAGTGTATTAAGCAATTGAACAATAATATGCTTACCAATTTTTAGCTGTGGGTCGCATAAGATACGGACCCACTAGTATGCAAATTCTTCTCGGGATGAGTTGCTCGGTTGCGTTTAGCCACCTGTGACCTCTCCTGCCATGGTCCAGTAGCCCAACAATGACAAAGGGACTCCCAATAGTCCCTCCTCAGCCAAACAGGGCGTAATCCATCCAAGTCGTAGGATACCGGCTACATGTGGTCTTCGTTGCCTTGTCCCGGGCCTCCGACATGGACTTTCTCAAATTAGTCTGGGTAGTAGACTCCCAGATGACTCGTGCTTGAGGGAGATCCTTCGGTCTCTTGAACACATACCTCCGTTGTTTAGAAATAAAATTACTCAACTTTCTTCACTAACAGAGAGATATAGTAAATAAAGAAATGACTTCAAATCAGTAAAAATTAATAATACCGTGAACATGTCAAATAATAATTTCTGGACGGACGAGGGAAACTCTTTCCATAAATCCACTGGTCCTGGAATGTGTTTGTGGACCAGCGTCGTAATATAGTGGGAAGCAGAACCTGGATCTATCTTCCCCCTACAATTGCACATTAATTTTGTACATGAACTGTATAACATAAATAACAAATACAGTATGTTTGAAGTTATCAAGTTTACCTAGAAATCCAACATGGCTGGTGTCTATGTAGCTGAGGCCCCTTCTCATCCGCTACTGGATGATGGCTCTCTACCTCTATTGAAAACAATTAAGTACACTATTATGAAGCTTTAGGAGGACAATAAACGTACTAAAGTATGGAAACATACATGTACCTGGTGCTGATTGGGATTGGAAAGGTGACGCTACTGGCGGGGTCGGGGAGGCGGTCCCTGCAAAATTATATGCACGTTAGAAATATGAATTTAATATGAACAATAATATATAGAGTTTTGTGTTTACATAGACATATACCTGTCGCCGTGACGACCGACGTGGACGGGGAGGCAGTCCCTGAAAAATTATATGCACGTTAGAAAATATAAAGTTAATATAAACAATAATATATAGAGTTTTGTGTTTACATACATATACCTGTCGCCAGGACAACCGGTGTAGACGGGGAGGTAGACCCTGCAAAATTATATGCACGTTAGAAAATATAAAGTAAGTATACACAGTATAATAAAAGAATTGAGTTTAGGAGGTATTCAAACTTTTGATCTTCTCCAGAAACGTGGTCTTCAAGGTCCTAACATCTGCGTTTTGTGCAATCAGAATGAAGAATGCATTAATCACCTATTCTTCCAATGCTCTTATAGTTCTTGGGTTTGGATGCAAATCTTGCATCGTCTGGACATCCATAGAAGTCCTAAGCAGACCGCTATTTCTGAAGGGAAAAGTTTAATTAGAAGTTTCAGATCTTCTGATGTTGGTACAAGTGTGGCCTTTGCTAGTTTTCGTGCAACGCTCTGGTGGATTTGGAAAGAAAGATGCAATAGAATTTTCAAGTCTAATATGCGTAGCCGGATGCAAGTGCTTCTTTCTATTCTTGCGGACATCTCCCACATTACTGAAGCTCATATTCAGAATTGCCCATCCTCCATTACATTAGCAAGAATACTTAGAAACTTTAGTCTAAGGAATTCTTGACTTTTTTCACTCTTGTACCTTGTTTCATGTCTATCCTTTTAGCTACCTTTGAGTGATTTAATCACTGGGTGTACCTCATGGCTATCGACTGTGATAGGATGAGTCTGATATTGTACTTGTTCTGATTCATTTTGATCAATAAAACTTCCAGTATTACTTACCAAAAAAAAAATTAGTTTAGTACTATATATACCTATCTGCGTAGACCCTCGGCCTACAGAGGTGGAAACCCTCCTACTCCATCCTCCACGTACCATATCTCTATTGAGAAAAACAATGATATAACATGTCATCAGCACTCAAATTTAAAGTAGTTATTTAATAACATATAATTAGCAACAACACTCAGTTCTTAGGACATCGATTAAACCCTAAAACTATAAGAGACCATCACAAAACTTTTAGGGGCAGTTTGGCATTGAGTTGGGGTCGTGAGGAGCAAGCTTGGGTGCAGGAGGAGAGGAGAACGACAGGGGAAAACTGAGCTTCTTCCTCAACCTTGCTCTGCATCGACCTGGGCGTTTGCATCTCTTAGATCCATCTAAAGGTAGGTGATCTCGGGCCAAAACTAAACAAAACCTATACCATCTGAAAGAGCATCATGTCTAGTTTAGTTTGCATCTATTTTTCCCAATTTTCATCAAGCATGTTCATCGTATTAAGCTTTGTCCCTAAGTCGTGCAAGTCTGTCTCGTTTCTTGTTCATGCTAGTTTGCACTCCTAACGAGACCAAATAGATTGGGTCCAAAGGCATAGTTCTCTTCTACTTGATTTCCCTTACATGTTTCATGTTCACCATTTTGACCCAAGTGCTCTAGATAGAGAGTTATAAGCATTGCATGAGGATCACTACCGGTTTCCTGTGTTTTCGGATTGAAGCTTGAATCACGACCAAGCCAGGCGACGCGATTCCATCACCTGGTATCGCGTCAGTCTTGACCATCGTGATTCACTAAAAGGTGACCGACCATTCCATCACATTTTCATATCTTACCGGTCAACCGCATGCATGGAACTGTGCGTTGCATGCTTTTCAGCATCTGCATGAATCGCGACGTGAACCCCATCACGATTTGGCTAGTTTTCCCGCTCAAGGTTTTTATCTATTTTTATATTATTATTTTGAACGCATTTCATGAACGCGACGAGGTAAACCGTCGCGATTCAAGAATAAAGGCGATGACATAGGCTGTCATGATTTGAATTCTTTACAGTTTAGTCATGTTTCGACTGTGCACTGCGTTATGAAATGCGTCGAATGTATACGACACAGATTTAAAGGGCTACCCGAGACTTGTTTTTACAGTGTTTAATGTTAGTCTTACATGATATGTTCTTAAGATGCATTGTGTAGTCTGTCTAATGGCCTAAAACCAATCAACCCATTTGAAAACTATAAAGACATGAATACGATTCTTAAGTACAATATGAATTGATTGATCTATATTCATTTGATTATCATCTTGTGATCTAGCTTGATGTGAAATTGTCATAATCAGAATGTGATATGAATATGTGGAGAATACATGTTAGAGTGGACTTGTTTAGTTTAAGAGCTTTCTATTATGTTACTTGTTTATTTCGTATGGACTTTCCTTATTTATATGCTCTCCGATGTTTCCATAATTGGTTCTTCCCTCACATACATGACTAGGAAAATTCTGTGACACGACACTAAACATTTGCACGATTAGGCACACTCCTCTTGAGGAATTGGGAGCTCTCTGCTGGTCATTCCATATTGGCAGACTAGCGATATTTCCCCTAAGACCGCTGTAAGTCTCCGTACTCTATGGATTCCCTCATAGAGACCGAGCTGGTTGTACCATGAAGTACCCTGGAGATAGAGAGCACTTGTACCGCGTACGATCTGTCATTTGTCATCCTCTTCTCAAGATATTAAAAAATTATGAAACATAAGATACGTCGTTATATTGCCCAAATAATCTCTTGAGCTATTGTCATACCTTGACTCTATAAATGATCATGTCTTTATTACAAATGATCTTGTTATTGGAAATCTGTGGCCATAATATGTATATGTTTGATCGGCACAATGTGGGACTTCGATCCATTTGACTAATGCCTATGCAATAGGGGCCATGTCTGGTCCTGGGGAGGAGCGCCCCAACATACTTATTAACCACGGGAGTATGGACTTGTGGTACTGGCATGGCACTGGTTTGTGTGCAAGATTTGTGTGTATGTGCCTTCGTTTGATATGATATGATAAGTTTGATATGATACGTCTGATCACGTGAATATGTGATATCTGTGAGAATATGGCAAATCCTTGTGATATGATATTATTCTTGAACTACCTATCCTTTGTATATAAAGACCAGTATTTGTTTCTTTATGATATCTGTTCTATTCTACCATTCGACCTGTTAGAAATGCATGCATAGTCATCATGGGCATATTTAGATCCTGCTTATTTAAAATGTTAATCATGTATATTAGTGCATGCACATTGAGATGTAAATCCTACGGGGCTAGTTTGCTCACCCTATCATCCTGTCCTTTTCAGGATGGTGATGAGGATTTCATGGACTCCGATGGGGTAGAGCATGAGTGAAGAGCACCCGTCATATGAGGAGTTGAAAGACTAGGAATAGATATTTGAGTAGTTTATGTAATAGGGAAACATTTTCATGGAGTTTATATTTAGATAATGGACCATTAGTTGGTTCTTCTGATGTACGGTCTTAATTAGTGAATGGAATGAAATGAAGAGTACTTTAGATGGCATTATTACTGTCTTGAGTATGTTGTTATATTTAATTGTGACTCTGTGTTACTCAACTATGATACTTATATTCATATCGTTCACGCATCCCGATATTTATTTCGCTGCTAAATGTCGGGGCGTGACATTTGGTATCAGAGCCTGAAGTTTAGGGTCTAAGGGAATTGGAATATGGAATGAAACTTGATCACACGAGTCAAATATGTCATACCTAATGTGAGTTTGGCTAGAGCTATGGGTATAGGAGTCACATGTTATACCTAGATGTCTAACTTATATTATTATCTTGAAGGTACTTATTACCTCAATGGCTGCTGAATGAGCCCAGGATAGAAACATGCAACAAACTTTACAGAACTTGACTCAGGTTATCTTGCAAGCCACCTAGGGTGGAGGTAAATGCGGAGCCGGTGATCTCCATCAGAATTTCCGAAGTATGGATCCACCTAGATTCGAAGGAAGTACTAACCCGGATGTTGCTGAACATTGGGTCAAAGAAATTGAAAGGATCTTTAGGGTCATGCAGTGCACGGACCAAAACAAGGTATTGCTGGAGACTTTTCAATTGGAAAAGGATGCCAAGGCATGGTGGGAGTCGGTTGAGGCGACTCTGAAAGGACAACAACTAACATGGGCACAGTTCACTGAACGCTTCAACACCAAGTACTTTTCTGAAAGGGTTCAGGAATGGAAAGCAGTAGAGTTTGCGGCTTTGAAATAGAGGGGACTGACTGTGGCCGAATATGAGGCCCAATTCTCTCGTTTGTCTCGATATGCCACTCATTTGGTTGGGACGGAAAAAATGAAGGCAAAATGCTTTCTGAATGGCTTGAGGTCCCAGTATATCACCCAGCTGATGCCAATGGACATTCAAAACTATGCGGACATGATAAAGATGGCTCAATTACTAGAAGATGCCATGGATACCGCTGATAGAATCAAGGGAAAGTTGGTGAAGAGAGAACAAGTTTCTGCTACCAGAAAGTATCAACCGACCATTGGGAGGAAAAGGCCGAGTGGTGGTTTTATTGAACAAGCCGATAAGAAGCCAAAGGAATTAGGCAAGCAGTTGGTAGTGGCAAATGAGGAAAGATGCAAGCATTGCAATACAGCTAGTCACTGATCTGAACAATCCTAGAGAGCACAGGGGAGATGTCTGCACTGTGGGAGTCATGACCACAAGATTTCTGACTGCCCAATGCTGAAAGAACAAGCCCCACAAGAGAAGCATCCGAATGGACAAAGGAGGCAAGGCCGCTTACAAGCTATTAAGGAGCCTGAAGCTGTGGAAGAAGGAGGTGTAGTTGAAGGTACACTTACTATTCTTTCCCGTTCTACATTTGTTCTATTTGATACGGGAGCTACTCATTCCTTCATATCTCAAACCTTTGTTGACACCTAGTCTGTAAAACCCGTCCCAATGAAATCTGGAATAGTTGTGTCAACCCCAATTGGTCCTGGCACCAATCTTAGAAACCATTTGCCATCTAGTGAAGTGTTGATTGAAACTCAAAATCTACCTGCAAATTTAATATGCATGGACATGGAGGGTTATGATGTGATATTAGGAGAAGACTGGTTGTCTGAACATGGGGCTAGTGTAAATTGTAAGAGAAGCCAGGTAACATTTAGTCATCCCCAAAGCTAGTGTTCTCAGGAGATAGAAACTGCAAGAGACTATCCCTCTTCTCTGCACTAAAAGCCAAAAGGATGATGAGGAAAGGTTGTATGGCCTTTCTTGCTACTGCTGTCACCGCAAAGAAGGAAGTTAAGATTGAGGACATTCATATTGTCAACAAGTACACTGATGTCTTTCCCGACTTGCCAGGAATCCCTCCAGAGCGAGAGGTCGATTTTACCATTGAGTTGATCCTTGGAGCAGCACCTGTATCTAGGGCACCATATAGAATGTCCCTCGCAGAACTAAAGGAATTAAAAGAGCAACTGATGGAACTTCTAGAGAAAGGATTTATCCAACCAAGCACACCACCATGGGGTGCACCTATCCTTTGTCAAGAAGAAAGATGGGTCGATGAGGCTGTGGATAGATTACAGGCAATTAAACCAGTTAACCATCAAAAACAAATATCCCCTGCCAAGGATTGATGACTTATTTGATCAACTGTCTAGAGCTAAATATTTCTCTAAGATAGATCTTAGATCTAGCTATCACCAATTGAGGATCAAAGAAGAAGACATACACAAGACAGCCTTCTGAAGTAGGTATGAGCATTATGAATTCATTGTTATGCCTTTTGGACTAACAAATGCTCCTGCAGTTTTCATGCAGTTGATGAATAGTATCTATCGCCCATATCTTGATAAAATTGTGGTGGTATTCATCGATGACATACTGATCTATTCCAAAACAAAAGAAGAGCATGAGGAACATTTGAGGATTGCATTGCAAATTCTAAGGGAGAATAAATTGTATGCCAAGCTAAGAAATGTGAATTTTAGCTTGAGGAGGTATCCTTTTTGGGCATGTGGTAACCAAGGATGGTATCGCTGTTGATCCATCAAAGGTTGAGGCTGTGTTGAAGTGGGAAAGACCGACAAGTGTCACAAAGATCAGAAGCCTTCTGAGATTAGCAGGATACTACCGAAGTATTATAAAGGATTTCTCAAATATTGCAGTTCCATTAACCAAGCTGACCCAGAAGGAAAATCCATTTGTGTGGACTGATAAATGTGAAGAGAGCTTTAATAGCTTGAAGAAGTGTCTGACTACTGCCCCTGTCCTCGCCTTACCCACCGAAGAGGGAGGATTTGAAATTTATTTAGATGCATCTAGAACAGGTCTAGGATTTTTCCTAATGCAACAAGGAAGCGTAATAGCTTATGCCTCAAGACAATTGAAGATCCACGAAGTAAATTACCCTGTACATGACCTAGAATTAGCAGTCGTAGTGTTCGCCCTGAAAATATGGAGGCACTATATTTATGGTGAGCAATTCAAAGTCTTTTCTGACCACAAGAGTCTAAAATAGCTATTCTCACAGAAGGGACTCAGTATGAGGCAAAGGAGGTGGTTAGAATATCTCAAAGACTTTGACTTTCCATTTAATATCACCCAAGAAAAGTCAATGTAGTGGCAGATACTCTAAGTAGACAACCAGGAAGTATGCTAGCTACTATGATGCTGGGCGAATGAAAGTTACTGGAGCAATTTGCAAGTTTGAATTTAGACATGGTAAAGAAGGAGAAACAAGTGATGATTTCCAATATCCAAATACAGTCTGAGCTACTGGCCGAAATCAAGGAGAAACAAGGAGAGGATCCATTCTTAGTTGAGATCAGGGAGAAGCTAGAACAAAGACCAGACTTTTCTCTATCAGCTGATGGGAGATTACTATTCTGAGGCAGAACATGTGTCCCTGATCACGGGGAACTCAAGAAGAGGTTATTAAATGAAGCTCACCAGTCAAAGTACACGATCCATCCTAGATCAACAAAGATGTACCAAGACTTGAAAAGGTCTTATTGGTGGCCGAATATGAAGAGGGATGTGGTAGACCATGTGTCATATTATTTAACATGCATGAAAGTCAAGACTGAGCATTTTAGAATGGCCGGTGGATTGCTACCTTTGGAAATTCCGAAATGGAAGTGGGATAGCATCGATATGGACTTTATCATGGGGTTACCCAAGACTAGATTGGTATAGATGTAATATGGGTGATAGTTGATCGATTGACTAAGTTGGCTCATTTCTTGCCGATTAAGAGTACCTGGTCAGTGGATGTGTTGGCTGCACTCTATGTTAAGGAAGTAGTTAGATTACATAGGGTTCCATCCACTATAATATCTGATTGGGACCCTAGATTTACTTCACACTTCTGGAAGGGCTTACAAGCAGTAATAGGTACCAAATTAAATTTTAGCACTGCCTTTCATCCTCAGACTGATGGACAAACCGAAAGAACCAATCAAATTGTGGAGGACATGCTTCGTGCTTTTGTGCTAGATTTTAGAGGACGATGGGATGACCAGTTGTACCTGATGGAGTTTGCATACAACAATAGCTATCAAGCAAGTATCAAGATGGCACCATTTGAAGCCTTATACGGCAGGAGTTGCAGATCACCCCTTTGTTGGGAAGAGGTTGGGAAGAACCAATGGGTTGGACCCGACTTAATTAAAGCGACTATCAGGAAGGTTCAGATCGTCAGGGAACGTCTAAAGATAGCACAATCCAGTTAGAAGAGTTATGCAGATAAAAGATGGAGAGAGCTGGAGTTCCAAGTTGGCGACCATGTTTTCTTGAAGGTGTCATCTTCAAGGGGAATTCAAAGATTGGGATCAAAGGAAAATTATGTCCCAGGATTATCGACCCTTTTGAAATCCTGGAGAGGGTTGGTCAGGTGGCTTATAGACCTGAACTACCTCCACAACTGGCAAACGTGCACAATGTATTCCACATATCCATGATGAGTAAGTATCTATTCAATGCCGACCATGTGATTAACCATGAGGACTTGGAGATTCGGGAGGACCTGACCTATGAAGAGAAGCTGATTAAACTACTAGATCGGAAGTTTCAGCGACTCCGGAATCGTACCATACCAATGGTGAAGGTCCAATGGAGTCAAGACGGAGTTACAAATGCTACTTGGGAAACAAAGGAAAGAATGAAGAAAAACAACCCAGAACTATTCTCAGGTACGAAACTATACCATTATGTGTAAATTTGGGGACCAAAGTTTCTTAAGTGGGGGAAGATGTAACACCCCGAAAAAAAATTAAATGATTTAAAATATAGAAAAAATAGTATTAAATAAACATGGTGTATAAAAATGAAATAAATGACATGATTAAACTCCCAAAGTGGGAAATCAACTATTCAAAACATATTGGTCCAATAGAACACTAAATGGGCCAAAGATGAAAACCCAATAACAATGAACCCCAAAATTTGTACCTGTAATTATGTAGAAATTGGGAAGGGCAAATTAGGGCTTAAACTAATGCTATTAGCCAAGCATAGTAAGTGAAATCGTGGCCAACCATGCTAAGAACCTTCCTATGGTGTAGCTACTTCAATTGGGAGAAGAAATCCCAAATTTTGGAAGGTGCCATGTAGAATTCGCAGGCCACCTTTCCTAGCCTCATTAGGACATGGATTAAACCCTAAAACTATAAGAGATCATCACAAAACTTTTAGGGGTAGTTTGGCATTGAGTTGGGGTCGTGAGGAGCAAGCTAGGGCACAGGAGGAGAGGAGAACGGCTGGGGAAAACTGAGCTTCTTCCTCAACCCTGCTCTACATCGACCTGGGCATTTGCATCTCTTAGATCCACCTAAAGGTAGGTGATCTCGAGCCGAAACTAAATGAAACCTATACAATCTGAAAGAGTATCGTGTCTAGTTTAGTTTGCATATATTTTGTCCAATTTTCATCAAGCATGTTCATCGTATTAAGCGTTTTCCCTAAGTCATGCAAGTCTATCCCGTTTCATGTTCATGCTAGTTTGCACGCCTAACGAGACCAAATCGATTCGGTCCAAAGGCATAGTTATCTTCTGCTTGATGTCCCCTACAAGTTTCATGTTCACCATTTTGACCCAAGTGCTCTAGATAGAGAGTTATAAGCGTTGCATGAGGATCGCTGCCTATTTCCTGCATTTTCGGTTTGAAGCTTGAATCGCGACCGAGCCAGGCGACGCAATTCCATCGCCTGGTATCGCATCGGTCTTGACCCTCATGATTCACTAAAAGGCGACCGACCATTCCATCACATTTTCATGTCTGATTGGTCAACCACATGCATGGAACTATGCGCTGCATGCTTTTCAGTGCCTACATGAATCGTGACGTGAACCCCCATCATGATTTGACCAGTTTTCTCGCTTAACATTTTCGTCTATTTTTATGTTATTATTTTGAACACATTTCATGAACATGACGGGGTAAACCGTCGTGATTCAAGAATAAAGGTGATGACATAGGCCGTCGCGATTTGAATTCTTTACAGTTTAGTCATGTTTCAACTGTGCACTGCGTTATGAAATGCGTCGGCTGTGTACGACGCGGATTTAAAGGCCTACCAGAGATCTCTTTTTACAGTGTTTAATGTTAGTCTTGCATGATATGTTCTTAAGATGCATTGTGTAGTCTGTCTAATGACCTACAACCAATTAACCCATTTGAAAACTATAAAGACATCTAGATCCTAGAGACAGAAGCTCTAGGCTTTCTGTACGCAGGGACCTCGTGGGAGGCTTGCTACCAGCCCTGGGCCGGCGAGGCTTCCTGTTGTGTGATGGCGTCTTCGGTGACAGTTGGGGAGGCTGCGCTGGTTCCTATGGCGGCAGGCAGGAGAACATATGCACAGATCATTGCTGAGTCAAATCTGCCTCCTCAGGTAAACATAGGTATCAAACCTCCTAGATTTACAGATGCAGGTGAACTAGCGGTCTTCTTCTCCCCGGAGGAGGTCCGCAAGTCCATTGTCACGTTGAACCTAGCGGTTATTGTGAGGTGCGCCTATGAGAGGTGCTCTATCCTGGAGTTCAAAAGTTGCTTATCGCAAAGGTTGGGCCTCAAAGTTGATTTTATTGCAAGTGTGTTACATCCCAGACATCTTCTTCTTTGGTTTGAAGAGGAGGAAGATTATCTGAAGGTAATTTTAAGGAGGAGTCTATACATCAAGGGTCTCTTATTCAGATTCTTCAAGTGGGACGCAAATTTTGACTTCCATGCAGATCCTACTGTTATGCCCATATGGATTGGTTTGCCTTTGTTACCTGTGAACTATTATTATCAGGATTTCCTCAAATCTATTGCTGGGAATATTGGCACAGTTCTGAGAATCCATGAACCGACACTGGCTCTTACACAGACACAGGAGGCATTCATCTGCGTTGAAATGGATATTGCTAAGGTCAGGCATGAGAGGATTTGGATAGGCTGTGGGCAAGATGGTTTCTGGCAGAAAATAAACTACTATAGGGTGCCGACAATCTGTGATTTTTGTAAAAAATTAGGACATATAGATTCCGAGTGCCATACGAAAGCTAAGGATGCAGGGGGGGCGGCTGCTCCTAAGGGTCAGAATTATCCTCATGAGAAGCAAGGTGGAGAGTTTGTAGCTCATCAAGTTTGGCGTTAGAAGGAACCTGCTGTTGATCAGTTGGTCCATGGTAAGGATGGTATGGAACCTGGAACTAATAGTGGTGCAACTAACTCTGGGTTCGGAAAGCCAGTTCCCGATCCTCAAGTTATCAAAGTGCCAGTTGAGGGAGCTGCCTTTCTTCCTTTGCAGGGAAAGCCTGGTTCCAATTCAGAGCTTTTACTGCGTCCCCATGTGGTTTCTGATTCGCAAGAAGTTCAGGAAGTTCTGGAGCATAGACATTCTATGTCAATTAATCAGCATGGTCTGCATGGAAGTTCTATGTATGGCTGTTCGGGATCCAACCGACAGGAAGAGGGTTTGCAGAATCCCCAGATAGCACATAACCAGGCACAACCATTGCATGGGTTGCATGGAACTCATGCTAGCCCCTCTAACAGGAATCTCAATCTCCAACATCCGGCAGATGGTGATATCGCTGTCTTGGCTTCTCTGGTGGCCCCTGCCGAAGAGGATGAAGACATGCTAAACTTGGACGTTTCCATTTGTGTTCCTCCGGATCCTGTTCTCCAAAAGGCGGTGATTCTTGCTTCTTTGGAAAAACAAGTTCATGCCAACCATGGCAGCTCATAATAAGGAGGGTCAAGAAAAAATGATTGGTGCCAGGACCCACTCTAAAGCTAAGGCTGTGGGAGGCTCTCCTTCCCGTCATTTGTCCTTATGATTCCTTCCATACTTTACTGGAATATAAGAGGCATTGCTAATATTGCCTCCCGGCGTTCCCTAAGAAGACATATTAAAATGAACAAGGTTGATTTGCTGGCAGTTTCTGAGCCCATGGTTTCTATTGACAAAGCAGATTTGATTCGCCCCTATGTTGGGATGGATTATGTCATCGGTTGTGGTGGGGACAATGCCAAATTATGGTTTTTCTAGAGAAACTTCCATCTTCAAAAGATGCAACCAGCATGGCGGCAGTGGAAAATGACAGAACTTTCCTTATTCTGACAGTTGTGTATGCCAGCTGCTCTCTTGATCGTCGTTGCATGTTGTTTGGTGAATTGCAGATTTTTTCCAGACATGTGGACGCTCCATGGCTTGTGGGGGGTGATTTTAATTGTCTCCACTCCTGCAGAAAAGCTTGGTGGCATTCCTACCAAATTGCATGGAATGTCAGATTTTAACTCTTTCATCTCTGGTGCATCCTTACTTGACATGGGTTTCACTGGACCTAGCTTTACTTGGTCAAATAACCATACTGGACAAGCGTTCGTTAAGGCTACGCTGGATCGTTTTTTGTGAAATCAGTTGTGTAGGGATACTTTGTAAGACCCCGGATTTTTTACTCTCTTTATATATCTGTATGTATATGAATGGTGTGTTGGGTGTTCGGTTGTTGTGTGCTTAGCATGCGTGTTTCATTGTGTCTACTATAAGTTTTATCCTTCTTTTGAGCATGAGCATGTGCGAATATCTATATATGTATACATAGGTGTATATGATGATTAATGTGGAAGTGAACAATTAGCTAATTAGAAGTGTATTATGAATACCAAGAATCTCTGACTTAGGATACTTGAATAGTACTATGCGTGTGCTATCTAAATATTGAAGAATATCCTATACTACCTATTTCATGGAATTTTGTATGAGAATATAGGAAGTAGATATGTATATGTACGTTATCTTATGTGTGTGACGATTGTATACCTAATTCTACATGCATAACACCTTGGTGTATTTGTGTATGCATGTGTATGATTAGTTGTAAGCGTTGCTCATTTGCATGGTTTAGCTAATGTGAATATTGTACTACGTACATTGCATATGCATAAAGAGTCCAAGCATGGTAGGTGTGTTTAGTAGTTTACATTGGGATTCTATACTCCTCATGGATAACATGCATGTATCTTTATGATGATTAGGTGAGAATAGTCAATTGGATAAATTATGCATATAGTATATATATTAAGAAATCCTATACATGTAATACTAAGCAATGTTAGGTAAAGTTGTGTAAGTTAATCTAATTACCGGTGCGCATATTGTACCCATCTGTTTCAATCATAATGTACATAAGTATGCTATACCAGTGTGTGTATACTATATATATATGTCAAACCAAGTGTGTGTATGCGAGGACTATTTTATCGAATGGATTATTCCTAGCTAGCATAAATCATATCACCTCCTAATGATTTGCGAAGCCCTCATAATTCTCGTCATTTAAATTGCCGTGTGTTGAGTCATACATGTGTAAAATATCACGTACGTACAGGTAGGTGTCTACGTACATTTTATCTTAGTATGCTTATGTATGCTTGTGTATGTATATAGATATTTATGTACATATTAATTAGTATAATTAATGTGCATGTGTTTATATTAAATATAAATAAGGTATGTATTGCCTGGTGATAGTATGAGTATAATACCATATACATGTTGCTTGTATATAAGCTTGGTATGCATAGTTTCTGCATAAATTAAGGTTCTGGCCAAAGGCCACCTTGGCGTCAACCTCTGGCCGCCGATGTGGAGTCAACGTCCAGACCTAGACGCCAAGCCTGACCCAGGCGTCCAGCGATGTGGACGTCAACCTCTCTGACCTGCATGCGCAGCAGAGCTGTTGTCTTCTGAAACAAGGAATGGCCACCCATTGGGGGATGTTCCCCAACGGATCTAAGGCTGTCTAATCGGCATGGTGAGTGGGTGAGGGACTCCCCTACATCCTGAACCCGAATTGGCCTCTCCCCACTTCTCATTTTCACCCTTGCAAGAGGAGAGGAGAAGAAAGAAAAACCCTAGAGCATTCTGTGAGAAAACCCCATTCTAGAACCCTCAAATCCGACCCTTTGAAGCTGGATCTGGAGATCTACTGCAACAAGGAGGAGGCTGAAGCAAAGGAGAAGGCTTCCCCATCATCCCCTCGGCGTGGAGATCACCCAGGAACCCGGAGGAAGGCGATCTTGGAGACACTTCTGCAACTCCTTGGAACTGCCCAAGGAGGTCTTCTTCGAGCCACAAATCCCTTGGAGGAATTTTAGAAAGGCAAGTGACCTATCTATGGTATCCTCGTATGAGTCTAGGTGGGTTTTGATATTTTTATGGAATTTTCCTTGAATCCTAGACCCTCCATTTCACCCAAGATTTAGAGCTCGGGTCTGTGTTTCTGCACAGACCTGAGTAGACGGCAGGGTCCCTGGACGCCCAGTTCATCCTTGGCGTCCATCGATCATGTCGCTGACCCTGAGTCAGCGGCCAGAGACCGCCGTCTAGTTCTTCTGGACAGAACAGTGAGCTGTTCTGTCTCTCTTATACATTAAATTCGGTATGTTTTATGCGATGAGGATATATTGTACACCTTATACTCTATGTATATTGTGCATTGTGGTTGTGGATGAATGTGGGTTGTGTTGGTGAATGTGGGATAATGATATCTTGTAAACATGTGAGCATGACTTGTAGACAATCTTGTAAAATTCATGTTTTATGATTAGGGTTTGTGTGAATGCCTTGGTTTCGGTTTGATCATGAAGAATAGTGGGTCGGCATATGTGTTTGCAAAATTTAGTAGTTTATCCATGCTTGAGAAATTGTAAATAAGTTCGGTTCGGTAAAATAAAAACATGCAAAAATGGTTTGTGGTAATTGATTTATAGATGTATGAATTAGGGTGATGTTGTATTCTAAAATCATGCATATATTAGTAGTCTTTGTGCAAAACAGTAAGTGGATAAATTGCAAAATGTGTTAGACCCATGTTAGCTTAAGTTGTGAATAATATGCTAATTAGGTGTTTGATTTTCTGTAAATCCTATTTAGCTCAGAAAAATCTGAAAAATTGAGGGTATGATTTTGAACCCGAAAACAGCTTGTGGTTAAAATTTCAGGTCAATTGGAACAGTAAATAAAAAGTTATGTGTTTTCATGTGAAATGTGATAATTCGTGCATATAATTGTAATGTGGTTTGTTATGGTCTAAAACCAACATGATTAGTGTGGTTACTGTATGTTAAACTCTTGAAATTCTGTAGTACCATGTTAAGGAAAAACAGAAATGTTCATGTGAGTGAGAAAGTGATTGAAATGAGAAGAGTTATGTGTAAAACCATGTGTAAAACGGTAATGTGTAAAAGTGTAAAAGTTGTGCCTATGTGACACTGCTACCCTAGAGGCATCGGGAGCCGTATATAGAAAAGTCCCTATAGAAGGCTCCATGTGATATAAGTTTGTCCCAAAGGCATTGGGAAAACCCCGGAGGTGGACAAGTACCACTAGATAGGGTGGAGAGGGCTTCTCCCGGTCTGCGCAGTTACCAAGATTCACCGCTGTATTGCCTAGGTGGTGAGTATGTGTATGAGTTGTGTAAGTGTTGTGTCATGTGTTGTGTTATGAGTTGTGTTGAGAGCTGTGCTAAGGAATGAGCACGAGCTATGAGATATTTGTTAGTGTCCTCTACTGGTGGTTAGGACTATGTGTCATGGCAAATTGTTTAAGTAATGAAAAATGAGTAAAATGTGAAATATGTGAATATGGCACGTGGTAAGTGCCCAAGACGCACGTGGTAAGTGCAATCGATATGATATGTGATAAGTGAAAGTGAAAGAGAAAATGATGTGGAAATGAGTAAATTGTATAAGTGTGAACATGTGTACGTGTCAAATGTGTAAAAGTGAACAACGTGAATGAGTAAGTATGAAATCATGTGAAACCGAGAATGTGAGAATGTGTTATTGGAAACCATGTGAAATTAGTAAACTCATGTTGTCATTATCATGCTTATGTGTGCACAAATGCCTAGAATCCATGTTAGGGATAATTAGTGAAAATGAGTGCAAGATAGCTTGATTACTTGATTCACATGATGTGTTTTATGTATTATTGTAGCTCTCATGTGTAGATTTATAGTCATTGAATCATATAAAATCAGCAATCTAAAGCATGTGAAAAGGTTCGTGTATGTGTTTAAAACTAGGTGAAATCCATGCTAGTTGTGTCCCCTTTCATGTGTGTAAATTGTTCATGTCGATAGCTTTCATGTTTTAGCTCTTTAAAAGACTAAAGTTCTTGAGCAAATGGAATAGAGACCATGTGATAGGTGAATTTCATTTTACAAATCTGAAAGCATGAGTTATGTATAAAATTGTAGAACTTTCATGATAGGTAGAAAACTTGAATTGACTAGCATGCTATGTGTTGTTAATTGTAAAAGTGCATGTAGAAACCACTAAGACTTGTATGTGTATATCATGAGTAGTGTCGCTTGCTGAGTCTTTGGACTCACTCTTGCTTCGGCGTACAGGTTGACAGGTATCGTGCACTAGAAGGTAGCGTGGCGAGGATCATCATTAGAAGACTATTTTGTGGAGCTGTTACCAGTTGTACTTTTCTTTTGCACAAAAAGGATTATTGTATGGACAATATTTGGACATTGTAGTTCTCTTTATTTTGTATTAATGTGGACATTGTCTTTCCATTTCACTATTTAGATTGTGGAAATGTGTGTTGGTGACGGGTTAAGAGTTGAGTTGTTTATTTTATTCCGCTGTACTCTATTGCTATCCAGGTACATATCAACCTATCGACCAGTGTTGGGTAAATGTCCCACTGTGACGACGCCCTTTATACCGATGGGGATTGGTATAATCGTACCGGTATGAAGAGGGTCGTTACATACTTTCTCTGGTTTTCTTGTAAGACATCTTCTGCGTGAACCGTCAGACCATGCCCCTCTACTCCTCACATTCCAAGCTACCTCTCGGCCTCCTGCTAGGTTCATCTTTCAATCAATGTGGTGTTCTCATGAATCTTTTCTTAATACTGTTAGAACTTCTTGGGATAATTCAACTGCTTGGCATTATAATCCATTTGTGGTTCTCCATCTGAAGCTTAAGTCGGTTAGAGGAGCGCTGCGCACCTGGAATAAGGACACCTTTGGTAATGTTCATGACAACCTCTGTCGATATGAAGAGTTGGCTAAGCACGCACAAGAACTGTTTGATGCTAATCCCTCTCTGGATAACAGGTCAGCTTTGGGTGCTGCTAATGCAAATTTGAGGAAATCTATTGGCCGTGTGGATCAGTTCTGGGCTCAGAAAGCTCGGATGCAATGGTTAGAGAATGGAGATAAAAACACAGCTTTTTATCATGCTGTGGTCAAGGGTAACAGAAGGCGTAACACCATAAACAGGCTTAAGGTTGGTGGTTCCTAGTGTGAAGACCAGGATATCTTGAGGCAAGAGGCGGTCAACTATTTTAGTACTCTTCTTCAAACCTCTACTCATGACATAGATCATTCCCTTCTGCATGTTATTCCCTCTAACATTGTAGAAGATCAGAACAAAACCCTCACTGCCATTCCCACCAATGAAGAAATTAAAGCGACTGTTTGGAGTTTAAAGGCCGACAGTGCCCCGGGCCCTGACGGGTTTACTGGTCATTTCTTCACTTCTTGCTGGGATATTATACATAAAGAGGTTTGTCATGCGGTTGTTGGTTTTTTTAATGGGTTCCCTATGCCCAGAGGAGTTACTTCATCTCTTATTGCATTGGTCCCCAAGACCCAAACTCCCACCACTTTTGGGGATTTCAGACCAATCAGCTTGTGTAACTTTTGCTATAAAATCGTCTCTAGAATCCTTTGTGATAGGTTGGTTAATATCCTCCCACACATTATCTATGAGGAACAAGGGGCCTTTGTTAAGGCAGAATGATCCTGGATAATGTCTCTCTTGCGAGGCAACTTGTCAGAGATCTTGGTAGAAGGGTCAGAGGTCATAATGTGGTGTTCAAACTTGATATTAAGAAAGCTTATGACAGCGTGGAGTGGGATTTTCTCTTTGCAGTGTTAGGAAAATTTGGCTTCTCTAACAGATTTATATCTTATATTGGTATGCTCATCAGTAATTGTTGGTTCTCTATTCTTTTCAATGGCTTGCCTACTGGATATTTTCATTCTACTCGGGGTCTTAGACAAGGGGATCCTTTTGCCCCAACTCTCTTCATCATTATGGAAGAAGCTCTTAGCGGAGGCATTAAACATCTGATCCATGTGGATCATCATAATCCATATGTTGGGCCGAGACATTGTCCTTTGATCTCTCACCTTTTGTATGCGGATGACAGTCTTGTCTTTCTTAATGGAGGCCTTCGAAATGTGAAGAGATTGATTGATTTTCTCAATCGATACTCGTCTTCCTCTGGTCAAGAAATCAATGCAGCGAAAAGTAATTTTATGATCTCAGCTAAAGTTTCTGCTCATGCGGTCAATAAGATTAAAGAAGTGACTGGTTTTAGCAGGCAGAGAGGGCCACTTATATACCTGGGTACTCCTCTGCGTCCAGGGAGAGTTCTAGCTTATGATTTCCACCTGCTCATCCAGAAAATTAATGGTAAGATGGCTTCTTGGAAGCCCCGATTTATTTCTTAGGCTGGGAGGGTAACATTGGTCAACTCGGTGCTATCCTCCATTCCTGTCTACCTGGCTACTTCTGCCTCTATTCCGATGAGTATCATGAATTACATTGAGAGAGCTTGTGCCAATTTCTTTTGGAGTGGTACTGATGGTATGAGAAGGCGCCACTGGGTGGTGTGGGCTGATATCCAGCGCCATTGATGAAGGTGGCTTGGGTGTCCGGAACATCAAACAGGTTCAATTGGCTTTGGCGGTGAAGCAAATTTGGAATGTTTACCATGGCTCCTCTCTCTGGCCTCAGTACGCCAGAAACCATTTTCTCCACGCTGAGAATTCAAGAATTCAGGGTATCCCAGGCGTCTCATCTAGAGTTTGGTCCGTGGCCCACCAGGTAGTTCAAGACCATACCAGGTGGGTGCATGGAAATGGTAATAACATTGACGTGTTAGCAGATGTCTGGCTTGGGGATAGACCTCTCACTGATCAGCTCTCCTCTCCCTATAAGGGGAATCCAGCTATTCTTCGAGAAGTCATCTATAATGCTAATCACCCGATCAGGAGCCTCCTTCCCAGTCATATTTTTTAGGGGGTTGTTCTTACTGACGACAGTGATAACTATATATGGGGGCCTGCGCAGGATGGCATTTTCTCGGTCAGATCTGCTTACAACCTGGTCTGCTCTGTGGGGGTAAAGCGATCAGCTCTGAAGAAAATATGGCATAATGGCTTTAACAGTCGTGCTTCAATGTTTTGTTGGAAGCTTATGAACAGAGCTGTACCGGTTGATCAAAGGGTGGCAGACTGTGGAATCCCCATTGTTTCTTGCTGCTCTTGTTGTATTTCTCCTAGCATTGAAGACTATAACCATCTCTTTATAAGTGGCGACCTGGCCTCCTCCCTTTGGAATTGGTTCCTCCCTCTTTGTCACCCCAAGGTTAATCTTCACCGTCATATCATGGTTAGGATATGGAACCTGCTGGCTGCATTGAATACTTCAGCTCCCTTTGGGTTTATTTCCATCCATTGCTTTATTCTTATGCTCTGGGAAATTTGGAAGTGCCGATGTAATGTTAGATTTGATTACAAAAAAATCTCTGTTGGGACAATTATTAACAATATTAAAGCAATGGTAGCCCATTCCCTCGCCAATGTTCAGTTCAAGGAGGCTCCATCTGCGGATGAACTTATTGTATTGCAGCGATATGCTTTTTCTCCTCAATTTTTCGTAAAGCAGTTGAAGCTCATCCGTTGGATTCCTCCTATAGTTAACTTCTGCCTGAATGTGGACGGTGCTTGTAAGGGTAATCCAGGAGTTTGTGGTGGAGGGGGTTGCATCCGGGATAGCAAAGGTTCAGTCTTAGTAGCCTTCGCTCATTTCTATGGCCATGGTAACAACATAACTACAGAAATTAGAGCCCTTTGCGATGGACTCCGCTTGGCATCTAACCTTGGTATCCAGCTTTCTATGGTTAACAGTGACTCTTTAACACTGGTTAATTCTCTCAAGATGGGGAGATGTCCTTCTTGGTGTGCCTACTATTGGTAGCGAGATGCTAAAGTCTTTGTGCAGAGGAATTCTTTCTTGTTAAACCATGTTTTTCGGGAATCTAACCAAGTGGCAGACTACTTAGCAAACCATGGCATTTCCACCAAGCTGAACCAGGTCTTCTGGGGACAGGCTAACGTTCCACACTTGTGTAAAGGTCCAATAGTCTTGGACAGATCGGGTCTTTTTCATGTAAGGTCTATATGACCACATATCATGTACTATTATCCTTTCCTTCATTTTTATAATAAAATTTCGGCCCAGGTTCTATGCTGGTGGAGTGGGTCCATTCTCCCCCTTTGCGGGAGGGTGCACTCTCCCAGACCTTGAACCTGAGGACCGCTTTTGATTTAAAAAAAAAGTACGATATGAATTGATTGATCTATATTCATTTGATTATCATCTTGTGATCTAGCTTGATGTGAAATTGTGATAATCAGAATGTGATATGAATATGTGGAGAATACATGTTAGAGTGGACTTGTTTAGTTTAAGAGCTTTCTATTATGTTACTTTTTTTTTGGTAGGTAAACTTAAATTATATTGAATGGAGAAAGAATATACAAAGAGCCATATCTACACAAGTCGTAGACTATGGCCAAAAACCCCGAAGTAATTCTAGAAGAGTGCACCATCCCTCATAAAGGGATGATGTGCTCACTCCGCCAGAAAAATGCCTTCGAAAGTTGCAAGAAAAAGAAAGAGATTCATGACTACACAAGCCGTAGTCTATGAAAGTACAAAGGTAGAAGTACTCGTGACACTTATTCATATCTTGAGTCCAGCAACACCAATCTAAAAAAAGGCAATAAGATAGCAGATCGAAGCCTGAAAATAACTGTTAGTGATGAAACAATAGTAAGAGAACTATTCATGAAACTAATCGAAAGACAGAAAACCAGATTCTAACTATATTCCAGTGAAATTAAATCCTATGATGACCCCTTTCTCTCTCTTGGTTAGACTGCCCTTAGGATGATGCTTCTCCATCAGAGTTCTAGTATCCGAGAGAATATGAATGAGGATGTTGACTCTATTTCTATTTTTCCCTTCAAAAATGCGTAAGCCCCTCTCTCTCCAAATCCACCAAATAGTACATCTGAAAGCACTCTTAACAAGACTGGTAAGGATACCTTTTGCAGGGAAGGAGTGCACTAAAGCTTGCATTTTAGTTTGAATACCGCAATGAGGATTTTTGCTCAAGTCAAATCTCTTAATGATTTCATACCAAACCCATTTATAATAGGAGCACTCAAAGTAGAGGTGATCAATTGTTTCATTGTTACAGGAACACAAGGAACATCTATTAGCAAGAGAATAACCCTTCTTTTGAAGATTATCATTAGTGGGAAGCTTATTGTATATGGCATGCCAAGTGCAAAGCGAATGCTTGGGTGAGGTTGGGCGATCCCAGACCCACTTGTAGTGAGACCAAAGAGGTTGTTTATCTCTAATGTGGTTCCAAGCAGAAGTGGCAATAAATTTCCCACAATCATGAATCCATTTAATCTCATCAGCTCTGTTGTTACAAAGAGGAACATCACGAATGAGAGGCCATAGAGCAATCATATCAGCAGAAGTTGGTTGGGGAAGACTCCAATGACTTTGATAAATGAACTCTGAAACAGTGATCTCTTTAGGTGCACCCAGATCTTACCGAATCCTGTCACCATAAACTTGATGAATACTCTTTCTTTGGAGCCAAGGATCATACCACATACTGGTGGACCTGCCATTAGATATAGTATAGGAAATGTGCTGGCTGATCCAGTCTCTAGCTTTAAGAATTCCTTTCCAAGTAGCAGAATGATAAGGTCTTGATTTAGCCAACCAAATGTTTGTTTTTGCCAAGTACTTGCTATGAATCCATTTGATCCATAGGGTTTCAACATTTTGCAAGACATCCCAGATTTGCTTTATCATACAAGCTTTGTTCCACTCTTTTAGCTTTCTCAAGGACAACCCTCCTTCCTCCTTAGGAGTACAAATCTTTTCTCAGTTAACCATGTGGATAGCCTTCCTTTCGCCATGACCATTCCAGAAAAAATTGCAAAGTATTTTATCCATCTCATGAATCAGACCAGCAGGTAAAAGGAAAGCATTAGACCAGTAGATAGCATAAGATTGGAGCACAGAGCGAATAAGCTCAAGCCTACCTGCTTTAGATAAGAATCTGGTTTTCCAAGCATTCAATCTGATTTGAATTTTTCAATAATAGGCTGACAATGAATTTTCTTAATACCCAAAGAGACAAGAGGAAGCCCCAGATAAGGACAAGGAAGCGAACCCTCTTCCACCTTCAAACAAGCAGTGATGTTTTCTTTTCCTTTAATCCCAGCACCCACATAAACTTTACTTTTGTTATAATTATGATGGAGACCCGAAATCTCACCAAACTTCTCAAGAATTTCTGCAAGCTTTTGAACTGACGGATAGTCATTCTGCAAGAAAATCATGAGATCATCCGCGAAGATAGTGTGGGAAATGTAAGTTGTTCCAGCTTGAGGCACTTTGAGATGACCGTTATGAGCTGCCATGTCCAATAAAGAAGTCAGACCTTCCATAGCAATGGTGAAAAGATAAGGGGATAATGGATCTCCTTGTCTAATACCATTGCTACTACTGAAGAAGCCAATCGGGGAACCATTAAACAAGATGGAAAACTTGGGAGTCTCAATGCCATTCTTAATCAACTGAATGTAGCCAATAGGGAAGTTCATTCTATGCAACATATGGTAGATAAGAGATCTGCTGACCGAATCAAAAGCCTTCTTTAAATCAGCTTTGAAGATGATTCTATTCCATCTACTTTTAGAATGCAAGTCTTTTGCTAAATCATTAGCTAAAAGAACATTATGATGAATGCTTCTACCCTTGATGAAGGCATCTTGATTGTGGCTAATAATACTTCCCATAACTTTCTGCAACCTGTCTGTAATCACTTTGGAGATAACTTTATAAATAAAGTTACAAAGAGATATAGGTCTGTAATTCTCCATGCAATCAACACCTTGAGATTTGGGGATCAAAGCAATGAAAGTGCAATTCATCTGACGGTGGATTTGGCCAGTAGAAAAGAAATGGTGGCAAGCTTTGATAACATCAGGACCGGTGATGTGCCAAGTTTTTTGGAAAAACTCAGCAGGAAAACCATCAGGCCCAGGACTCTTGTTCTTAGGGCAGTTGAAAACCACATTCTTAATTTCATCATCTGTAATAGGCTCATTGAGAATCTCAATTTCCGGCTCCGAAAGCTTTTTCATAGGCTCAATGTGAATGCTAGGCTGATTATCAGATTGGTTTAAAAGGGAGTGATAGAAGTTGACAGTGTGAGCTTGGACCTGATCAAGATTTTCAATAAGATTACCATGGCTATCCTTGCACTTTCTAATAGTGTTGATGGCTCTCCTTGAAGCAATTGAGGCATAGAAGAACTTGGTGTTAGAATCCCCCAAAGTTAGCCAATTCTCCCTGGATTTCCGCCTGATGAAACTTTCTTCACAATTCAAAGCATGAAGATACTTATTTCGGGCTTCCTTTTCTTTCCTAATAAGAACAGGATCAAGAGGGTTCAACTGAAGCTCAAATTGAATTTCAGTAAGATCCTTCTTGCAACTGAGAAGACCATCTTTTACCATACCAAAGGTGTTCTTATTCCAACTTTTCAGGGCTTCTTTACAAGCTTTGAGCTTCTGACACAAAGAGTACTGAGGGCTCCCTCTGATAGGAGTGTCCCAAGCAGACCGAACCACATTAAGAAAATCAGGGTGAGAGCTCCACATATCAAAATATCTGAAAGGTTTTTTTCCTTGCGAAACAGTGCGATCAGAAGTGATGAGCATGATTGAGTGATCCGAAAAGTACTGAGCTCCATAATCAAGGACAGAGTTAGGAAATGTATGCAGCCAATCTTGATTTATCAAGCATCTATCAAGTCTGGCCATAATTCTCCTATGGCTATCTCCTCTATTGTTCCAGGAAAGCCAATTGCCAACACATTTCATATCCATAAGAGCAGAATAAGAGATGCAATCATTAAAGTCAGACAGCAAAGACTCAGGAATTTCTCTTCCACCCACTTTCTCATGGGGATATCTCACAGTGTTAAAGTCCCCAGCAATCAGCCACGACAGCCCATTAGTTGAACCAGAGAGGTTTCTTATATCAGACCACAAAATTTTCCTTTCAGAAGCACTATTAGAAGCATACACAGCAGTGATGTAGAATTTAAGATTCATTCTTTTATCCAGGCCTTTGATGTGAATGAATTGAGTGGTGTGAGACAGGAGATCAATGTCAAAGAGATTAGGGTCCCATAAAATCCAAATTCAACCAGAAGATTGAGCAGAATCATTGGTTAACAAATTGGCTTGAGGACAAATAGATATCTTTCGAGTAGTTGCTTGATTAGTTTTTATTTTTGTTTCAACAATAATAGCTATTTCACATGCAAAAGATCTAATAATCTTATTTAATTCCCTGCATTTCTTAGATTTATTTATACCCCTAACATTCCAAGTAATAATCTTCATAATAACTAAATCAAAGAGATAGAAAGAAACAAATCACTAGGGGAATTTTTTGTCTCTCCTTTTCCCCCCTTTCACATTGATGCGATCCATCTCATCCACAGAATGCAAGTTTTTAAATTTCAAAATACCTGGGAGAGAGACAATGTGGTTGCCTTGCATGGAAATCCCACCAATATTGGTTGTGCCCCTTCTATTTCCTTGTAATGTAGAATCTTGATCCTGCACCAACTCTTCCTTGCCTTTATTGTTTTCTTTAGTAGCTCCTTCCTTGTGTTGCGTAGCATTCCTGGTGGCCTTTCCTTCTTCACGTCCAGCAGATCCACCTTGTAAGGAGGTTGTACCGTGATTGCCTTCCTTGCGAGAGTTGATGCTTTGGTGGAGACCTTCCTTTGAAGCATGAGTGCTCTGCCATGTGTTGGCTTTTGCAGCTTCAGGATATCCCAACAGATCCGAGTCAAAGATATCATTGGATGGAATGCAGCTGCTGTCTTTCCTTGAAGCATTATCGCCGCCATCTAGAGGAAATGAATTAAAGGAAGTGCATTCATTAACCAAGGCAACATCGCCACCACCATTAGAGGAGCGAATGTGAGGAGAGGTTATAATGGGAAGGTTGTCAGCCACGCCATCCTTAGTGGGGAGCACATGCTTTCCATGCTGTAGGATGGGCCTGCTGGCGAGAGCAGGCATCCCTTCCTTATCCTGCATGCGTTTCACATCCCCATGCGATGCTTCTACGTCATCATGCAAAGCTGCAAAAGTGTTGAGTTGCCTTTCATGTTGGTCATTGCCATTATCGGGTGGACCTTCCTCGGCTTGCAAACCGGCCATGCAAGAAACTTCATCTCCCGAAACCGCCATGCAAACCACTTGCAGGTTAGGCTGAGACGTAGAAGAGAGGAGGGCTTCACTTCCTTTGGATACCGGACGCTGAGAATTTTGCTTCGGTTGCCATTCCTTTCGAGGAGCTTTGAGACCGGTTCTGCACTCGCCACCGCCATGGCCGAAGGAGTTGCACTCCTTGCAAAGAATCGGCTTCCATTCATACTCGACAGTCACCGCTTCGCATGAACCATCTTCATTCATTATGGAGACTTCAGAAGGGAAAACTACCTCCACATCAATCAACACACAGACTCTCGCAAAATGCAAGCGCTTCCTCTTGGCTGTCAGGGAATCGATGTGTAAAGGACGTCCCAAAAGACTGGCTAGTTTGCTCAACCCGCGGACTGTCCACCATTGGAGGGGAAGCCCCGGGAAGTGCACCCAGATGGGCAAATGGCAAAGGGATTCCTTCTCCATCTGCAGATCAGGTATCCATCTTCCAAGGACTAAAGGATGTCCTCTAATGCACCAGAAGCCGTCTAGTGCAAGCTTCAAATCTTCTTCTGGGTTGAACACCACCAGGAAGAAACCTCCCTCACGCATAAGAAGCTCAACATCCCCCTTGGGGCGCCAGAAGTTGCGTATGTATGAAAGAAGCGCAGAGTAGATCGGTTTCATACCTATGCAGTAGCCCATGACAGCGAATCTCTAGGATTCCTGAAGCTCCTTTGCATCGTCTCCTTCGAACACTGCATACTTCTTCTTATCTATGCATGCTAGTTCGATGAACTCCAGTGAACCTTCTTGCACTGAAGATCCTTCATGTCCCTGCACTCCAAACAAGGATGCCCTTGGTCGACGAACCAAGGAGACCCGAGAGCGAGATCTTCCCGAACTCTGACCGCCACGCACTTGCATGCGACCCATGGAAGGAATCTGAGCTGTAGGGAGATCCCCTTGTGGGACAACATTCTCAAGAGAACCTCTTCCCGCGGAGATCGCGGAGCCATTGGAGGCGCTCGGAGGGATGACCTCCATGCGCCCCCAGGGGCTAACCCCACGAAACCCTCCCAGCAGGTCACCGAAATCACAGAGCTTCTCGCTCTAGGAAAAAGCTAGAGAGAGAGTTGCCCCTCACCAAACCTTTCGAATAAACAACTCTCTTCAGATCATGAATAAAATTGCTGCTAATAGGCCTATTGTGCTGTCTCCAACCGATAGAATCTTCACAGTTAGCATAAAGGGGTATGCTAAGAATACGAGGCCACAGAAGAAGCATTTCAGTAGAAGTTGGCATTTCTATTATGTTACTTGTTTATTTTGTATGGACTTTCCTTATTTATATGCTTTCTGATGTTTCCATAATTGGTTCATCCATTGCATACATGACTAGGAAAGTTCTGTGACACAACACTGCATGTTTGCACGATTAGGCACACCCCACTTGGGGAATTGGGAGCTCTCTGCCAATCATTCCGTATTAGCAGACTAGCAATCTTTTCCCTAAGGCCTCCGTAAGTCTCCGTACTCTATGGATTCCCTCATAGAGACCGAGCTGGTTGTACCATGAAGTACCCTGGAGATAGAGAGCACTTGTACCGCGTATGATCTGTCATTTATCGTCCTCTTATCAAGATATTAAAGAATTGTGAAACATAAGATACGCCATTATACTGCCCAAATAATCTCTTGAGCTATTGTCATACCTTGAGTCTATGAATGATCATGTCCTTATTAAAATGAGCTTGTTATTGGAAATCTGTGGCCATAATATGTATCTGTTTGATCGGCACAATGTGAGACTTCAATCCATTTGACCAATGCCTGTGCAATAGGGGCCCTGTCTGGTGCTGGGGAGGAGTGCCCCAACGTACTTATTAATCGCAGGAGTATGGACTTGTGGTGCTTGGCATGGCGCTGGTCTGTGTGCAAGATTTGTGTGAATGTGCCTTCATTTGATATGATATGATAAGTTTGATATGATACGTCTGATCACGTGAATATGTGATATCTGTGAGAATATGGCCTGCATCACCCTGGAAAATTTAGTATTTAAAATTTGAATAAATGGAAATAAAGGATTTCCATATTATCGGAGTATTTAAAACATACGTACCATTATCGTATGTGCAAGAACACATCAGAAAAATCCATGAAATTTATAAATCAACCCCAAACATTATTCCTAAATGTTCCACGAAGAAATTCGTGCAACGAAAAATCCGATTGACCAAGTGTACGTCACATTGCGACGAATTATCCAAATTAGGAAACTAAGTCGGGAAAAATCGTTAACACGGGAATACGACACGACCATAAATTAAATAAAAATGTGGGAGAGACTACCAACATTATATATTGATGACCCATTATCGATATTGGGCCAATGGATCACTTTTGGTCCAATAATCAAATGGAGCATGAAAAATACCCATAAATTTGCAACCCTAAATAAGCTGAAAATGGAAGGAGTCAATTAGGGTTAAATTGGATGCAATAATGCTCTTTTGGCAACCCAATTTCGTGCCTAGCCATCCAAGGAGGATGCTTGATGGCTAAGACTCTCCAATGGGGGAAGAGATCTTCCAAACATGGAAGGGGGTATGCAAAAACTGCAACTCTTCTTTCCTTGATACAACAGGACTTCCAACAGCCATAGATGCTTAAATACTCTCCACCAAACCCTTGGGGACAAGTTGTACATCTTGTTGGGGTCGTGAGGAGGAGCGCTTGGCGGCTGGGGAGCAGAGGATTGGCCATACCAAGCTCATCTTCTTCCTTGTTGCATCTACTTCGACCTGTGCAAACCATCCACTTGGAGTCGACCAAAGGTAGGTCAAACCTAAATCCCATCGTGCAAGGATTATACCCCTGGAAAGAGGGTCAAGTATACTTCCTAACCCAATTAGAATGCACAATTTTCATGTAGTATACTCGGAGTATTAGGCATTCTTAAACCAGTGGTCTGAATAAGGATTTTCTAAAGAACAAAACTTCCTCAACCCAGAAGGTAGGTTTTCTCGGGTCAAACGTTAACAAGTCATATACCAATGTGTAGAGTATCAAGTCTAGTTTTAGTTCCATTTGGTTTCATCGAATTCCAATGAGTACATCTTGAGTTATAGGCATTTTACCAAAGTCATGCATGTCAGAGACTTGTTACATTCATCTTGATATGTCATGCATCCCGAGGCCGTTTAAAATTATTTAAAAATCATATTTCTCTTGTACTCCATGTTCCCAGAAACTTTCATGTTGGCACTTTCTTCCCAAGAGCCCTAGTTTAGAAGATATAAGCATTTCATGGATCGAGCACCTATTTCCTACATTTTCCTGCGTTTTTGGGTTGTTTTTAGAACCGCGTCCGGTCTAGGCGACATGATTACCGTGCCTGGTATCATGTTGACCTTGGCCGACGTGACTTAGTGAAAGGCATCTGTGACACCCGACATGATTCCCGCGCTGACCGGTCAACGGCCCGCGTGAGATTTCGCGCCGCGTGGGAGTCTGCGCCTGTCTGAACCACGGCGGGATCCCCCGACGCGATTCAGGTGCTTTTCCCGCGCATTACTATATTTAATGATTTCTCATGAACGCGTCGTCTTCCCCTAGCGCGATTCAATGGTGAACGGGGCCACCAAGGTGGACGCGATTTTGAGTCTTCACAGTATGCTGCATATTGACTGTATACATCGTTCGGAAATGCATCCACTGTGTAGGATGCGTATTTCCTGGCCTACCCGAGGACTATTTACCATGGTATTAAGTGTAGGATTTGCATGTATTGGTTCTGAACATTTCATGAGGACTATCTAATGGCTTAAAAGTTATTAACCCATTTACAAGCTATCATTACACAAATGTTATTCTAATTGCTCTCTTAATGATGTGGCCATTCATGTAACTTGTGATTCGCTCTTCTTACCATTCTAGCTTATTAAAATGATAATTGTTATCTTAAAAATCGTGCGAACAATGTTTAGTTAAAGTGCATAGTTTCATCTCATGTTATCATGTTTAATGCTTTCTGCAAGTTTGGAACCGGTGGATTGTGGATTGAGATGCGTACATCACTACACACTTGCACTCTTAGGCAGCCCTTTCTTGGGGATTTGGAAGCTCTCTATCAGGCATTCCGTATCGGTAGACTAGTGACCTTTTCTCTAAGACCTCCATAAATCTCCGTACTCTGTGGTTTCCCACATGGAGTCCTAGTTGGTTGTACCATTGAAGTTCCCTGGGGATTGCGTGCACTTCCTTTCTCATCTTGTTCTCGTGAGTGTGATTCGTAATCTAGACTCAAGCCATTAATGTAAAGATTGAACAAAAATATAAATTGTGTCGTTATGCTGCCAAATTTATCTCTTGACCATTGTTATCATGGAATCATGTTCACATTAATTACTACTTGTTCTCATCATCATCATGAACATGACATTACACATGCTTACATCTTGAAACTCTTATTGGCGATTGTTAATGACTGTGGGTATCTACATTTAAAATTGAAATGAGATGCTGACCGGGCACGGCGAGTGTCCAAGGGCTCCAGTCTAGCCCCAATGATGGAGAGTCATAAATATACTGTTAACCATGAGGTATAATGATTACTCGTGTTGCATATGCTCTGGGAGTACTTGCATGTTGAATGATAGATAGAATAACCACATGCATGTGTCCTAGTGTGCATTTCAAGGTGGATCTTTCCTTGGTGTGCATTAGTGTCTTCATGCTTGATTAGTGTTACATGATTGTGCTCATGCTCGTGCTCGTGCCTGCTTGCTTGCGTGATATGGCCATCCTACAATTATTGCAATTAAAGTGATATCTTGCGTGCTAGTTACATGCCTCACTATTGATACTCTCTTGCTCGTTATATTGATCTAGATCTTGCTCTATCATGATCACTCTATCTAGCTTGTTTCATGTATCCTGTTTTAATGAGTTTTATTTGTACATGCATATCATGATCATTGTGCTTACCTAGTTCTAAATTGCTAATCACACATATCATTGCCCGCACATTAAGATATAATTCCTACTGGGCTAGTTTGATCATTCCCTACTTTCAACCCTTTAGGTGACTATGAAGTGCATAAAGAGGAGCAAGTCGAGGATGGGAATGTGTCCGAGTGATGAGCGTCCCAACACTTGTGTCTGTCTTTAGTTAGTTTGCTTTGAGTGTTAGAATAATGTAGTAGGAAGTGAGGAATAAAATGTAATTTGCTTTATTTGAGTCTTAGTCCTGTTATACAATGTTTAAGTGTTCTATTAGTTCCCTTTGATACAATGAGATGAGATTTGAATACGATTTCCATTGAGTTTGATATTTGGGCCCTATTCTGATGTTGTGTTGTTATACACTTAGTGCGTGCTAGCTAGAGGCTTATTTTCCGACTGTTCACGTCTCGGAATATGACTCGAATTATCCGAATTAATATCCGCTGCGTAATTCTCGGGACGTGACAGTTTAGTGGTATTAGAGCCTAGGAAAACCAAATAGGATATATGTCTTAGGAATAAGAGATACCTATGGAACCTAGGTCATAGAAATTAAATATAGTACCTGGGGAGAATGGGTAGAGATTGGGAATATGTTAGAATGAACAAAACATTCCTACCCATTGACTCATATAACGTATCTAGAGACATTAATTGGTTTCTATCCTTTTCTTAGGAACCCTCATAACTCTTACACTCAACCGCAATGGCTCGCAACCAATGGCTAGCTATGTAAGAAACAGTGGTAGGACTCACACAGGCCCTGCAAAATGTGGTTCAGGCTGGAAATCAGGCTGCTGCTGCTAGGAATGAAGCCGGTGATCTACACCGCAACTTTAGGAGTTTGAACCCTCCTCATTTCTTAGGATCCTCGGATCCGGACAAAGCAAAGAATTGGCAGGAAGAAATACAAAGGATCTTCCAAGTTATGTAATGCACTAACAGGGAGAAGGTGGTACTGGCCACTTTTCAATTTACCAAGGATGCCCGAGCATGGTGGAAGGCCACATCAGCCCATCTGCCTAATGTAGTTGAACTGGAGTGGGCTGGTTTCCTGGAGATTTTCTGAGGAAAGTACTTCTCTGAAAGGGTCATGGTGAAAAAGGCGGCGAAATTTTCCGCACTAAAGTAGAAGGGAATGTCCGTGGCTGAGTACGAGGCTCAGTTCACGCGTTTGGCTGTGTATGCCCCACATCTGGTGGGAATGGAAAGACTGAAGGCTAACAGGTTCATGGATGGGCTCAGGCCCATGTTTATCGAGAAGCTCGGACCTCACAACATCCAAACCTACACTGAGATGGTCCAAAGAGCCCAGCTGGTAGAGGATACCATGGCCAAAGTAGAAGGCATGCGGGGGAAAGACAACTCAAAGCCGGTCTTTGTCAAGAGGGGAGCACCTAATATTTCTCCAACTTTCTGTAACAACAACAACAACAATAACAACAACAAGAGGCCGAATGTGGGAAGAGACAATGCTGTAGACAAGAAGGTCAAGGTAGAAGGAAGGTAGTTCACTGAGAACTACAAGTTCTGTGATAAACCAGGGCACCGAGCTGAAGAATGCTGGAAGAAGCTCGGGGCGTGCTTAGGATGTGGTGGTCGTGACCACCGTATTCCTAACTGTCCAATGCTGAAGGACCAGCCGGGCAAGGCCCAGAATGTACCACGGCGTCATGGACGCCTTAATGCCGTTGTTGAAGCTGACCTACCCGAGGAAGGGGGTATGGTGGAAGGTACCATTTCCATACACTCTCAATCTGTTTTTGTGCTTATTGATACTAGAGTTGCATATTCATTTATTTCCACCACATTTGCTGTAACTCTACCTGTCAAACCTGTACCTCTGAAATCTTAAGATCATGGTAGCTTCTCCCCTTGGCTCAGAATCCAAACTCACTCACTACTTGCCAAAATGTGAAACTATAATTGGAGGGCACAATCTCCCTGCCGACTGAAAGGTTGCGGAATTCCTTATACGGTAATCTAGAAGGGGGGTTGAATAGATTACTGTCAATTAAAAAGTTCTTAACACCTTCTTTTCACGAAGGCACAAACTGTGAAAACTATAACAGAGTTTAAACTAAACTTTGATGTGTGTAACTTGACAATAGATAGAGAAACAATCTATCAGACGTGTGTAGAGACACCGTGCCTACCAAACATCTAATGTAGAAATGTTCAAACCATAGGACATAGAGTTTTACGTGGTTCGGAGTACACAACTTGTGTATCCTACGTCCACGGTCCACACACACACGCAGAAAAGACTGCTTATGAGCTAGTTCAACGACTACAACTCACACACACGAGTTGTCTGATGTGAAATCATGATCAGAACAACACAAGCCTCGTGAATCAAGCACAAGGATTGCTTGAGACACAACCACACACACACAATATGTAAAAACTAAAACAAGGAAGAGTTCTGAGTTGAAACACAAATCCTGATGAAGAACTCTTCTAAAGAACGTCTGGATGGACTTCAAGCTTCGTCTTGAGGGACACAACTTGATGGAGAGGCTTGAATCCACGACGATCAGACTTCAGTACTACTGGATCAACAGTTGGTTCAATCTCTGAACAGCAGGGTGAAGCAGAGCAGCAGCAACACCTCTTGTTCTTGGACTTTCTCTAGGGTTTTTGGTGGAGGCTGCTTTTGTACGAGATTACCTTCAAAAGATAGCTTATATAGTGGTGTCCATATATGGAGAGACGTGGTAGTTGGAACCACCATGTTTGGCAACTTAAAAACTTCCTGTATCTGAAGGTTTTCTTCGTCTTTCGACAGCACTGGGTGCTTCTGTCGACAGGTATTGATAGGCAAAGGACTGGGAGTTCGGGAGACAGTTTCCTGTCAGTGGCTGTCGACAGGCGACACTGGTGCTGTCGACAAGCAGTCCTGTCCTGAGGTGTGGCTTTCTGGCCTGTTTGTATCTGTCGACAGGGGCTTTTCTGGCTGTCGACAGGTACCTATTTTTCTTGCTTTTCTTGATCTTTTGAGCCTTGTTTTGGTACATGTCTTGCATAGTATCTCACCTACATAAAAGAACTTAGTTAGGGAGATATAATGACATATAAATGATCAATTAACATGTTTGTTTCATTTGCATTCCAAGAGTCATTATCATCAAGTTTCATTACTTATCATTCATCAATTTTGTCCATGAAATATTCATGCTCATCATCAAAAATAAAGATGTGATTTGATGGCTTAGCATTCTCATTAAGCATTCAACATATGAGAACTCAACATTATCCCCCTTTTTGATGATGACAAAATTTTCAAATTGAGCCACAATTTTTCAACAGTTTTAAATTCATTTCACAATTGGTTTCTCCATGTATTGCATGTATTGCTCAATTGATTTCTCCCCCTTTTGACAACATCGAAAAAAGACATTCCATTGCATAAATCAATGTAGCAGGAAGAGAAATTGTGATTTCATTAAAGGGTAGGCATTACATAATAGCACATTGGACAACATGACAAAAGGCAAATCAAGTAAACAACATGACTCTGAAAGCAAAGGACAACAACAAGACTTGGACCAAAAACATCTAAGACACCTAGACCCTCTAAGCATCATCAGGACCAGGTGGGGCAGGGGCCTGATGATTCTCTTGAACATGGGTGGAGAGCCTAGTTAATCTGAGCTGGAGCTTAACTTGGGAGTCAACCAGTGCTTCCAGACTAGTGTCTACTGTGTCCAATCGATCATTCAGCCTAGCAAAGCCGGTGGACATCTGAATTTGCAACTGAGCTATGAGGTCTCTGATGGAAGGCTCAGTAATGGTGTCACCAGCAACAATGCTATCACTATCTCCCGGAGCATCTACAGGCGTAGATTGGGAGTCTTCATCTTGATCTTCATTTGAAGCTTCTTCATCTTCTTCATCTTCACCATCACCCTCAACTATAGCTTGTCCCTTACCCTTCAGGTCACGGGTCACAATGCCATCTACCATTTTGTAGCCCATCCGCTGTGTAGCAGTGAGATCATAGGAGCTACGAGACTTGAGGGCAGTCATCTCTTCTTTTGGAATAGGGATATCAAGGAACAAGAAGAGGGAGGTGAGCTGACATGCATAAGGCATAGACCGCTTTGAGCTACGGAGGCAAATGCAAAGGATGGAGACCATGAGGAGTGGTAGATTGATGGGTTCACATTTCAAGAATTTATGGAGCAAGGACTTGTGAATGGAAGTCATAAGTTCGCGACTACCATCCTTAGGAACGATGATGGTTGTGAAGATGTGGTGGATGAGACGATGAAGTGGAGGGAAAGAGTTAGCATTCAGTTGCTTATGATCCGTAGGATCGTAAGACTGCCAAGTTAGGGATTTGCAAGGCAATAGAATGGTACTCTTCTAGGGTTGGATGATGGGATATGATATCTACCCCAGTGTTAGGGATTTGCAAGGCAACAGAAAATGATTAGGGGAATTCGAAAGGAAGTCCCCTTGACTCTGGAATAGAGATCACCTGCAGCAGTCTATCGGAGATTGTTGAAGAACTCTGTCACAGCGGTGGGTGAGTACCGCTTGTGATTATAGCAGAATGGAGACCAACTCTGGACGTCAAAGAGAGGCTGCAACCCGGGAAAAAGGTATTCCAGAGATACAAAGTTGACATAGTGGGGTTGCACAAACTTCGTGAAGGTGCCATGGACTTCGAGTAGGTGAAGGTTTTGAGGGATGATGAGCTCCGGCAGACGGTCTTCCCGGTGCTTCGTCCGGCGCTCGGCGGGTGCCCTGGAGCCCTGTACGACTTCGGGAGACCGAGGACGATGACGGGAGGCCATCTTCCGGGCCGGTGGAGCCATCTGAAGTTGTATCTTGAAGTGGATGGTGACGGGAGAGAGGAAGAAGACAGAGGGAGGAAGGAAACACGAAGGGCTGGGTGTTCTCCTCTATCGCTCTGGGAAAGGAAGGGTTTGGGGAGAAGGAGGGAAGAAAAGTTTTTGGAAGTAGGAAAGGGTGGAAGGGGATGTGGAACCCTTTTATAGAAGTTATGTGAGAATTTGAAAGGGTGGGCCCACGAGATCCGTCCTAAATCGATGCTCGGTGGGCTTCCAAAAAATAGTCTTCCGCCGGCCCTGTCGACAGGAGAACTGGGCCCTGTCGACAGGCACTTGCAGAATTGTGCCAGTGAAGGATTTTTGACAGATTTTCAAGGCCATGAGCATGAAATGTGTATGTAAGATGTAAAATAAGTAAAATTATATTATAAAATGTCATAGCCACACATATTTTAGACACATCAAGAATCTACAATGGTTGTGAAATAATATTCCCCTATTCGCAAGTGACAATAACAAGAATGCATTAAACAAAAACATGTGTTGATAAAAAGACCCTCTTGAATAATGTCATTTGCAAGAGACCATTTTCCTTAGTTGGTGACGTACACAAGATTAATGAGGTGTATGTCTACATGGTTAGTTAAACAAAAACCACTTAATGACCTTGGCATGACAAATTCGGAGGCTACACTCTATTTCTTCTTTTTTTTTTTTTTGAGGCATAAGAGAAACAGTGGTAATTATGATCACTTGACCTTTTTACATGAAGATAGACATTTATGATGCCCGTATCCCCAGTTACTCGGTTGAGTGACCATCAAACCATTTTACAGACTTAATGAGTAAGCCGTTTGACGCGAAGATAGACAGTTGTGATGCCCGTATTTCCGGTTACTTTGAAATACTCAACATTGCTCTGCCTTTTCTCTTTTTTTAATGAACACTTTGTGTTTTGATTTGAAATAGGTAGCTTTTCTCCCTTAATTTTGATTGATCTTTCCTTGTTCATGTTTAAGATAAAGGTCAAGAAGTAGAAGGAGTTTAAAAACCAATGAAAGACATAACCCGCAATGGAATTATTCGGGACCGGCTGATTCTCTCTCTAGGTGATTCTAGAGAGAGAAGCTCTTGGGATTGGCGCCCTTTGGGAGTTCTGTGGGGTTGGCCCCTGGCAGGCGCATGGAGGTCATGCCTCCGGGTGCCTCCGTTGGCCCGGTGATTACCGCGGTAAGAGACCTTCTTCCTGAAGGTGTTCTTCCACAAGGTAATCCCCCTTTACCTCCCTCTTTCAGAGGGCATTCCATTGCTTGTGGGGGTGTTCGATCCACGAGATCTTGTTCTAGAGTGTCTGTTGCTCGGCGTCCTTGGTCGGCTCTCTATGAAGGACATAATGGCAAAAGTGCTGCGATCAAAGAGAATGTTCTGGAGTTCATCGAACCAGTCTCTTTTCATGACAGGAAGATAGCGGTGTTCGAGAGTGATGATGCAATGGAGTTGTAGGAGTCTTGGAAGCTCGCCATTATGGGGTATTATGTGGGATTGAAACCTATTTTTTCTGCTCTTCATGCTTATATTTTGAACTTCTGGAAGCCGAAGGGTGAGGTTGAACTATTGTTGCGTGAGGGGGGGTTTTTTCTGGTTGTGTTTAACCAAGAGGAAGATATGAGAAGAGTGCTTGATGGTTTCTGGTGCATTAAGGGTCATCCCCTTGTTATTCGAAGGTGGAGTCCAGACTTGCAGATGGAGAAAGAGTCCTTAACTTCCATGCCGGTTTGGGTGAGGTTCCCTGGCCTCCCTCTTAAATGGTGGACGGTGAGAGGGCTGAGTAAGCTATCCAGTCTCCTGGGGCGGCCTCTCCACATGGATGGGTTGACTGCTTCTAGGAAGAGATTGTTGTTCGCCCGGGTTTGTATTCTGATGGATGTTGAAGCTTCTTTTCCCTCCGAGTTATCTATCATGGATGTGGATGGCTCCATCGACTCAATTACTGTGCAATATGACTGGAAGCCGGTGATTTGCGCGACCTGCAAGTCCTTTGGTCACGGTGATGGTGAATGTCGATCCCATGAAGGTGGTAAGAAGGTCTTAGTCTGGAGGCCGAAAATAGGTACATTTGTCGTTGTTTCTACAGGGGGAGAGGCCACACGAACCACTCGGCCTGGTAATCTCTCAGAAGCGGTGATTGAGGGGGTGCAAGGTCCGGAGGTTGACTTGGTTGCACCAGTTCATGGAGATGTCACAAATACTGCAGGTAATATTGCTATGGTTAACAGATTTGCTGCCCTGGAAGGTGACATGGATATGGATGGAAGTGGGGTTTGTAGTGAATCGATGCCTTCCTCCCTTCACCCAACAGATCGCATCATTAGAAGGAAAAAGTCTGACTTTGGGAGTGTGGCTGATGCGTTGTCTGGCGGCTCCTACATTATGGCAAACAAATCCATCGATATTAGTAAGGTGTGTCTCCCCATTCTTAGCAGGCAGGATTCTTCTGAAGAGGGTAATGATCGGGGGAAGGAAATTTTGGTGCATGGCAGACTTCTTATAGGAGGAAAGGAAATATGCATGGAATCCTATTGCGCGCCAATTTTAGAGGAGGGAAAAGATCAGGTTACCACCAAGAAGAGATCACCTACTATTTCTTCAGAAGAGCAAGGTGATGCTTCCACGCGCATGCATGTTTCGACTTCGGCTGGACGTGATGCGTGCTTTCCTTTGCATGCTGCATTAAATGCTACCAATGCATTTTCTTCTGGAAGACAGGAGCGTGGGGGACGTGAGAGTGACTCACAAGACACTCATGCTAGGGTTTCAGGTACACCTATGGAGCATACCATGGACAAGCTGCAAGCTCGTATATGATCTCTCTCCAAAAATTAATTATGAAAATTCTTTCTTGGAATGTTCGGGGTCTAAATAAGAGGGAGAATAGAATTAGTGTGAAAAATTCAATTTCTAGTTCCAAAGCTGATATTGTTATTCTGCTTGAAACTCGTGTTAAAGAAGAAAGAATGATCAATCGTCGTCTTTCAATTGCTGCTGATATGAACATGATCCACAATTATTCTGAGCACCGGGGAGGTAGGATCTGGGTCCTCTGGAATGGTAATTCTACTCAGATTCAGAGTGTTAAAATCTCTTCTCAACTCATCCATATGGACTGTACTGAAAAATCATCGGGGAAATTCTTTCACCTGTCGACCATTTATGGATCGAACCTTTCCTTTGAAAGGAAGCTTCTTTGGTGTGACATTGCTGACCTCTCCACTACTATATCCTCGCCTTGGTTACTTGTGGGGGATTTTAACTGTGTTCGCTATCCAGACGAGAATATTGGGGGGAAGAAAGCTTACTACAACCATGCTCCGTGACTTCAATAATTGTATCGAATTTGCTTCTTTGCTTGACTTGAAAACGGTGGGAAACACTCTCTCGTGGTGCAATCGTTCTATGGGGACCAAAAGAATTGCTTGTCGTCTTGATCGAGCTCTTATTAACCAGGGTTGGCTGGATTATTTTCCTGATAGCTATGGTCAATATGGAGACCAGGTTCTGTCTGATCATACTCAGCTTACTGTTTTCAGTGAGAATGTTGTTGCTGGGGGTCCAAAACCTTTTAAATTCTTCAATATGTGGGCGAAGCATGGAGATTTTATGCCTATTGTGGAGAAGGCATGGGCTACTCAAATTCGGGGCACTCCTCCATTTGTTCTTTGTCAGAAACTTAGGGCTGTCAAACTTGCGTTAAGGGTGTGGAACCGGGATGTGTTTGGAAGCATATTTCAGAAGGTCGCTTGTGCTGGGGATGTTCTTCATAAAGCCCAGGAGGCCTTAGTTGCAGATCCTTTGAATGACAGGTGCATTGATAGTGAGATCCAAGCGAGGGAAGCATATCTTTCTTCTCTTAGAATGGAGGCTGATTATGCTCACCAGAAGGCTAAACAACACTGGCTTACTCAGGCTGATGATAATACAAAATTTTTCTATGCTAGCATTAAGGGGAGGCGGATGGTTAACTCAATCAGGAGATGCAAGATGCCCGATGGTATTGTCACTGTTGATTTCCAGAAGATTCAATCACATGCGATTGACTTCTATACTGACCTCCTTAATCAACAAAAGAATTATGATCTTCCTGATCTTCTCCCTTCTAGAGTGCTCTCTGATGCTGATCGCTTATCTATTATGAGACCATTTTCTAATGAAGAAATTAAAGAAGTTGTCATGACTGCTCCTAAGCACAAAAGCCCTGGTCCGGATGGATTCCTAGCTGATTTCTATCAATTGTGTTGGAACATTGTGGGAAGTGATGTTATGGATGCTGTTAAGTATTTCTTTAATGGAGGAAGTTGGCTTTGCCAGGTAAACCATACTTTTATCTCCTTGATTCCTAAATCTGATACTGCAGACTCCTTTGATCAGTTTAGGCCAATCTCCCTATGCAATTTTCTCTACAAGATTATCACTAAGTTGATGGCCAACCGTATGCAACAATTCATGCCTCACCTGATTAGTAAGCATCAATCTGCTTTTATTAAAGGCCGGAAGATTCAGGATAGTATCCTGCTTGCTAATGACATTGTTAGAGATATTCACTCCAAGCATCATGGTAATCTTCTTTGTATGAAGGTGGATCTGCGGAAAGCTTTTGATACAGTTCATAGAGGTTTTACCCTTTATCTGCTCAAGAAGATGAGGTTCCCGGATCAGTGGGTGGACTGGATTGCTATTCTTATCAATTCTGCAGTGTTCTCAGTGCTTCTTAATGGTAGTCCTAAGGGTTTCTTCCATTCAGCTAATGGTATTCGTCAGGGGGATCCTTTATCTCCTTACTTGTTCTGTGTCGCTATGGAGGGGCTTTCCATCTTGATTGAGCAGAAAGTGGGGGGCGGCCAATTACAAGTTCCATCCTATGGTAATGTGAGGTTGTCCCATCTGATGTTTTCTGATGACTTACTTCTCTTTATGAAACCCACCATTGCTTCATCTCGCTGCATCTCTAATATTCTAGAAACCTTCCATGGTTGGTCCGGGTTGCAACTAAATGCAGCAAAAAGCAAGGTATTTGTTGGCGCCAGAATCCATCACAAAGGTCTGCTCCTCAATGCTTTGGGGGTTCAGGAGGGAACCTTTCCTACTACTTATCTTGGTCTTCCTTTATTCTCCACCAGAATTGTCAATTCGCATTGCATTCCTATCATTCAAAAAATCAAAACAGAATTGCTTCTTGGAAGACCCGATTATTATCTAAAGCAGGCCGCCTGGAGCTTATTCGATCTGTGCTGAACTCTTATGCGATATATTGGGCTGTGGCTTTCCTCTTGCCTAAGAAACTGATTGGGGAAGTGGAGAGATTACTAAGGAATTTTTTCTGGCATGCTTCTGGTGATTACAAGCCTTTTCATCTCATCAAGTGGGAGTGGATGTGTAGACCTAAAGAGGAGGGTGGATTGGGCATTAGGAGACTTGATGTGTGGAATTCCTCAGCAATCACCATGCAAATGTGGAGGATCATTAGTAATCAGGATACTTTATGGAATGATTGGGTAAGGAGCCGAATCTTACTGGGCGGCAAAAACACATTCTTATCATCCAAGCTTGGAAGGGCTGCGACCTCACATAATGCTTAAGATTGGTCATGGTACTACCTTCAAACTTTGGGAAGACCCGTGGATTGACGGCCAATCTATTTCTTCTTTGGGTGGTGATTACATTAGATTCTTGCTGGGCCTTCCTGCTAACGCCACTGTCAGTGTTTTTATACATAATGGGAGGTGGTGTCTCCCTCCTCCTACCTCCAGCGAAATGTTGGATCTCTGGCTTCAGATCCTGCGCATCCCCATTCATGAAGGCTGTGAAGATTCTATTGTGTGGAAACACAATAATGGTCAGATTAGCAACAAGCAGATCTATGATATGAAAAGAATTACTTATCCTCATGTTCCTTGGTTCCAGATGGTTTGGAAGAGACCTACAAGTCAAAAACAATCGATTCATGCCTGGCAATGTTTACTGGGGAGAATCGCTTCCTTTGATGTTCTTCAGAGGCGTGGTTTCCATGGTCCAAGCATGTGTGTTCTTTGTAGACAGAATGGTGAAGATATTCAACACTTGTATTTCCAGTGTAGCTTCAGTTCTTGGATATGGATGCAGATCTTACATAGAATGGATATACACCGTCGTCCCAAGGATACTATCATTGTTGAATGTGAGAGTCTACTCAGGAGCTTTCATGGTAAGGGTGCTGCCACTACAGTAGATCAAGCTAGTTTTCGGGCTACTTTGTGGTGGATTTGGAAGGAAAGATGCTCCAGGATCTTTGACTCCTCTGCTCGCTCCAGGACTCATGTGCTTCTTTCCATTCTATCTGATGTTAGACATATTACTGAATCTCATATTCAGGGGACTACTCAATCCATCAGATCCAATAGAATTCTAAGAAACTTTAATATCTCTTAGGTGTGGGGGTCTTACGATGTGTTCTCTTGTATTTTTTCTTGGCATCGCTTTGGAGAGATTGCTTCTTGGTTCTTTCATAGCTATCGATATGTGATAGCATGAATTCTTCTTTGTATTGGTTCCTGATTTAATCAATACAATTCCGGTATTAATTACCAAAAAAAAAAAGACATAACCCGCAATGACCTAGTAACTAATCACATGATGTTTGAAAAATGATATTTTACAAATTAGTTATTCAAGTGAGTTAATCTAAGCTCATGTGATTTTGTTTGATGTGCTCAAGTTAATGCAACTTAGACTCATAAATAATAGTATGTCAAAATCATTGTGATTTAGACAATATCTTTGATATCATGTGGATAGGATAAGTTATAATGTTGGCATTTCCCATTTTTCACCTTAAATACTTTTAATAAGTATGCTCATGAAGAATTGTGGACCAAAAAGTGAAGTATGTGAAGAAACTGGTCCATCTGTCGACAGCTATTCGGGCATGTCGACAGCTGTTGACAGAGCTGAAGGATGAAGGCTCTGGAGGGGTGTTCCTGTCGATAGGCGATGGAGGGCTGTCGACAGGTACTGACAGACAGACAAAAGATGATTTCGGGTGGACTGAAGCTGTTAGTGGCTTTTGACAACAGCTTGGGGGCTGTCAACAGGGACTTCAGAAAAATTATTTTTGAAGGCAGAAGTGAGAGAAATTATTAATGTTCATTCAAGGGAAGTAAGGCAATGGGCAAGGACATGTTTTCCTCTGGAATTTCACTCACCTACCTTAACATACCTCCCCCATAGTGTGTGCATGTGAAGACTCATCATTCAAGCAATTCAAAAACAATTCAAGCAAGAGTTTCACACATTTCAACATTACACCATTCATGAAAGGGGATAACAACAAAAATCTTTTTGGTATTTTTAGTTTTTTAATTTTTTTTGTTTTTAGAATGATTGGGCAAATTGTAAAGAAACTAAATACTTAATCTAAAATAGATGTCCCTTTTTCACTTCAACTATGGATACGTGGCAGAGAATGTTTTCTCACGCATAATGAAAGTTTCCAAACAAGTATAACTTGTTTTTCCACAAATCACCATTTGATATACCACATAGTTGTTGCACACAAGAAACATATATTCAAGATTTGGTATGAGTTTCATTGCATTTTGTACAAACCCAATTCTCTTCTAAGTGTAGTGAACCTATCTTCAGCCAATGGTTTTGTGAAGATGTCAGCTAGTTGTTTCTCAGTGGGTATGAAGCTCAGCTCTAAGGTGTTGTTGGCTACCTCATCTCTCAGAAAATGGTGTCTAATCTCTATGTGCTTTGTTCTAGAGTGTTGAATTGGGTTCTTTAAGAGATTGATTGCACTAGTGTTGTCACATAGGATAGGTGTGCATCCAATGTCAATGTTGTAGTCAGACAATTGACTTTTTATTCACAACACTTGAGCTGCACAACTGCCTGCAGCAACATATTCTGCCTCTGCAGTGGAGAGTGCAACCGAGTGTTGCTTCTTGGATGCCCACGAAACCATGCAACCACCAAGAATTTGGCAATAGCCACTAGTGCTTTTCCTGTCAATTTTACATCCATCATAGTCAGCATCAGAATAAGAGACCAAGTTGAAGCTACTACCTGTTGGATACCAAAGACCCATATCATGCGTACCTGAGAGATATCGAAATATTCTCTTAACTGCAACCAAATGGCTTTCCTTTGCACTAGATTGGTATCTAGCACAAAGGCAAACGCTGAATTGAATGTTCGGTCTACTTGCAGTAAGATATAAAAGGGAGTCAATCATACCTCGAAATTGCTTTGCATCTACCGGTTTACCTTTCTCATCACTTTCTAGTTTTATGCTTGTGCTCATTGGTGTTGAGGCAGGCTTGGCTTGTTCGAACTGAAATCTTTTCAGTAGCTCTTTGACATATTTTTCTTGGTTGATGAAGAATCCATCTTCCAGTTGTTTCACCAGCAGACCAAGAAAAAATTGAAGCTCCCCCATTAATCTCATCTCAAATTCACTGTGCATGTGTTTTGAAAACTCTTCACACAGTGAGGGATTAGTAGAACCAAATATAATATCGTCCACATAAACTTGAACAACAATTATGTGATTGCGGACTCTCTTAGTGAAAAGAGTTTGATCTACTTTACCTCGTGAGTAGTTTTTGCTTACCAAAAATATGCTTAGCCGGTCGTACCAAGCTCGGGGTGCCTGTTTTAAACCATAAAGAGCTTTGTGCAATTTAAACACATGGTTAGGTTTATCATGATCCTTAAAGCCAGGTGGTTGAGAGACATAGACTTCCTCTTTGATGTAGCCATTCAAGAAGGTAGTTTTTACATCCATTTGAAAAAGCTTGAACTTGTTTGAGCATGCATATGCTAACAAGATTCTAACTGCTTCTAGCCTAGCTACAGGAGCAAAGGATTCTTCAAAGTCAACACCAAATTCCTGATTATATCCCTTTGCAACCAGTCTAGCCTTATTTCTCACTACTTTACCCTCTTCATTTAGTTTATTCCTAAAGACCCATCTTGTCCCTATGATAGAAATTTCAGGGGTTCTAGGAACTAGACTCCAGACACTATTTTTCTGAAATTGCCCAAGCTCCTCATGCATAGCATAAACCCATGAGTTTTCCTTTTAAGCATCTTCAACATTTTTAGGTTCCACGTGAGACACAAAAGCTAGATGATCATGTTCAACTATTTCCCTAAGTTGAGACCTAGTTTGAACTTTTTCATTCACATCTCCTATTATGTTCTCAAGTGGATGATCTTTAGAGTATCTGACATTTGTGATTGTTGAAGGTCCTGGTTGATCTTGCATTTGAGGAGGTTGTTCTGGAGGAGGGTGTGCTTGAAGAGTTTCAGCTTGAGGCTCCTCTTGTTGTGGATCTTCTTCAGGTTCATCATTTTGATTTCTGAACAAAATTGCATCATCCTCATCATCGTACCTACAAAGATGTTCACTATTAGTCTTGGAGACAATTTTTGAGTTTGCTTTTCTTTTTATTTGAAGTTCCCCAAGTGTTGTTCCTTCAGCTTCATCTTCAAACCTATAAGCATTCGAGATGTTAGGCATTGATTGAGATTCATCAAAAACAACGTGTGGAGTTTCTTCCACCGTTCGAGTTTTAAGATTAAACACCCTGTAAGCTCTAGAGTGTTCTGAATATCCAAGAAGAATACCTTGATCACTTTTGTCCTCAAATTTGTCTAGATCAGCTTTATCATTATTATGAATGAAGACTTTTGAGCCAAAAACTCTAAAGTACCCAATGTTGGGTTTCTTACCTTTTAGCAATTCATAGGGAGTTTTCTTGATTACGGGTCTTACCATGGCTCTGTTGTGAATGTAGCATGATGTGTTTACCACTTCTGCCCAAAAGGTTTTTGCAAGTTGACTTTCGACCAAAAGGGTGCGAGCCATTTCCACCAAAGTTCTGTTCTTTCACTCCACTACTCCATTTTGTTCCGGAGTCCTTGGAGAGGAGAAAAAATGTTCTATCCCATGGTGCCTGCAGAAATCAGAAAAGGAATTGTTATCAAATTCTCCCCCGTGATCAGTGCGGATTGAGCATATTTTGTGAACATTTCCATGCTCAATTTTATTGAAGAATTCCTCAAACAGTCTCATTGCTTCATTTTTGTGTACGAGGAACTTTACCCATGTGAACCTAGAGAAGTCGTCTACAATGACAAAACCAAAGCATTTGCCATTGAGACTTAGTGTTCTAGTAGGTCCAAACAAGTCCATGTGCAGAAGTTCATAGGGTTTAGAAGTGCTTACCGGTGCTTTTGATTTGAAGGATTTCCTTGTTTGTTTTCCTTGTGCACATGCATCACAAAAACTTTCATTTTTATTAAAGGAAATATTAGGGAGTCCACTTACCAACTTCAGCTTCATGATCTTGTGCAGGACATTGTAGCTTGCATGGCCAAGCCTACGATGCCACAGTGTGAGCTTATCCTGTTTGTTTGCTACAAGACATAAGTATTCATTTTCTGGATCATCTAAGTCAACCATGTAGATGTTGTTCACCCTTTTTCCAGAAAATTTCAGACTTCTTGTATCCTTATCAATGATTTGACATGTGCTTGATTCAAAGATAACTTGGTGACCTTTATCACATAATTGACTTATGCTAAGCAAATTGTGATGAAGGCCATCCACCAATAGTACATTGTCAATTGAGTTGGAGACATACTTACCGACCTTACCTGAGCCGATGATCTGGCCTTTGTTGTTACCTCCAAAGATGACTTGACATCCATCTTTTTCCACCAACAAACAGAATTTTTCTTTATCGCCCGTCATATGCCTCGAGCAGCCACTATCCAAGTACCATTTGTTTTAATTTTGGGCTTCTAGGCATTCCTGCATATGTGGATCAGACAAGAGGTTTTGGTACCCAAATTACTTTGGGTCCCAGTGTATCATTCATGCCAAACAGTAAATGCTTCGGAATCCAAATTTGCTTGAGTTTCAGTTTATTTGGACAGTTCCAGCATTGTTTTTCATTATGCCCGACCTTTTTACAGAAATTGCATGATGAAGGTTTTTCTACAACAATGGGCTTTTTGTTTTGAGGAACATGCATGGGCATTTTACCTTTCTGTTGCCTGGTCAGCTTTCCTTTAGAAGCTAGTTTCCTGTCCTGTCGACAGCTCTCATTGGGGTTGTTGACAGGTTTTGCAGTTTTGTTAGCAACAAATTTGGTATTCTTAGGTTCCTGTTTCTTGCCCTTGGCTTTACTTTTATTGTTCATTGACGGGATTTGTTTGCTTGTGCTTGGGCTGGTGTCAACAAAAGATGTCAACAGATTTTTACCAATTACTTTTGGTTTAACAGGTTGATATCCAACCCCATGTTTTGCAACAAACACATTAGATCCCAAGATTGCATCAAGATTTTGTTTACTTTTGACAAACTTAGTTAGATCTTCAGATTTTTCCTTAAGATGATCTTCAGCCTTTTTCAACTTTTCTTTTACTTCAGTAAGTTCAACTTGGAGAGTTTCAAGGGAATTGCTTAGATCATCTTTTTCTTTTTGAACTTCTTGGAGTTTCAATTTCATGCCATCCATTTCATCACTATGTGCTTGTTCATCAACTTTCATCATTTCAATTTCTTTATTCAAGGATGCAATTTGTTCATTATGGTTGGTGTCATGAACATGGGAATTGATTTTCTTTTTTAGTGCTTTATTTTCAGACTTAAGCTCACAGAATTTTTCGAATAAAACAGTATAAGCTTCTTCCCATTCATCAACAGAATAAGTTTCAAAAGAAGAATTTACCTCATTAGAGTCGTCACTTCTAGCCATTAGACACTGAACTTCATCATCTCCAGAGGTAGCTTGACTATTCTCATCTTCATCTTCATCACTCCAAGTTGCCAACATTGCTTTGGCTTTCTTGAAGGTGAATTTCTCCTTTTTCAGTTTCTTCTTGAGCTTGGGGCACTCTCCTCTCATGTGCCCTTGTTTCTTGCACTCATAGCACACAACATCAGACTTTTTGTTAGAATCAGATTTGTTTAAAAAGTCTTTCTTTTGAAAAGGTTTGGAGTTACCTGATCCTCTTCTTTTGAATTTCAGAAATTTTTTGAATTGTCTAGTGAGCATGGCCATTTCATCACTTTCACTATCACTAGAGGTTTCTGGCTCATCACTTTCCTATTGAGCATCCTTTTTGGAACTTGATGATTTTTTCTTAGAAGCTTTTAATGCAATTGATTTTCTTGGGTTCTCTTTAGTTTCCTTTCTTTTGACATTAATTTCATATGTCATTAAAGAGCCAATAAGTTCATCCAATTTCATTGTTGAGAGATCTTTTGAATCCTCAATGATAGTGGCTTTGGTGTTCCATGAGGATGGAAGAGACCGAAGTATCTTCCTCACCAAATCACTTTCTGAGTATTCCTTTTTAAGACCTTTCAACCCTTTTATTATTAGCATGAACCTAGCAAACATGTCTGAGATGGTTTCATTGTTGTTCATCTTAAACATCTCATACTCAGAGACAAGCATGATAACCTTTGATTTCCTTACCTGAGACGTACCTTCGTATATCAATTCGAGCTTGTCCCACATTTCTTTTGTTGAGGTGCATAAGGAGACTCTCGAATATTCCTTGGGATGGACGGCGCATTGCATCATGTTTAGGGCACTCCAGTTGAGTGTTCCTTTTGCAATTTGATCCTTCATCCAGGTATCTTCATCCTCGGGAAGAGTGTATGCTCCTTTGTGGACGATCTTCCACAGCTCAAAGTTCTGTGCTCTCAGGAATACCTACATGCGGTTTTTCCAATAAGGCTAGTCAGTTCCATCAAAGAAGGGTGGCTTGGTCACAGAGTGTCCTTCGGCCATATACCCCTTGTTAGATTCCATGAGATCAAAGTTCTCCTGATCGTAAGATCAAACAAGTATAACAGTAAATCGGAGAAACCTTGCTCTGATACCAATCAAAAGGTTGCGGAATTCCCTATATGGTAATCTAGAAGGGGGGTTGAATAGATTATTGTCAATTAAAAAGTTCTTATCACCTTCTTTTCACGAAGGCACAAACTGTGAAAATTGTAACAGAGTTTAAACTAAACTTTAATGTGTGTAACTTGACAATAGATAGAGAAACAATCTATCAGACATGTGTAGAGACATCGTGCCTACCAAACATCTAACGTAGAAACATTCAAACCATAGGACATAGAGTTTTACGTGGTTCAGAGTATACAACTTGTGTATCCTACATCCACGGTCCACACACACACACAGAAAAGACTGCTTATGAGCTAGTTCAATGACTACAACTCACACACACGAGTTGTCTGATGTGAAATCACAATCATAACAACACAAGCCTCGTGAATCAAGCACAAGTACTGCTTGAGACACAACCATACACACACGGATATGTAAAAACTAAAACAGGGAAGAGTTCTGAGTTGAAACACAAATCCTGATGAAGAACTCTTCTAAAGAACGTCTGGATGGACTTCAAGCTTCGTCTTGAGGGACACAACTTGATGGAGAGGCTTGAATCCACGACGATCAGACTTCAGTACTGCTGGATCAACAGTTGGTTCAATCTCTAAATAGCAGGTGAAGCAGAGCAACAACAACACCTCTTGTTCTTGGACTTTCTCTAGGGTTTTTGGTGGAGGCTGCTTTTGTACGAGATTACCTTCAAAAGATAGCTTATATAGTGGTGTCCATATATGGAGAGACGTGGTAGTTGGAACCACCATGTTTGGAAACTTAAAAACTTCCCGTATCTGAAGGTTTTCTTCGTCTGTCGACAGCACTGGGTGCTTCTGTCGACAGGTATTGACAAGCAGAGGACTGGGAGTTCGGGAGACAGTTTCCTGTCAGTGGCTGTCGACAGACGACACTGGTGCTTTCGACAAGCACTCCTATCCTGAGGTGTGGCTTTCTGGCCTGTTTGTATCTGTCGACAGGGGCCTTTCTGGCTGTCAACATGTACCTATTTTTCTTGCTTTTCTTGATCTTTTGAACCTTGTTTTGGTACATGTCTTGCATAGTATCTCACCTACATAAAAGAACTTAGTTAGGGAGATATAATGACATATAAATGATTAATTAACATGTTTGTTTCATTTGCATTCCAAGAGTCATTATCATCAAGTTTCATTACTTATCATTCATCAATTTTGTCCATGAAATATTCATTCTCATCATCAAAAATAAAGATGTGATTTGTTGGCTTAGCATTCTCATTAAGCATTCAACATATGAGAACTCAACACCGACCTCATCTGTTTAGACATGAAGGGTTATGATGCCATTTGGGTGTCGATTGGTTAATCGAGTATGATGCCGATGAAAATTGTCGTCATAGGAGGGTCACCTCTAAATGTCCAAATCATCCAACCTTTTCACTTCTTGGCACCCGTTATCATAAACACCCTGTCTTGATATCCACTCTAAAGTCTTCCAAGCTGATCAACCAAGGTTGTGATGCTTTCCTAGTTTCAGTCATGGCGACTGAGAAGAAGAAACCAACACTAGAAGACATTCCCATAGCCAGAGACTATCCTGATGTATTCCCATAGGAATTACCTGGTATACCACCTGAGCGGGAGGTAAACTTCACCATTGAATTACTCCCTGGGGCGGCCCCTATTTCAAAAGCTTTGTATCGCATGTCCCCTATTGAATTGCAGAAGCTAAAGAGGCAGATCCAAGAACTACTCGATCAAGGTTTTATCAGGCCCAGCACATCCCTGTGGGGAGCACCAATACAATTTGTCAGGAAGAAGGATGGGACAATGAGGCTATGCATTGATTAGCATCAGTTAAACCAGTTGACAATAAAGAATAAGTATCCATTGCCCTGCATCGATGAACTGTTTGATCAGATCTCCGGTGCACAGTATTTCTCCAGGATAGATCTAAGGTCAGGCTACCATCAACTCAGAATCAAGGAAGAGGATATACACAAGTCTGCATTTCGGAGTAGATATGGTCATTATGAGTTCGTGGTCATGCCGTTTGGTTTAACCAATGCTCCAGCAGCTTTCATGCAACTTATGAATAATATTTATAGGCCATACTTAGACCAGTTTGTAGTAGTGTTCATTGATGACATCCTTATTTACTCCAAGTCCAAAGAAGAACATGAGGAACACTTGAAGGTTGCTCTGCAAGTGCTTAGAGATAATCAACTCTATGCAAAACTTAGTAAGTGTGAATTCTGGATGGAGGAAGTGTCTTTCCTTGGCCACATCATATCCAAGGAGGGAATTTTTGTAGAACCATCTAAGGTAGAAGCAGTAAAGAACTGGACAAGGTCGACAACTGTGTCGGAGATCAGGAGCTTTCTGGGTTTAGCCAGATATTATCGTCGCTTTATTAAAGATTTCTCAAAAGATAGTTGTACCATTGACTAGGCTTACCAAGAAGGAAAATCTATTTGCATGGACTGATGAATGTGAAGAAAGTTTCAGGGCATTGAAAGAGCACCTTACCTCAGCACCTGTACTGACATTGCCAGTCGCTAGGGGTAGTTTTGAATTATATACTGATGCATCCAGGATCGGCCTAGGCTATGTACTGATGCAAAATGGGAAAGTCATATGCTATGCATCCACACAATTGAAGAAGCATGAGGACAATTGTGACGGACCGGGGTATTTATGCCCATTAAGGCTCCATATCCAGATCCGCCTCTCGCGAACAGACCGAAGTCTCGCAAGGGATATCTCACACACGTGTCCAGTAAGAGTATAAAAGACAAACCACAAGAATATAAGACACAAGAAAGTACATGTGCTCATATCTTTCACAAATTTGTACAACTGTCTCATTACATTAATACATGTCCAATTAAAAGAGTACAACTACCTGGGGCATACCCCGAGGGAGCACAAGCTCACACAAACACTAACTACTACACAACTTCTGGTGGTACAAGTCTGACACAACGCCGTTGCAAGCCAAACACACGGCAAGCCCTGAAAAGAACTGTAGGGGAGTGAGCCTCAACAAGTCACTGGCTCAGTAGGGGCTACCCAAAACAACACTGTAACCACAGACACCTCAACCCCAATGGGTTGCACTGGCAACAACAATAGCCAAACCATTTCATGCTCACATCATGATAATAAATAAAAATTAAACATAATCATGATAATAAACACAAGGTCCTCAGAAGGAAAGTAGGACAACAGGACTAACATATTATCATTAGACAGCCCAACTACTAAAGTGCCTAAACCACAGTCTCACTGGCACACTGCCACAACAACTGGTTGCCTAAGCTATAAGCCACACAGGCAAATCACTGCTCAGGCTACAAGCTTCGCAGGTGAACCTCAAACACTTGAGTAACATAACTGCTAACAAAGAGCTGGTCCTTTATACTCCAAACCACACAACGTCGGAAATTACACACGAGGGAACATGACTGGCTACCACGAAGCCAATTTATAACACACTAAAACTATAATTGGAATCTTACCTAAAGAAAGGTGAAACACAACAACTGGGAAGTCCTATCACGCGACCTCCACGGAGCACAGCTTAACTAAACCACAATATGCCTAAGCCACAAGCCTCATCGGCAAATTACCCACAAAGGTAACATAATTAATAATCACAAACTAATCCACAATAAATTATAAACAAAGATCTACCTAAAACAGTTAGGATACAACAAGTGGCAAGTCAAACCACGGGACCTCCACAACACACAAGTACCCGGAAAGGTTGGTACACAATGTACCACCTCAAAACTATAAAGTAACCCACGAAGGAAATAGGTACCTGCTACTCTGAGGTACCACAACACAAACACCCGAACAAGGGTATAAGTAGGTGATAAACACCACACTGAACCACGATTATATTGTGCCCTCACTTAGACACAACATTACAAGTGAAACCTTAATCGACGAGTCACACAAACCACAACTCAGTCACAGTTGTGCCAACACCAGGGCACACCTCGAACTGGTCAAACCTCGACCACGAGTCATAAACTCACAAACCACAGCCAGTGGCAAAGCACGAGTCAAACTACAGCCAGAATAGGCAAAGCACGAGTCAGAAAGAACGATGCCACCACAAGTGAACGGACTACTAGCTAATCAGGCCAGTATCCAACCCGGACAACACAACACAAGAACAACCTCTCAGCCTCGCAGTCACGGACGAAAGGTCCAACTGCCGCTCCACAAGGAAGATGTCAAACAACTGTGGAGACCAACCAACACCACACCTGCAGACACACAACTGCAAGCCCATGCCTGGCACCTCTAGGGTCTCTGGCCGTAGCACCCTAAAGTGAGGCACTGGAAAATAGGACTAGCTGGGGACCAGTGTCGACTACTGGTGTCCGTACCCCCAACTACGAGCGCGCTACAAGCGACACAAGAACAAACTCTGGGAAGTCGCTGCCCCACTGCCGTCTTTCCCTCAGCCGGACGTACAACTCAAACTCAGGAGTGAGGGTGTCCAGGAAGACAACACAGACCTCGACGGTACAACACCAGTACCGGGACAAAACCCCGAGCACAACAAACACACGTGCCTGGCTCACAAAGAACCTGGGGTACCCGACTAGAGAGGCATTCCGGAATAGGCGCCGGACCACCACACTCGGCTAGCACAAACCACGATACTTACACATATAGCCTTTACTTATAATTCACAATATACAAGTGTTAGGATTACCTTAACATCGGTCACCGTGTGACCCCAAAGCTATCCCACACCAACACATACCTGAACCACAAACTTGCCTATCATTGGTCATCTCATGACCACTGTGGCAACACACACCACTTACTTCATAAATCAATATAATATTATTCAAAAGACAACAACGGACCAAGGCTAGGTCGGTATGGACCTTCACTGCCCAAACACCACAAAGTCATGGCTAGGCTCACACAGGAACCTCACTGCCCAGTTACTACGATAAATCATAAGAATTACATTACAACAAAGTGTGTAGTGAACACACACTCAAACCACGTAGACAATACGTGTATATTACACCCTGGATGGTGTACCACACGTCTTCCACGTAAACCACATGCCCAACACATGGACAACGCACTCCAAGAGTGCCACAGGTGCCAACGCACCACACATACTGCGTAAAGCAATTACGCACATCACACATCATTCACGTAAAACATGCCCATTACATGAGCAATATGCTCCAAGAGCATAACAAATGCACTGGCTCACACAGGTCATCGCCATGCACACACACAAACACGCAATACTCATAACCAGAAAAGCTACGTAAACCATACTGCATGGTTACATGCAAAATTGGCGGCAACATCGACTGCCGCTTATAAGAAGTAGACGGCAAGCGATTTAGCCGTTTATATCTCGGCTGGTGAGCTTGGCGACAAGAGATCTTGACGCCAAGTTCTCCGGCCTAAAACCCTGCAGAAACCCTAATCCAGCTCTACAGGTTTTCCAACCGTTTAAACTACAGAAAAACATATAAAAGCAGTTCCTTTAACATACCAGAACCCGAAACAACCCATTACAACATGCTTCATTCGCTAAATTACTCAAACCACCCATTAACCTCACATGGTGCAACTTAATCCGAAAATACAATAAAAATGCTGGTTCAAGTGATTAAGTCGTGTTTTAATGTTTCTAACAAGCTAACAGGGCTCGACCCCTACCTCAGAAACGCAATTAAACTCCCGAAGATCCTTGAATCACGCCGAAACCTGAGAAACGCCCCACGAACACCGCGCTCCAATCCGCCATTCCCCGCCCGATCTGCCGCTACCACGCGTACCACGGCCTTCCCACGAGCTCCCGCCGACCGTCAGAACTCGCGAAGAAGCTTAAGGGTGAAGGTGGGGGAAGAGGAAGGGAGAGAGAGGGGAAAGAACAGGGCTCGGGTTTGCCATAAAAACACAAGTACGTCAGGTTAACGTTAACACATATGCCGCTAACCAAACTGCCCCAACTAGGCGTCCACATAGCTCGACGCCAAGTTCATCAAACTCGACGTCCACATCGATGGACGCTGAAACCATGTTAACGGCACACCATTGCCGCCAACACACAGCCAACGTCATCCACCTGAACGCCAACACACTGTTGATGTCCAGCGTACTGAACACCAACACAGACCCATAACCAAACCCAGTAAGGATCTAATAAGAAACACACAACACTAATGGGCCTCACATTGGCCACCAAACCCACTAAACCTGGATCTACAGGGATCCGGAAAACGCGCGACGTTACATTATTATCACCTAAAAACAAATGTCGTCCTCGACATATAAAACAAATCATAATAAACCAAATTATCACCTAAAAACAAATAAAGCCGAACACAGAACAAGTAGGATACTCTTTCTCTGCTTCAGTCTTTCAATTCATCTCACAATTACTCTGTTCGGTCAATTCCATTGCTTTCTTTAGCTTTCAACCGTAGGCGATCCTACCTTGCCAATGGTGCTTTATCTCCTTGGACTGAACCTACTTCCACAATTTCCCAGCTGTGTTTGCAACATTTCTTTCGAGACCGCTTTATCTTTCTCAAATATCTTACACTGTAATATTCTTTCATGCCATAATCTTTCCAAATTATTAAACTTTCCGGTGCCATTTCCTTTTTCTATTTATCACTGCTTGCTGTTATCCTGCCTCATCTACATTCACATTCACAACTGACACCTCTTCAAAGAAAATCAATCATCATCTTCGAATTTCCTACTTTTCATATTATTCTGCTCATACCGCTTAAAGCCAATTTCTGATTAAAAAAAACCATAATAAACTCTGTTCCTTTATTTGGCTGCGCAAAACTTTACACTTTCTCCTTATTCAAGTAAACTTGAACAATCTCTGAATATTAAATTTTTCTTTGCTTCCGCTGCGCTACTCTGATCACACTGAACATTTTTGCAAAATATTTCACAATTTCTGCTTACATTATTACTTTCTATTGCTTTCTTCTAGCTTCAACTGCATTCATTTCTAACTTTAACTACTTCTCAAATCATCTTATTCAATTAATTCATGCTGAAGAAATTACTGCAATTTCTGTTCTGCCAAACCGCTATTGATATATTATGCTCTTCATATATCTTTCTTGCTTTACTAACATTCTCTAGCTAATCTCATAATTTTGTTGCATAAACTTTCCAAATACTCTTTAATTAATCTGTTCCTGCTCCTGCATGAAACTCTGAAATATCTTAATAACAATTCCTTTCTGCTCAATTAAATCATTTCTTTGCACCAATATGCAAACTTTAACTGATATTTCTTGACTCTTCTGACCTTATTCACTTCATCATTTGCTAAATTCTTCCTTTCTCTAATCCATATCTTTTCTTTATCTAAACTGCCAATCATCAACTAAATATTCCTCTTGTGCAATTTTCACAAATTCTTATTACACATTAATCCTTCTTTTCTCTCTTTCTTTATTCAACTGATCATTTCTATACTTATTTATATAAATCTTCATATCACACTTCCTGTTACCATTATCATCCATAACAACACTTTTCCTCAAATTTCTGATCTCAGACATACTTAATCTATCTGCCATAAATCACTGCTCTTTTATGTACTGATACTTTTTTTAAAGCTGGTCTGCCTTTCTTGATCATATCAAACTCTTCATAACTCTAATCACATTTCCATACACACTGTTTCTTAATATCATCTGACTCAAATCTCTAATGCCACAATACATTTGCTGAGATTCTCAACTACAACTTATCACACACACACTGACCTGATCCTTATCACCTTGTTACCATGCACCTGTCTCTACCAACTTTCTATCTCATTATAACTTATTTACTGAATTCCATATCCAAACTTGTTAATCTTTTCAATTCCTTTAACTGCAAATCTTTAACAACCAAACTGATCTATCACAGAAATACTCTATACTTATTTCTGCTAACTCTGCACTTTATTAACATATAACAGGTATATCCTTCTCAAGGCATTACTTTACATTTCTCTTCTAATCTCTATAACTGAAAACTTTTAAGTACTATACTTTAACTGCTTTAACTGCACTAGTGCCAGGACACAACCACACAATTTATGCCACTATCCACGTTGTGGTACAACAGCTACTCACAACTGCCAATCTAACAAACAGAAACACACGGTTTACGTGCCAAAAGCTCACGTAAAAACTACTTTATATCACACAAAGCCGCAGACTTACTACCAGCAGTGAACATTAATCCATGTATTGGTACATTGTACTTTCAATGTCTTTTCATATTCTAACTGGACATTGCTCTGATACCAACTGTGACGGACCGGGGTATTTATGCCCATTAAGGCTCCATATCTAGATCCGCCTCCCGCGAACGGACCGAAGTCTCGCAAGGGATATCTCACACACGTGTCCAGTAAGAGTATAAAAGATAAACCACAAGAATATAAGACACAAGAAAGTACATGTGCTCATATCTGTTCACAAATTTGTACAATTGTCCCATTACATTAATACATGTCCAATTAAAAGAGTACAACTACCTGGGGCATACCCCGAGGGAGCACAAGCTCACACAAACACTAACTACTACACAACTTCTGGTGGTACAAGTCTGACACAACGCCGTTGCAAGCCAAACACACGGAAAGCCCTGAAAAGAACTGTAGGGGAGTGAGCCTCAACAAGTCACTGGCTCAGTAGGGGCTACCCAAAACAACACTGTAACCACAGACACCTCAACCCCAATGGGTTTCACTGGCAACAACAATAGCCAAACCATTTCATGCTCACATCATGATAATAAATAACAATTAAACATAATCATGATAATAAACACAAGGTCCTCAGAAGGAAAGTAGGACTACAGGACTAACATATTATCATTAGACAGCCCAACTACTAAAGTGCCTAAACCACAGTCTCACTGGCACACTGCCACAACAACTGGTTGCCTAAGCTATAAGCCACACAGGCAAATCACTACTCAGGCTACAAGCTTCGCAGGTGAACCTCAAACACTTGAGTAACATAACTGCTAACAAAGAGCTGGTCCTTTATACTCCAAACCACACAACGTCGGAAATTACACACGAGGGAACATGACTGGCTACCACGAAGCCAATTTATAACACACTAAAACTATAATTGGAATCTTACCTAAAGAAAGGTGAAACACAACAACTGGGAAGTCCTATCACGCGACCTCTACGGAGCACAGCTTAACTAAACCACAATATGCCTAAGCCACAAGCCTCATCGGCAAATTACCCACAAAGGTAACATAATTAATAATCACAAACTAATCCACAATAAATTATAAACAAAGATCTACCTAAAACAGTTAGGATACAACAAGTGGCAAGTCAAACCACGAGACCTCCACAACACACAAGTACCCGGAAAGGTTGGTACACAATGTACCACCTCAAAACTATAAAGTAACCCACGAAGGAAATAGGTACCTGCTACTCTGAGGTACCACAACACAAACACCTGAACAAGGGTATAAGTAGGTGATAAACACCACACTGAACCACGATTATATTGTGCCCTCACTTAGACACAACATTACAAGTGAAACCTTAATCGACGAGTCACACAAACCACAACTCAGTCACAGTTGTGCCAACACCAGGGCACACCTCGAACTGGTCAAACCTCGACCACGAGTCATAAACTCACAAACCACAACCAGTGGCAAAGCACGAGTCAAACTACAGCCAGAATAGGCAAAGCACGAGTTAGAAAGAACGACGCCACCACACGTGAACGGACTACTAGCTAATCAGGCCAGTATCCAACCCAGACAACACAACACAAGAACAACCTCTCAGCCTCGCAGTCACGGACGAAAGGTCCAACTTCCGCTCCACAAGGAAGAAGTCAAACAACTGTGGAGACCAACCAACACCACACCTGCAGACACACAACTGCAGGCCCATGCCTGGCACCTCTAGGGTCTCTGGCCGTAGCACCCTAAAGTGAGGCACTGTAAAACAGGACTAGCTGGGGACCAGTGTCGACTACTGGTGTCCGTACCCCCAACTACGAGCGCGCTACAAGCGACACAAGAACAAACTCTGGGAAGTCGCTGCCTCACTGCCGTCTTTCCCTCAGCCGGACGTACAACTCAAACTCAGGAGTGAGGGTGTCCAGGAAGACAACACAGACCTCGACGGTACAACACCAGTACCGGGACAAAACCCCGAGCACAACAAACACACGTGCCTGGCTCACAAAGAACCTGGGGTACCCGACTAGAGAGGCATTCCGGAATAGGCACCGGACCACCACACTCGGCTAGCACAAACCACGATACTTACACATATAGCCTTTACTTATAATTCACAATATACAAGTGTTAGGATTAGCTTAACATCGGTCACCGTGTGACCCCAATGCTATCCCACACCAACACATACCTGAACCACAAACTTACCTATCATTGGTCATCTCATGACGACCGTGGCAACACACACCACTTACTTCATAAATCAATATAATATTATTCAAAAGACAACAATGGACCAGGGCTAGGTCAGTATGGACCTTCACTGCCCAAACACCACAAAGTCATGGCTAGGCTCACACAGGAACCTCACTGCCCAGTTACTACGATAAATCATAAGAATTACATTACAACAAAGTGTGTAGTAAACACACACTCTGTGACGGCCCTCGTTATACCGGTACGGTTATACCAACCCACGTCGGTATAGCGAGCGCTGCCACAGTGGGACATTTACCCAAACGATACGTACAGCTGAGATACACGCGAATATACAACAGAGTAGCGGAAGTAAAAGACAACAGTCTCCATTCATTCATCATCCACATTAAACATACATGCAATTCGCAATTAACATAAAAGGCACTAAAGTTCACATAAATTAAATTGCTGAAATAGAAATACAAATTGTCCACACTTTTACATTCTTTTCATAATACTCTAATACAGTGTTCAATTACATACTTATGAAATACACAATCTCAAAGAAACTTCAAAGCTAGCTAATCTCCGCGCTCGGAGTCCGTCTCTGCTACCTCCTCCGAAGGTGCCACGTCACCAACTACACCTGTACGCCGAAGCAAGGAGTGAGTCCAGGGACTCAGCAAGAAACACTACTCATGATATACACGTACAAGTCCTAGTGGTTTCTACATGCACATTTACAATTTCCAACACATAGCTTGCTAGTCAATTCAAGATTCAACCTATCATGAAAGTTTTACAATTTTATACATGAATCATGCTTTCAGATTTCTAAAAATAAAATTCACCTATCACATGCTCTCTACTCAATTTACTCATGAACTTTAATCTTTAATGAACTAAGACATGAGAGCTACCAACATGAACAATTTTACATACATGAAAGGGGAACACAACTAGCATGGATTTCACATGTCCTTAAGTGCATACATAACCTTTTCACATGCTTTAGGTTGCTGATTTCACATGGTTTAACGGCTGTAAACCTATACATGAAAGCTACAATATTGCATAAAACATATCATGTGTTCAAACAATCATGCTATCTTTTGCCCGTTTTCACCAATTATCCCTAACATGGATTCTAAACATCTTTGCACATAATAACATGATGATAATAACATAAATTCACTGATTTCACATGATTTCAGATTTGTCTCACATGGTTTTCAATAACACATTTTCACATCTTTAGTTTCACATTTTCTTTACACGAATTCCCTCTTTCACATGGTTCACTTTACACATACACATTCACATTGTCACTTACACATTTACACATGGACACATACACATTACACATTTCACATTACACATTTTAGGTGCCGTGACACATAGTCCAAACCACCAAAGAAGGACATATACACATCACATTACACATAGACGCCATCTAGGCATTCCAATGGCGACTCTTGGACTGCGCAGACCGGGAGAACAAGTCTCCACCCTAACCAGTGGTACTTGTCCACCTCCAGGATTTCCCCCTAATGCCCTTAGGGTCACTTACACATTGAACTTTCTCAGGGGGACTTTTCCCTGATACAGCTCCACTGCCCTCTACGGAAGCAGTGTCACATTGGCACAGTTGCACATTTACACATTTACCGTTTTACACATGGTTTTACACTTCACACTTTTCATCACATTCACTTCCTCACTCACATGAATATCTCTGTTTTTCCTAACATGGTACTACAGAATTTGAAGAGCTTAGCACACAATGATTTCACCAATCAAGTTGGTTTTAGACAATACTAATCACATTATGATAATATACGTAGATTATCACATTTCACATGAAAATACATAACTTCTTATTTACTGATCCAAATAACCTGAAATTTTAACCACATGCTGTTTTCGGGTTCAAGATCATACACTCAAATTTTCAGATTTTTCTGAGCTAAATAGAATTTACAGAAAATAAAACACCTATTTAGCACACTATTCACAACTTAAGTTAACATGGGGTTTAACATATCCTGCAAATTGCCACTTACTGTTTTAAACAGAGGCTACTAATATATGCATGATTTGAGAATACAAAATTGCCCTAAATCATACATCTATGGATTTCACCACAACCATTCTTGCATGCTTTTATTTTACCGAGCCGGATTATTAGCAATTTACACAAGCATGGATAATTTACCAAAATTGCAAACACATATACTGACCCACTAATCTTCATGATCAGACCAAAACCAAGACATTCATACTAATCCTAATCATGAACAAGGATTTGCAAGATTATCTACAAGTCATGCTCACAAGTTTAAAGGGGTACAATTATCCTACATTTACCATCACGCATCACACTCATTCACACACCACAATTGATAATATACATAGAGTATAGGATTACCATATATCCTCATCACGGAAAACATACCGAAATTAATGTATAAGAAGGGCAGAACAGCTCACTGTTCTGTCCAGAGGAACTTGGCGGCGGTCTCTGGCCGCTGACTCAGAGTCAGCGACAGGGCCGATGGACGCCAAGCATGATCTGGGCGTCCAGGGACCTTGCCGTCAAGCCAGGTCTGTGCAGAAACACAGACCCGAGCTCTCAAACTTGGGTGAATGGGAGGGTCTAGGACTCGAGGAAAAATCCATAAAAATAGCAAAACCGACCTAGACTCATACGGGGACATCATGGATAGGTCACTTGCCTTTCAAAAATTCTTCCAAAGGATTTAGGGCTCGGTGAAGCTCTCCTTGGGCTGTCCCAAGAAGTGCAGAAATCCCTCCAAAGATCTCTTCCTCCGGGCTCCTGGATGATCTCCACGCCAAGGGGATGTCGGGGAAGCCTCCTCCTTTGATCCAGCTACCTTCTTGAAGCAGTGGAACGCCGGATCAAGCTCCAGGGGGGTCGAATCTGTGGGTGCTAAGATGGGTTTTTCTCACAGACTTTCTCTAGGGTTTTCTTTCTCACTTTTTCTCCTCTTGCAAGGTGAAGGGAGGAGTGGGGAGAGCCATTTCGGGTTCAGACATAAGGAGGGTCTCTCTCCCACTCACCAGGCTGATTTGACAGCCTTCAGAGCCGTTGGGGACATCCCCCAATGGTTGGCTTGCCTTGTTTCAGAAGCTTGCAGCTCTGCTGCGCATGCAGGCCAGAGAGATTGGCGTCCATATCGCTGGACGCCCGGATTAGTGTCGGCGTCCAGGTCTGGACGCTGACACCACCTCAGCGGCCAGGGGTTGACGCCAAGGGGCCTTCGGCCAGAACCCTAAGTTATGCAGAAAACCATGCATACCATGCATATATACATGCAATATGTATACGGTATTATATCCATACTATCACCATGCAATACATACATTATTTACATCTAACATAAACACATGCACACGTAATTATACTAATTAATGCGTACGTAAATATGTACATACATACACAAGCACAAATATACACACATAAATACAAATAATGCGACGGAAATTCGAGGGTCTTACACCCTCTCCCCCTTAAAGAAACTTCGTCCTCGAAGTTAGAACGACACTACTCAAACAAAAGGGGATACTTCTTCTTCATCGCATCCTCAAGCTCCCACGTAGCCTCCTCACGTGAGAAGTTCCGCCATAGAACTTTCACCGACGCAATACTCTTGTTCCGGAGATGCTGAACCTTCCGGTCAAGAATGGCTACTGGTTGCTCGACATATGAAAGATCTGGCTGGATCTCCACAGGCTCATGACTAATCACATGAGACGGATCTCAGACATACTTCCTGAGCATAGATACGTGGAATACCGGTGAACGCTAGCCAAAGCTGGGGGTAAAGCTAGCTCGTACGCCACGCTGCCCAAACGTCTGAGAATCTCATATGGGCCAATGAATCTAGGGCTTAGCTTGCTATGCCTGCCAAATCTGACAACACCTCGAGTAGGCGATATCTTCAAGAAGACATGATCGCCAACCTCGAACTCCAAATCCTTTCTCCTGTTGTCGGCATAACTCTTCTGCCTATCCTGTGCCGCAACAAGCCTTATCTTTCCTGAATAAGATCAACTGCCTATCACCATCTCCTCCCCATACCGATACTAGCATGATAAGTTGTTGTTGTATGCGAACTCCACAAGAGGTAAATGACGCTCCCAATCATCCTTCCAATCCAGAACACACGCTCTCAACATATCCTCGAGCGTCTGGATAGTCCTCTCGGACTGTCCATCGGTCTGGGATGAAATGCCGAACTGAGCTTAAGCTCCGAACCTAACGCATCCTGAAGACCTTTCCACAATCTCGAAGTAAATCTCGGATCTTAATCCGAAATGATCGACTTCGGCACACCATGCAATCTAATGATACCGCTAACATACAGTCTAGCTAAACTCTCTACTGACTGCTTCTTCTTCATAGGCAAGAAATGAGCAGTCTTCGAGAACCTATCTACAACTACCCAAATCGAGTCATTTCCCCTTCTAGATAGAGGCAAACCCGATACGAAATCCATAGTGACAGCTTCCCACTTCCCTACGGGGATATCCATCCTCTGCATAAGGCCGGATGGTCGCTGCCGCTCGGCTTTCACTTGCTGACATACTAGGCATCTAGACACATAATCCGCAACATCCTTCTTCATGCCGGACCACCAAAATGATCTCTTCAGGTCTTGATACATCTTAGTGTTACCCGGATGAATAGAGAATCGCGATCTATGAGCCTCCGCTAACACATGCTCATGGACATCTACTACATTAGGGACACAAACACGGTGCTGAAATCTAATCACACCGTCCTCATCACGAGCAATGCCCGCCTTACCCACTAACTCTAACAATCTAGGGTCGGCTTTCTGCTGCTCAATCACCTCATCCAAGACTGAGGATCTAAGGGATAGCTGAGCTACAAAAGCCTGACACAACGATGGCTCTAACTCGGTCATAGAGCACGCTGCATCCTCCAACATCCCAATCCTGCTGGAGCGAAGACCTCTTCCTACTAAGAGCATCCGCTACGACGTTCGCCTTTCCAGGATGATACTGAAGGTCGAAGTCATAGTCCTTCAAGAACTCAATCCATCTTCTCTGCCTCAGGTTTAATTCCTTTTGGGAGAAAGATACTTCAAGCTCTTGTGGTCGGTAAACACTTCAAATCTGACACCATAAAGATAGTGCCTTTAGATCTTTAGTGCATGAACCACAGCTGCGAGCTCTAAATCATGAGTCGGATAGTTCCTCTCATGCTCCTTCAACTGACGAGAAGCATAAGCCACTACCCTCTCTTGCTGCATGAGCACACAGCCTAAACCAATCTGAGATGCATCCGTATAAATGGCAAAACCTTCTAGACCACTAGACAATACCAATACCGGAGCAGAAGTAAGCTTAGCCTTCAGTAGCTGAAAGCTGCGCTCACATGCCTCAGACCATACGAACTTCTCACCCTTTCTGGTCAGCTTTGTCAAAGGGGCGGCGATGGATGAGAAACCCTCAATGAATCGCCGATAGTAACCAGCTAACCCAAGGAAACTACGAATCTCCGAAGGGGTCTTGGGAATCTCCCAATCCATAACTGCCTGAACTTTTGCTGGATCAACTGCAACACCAGCGTCGGAGATAACATGCCCGAGAAAATGAACCTCGCGCAACCAGAACTCGCACTTGCTGAACTTCACATACAGCTTGTGCTCACGGAGAACCTCTAAGACTAACCTCAAATGCTGACGATGTGTGGCCTCATCCGGAGAATAGACCAACACGTCATCAATAAACACAACAACAAAGCTATCTAAATACGGACTAAACACCCGGTTCATGAGATCCATGAACGCTGCAGGGGCGTTAGTCAATCCGAAAGGAAGGACCAAAAACTCATAATGTCCATAACGGGTTCTGAATGCCGTCTTGGACACATCCTCACTCCGAATCCTCAACTGATGATAATCAGATCGCAAGTCAATCTTGGAAAAGACTGATGCCTCTCGCAACTGGTCAAACAGATCATCAATCCGAGGTAAGGGATACCTGTTCTTCACAGTCACCTGGTTCAACTTCCTATAATCAATACACAACCGAAGTGACTCGTCTTTCTTCTTGACGAATAATACAGGTGCGCCCCAAGGGGAAACACTAGGGCGAATAAATCCCTTATCAAGCAATTCTTGCAATTGCTTCCTCAACTCGGCTAATTCTGCAGGGGCCATCCGATATGGGGCCTTCGAGATAGGAGAGGTGCCTGGAAGCAACTCTATAGTGAACTCTATCTCCCTATCCGGTGGCAATCCAGACAAGTCATCGGGAAAGACATCCGAAAACTCCTACACCACATCGATCTCCGCAAGAGTCTGTGACGAACCAGCATCGGGTACTAGCATAACGCTGGCAAGAAATGTGTCACAACCCTTGTTCACCATGCGCATCGCCTTCATGGCAGAGATAACTAACTTTCCCGCTAAGTTCTTTGGCAAGGGATGAGAGAACTCATCCTCACCAGGAATGCGGAAAACAATCTTCTTCCTACGACAATCCACTAACGCATAGTGCTCCTCTAGCCAATCCAGACCAAGGATACAATCATAGTCTTTCATCTTTAGCAAGAAGAAACACCCATCTAGGAATCTATCCTCAATGCACACAGGTAACGACGGAATGCACTTCCTAGTCGATACCGTACCCGCAGGGGTGTGCACAGACAAAGGGACCTCTAACTCCTCAGACTCTATGCCTGACTCTAGGGCTAACTGCCTAGCGAACCGCTCAGAAATGAACGAGTGAGTAGCACCCGTATCAAACAAAACCCGAGCGTGCACACCGAAAAGCAAAACTGTACCTTCGGTGACATGCTCCACCTACTCGGCGTCCTCGCGAGCTAAAGCAAACACTCGAGCTGGGGCTAGAGGCCTTCCTGGTCTTCCTGTAGCTGGCGCGGCTGCCGCTACTGCTGGTGCTGGCACTCCACGCTGAGCTCCTTGCTGAAGTCTTGGGCAATCTTTGATCTTGTGGTCGCTGCTCCCACACTTTAAGCATCTACCGCTACTAACCAGCACTCGGAGCCTCCATGGGTCTTCCCACAATGGGGACACTCCTTCTTCACACCGGGGGAACGTACAGAAGGTACCTGAGAGTTGTTGACTGTCACTGGTTTCTGCGGTGTCTGGTACACCGTTTTCTTCTTATCCTGCCGCTGGAATGTCGCTGCCGGCCTCTTCTGCGAAGCCTTCTTCTCCTCCAAATATTGCTCCATTTCTCCCTCCTGCCTGCAGGCTGCGCTGAGGGCCTCGTCTAGCGTGCGGTCGTCAAACGCCACGAGTCTCGTCCTCAGTGATGGCTTGAGTCCCATCACGAACTTCTTGGTCTTCCTGTGCTCATCCTCTACGATATGCGGTGCATATTTAGAAAGTTCAGAAAACCTTGCCTCGTATTCCAGGACGGTCATTGATCCTTGCGTCAGGGAAAGGAATTCTTGCTCCATCTTGTCCTGGATGTGCTCTGGGACGAAGTTGTCTCGGAAGAGCCTCACGAACGCATCCCACGCCACGTCTACTGCTCCGTCCTCAAAGTGTGTACGTAGTAGGGAGGACCACCATACATCAGCTCTCTCCTGTAATACACCTTCATAAGCACTAAGTAACAATTTCTAACTTGACAAACAACATACAAGCATAACTAAAGCATACCTGTAGCATGTAGGTGGATAATGTCACCTTGTCCTCATCAGGACACCTGATAGCTCGGAAGATTTTCTCCGTCTCCCTCATCCAGCTTTCTGCCATTAGCGGATCACTCTCCCCCTTAAAAGAGGGTGGGGTCATCCTCTTGAATCGCTCCATGATGGAAGGTCCCCCATGGTCCTGAGCTGGGGCCTAAGCCTGCTACATTAAACAATAAACAATATACAATAAACACAATATCACACAATTTAAATAGCAAACTACTAGGTTGTTTCATTATTCTACCTGGGCCTCCAACTAGCCTGGAGTGCTGCCTGGGTGTGGACCTGCGTCTGCATGGCTTGCACCAGACCTTGCATGAATACTCCATAGTCCACTAGCGGTGGTGGGAGCACAGGACCCTGTGGGGCCGGGACTGCTGCTCCGCCTGCTCCTCACACCTCTGCTCGTCGTCGTGAGCTGGCACACTCTCCACGTCGTCCACGGGAAGCCATGGCTGTAATAAAATTTCAGCCCCACTTAGAGCTAGGTTACTAGGTTCTCTAACCATTTTCTTATCTATCTTTCACTTCTTATTAGTGTTTCTACACATGTGGACATAGTTAGCATGCAATGGGGATGATGACTTAGGTATATTCATCATGTGCAATCTCAACCGGTCTCTCTGATACCAATCTCTGATGGCCCTCATTATACCGGTACGGTTACCACACCCACGTCGGTATAGCGAGCGCTGCCACAGTGGGACATTTACCCAAACGATACGTACAACTGAGATACACGCGAATATACAACAGAGTAGCGGAAGTAAAAGACAACAGTCTCCATTCATTCATCATCCACATTAAACATACATGCAATTCGCAATTAACATAAAAGGCACTAAAGTTCACATAATTAAATTGCTGAAATAGAAATACAAATTGTCCACACTTTTACATTCTTTTCATAATACTCTAATACAGTGTTCAATTACATACTTATGAATACACAATCTCAAAGAAACTCCAAAGCTAGCTAATCTCCGCGCTCGAGTCGTCTCTGCTACCCTCCTCCGAAGGTGCCACGTCACCAACTACACCTATACGTCGAAGCAAGGAGTGAGTCCAGGACTCAGCAAGAAACACTACTCATGATATACACGTACAAGTCCTAGTGGTTTCTACATGCACATTTACAATTTCCAACACACCGCTTGCTAGTCAATTCAATTCAACCTATCATGAAAGTTTTACAATTTTATACATAAATCATGCTTTCAGATTTCTAAAAATAAAATTCACCTATCACATGCTCTCTACTCAATTTACTCATGAACTTTAATCTTAATGAACTAAGACATGAGAGCTACCAACATGAACATTTTACATACATGAAAGGGGAACACAACTAGCATGGATTTCACATGTCCTTAAGTGCATACATAACCTTTTCACATGCTTTAGGTTCTCTGATTTCACATGGTTTAAACGGATGTAAACCTATACATGAAAACTACAATATTGCATAAAACATATCATGTGTTCAAACAATCATGCTATCTTTTGCCCGTTTTCACCAATTATCCCTAACACATGGATTCTAAACTCTTTGCACACAATAACATGATGATAATAACATAAATTCACTGATTTCACATGATTTCATATTTGTCTCACATGGTTTTCAATAACACATTTTCACATCTTTAGTTTCACATTTTCTTTACACGAATTCCCTCTTTCACATGGTTCACTTTACACATACACATTCACATTGTCACTTACACATTTACACATGGACACTACACATTACACATTTCACATTACACATTTTAGGTGCCATGACACATAGCCCAAACCACCAAAGAAGGACATATACCACATACATTACACATAGACGCCATCTAGGCATTCCAATGGCGACTCTTGGACTGCGCAGACCGGAGAACAAGCTCCACCCTAACCAGTGGTACTTGTCCACCTTCAGGATTTCCCCTAATGCCCTTAGGGTCACTTACACGTTGAACTTTCTCAGGGGGACTTTTCCCTGATACAGCTCCACTGCCCTCTACGGAAGCAGTGTCACATTGGCACAGTTGCACATTTACACATTTACTGTTTTACACATGGTTTTACACTTCACACTTTTCATCACATTCACTTCCTCACTCACATGAATATCTCTGTTTTTCCTAACATGGTACTACAGAATTTGAAGAGCTTAGCACACAGTGATTTCACCAATCAAGTTGGTTTTAGACAATACTAATCCATTACGATAATATACGTAGATTATCACATTTCACATGAAAATACATAACTTCTTATTTACTGATCCAAATACCTGAAATTTTAACCACATGGTTTCTAGTTCAAGATCATACAATCAAATTTTCTGATTTTTTCTGAGCTAAATAGAATTTACAGAAAATAAAACACCTATTTTGCACACTATTCACAACTTAAGTTAACATGAGGTTTAGCATATCCTGCAATTGCCACTTACTGTTTTAAACAGAGGCTACTAATATATGCATGATTCGAGAATACCAAATTTACCCTAAATCATACATCTATGGATTTCACCACAACCATTTCTTGCATGCTTTTATTTTACCGAGCCCGATTCATTAGCATTTACACAAGCATGGATAATTTACCAAAATTGCAAACACATATACTGACCACTAATCTTCATGATCAGACCAAAACCAAGACATTCATACTAATCCTAATCATGAACAAGGATTTGCATGATTATCTACAAGTCATGCTCACAAGTGTAAGGGGTACAATTATCCTACATTTGCCATCACGCATCACACTCATTCACACATCATAATTTATAATATACATAGAGTATAGGTTACCATATATCTCATCACGGAAAACATACCGAAATTAATGTATAAGAAGGGCAGAACAGCTCACTGTTCTGTCCAGAGGACTTGGCGGCGGTCTCTGGCCGTGACTCAGAGTCAGCGACAGGGCCGATGGACGCCAAGCATGATCTGGGCGTCCAGGGACCTTGCCGTCATGCCAGGTCTGTGAAGAAACATAGACCCGAGCTCTCAAACTTGGGTGAATGGGAGGGTCTAGGACTCGAGAAAAATACAAAAAAAAAGAGCAAAACCGACCTAGACTCATACGGGGACATCATGGATAGGTCACTTGCCTTTCAAAAATTCTTCCAAAGGATTTAGGGCTCGGTGAAGCTCCTTGGGCTGTCCCAAGAAGTGCAGAAATCCCTCCAAGATCTCTCCTCCGGCTCCTGGATGATCTCCACGCCAAGGGGATGTCGAGGAAGCCTCCTCCTTCGATCAGCTACCTTCTTGAAGCAGTGGAACGCCGGATCAAGCTCCAGGGGCGTCGGATCTGTGGGTGCTAAGAGGGGTTTTTCTCACAGACTTTCTCTAGGGTTTTCTTTCTCACTTTTTCTCCTCTTGCAAGGTGAAGGGAGGAGTGGGGAGAGCCATTTCGGGTTCAGACATAAGGTGGGCTCTCTCCCACTCACCATACTGACTTGACAGTCTTCAGAGCCGTTGGGGAACATCCCCCAATGGTTGGCTTGCCTTGTTTTAGAAGCTTGCAGCTCTGCTGCGCATGCAGGCCAGAGAGATTGGCGTCCATATCGCTAGTCGCCCGGATTAGTGTCGGCGTCCAGGTCTGGACGCTGACACCACCTCAGCGGCCAGGGGTTGACGCCAAGGGGCCTTCGGCCAGAACCCTAAGTTATGCAGAAAACTATGCATACCATGCATATATACATGCAATATGTATACAGTATTATATCCATACTATCACCATGCAATACATACATTATTTACATCTAACATAAACATATGCACACGTAATTATACTAATTAATGCGTACGTAAATATGTACATACATACACAAGCACAAATATACACACGTAAATACAAATAAGGCGACGGAAATTCGAGGGTCTTACACACCTCAAACCACGTAGACATACGTGTATATTACACCCTGGATGGTGTACCACATGTCTTCCACGTAAACCACATGAACATTGACAACGCCTACTCGAAGAGTGCCCACAACCTGCCAATACTGCGTACACAATTACGCACATCACACATCATCATTCACGTAAAACATGCCCATTACATGAGCAATATGCTCCAAGAGCATAAAAAATGCACTGGCTCACACCGGTCATCGCCATGCACACACACAAAAACGCATACTCATAACCAAAACCAGCTAAGCTAAACCATACTGCATGGTTACATGCAAAATTGGCGGCAACATCAATGCCTGCCGCTTATAAGAAGTAGATGGCAAGCGATTTAGCCGTTTATATCTCAGCTGGTGAGCTTGGCGACAAGAGATCTTGACGCCAAGTTCTCCGGCTAAGACCCTGCAGAAACCCTAGTCCAGCTCTACAGGTTTTCCAACCGTTTAAACTACATAAAACATATAAAAGCAGTTCCTTTAACATCCCAGAACCCGAAACAACCCATTACAACATGCTTCATTCGCTAAATTACTCAAACCATCCATTAACCTCACATGGTGCAACTTAATCCGAAAATACAATAAAAATGTTGGTTCAAGTGATTAAGTCGTGTTTTAATGTTTCTAACAAGCTAACAGGGCTCGACCCCTACCTCAGAAACGCAATTAAACTCCCGAAGAACCTTGAATCACGCCGAAACCCGAGAAACGCCCCATGAACACCGCGCTCCAATCCGCCATTCCCCACCCGATCTGCCGCTACCACGCGCACCACGGCCTTCCCACGAGCTCCCGCCGACCATCAGAACTCGCGAAGAAGCTTAAGGGTGAAGGTGGGGGAAGAGGAAGGGAGAGAGAGGGGAAAGAACAGGGCTCGAGTCTGCCACAAAAACACAGGTACGTCAGGTTAACGTCAACACATATGCCGCTAACCAAACCGCCCCAACTAGGCGTCCACATAGCTCGACGCCAAGTTCATCAAACTCGACGTCCACATCGATGGACGCTGAAACCATGTTAACGGCACACCATTGCAACCAACACATAGCCAACGTCATCCACCTGGACCCCAACACACTGTTGATGTCCAGCGTACTGAACACCAACACAGACCCATAACCAAACCCGGTAAGGATCTAATAAGAAACACACAACACTAATGGGCCTCACATTGGCCACCAAACCCACTAAACCTGGATCTACGGGGATCCGGAAAATGCGCGACGTTACAACAATTATCCTGTACATGATCAGGAACTAGCTACTGTAGTCTTCGCCTTGAAGATATGGCGTCATTACCTTTATGGTGAGAAGTTCATTGTGTTTTCTGACCATAAAAGCTTAAAGTATCTATTTTCTCAGTAGGACTTGAACATGAGACAACAGAGGTGGTTAGAGTATCTCAAAGACTTCGACTTCACTATCCAATATCATCCAGGTAAAGCAAATGTTGTGGCAGATGCTCTAAGTAGAAAGCCAATGATCACATTGTCGAGTCTAATGGTAGGAGAATGGAGACTATTAGAAGATTTCGCCAAGTTAAATATTGATGCTGACATCAAGAAGATAGGATGTCTTATTGCTAGTGTGAGAGCACAACCTACACTATTGGAGGATATTGTAGCACTCCAAGACAATGACCTTGTGCTAGTGGAGATTAAGGCTAATCTAGACCAGAGGTCGGATTTCTCTCTAACTGAAGAAGGAAGATTATTGTTTCGGGATCGAGTCTGTGTACCCGACCATGCGGAGACAAAGAAGATGATTATGGATGAGGCTTACAAGACCAGATATACCATTCATCTTGGAACTACCAAAATGTATCAGGATCTGAAAAGAAGCTTTTGGTGGCCAAATATGAAGAGGGAAGTGGCAGAATATGTCGCTCGATGCTTAACATGTCAAAAGATCAAGGCGGAACACTTGCGACCTGCAGGTAAACTTAAACCCTTAGAAATCCCGGCATGGAAATGGGAAGGTATAGGGATGGACTTTATTTTTGGACTACCTAAATCTAGAGGTGGATTCGATGGCATATGGCTTGTAGTCGACTACTTAACTAAGTCCGCTCACTTTTTTCCAGTGAAGAATAAGTGGTCAGTAGATGTTCTCGCTGCATTGTATGTGAAGGAAATAGTCAGATTACATGGAGTACCGGCATCTATCGTGTCTAATAGAGACCCTAGGTTTACATCCCACTTTTGGAAAGGACTGTACTATTCCTTGGGATCTAAACTAAACTTTAGCACGGCTTTCCATCCGCAGACTGATGGCAAAACAGAGAGAACAAACCAAGTGATTGAAGATTTGCTTAGAGCCTGTGTTCTAGACTTTGGAGGTAGTTGGCATGAACACTTACCTCTTGTGGAGTTCGCCTATAATAATAGCTACCAAGCTAGCATACAAATGGTACCATTTGAAGCACTCTATGGCAGAAGTTGCCGATCTCCAATATGCTGGTATGAAGTTGGCGAAAAGCAAATGCTAGGACCAGAGATGATAAGGGAAACCACAAAAAAGGTGAAGCTTATTAGGGAAAGAATGGTAGTGACACAACAAAGACAAAAGGCATATGCGTCGGAGAGACCTGGAGTTTCAGGTTGGTGATCATGTATTCTTAAAGGTGTCTCCAGACCATGGGATCAAGCGGTTCGGCATTAAAGGTAAGTTGTCACCAAGGTTTGTCGGGCCTTTCAAAATCCTCGAGAGAGTCGGCGAAGTTGCATACCGTTTGGCATTACCACCACAAATGGATGGAACACACAATGTGTTCCATATATCCATGTTGAAGAAGTATGTACGAGATCCGTATCATGTTATAGAATATAAACTTCTGGAGTTCAACAAAGATAGAACTTATCAAGAAAGGCCAATTAAGATCATGGACCGAGAACTGTGTCAACTAAGGAACAAGGTCATCCCACTAGTAAGAGTGAGATGGAATCACCGCAGAGAAGAGGATGAGACGTGGGAAACCGAGGAAGCTATGCGTAAAAGATATCCGGAGCTATTCGCAAGCAAGTACACCTCGCTTGTACAATAAATTTCTATCCATGAATTTGGGGACCAAATTCTCTTAAGTGGAGAAGGGTGTAGCACCCCCGAAAATTTAGTAATTTAAAATTTGAATAAATGGAAATAAAGGATTTCCATATTATCGAAGTATTTAAAACATACGTACCATTATCGTATGTGCATGAACACATCGAAAAATTCCATGAAAATTATAAATCAACCCTAAACATTATTCCTAAATGTTCCACGAAGAAATTCATGCAACAAAACATCCGATTGACCATGTGTACGTCACATTGTGACAAATTATCTAAATTAGGAAACTAAGTCGGGAAAAATCGTTAACACGAGAATACGACACGACCATAAATAAAAAAAAAATGTGGGAGAGACTACCAACATTATATATTGATGACCCATTATCGATATTGGGTCAATGGATCACTTTTGGTCCAATAATCAAATGGAGCATGAAAAATACCCATAAATTCACAACCCTAAATAAGCTGAAAATGGAAGGAGGTAATTAGGGTTAAATTGAATGCAATAATGTCTCTTGGAAACCCAATTTCGTGCCTAGCCATCCAAGGAGGATGCTTGATGGCCAAGACTCTCCAATGAGGGAAGAGATCTTCCAAACATGGAAGGGGGTATGCAAAAACCGCAACTCTTCTTTCCTTGATACAACGGGACTTCCAAAAGCCATAGATGCTTAAATACTCTCCACCAAACTGTAGGGGACGAGTTGTACATCTTGTTGGGGTCGTGAGGAGGAGCGCTTGGCGGCTGGGGAGCAGAGGATCGGCCATACCAAGCTCATCTTCTTCCCTGTTGCGTATGCTTCAACCTGTGCAAATCATCCACTTGGAGTCGACCAAAGGTAGGTCAAACCTAAATCCCATCATGCAAGGCTTATACCCCTGGAAATAGGGTCAAGTCTACTTCCTAACCCAACTGGAATGCACAATTTTCATGCAGTATACTCGGAGTATTAGGCATTCTTCAACCAGTGGTCTGAACAAAGGTTTTTTGAAGAATGAAACTTCCTCAACCCGAGATGGTAGGTTTTCTCGGGCCAAACCTTAACAAGTCATACACCAATGTGTAGAGAATCAAGCCTAGTTTCATTTCCATTTGTTTTCATCAAATTCCAATGAGTACATCTTGAGTTATAGGCGTTTTGCCAAAGTTGCGCATGTCAGAGACTTTTACGTTCATCTTAATTTATCACACATCCTGAGGCCGTTTAAAATTTTTTAAAAATCATAGTTATCTTCTAATCCATGTTCCCAGCAACTTTCATGTTGGCATTTTATCCCAAGAGCCCTAGTTTAGAAGATATGAGCGTTGCATGGACCGAGCACCTGTTTCCTGCATTTTCCTGCGTTTTCGGGTTGTTTTTAGAACCGCGTCAGGTCCAGGCGACGCGATTACCACGCCAAGTATCGCATCGTCCTTGGCCGACACGACTTAGTGAAAGGCGTCCGTGACACCCGACGTGATTCCCGCAGTAACCGGTCAACGGCCCGCATGAGACTTCGCGGTTTTCCCACCCATTGCTATATTTAACGATTTCTCATGAACCCGTCGTCTTACCCTAACGCGATTCAATGGTGAATGCGGCCACCAAGGTGGACGTGATTTTGAGTCTTCACAGTACGCTGCATATTGACTGTATACATCGTTCGGAAATGTGTCCACTATGTAGGACACATATTTCCAGGCCTACCCAAGGACTGTTTACCATGGTATTAAGTGTAGGATTTGCATGTATTGGTTCTAAACATTTCATGAGGACTGTCTAATGGCTTAAAAGTTATTAACCCATTTAAAAGCTATCATTACACGAATGTTATTGTAATTGCTCTCTCAATGACGTGAGCATTCATGTAACTTGTGATTCACTCTTCTTACCGTTCTAGCTTGTTAAAATGATAATTGTTATCTTAAAAATCATTCGAACAATGTTTATTTAAAGTGCATTGTTTCATCTCATGTTATCATGTTTAATGCTTTCCACAAGTTTGGAACCGGAGGATTGTGGATTGAGATGCATACATCACTACACACTTGCACTCTTAGGCAGCCCTTTCTTGGGGATTTGGAAGCTCTCTATCGGGCATTCCGTATCAGTAGACTAGCGACCTTTTCTCTAAGACCTCCGTAAATTTCCGTACTCCATGGATTCCCTCATGGAGACCGAATTGGTTGTACCATTGAAGTTCCCTGGAGATAGCGTGCATTTCCTTTCTCATCTTGTTCTTGTGAGTGTGATTTATAATCTAGACTCAAGCCATTAATGGAAAGATTGAACAAAATTATAAATTGTGTCGTTATGCTGTCGAATTTATCTCTTGACCATTGTTATCATGGAATCATGTTCACATTAATTACTACTTGTTCTCATCATCATCATGAACATGACATTACACATGTTTACATCTTGAAACTCTTATTGGCCATTGTTAATGACTGTGGGTATCTACATTTAAAATTGAAATGAGATGCTGACCGGGCACGGCGAGTGTCCAAGGGCTCCAGTCTAGCCTCAATGACGGAGAGTCATAAATATACTGTTAACCATGGGGTATAATGATTATTGGCGTTGCATCTGCGCTGGGAGTACTTGTGTGTTGAATGATAGATACAATAACCACATACACGTGTCCTAGTGTGCATTTCAAGGTGGATCTTTTCTTGGTGTACATTAGTGTCTTCATGCTTGATTAGTGTTAGATGATCGTGCTCGTGCTTGCTTGCTTGGTGATATGGCCATCCTGCAATTTTTGCAATTAAAGTGATATCTTGCGTGCTAGTTACATGCCTCACTTTTTATACTCTCTTGCTCGTTATATTGTTTTAGATCTTGCTCTATCATGATCACTCTATCTGGCTTGTTTCATGTATCCTATTTTAATGAGTTTTATTCGTACATACATATCATGATCATCGTGCTTACCTAGTTCTAAATTGCTAATCACGTATATCATTGCCCACACATTGAGATATAAATCCTATTGGGCTAGTTTGCTCATTCCCTACTTTCAACCCTTTAGGTGACTATGAAGTGCAAGAAGAGGAGCAAGTCGAGGATGGGAATGCATCCGAGAGATGAGCGTCCCAACACTTGTGTCTGTCTTTAGTTAGTTTGCTTTGAGTGTTAGAATAATGTAGTAGGAAGTGAGGAATAAAATGTAATTTGCTTTATTTGAGTCTTAGTCCTATTATACAATGTTAAAGTGTTGTATTAGTTCCCTTTGATACAATGAGATGAGATTTGAATACGATTTCCATTGAGTTCATTATTTGGGCCCTATTCTGATGTTGTGTTGTTATACACTTAGTGCGTGCTAGCTAGAGGCTTATTTTCCGACTGTTCACGTCTCGGAATATCGACTCGAATTATCTGAATTAATATCTACTGCATAATTCTCGGGACGTGACATGGCCAATCCTTGTGATATGATATTATTCTTGAACTACCTATCCTTTGTATATGAAGATCAGTATTTGTTTCGTTATGATATCTGTTCTATTCTGCCATTTGACCTCTTAGAAATGCATGCATAGTCATCATGTGCATATTCAGATCCTGCTTATTTAAAATGTTAATCATGTATATCAGTGCCCACACAATGAGATGTAAATCCTACTGGGATAGTTTGCTCACCCTATCATCCTGACCTTTTCAGGTAGTGATGAGGATTTCATGGACTCCGATGGGGCAGGGCATGAGTGAAGAGCACACGTCATATGAGGAGTTGAAAGACTAGGAATAGATATTTGAGTAGTTTATGTAATAGTGAAACATTTTATGGAGTTTATATTTAGATAATGGACCTTTAGTTGGTTCTTCTGATGTATGGCCTTAATTAGTGAATGGAATGAAATGAAGAGTACTTTAGATGGCATTATTACTATCTCGAGTATGTTGTTATATTTAATTGTGACTCTGCGTTACTCAACTATGATATTTATATTCGTATCGTTCACGCATCCCAATATTTATTCCGCTGCTAAATGTCGGGGTGTAACACCACAGATCTTAATCTTGACTACCTGGAATATTTGGAGTTGTTCTGCCGTGAGGAACTCCACACTGTAGCCACCCAGACTGCTAGAACTCCCAGATGCGGCCATGGAAATCGACAAGAGAAGATTCTGAGTGATCGTAGGAGAAAGAGGAGTAAAACCCTTCAAGAAATTGAGGAGGAAAAACTAAAATATATCTCAAAGAAGGAGGAAGGCTCTATGGAGTCGAAGGAGGGTTTCGCAGAGCTTGGAGTCGAATGGGCATGAAGAGACGGAGTGAATCGATAGGGAATGAGTTGCCATCGGTATATAATAGAAAAAGGTAAAGTAGAAAAGGAGGAGCATTAATTTCACAAAACGACAAAGAGTCTGTGTAACTCATAGAGCAAAAATGAATAGAATATAGGAGAGAATGGAATCGATTTTTATAGGGGAAAGGGGGTAATATCTTAATCTGAAATAAATTTATTTATTTCAGTCATATGCAGATAAATCTATTACAAATTACAGATGCCTAATTCCTGTCTCAGAGAGGTAAATCTCTCTTCAAGTAAGGCTTTTGTAAAGATGTCTACTAACTGATTTAGAGTATCTATAAAAGAAATACTAATATTACCATTTTCTACATGATCTCTAATAAAATGATACCTAACCTCAATATGTTTAGTCCTCGAGTGCTGTACAGGATTCTTGGTGAGATTGATAGCACTGGTGTTGTCACATAACAATGGAATAGTTTTGATGTGCAGTCCATATATTCAAGCTGTTGTTTGATCTAAAGGAGTTGTGTACAACAGCTCCCAGCAACTACATATTCAGCTTCAACAATTGATAAAGCTACTGAGTTTTGTTTCTTTGAAGACCATGAAATTAAAAATCCTGTAAGAAATTGACAACAACCACTGGTGCTTTTTCTATCCACTTTGCATCCAGCATAGTCAGCATTTGAGTATCAAATTAATTTTTTTTTACAGCTTTTAGGATACCATAGACATAAGTTATGAGTATGAGCTAAATATCTTAAAATCCTTTACTGAAATCAAATGTGATTCCTTAGGATCAGATTGATACTTAGCACACATGCGTACACTAAATAAAATATCAGGTCTACTTGCAGTTAAGTAAAGCAATGAACCAATCATACCTCTGTAAAACTTTTGGTCCACCTTCTTACCTTCTGGATCACTATCCAACCTTGTTGATGTGCTTATGGGAGTAGATAGAGACTTAGCATTTTCAAATCCGAATTTCTTTAATAACTCCTTGGTGTATTTGATTTGATTGATGTGAGTTCCTTCTTTGCCTTACTTGATTTGTAGTCTAAGAAAGTAGTTGAGCTCTCCCATCATGTTCATATCAAATTCTCCCTACATTAACTTTTTAAAATACTTGCACAGAGATTCACCAGTAGATCCAAAGATAATGTCATCTACATAAATTTATACAATTAATATGTTTTTAGTGCAAGATTTAATGAATAGAGTGATATCTACTTTGCCTCTAATGAAATCATGGTTCAATAAAAATGCACAAAGTCTTTCATACCGACCTCTAAATGCTTGTTTTAGACCATATAAAGCTTTATGTAATTTAAAACATGATTAGGATATTCTAAGTCATCGAAACTAGGAGGTTGTTCTACATAGACTTCCTCTTTATAAAACCATTCAAAAAAGTTGATTTTACATCCATTTGAAAAAGTTTTAAGTCCAATGCAGATGCATAAGCTAGTAAAATCCGAATAGCCTCAAGTCTAGAAACTGGTGCATAGGTTTTATCTAAATCCATGCCTTCCTCTTGGGAATAGCCTTGAGCAACCAATCTAGCCATATTTCTAGTAATAACACCAGCTTCATCCAACTTGTATCTGAATACCCAATTGGTGCCAATCACGGGATGATCTGATGGTTTAGGAACAAGGGACCAGACTTGGTTTCTTTTGAACTGATTTAGTTCATCTTGCATAGCTAGAATCCAAGATTCATCAGTTAGTGCTTCATTGGCTGTCTTCGGCTCTATTTGAGAAACAAAAGCTAAATAATCACAAGGAATAATGTTACCTCTGGTTCTTACCCCAACATTTGGATCTCCAATTATGTTCTCCACTGGATGGTTCTTTTTATCTCTCCATTCCCTGGGAAGATCTTCATGGATTAGATAGTTCTATCGTAGTTCTTCCAAGGGTAGATCTTCATTGTCCTTCATAGATACTTCCTTCATTTTCTCGAATAGGTTCTTTGTGCCTTCATCATCACTAACAATTTCCTTTCTCGTGGAAGGGTTAGATTCATAAAAAATAACATGTACAGTTTGTTCAATTAATAGACTTCTTTTATTGAAAACTCTATATCCTTTGGGTTTTGAAGTGTAACCCATAAAAATGCCCTCATCGGATTTAGGATTCAACTTACCAATCTCACATCCATTTGAAACAATTTGAAATTTCTGGAACATGCATATGCCAATAAAATTCTCACAGCTTCTAACCTAGCTACTGGTGCAAAGGACTCCTGAAAATCAACTCCAAATTCCTGATTATATCCTTTTGCAACTAAATGTTCTGAGATGGGTTTCTTCTACATATACAGTTCATATAATAAATACTTGGATAGAGACATATAGTGAGAGGGAGATCAAATGGATATCTTCTTTACTCTGGTCAACATGATATGTCCAACGTTGTAAACGTGTGTAACTACCAGAAACCTGCAGACAATAAATGTTAGAAGGTAGAAAACTCAAATGTATCTAAACTGTCAGTCAATGCCACTGGCCATACTGCAGGAGGATATACTAAAGAGGAAATACTATCTGTCATCATTTATAGTTCTAACTTATATGTCATGAAAGTGGTAACCAGTAAAAGATGACGTGCATAGACACTGTACCCATGATAAACAATAAATGCTTGTGTGCAAAGGATACGCAACAGTTTGTGAGAAGATTCGAAACACACAACATTTCAAAATAAATTTGAAAGGAACTTCGAAGCAAATTATGATTAAGACTAATTTATCATGGCTAGTAAAACTTTAATTGTAACCATAATCAAATGATTATTCTAAAGGTCATTATCAAGGTAATATAGTCGATGTTCAAAGAATAGTCGATGTCCAAACATAATCGATGTTCAAAGAGAGTTGATGTTTAGAGACAGTCGATGTCCAAAGGATAATCGATGTGAACATAGTTGATGTTCAAAGAGAGTCGATGTTTAGAGACAGTCGATGTCCAAAGCATAATCAATGTGAACATAGTTGATGTTGAACCGTAATCGATGTTAAAACATAATCGATATTTAAGTGAAATCGATGTGAACGTAATCGATGTTTAAATGAAATCGATGTGAGCGTAATCGATGTTGAAATAAAATGGATGTGAGCGTAATCGATGTTTATGTGAAATCGATGTGAGTGTAACCGATGTTGAAGCATAATCGATGTTTAAGTAAAATCAATGTGAGTGTAATTATAATCGATGTTCAAATGAAATCGATGTGAGCGTAATCGGTGTTGAAATGAAATCGATGTGAGCATAACCGATGTTGAAGCATAATCGATGTTTAAGTGAAATCGATGTGAGTGTAACCGATGTTGAAACGTAATTGATGTTGAAACATAATCGATGTTTAAGCGAACTATAATCGATGTGGTATTAAGGTAATAGTCGACGTGAAGTTACAATAATAATCAATGTAGACTTAGATAAATCATATGCAGTAGACTTCTAATTTAAATGAGTGTATCCAACTTACAAAATTTATTTCATTTGATACCTGTTGACAAACTTCAGACAAATATGTTAGTCAAGTATTTTCCATGGTTTTGTTTGTCACCAAAATATATAAGTGAAGATAAATTGTTCGTCAATCACAACAGAGTTGGAAATGATTGGAGTTTCAAGTGGTAACACAGTTATGCAAGATGAGAAGCTTATGTTGGAAGCCGGTATTCAAATTGAAATATCTGAACTGCCAGTTGAAACCAATGTATCCGGTCGAAAATTACAGTCTAAAAGCACTCTAGGTTATTTAGTTGTAATATAGAAATTAAATAGAGTTTTCAGATACCAAATTAACCATGTGATTGTGGCTGAACTTGCTAGACTTAATTCAGCTCATACTTGATAAAGTTGGTTCAAAATAGTTATTCAAAAGCTAAAACAATTGTAGTAATGGTGGTATTTGAGTATCAAGTTGGTATAGTCACTTTAAAACCAAAGAAAATGAAACATCCAACTTGATCTCAAAGTTTAGAATCTTATCGTCGAATCAAGTCTAGGAGTAGGTTTACCTATTCAAGAGAACAACAAATGTTCACATTTGGACAACATATGCTAACACACGAACAACAAGTGTTGACATACGAACAACAAGTACTGACATATGAACTACAGGTGTTGACATGTGAACATCAGATGTTGACACACAAACAACATGTGTTGACATGTGAATAACAAATGTTGACACCTTGACAACAGATGCTAACACACGAACAACAAATGTTGTCACACGAACAACAGGTGCTGACATATGAACAATAGGTGTTGACATATGAACATCAGATGTTGACACACTGAACAACATGTGTTGACATGTGAATAACAGATGTTGACAAACGGTCAATAAGTGTTGGCATATGAGCAACAGACATGTGAACTGATAATAGGCTTTTGAGTACTAAATACATTCGTTCTTCCAATCTTTATCGAATAATCAATGCAAGAACGCATCACGGAGATAGTCATGAAATCAATATGGCTGATCGAACCATTGAATTATTGATTTTATTCAGAATTGGAAATAATGTCATATTAATGTAAATAAGGCATGGACATGTTTGACTTCTTTTTTCGTAGGAGGGTGATTCCCTTGGAGAAGTCGTATGCATATTTAACATTTTTCACTGGACTTTGGATTTTTAGCCTTCTATTAGGTTTATTTGAATTATGAGATTTTCAGTCGTATGCTTTGTGCCTGATTACTGTTACATGTTAAAAGTTCTTGCTCATGCGTGCTTACTTGCTTGCTAGTGAAATGACCAATCTTGTTACATTCTATCTTATTCTTTCTCTTCTCATCTTGATTCTGGAGTACACCTCTATTGAACATAAGACCAAATTATTAATAAGTGTTTGACTAAATTGAAAATACGTCATTATGCTAACAGCCTAAACTCTTGAACTATCACCTCAACTATCTTGACATTATTGAATTCTTGTTACTGGCCATGAATGACTGTGGGTATCTACATTGTTTAAATAGTGAGATGCTGACAGGGCATGTAAGGCCCTCGAAATTTTTGTCCTTTTATTTTGTCGTGTGTGGATTCATGCTTATGTATAGTTCATGTATAAACATGTAGATATTTATGTACATATTATCTTGGTGTACCTATGTATGTATGTGTATGTTTAGTTCGTAAATGTTGTTCATTGGCATTGTGTAGATAGTAGTTACATTATACTTCATAAATTGCATGTATATACATAGAGTAAATATGGTTTTCTGCATAATTTCATGACCTGGCCGAAGGGCGATTAATGGCAACATGAATGGACGTTCATGTGTAGTCGACGTCCATATCGATGGACGCCAAAAATTTGTAGACGGCCATGTATGTGGACGTCTATTTCTCTAAAATTCTATGCGCAGTAGATCCAGAAATCCCATGATTTGCCTTGCTCTCTGATTGGGGAGCTGTCTCCAATGGCTCTCCCATCCCATCTACACAAACCCCCAAGGCCCAGCTTATAAAAATAGCCTCTTGAGACTTGAGGAGATCTCTTTGTCTCTTTGGCAAAGAAACCCTAGAGCTGTGAGAAAACCCAAAGTTTGTGGCCTTTGATCCGACGACTGGAGGCGTCTTCCGGCGATCTACCCCGATTGGAGGACTCTTTGGACATCAGGGAACACTTCCCCGACTCCGGTGTGCAGCGAGACTCGCCACAGAGCCCGGAGCTGGGAGATTTTGGAGGCTTCTTGGCACTGGTCGAGGAGAGCTTCCCCGACCTTTTAATCCCCTTGTTGATTTTTCCAGAGGCAAGTAACCCATCCCCATTGTTCATACATATGTCTAGTAGGTCTTAGGCATTTTTCTGGAATTTTATTCAAGTCCTAGAACCCCAATTTCACCAAGTTTCTGGCGTTCAGTCTATGTTTTGCACAGACAGGAACTTAACGGCAGGATTTCCTGCCGTTAATATCCTAAGTTGGCGGCAGCCGATACTACTGTTAACTTGTTTGAACGGCCAGACCCTTGCCGTTTAGTTCTTCAGGAAAGAACAGTGAACTATTCTTCCTTATATGATTATTTTTTCGGATTTCTACGCATGAGGATATACTGTAAATTGTATATGCTATGTAATTTAGATAGTGGATGGTGTTGTGAAATTTCTGTGAATTTCCGTTAATGGTATTAATTATTGAATTTGTATGAAATGCATGTTAAACAGGTTTTGAACATGGTAGATCCCTGTTTACACAATCCTTGTGGAATTTAAATGCCATAAAAATTTTAGACGATGTGGATGAGTGTCAGTTCATGTCATGAAAATCTCGGAATTTTCCCATGTCTACGTAATTAGTTGTAATTTTTTATTTAAAATAGGGAGCAAGAGTAGGTTGTTTTAAATTTCCAGTAAATCATACGATGCTTGTTAAATTCCGGGAAAGATTTTGTTATGAAATGACTGTTAGACACAGGGCTATAAACTGCTAATTATGACCTTCATGATGTGAATCAAGGATGAACCGATTTATGGGTAATATGCAAATGGTTGTTCTATTTTCTGTAAATTCTGCATAGCTCAAAAAAATGTGAAAATTGTTATGTATGATCTACAATTGTAAACAGCCTGTGGTTAAAATTTCATGTGGTTTGGGTAACAGTAAGTGATATTTATGCAAATTTCATGAAGAAATGATTAATTAAAGCATGCTTATTGTGATCATAGATTTGTTAAATAATTTCAACATGATTAGTGTAAATCCCTGTATGTGAAGTCTTGTTAACGGTAGTGCCATGTTAGGGAAACTGAACCATGCACATGAATGTGAAAATGGAATTAATGTGTTAATTAGTGTGAATTTGTGTGTGTGTTGATTTGGAAAATGTGTAAATTGTGCCGTGTGTGACACTGCTTCCATAGAGGGCTGTGGAACCGTACCGTGGTAAAGTCCCCACGGGAAGGTTCAATGTGTTTGATATCCTTAAGGGCATTAGGATGAAATCCTGGAGGTGGACAAGTACCACTAGTTAGGGTGGAGAATACTTCGCCCGGTCTGCGCAGTACCAAGATTCGTCACTGTGTTGCCTAGGTGGCGTCTATGTGTTATATGTGTCCTTCTAGTGGTGGTTTGGACTATGTGTCACGGCATTTAAATGAGAATAATGTGATTGTGTATAAGTGAATATGTGAATATGTGAACCCAATGTGATAGCATGTAGAATTGTGAAATATGATATGATGGTGTTAGATTCATGTGATATGCATGTCGAAAAGTACGTAGAATCTATGTTAGGAACGCTCTTCCTTTATGTGTAAAATTTCATGTCTCAATTGCTATCATGTTGCAACGTAGATATAAATTTAGCTATCATGTGAGTAAATGTATAGAAAGCATGCGGTAGGTATATTATTGTTGAATGACATAAACCATGTATCATGTGTTATGAAATTGGTAGAAGTATCATGATAGGCTTTCTTAAAGATTGTTCAAACCATATTGCATGTATTGATTGACGTAATTGAGAGTAGAATGTGCGCATGATGTGTGTATGTATAATGTGTATGGATTACTTGTTGAGTCTTTTAGACTCACTCTTGCTTCGGCGTACAGATTTAGCAGGTGACCCTACTTCCTTGGAGGAGATCGTTGAGAGCGATTCCGAGCGAGGAGAGTAGATTGTTGTGGAGTCACCAACATTGTACTTTCTTTTCCATAGTATGAAATTTGAGACTTGTGTAATTGTGGATGAACAATGTAATTTGGATCTAGAATTTCATTATGTGGACTTTAGTTTCTTTTAAAATTGCTATATGGGCTATGTATGTCGAATGTGGATGATGAAATAAAATTGACAGTTAGTTCTTTTACTTCCGCTGTTCTATGACTGTATTTGTGTACATCTCAATCTAGTGGTAGTGTTGGGTAAATGTCCCACTGTAACGACGTTCATTATATCGACGTGGATTGGTATAATCGTACCAGTATAAGGAGGGTCGTCATAGAGATTGGTATCAGAGCCCGCCATGGTCGAGATTGTACATAAATATATATAAGTCATCATGTTCATTATATGCTAAGTCCTTATATAATTGTCCACATGTGTAGAAATGATTAATAATCAATGAAAGATAGATAAGAAAGTGGTTAGGAACTAAATAACGTAGTTTCTAATAGTGATTAAATTAATTGCAGCATATGGCTTCACACGGTAGACGTGGTGGTGTACCTACTCGTGATGGCGAGCAGAGGAGAGATGAGCCTAGGTGTGAGGACTAGGGTGAGCAGCAGGCCCCAGCACCCCAGGGTCCTGTGCTTCCTCCTCCACCGCCAGTGGATTATGGAGTGTTTATGCAGGGTCTAGTGTAGGCCATGCAGACGCAGGCCCACACCCAGGCTGCACTCCAGGCTTAGTTGGAGGCTTAGGTTAGAATAATAAGATAAAGAGTAGTTTGTTTTATTAAATTGCATGATGTTATGTTGAATATGCGTTGCTTGTTGTTTGTTGTAGCAGGCTCAGGTTCCAGTTCCCCAGGCTCAGGACCATGGTGGACCCTCCATCATGGAAAGGTTCAAGAGGATGTTGTCACCCTCTTTTAAGGGGGAGAGCGACCCATTGCTAGCTGAGAGCTGGATGAGGGAGATCGAGAAGATCTTCTAGGCTATTAGGTGTGCGGACGATGACAAGGTTACTTTAGCCACCTATATGCTACAGGTATGTGTTAGTTTTATGTGTTTGTATACCCTGTTAAGTTAGAGTTGTTTAGTTTAGTGCTTATGAAGGTTGTGTTGCAGGAGAGAGCCGATGTGTGGTGGGCTTCCTTACTGCGTACCCGGATCGAGGACGGTGCTATTGATGTTGCTTGGGATGAGTTCGTGAGGCTCTTCTAGGCCAAGTTCGTCCCCGAGAATATCCAGGACAGGATGGAGCAGGAGTTCCCTTCTTTGACTCAGGGCTCCATGACTGTACTCGAGTACGAGGCCAGGTTTGCTGAATTATCTAAGTATGCACCTCACATAGTGGTTGATGAGCGCAGGAAGGCAAAGAAATTTGCGATGGGCCTTAAGCCATCACTGAGGACGAGGCTTGTGGCGTTTGATCATCGTACCCTGGATGAGGCCCTTAGCGCTGCTTGTAGGTAGGAGGGTGAGATGGAGCAGTACCTCGAGGAGAAGAAGGCTTTGCAGAAGAGGCCTGCAGCTCCTTTCCAACGGTAGGATAAGAAGAAGGCAGTGTACCAGTCACTGCAGTGCCCAGTGGCAGCCAGCAGTACTCAGGTACCTTTTTAGCGTTCCCCTAGTGTGAAGAAGGAGTGTCCTCATTGCGGGAGGACACACGGTGGTACGGAGTGTTGGATGGTAGCGGGGAAATGCCTGAAGTGCGGGAGTAGCGACCACAAGATCAAGGATTGTCCGAGACTTCAGCTAGGAGTCCAGCGTGGAGTGCCAACCCCAACAGCAACAGCAGCAGCAGCAGCACTAGCTACAGGAAGACCAGGAAGGTCTCGAGCCCAAGCTCGAGTGTTTGCTCTAGCACGAGAGGATGCCGAGCAGGCGGAGCATGTCACCGAAGGTATGGTTTTATTTCTAGGTGTGCACGCTCGGGTTTTGTTTGATACGTGTGCCACTCACTCGTTCATTTCCGAGCGGTTTGCTAGGAAGTTGACTATAGAGTCAAGCTTGGAGTCTGAGGATTTAGAAGTCCCTTTATCTGTACACACACCTGCGGGTACGGTATCGACTAGGAAGTGTATTCCATCGTTACCTGTGTGCATTGAGGATAGGGTTCTAGATGGGTGTTTCTTCTTGCTGAAGATGAACGACTTTGATGCTATTCTTGGTCTGGATTGGCTAGAGGAGCACTATGCATTAGTAGATTGTCGTGGGAAGAGGATTGTTTTCCACATTCCTGGTGAGGACGAGTTCTCTCATCCATTGCCAAGGAACTTGGCGGAAAAGTTGGTCATCTTTGCCATGAAGGCAATGCGCTTGGTAAACAAGGGTTGTGACTCTTTTCTTGCCAGCGTAGTGTTAGTACCCGAGGTTGATGAGTCACCTACTCTTGCAGAGATCGATGTAGTGCAGGATTTTCCAGACGTCTATCCCGATGATTTGTCTGGATTGCCACCGGATAGAGAGATAGAGTTCACCATATACTTGCTTCCGGGCACCTCTTCTATCTCGAAGGCTCCATATCGGATGGCACTTGCGGAGTTAGCCGAGTTGAGGAGGCAGTTGCAGGAATTGCTAGATAAGGGATTCATTCGCTCTAGTGTTTCTCCTTGGGGCGCATCTGTATTGTTTGTAAAGAAGAAGGATGGGTCACTTAGGTTATGCATTGATTAAAGGAAGCTAAACCAAGTGACTGTGAAAAACAGGTATCCCTTACCTCGGATTGATGATTTGTTTGACCAACTGCAAAATGCATCAGTCTTTTCTAAGATTGATTTGCAGTCTGGCTATCATCAGTTGAGGATTAGGAGTGAGGATGTGTCCAAGATGGCCTTTAGGACTTGTTATGGACATTATGAGTTTTTAGTTCTTCCTTTTGGTCTAACCAACGCCCCAGTAGCGTTCATGGATCTCATGAACAGGGTGTTTAGGCCTTATTTAGATAGCTTTGTTGTAGTGTTTATCAATGATGTGTTAGTCTATTTTACGGATGAGACTACACACCGTCAGCATTTGAGGGTAGTATTAGAGGTTCTCCGTGCACACAAGCTATATGCTAAATTCAGCAAGTGCGATTTATGGTTACACGAGGTTCATTTCCTTGGGCATGTTATCTCCGGTGCTGGTGTAGCAGTTGATCCAGCGAAGGTCCAGGCTGTTATGGATTGGGTGATTCCCAAGACCCCTTCGGAGATTCAGAGTTTTCTTTGTTTGGCGGGTTACTATCGGCGATTTATTGAGGGATTTTCATCTATCGCCACCCCATTGACTCAGCTGACCACAAAGGGAGTGAAGTTTGTCTAGTCCGAGGAGTGTGAGAGTAGTTTTCGATTATTGAAGACTAAGCTCACATCAGCTCCAGTGTTAGTTCTGCCGAGCAGTGTAGAGGGTTTTGCTATCTACACGGATGCTTCTCGAATTGGCCTTGGCTGTGTATTGATGCAGCAAGGAAGGGTAGTAGCGTATGCTTCTCGACAATTAAAGGAGTATGAGCGAAACTATCCGACTCATGATCTTGAGCTTGCGGTAGTGGTTCATGCACTAAAGATCTGGAGACACTATCTTTATGGTGCTAGATTTGCGGTGTTCACTGACCACAAGAGCTTGAAATATCTTTTCTCCCAAAAGGAATTAAACCTGAGGTAGAGAAGATGGATTGAGTTCTTGAAGGACTATGACATCGACCTCTAGTATCATCCTGGAAAGGCGAATGTTGTAGCAGATGACCTTAGTAGGAAGAAGTCACCTCTCTAGCAGGATTGGAAGATGTTGGAGGATGCAGCGTGTGTGATGACTGAGTTAGAGCCATCTTTGTGTCAGGCTTTTGTAGCTCAGTTGTCCATTAGGTCTTCGGTGTTGGATGAGGTGATCGAGCAACAGAAGGTCGACCCTAGACTCCAAGAGTTAGTGGGCAAGGCAGGCATTGCTCACGATGAGGACGGCGTGGTTAGATTCCATCACCGAGTATGTGTTCCTGACATTGTAGATGTCCGTGAGCATGTATTGGCAGAAGCTCATAGGTTGAGATTCTCTATTCATCCGGGTAACACTAAGATGTACTAGGATTTGAAGAGGTCCTTTTGGTAGTCTGGCATGAAGAGGCATGTAGCGGATTATGTATCTAGGTGTTTAGTATGCCAACAAGTGAAGGCCGAGCGGCAACGACCATCTGGTCTTATGCAGAAGATGGAGATCCCAGTATGAAAGTGGGAAGCTGTCACTATGGATTTTGTTTCGGTTTTGCCTCGATCTAGACGGGGTAATGACTCGATTTGGGTAGCCGTAGATAGATTCTCGAAGACTGCGCATTTCTTACTTATGAAGAAGAAGCAGTCGGTTGAGAGTCTGGCTAGGTTGTATGTTAGTAGCGTTATTAGGTTGCATGGTGTGCCGAAGTTGATCATTTCGAATCGAGATCCGAGATTTACTTCGAGTTTGTGGAAGGGTCTTCAGGATGTGTTAGGTTCTGAATTGAAGCTTAGTTCGGCGTTCCATCCCCAGACAGATGGACAATCCGAGAGGACTATCCAGACGCTCGAGGATATGGTGAGAGCGTGTGTGCTAGATTGGAAGGATGATTGGGAGAGCCATTTACCTCTAGTGGAGTTCGCATATAACAACAGCTTTCATGCGAGTATTGGTATTGCTCCATTTGAGTCATTGTCTGGTAGGCCCTGTAGATCTCCTTAGGAGAAGACAGGTGATAGGCAGCTGATTGGTCCGGAGTTAGTTCAGGAGACTTCGGATAAGGTTCAGTTGATTAGGAAGAAGCTTGTTGCGGCACATGATAGGCAGAAGAGTTATGCCAACAACGGGAGGAAGGATTTGGAGTTCGGAGTGGGTGAGCATGTCTTTTTGAAGATTTAACCTACTCGAGGTGTTGTCAGGTTTGGCAGGCATAGCAAATTAAGTCCTAGATTCATTGGCCCGTACGAGATTCTCAGGCGTTTAGGTAGTGTGGCTTATGAGCTAGCTTTACCCCCAGCTTTAGCTAGCGTTCATCCTGTTTTCCACGTATCTATGCTCAGGAGATATGTTCGAGATCCATCTCATGTTATTAGTCACGAGCCAGTGGAGATCCAGCCAGATCTCTCCTATGTGGAGCAACTGGTAGCTATTCTTGACCGGAAGGTTCAACATCTTCGAAACAAGAGTATTGCGTCGGTAAAAGTTTTATGGCGAAACTTCTCGTGAGAGGAGGCTACCTGGGAGCTTGAGGATGCGATGAAGAAGAAGTATCCCCAATTGTTTGAGTAGTGTTGTTCGAACTTCGAGGATGAAGTTTCATTAAGGGGGAGAGGGTGTAAGGCCCTCGAAATTTTTGTCCTTTTATTTTGTCGTGTGTGGATTCATGCTTGTGTATAGTATCATGTATAAACATGTATAGTATCATTTTTTCGGGGAGCAAATCTCGTGATTACACCTTTTGGCGATCACGGTGGGACTTCTAATGCCCATCATGCTTGTTTCTGTCTTCCCCTGTCTTTCCTAGTCATCCATGTGTGTGGTTGTTTCATGAATTTTGCATTTTTTCATTCACTTTTACCGCTGTTTTGAGTTTTGCTGCTCTAGGTGAGAAGGCGACGTTGTAAGGGTCGCGATAAAGGTGGCGACAAGGTGAGCATTGCGATCAGGTCAGTACATCACTGTTTGTTTTTTATGCCATTTTGGTGTTCTGCTGTGCTGGTCCGAAAGGCGGCGCTGAAGGTGTCGCGATAAGAAAGGCGACCGTGAAAGCGTCGTAATCAGGTATGTGCTGTATGCCCATTCATTCGTTCATATTATTTTGAAGTCCTGCGTGCTGGATAAAAGGGGACGCTGCCAGAGGTCAATGCTTCTGATTCAATCTTTCTCTGTGTTTTGGGCTTACTTCAAGTACTCCATTAATATTTCGAGCCATCTGATACCTGTTCCATGCTTCTGAGAGTCTGTCAGTCCTCCATGCTACAGGGTTGTTTTGGTTTTTGTGCATAACCAGGCCCATCTTGCTCTATGTCCACTGCGAAGAGGAACGCGACCAACTTCCTATCGCGATCTTGGTCGCGACAGGGTACCTGTCGCCTTCTGCTTCTGAGAGCAGGTCAGTCCGGTTTTTTTTGTTTTGTTAGTCTTAGGTTAGAATTTGAATGCACTCCGGTGCACATAGCATTTGCATACACATTTCCATATTTGTAGTTTAGGTTGTCCTCCTCGGTGACGCCAGCTCTCTCGGCCACGTATTCCTTGTGTCCGACTAGAGCACTCGCTTAAGGGCCTCCGTAAGTCCCCACTGACCGTGGATTCCCACATGGCCACCGGGCTGGTTGTACCTGTTGCCACCTAGATTTAGGATTCATTCATTTGGTAAGTTTGAGAAACCCTAGTCACGCCCGAAGTTGGAAGCCTTCTCCCTTTAGGAAACCTTCCTTTTGAGAGAACTTGCTAAAAATCAAACTCATTAAAAGGCAAACTTGAACCAAATAAAAGAAACCATCATCATTGCCAACTACTTGCTTTGGGTGAGACATTTTCTCTTTCTTTTGTTTGCATAGGATTGTCTGTTTAGGAAACTAGGTGTATGTCTAGGTTATGTTGTTTCTTATGTCTGGATAGGTTTTCCCCATCTTGGTGCGCCCACTTTCCAAAAAATGGAGTCCTATCTGAACCCGGTCTATGATGAGAATCAGGACGCCACATTCTATACTTCCCAAGACTACGAGGAATCTCTTCCTCATGATCTCTTCGGGGAGTCAACCCGCCCTTGGGTTGCCATAGTCCATGCCAGTGAAAGTCACCATCACGACGATGGTGACCCGGCAGTAAATGCCCATCTTCCTCAGGCAGACGATCAAGATGCTCAACTCCTGCGCCTAATTCCTCAGCTTGATCAATCTCAAATCTAGAACCTCATGACGGCCCTCAAAGGAAAGACCGTCTCATCACCCTCACTCAGAGCGGGCGCCTCACGCCCCATGGCATCTACCTCCGGCCCCCGTATCATCACGGGACAAGTCGACAATACTCCCATACGGCCGCGGACCATTCGATTCACTCCCTTTGAATCTGAGCATCACCATCCACGTGAGTCGAGTCCCCGGTCTCCCCCATATCATCTTTGCTACTCGCCTCATCCTCTTGAGCCACGCGTCAGGCCGACATCTCGTGCCTCCTCCTTATATGCTCAACCATCTGCCGCTCCCAACATAATGTCCGAATGGGCATCCATTAAGAAGGAGCTCCAAGAGCTTCGAAAGCAAGTCGACCGTAGGAAACACCATGATGTCCACATGCCTAACTTCAATGGCCTATGGGTCCCCTCCCCATCTGAGCTGCCAAAGTACCGCAAGTACAATGGGAAACTATAGATTATAGGGGTTTTTAGGGTGTTCCGGATGAAGGTTTCCGGATTAGGGTTTACGCCTGTGAAGGCGACAAACCTGGGCATCGCGACAGTGTAGCGACCATACGATACATCGTGTTCTTGTTCTCTAAAGGCGACATATCGGGCTGTCATGTTCTGAAGGCGACACTAAACCCCACCACGATCACAGCCGAGGTTTGTTCTAAGCATGGGTATGCTAGTGTGATATTATCGGATTATCGTATATGTACTGTGTGATAATGGTAAGAGCTGCATTGGCACTCTCTCAGTGCTCGGGGAGCGTGTGGTGTGTGTAGTTGGCATGGTGTTCACGTGGTTTACGTGGAGGTTTCACGTGGCTCGTGCGTTGTGCACGTGGTTTTTGTGTACGTGGTGTGTAGTTTGACGCCTACTGTGGATACCTCTTCAGTTGGGAGCCCTAGGTTTTGTATGAGCCAGGCACGTGTGTGCTCGGGGCTTATCCCGGTACTGAATACCGTCGAGGTTTTGTCATCTTCCTGGACACCCTTACTCTTGTGCTGAGTTGTACGTCCGGCTGAGGGAAAGACGATAGTTGGACAACGACTAGAGAGAGTTTGTTGTGTTGTCGCTTGTAGCGCGCTCGTAGTTGGGGGAGATGGACACCAGTAAACATACTGGGCCCCAGCTAGTCCTATTTTTTAGTGCCTCACTTTAGGGAGCTCGGGCCAGACTCCCTAAAGGTGCCAGGCATGGGCCTGCGGGGTGTGTGACCTACAGGTTGTGGTGGTTTAGTTGGACTCCACAGTTCTTTATACTGGTTTAGTGGAGTGGCAGCTGGACCTTCCGTCCGTGGCTACGAGACTGAGAGGTAGTCTTGTGTTATTTGTCCCGGTCAGTAGCTGGTGTCGCGAACCAGTCCATGTGGCCCGAGTGAGGCATTTTCCTACTGTAGCACGTACACTTGTTTGGGTTTGCCGTTTATTTATCATTATTGGTTTCTTTTAAACGACAAGAGGTAGGTGGTATTTACAGTTTTATATCCTGCTACATAGTTCTTTGAATTGTTAGTGTAATCTCATGATTTATTACTTGTGTTGGTTTGCTCGGTTTTTAGGGAGTTTCCCTACTGAGCCAGTGACTCGAGAGGCTCACCCCCCTACTCTTTCAGGTGAGGGAGAGCAGGAGACCTCACACCCATCGTCTAGTTCTGAGCCGCACCGTAGCGGAGGGTCTGCACCACCGGTAGTGTAATTTACTTTTCTGTTGTACACCTCGGGGTATGCCCCAGGTTGTTGTTGTAGTTTGGTTATAGTTGTGCTATGTCTATGTACATTTCTAATAAATATTTGTGAGATTGGCAAATCTTATATATATTTGAGCTGGTTCCTTTACATTCCTACGGACTAGTAGTTTGATATCCCTTGTGAGGCTTCGGCCCGGTCACGGGAGGCGGACTCGTGTTAGGCACGTTATTGGGTTAATGGGTCTGATCAACGAGGGCCGTCACAGTTGGTATCAGAGCTAGGTTCGTATGGATATAAAGGATTTGGAAATTGCATAGCCATGTCTCTATTGTAACTCACTGCTGGTAGCGACCTTGGTTTTGTATTAATTTATCGTATGTTGTGTCGATGAAATGATGCTTGTGCAGAGTTATGAATGGCAGAAAGGAGAGACTGGGGAGGTGGAGGAGAGGGGTCAGGAGAAGGACCCTACGCAGATAATGATAGAGAGAATTTGGGAAAGCATGACAGATATAAGGATGAGATTAGACCAGCAGCCACCGGTGCAGCCAGCGGCAACAGTACCACCACTTCCAGAGGAGGCAGTGCCAGTAGCCCCAGTTCCACCACCATCCGAAGTAGAGGTACCTTTTGTAGTACCTATACACCCGGCAGTTTCAGTGAGGCCAGTTATTGGAGAGAAGACTACAGCACTTGTGGAGCGGTTTTTGAGGTTGCAGCCCCCTACATACTCAGGAGGCCCCAACCCGGATACAACAGAGCATTAGATACATGAGATTGAGAGGGCAATTGCGATAATGAGGTGTCCCCAGGAAGATAGAGTGATTCTTGCAGCATACCAGCTACGAGAATTTGCGCAAGAATGGTGGCGGCTAAAGATGCAGACAGTTTTTATAGGCAAAATGGAGGACACTATCCCATGGTCAGAATTTTTATCAGTTCTTAATGATTCTTTCTTCCCAATACAGATCCAGCGGATGAAGAGGGAGCAGTTCAGGACACTCCAGCAAGGGAATCTCTCGGTGCTTGAATATCAGATGAGGTTTATGGCCTTGAGTAGGTATGCCCCATATGTAGTAACTGATAATACCATGATGGTGGAGTACTTCATCCGAGGTCTGAGGGCAGAATTACAGGATGCATTGATTCCACTAATGTGTAGAACAGTGGAAGAGGCAGCACAGCGAGCAGCAATAGTTGAGAGGACTGTTAGGGCCAGGCAGGGGCAGTCTTAGATAAGTGGTTTAGGTAGCTTTCGGCATCCACAGCCATCAGGAGGAATCAGTAAGGGGAAAGCGCCTTCTGGAGCTTCTTCATCATCTGGAATAGCAAAGTGGGGCAAGCAGATTAAGAAATTCTTCCAAGGCAGCCGTGGTAGAGGCAGACAACAGGGCTATCAGCAGGGAGGTTTTCAGCAGGGTCGTGGCTACAGGCCACTGGTTCCAGAAGAATCTCAGCAAAGTACAGCAGGGCAGCCTACGACATACCCAACTTTCAGATGTTATAATTGTGGGCAGCAAGGACATTTAGCAAGGAACTGTCCATATCCTCGAGAGCAGACTTATGGTAGAGGGACTCAGCAGCAGATGCCCCCTCAGCGGTCAGCAGAGCAGGGCAGAGGTGTACCGTACCAGAGAGGAGGATGGGGCTGAGTAATGGCAATCACCCGAGCTCAAGCGGAGGCATCCAATCTCATTGAAGGTATATTACCTTTCTTTGATTTTACTGCTAGAGTGTTAATTGATCCGGGTGCTTCACATTCGTTCATTTCCGAAGATTTTCTGGATAGTATAGTGCCTTTAGAAGAATGGTCTTGTGAGTTAGTGGTAGAGATTCCTTCAGCAGGATATATGCTTACTTCCAATTTTCTAGAAGAGGTCCCGTTAGTTATTCATGGAAATTAGATGCCAGTAAGGTTATATGTTTTGACATTGAAAGATTATGATGTGATACTAGGTATGGACTGGTTAGAAGCCTATGGGGCCATGGTTGATTGCAAGAAAAAGAAAGTTAGGTTTTGCAGACCCAGTGGTGAAGTGATTGAATTCTAAGGTATGCCTTTTTACACTCCCAAGTTTATTATTTATGCACTTAGAGCTAAAAAGTTGATTAATGCGGGATGTGTAGCCTACCTTGCGTCATCTAGTCTAGTTGAGTCTAGTAAGTCTATAGATTCAGTGCCAATGGTAAGAGAATTTGCAGATGTATTTCCAGAAGAGTTGCCAGGGCTAGCTCCACACAGAGAAGTAGATTTTACTGTAGAATTGCAGCCAAGCAGTTTACCAATCTCTAAAGGACCTTATAGAATGGCACTAGCAGAGTTGAAAGAATTGAAGAAGCAATTGCAAGAGTTGATAGAAAAAGGTTTTATCAGGCCTAGTCAGTCACCGTGGGGAGCGCCAGTATTATTTGTTAGAAAGAAAGATGGCAGCTTAAGGATGTGTATAGACTACAGGCAGTTGAATAAAGTCACAATTAAGAATAAGTATCCTCTTCCTAGAATTGATGATTTGTTTGATCAGTTGTAATCAGCCAAGGTATTTTCTAAGATAGATTTGAGATTAGGATATCATCAATTGTGAATTAGAGAAGAAGACATTGAGAAGACTGCTTTTCGTACCAGATATGGGCATTATGAGTTTGTTGTAATGCCATTTGGATTAACTAATGCACCAGCAGCTTTTATGAATCTGATGAACATAATATTTCATCTGTACTTGGATCAATTCATAGTGGTATTTATTGATGATATACTAGTTTACTCAGCATCAGAAGAGGAGCATGCAGTGCACTTGCGGGTTACTTTGCAAATATTGAGGGATCATCAGCTATTTGCCAAGTTTAGTCAATGTGAATTTTGGTTGAAAGAAATTCAGTTTCTGGGTCATGTAATATCAGGTGAAGGTATTGCAGTGGATCCCGCTAAAGTTGAGGTAGTAATGAAATGGGAAGAACCAAGGACAGTGTCTGAGATCAGGAGTTTTCTGGGTCTTGCAGGTTATTACAGAAGATTTATTCATGATTTTTCCAAGATAGCAGCCCCTATGACTAGGTTGACAAGAAAAGGAGTTCCTTTTGTGTGGTCCTCAGAATGCAGACGCAGTTTTGCAGAATTAAAGAAAAGGTTGACTTCATCACCAGTGTTAGAAATACCGTCAGGAAGTGGCGGATTTGTTTTGTTTACAGATGCATCCAAGAGAGGATTGGGTGCAATTTTGATGCAACACAGCAAGGTGGTAGCCTACGCCTTCAGGCATTAAAGAAACATGAAGAAAATTATCCCACCCATGATTTAGAGCTGGCAGCAGTTGTTTTTGCACTGAAGATTTGGCGGCATTATTTTTATGGTGAAAGATTTGAAATATTTACTGATCATAAGAGTTTAAAGTATATTTTCTCTCAAAAGATTTGAATTTAAGGCAGCACCGATGGATGGAATATTTAAAAGATTATGATTTTAGTTTGGCATATCATCCAGGCAGAGCTAATGTAGTAGCAGATGCACTAAGTAGAAAAGCGGTGATGAATCAACTTATGATCAGATAATGGAAATTATATGAAGATGTGGCAGAAAATTCCTTATATATGCCAAGTAGTCAGCGCAGAGCAATATTAGCAACCAGTGCAACGGAGCCGTCTTTATACCATCAAATAGTGGAGGCGCAGAGAGCAGATAATAGTTTAGCAGATATTATAAGAATGGAAGAAGTGACTTTTGGGAACGACAGTGTGGTTAGACTCAAAGGTCGACTATATGTTCCAGCAAATGTAGAAATCAGACAAAGAGTTTTAGAAGAGGCTCACAGATCAAGGTATACCATCCACCCAGGCAGCACAAAGATGTATCAAGATATGAAGAAACATTTTTGGTGGCCGAATATAAAGAGAGAAATTACAGAGTTTATTTCAAGAAGTTCAGTATGCCAGCAAATTAAAGCAGAACACCAGAAACCAGGAGGATTGTTGCAGCCGCTACCCATTCCACAATGTAAGTGGGATGATATAGCGATGGATTTTATTGTTGGTTTGCTCAGATCATCAGGTCACAAAGCAATTTGGGTATTTGTGGACAGATTAACTAAGGTTTGTAGATTGTTGCCGGTTAGTATGTCTTGGTCAGTGGGCAGATTAGCCAAGTTGTATGTAGAAAGAATTGTACCTTTACATGGTATTCCAATCACCATTGTTTCAGATCGAGATCCTCGTTTTACTTCAGGTTTTTGGAGGAGTTTGCAAAGAGTCGTCGGTACAGAGTTAAGGTACAGTTCAGCATATCATCCACAAACAGATGGGCAGATAGAGAGGACAATCTAGACACTTGAAGACATGCTAAGAGCTTGTTGTTTGGTGTGGGGAGGTATTTGGGAGCGCCACTTGGGATTGGTTGAGTTTGCTTATAATAACAGTTACCATGCAAGTATTGAGATGGCACCATATGAAGCTTTATATGGTAGACCGTGTAGATCACCACTAAACTAGAATGAAGTAGGGGAAAGACAAGTTTTGGGTCCAGAATTAGTCCGACAATGTGCAGAGACAGTAAAATTTATTCAAGAAAAATTGAAAACAGCCCAGAGCCGTCAGAAATGCTATGCAGACGTCAGACATAGACCTTCGCAATTTGAAGTTGGTGACTATGTATTTCTAAAAGTTTCTCCTACTAAAGGCGTGTTGAGGTTCAGTAAGAAAGGCAAGTTGAGCCCAAGATATGTCGGACCATTCCAGATAAAAGAAAGAATGGGTGAAGCAGCTTACATGTTAGATTTGCCAGCAGACTTCACTCATGCACATGATGTGTTTCATGTCTCAATGTTGAGAAAATATGTCAGAGATCCAACCCAAGTTGTCAGTTATCAAAGAGATGATTTAAAGCCCGACATGACAATGCCGAAATATCCAGTGCAGATTATAGGCCATAGAACTCAGAAGCTCAGGAATAAAGAAATTAAATTAGTGAAAGTCAGATGGGAAAACAGACAAGGTGGAGAAGATACATGGGAATTAGCAGAAGAAATGATGAAAGTGTATCCATACTTGTTTGAGTAAGTTGTAATTCTTTTTAGGTGATAGCATTATATAGACTAAATTAAAAAGTTTTTGGTGTTCAATTTCTATTTTAAATTTCGAGGACGAAATTTCCTTTTAGGTGATAGTAATGTGACGTTCCGGCCATTCGAATCGTCTTCCTTTGTGTATGGAGGCCAGTGTGTGGCCACTGACGTGTGTAGCAGGTGTTTTCCGCAGGTGGTGAGGCTCTGTGGGCCGGAGGTTTGGGCCCAAAGAGCTCACTGAGTATTACACCAAGTGGGCTTTTAAATGGAAGTCGATGTATACTTAGACAAAAGACGTATGCAAAGAACTTCACAGAACAGTGAGTATAGACAACTTACTAATTTTGTTTGATTTGATGCCTGTTGATAGACTTCAGAAAATGATGTTAGACAATAATTTTTAGGGTTTTGTTAGTCACCAAAAATACATATAATAAATGACAAATTATATGGAGATGGACTGATCATCAATCAAGGCCAAAAATATATCGGAAAGTGTCTCAGCGAGTGGTGGATATTGTGTTCTCCTTGGACCTAAAGGATGCCTTTGTTGGGAGCCATCAGGAGGTGGTACATGGTTGGCATTGCTGGGCTTGTAGCAGGTTGGTGGGATTCTAACCTTGGGCAGTATAGGATTGGCGGTTGTTGTTCCGTCTGACAGGGTTGAACACACTCACTTGCTCGTTGACTTAGACACCCTCAGTAGCTGGCCCTGCGGTTTTCTTTAGAAGCGAGAATTTTGGGGCGCAAACATAGAGTGTATGGGGGAGTCTTTGAGCTAGGTTTGAATGAACCGAGCCCGGCTGTATAGCTGGTGCATGGTGGTGATATCATTCATTGCTAAGATATTTTTGTAGGATGGGGTTGCATTGGCAATGATGATTTTAACATTGTTTTCCCTCCGGAAGGTACCCGGGGAGTTAATGTGGCAAAATCCTCTGCATTCTCAGATAGTAGTGAGTAGAACCAATCTAATGCTGGCCCATCCAATGATCGATGAAACAAGTATGTCATTAAGTGACGGTCATGCTGATAAAGGTGCAGACTCATAAATGAAGTCCTTGATGTGAATGTATGGGTTTCCAGTGCCATTGTACTTGCGCTACTTGGGAAGTTTGGATGGAGATAGGACCCACAGGCCATTGAAGTTGTGCATGTATACATCATGGTGTTGCCTGGGGTCGACTTGCTTCCTCAGTTCTTGGAGTTCTTTCTTGATGGACTCCCACTCAGACATCATGTCGGGAGCGGTGGAGGGTTAAGCATACAAGGAGGAGGCACAGGATGCCGACCTGACACGTGGCTCGAGCTGCTGCAGTGGATAGCGAGGGAGATAGGGGGCACCGGGGCCTCGACTCATGTGGATGATAATGCTCGGATTCAAAAGGAGTGAATCGAGTGGCCCATGGCCGGATAGGGGTGTTGTCGGCTTGTCCCGTGACGATACGGGGGCCGAAAGGGGATGCCATGGGACGAGGATTGTCCGTTCTGGGAGAAGGTGAGGAGACGGTCTTTCCTTTAAGAGCCGTCATGAGATCTTGGATTTGTGATTGATCAAGATAAGGAATTAAGCTCATGAGTTGAGCAGCTTGATCATCCACCTGAGGGGGACGGACAGATTGAGATGGGCCATCATCGTCGGGATGGTGACTCTCACTGGCATGGACATTGGCGACTCAGGGCTGGGCCGACCCCTCAAAAAGATCATGAGGAAGAGATTCCTCATAGTGTTGGGAGGTGTAGAAGGCAGCATCTTGATTCTCATCACTATCGACTGGGTTCAAGTAGGACTCCATATTTGGAATGTGAGGGCCTTTGACACACCAAAATAACGGATGCATGTCCAGACTTAAGAGACAACCTTTCCTAAATAGACATCGAGTTTCCTAAACAAGCAATCCTATGTAAATAAAAGAAAGATAAGATGTCTCACCCAAAGCAAGCAATTGACAATGATGATGGTTTATTTTATTTGGTTCAAGTTTGCCTTTTAATGAATTGACCGTTTTACCAAGTTCCCTCAAGGATGGGTTTCCTAAAGGGAGAGGGCTTCCGACTTCGGGTTTGACTAGGATTTTCACAAACTCACGAATTCATGAACCCTAATTCTATGGTGGAAATAGGTACAACCAACCTGACGGCCGTGTGGGAATCCATGGTCAGCGGGGACTTACGGAGGCCCTCAGACGAGTGCTTTAGTCGGACACAAGGAATATGCGGCCGAGAGAGCTAGCGTTGCCGAGGAGGACAACCTAAACTACAGTATGAAGATATGTATGCCCCTATGTGCATCAGAGTGCATGTAAGGTCTAACCTAAAACTAACAAACAGAAACCAGACTGACTTGCTCTAAGAAGTAGAAGGCGACGATCAGCCTGTTGCCTCCTAGATCGCGACAGGGAGAGCGTTGTGTTCCTCTCTGCAGTGGATAGAGGTCAAGTGGGACCTGGTTATGCACGGAAAATCAAACAACCCTATAGAAAAGATGACTGACAGACTTTGAGAAGCATGGATCAGGCACAAAATAAATCAAAATATGGACGAAGTGCTTAGAATAAACCCAAAAAGTTCATAATAGATGGAATCATCAGAACTCACCAGATCACGACGACCTCTCTATCGCCTTCTAGATCGTGACTTCTCACACGTCGCATTCTGACCTAGTGTAGAACTCAAAACAATAATGAAATAAAACAAAAAACATGGAATCTAAATGAAAACCACACACATGAATGATTGAATATGGCAGGGGAAGATAGAGACAAGCACGATAGGCACTAGATGTAACACCTTGGAAATTTAAAATGTTAAGAAAATAGAAATAATTTGGTTAAAATACTTTAGGGTTGTTATTAAATTGTGATAATTAAATGATAGACTTAATTAGTGGTAATGAACGTTATTCCAGTATCGTACCTCGAAGTGCGTGTCTCCACAGGGCGATACAGGAAAACGACAACGAAATAAAAATTCGAGAACATCATAATTTCCAGAAAAATGTGGAGAAATTAAATATGTAATTATCTGAATTTTTCGACGTACGGATTTCAAGGTACAGTCAACGCGACTATTTTTCGGGTGATTTTTCACCTACTGTAAAATAAATTCTAAAAATTGAATAAAAATAATCATTACTTGTAAAACCATTATATTAGTCTATGGTTAAAATTTCAATGCAAATGGACACCATTTGGATAGGTTTTCATAGGGATCTTTGGGCCAGCTGATTTAAGGGCCAATTACGGTGGCCAATTTCTGGGATTTTCTGGGTACTTACGTGTAGAGCCTTGGAGAGGCCAGCACACCTAAGGTTGGGGTAATCATAAAGGTTAACTACGTGGGAGCTTGGGAATCCTTGCATGTGCAACGTGTTAAGGTAAAAACCAAAGGGTTTCTACCATGACACCTCATGGTTGACATGTCTTTGTGCATGAAAAAGCTTGGGGTTATAAAACCTGTACCGTAAACAGCTTGCAAACCTTTCTAACACAAGCTTCTGCTATTTTCTCTTGTTCTTGTACCCTTGTTCTTATCTTCCACTGCTCCTTGTTCCTAGAAGAGTGTGGGAGAAGCTACTGGGTCTGCTGTAGGAGGAGCTACTGGAAGTTGCAAGCTCCATCGCACTTGTAATATACTTCTACTCTTGTTTTACTACTGTAGCTGCTCTCACCTCAGTGTAAACATTACTGGAACTCCATTACCTTTGGGGAGAAGCATTTCTATTCCTGGGATAGGTTCTTTAGTTAGGAAAACGTGAAGGCTTATTCTTCAGTAAGGTAGGATTCATCTCCTTTTCCCTGATCATGTTCTCCACACATGATAAATAACTCGGGTGAGTAGTCAAGCTGATATATCTGTAATTCTATTGTGTTTCCTCTAATTTTGATGACTATTCTTACGTTAGGGAGGAAGAGATACTTGTTTTACTTCCAGATCATCTCTTCTTCTTCTTATTCTTCCACCTTTGATCCTTGTTCATGCTATAGAAGTTATAATATTTTAGAACTGTGTGAGAACTTGTGTTTATTTGTTAGGTACTCCAAACTATGATTTAGATCTATGGAATACCTTGAGTTTTAGTACCTATCTTGTAGGAATCTTCCAATAAACCATTACTATCAAGTCCACATTTCCAACACCATACTACGTCTAGTTTCTAACTAGACAAGCTTGAATTGCAAACTTCTTGTTTCACCTCGTTTGTTCGGTTTATAAACCACTATGAGAACTCCAATTAGACTCTTCCATTTGTTATAAAACATGTCTTGGTTTATAGGTTCTATAATTAGGATGTTTAGATCAGATTTACAAATCATTTTTGAAGTTCTGCAGCTACCTGTCGACAGCCAGCCCAAAGCTGTCGACAGGCGCATGTCTTCCAGAAGTCCAGGATTCTGGACTGTGTGGATCTGTCGACAGATCCCATGGTTTCTGTCGACAGATACACACAGTCCAGCAAACCTGAGTTCTGTCTGTAGCCATCTGTCGACAGCCCCTTTCTTACCTGTCGACAGCTATGACCCTGATTCGAATTTCAACACTTTTTCATGTGCAAATCATTGCTTAAACTTCACCCTATTAGCCTACCAAGTTACCCTCATATTTACTTTGATATTTACTGTCATTCTACTATAAAGATCACCCACTTTGGATACCTTACTCATCATACAATTATCCTTGAAACTGTCAACTCCGAATGGTACTCCGTTGAGTCCATTCTCCTGTATTCGGCAACTAAGTTCATATTACTTGATGACTTGAGAGTTCAAAGGCTTGAACACCTTGTGAGATATGATAAATTTATGATGATGACATTTATTGGGTCCTTGGACCCCACCTGACTGATATGCCTGTGCAAATAGGGCTGGTCTAGTCTTGGGAGGAGCACCCGAATTCATTACGAGCCGTACGGGAGTGATAAGGATACCGGGATGTTTGGCATTGCATCACTATTTCCTGATTATGGTCATCATACTTCTTGTATTGTGTGAACTGATATATGAACCAATTCGTGAGCTATATACTTGAGCATGACCAGAGTTTTACTATCACTGTATCAAGCTACTATTCTGAGATCTGGTATTGTTTCTTTAATATCCGTTCATCCTATTACCTGTCCTGTGTGAATATTTATATGACTCCGAACCTGAGCCTTAATATGAATTTATAAGTATGCCTATGTTTTCATACTACTGTTATACATTCACTGACATGTTATCTTGGTTATCTGACCCTGTTCTTGATACCATTCATGTTCTTACCTAAATTATCATGTGTTCCTGATCCTTTGATTTAAGGATTTGAATTCTACTGGGCTAGTTAGCTCACCCATCCTTCCCTTTTCAGGTAATCAAGATGAGGGAGAAGTATAAAATGGGCTGTGTGCAGAGTGGACACCGATGACGAGTCAACCAACCATTTACTGCTTTAGTTGCGTACTTGTAAAATGTTATGAGTAGTAGCTACTCATCCTTACTCCTCACTTAGTGTGTAATGAGGAGCTTTATGTAATAAGACTTCCGCAGACTGCGTTATAATGAATAAACCTTAATGTTATTACTTTGTGCATGTTTTCTGTCATTTCCCAATAAATAGCCTTTTATTAGGATGTGACAGATAAATTTGGTATCAGAGCTTTAGGTCGATAAACCTAGGGATAACCTGTGAGGATGGGTAGAAAGCCTGAGGTTAAGCTAGATAAGTATAGTTGGATATAGATTGTATTGAGTATGAAATGAAAATTTAGAGGATTCCTTCTTTCTTTCATTCTTGCTTCTTATTCCTACACAAGAACTTCATAATTAAAGTGTTTACCATGTATACACACTTGAAACAACCATAGATGTGTTGTTCTATTTCTTGTAACCATGCTTTAGTTAAAGTTTATGTTATGACTCAAGCATACTATGAAACTCATCCTATTAGAAGCAAGAAAATGTTGTCAATCATGTAAAGATTCATAGGAACACTTGGTAGAATTTCCTTTGGTAGTTTTTCAAGATTCCTGGAAGTTTAGATCACACCTGTCGACAGCCAGCATTTACCTGTCGACAGGTAACATGCTTCCAGAACCCAGAAATACAAAACTGTCAGTAACTGTCGACAGATAGCCTTGATCTGTCGACAGATGTCCTTCACCTATCGACAGCCGACTCTGGTCTGTCGACAGATACCCTCAGAACCAGAAAAACCTTGCTCTGTCTGTTGCTATCTGTCGACAGCCACTTCCAAGCTGTTGACAGACACCAGTCTGTGATGAACTGGTCCTTCTTCAGTCAGTTAGAAGAGTCATCAGGCACTCTGTAGAACTGAAACTCATACCTTATTTACATTCCATATCATTTAAGTAAATGTTATAATTTGATAAAACATTTACTTAAGATATTACATGTAAATAAGGAAGTACCCCCCATTTGAATCCAATAAAAATATCAGAAAAATCATATCTCTTACCAATAAAAAGTCAACTCTCCCACCGAAAAGAAAAACGCAATTTTTGCGATTCTATCAAAATAGCGTCTTTCTAATTTTCATAATTTGGCCTACCTAAAAATTTCATAATTCAAGTAAACCTTGTAGAATGATAAAAATTCAAGGTCCGGTGAAAAATGATAAACACACATATGACTTCTCCAAGGGAGCCCTCTCCTACTGAAGGAAAAGTCAAACCTGTTCATCCCTTAATTTACGTCACAATGACTTTTATATGTTATTATATCCAACTCTAAACAAGAATTAGTAAATGAATGATTCAATCGATCATATAAATTTCATGACTATCCTCGTGATTTATTCTTCCGTTAACTTTCCAATTTTATTGGATTTTAAATTATTATACCACTGAGATAGATTATTTAATCATTATCTACATCCATTCCTTACTAAACCAAGTAAGACTCTTTAATAACATAAATGTGTTTAACACTCACATAATTGATGAATCAAAATTTCAAGATTGTTTTAAATCTCACGAAGCTTATGGACAAGTAGTGATGTAAAATGTTATATATCATCTGACTGGTTAATGGAACTAGGGTGTTGTGAATCTAAAGCCTGTGCATGATGAAACTTACATGGTTTGATTATAGAAATTGATATATGCCTTATTGAATATCTCAGATACTCTTCCAAGTTATCTATGGACGGAAGTGACACTAACTGGAAGAAGATGGAAAGTACAATGCATGACTTGACTCGAGTAATGAAAACAGTAGCCAAGAACAATAGTCATACTGGAACAAGTTTATTTAAGGATTTCCGAAGCCTGGACCCTCCGAGATTTGCAGGAAGTACAGATCCGGATGAAGCTGAGAACTGGTTGAAGGATATTGAGCGAATTTTTAAGATAATGAAATGTACAGAAGAAGAAAAAGTTTGTTTGACAACATTTCAGTTAGATTGGGATGCCCGAGCGTGGTGGGAAACTGTAGAGGCTACTTTGGAGGATTCAACACAACCTAGTTGGGAGGAATTCGTAGAATTATTTAATGACCAGTACTTTTCTGAAGTAATTCAAGAAACGAAGGCGAATGAGTTTGCCAATTTAAAGCAACTAAGGATGTCGGTATCGGAATATGAGGCACAATTTGCTCGATTGTCAAAGTATGCTCCGCATCTTATAGCTACGGAGAAATTAAAAGCCAAGAGGTTTATGAATGGGCTACGTCCCCAATTTATTATGCAGTTAACCCCTCATCTGATCACTACCTACTCAGAAATGGTTAAGAGAGCTTTAGCATTAGAGGCTGCAAATGACACTGTGGAAAAATTAGAGGGAAATTTGGAGAAGGATCTTCTGATCATAAGAGAAAGTTTGAGTTGGGAAATACCCCGAAAGTTCAGCAAATAAAAAAGAAGGAAGGAAAAACTTCTAATGGAAAGAAGGGGGTATGCCAGCATTGCCATCTTAGTGGGCATAAGGCTGAGGACTGTTGGCGTAGGTTGGGTGCTTGTCTTCGTTGCGGTAGTACTCAACATCGAATTCCGGATTGTCCGATGCCCAAGAATGCACCAACGAATCAGAACTCCCGAGGAAAGCAAGGAAGACTACATGCCATTCAGGATGTGGAACCTGAATCTCCGCAGGAAGGCGGACTGATAGAAGGTACATTGCCAGTAAACTCAAAGTCTGCGTATGTGTTGTTTAATTCAGGAGCTACGCATTCTTTTATTAGTTATGAGTTTGCTAAATCTTTAGAAGTAAAATCAGAACTATTGTCTACACAACTTGAGGTAGCAACTCCTTTGATTAGGGATAAGAAACTTAAGAAATATTACCCTGCTAGTCAGATTTCAGTTAAAGGACAAAATTTACCCAGTGATTTGATATGCCTAGACAAGTGGGATTATGACGTAATGCTTGGGGTTGATTGGATATCTAGATATCATGTAAACCTAAATTGTCGGTTAAGTCAAGTAACCTTTCTAGAAAAGAAAGCTATCTCCATAACTTTGATAAACCCTGTACCAGAAATATACCTATAAATTCAGCAGTCAAAACTTATAAACTAGTGCAAAAAGGATGTTAAGGATATTTGGCTCCTGTGACCATGATAAACTAGAACATTATTGGGTTGGATGATATACTGATCTACTCTAAAAGTATGGAAGAACATGAAACACATTTACGGGTTACTTTGCAATTACTACGAGATCACAAGCTATATGCGAAGTTTAGTAAATGTGAGTTTTGGCTAAAGCAAGTAATGTACTTAGTACATGTTATCTCCAGTAAGGGATTGTCAATAGATTCCTCAAAGATTGTAACTATATAGAAATGGGAGATGGAAGATGTAATCAAGAACCCGTATCCAAAATTATTTCCAGGTGAGTAAACATACTCTCGTTTTATTAAAATTTGGAGGACCAAATTTCTTTTAGTGGGGGAGAGTTGTAACACCTTGGAAATTTAAAATGTTAAGAAAATAGAAATAATTTTGTTAAAATACCTTAGGGTTGTTATTAAATTGTGATAATTAAATGATAGACTTAATTAGTGGTAATGAACGTTATTCCAGTATCGTACCTCGAAGTGCGTGCCTCCACAGGGCGATACCAGAAAACGACAACGAAATAAAAATTCGAGAACATCATAATTTCCAGAAAAATGTGGAGAAATTAAATATGTAATTATCTGAATTTTTCGACGTACGGATTTCAAGGTACAGTCAACGCGACTATTTTTCGGGTGATTTTTCACCTACTGTAAAATAAATTCTAAAAATTGAATAAAAATAATCATTACTTGTAAAACCATTATATTAGTCTATGGTTAAAATTTCAATGCAAATGGACACCATTTGGATAGGTTTTCATAGGGATCTTTGGGCCAGCTGATTTAAGGGCCAATTACGGTGGCCAATTTCTGGGATTTTCTGGGTACTTACGTGTAGAGCCTTGGAGAGGCCAGCACACCTAAGGTTGGGGTAATCATAAAGGTTAACTATGTGGGAGCTTGGGAATCCTTGCATGTGCAACGTGTTAAGGTAAAAACCAAAGGGTTTCTACCATGACACCTCATGGTTGACGTGTCTTTGTGCATGAAAAAGCTTGGGGTTATAAAACCTGTACCGTAAACAGCTTGCAAACCTTTCTAACGCAAGCTTCTGCTATTTTCTCTTGTTCTTGTACCCTTGTTCTTATCTTCCACTGCTCCTTGTTCCTAGAAGAGTGTGGGAGAAGCTACTGGGTCTGCTGTAGGAGGAGCTACTGGAAGTTGCAAGCTCCATCGCACTTGTAATATACTTCTACTCTTGTTTTACTACTGTAGCTGCTCTCACCTAGGTGTAAACATTACTGGAACTCCATTACCTTTGGGGAGAAGCATTTCTATTCCTGGGATAGGTTCTTTAGTTAGGAAAACGTGAAGGCTTATTCTTCAGTAAGGTAGGATTCATCTCCTTTTCCCTGATCATGTTCTCCACACATGATAAATAACTCGGGTTGAGTAGTCAAGCTGATATATCTGTAATTCTATTGTGTTTCCTCTAATTTTGATGACTATTCTTACGTTAGGGAGGAAGAGATACTTGTTTTACTTCCAGATCATCTCTTCTTCTTCTTATTCTTCCACCTTTGATCCTTGTTCATGCTATAGAAGTTATAATATTTTTAGAACTGTGTGAGAACTTGTGTTTATTTGTTAGGTACTCCAAACTATGATTTAGATCTATGGAATACCTTGAGTTTTAGTATCTATCTTGTAGGAATCTTCCAATAAACCATTACTATCAAGACCACATTTCCAACACATACTACGTCTAGTTTCTAACTAGACAAGCTTGAATTGCAAACTTCTTGTTTCACCTCGTTTGTTCGGTTTATAAACCACTATGAGAACTCCAATTAGACTCTTCCATTTGTTATAAAACATGTCTTGGTTTATAGGTTCTATAATTAGGATGTTTAGATCAGATTTACAAATCATTTCTGAAGTTCTGCAGCTACCTGTCGACAGCCAGCCCAAAGCTGTCGACGGGCGCATGTCTTCCAGAACTCCAGGATTCTGGACTGTGTGGATCTGTCGACAGATCCCATGGTTTCTGTCGACAGATACACACATTCCAGAAAACCTGAGTTCTATCTGTAGCCATCTGTCGACAGCCCCTTTCATACCTGTCGACAGCTATGACCCTGATTCGAATTTCAGCACTTTTTCATGTGCAAATCATTGCTTAAACTTCACCCTATTAGCCTACCAAGTTACCCTCATATTTACTTTGATATTTACTGTCATTCTACTATAAAGATCACCCACTTTGGATACCTTACTCATCATACAATTATCCTTGAAACTGTCAACTCCGAATGGTACTCCGTTGAGTCCATTCTCCTGTATTCGGCAACTAAGTTCATATTACTTGATGACTTGAGAGTTCAAAGGCTTGAACACCTTGTGAGATATGATAAATTTATGATGATGACATTTATTGGGTCCTTGGACCCCACCTGACTGATATGCCTGTGCAAATAAGGCTGGTCCAGTCCTGGGAGGAGCACCCGAATTCATTACGGGCCGTACGGAGTGATAAGGATACCGGGATGTTTGGCATTGCATCACTATTTCCTGATTATGGTCATCATACTTCTGTATTGTGTGAACTGATATATGAACCAATTCTTGAGCTATATACTTGAGCATGACCAGAGTTTTACTATCACTGTATCAAGCTACTATTCTGAGATCTGGTATTGCTTCTTTAATATCCGTTCATCCTATTACCTGTCCTGTGTGAATATTTATATGACTCCAAACCTGAGCCTTAATATGAATTTCTGAGTATGCCTATGTTTTCATACTACTGTTATACATTCACTGACATGTTATCTTGGTTATCTGACCCTGTTCTTGATACCATTCATGTTCTTACCTAAATTATCATGTGTTCCTGATCCTTTGATTTAAGGATTTGAATTCTACTGGGCTAGTTAGCTCACCCATCCTTCCCTTTTCAGGTAATCAAGATGAGGGAGAAGTATAAAATGGGCTGTGTGCAGAGTGGACACCGATGACGAGTCAACCAACCATTTACTGCTTTAGTTGCGTACTTGTAAAATGTTATGAGTAGTAGCTACTCATCCTTACTCCTCACTTAGTGTGTAATGAGGAGCTTTATGTAATAAGACTTCCGCAGACTGCGTTATAATGAATAAACGTTAATGTTATTACTTTGTGCCTATTTTCTGTCATTTCCCAATAAATAGCCTTTTATTAGGACGTGACACTAGAAGTCCCATCGTGATCACTAAATGGTGTAATCACGGGAATTGATCCCCAAATAAAGATGATGAAAATAATGGAAAGGACCGTGATCACCACCAAAGTAGTTGCAAAAGATGATTATGTGAGAAATAGGTGCTAACCACCTTGGAAATAGAGAAAAGTGCAGAAGGAACCTAGTTCAATGAACGCGACAAGAAGCCTGTCACCTTCTTAAGGACGCGACCAGATGCTTGTCTCCTTCTACAACAGAAGTGGGAGACTGTAGTTCTTCTTCTTCCTGCTCCTCAGCCAGCCAAGGAACAAAAGCCTCGTGCTTGTGCTGTAAGGTTTCGGGTCTTTGCGGATCCTTATTAGGTCTTTTAGAGGTTCTGTGTGGTCGACGACAAGACCATTGTCGTTGACTTGGGGTTGACGGCCAGGGCTAGCCGTTGACTTGGTGTCAGCGTCCAGCGATGTTGTAAGACCCCGGATTTTTACTCTCTTTATATATCTGTATGTATATGAATGGTGTGTTGGGTGTTCGGTTGTTGTGTGCTTAGCATGCGTAGTTCATTGTGCCTACTATAAGTTTTATCCTTCTTTTGAATATGAGCATGTGCGAACATCTATATATGTATACATAGATGTATATGATGATTAATGTGGAAGTGAACAATTAGCTAATTAGAAGTGTATTATGAATACCAAGAATCTCTGACTTAGGATACTTGAATAATACTATGCGTGTGTTATCTAAATATTGAAGAATATCCTATACTACCTATTTCATGGAATTTTGTATGGGAGTGTATGAAGTACATATGTGCATGTACGTATGTATGTTATCTTGTGTGTGTGACAATTGTATACCTAATTCTACATGCATAACACCTTGGTGTATTTGTTTATGCATGTGTATGATTAGTTGTAAGCGTTGCTCATTTGCATGGTTTAGCTAATGTGAATATTGTACTACGTACATTGCATATGCATAAAGAGTTCAAGCATGGTAGGTATAATTAGTGGTTTATATTGAAATTCTATACTCCTCAAGAACAACATGCATGTATTTTTATGATATTTAGGTGAGAATAGCCAATTGGCTAAATTATGCATGTAGTACATATTAAGGAATCCTATACATGTAATACTTAAGCAATGTTAGGTAAAGTTGTGTAAGTTAATCAAATTACCAGTGCGCATATTGTACCCATCTGTTTCAATCATAATGTACATAAGTATGCTATACCACTGTGTGTATACTATATATATATGTCAAACCAAGTGTGTGTATGCGAGGACTATTTTATCGAATGGATTATTCCTAGCTAGCATAAATCATATCACCTCCTAATGATTTGCGAAGCCCTCATAATCCTCGTCATTTAATTTGCCGTGTGTTGAGTCATATTTATGTAAAATATCACGTACGTACAGGTAGGTGTCTACGTACATTTTATCTTAGTATGTTTATGTATGCTTGTGTATGTATATAGATATTTATGTACATATTAATTAGTATAATTAATGTGCATATGGTTATATTAAATGTAAATAATTTATGTGATGAATGGTGATAGTATGTATACCCTGCTATATACATAACGCATGAATACATGCATTACATGCACAGTTTCTGCATAAACTAGGGTTCTGGCCAAAGGCCACCTTGGCGTCAACCTCTGGCCGCCGAGGTGGAGTCAACGTCCAGACATGGACGCCAAGCCTGACCCAGGCGTCCAGCGATGTGGACGTCAACGTCTCTGACCTGCATGCGTTGCAGAGCCAGAAAATCCGGGAGCAAGGTATGGCCACCCATTGGGGGATGTCCCCCAACGGATCTAAGGCTGTCTAATCGGCATGGTGAGTGGGTGAGGGGCTCTCCTACATCCTGAACCCGAATTGGCCTCTCCCCACTTCTCATTTTCACCCTTGCAAGAGGAGAGGAGAAGAAAGAAAAACCCTAGAGCATTCTGTGAGAAACCCCATTTTAGAACCCTCGAATCCGACCCCTTGGAGCTGGATCTGGAGATCTACTGCAACAAGGAGGAGGTTGAAGCAAAGGAGAAGGCTTCCCCATCATCCCCTCGGCGTGGAGATCACCCAGGAACCCGGAGGAAGGCGGTCTTGGAGGCACTTCTGCAACTTCTTGGAACTGCCCAAGGAGGTCTTCTTCGAGCCATAAATCCCTTGGAGAAATTTTAGAGAGGCAAGTGACCTATCTATGATGTCCCTGTATGAGTCTAGGTGGGTTTTGATATTTTTATGGAATTTTCCTCGAGTCCTAGACCCTCCATTTCACCCAAGATTTAGAGCTCGGGTCTGTGTTTCTACACAGACTTGAGTAGACGGCAGGATCCCTGGACGCCCAGTTCATTATTGGCATCCATCGATCATGCCGCTGACTCTGAGTCAGCGGCCAGAGACCGCCGTCTAGTTCTTCTGGACGGAACAGTGAGCTGTTCTGTCCCTCTTATACATTAAATTCGGTATGTTTATGCGATGAGGATATATTGTACACCTTATACTCTATGTATATTGTGCATTGTGGTTGTGGATGAATGTGGGTTGTGTTGGTGAATGTGGGATAATGATATCTTGTAACATGTGAGCATGACTTGTAGACAATCTTGTAAAATCCATGATTTATGATTAGGGTTTATGTGAATGCCTTGGTTTCGGTTTGATCATGAAGAATAGTGGGTCAGCATATGTGTTTGCCAAATTTAGTAGTTTATCCATGCTTGAGAAATTGTAAATAAGTTCGGTTCGGTAAAATAAAACATGCAAAAATGGTTTGTGGTAATTGACTTATAGATGTATGAATTAGGGTGATGTTGTATTCTAAAATCATGCATATATTAGTAGTCTCTGTGCAAAACAGTAAGTGGATAAATTTCAAAATGTGTTAGACCCATGTTAGCTTAAGTTGTGAATAATATGCTAATTAGGTGTTTGATTTTCTGTAAATCCTATTTAGCTCAGAAAAACCTGAAAAATTGAGGGTATGATTTTGAACCCGAAAAAAGCATGTGGTTAAAATTTCAGGTCAATTGGAACAGTAAATAAAAAGTTATGTGTTTTCATGTGAAATGTGATAATTCGTGCATATAATTGTAATGTGGTTTGTTATGGTCTAAAACCAACATGATTAGTGTGGTCACTGTATGTGAACTCTCGAAATTCTGTAGTACCATGTTAAGGAAAACAGAAATGTTCATGTGAGTGAGAAAGTGATTGAAATGAGAAGAGTTATGTGTAAAACCATGTGTAAAACGGTAATGTGTAAAAGTGTAAAAGTTGTGCCTATGTGACACTGCTACCCTAGAGGCATCTGGAGCCGTATATAGAAAAGTCCCTATAGAAGGCTCCATGTGATATAAGTTTGTCCCAAAGGCATTGGGAAAACCCCGGAGGTGGACAAGTACCACTGGATAGGGTGGAGAGGGCTTCTCCCGGTCTGCGCAGTTACCAAGATTCACCGCTGTATTGCCTAGGTGGTGAGTATGTGTATGAGTTGGTAAGTGTTGTGTCATGTGTTGTGTTATGAGTTGTGTTGAGAGCTGTGCTAAGGAATGAGCACGAGCTATGAGATATTGTTAGTGTCCTCTACTGGTGGTTAGGACTATGTGTCATGGCAAATTGTTTAAGTAATGAAAAATGAGTAAAATGTGAAATATGTGAATATGGCACGTGGTAAGTGCCCAAGATGCACGTGGTAAGTGCAATCGATGTGATATGTGATAAGTGAAAGTGAAAGAGAAAATGATGTGGAAATGAGTAAATTGTATAAGTGTGAACATGTGTACGTGTCAAATGTGTAAAAGTGAACAACGTGAATGAGTAAGTATGAAGTCCTGTGAAACCGAGAATGTGAGAATGTGTTATTGGAAACCATGTGAAATCAGTAAACTCATGTTGTCATTATCATGCTTAGGTGTGCATAAATGCCTAGAATCCATGTTAGGGATAATTAGTGAAAATGATTGCAAGATAGCTTGGTTACTTGTTCACATGATGTGTTTTATGTATTATTGTAGCTCTCATGTGTAGAATTATAGTCATTGAATCATATGAAATCAGCAATCTAAAGCATGTGAAAAGTTCGTGTATGTTTTAAAACTATGTGGAAATCCATGCTAGTTGTGTTCCCTTTCATGTGTGTAAATTGTTCATGTTGATAGCTTTCATATTTTAGCTCTTTAAAAGACTAAAGTTCCTGAGCAATTGGAATAGAGATCATGTGATAGGTGAATTTCATTTTACAAATCTGAAAGCATGAGTTATGTATAAAATTTTAGAACTTCCATGATAGGTAGAAAATTTGAATTGACTAGCATGCTATGTGTTGTTAATTGTAAAAGTGCATGTAGAAACCACTAAGACTTGTACGTGTATATCATGAGTAGTGTCGCTTGCTGAGTCTTTGGACTCACTCTTGCTTCGGCGTACAGGTTGACAGGTATCGTGCACTAGAAGGTAGCGTGGCGAGGATCATCATTAGAAGACTATTTTGTGGAGCTGTTACCAGTTGTACTTTTCTTTTGCACAAAAAGGATTATTGTATGGACAATATTTTGGACATTGTAACTCTCTTTATTTGTATTAATGTGGACATTGTCCTTCTATCTCGCTATTTAGATTATGGAATGTGTGTTCGTGACGGATTAAGAGTTGAGTTGTTTATTTTATTCCGCTGTACTCTATTGCTATCCAGGTACATATCAACCTATCGACCAGTGTTGGGTAAATGTCCCACTGTGACGACGCCCTTTATACTGATGGGGATTGCTATAATCGTACCGGTATGAAGAGGGTCGTTACAGAGATTGGTATCAGAGCATAAGGTTGAGACTGTACGTGGATAGGCCATCACCGTCACAACATTGCAAAGTCTTCATAGAGAATTGTCCATGCATATAGAATCTCCTACTAATGGATAGAAGATAATAGAGAGAATAGTTAGAATATAGTAACCTAGGTTCTAATTTAGTTATTCATTTTGCAGACTATGGCTGGACGTGGTAGACGTGGTGCTCAGTCTCGGAGGTACGAGCAGAACCGTAAGCTGAAGAATTTTGTGAAAGGACTTAAGCCTTAGTAAGGACTAGGCTTCTGGAACTCGATTCACGTACCTTAGGAGAACTTCTAGGTGTGACCACCCATCAAGAGAAAGGAGCGGGATCTCTCCCAGAGGGGGAGGCAACTCCAAAGGAGAACCCTTGGAAAGTCAACAGTCAACTGTGGCCTCAAGCATCGAGAAGCCCGAGTGCACCCAGTGCGGGAAGCGTCATGGTGGGAAAGCATGTTGGAGGAAGGAAGGAAGGTGTCTTAAATGTGGAAGCAAAGATCATCGGCTTAAAGAGTGTCCGAACCTGAAGACGAAGTTCACTCCGCGAGGCGCTTCACCGACCGATATAGGAGCGAGAGTAGCTGATGATGACCTAGGCGACGTCACCACAGGTACTCGATGCGATCTTCGAGGACGAAGATCTTTTTCTAGAGGGGCAGGGTGTAAGACCCCGGATTTTTACTCTCTTTATATATCTGTATGTATATGAATGGTGTGTTGGGTGTTCGGTTGTTGTGTGCTTAGCATGCGTAGTTCATTGTGCCTACTATAAGTTTTATCCTTCTTTTGAATATGAGCATGTGCGAACATCTATATATGTATACATAGATGTATGATGATTAATGTGGAAGTGAACAATTAGCTAATTAGAAGTGTATTATGAATACCAAGAATCTCTGACTTAGGATACTTGAATAATACTATGCGTGTGTTATCTAAATATTGAAGAATATCCTATACTACCTATTTCATGGAATTTTGTATGGGAGTGTATGAAGTACATATGTGCATGTACGTATGTATGTTATCTTGTGTGTGTGACAATTGTATACCTAATTCTACATGCATAACACCTTGGTGTATTTGTGTATGCATGTGTATGATTAGTTGTAAGCGTTGCTCATTTGCATGGTTTAGCTAATGTGAATATTGTACTACGTACATTGCATATGCATAAAGAGTTCAAGCATGGTAGGTATAATTAGTGGTTTATATTGAAATTCTATACTCCTCAAGAATAACATGCATGTATTTTTATGATATTTAGGTGAGAATAGCCGATTGGCTAAATTATGCATGTAGTACATATTAAGGAATCCTATACATGTAATACTTAAGCAATGTTAGGTAAAGTTGTGTAAGTTAATCAAATTACTGGTGCGCATATTGTACCCATATGTTTCAATCATAATGTACATAAGTATGCTATACCAATGTGTGTATACTATATATATATGTCAAACCAAGTGTGTGTATGCGAGGACTATTTTATCGAATGGATTATTCCTAGCTAGCATAAATCATATCACCTCCTAATGATTTGCGAAGCCCTCATAATCCTCGTCATTTAATTTGCCGTGTGTTGAGTCATATTTATGTAAATATCACGTACGTACAGGTAGGTGTCTACGTACATTTTATCTTAGTATGTTTATGTATGCTTGTGTATGTATATAGATATTTATGTACATATTAATTAGTATAATTAATGTGCATATGGTTATATTAAATGTAAATAATTTATGTGATGAATGGTGATAGTATGTATACCCTGCTATATACATAACGCATGAATACATGCATTACATGCATAGTTTCTGCATAAATTAGGGTTCTGGCCAAAGGCCACCTTGGCGTCAACCTCTGGCCGCCGAGGTGGAGTCAACGTCCAGACATGGACGCCAAGCCTGACCCACCCAGGCGTCCAGCGATGTGGACGTCAACGTCTCTGACCTGCATGCGTTGCAGAGCAGAAATCCGGGAGCAAGGTATGGCCACCCATTGGGGGATGTCCCCCAACGGATCTAAGGCTGTCTAATCGGCATGGTGAGTGGGTGAGGGGCTCTCCTACATCCTGAACCCGAATTGGCCTCTCCCCACTTCTCATTTTCACCCTTGCAAGAGGAGAGGAGAAGAAAGAAAAACCCTAGAGCATTCTGTGAGAAAACCCCATTTTAGAACCCTCGAATCCGACCCCTTGGAGCTGGATCTGGAGATCTACTGCAACAGGAGGAGGCTGAAGCAAAGGAGAAGGCTTCCCCATCATCCCCTCGGCGTGGAGATCACCCAGGAACCCGGAGGAAGGCGATCTTGGAGGCACTTCTGCAACTTCTTGGAACTTCCCAAGGAGGTCTTCTTCGAGCATAAATCCCTTGGAGAAATTTTAAAGAGGCAAGTGACCTATCTATGATGTCCCCGTATGAGTCTAGGTGGGTTTTGATATTTTTATGGAATTTTCCTCGAGTCCTAGACCCTCCATTTCACCCAAGATTTAGAGCTCGGGTCTGTGTTTTCTGCACAGACTTGAGTAGACGGCAGGATCCCTGGACGCCCAGTTCATCTTGGCGTCCATCGATCATGCCGCTGACTCTGAGTCAGCGGCCAGAGACCGCCGTCTAGTTCTTCTGGACGGAACAGTGAGCTGTTCTGTCCTCTTATACATAAATTCGGTATTTTTATGCGATGAGGATATATTGTACACCTTATACTCTATGTATTTGTGCATTGTGGTTGTGGATGAATGTGGGTTGTGTTGGTGAATGTGGGATAATGATATCTTGTAAACATGTGAGCATGACTTGTAGACAATCTTGTAAAATCCATGATTTATGATTAGGGTTTGTGTGAATGCCTTGGTTTCGGTTTGATCATGAAGAATAGTGGGTCAGCATATGTGTTTGCCAAATTTAGTAGTTTATCCATGCTTGAGAAATTGTAATAAGTTCGGTTCGGTAAAATAAAAACATGCAAAAATGGTTTGTGGTAATTGACTTATAGATGTATGAATTAGGGTGATGTTGTATTCTAAAATCATGCATATATTAGTAGTCTCTGTGCAAAACAGTAAGTGGATAAATTGCAAAATGTGTTAGACCCATGTTAGCTTAAGTTGTGAATAATATGCTAATTAGGTGTTTGATTTTCTGTAAATCCTATTTAGCTCAGAAAAATCTGAAAAATTGAGGGTATGATTTTAAACCCGGAAACAGCATGTGGTTAAAATTTCAGGTCAATTGGAATAGGACATCAAAAGTTATGTGTTTTCATGTGAAATGTGATAATTCGTGCATATAATTGTAATGTGGTTTGTTATGGTCTAAAACCAACATGATTAGTGTGGTCACTGTATGTTGAACTCTTGAAATTCTGTAGTACCATGTTAAGGAAAAACAGAAATGTTCATGTGAGTGAGAAAGTGATTGAAATGAGAAGAGTTATGTGTAAAACCATGTGTAAAACGGTAATGTGTAAAAGTGTAAAAGTTGTGCCTATGTGACATTGCTACCCTAGAGGCATCGGGAGCCGTATATAGAAAGTCCCTATAGAAGGCTCCATGTGATATAGTTTGTCCCAAAGGCATTGGGAAAACCCCGGAGGTGGACAAGTACCACTGGATAGGGTGGAGAGGGCTTCTCCCGGTCTGCGCAGTTACCAAGATTCACCGCTGTATTGCCTAGGTGGTGAGTATGTGTATGAGTTGTGTAAGTGTTGTGTCATGTGTTGTGTTATGAGTTGTGTTGAGAGCTGTGCTAAGGAATGAGCACGAGCTATGAGATATTGTTAGTGTCCTCTACTGGTGGTTAGGACTATGTGTCATGGCAAATTGTTTAAGTAATGAAAAATGAGTAAAATGTGAAATATGTGAATATGGCACGTGGTAAGTGCCCAAGATGCACGTGGTAAGTGCAATCGATGTGATATGTGATAAGTGAAAGTGAAAGAGAAAATGATGTGGAAATGAGTAAATTGTATAAGTGTGACATGTGTACGTGTCAAATGTGTAAAAGTGAAACAACGTGAATGAGTAAGTATGAAATCATGTGAAACGAGAATGTGAGAATGTGTTATTGGAAACCATGTGAAATCAGTAAACTCATGTTGTCATTATCATGCTTATGTGTGCATAAATGCTAGAATCCATGTTAGGGATAATTAGTGAAAATGATTGCAAGATAGCTTGGTTACTTGTTCACATGATGTGTTTTTATGTATTATTGTAGCTCTCATGTGTAGAATTATAGTCATTGAATCATATGAAATGCAATCTAAAGCATGTGAAAGGTTCGTGTATGTGTTTAAAACTATGTGAAATCCATGCTAGTTGTGTTCCCTTTCATGTGTGTAAATTGTTCATGTTGATAGCTTTCATGTTTTAGCTCTTTAAAAGACTAAAGTTCTGAGCAAATGGAATAGAGATCATGTGATAGTGAATTTCATTTTACAAATCTGAAAGCATGAGTTATGTATAAATTGTAGAACTTTCATGATAGGTAGAAAATTGAATTGACTAGCATGCTATGTGTTGTTAATTGTAAAAGTGCATGTGGAAACCACTAAGACTTGTACGTGTATATCATGAGTAGTGTCGCTTGCTGAGTCTTTGGACTCACTCTTGCTTCGGCGTACAGGTTGACAGGTATCGTGCACTAGAAGGTAGCGTGGCGAGGATCATCATTAGAAGACTATTTTGTGGAGCTGTTACCAGTTGTACTTTTCTTTTGCACAAAAAGGATTATTGTATGGAAATATTTGGACATTGTAACTCTCTTATTTTGTATTAATGTGGACATTGTCCTTCTATCTCGCTATTTAGATTGGAATGTGTGTTGGTGACGGATTAAGAGTTGAGTTGTTTATTTATTCCGCTGTACTCTATTGCTATCCAGGTATATATCAACCTATCGACCAGTGTTGGGTAAATGTCCCACTGTGACGACGCCCTTTATACCGATGGGGATTGGTATAATCGTACCGGTATGAAGAGGGTCGTTACAGATGTGACGTTGAGGTTGAGTTGAGTTGTTTATTTTATTCCGCTGTACTCTATTGCTATCCAGGTATATATCAACCTATCGACCAGTGTTGGGTAAATGTCCCACTGTGACGACGCCCTTTATACCGATGGGGATTGGTAAATCATACCGGTATGAAGAGGGTCGTTACAGATGTTGACGTTTGAGGTTGAACTCAACGTCCAGAGTTTGTGGACGTCAGGTCTTTGCGGTTCTATAGCGACCAGTGATGTTGACGTTAACTGGTCGGACCTGTTGAAATAGGGCAGCCCGAGAGCAGAACCCATTCTTCTCATTTCCTCTCCTTTCCTCCACCTTAGCTTTTCTCCATTTCCTTAGCTTCTGTTGGTTGATCTGAGCTCGTGGGAAGGCCCTGGATCGTGTGGCGGTGCTTGATCGGGCGGGAAACGCGAGATATTGGTGTGATTCGTGCGGAGTCTTCGGGGGGTTCCGGCGCGATTAGTGGTTGTTTGGGGGTTATTAAGGCTTTCTGAGGTAGGGACTTAACCCCTGCAACTCTCCTTATCAAACCAGCATGTTCAATTAAATGAACTGGTGTGCAAATCATGGTTTCGGGTTGGGTTGTATCATGCCGGTGTTTTGGGTGAATTAGACAATCTAGGCGTTAGACTGTTTAATTATTATGTTTTTGGTAGTTCTGATTGATGAGAGGAATTGTTTCCCTCCATCAGTCGAGGTTCTGTTGGGTATTTCTACCCAATTGAACTGATTCGGTTCAGTTCTGGGTTTAGGGACTGAAGAGATCAACGTCCACATCTGTTGACGTTGGGATCTTCAGAAGTGATATAACGACAAGGTCGATTGCCGTTTAATCAGGATAAACGACATGATGAGTGTCATCTACCTCATATTGGCGGCAATCGATATGCCGTTAATATCCTGTGTCCCAGCAAGCTTGAGTTGTGTGTTTAGAGGCGATTGACATGTGATGTCCGCCCTAATAGCACATGTGGGCCAGGCTTAGAGTGTGACTCCGCCTGTGCATAGGAGTAGTTGATGTGGCACGAGGTGTTTACTACTGTACGGGGTTTCAGACGTTGAGTGTGTTCCGTCTGTTGTACGCGCGTTGCGTTACCGTGTACTGTTTTCTGTTGTGTTACCTAGGCGGGGTGCGACTCCGTCTAGACGACTAGCGTGTGGTTGTCCTCCGCTAGTGAGCCAGGACGTCGAGTGCGACTCTGTCCTGTGCGTACTCCTTGTGTGTGGTTTGAGCCGGTCTCCGTGAGCCCCTTCTCTACCGCTAGGGTCAAGCGTAGGGGAAAAACCGGTCGTGGACCAGACGCGAGAGAGAGCGTCTGTAGTGTGCACATGTGGCTGGGTTGAGAGCCTCTGTGGTGACGGGACGCCGAGCCACAGACCCTAGCTGAGTCCTACTTACTGTGTGTGTGTGAGTGTGTGTTACTGAGCCCGCGGGTTTACAGTTTTGTGTTGTGGTGCGACGTGTACTTACTTTTAGTTTTTACTTTCCGCACTTTAGTTCTGTTGTTGGTGGGGTTACTTTTCTTTACTGGGTCTCTTTTCTTGAGACTCACTCCCCTCCCTTTCAGGTGGGTCTTCGTCGACTCCCGTTCCAAGCGAGTCTAGCTACTCCGGTGTTGTGCTCCTTAGCTGCAGTGAGTAGTACTTTTGTTGTACTCTTCTGTACTCTGTACCTTGCACAGACTCTGAGTGTACATGTTATGTTCATATAGTGGAATTTTACTGCTTACATGGTGTGTATCTTTTACATATAGTCTCCTCGGACTTTCACTTCCTACCCTTCCGAGCTTGTCTCGGGGTTAGCGGGTCAGAATTCGGGTTACTGGTTGTTACTGGTAATGCGGATTCTGGGTCGTTACAGTTTGGTATCAGAGCCTGGTCTGATGAGATATATATAAAAAATACCCATCATGTAAACTCAGAGTATAAAGAGTACAGTTGCAGCTAATTAGCCCGGAGTTAGTTAGTATATTTATGTGTGTATTTTTGGTTCTGTTGTAGTACTATGGCTCCTAGGCGACGTCCTAGAGAGGGATGGCTGAGCAGGTGACTCGTCAGAGGCTGGAGATGCTCCGCACCTTAGCACGCAGCCTTTGCACAGGACGCAGATAGTGGTATTGCTCCGCCGCCACCTCCACCTCAGGTAGCTCAGGGATTAGACATGACTCGATTTCTTGAGGGGATGGCTCTTTGTAGCTCAGCACCGTGACGCGCCGGTACCCTAGGGTGGTACTGGGAAGGTGTTGAGGGAGTTCTTGCAGTTCAGCCTCCTTAGTTTTTGGGGAGCCCTGATCCAGATGCAGCGCGGCATGGTAGATGCAGTGGAGAGGACTTTTCGTTCCATGGAGTGTGTTTCCGAGCGCGAGTGCTGCTAGCCAGTTACCAGTTGCAGGCGCAGGCGTTGACTTGGTGGTCCGCTGAGTGGGAGACTACTTTTCAGTCTCGTCCACTTAGACGATTCCGTCCGGCAGGAGGTTGTCGTTTCTTTTGAGAGAGCCTTCTGTCCTACTTACGTCCGGACGAAATATGTTGTACCAGTTTCTGGACTTGCAGCAGAGGGCTTTCTGTGGTGCAGTACAGGGCCAATTTGTGGAGCTAGGGATTATGCTCCGCAGATTACGGAGATGAGGGTCTGAGGACTCAGCAGTTTGTGAGGGCTTGAGCAGAAGCTCAGCAGGCGCTGATAGTTGCTCGGTCACAGATTTGGATGCGGCCTATCATACAGCGGCAGCGTTGGAGGCAGACACTTTGCGGACTCGTGCTCGGAGCGTAGATGTTTCAACACAGGTAGTTTTCCTTCCCTCCTCGACAACAGCAGGTAGTGTCCAACGACCCCGAAGTGTTTGGGTTGAATGCATATTCATATCATTTCTCTCCTATTTTGATGATGACAAGAGGTTTTTTAAAGCAATTCAATTGAAACATGTCAAAACATACCTGAAATCAATGTTCAAAAAGCATATTTCAAATCACATTTATCATTGATGTTCATGATAAATCATTTAACTAATGATATATGTGTTTAATTTTCAGGTACAAACATTTTTTTTGCAAAAGATGTGTCGACACACCCATCAATGGTGTCGACACAACAACACAGATTCAAAGCAAAATGTGTAAAAATGTTGAGACTGTGTCGACACAAGTCAAGAGTGTGTCGACACGAGTTGCAGTTTTTCAGGAATCAGTCCACCCAGGTCGACACACTCTCAGAGCAGGTCGACACTAGACCCAGTTCCCAGAACAGCCAGTTTGAAGAATTGGGACAGCAGGTCGACACACTCTCAGAGCAGGTCGACACAGGACCTTCTTCCCAGAACATCAGTTCTCATATTTGGGACAGTGTGTCGACCACCACCAGGGCAGGTCGACACACTACGGAAGTTTGCAACTTAAAGTGGATGGCTGCCACGTGTCAGCCCAGGCCGATGGGGTATCAACCTAGGATCGTGTGCCCTATACCTAAGGGTATCTTTGGATTCTTTTGGGTATAAAAGGCCCTCTATTGGCCATCCATCCACGTAAGAGACCCAACTGCTCTCAGAGCCTCCTGAAGTTCCCTGGCGGCTGCAAGAGGTTGTCTCCCTTCCTCTGCTCTCCTGTGCTTCCAGAAGACCAATTCTCACCAAGCCAAGTGTGAGAATTGGAGTGTGATCCTTGCAGAAACCTCTGAAGCATCCCAAGGAAGCAGATCCTGTAGAAGCCTTCGTTGGAGAAGAATTCAAGGAAGATCCAACAATTCCAAAGTGCAGAGCATCGGTTTTGGACTTCAAGAGTGCAATCTTCTTCCAATCCAAGCTTCTACAAGGGAGTACACTTGAAGAACGAAGCTATTAATACAATTCTTGTACTTCTGTTCTTCTGAGATAGCTTTTGAGATTATGCAAGTGCTTCTGCATAGCTCTCATTAGTGCTCTCATTTTCGACTAGATCTGTGCTAGAAGGTCTATGTCTTGAGTTGGTGTCTAGCAACCATTGTGTGAGCATTGTGCTCAAGTTGTGTGAGCATTGTGCTCAGATTGTTGTGAGCCGTCGTGCTCAGTTTGAGTTGTCTAACTCAAGGTTGTGTGAGCAGTCTTGCTCAGTGGTTCTAGAGTAGTCTTGCTCTAGAAGTTGTGTGAGTTGTAAGCTCTCAAGTGTTGGAGTTGTCAGGCTCCAGTGGGTGTGTACCCGGTTGTTTTAGTGAATCCTCACAGGGTGTGAGGGTGGATGTAGGAATCACTTGGGTGATTTCCGAACCACCTAAAAATCCTGTGCACTTGTCTATCTGTGGTTTGATTTCATTATCCGTTAGATGCTTGCATAGGATCGTTTAAAGTTCACTTAATCAACTGATTTCATATCTGCTTTTACCAACTCACTCAAATCTCATCAGATCTGGGTTTTTCACTGATAAAATTGCCTCTGATTCAAAAGTGTTTTTAAACTGTTTAAGCTTCCGCAAAAGTGGCATAGATCTATTCATCCCCCCCCCCTCTAGATCTTATCCACACCTTTTCCTCGATCCTTCAATTGGTATCAGAGCGGGTTACTTTGATCTGATTTGATCTGAGCAGTTTTTGTTTCTGAGTGTTGTGTGTTTGAGTGTTTGCTTGTTTGTTTGCTAAGCATTTTCTTTCTGCTTTAGAGTCATGGATTCCAAAGGTTTCATAGCTGAGGGTCATTCCATAAATAGGCCACCATTCTTTATGGGGGACTATTCTTACTGGAAAAACAGAATGCAAGTATTCTTAAGGGCCCAGAACATGAGATCTGAAAGTAGTAGAAGTTCTATAAGGAGAAGCCAGCTAGAGAAGAGGAGTGAAGGGAGAAGAAGTGGGAAAGAAAGAAGAAGAGATGGACTAGAACAATGGAACTACATTGATTATAGTGCCATGAACATGATTCAATGTGCTGTCCATCCCAGGAGTATTCGAGAATCTCAATGTGCAAATCTGCCAAAGAGATGTGGGATAAACTCGAATTACTCTATGAGGGAACATCTCAAGTAAAAGAGACTAAGGCAAATATTTTAGTTTCAGAATATGAACTTTCATGATGAAGTCTAACGAAATATTTCTGAAATGTTTGCCAGGTTCATGGTGATTGTAATGGATTGAAGGCCTTGGGTAAGGAATACAGATGCAGACTTGGTAAGAAAAATTCTACGTTCACTTTCTTCTTTCTTATTTGGCATACAAAGGCACTGTCATTGAAGATTCAAAAGATCTGTCCAAAATCTCTTTGGATGAATTGATTGGATCCTTAATGACATATGAAATCAACTTAAAAAGAAATGAAGAACACATAATTAAGACCAAGCCTATGGCACTTAAGGCCTCTTCAAGCAATAAAGATAAAAGTCAGGAGAAAACAAGTTCTGAGGAGTCTGAGTCAAATGAGGATGAAATTGCCCTCATGACTAGGCAATTCAGAAAATTCTTGAAACAGAAAAGGAAAATGTCTGGGAAAAGAAGTCTTTCTCAGGTAAGAAAAACACTTCCTTTTCTAATTTCAACAAGAATCACAAAACTGACGAAAATATTGTCTGTTAAACACTGCAAAATGACTGGATCAATCCTTGGAGCCAATGGTATAACAAACCCTGTTGGTATAATCTTCAATTCCATCATCCTAACCTTTGGATGTACCAACAAAATCCCTGGATTCCACCTCCTTATCTGAACTCCAATTCTCAAATGAAAAACTCCCTCCCACTGAAAACAAAAATGTTGGTGCTTTCATTCCTAAGAAAAGAATAAACCTAAAAAGACTGAAACCACCAATTTAACAAAACAGAAATCAAAAACAAGTCAAATATGGGTGAGAAAGGATTTGCTAACAATGCCAACACTCTGATGGTCCCAACTCTGTTTGGGTACCAAAATCTTTTCTCCACTGATCTTGTTGCAGGAAGGTCGTGCACCCAACTCCAATGTATGGTTCCTTGACAGTGGGTGTTCACGACACATGACTGGAGATAGAGCCAATTTCATTCCTGCTTGAAAAGGAGGGAGGGTCAGTTACATTTGGAGGTAAAAATAAAGGAAAGATCTTAGGATCTGGAAAGGTTGGTCAAACTTCTTCAAACTCAGTAGATAATGTTTTATTAGTTGATGGTCTTGATTATAATCTGCTCAGTATCAGCCAACTATGTGACAAAGGTCACAAAGTTGTGTTTGAATCTGATTTTTGTAAGATAATTGACTCATCATCTAATAAAATCAAATTCTTTGGAAAAAGAGAAAACAATGTCTACATGATCAACCTTAATAAAAACTTTTCTGAAAATCTTTGTTTTGTTGCAAATAAAGATGAAATTGCATGGACTTGGCACAAAAGACTTGGCCATGCAAGTTTCAGAACAATGGATAAGTTATTAAGATTGAATTTGGTTAAGGGTCTTCCTGAATCCTTCTCTAAAGTTGAAAATCAAGTTGTGGGATATGTGCTAAAGGAAAACAAACTAGGAAATCTTTTAAAACCTTCAATGAGGTACTTACATCTAGCCCACTAGAACTTCTTCACATGGAACTTTTTGGGCCAACAAGAGTTCTAAGCTTAAGTGGCAAAAGATGGGTTTGTAATCATTGATGATTTTACTAGATTTACTTGGGTTATCTTTCTATCCCACAAAAGTGATACTTGCCTTGATTCAGGAATTTCTGTACCACTATCTTAACAACTTATCCATATAAAATCAAAAACATTTTAACTGATCATGGGGGTGAATTTGATAACACATCCTTTCTGATCTATGTGCTGAATTTCAAATATTTCACAAGTTTTCTTCACCTAGAACTCCAGAACAAAATGGAGTTGTGGAAAGAAAGAATAGAACTCTTGTGGAAATGGCTAGATCCATGCTCATAGGAAGTAATCTGCCCAAATCCTTTTGGGCTGAAGCTGTTAACACAGCCAATCATATCCTAAATAGAGCTTTGATCAGACCAAAGATCAGAAAAACCCCCTATGAACTGTTGAGAAACAAAAAGCCAACTGTTTCTTATTTCAAAACTTTTGGGTGCAAATGCTTTGTACACAATAATAACAAAGAAAACCTTGACAAGTTTGATGCTAAGAGTCAGGAAGCTATCTTTCTTGGCTATTCTGAAGTGTCAAGGGCTTTCAAAGTGTACATTCTAAAAACCAAAAACTGTTGAAGAATCTCCACATGTTATTTTTGATGAAAATTCCTTTTCCACTAATGATTCTAAATCTTGCAGGAAAGACAAGACAATGAAGAGGATGACCTCATTGTGGACTCTTCACCAACTGTGAGGAGCTTGTCAACATGAAGAGAACCTGAACAACAATCACCATCTTCAAGTGGGTCAGGTAACATTGCTCCAGAAGTGGGCACTTCTCAACAGTAATTACTGAACCTCGATATCTGAGAGATCACCCATTAGACAGTGTAGTTGGCAATTTAATGATAGAGTAAGGACCAGATCATCCTTCTTGCAAAAATTGAAGAAGACCCACTAGCTCTAATTTCCCAAATGAACCCAAGTCAATGATGAAGCCTTATCCAGTTCTGATTGGATTAATGCTATGCATGATGAGCTTCATCAATTCGAAAGAAATCAAGTATGAGATTAGTACCTAGACCTAGTGACCAAGCAGTGATTGGTACTAGATGGGTTTCAGAAACAAATTGAATGAATCTGGTCAGGTAATTAGAAATAAAGCTAGGCTAGTTGCAAAGGGGTACATCAAGAGTTTGGAATTGATTTTGAAGAGTCATATGCCCCTGTAGCTAGACTAGAAGTAGTCAGAATTTTCCTTGCTTTGCATCCTCATGAAATTTAAAGTCTATCAAATGGATGTCAAAAGTGCATTCTTAAATGGATATATAAAGGAAAATGTTTTTGTTGAACAACCTCCTGGATATGAAAATGAAAAATATCTAACATATTTTTCAAGCTTAATAAGGCTCTCTATGGTCTTAAGCAAGCTCCAAGAGCTTGGTATGACCGGTTGATTTCCTTTTACTTGAAAAAGGATACTCTAGATGTAATGTTGATCAAACTTTGTTCACAAAATAGTAAAAAATCAAATAATTGTGGTCCAAATTTATGTTGATGACATAATTTTTGGCTCCACCAATAAAGGCCTTTGCACAGAATTTTAAATCAAATGAAGAATGAATTTGAAATGAGCTTAATGGGAGATTTAACATTCTTTTTGGGATTGCAGGTGAACCAAACAACTGAAGGAATCTTCATCAGTCAAACCAAATACGTCAAGGAGCTATTAAAGAGGTTTGACTTTCAGAACCTTAAGCACTCAAGCACACCAATTGCAATTAATGCTAAACTAGAAGAAGATCCATCTGGTAAGTCAGTAGATCCAAAGACCTACAGAGGTATGATTGGCTCTCTGCTCTATCTTACAACTTCTAGACCTGATATTCAGTTTTGTGTGTGTTTATGTGCTAGATTCCAATCTAATCCTAAAGAAAGTCACATGCTTGCTGTTAAACGAATTTTCAAATATCTTGTTGGAACATGTGACTTAGGTATTTGGTATCCTGTTGGTTGCAAGTTAGATCTGTTTGCCTATTGTGATGCTGATTATGCTGGGTGCAAATTAGATAGAAAAAGCACAAGTGGCTTGTGTCTATTTCTAGGTGGGTGCCTTATCTCTTGGGCTTCTAAGAAGCAACATTCAGTTGCTCTGTCAACGCAGAGGCTGAGTATGTTGCTGCAGGTAGATGTGGAACTCAGATTCTCTGGGTGAAACATCAACTTCTTGATTACAACCAAGATTTAGGGTGTGTGCCATCCTATGTGATAACACTAGTGCCATAAATTTATCGAAAAACCGCATTCAACACTCCAGAACAAAACACATTGAAATTAGGCATCATTTCTTGAGAGATGAGGTTGCAAGAAATCTTTTGAACTCCATTTTATTGAAACTAAAAAACAAATTGCAGACATATTCACTAACCCCTTCCTGAAAAAGATTTTCATCTTTAAGAAGAGAACTTGGTCTTTGTAAATGTCCACCTTCTTGATCTCTCTCAAGGTTTGGGTTGAGTGTTATGCATGGTCTAAGGGGGAGTTCTTTGCATTTCATAATTCTTTGCTTCCTTGAGTTACATTGTTCATATCTCTCTCACTTTCAATTCTATTCCCTTTTTACAATAAATTCTCCAACTCTGATTGTGTTGAAATTTCTTGGTATATCAAATGGTGATTTGGAGAAGGACAAGTTATGCTTGTCTGGACACTTCACTATGCGAGAGTATATGTCTCCGCCAAGTACTAAGAAATTGATATGCAATTGTTGAGGGGAGTTTTACTGTTCAAAGAGGATACCTTTCTGATTTCAAAAACTTGCTTATTTTCACTTCCACTTCTTTTTGATAATGAACTCTTCAACTCTTATTGTACTGAAATCTCTTGGTATATCAAATGGTGACTTGGAGAAGGACAGGTTATGCTTGTCTGGACACTTTCACTATGCGAGAGTATGGTCTCCGCCAAGTACCAAGAAATGGATATGCAATTGTTGAGGGGGAGTCCTCGTTGTCCAAGAAGAAAACTTTTCTGATTTCAAAATTTACATATCCTATTTTGATGAAAAGTGGTTGAATATCATCATCTCAGGGGGAGCTATAAAATTCACAAGTCATGACTTTGCAAAATTCAAAACTTTTCTTGAATTTCATCAATTCCTTGCATGATGTCATCATTTAGAAGTCTAGAGTCTCAAAATGAACCCTTGAGTGATCTCTTTATTTTTACTAATCAACTTTCAACTACATCTCTCAACCCACAGAAATTCAGATTTTCCTAGGTAAACATCAACTTGTGCCTTGAATTAAAACATTTCTTGTTTGCAACTGATGATTGGATGTATTTGATTTATATCTCACAATCTCTCCAATTTTTTTTAAAATCCAACAGAGCAATGGCACTTGTGCTGAGAAAAACTACACACCTTCACAATGAATGAAGTGCCATGTATGTCATGAGGCACTATTGCTAACTCTGTTCAAAGGGGAAACAAAATAAAAATAAATTCAAAACAAAAGCAAAATGTGCTATGTTTTTATGATGACTGAGTAACTGGAAATATTGGCGTCTACAAAACGTATATTTCATGTCAAAAGGCCATCATTTACCCCTTTGAAACTTGACAATGACTAAATCCTAAGTAACCAGGGACTATGGTGTGTAAAAAGCACTAGTACTTGAGTGAAAGAGATTTATATCATTTGATAGTTTGTTAAAAGAACAAAATGTAAGCATTATTGGAGATATGTCTAGAAAGAATCATCTTCATTCCTCATCAGTTGTTCTTTGAGATTGTGTTTATTTTCAACACAATTGCATTTAGTCTAGATGACATCTTTAATTCTTTAAAGTTGAGAAATATGGTAGTTTATAGTTGATTGTTAGATATATTATATCCCTCAATTTTCATTTTGTTGATTCAAGTCTTGGAATGCTAATATCCTGTTGGAAGTTGTTTGAAAAACTTGAACTGTGATGAATTTTTGCAAAATATAACAAATGAATTTTTTAAGCCTCTTAAAAATCCTTGAAATGATAATTCCTCTCATTGTTCATCATTCTAAAGATGTCCCAAATTTCTCAAAATTTTCCTCTCAAAAAATTCAACCTTTCTTCTAAGGCCGTGTCGACACCGTCCATCCTGTGTCGACACACTTTCGGTCAGGTCGAACACCGTTTCATCCTGTGTCGACACTAACCCCTTGCCTGATTATTTTTCAAACGTTTGGGTTTATGATAAGCCATATTTGTTCCTGCGGGGCAGTGCACCACTGCACCTCTTTTAGGCATCAGGTCGACCCGACGGCCTCTTTCTCATCTCTTCGGCAAGAAATCTTCACCATTTCTCTCAAACTCTCATCCTTCTTTCCATCACCTCTCCTCTCTTCCATCTCCTCTCCGAATTCCTCTTTCTTGCACCATGGTCAGGAAATTGGGTCCCCGCCGTGGCGCAAGGTCCAGGGCCTCTTCAAGGCCGATTCCGGCAGACAGAGACGTTGCCCTATCCGAAAGAAGAACTAAGAGACGGAATGATCCTGCCGAGCAACCAGGATCCTCTTCAGCACCTCAAAGGGCAGCCAAGAGAGGTAGAGCCTCATCTTCAGGCAGAGGTAGTAGTCCTCCAAACCTAGAACAGAAATTCGGGCGATTCTTCTGAAAACCCTGAGGAATCATCTTCCTCTTCTTCTGAGTCTTCTGAGTCTCAAGAGGATATTCCCTCAGAGTCAGTCAGTGCAGCCAAGTTAATTCTGAAGCCCCGAATTCTAGACCTATCAGACATTCAGCTAGCAGACTCTTTCCTGAAATTCAAACCTATTTCTCCTTTCAATCTTGGATACCATTATCTCTGAGTTTCAAGTCTGTTATCCAAGACTTGTTAGGGAATTCTACAAGAACCTCACCTGCACAGAAGAAGGATATGAATCCAAAGTTAAGGGAATAGCCATAGATATGCCAACTGAAAAAGCTGCCTCCATTTTCAAAGTGCCAGATGAAGGGCAGACTATCATGAATTTGAATTTGATCTACATGAAGCCTATTCCATCTTGACAGGTCTTCTTGCAGATGCATCAGATCCCAAACAGACCTATGTAACCAGGTTCAATGCCAATTCATTTCACCTGTGTTAAGGGTCATCCACCACATATTGACCACCATAATTACTCCTCAAGGTGGTGGAAGGGATAGGTTGACAGACATCCAGAGATTCATTATTTATTGCATGGTGAAAGACATCAAGATCAACCTCCATGTGATTCTCTATCAAATTATATCTGAAACAACAAGGAAGACCTCAAGAGATCACTTCCTTATGGAGCACATCTGACCTCAGTGTTCCAGCACTTTGGTGTGCCCTTGGAGAATGAGAAGTCCCAATCTATTCCCAAGTCCAATATCTACACCTTTAAGAATATCCAGAAGTTTATGGGATTTAGATTGGAGGGCAATCAAATTAGAAGAGGGCCAGTTGTGGTTGAGGCCCCTCAAGCTCAGGAGGAACAGCCTCAAGATCAGGGGGGACAGCCCCAAGCTCAGGAGGACCAGCCTCAGGTTCAAGGGGACCAGCCCCAAGCACAAGAGGAATAGCCTCCAGCTGAAGGGGACCAGCCCCAAGATCAAGAGGATCCCCCTCCTGTAAATGAGGATCAACCTCAAGTCCAAACTGAAGGTGAAATTCCAGTTCATGCCCCTCTCTCACCTCAGTTTCAACCCTCGTTCACTCACTCTGATTCTCCACAACACCTTTCCAACCATCCACATCCTCTAGTGGGCCTTCTGTTCCACCAGAGTTGTTCTCCTTCCTCAATGAAAAATTGAAACCTTGAACTCTTCCATTCAAACCATGTCAACATCATTTGAGTTGAGGATTCAAAGACTGGAGAACACAGTATCTGCCATGTTCATAGAACAGAAAGCTGCTTCAGACTATGCGGCTCAAAGGTTCAATAGATTGATTGGAACATTGGCAGATGCCTCACTACAGCTGAAGGAGCATCAAGACAAGTTGGAGACAGTTCTTAAGGGAATTTTGGCAAATTCCCAAGCTGATGTCTTTAACACAAAGCAGACATTACATGAGATCACCAGCACAAGACTGTCATTTGCTCATTTGTGGATGATTTGGAAAGCATGAGGAACTTCAATGAGCACATTAACAAGCAGATATCAGATTTGACCAAGGAATTCAAGATAATGCAAAGACCTGGTTGGTCAGCTGGTTCATCTTCATCCTCACAAACCATTGCAGCTGATCTAGCCAGACTTCAAGCCACCTTAATCGAGAATTCAGATAGAATGGAACACTTTTTGGTCACAAAAATGATCACCATTCAAGATCAAATCAAGACTAGCTTGAATTCATGGAGAGAAAAGACTATCTGACATAGAGACCATTCTTCTTCCATTCTCCTCTCCTCCATCTTCTACTTAATGTAATTTCTCTTTGATGATGTCAAAGGGGGGAGAAGAAAGAAAGAACAAATGTTTGTAATCTCTTGGAATGATTGTAATGGTTCTCTTGTTGAATGAAATGAAATGTTTTGCTTGGCCTAAATGAAATCTTCATTGTGACTTCAATATGAATGAAAATTTATGTGAATGTGATTGTTTGAATACTTGTCAAGTTGCTTGACTTCTGTGTACAAAAATTCTCATTTCAAGTAACATTGTGTTCCACAAGTACATCATCATCTGTTACTAAAACATCAAAAGGTCTTTGACAAGTTTAAACAAAAAGAAAATAAAAATGTGAATAACAAAAAATTACTTAAAATCTCATTCATCAAAACCACATTTAATATGGATTTATTGTTGCCATCATCAAAAGGGGAGATTGTTGGGCTGAATGCATATTCATATCATTTCTCCTATTTTGATGATGACAAGAGGTAATTTTAAAGCAATTCAATTGAAACATGTCAAAAACATCATACTTGAAATCAATGTTCAAAAAGTATATTTCAAATCACATTTATCATTGATGTTCATGATAAATCATTTAACTAATGATATATGTGTTTAATTTTCAGGTACAAACTTTTTTTGCAAAAGATGTGTCGACACACCCATCAATGGTGTCGACACAACAACACAGATTCAAAGGCAAAATGTGTAAAAATGTTGAGACTGTGTCGACACAAGTCAAGAGTGTGTCGACACGAGTTGCAGTTTTTCAGGAATCAGTCCACCCAGGTCGACACACTCTTAGAGCAGGTCGACACTATACCCAGTTCCCAGAACAGCCAGTTTGAAGAATTGGGACAGCAGGTCGACACACTCTCAGAGCAGGTCGACAGGGGACCTTCTTCCCAGAACATCAGTTCTCATATTTGGGACAGTGTGTCGACACTACCACCAGGGCAGGTCGACACACTACGGGAAGTTTGCAACTTAAAGTGGATGGCTGCCACGTGTTAGCCCAGGCTGATGGGGTATCAACCTATGATCGTGTGCCCCTATACCTAAAGGGTATCTTTGGATTCTTTTGGGTATAAAAGGCCCTCTATTGGCCATCCATCCACGTAAGAGACCCAACTGCCTCTCAGAGCCTCCTGAAAGTTCCCTGGCGGCTGCAAGAGGTTGTCTCCCTTCTCTGCTCTCCGTGTGCTTCCAGAAGACCAATTCTCACCAAGCCAAGTGTGAGAATTGGAATGTGATCCTTGCAGAAACCTCTGAAGCATCCCAAGGAAGCAGATCCTGTAGAAGCCTTCGTTGGAGAAGAATTCAAGGAAGATAACAATTCCAAAGTGCAGAGCATCGGTTTGGACTTCAAGAGTGCAATCTTCTTCCCAATCCAAGCTTCTACAAGGGAGTACACTTGAAGAACGAAGCTATCTAATACAATTCATTGTACTTCTGTTCTTCTGAGATAGCTTTTGAGATTATGCAAGTGCTTCTGCATAGCTCTCATTAGTGCTCTCATTTTCGACTAGATCTGTGCTAGAATGTCTATGTCTTGAGTTGGTGTCTAGCAACCATTGTGTGAGCATTGTGCTCAAGTTGTGTGAGCATTGTGCTCAGATTGTTATGAGCGTCGTGCTCAGTTTGAGTTGTCGAACTCAAGGTTGTGTTGAGCAGTCTTGCTCAGTGTTCTAGAGTAGTCTTGCTCTAGAAGTTGTGTGAGTTGTAAGCTCTCAAGTGTTGGAGTTGTCAGGCTCCAGTGGGTGTGTACCCGGTTGTTTTAGTGAATCATCACAGGGTGTGAGGGGTGGATATAGGAATCACTTGGGTGATTTCCGAACCACCTAAAAATCCTTGTGCACTTGTCTATCTGTGGTTTGATTTCATTATCCGTTAGATGCTTGCATAGGATCGTTTAAAGTTCACTTAATCAACTGATTTCATATCTGCTTTTACCAACTCACTCAAATATCATCAGATCTGGATTTTTCGCTGATAAAATTGCCTCTGATTCAAAAGTGTTTTTAAACTATTTAAGCTTCCGCAAAAAGTGGCATAGATCTATTCATCCCCCCCCCTTCTAGATCTTATCCACACCTTTTCCTCGATCCTTCACCGAGGACTGCGACTTCCTACGCGTCCACTTCTACTGGGACGACGGCGAAGTCAGGATCTCGGAGGAAGTTTCGGCGTGATAGGAGGCAGGCAGAGCAGAGGCAGCAGTCGGTTGGGAGTGTTCAGCAGCCGACAAGTCAGCCCTCGCAGCAGGTACAATGTACTTTTGCTGGGCAGTGTTATCAGTGTGACCAGATGGGTCATATGGCGCGAGATTGTCCTTTGCTACCTCGTGTGCCGCAGCAGTAGACCCAGTCACAGCCCCGAGTGCAGCAGCAGCAGGCTCCTGTGCAGCAGCGTCAGCAGACCGGAGGTTCTGGTGGGTCGAGAGGTAGAGGTCTTGTTACCCACTTGACCCGTGCAGACGCGGAGGCAGCTCACCTGGTGGAAGGTACTGTTTCAGTTTTTGGTTGTACAGCTACAGTTTTTTTTTATTCCGGTGCCTCTCACTCTTTTGTGTCTGAGGAGTTTTTAGACTCCCTTGGAGAGTTGAGTTCGGGAGAGTCTGTTGAGTTGGCAGTAGAGTTGCCGACAGGGGACTTTGTCCTTACATCCTACTGTCTTGAGGAGGTACCTGTGCAGTTGCAGGATCAATGGTTGTCAGCCCGTCTGTTTGCCTTACAGTTGCATGATTATGATGTGATTTTGGGTATGGACTGGTTAGAGCGGTATGGTGCAGTGATGGATTGCCAGAAGAAGAGGGTGCACTTGCGGATACCTGGGGAAGCGGCGTTCTACTTCCAGGGTATCGTACCTCTTACTTCTCGTTTTTTAGTTTCTGCTTTGAGGGCAGGGAGGTTACTTGCTTCTGGTTGTCAGGGTTTCCTAGTTTCTGCAGTGACTCTTGACCAGATTGCCTTGGGAGTGGGAGACATTCCTGTAGTGTGTGAGTTTCCGGATGTTTTTCCGGAAGAGTTGCCTCGTCTACCACCAGAGAGAGAGATTGAGTTTACTGTAGAGTTGGTTCCTGGCACTTTACCTTTTGCTCAGGCACCGTACCGTATGGCACCAGCAGAGTTGAGGGAGTTGAAGAGGCAGCTTGAGGAGTTGTTGGAGAAGGGCTATATTCGTCCTAGCTTTTCTCCATGGGGGTCACCTGTTTGTTTGTCCGGAAGAAGGATGGTAGCCTGAGATTGTGTATTGATTATAGGAAGCTAAATCAAGTGACCATAAAGAATAGGTATCATTTGCCTAGGATTGATGATCTCTTTGATCAGCTTCAGTCTGCTCGTGTCTTCTCGAAGATTGACTTGAGGTCGGGCTACTATCAGTTGCGGATTAGAGATTCTGATATTGAGAGGACTGCTTTTCGGACCAGATATGGACACTTTGAGTTTTTGGTGATGCCGTTTGGGCTCACCAATGCTCCAGCGGCCTTCATGGATCTGATGCACTGGGTGTTCCATCAGTTCTTGGACCGGTTTGTCGTAGTGTTTGTTGACGACATTCTGGTGTACTCTGTTTCGGAGGAGGAGCACGCCGAGCACCTGAGGATCGTGTTGCAGACCTTGCGAGAGCACCAGTTGTATGCCAAACTTAGTAAGTGTGAGTTTGGCTATAAAGGTTCACTTTTTGGGGCACGTGATCTCAGGTGAGGGAGTTTCTGTGGATCCAGCGAAGGTTGAGGCAGTTTGCAGTGGGAGAGTCCCAGATCTGTGTCTGGGATTCGTAGCTTTCTGGGTTTGGCAGGTTACTACCGCAGATTTGTTCGAGACTATTCTCAGGTTGCTGCACCTTGACTCGGTTGACGAGAAAGGGAGTTCCATTGTGTGGTCAGAGCAATGTGAGCAGAGCTTCATAGAGTTGAAGCGACTGCTTACGTCGGCGCCAGTTCATGCCTTACCTTCAGGTGAGGAGGGTTTTGAGGTTTGCACAGATGCTTCAGGTGTTGGTTTGGGTGCGGTTTTGATGCAGCAAGGCCGGGTGCTGGCTTATGCGTCTCGTCAACTTAAGCCCCACGAGGAGAGTTACCCGACCCGACCTAGAGCTTGCAGCTGTGGTGTTTGCTTTGAGGATTTGGCGTCTTTACCTGTACGGAGTGAGTTTTGTAGTCCGTACCGACCACCAGAGTTTGAGGTATGTGTTTTCTCAGAGGGATCTGAATATGAGGCAGCGTCGATGGATGGAATATCTGAAAGACTATGATTCAGCATTGAGTATAAGCCTGGAAAGGTGAATGTGGTTGCAGATGCCTTGAGTAGGAAAGCACAGATGAGTCATCTGATGCTTAGAGGGTGGCAGTTGTGGCAGTCTGTGACAGAGGGTCTTTCAGAGTTTCGTCCAGTCGTCGTCAGTTTGTGTTGAGCAGTTTGTTAGCGGCTCCCGCCGTTGTGAGACAGGTTGCTGAGGCTCAGTAGGTAGATCCTGAGTTGCACAGTGTGTTGCTTCTCCCAGAGGTTGAGCTTTGCGAGGACGGGACTGTTAGATTCCGAGATAGACTCTATGTTCCTGTTGAGGAGTCTATCAGGAGAGTTGTGTTGCAGGAGGCACATGGTTCCAGGTACTCTATTCATCCAGGGTCGACCAAGATGTATCACAGGTTGAGACGTCAGTTTTGGTGGCCTGGGATGAAGAGAGACATAGCGGCTTTTGTTGCTAGGTGTTTGGTCTGTCAGCAGGTGAAGGCCGAACATCAGCGTCCGGGAGGACTTGTACAGCCGTTAGAGATTCCGATGTGGAAGTGGGACCATGTGACGACTGACTTTGTTTGTGGTTTACCGAGGGCAGCTGGAGGTTTTGACAGCATTTGGGTTCTTGTAGACAGATTGACGAAGACTGCCAGATTCTTGCCTGTCAGGACTAGTTGGGGTGTGAGTAGGTGGCCGCGTTGTACGTTGAGCGGATTGTTCCTTTGCATGGAGTGCCGATCTCTATTGTGTCAGACAGGGATCCTCACTTCACTTCTGGGTTTGGCGCAGTTTCCAGAGAGCTTTGGGGACAGAGTTGGCTTTAGTTCTGCCTACCACCCTCAGTCAGACGGTCAGTCAGAGCGGACTATCCAGACTTTGGAGGACATGCTTAGAGCTTGCTGTCTGGAGTGGCAGGGGTCGTGGACAGCTCACTTGCCGTTGGTCGAGTTTGCATATAATAATAGCTATCACTCCAGTATCGGTTTGGCACCATATGAGGCTTTGTACGGACGACCGTATCGCACTCATCTTGACTGGTTCGAGGTTGGCGAATGAGTTGTCACGGGGCCAGAGTTGGTACAGCAGGCAGTTGAGATAGTTCAGCTTCTGAGGCAGAGGCTTCAGTCAGCTCAGAGTCAGCAGAAGAGTTATGCAGATCAGCGCAGACGACCGCTCGAGTTTCAGGTAGGGGACCAGGTGTTTGTTTGTGTGTCTCCTATGAAGGAGTGGTGAGGTTTGGTAGGGTGGAAAGTGAGTCCTCGCTTTATTGGACCTTTCACCATTTCTGAGCGTGTCGGAGGTTGGCGTACAGACTTGAGCTTCGTCAGAGTTGGCAGCAGTCCACGACGTGTTTCACGTGTCGATGCTTCGGAGGTACCTTTCTACGAGTCTCACGTTGCAGAGTGCAGAGTGGTCTGAGGTGACTCCAGTGTTGACTATACCAGAGTTCCATTGCACATTGAGGATCGCCGAGTTTAGAGGTTGAGGAACAAGGCTATCCCTTTAGTTCGTGTTGCGTGGCAGCGGCACTCCGGTGGTGAGTCGACATGGGAGCGGGAGGATGAATGCGCGAGCAGTTTCTGTACCTCTTTGGTGAGTCTTCTTTCTTTGTTTTTTGAATTTGAGGGCAAAATTCCTTAAGGGGGAGGGCTGTAAGGTTTCGGGTCTTTGCGGATCCTTATTGGGTCTTTAGAGGTTCTGTGTGGTCGACGACAAGACCATTGTCGTTGACTTGGGGTTGACGGCCAGGGCTAGCCGTTGACTTGGTGTCAGCGTCCAGCGATGTTGACGTTTGAGGTTGAACTCAACGTCCAGAGTTGTAGACGTCAGGTCTTTGGCGGTTCCATAGGCGACCAGTGATGTTGACGTTAACTGGTCAGACCTGTTGAAATAGGGCAGCCTGAGAGCAGAACCCATTCTTCTCATTTCCTCTCCTTTCCTCCACCTTAGCTTTTCTCCATTTCCTTAGCTTCTGTTGGTTGATCTGAGCTCGTGGGAAGGCCCTGGATTGTGTGGCGGTGCTTGATCGGGCGGGAAATGCGAGATATTGGTGTGATTCGCGCGGAGTCTTCGGGGGGTTTCGGCGCGATTAGTGGCTGTTTGGGGGTTATTAAGGCTTTCTGAGGTAGGGACTTAACCCCTGCAACTCTCCTTATCAAACCAGCATGTTCAATTAAGTGAACTGGTGTGCAAATCATGGTTTAGGGTTGGGTTGTATCATGCCGGAGTTTTGGGTGAATTAGACAATCTAGGCGTTAGACTGTTTAATTATGATGTTTTGGTAGTTCCGATTGATGAGAGGAATTGTTTCCCTCCATCAGTCGAGGTTCTGTTGGGTATTTCTACCCAATTGAACTGATTCGGTTCAGTTCTGGGTTTATGGGACTGAAGAGATCAACGTCCACATCTGTTGACATTGGGATCTTCAGAAGTGATATAAACGACAAGGTCGATTTTCGTTTAATCAGGATAAACGACATGATGAGTGTCGTTTACCTCATATTGGCGGCAATCGATATGGCCGTTAATATCCTGTGTCCCAGCAAGCTTGAGTTGTGTGTTTAGAGGCGATTGACATGTGATGTCCACCCTAATAGCACATGTGGGCCAGGCTTAGAGTGTGACTCTGCCTGTGCATAGGAGTAGTTGATTGTAGCACGAGGTGTTTACTACTGTACGGGGTTTCAGACGTTGAGTGTGTTCCGTCTGTTGTACGCGCGTTGCGTTACCGTGTACCCGTTTCTGTTGTGTTACCTAGGCGTGGGTGCGACTCCGTCTAGACGACTAGCGTGTGGTTGTCCTCCTCTAGTGAGCCAGGACGTCGAGTGCGACTCTGTCCTGTGCGTACTCCTTGTGGTGGTTTTGAGCCGGTCTCCGTGGAGCCCCTTCTCTACCGCTAGGGTCAAGCGTAGGGGAAAAATCGGTCGTGGACTAGACGCGAGAGAGAGCGTCTGTAGTGTGCACACGTGGCTGGGGTTGAGAGCCTCTGTGGTGACGGGACACCGAGCCATAGACCCTAGCTGAGTCCTACTTACTGTGTGTGTGTGAGTGTGTGTTACTGATTCGCGAGGCTTACAGTTTTGTGTTGTGGTGCGACGTGTACTTACTTTTAGTTTTTACTTTCCGCACTTTAGTTCTGTTGCCGGTGGGGTTACTTTTCCTTACTGGGTCTCTTTTCTTGAGACTCACTCCCCTCCCTTTCAGGTGGGTCTTCGTCGACTCCCGTTCCAAGCGAGTCTAGCCACTCCGGTGTTGGTGCTCCTTAGCTGCAGTGAGTAGTACTTTTTGTTGTACTTCTGTACTGTGTACCTTGCTCAGACTCTGAGTTGTACATGTTATGTTCATATAGTGGAATTTTACTGCTTTACATGGTGTGTATCTTCTTACATATAGTCTCCTCGGACTTTCACTTCCTACCCATCCGAGCTTGTCTCGTGGGTTAGCGGGTCAGAATTCGGGTTACTGGTTGTTACTGGTAATGCGGATTCTGGGTCGTTACATGTGCTGTCTTCTTTAACCTGCCAAGAACATCAAAATAGTAGAAAACCCATTAGAAACTTGTTTTGTGGAGTATGAATCCCAAAATAATTGAAGAACATAACAATATGGAGGGAACTCATGCAGGGGTGGTGTTTTAACCCCTCTAGGTGTTTAAAACAGGTGTGTGGGATGTGATCTAATGAAAAACTATGAAAAGGAGAAATCTAAACATGCATGCATAAAGAAAAGTGAGAAAAAAGGATGAAGAACATGAGAGAGAAAGGATAGAGGGGAAGAAAACGTCCTGGTGGGCACTTTCTGGTCATCTGGAGGTTGAAAGGTTTTCTGGAAGTTCGTAGCTCTCTAGGGAGAGGAAGTAGCAGATGCCAAAAGTCCTGAAAACTGTGCCCTTGACACTTTATAGGTCATTATTCCTGATTCGGATGGGAAGGGAATAATGAGCTGGAATCCAAGTTTAGGTAATGTGCTGGTGCAAGGAAAGTTAGAATGTGGCAAGGAGGTTCTGAGGAAGGTTTCCTCCAAGTTTGGAAAGATTTGAAGACCTCTAGACCCATCAAAAGATGGATTATTCATGAATAGCAAGGGTCAGAGTGGGAATAGGAAAGCCACGTTGCATGTGCATGTGAAGGAAACCAGAACGCAACGTCTTGTCCATTGCCACTAGATCATGACGCCTCGATATGTTGCCTTCCTTAGAAGGAAGTCTTGAAGTATTTTCTGGTGAATGTTTAGGGAATTAAAAGGCCAAATGAGAACGCGACGTATCAGGGTGTCGCCTTCTTGAAATGATCGATTATTTCTTGGAGACAATAGATGGAGGCATGAACGCGATAGGAAGGGCGTCGCCTTATGACTATGAATACGACAAGGGCATTGTCACCTTTAGTATCTTTCAGCATATGACTCATTCTAAGTGTCTTTTCTCCTTGCATGAGTATCGGATTGACACACAGTTTGCAACGTTGGATTCCCAACTTAGAGAGCTACAAGATGATGATGAAGACTGAATGATTTGACCAAGAAGAGCCCACCAAAGTGATGAACTTAATAGGGAGATACCATGATCAGATAAAGCCAGCTTGGCGATGATGAGGCAACGTGGGGCGTCAATGATGTGATAAGAAATTTGACTCAGCTTATGGGTCAGAAATGGGTTTCTACACTTACCTGGGCCATACCTGAGTACTGGTACTTCTACCAACCCCAACAGTTGACTTCCACTAGTGCACAAGTCAACATCTCAACACAAGAGTCGACTTCCCTTACACTTGTGTCGACATACACCCATACATGTGTCGACAGACACCTATACATGTGTCGACACACATCATGATTAGATGACGAAAGCCTCCAATTAACTGATGTTTAAGCATGCATCGATTGCTAAACAACTTGGAGGTCACATTGGTAAGTGGGCCTTACAAACGCCATGACTTGGGTAGAAAATGGGAAAAAACTAACCAACTGACAGTCGGTTGAATGAACTCTAATTATCGATTGACCAATCCCTCCAATGAACTAGGTCTGGCATGATCGTGAGAAGGGTCGACCGAATTTCCAAGAACAGTCGACGACATAAGAATCAATCGATTGGTAAACATTAATCAATTAACCTCTGATTGGTGTTATATCAGATCGATTGGTGTGAAGAGAAGTTCTAAAGTCTTCCGATTTGTGACATAATCGTATCGATTATTGAGAAGAAAGTTCAGATTCTTTCCAATTAGTGATATAGGCATCGATTGTTGAACAAATGTTCAGTAGTCCTTCCGATTGGATTTATAATCCGTCTGATTGGTCTTATAAGTGGTCCAAATACTGATTGGTGTTATTAAAGGATTCGATTATGGAACAAAGGTCCTGTAAGGTTCTTATTAGACTTATAATTCATCTGATTGGTCTTATAAGTGGTCCAAACATAGATTGGTATTATTAAAGGATCCGATTAGAAAATAAAGGTTCAGTATGGTTTCGATTTGCCTTATATAAATGAATTCCAAAAATATCTTCTTCACAAGAATTATTCATTCATGATAATGGTTTATATTTATTTATCTCTTATAAAAATCCAGGTCACTACAGAGTAGGAACAGGATATTGATGTAGAATGATTAGAGGATGCTAGATGATGCAGCTTATGCTATGTCTGAGTCCCGAACATAAGAATCAATCGATTGGTAAACATTAATCAATTAACCATCTGATTGGTGTTATAATCAGATCGATTGGTGAACAGAAGTTCTAAAGTCTTCCGATTTGTGACATAATCGTATCGATTATTGAAGAAAAGTTCAGAATTCTTTCCAATTAGTGATATAGGCATCGATTGGTGAACAAATGTTCAGTAGTCCTTCCGATTGGATTTATAATCCGTCTGATTGGTCTTATAAGTGGTCCAAATACTGATTGGTGTTATTAAGGATTCGATTATGGAACAAAGGTCCTGTAAGGTTCTTATTAGACTTATATTCATCTGATTGGTCTTATAAGTGTCCAAACATAGATTGGTATTATTAAAGGATCCGATTAGAAAATAAAGGTTCAGTATGGTTTGATTTGTATATAAATGAATTCCAAAAATTTCTTCACAAGAATTATTAATCATGATAATGGTTTATATTTATATATTCTTTATAAAAATCCAGGTCACTACAGAGTAGGAACAGGATATTGATGTAGAATGATTAGAGGATGCTAGATGATGCAGCTTATGCTATGTCTGAGTTAGAGCCGCAGTTGTGTCAGGCTTTCATGGCACAGTTGTCCATCATGTCTACAATTCTGGACAGTGTTTTTGAGAGGCAAAAGTGTTGGAACATGCAAGACAAAAAGGGGGAATGTTGAAACATGTATGTAACCTTCACAAAATAAAACAATGATATTTAAATAGTATTGATTATGACAAATAATAATACTAAATAAAAATGAAGACTTCAACGTTTCGATGATGACAAAAACATGATAAATTGATTGTTTAATCAATACCATTATTTATTTTCAGACAATGCATACTTCACTGCCTGTGAACAAACACTTCATCATATATGAACAAATCACTTCATTATACATGAAGAAAATACATCATCATATACGAAACTCATTTCGTCATATACAAAGCTCACTTCGTCATATGTGAAGGACCACTTCGTCATATATGAAGCTCACTTCGTCATATTCGAAGGCTCACTTTGTCATATAGAAAGCTCACTTCATCATATGTGAAGGGTCACTTCGTCATATGCGAAGAGACACTTCATCATACACGAAAATCACTTTGTTATATGCGAAGTCTCACTTCATCATATATGAACATTATGATTAAATAATTTACAATACTTTGTTAATGATTTAGTTATCATATTACCTTGATTCTATTCAAATTAATTCATGAATAAATTGTCCTAATTCATGATTGATTTTTGTTCGAAATAACTTTTGAATAAATTTCATTATATGAACAGTACAAACGATATCATTTACAAAATGATTAGTTCTGAAATCACTCGCATGTTTCTTATGATAAATTAAGTTTCATAAAAACATTATATTATAGGAGGTTTGTTATTTTAGAAATCTCATCATATATAAAATATGAAACATCTTTCGGTCGGACGTAGAAGAAATCTCTAACATGCGCTAAGAAACCTTTTGAGTAAATTGTCAGAATAGCACTAACACAACGAACTTGTGTAGACATTTTTTGCGAACTTAATTGACATCACGTAAAGTAGGTAGACGCCAAATATTTGATTATCTCACAAGTACAATGTACATCTCAACTGTTGATCAACTAGAACCAGCCTAGTATAATTTTTGGAATTTGCTAGTTTTAGAAAAAGATAAGAAATTAAATCACAAGACTTATATACCAAGAAAAGGTAAAGACAATATGAGCGTATGCATCTGGAAGAAAGATGAAACATGTACATCATCCTCGAAAGAAGTCATGCATCGTTCACTACTCCAACGACTTTGAAGCAACAGACAAATCTAAGAGCCTATAAAAGAAGGAAAGCTACAACAATGTATGGTTGAGCACAATGAATACAAGAAACACAAGATAGCAATGCAAACTTCCATTCTCGAGCATCATATGGACTTGCTGCAATAAGTTCTCTCTAGTGAGTGCACCTATGTGAACCTGTCTGAGGAGATCCATCCTTGAAATATCAATTCCCTTGGATTTAGGGTTCCAACTTTAGACCCATAAGCTTCCTGTACATCAGCTTGGTCTGAAGTTTTGTTGTGCACTGCATAAACAACGTAAGTCCATCACAAGTAACTACTCCCTGTAGAAGAGAGACCTACTTAATGATCACTAGATAACACTATACGATCACTAGATTTCACTTATCAAGGTTATCAAGAATGCCATGATAGAAACACTAGATAATTCAAGAACTGGGCAATGGACACTTCATGATTAACATACAAAAGCTTGAGTTCAATCGATAACACTATACGATCACTAGATTTCACTTATCAAGGTTATACAAGAATGCCATGATAGAAACACTAGATAATTCAAGAACTGGGCAATGGACACTTCATGATTAACATACACTTAGATACACTATGAACTATTTCACACAGTCAATCACGATATAATGAACTTGTCAGGCAAGTTAATCGAGAACACTCACTAGTGGTGCATGCCAAACACCTAGTCATCACTCTCCATATGGTACCATAGGGCACTAAGAGCATTTGGGATCTTCCTAGGTCTAGACCAAGTCCCCTGATCAACATAGTTACATTCTGGGTCCACGACCCTATTCAAGCACTTGCTGACAGTTCATGTATTCACTTATGTGGCCAAGAACTTCAAGGGTTGGTTCAGAGCATAAACAAAGATCTCAAGGAAATAAGTATACAATATTAATTAGATCAAATAAAGGAGGCCAAGTTGAGATTGAATTAGAGACATGTAAGCTAGAGTTAAGGTTAACACGATGATGGGAAATTCAAGGATACTCTAAACTAGTGTTGTATTAAACATATAATCGTGGCTTCCAGACACATAGTAAGAAGTTAGTTTAAGAATTAATCACGATAAAGAGGATCAAGGTGCCAATAATAAATAGTGGGATCAACAACACGAATTATTACGAAACTACAGTTCGGAATGGAAGCCACAAAAGATGTTGATCATGAATCTCAAGAACACTTCATTGGGAATTCACTCAATGCTATACTAACAGAGGTTATTAAAACTTAATCTTATATTCACTAAGATCACTAATAGTAGCAATTAAGAAATTAACAAGGATCTAGTAAGAGGTTAAAACTAAAGAGCATACAGGGACACAGTAAGGAACACAAAAGGAAATTACACAGAGATTATATCTAAACTAAGTTCATTAACATTATTAACCACTAACTGATGACTTAGAAAGAATTAGAAGGAACCTACCTGAATACCTAAAGGTTGCAAAAGCTTCAAAGATAAAGGAATTAGACTTCACTTCGGCACAGTCTCGAGATAAGATAGAATCTGAGTAAATGATCCGGCAATATTCAAGCTTGGGAAATGACCTGAATAAATGATCCAGCAGCATTCCGACATGAGAAAGGATCCTCAGCATCCTGGCATGGGAAAGGATCCTCAATGAACAATTCGGCAGCATTCGAGATAGAATGATGATCCATACTAAATTCCGACAGAGTTTCGGGTTAGTACGAAGATCAACACGATAATCCAGCAAAGTTCCAAGATAATATTGAGATCGGAATGACAAATCGATAGAGTTCCGAATGGAATGGATAAGACATGAATGACAAACTAGCAACATCTCCCCTTAAGAATGGGATATCGAAAACCTAATTAATTGTTGTGCACTCCTAGAACGAGTACTCTATCTCCCCTCTTTTTCTCTCTTTAAAACCTAGCATAACATTCCCCTCTTACCTTCACTTGGATGGTTGGAATGGGAGGGTGGGGGCAAGGGCGGGGGGGGGGGGGGGGGGGGGGGGGGGGGGGGGGTTGTATTTATAGGCCAAGGGAGGGGGCGCCCCTGGAGAGAGTGGGTAGGAGGGTGACACCTACCCCCTAAAGGTGGCACAACCCTGGCCAAGTTTTCCACGGTTAGCATGGTGTGGGACAAGTGTCCCTATCTAGGGGATTCCAGGGGCTTGAAGGGATTTGAGTTTTCCAACATAATCTTGTTGAGTGTGGAAGGATTATCTAGAGGGGGGGGTGAATAGAGAATCCTAAGAATTTTAGCACGAATTAGAATTAGAATCTGATTTCAATTCAGTAAGTTAGATGCTCAAACACACAAAGCAAGATTAGCACAACCACAAGAGAACAAGGATTTTAGGTGGTTCGCTCCAATGAGGAGACCTACATCCACCCCTCACCAAATCAGTGAGGTACCCCTATCAAAACCCTGACAGAAATTCTCAAACAACCGCTGATTCACCACCAAGACGCAGATAGCAGATACAATTCAACCCTCGCAGCAACGTTTTAGAATACTGAAAAAAGAATTGCTGGAATATATTGTAATTTCATCAAACTCCCTGGTCTGGATCTAAATTCGTATGCATTTCTCCCAATTGTAGAATCATCTTCCCATCTGATGAATTCTTTTGGAAATCTACCACAATGATTTGCAGAACTCAAGAATGAGGGAGATTTCAGATCCTCTGTTCTTGAAGGCTCAGCATCTGCTTCTTGAAGCTTCAGATCTTGCTTGAATCAACATCGCTTTCATCAGATCATAGCTCCAATTTGAAATTTCGTCGAAGTGCAGCTTCAGAACATCTGATCTGCTCCTTTCTACTCTGCTCAGCTCCTCTTACTTCACCGTAATGCACGAAATCACTTTTCTCCGTGAACTGGAGCTCTTTTTACCTGATTGCGCAAGATTCTGTGCCGTGGGCCCCTCAACCGATTCGCCCAAAAATGGAGAAATCTTTTTGCCGCCAAGAATCGGCGCCTTCTAGAACATCTGACGTGGACAGAGAATATCCCATGTGGTGGGCATTGGATCACGTGCCTGTTGGATGACCTTTGCATTCTGAGAAAATTCTAAGTGTCCTAGTGTCGACACTGCCAACTCTATTGTCGACACACTAACTTCAATTCAAAAAAAACACTCTTTTCTGATTTCTTAAACCATGACAACCTGAGATCTCCAAGATATCTGCTTGAACTTCCTTCTGAGTTGATCTGATAAACTGTTAGCGTCGACCTCATGCACAGCTAGTGTCGCCCTAGCTTCATTTTCTCTCAAAGTGAATTCTGCCCCTGCTTAGTGTCGACCTTATCACCACATAGTGTCGACATGATTAGAGTTTCACCTTCTTGGATAAACTACAGACAACTCTGGTGCTGACATACTCTCTGAGTAGTGTTGTTTGACTTGATCTCAACCTTTCACATCAACATCCATAGTCCTGTAGTGTCGACCTATGTTTGGGTAGTGTCGACCTTATCTGACAATTTCTCATGTTCTTTGATCCAGTTGAGTTGTACCTACAAAATATTGATATATGTCAACTGTCTTCTCATTTTATAGTTTGATATGACATCATCAAACCCAGGGACACAACAATCTCCCCCTTTTTTATGATGGCAACCAATTGATGTTTGATCTTTGAAATTTAAAAGACATTCAACCATCCAACCAAACAACTCAAGTACAACTCATTCACACACAAGGTAACCATTCATTGAAGCAAGTCAAACAACATTCATATGATTGTCATTCAAAAGGGAAATATTGATGTTTTTTATTCATTCAACAACAGATCAGCCCATACAAAAAGATCAACATACACCCATCAACAACCTCTCCCCCTTTGACATAATCAAAAGAGATACACTAAGAAGGTGGTGGAGGTGGTGAATGGGGAAAGAGCCTCTTCTCAATCCTAGTCAGGTGAAAATACAAATCATCATAGTTGTCTTTAAGATAGTCTGAATAGCACCAAAAATTTTTATTCAGAAAAATTTTCAGTTGTCTAATTGCTGTTCAACCCCCACTAGAATATGATCACACCATGAGGCATGGTTGGAGCTACTACAGAGGAAGTAGCTTGATTGCTGTCATCAGATTCATTTATATCATGTACGCCCAGACTTTGTTGAATTCCTCTCTCATGTACTGAAGCTCCTTAGAAATATCTTCATTATGGCTCCTCAAAATGCCCATTTTATGAAGAATCAATCTTACAGATTGAGCCAGCCCAGGAATTTCATTGAAGTTTTCGGCACGCTGCTGAAGTTCATGAGCGATAGATTCAATCTTTTCAAAATTTTTGGCTTCAGTGAATGTTGCCTTATCAAAAACATATCCAATGGTAGAACCAACTGATCAGACCTGACTTTTGTGAACCTGTGGATCTGTTCTTGCCTGTCTACATTGTCTTGCAGAGACTTCTCAATCATTTCCAAATGACTATCAAATTGAAGAGCTTGCTCCTCTATCTTGGTATTCAAAAGGTCAAGAGAGCTATGAACATAAGCAAACTACTTTTCTAGAAATGTGAGAAGAGCAGGTGGAATTGGAGCTACTGATGTAGATGATGAGGGAATATCATCGACAGATGGAACAAAGTGAGTGTGAGGAATTTAAGGAGAAGAGATGTGAGGTTGATCAAATTCAGGAGCATCAAATATTGGAACTAAAGGAGGAGAAGGGATTGGAATGGCCCAATCTTGTAAAATCTCCTCAGGAGTCATATGTCCCTGATCTTGAAGATCTTCCTCAGCAAGATGTTCCTGTTCATGCTCCAACACAACATTCTCTTTTTCTTGTGGATCCAAATATAGCTTCATGAACTTCATAATATGAACCAAATCATATATATGATATCTGGCGAGCTTCTGAACTTTTGCTCTAGAAAATGACACCCATTAACTGAAAAATGGATGTCAAATGAGCTGTATATGGCAAGCTCCTTCTCAGCTTTGGAATTGTGACCTCATGAATTAGCTGACAGAAGATTGTAGCCAAATTTATCTTTACTCTCTTGATAAAACAAAACATGATGCATCTTTGCAAGCCTGTTACTCTCTGTCTTCCTCCTCCCTGAGGCATCAAGATGGTTGTACACCAATGGTGCAACAGTCTGTGTGCTGGTGGAAATCTATTGCATTCAATTGTGAGACCTTTGCTTGATTTTCATCTAGCACATCATGTGGTTGGCCAGTCAGAACTGTGAAAGCTTCATGTGCATTAAAATGGAAATCCTGTGGGTTATAACCCTCATTGGGTATACCCAGCAGATGACTCACCACCTCATTTGTGAGTGCCACATCAACCCTCTCACATTAGACTCAAGGTCTTCCTCTTGCTTAGTAAATTTTTGAAAAATTCTTTTACAGGATAAGACAGTGTGTCCTATGAGCACTGATAAATCAGACCATCCCTGAAACTCCAGCATTTCAAGCAATTCAGGTACCAATTAGACATACCTTCATCATGGAGGTTAATGATTCTCGGATCAAGAGAGACTTGTTTCTTATAATCATTCTCTTGGCCTTTGAAGGTGTCTGATCCTCTTCCTCATCAACAGACTCATCCTCAGATACTTCTTCTTCTTGATTTTCTTCAGAAATCTGTTGTTTAGAGTTTCTGACATCATTCCCTCCTACATTTCATGTTTCTTCACCATGCCCTGAATGTGCATTGACTTCATCTTCTTCGACTAGCAATGGTCAAAGTTGTCATTTTCAGTTTCTTCTGAAGATTCTGACTTGTGTTCACTTGATTTCTGTGATGGAGATGATAGAGCATTGCCTGTTTCCTGGGATTTAGGGATTTCTTCAAGAATAGCACGTGACCCTTGATGGCTAGAGACATCTTCCTCAGAGCTACTTAGATCAACAAATTCCTGCTTTTTCTTACCTTTGACAAAGTTCTTTTCTTTAGCCGTACGTGGATGTGAAAATCTGCGGCTTGAGAAGGAAGGAACGTCAGGCTTCTTCTCTCGAAACACAATGCCCTTTGCTCCCTTGGAATGCCTTTTTGAATCAGAACCTTCAGCATGCTTCCTCTTCTCACCACGACGAGGTTGAAGCTTTGGAGCCATGAGCAATGGAACAGAGTATCGGGGTGGATATTCACTAGGGCACTGATGCGGAAAGAAATGAGTTTTTCTGGAGAAAGAGTTGTGGAGAAGGAAGGTTTTTTCGGGTGGATGCTTCAAAGAGACGCGATTTAAAAGGTGTCGACCTATTTGAGGAAAACATTGTACGTGCGGAACAGTCAAAGGTATCGTGTTCCAGACCAAGAAGTGTATTTAGTGTTGACTCTATGGTGATAGTGTCAACACTAAAATGATGTGACAGGACAAATTTCAAGGAAATTGAAAAGATGACATTTCACAGTGAATTACTAAATTCCCTGAAGATCCTGGAGAAGTTTATCACAATTACCCATTATTTTACCCTTTCTCATTATTATTCGATCAATGGTTTAAAAATTGTAAATTTTTGAATTAACCATTAACGACAGATTGAAAACTCATGATCGTAATAACAGATAAGAGAAGGAAGTCTTTAGATAATGAAGTTTCAACAATATTAAAATAGTTACTCATCACATGTATCAAGATGACATTGGTCGAGAATCTGAACTTACCACATATGTTGAATAGCACACAATCTCTTGATTCACACTCATTTCATTCATTTTCATTTTTTTATTCATTTCATATTTTTTTTAATGACAATACAAATGAACAATCTGATTTTCCTTAGTTTTCATGCAAGGACCCATGTTTTGTATACACCAGAGCCCTTGATTACTCACTTAGGAGATCATTTTGTCTCAGGAAATGAAATAGATTCATCTTTTCATGTGAGGATACGTGTCTATCAAACACCAGAATCCCCAATTACTCAGACTTCATCATCACATCATCTTGAAATCCTGAGCAGAACAACTAGCTCATCATGACATACAATGATTTTCTGATTTATCAGACATTTGTAGTTTTCTCAGAGCATAGAAATTATTCTGCATTTGTAAAGCACACATTGTTAATCAAGCTGGTTGTGAATCAAGATGGTTTATCAGATCAAATATTTCAGAAACTTTGAAAAATCTGACCAGACATCAACTTACATGATTTTTTAAGGTTTATTATTATTAATGCACTTCTCACTAAAGAAATTTTTCTCTGCACTGGTAGTTAAGTGAGATGATTTTTTCAAGAAGTTTTAATAGTTAATCAGAAATTTAAAACTCTTAAAACATAATCGTTGAAATTTGAGATAATGGAGTTTTGACAATTGTGTAATTAGAATTATCTCCCCCTGAGAAAATGCCTAGAAAATTTAGTCAGCATTTCAAAATGAAATTACTCCTTTTCAAAAGAATCTTGAATCAGAAGAGTAGTCAACTGGGAATGAGCTCCCCCTCATGAGAGCACAAAAGCCTTTGGTACTTGACGGAGACACATACTCACGCATAGTGAAAGAATTCAGATAGGCTTGACCTGTCCTTCTTCAATTCACCATTTTATATACCATATAGGCCAATGTGAAGACTAGAACAAGGATTTTATTTGTTGGATGAAGGAGGGTTTTATGTCCAGGAAAAATCAGGATGTGACTTTACGACTTGCAAGAATTCTATTGTAAAGGTAGGTAGTGTCAACACTATTGTTGATAGTGTCGACCTTAGGCAGACAAGATACCATAGAATCACAGTGAAATTTCATTACACCAACTGAACATCAACAGATTGCTTTTCAACCATTACTACTCACAAACAGGTCCATCACCAAAGACTTTCATCCAAATCTCATCTTTCTTTCAAACCAGAATTCACAAGGTAGATAGCAGCAACCAACAAAGACGTGATTCAACACACCCATCCATTCATCCACATTATAACATCAATTTCAACAAATTCATTCAAGGGTCAAACAAACACAACCCAAGTTTTCTTCTTAACAGGAAAATCTCTCATTGCATAAGGTTTTGTAAAAATATCAGCAATTTGTTTTGAAGTTTCAACAAAATGCAATTCAATGAATTTTTTTCTGACTTCATCTCTTAAGAAATGATGCTTGATTTCTATATGCTTGGTCCTTGAATGCTGAATTGGATTTTTTGCTAAACAAATAGCACTTGTGTTTATCACACAATATTGGGACACATCCAAGATCTACTTGGTATTCTTGGAGTTGATGTTTAATCCACAACACTTGAGTGCCACAACTTCCTGCAAAACATATTCTGCTTCTGCAGTGGAGAGAGCAACTGAGTGTTGTTTCTTAGAAGCCCAAGAAACTAAACATCCTCCAAAAATTGGCAATAGCCACTAGTGCTCTTTCTATCTAATTTACAATAAGCAAAATCAGCATCTGAATAAGATATCAAATTAAACTCACTGAATGCAGGATACCACAACCCCAACTCTTGAGTTCCAGCAAGATATCTGAAAATTCTTTTTACTGTACTCAAGTGGGATTCTTTAGGACAAGCCTGAAATATAGCACACATGCACACTGAAAATTGAATATCCAGTCTAGATGTAGTCAAATAGAGTAAGGAGCCAATCATACCTCTGTATACTTTTGAATCTACTTATTTACCTTTCAGATCTGCATCTAAACTCACAGTTGTGCTCATTGGTGTTGCCATTGATTTTGTGTTTTTCATTTTGTACTTTTTCAGAAAATCTTGAATGTACTTGGATTGGTTAATGAAGATTCCCTCCTTTGACTGAATAATCTGCAATCTAAGAAAGAATTTTAGCTCTCCCATTAAACTCATTTCAAATTCATTGGTCATTAGTTCTGAAAATTCCTTGCATAAGGAGGACTTTGTTGATCCAAAAATAATGTCATCGACATATATTTGGACCAGCAAGATATCCTTATCTTGAATTTTTGTAAATAGTGTTTGATCGACCTTACCTCCTGATTACCCTTTACTTGTAAGAAAGGAGCTTAATCGATCATACCAGGCTCAGGGAGCTTGCTTCAATCCATACAAGGCTTTGTCCAATTTATACACTTGGTCAGGAAAATTTCCACATTCAAAAACAGGAGGTTGTTCAACAAAAACTTCCTCCTTAATTAAATCGTTCAAAAACGCACTCTTTACATCCATTTGCTGTAATTCAATACCATGGGCACAAGCAAATGCAAGCAGAATTCGGATGGCTTCAAGCCTAGCTACAGGAGCAAAAGACTCTTCAAAGTCAATACCAAATTCCTGATTATAGCCTTTTGCAACTAGCCTAGCTTTATTCCTTATTACCTTCCCATCTTCACTTGTTTTATTTCTGAAGACCCATTTGGTTCCAATAACACTTTGAGATAAAGGTCTTGGAACCAAATGCCACACTTTATTTCTTCAAACTGATTTAACTCCTCATGCATTGCATTAATCCAAAAATTGTCTTTTAGAGCATCATCTATGTTCCTAGGTTCAATTTGAGAAACTAAAGCAATTTGATCAAGTTCAGAAATTGTTCTAAAATGAGATCTTGTCCTAGGAGGAACAAGTAGATTACCAATTATACTTTCCTGTGGATGATTTTTTATCACTCTTACATTCAACCCATCTCTTTCTTTGAGTTTAATTTCTGGTCCCTGTGCTTCTCTGTGATCTGAAATTCTTTTGGTTGCCTCTTCTTCTTCTTTTTGTCCTTGAAAGTCTTCTTCTTCCAGAAACTCCCCATTTTCTTTTTCTCTACAAATGTTAACATTAAATTCATCAAAGGTGATATGAGGAGATTCTTCAACAATTTGATCTTTTACATTGAAAACTCTATAAGCTCTTGAATGATCAGAGTAGCCTAGGAATATTCCTAAGTCACTTTTGGGCTCAAATTTATCCAAATCATGTTTATTATTTATCATAATGAAACACTTTGTTCCAACTCTGAAATGTGCAATGGATGGTTTCTTACCTTTCAGTAGTTCATAAGGAGTCTTTTTACAGAAAAGTCTTACCATGCCATGATTTATGATATAGCAAGAAGTATTTATAGCTTCAGCCCAAAACTTCCTTGGCAGACCACTCTCAATTAACATGGTTCTTGCCATCTCCACAAGTGTTCTGTTTCTTCTTTCCACAACTCCATTTTGTTCAGGAGTTCATGGTGATGAAAACTTGTGGAGAACTCCTTCTTTCTGCAAAATCCTCAAAGTTAGCATTCTCAAACTCACCACCATGATCTGACATGATTGAAATGATTTTGAACTTTCCTTCTTGTGAAATCTTCTTATAAAACTCATGAAATTCAGTAAAAGCATCATTTTTGTGAGCAAGGAAGTAAACCCAGGTGTATCTAGAAAAATCATCAACCAATACATATCCAAACCTTTTTCCATTCAGACTGTTTGTTCTTGTGGAACCAAACAAATCCATGTGAATAAGTTCGAATGGTTTGGTGGATTGACTTTCTAATCTACTTTTGAAAGATTTTCTGGTTTACTTACCTTGAGAACATGCTTCACACAGATTCATGTTTTGTTTTAAAGATATATCAGGCAGTCCTTTAACCATGTTGAATTTGGCTAATTTATGAAGCACATGGTAGCTAGCATGACCTAGTCTACGATGCCATACGCATGCCAAGTTATTTTTGTTTGCAGTTAAACACAGATTAGTGTTTTCAGAATCATCAAGATCTACCATGTAGACATTATTTGATCTTTTTCCAGTAAACTTAACAACATCAGAATCAGGTTCAAAAATAGTGCAATTTAGGGAATCAAACATTACCTTGTGACCTTTGTCGCACAATTGGCTTATGCTCAGAAGGTTATACTCCAAACCTTCCGCTAGAAGAACTACATCAATCGAATTTGTGAGATTCCTACCAACTTTACCTGAGCCAATGATTTTACTTTTGTTGTTGCCTCCGAATGTGACATGTCCAGCCTTCTTTTCAGATAATAGACATAATTTATCCTTATCCCCTGTCATATGTCTTGAACAACCACTATCTAAGTACCACAAATTCTTCTTGTCTGTAAGACATACCTGCACACATTTAATCAAAGAAAATTCTTTGGAACCCAAGTACAATTGGGTCCAACAATGTCTTCAAAATTAAGAATATGAGAAAGTAGGTCTTTCAGAATCCAGAGTTGTTTATTCACCTTTACGTTTTCCTCTTTCCTAATGTTATTCTGTTTTTCATTTTGTTTCCTGTTCTCATGATATTTTGAACCATTTCTTTTTGTGAGATTTTGTTTAGCTTTTTCTCCACATGTCCAGTATAAGATCTGAACTTGGTTTGATTCCACAACTTTTCAAGATGTTGAGGTTCATTGCTTCTGACAAAATCGTAGGTATGTGTCGACACTCTGAAAGGAAATTGTCGAGCTGAGTGATTCCATTTTGACCATTTCTGATTATTGTCATAGATGGATCTTGATTTCTCATGAGTCCATCTGGTGGGAGACCAATTCTGAAATGATTTTGACCTGTTATTTGTCCAATTTCCCAACTCTTGTGATTTTCTGTAAGATGGTGTCGACTTACCATAGGTGTAGTGTCGACCTTGCCAAACAGGTGATGTCAATTTTTTGTTCCTTTGAAAGACTTGTTCATTTTCAACTTTTGTTGTCTTTCTTCCCTTAGTGTTTTTATTGTCAACCGACTTATTTTTTCCATCATGTTTTGTATCCATTACAATTTTCACATTTCTCTGTTCTTTTGAAGTGGAAGCTTCAGATATTTTTGAAGAAGTGAATGTTATAGTTTTTAGTCCTACTTCCTTCTTCTTTGTGGGATTAAAACATAACCACTCTTTTTTAACGTTTACTCTTGTGCCTAGGAGAACATCAAGATTGTTCCTGCCACTCACAAATTTTTCAAGAGCTTCCTGCCTTTTGTTTACTTCATTCTGCAGAACTTCAATCTCCTTTTGTAATTCAGTGTTAACACTGTGTAAAGCAGCATTCTTTTAGTCACAAGAGCTATTTCATCTAGAATTACAATATTCTGATTTTTCAATTCATTTACAACTTCTCTTAGATCATTTAGTGTCGACCTATGTTCCGGGTAGTGTCGACCTTTCACATCAACATCCAAAGTCCTCTAGTGTCGACCTATGTTCCGGGTAGTGTCGACCTTATCTGACAATTTCTCATTGTTCTTTGATCCAGTTGAGTTGTACCTACAAAATAATTGATATATGTCAACTGTCTTCTCATTTTACATTTTGATATGACATCATCAAAACCAGGGACACAAAAAATTTCACTTAACCCCCTATATATTTTATTAATTGCATTTTAACCCTCAAATTTTGGAAATTGGAGATATACCCACTTCTCTCTCTCAGTTCAGCCATCCTACCTCCAATTGACCTCTAATTGAAATTCTGATTGTGTCTTGGGGGGAGAAATTTACTGGGATCCCCAAAAAATTTGACAACCACATTATGACCCTAAACTTTTGATAATTGTAGATATGCCCTTCATCAAACTATTTTATTTATGTTTATACTTTCTCCAATTTTTGAATTATTGGTTCAATGTGAATAGGGGTTAGGATTAAGTCTCTCTGGGGTCTCAATGTGAACATGGATTAGGATCAAGCCCCTCTATGATCTCAGTGTGAATGGGGTTAAGACTTCTTAACCTTAATTTTTAAGAATTTGTATATATATCCTTTCCTAAACTTTTTGAAATTGTATATTGAATTTATTCATTACTTGGGTATTACACACCTATTCACCCCCCTCTAGATGAAAAGCATTACTGCCATCGATCCAACAAAAAGGATGATCTCTTACTACAAGAGATGGTTAGCAAGGCAGTCATTGCTCAAGACAAGGATGGCGTGATCAGATTCCAGTACATAGTCTGTGTGCCAGACATTGTAGAGGTGAGGAAGTAAGTGCTAGAAGAAGTCCACAGATCGAGGTTCTCTATACATCCAGGCAGTGGCAATATATATTAAGACTTGAAAAGATCCTTCTAGTGCAAGGCAGTGGCAAGATGTATCAAGAATTGGGGTACCTAAAAACTCGCATTAACTTATTTTTTAGGGAAACCTTATAGCATCAAAAAGGATTTTAGATAGTGGATTCTCAAGGCACATGTCAGGAAATAGGACTTTGTTTTCATCCCTTACATTTGATAAGGGAGAAGTAATTTTTGAAATAATCAGAAAGGAAAAGTCATTGGTGAAGGAAATATCTCAACAAAATCAAAATTCCTTATCAAAGATGTATTGTGCATAGATGGACTAAAACACAACCTGATCAACAAAAGTCAATTGTGTGACAAAGGTCATAAGGTACAATTCTTAGAAAATAAGTGTATTATTACCAAAGAAAATAAAAAAATATTTGAAGCCTAAAGACACAAAAACTTGTACGTGTTACACCTAGAAGAATTGAAAAGTCAAGACATCTATTTATCAGCAAAAGGATCAAAAAAATTTGATCTCTGTCATTGAAGATTGGAACATGCAAGAAACTCAGTAATAAAGAAATTACTCAACCATGATCTAGTCAAAGGACTTCCCCAAGTAAAGAACACCAACCCTACCATCTATTTAGCATGTGTAAAAAGGACACAAGTCAAGACCTCTTTTCAACCCAAGAATGAAGTGACAACATCCAAACCACTAGAGCTCATACATATAGATTTGTTTGGACCCATGAGAACTACCAGTCTTGGAGGTAAATTGTACGGATACATAGTAGTAGATGATTATTCTATATTTACATGGATTCCATTCTTAGAATCTAAGAATGACACATTCTCAGCATTTGTTAAGCTTAGAAAGATGTTAGAGAAAGATTAGAAGTACAATATTATAAGCATAAGATCTGATCATGGTGGCGAATTCCAAAACAAAGAATTTACTGAGTTCTATAAAGACAATAGAATACATTACAACTTCTCAGCTCTTAGAATACCTCAGCAAAATGGTGTAGAAGAATGAAAGAATAGAACACTACTTGATATGGCAAGAACGATGCTGACCGACTATAGTTTACCAAGATACTTCTGGGCTGAAGAAGTCAACACAAATTGCTATATCATCAACCGAGTGTAATCAAGAGGAATGCGATCCTCAAAACACAGAAGAAAATATCACAATAGGATGATGAAAATGGATGTGATTGTCACCTAGCATGTTGCCCATGATATAATAAAAGTGAAAGGCTAACTTACTATGAAAAGGAAGGTGAGAAAGCCACTTATTGATGTCGCAACGTGGAGGCTTGTCGTGATAAGAAACCTGACGCGACCGCATGACCGGTCGCGATCTTGATGTCGTGACCTGAGTGTCCATGTAATGACCCACTTTATACTGGTACGATTATACCAATCCCCATCGGTACAAAGGGCATCATTACAGTGGGATAATAACCCAACACTAAACGATAGGTTGATATGTACATGAATAACAAATGAGTACAACGGGAATAAAAGAAATAACTCATTCTCATTCCATCATCATCACATCATTCCACGGTCTATATAGCAAAAGTAAATGACAAAGTCCACATTATTGCAATTCCAAAAGAAATACATTGTCCATAAGAATAACATTATTCATACTATGAAAGGAAAAGTACAACTACTAAGCACTCCACAAATGGCTACTCCTCGCGCTCGATGTCTCTCCTCGCTATGCCCTCCTCCAATATGGGAACACCTGTCTCACCTGTATGCCGAAGCAAGTATGAGTCTAAAAGACCCAACAAGAAATCTAAAGACACAACCTTACACATATCACACACATACTAAACTATTAAACAATAGGGAAACACATGCTATCTTTTAAACCATAAACAATTTACATGGCACATGCTTTATACATTTAACTTACATGCATAAACCACCTAAACATGTTTTAAACTAACACTTGCTCACTCTAAATCATGGATAATAAACTTACACCTACACATGTTTTCTGCACATAACATATCACATGATTCATGATTCACGCACTAATCATATCATTGCACAATTTTACCAATTTAAAACATGAAGTTATGTACAAGATAATGAACACTCCTAGCATGATATCTAACCACTTTCATATCCAATTATATCACTTTTTCACACATTTAGCTTGCTGTTTTGACATGAATTAAACACAATTACATGGATTTACATTTATTCACATGCTATCTTATTCATTTAACAATTTCACATGCTCATCTTTCACATTGCAAAATTCACATGTTTACATACACATATTCACATACACTACTACATGGATGTTATTAACCTATATAACATGATACTAAATATGATATTACATTTAACATATTAACACATGATTGATATGAATATATGCATTTTTACTTTGGTTTTCACATCCATTTATACTCTCATTTACACATCATCTCACATATTTTTCACATAGTTTTCACTTGCACTTTCACTTATCACATGTCACATCACTTGCACTTACCACGTGCCACATTCACATGTCACTTTACTCTTTATTCACATTTTTATACTTTAAAGTGACATGTGAATGTGTCACGTGGTAGAGCTGTCCCGGTAGACCAAAGGGTTGCTGAATGTGGAATTCCTATGGCTTCATGCTGTTCTTGTTGTACTTCTCCAAGTACAGAGGACTATGACCATCTCTTTATAAATGGCGAGCTGGCCTCCTCACTTTGGAACTAGTTTCTCCCCCTTTGCAATTCCAAGGCCACAGCCATATCACGGTGAGGATATGGAATTTGTTGAGTGCATCGAGTATTTCAACTCCCTTTGGGTTTATTTCCATCCACTGCTTTATTCTTCTGCTTTGGGAAATCTGGAAGGGCAAATGTAGCGCTAGATTTGATTCAAAAAAAATTTCTATTGGAACGATTATTAACAGTATCAAAGCAATGGTTTCCCATTCTCTTGTCAATGCTCAGTTCAAGGAAGCTCCCTCATCGGATGAACTTGAAGTTCTGCAACGTTATGCCTTCTCTCCACAATTCTCTATAAAATAGTTGAAGCTCATCCGCTAGATTCCTCCTATAGTAGATTTTTCCTTGAATGTGGATGGTGCATGTAAGGGTAACCCAGGAAACTGTGGAGGTGGCGGTTGCATCTGGGATAGCAAAGGTTCTATTTTAGTTGATTTTTCACATTTCTATGGCCCTGGTAACAACATAATTGCAGAAGTTAGAGCCCTTTGTGATGGTATCCATCTAGCATCTAATCTTGGTATCCGGTTTTCGATGGTTAACTGTGATTCTCTAACTTTGGTTAATTCCTTCAAGTCGGGGAGATGTCCTTCATGGTTTGCCTATCATTGGTGGCGGGATGTTGATGTCTTCCTGCAAAGAAAATCTTTCTTGTTAAACCATGTATTTCGTGAATGTAACCAGGTGGCGGATTCCTTAGCGAATCATGGAATCTCCACAAAGGAAAACTAGGTCTTTTGGGGACATGATACCGTCCCACACTTATGTAAAGGTCCAATAGTCTTGGACCGATCGGGTCTTTTTCATGTTAGGTCTATATGACCTCACACCATGTAATCTTCTTCATCATTTTATAATATAATTTTGTCCCAGGTCTGGTGGAGTGGGTCCATTCTCCCCCCCTTGGGGGAGGGTGCACTCTCCCAAATCTTGATCCTAAGTACCGCCTTTGTTTAAAAATATATATATACTTTAAGTTGCTATGACATATAGTCCTAACTACCATCTAGAGGACGCACGCACCCATATCACATAGCACATAGCACATAACATTTCCTTTGACACACAACCGCCACCTAGGCAAACTAGTGATGGATCTTGGTTACTGCGCAGACCGGGAGAAGCCCTCTGCACCCTAAATAGTGGTACTTATCCACCTCCAGGATTTCATCATAATGCCCTTAGGATATCACACAACGTTGAGCCTCCCATAGGGACTTTTCTATGGTACAGCTCTCAGGCCTCTATGGTAGCAGTGTCAATATTGGCCAATTAAACACATTATCACATTTACACTTTATCACATTATTTACATTATTCACATGTACTTAAACACACACACATGCACTTTTAACTTATATACATGGATCAGTTTATAGAGCATGCTATTACTATTTCATAATGATAATCAACTCCTAATACAGTCCTAATTATGTTGTTATTAACTGAATTACATACAATTTAACTTAACATGCTTAACATGGTCATTTTCTCATTTAAATCCATAACAGTACCCACTATTATTAAAACAACATAAAATTTTTATAACATGTTTCAAACAGTAGGCATACCACATATTCAATTTTCCATATTTTTCAGATCTGTAAAATAATTTTAGCAACTAAAACATGATTCAGGCATAATTATCACTAAATTTGTTTAAACATGTTTCACAGTAACACAGTTATACACCACAGTGCTAATACCTGAACACAGTCATCATATAGTCGTAGGAAATTTATGAAACCCTAATTTAACATTAATCTAATTAATCAGGAATTAACCAGGCTAAATCATGCTTAATATCCTATTACAGAAATTCTAATAATTAATACAGTTTACAAAAAATTCGACCCATCCACATGGCATGATCTGATGAATATACTTGACCCAAAATAATTCTCACATCATGTACTTATACTCAGAAATCCAGAAAATATACTACAGAGATCAGAACATCATATCTGTCAAACTAATGAAATTAGCGGCACAGGTATTGCCGCCAACCTGGGTTAACGGCACAAGATGCTTTCGCTGACCCTGGATCCTAACGGCACAATATGTTGCCGTTAAGTTCCTATCTACAGAATACAGACAGAACGCACAAAATCATGGTGAATGGGGGTTCCAGAACATGAGATAAATTCTGTAAAATTCCTATGACCTAGCTGACATGGGTAGGGTTGATATCCATAGGTTACTTGCCTCAAAATAAATCCAAGAAGATCAAATGTTGTTGGTGAAGCCCTCCTCGGCCAGGCTAAGAGGGTGCTCAAACTGCTTCAGATCCAGTCCTTCTTGTCGATGTAGGTCGATCCTCGGAGTTGGAGATGCTTCCTTGATGATTGGACTATCCTCCAATCGGTGTAGATCTCCAGAAAACCCTTCCAGTCGCCGGATTCAGCTCGCCAAAGGTCAGCTTTTCTCCACAGATATTCTAGGGTTTAACAACGGCCAAAAGACATAATCCGGCCGAACCAAAGTGATTTTATAGAGCTAGGTGGGTTGGGTGCGCATTAGGGTAGGTCTCCTACTATTAGGGCTAGGTTTCCTAAACTGGAACCGGAGGAAACACAACCGTTTCCAGATCTGAAATCGTAGAAAAACTGGGAAATAGGCATCAACATCTACTGCCGCCAACAAGGAGTCAGCGTCCATCGATCTGGACATCGACTCATCCTGGCCATGCAGTCAACGGCATTCATGGTGCCGTCAACATGTAATCAACGTCAATTTGTGTTGACATTAACTGGCATTTCGGCCAGAACCCAGAAATAATTACACACGCATACACTATATAGATACATACACCATGCACAATATTATTTAAGTACAATATACACTATAAACAATTTAATATGTACAAGGATAGATAGCTATCATATGCACAAGATAAACACATACATATACACATATGTACACAACATAGTTATATACAATATGCAATGGAATAAATAAATATAATATGCACATCAATAATTAGATACGATATACACAACATTATTTAAATACAATATGCATAGGATTTAAATAAGTACAATATGTACAAAATTAACTAATTACTTATATTCGCAGAAAAAATATATATATATACATGTACATACATTTATACATGCCTACGCACATGAGTAACTAAATAACTATAATATGCACAATTCAATACATACACTATATACATAACAAGTAAATACCATTTGCACAATATAAAATGAACAAAAATTAGGGGGTCTCACAGTCCAACGCCTTCTCAGCAGCAATGCGGGAGTGTGGTTGAACCTCCTTCCCATCCTCCGGTCGGCCAGCGGAGGAGAGCTCCTCGTCTGCTCTTGTTGGGGAACTTGCCAAAACAAAGAAAAAAAGAAAAGAAACCCTATTAGTCAACTTTTCAAGTGGAATATCTACACAACATGAAAGAGAAAAGGGGAAACATGGAGGGAACAAACCGGGGTGTTTTGGAAACCCCTAGGGTTGTGGAAAACGTGGGTATGGAGATGTGCAACTATTTAAAAGAAAATAATAAAATGCATGAAAGGAAAATGGCCACCACGCTCCAGATGTGGAAGAAAATGATGTGACTTGATGAGGAAAATGAGAGGAAATGGGTTGAAATGAGAGAGCTATGAGCTAAGAAGATGTTTTGGAGTGAATTGGGCAGTACTTCGTGGTAGTATCTAGGCCCTTCCTCGTTCAGAAGAGGGTGGGTTGCTTTTATAGAGAGGAGAGAGAGTACCTCATCCATAAGTGATAGTGACCCATGTAAATGAGGAAAAGTTAAGTAAATCTGCATGGGACAAGTCCTAGGAGAGTTCTAGAGGTGGATAGAACCTCAAACTATGGCTGGGGTCCTTCAAAGGTTGTTGGAGATCGAGATAAAGCCAAAAAAAAGATAGAAGAGAGGTGGGGACGCGACAAGGGTTGTCGTGTCGGCCAAGGTGGTTGCGACTCGGAAGGCACGTGGATGGATATGCAAGGACTGTCGCGATGGCCTGGTTGGACGTGACAAGGACAGTGACGCGACGCTACAACCTATCGTGTTAAGGGTAATTGATCATTATCGATTCACTTGATACTAACGCAATGCTATTGGCTGTCGCGTTAAGGACAATTCATGGCAAATTGATTCACAAGATGCTAACTCGTCGCCCATGGCCGTCGCATTAAGGACTAATGGTTGAAACCCAAGAATAAGGACTCTGAAGTGATTTTTGGACCAGGTAAGCTGGGAATTGGGCTTAATGGGCTCAAGAAAAGGCTAACAAATAGGCTGAAGAGAGTGACCAACTTGGGGCACACTAAGAGAGCAAAAAATATGGTTCGACTCATAGGCCAAAATTGGGTGTCTACACCAAGTAATGGTAAGACTTATACATAAGAAAACTATGTATGAGTTGGTCAAAGATAAAAAGCCTAACTTATCTCATTTAAAACCTTTTGGATGTAAACGTTGTCGAACCACTCTTATATTTTATCCCTTTATTTTGGTGATAATAAAAACTCATGTTTATCATAAATCTCATAAATATATTTAATAATATTTTTTCTCTCATAATTATCATGAATATATTTATTGTTATAATGATTTGCTCTTTAACTAGTCATAAGTAGAAGTTAGACTTCGATCGGTGAAGGTTTTTGGCTTGTCACAAGTCGAAGTTAAACTTCGATTGGTGAAGGTTTGCACCGAGTCTTATCAATTATTGTCTAAGTGTTACATCGACTAGAGAAGAAAACCTCATTCTGATTGGCTTTTAATTGTTCTGGTTGGTGTTATAAATGTTATATCTTATCGATTGGTGACCAAATAGCTTTAATATCATTCTAATTGATGATATTTACATACCAATTGGTGTTTATATGATTTCAAACACATCGATTGGAGAAGAAAGCCTCATTCCAATTGGCTTTTAATTGTTCTGATTGGTGTTATAAATGTTATACCTTCTCGATTAGTGACCAAATAACTTTAATATCATTCTAATCGATGATATTTACATACCGATTGGTGTTTACATAATTTCAAACACATCAATTAGTGAACAAAATGTCTTCCACTTATATCGTGCACTGATTACTAATGACTTACTCTTATCTGCATTGATTGATGAACAAATGTCTTTGACGTCCAATGAAATTTCAAATATCCTTCAAATATTTAAGTTATTCATGCTATGTACTATCTATCTTATCATAATAGGTAAGAAATGTGTCAACAAAAGATCATGACTCAAAAGACTTCTTCTTTCCTACAAGAAAGAAAGGCACTTACCTAGTATAGTTGGTTGTCAGCAGATGGCCCGGTATTTAAAAAAAAAAAAAGTAACATGGCGATAATTCTAATATTCTAAAATTTTGGATTGAAAATTGTGTTGTGGAGCTATATTTAATGACATAACATTTATTTCATATTTGTAACAACTAGAAATAATTTTATCAAGATTAGTCTAATGTTTACTTTATGCTATTTTGATTCAATGAACACTAATTTTGTTGTGAAAATAAATAAAAATAGTAAGAATATCGTTTAAAAATAAAATCAGGCTGGGCCGGGCCTTACCTAATTTTCTCGAGCCAGGCAGGGCTTAAAAAAATCGGGCTCATCCCGGGCCAGGCCGTGCCTTGGCCAAACGATTAGAGACTGGGCTGGACCCAGGCCAGCACGGGCCCGGTCCAGGCCCGGCCCATTGCCACTCCTACACCCTGGGGTGACCTGAGAACGAGGGTGTGGCAGAGGCCGGGTTGGCCAAGTCACGCTAGGTCCGGGTGTGGACCTGCCTACAGGTGTTGTCGAGTTGTCCAACAGGGGGACTGTACCCTGTGGTGGGTTATAAGGACAGATGGTATCCTTACACAACAACTCGAGTTTTGGTGTAACGGAAATGCCTGAGATCCTATATACCTGGTATCAAAGCAAGTCGCGAGTTCAATTCCCAAGGGTGCTGTGTGGGGGGGGGGGGGGATTGTTGGGCGTCATGCTGCGAGGTAGGTGCGCACGCCAACGTCTCACCCTGGGGTGACCTGAGATTGAGGGTGTGGCGGAGGCTCAGTTGGCTAAGTCATGCCTAGGTCCAGGTGTGGACCTGCCTACGGGTGTTGCTGAGTTGTCCAGCAGGGGGACTGTACCCTTTGGTGGGTTATAAGGAAGGATGGAATCCTTACACAACAACTCGAGTTTGGTGTAACGGCAATGCCTGAGATCCTATATACTTTGTTGAACCTCTATTCAAAATATACATTGCATATTCACATATTCAAACCATAACATATGATAGTTTTGAAGATGACAAAATAAACAAATATTTATTTATAAACAAAACATGTCAAATACTACATTTCTCTCTCTTACATATCATATAATAAAATCTCTAAAGCATACTTCGTCATACAAGTTTTTCTTCTCAGAAATCTTAAGTATAACTTCGATTGCCTAAGAAATATATGAAGTTCACTTCATCATATGCGAAGTAAAACACGAAGATCTCACTTCGACTAATCACTTTGAAATTGTGATATACGAAGTTCACTTCGTCATATACAAAATCCACTTCCACATATCCGAAGTTCACTTTGTCATATCTAAAGTTCACTTCATCATATGCGATGTAAAACACGAAGATTTCACTTTGACTTATCAAGTTGAAATCGTGATGTATGAAGTTCACTTTGTCATATATGGATTTCATTTCGTTATATCCGAAGTTCACTTCGTCATATGCGAAGTAAAACACGACGATTTCACTTCGACTGATCACGTTGAAATCGTGATATACGAAGTTCACTTCATCATATCCGAAGTTCACTTCATCATATGCGAAGTAAAACACGAAAGTCACACTTCAACTGATCACATTGAAATCGTGATACATGAAGTTCGCTTCGTCATATGCGAAGTTTACTTCGTCATATCTGAAATATCACCTTGACTAATAACATTATATCTTTACTGCATAAAATGAAGAATATACTAATTACATGATATCTTTGCATCATTAACATTTTTCATCATATTCATGACATTCTTCATATATAGAAAATTTAATTCATGATTGTATGTCTAGTTTAAATATAAATTCATGATTTCAACTATGTCCTGAAATACGAGTTTTTAGTACAATTGATTAAAATCAATTGTTCTGTATTTCACTCTCATTTTAAAAAAGCTCTCAAATATATAATATCATATAGCTTTGTCTCATAAATCTAAAAATATCTGTATCCTGAAGCCATAGTCAAAAACTGCGAAAAAGGTCTTCTGACATTTGCCACAAGAACATCCATATTGTCTTTTGTCAGAATTGCACTACACGATCTCTACCTACTACATATTCTACAATATCTATTAAACTTGTGAAGAACTTTGTTCACATAACATTAATTGTTAGTGCACAAAAGATAGCCGTCAGTATTTGAAATATCGCACAAGTACCTATGATCATACCCCTAGCTAACATACTAGACCCAGTTTAGTATAACTTGGAACTTGTCTCGTACAGGATAAAGATAAAATAACATCAGCACAAGAACTGACTAATCAATGTGAATGTAAAAGACATGCACGTTGTTGTGTCCCTAGTTTTCATGATGTCATTAGTCAAATAATCTCATGAGAGTTGACACTGATTGCTTAATAGGTTGACACACGTCTCAATGAAGAGTTACTGGAGTTCTGTGAAGCACTTGAGTCGACTCTACCTAAAGAATAGGTCGACACTGGATAGTCTTCCAGTAGCGTAGAAGTCTAAAGTATCGTATAAGTTCGACTCTAGTTGAAGAACAGGTTGACACTAATTGGTCTTCTAGTTATCACTGAAGGAAAAGAACTACATAAGGTCAACTCTAGATGTGAATCAGGTCGACACTAGTTGAATTTCCTTTTAGCGCTTAGAGAAAAGAAATGCATGAGGTCGACTCCAGATGAAGATAAGGTTGACTATACCATTATGTATGGTCGACAACCAGATGCTACAAGGTCAGCTCTTCACTCATGGACAGCTAGTCTGTATAGCAGTCAAATGGATGAGGTCGACTCATGAAGGCATGGAGTCGACTCTACTAAAGCATCTTTACTGGTCCAAGTCAAGTTCTATGTGCGTCGACACTATGCTCAAGGTGTGTCAACTCTCTGACACTTTTATTCCAGTGATGAAAAGAGTCTGCCAGTGCATTAGTTCTAGATACATGACCCGAGGTCCAATGATTGGGACTCTAGGCACACTTTACAAGGTTCTGGAAAATACCATTTTTGGCGGCAAAAAGCCTCCCAACGAATTGGGATTCTGCTGGGATCCACCAAAAAGATTTTGTGATGCTGATCAAAAAGGGGCGCGTCGTCCTCTTCACAAGAAAAAACACACAGAAAAAGTGTAGAGCATCAAAGAGCCAAAAAGTGCAGAAAGAGCACAAAGCATGAGTTCAGAGAGGAGAGCAAGCTTCGGTGTAGTCAACTGATCAAGAAGAAAGGATGCTGGATCTCTTCTTCTACCAGTCTGAAGACCTATTGATGATCAATTGAAGCAGAGCATCAGAATTTAACACAGTTCGGAGACAATTGATCCTTAAGCTGTAGCTAGAAGAAGAATCTGATGAGCTCAAACCTGGAGAAGATGCAATTGGGAGTTCAAGGAAAAATCTGATCAGATCTTAACTCCAGTGAACCTGCACGCAGAGTGTTTGCAAAACTTCAGCATTCTTTTAGCAATTTCTCTCGTTTTGTTTTTTCCCATTTACTCTAAACATCATCTGTTTGGTTGTCTGCTCCAGTTGGAGTAGATGGACTGGTCCTACACTTTGTGTGTAAGGATTGAGAGATTGATACAATCTTGAAGCTGTGAATCAGCGGGCTGTATGAAGCTGTGAATCAGTAGTTGTGTGAGTGTTTTTCACACGTTCAAGTTGGTGAGTGAAGGCTCACTTAGTTTAGTGAGGAGTGCATGTAGGTCTCCACACTGGAGCCAAACCACCTTAAAAATTCTGCTTGCATTGTGTGGTGTGTTGTGCATTGACTCTATTGCTTTGTCTAGTTTGATATACATAGCTCTTTCTATTCTAAGATGTATTTCGGGCTAGTAATTTTTTTAAGTGGTCAATATCTATTCACCCCCCCCCCCTCTAGATATTCATTCCATTCCCAACACGTGGTATCAAAGCTAGGCACTCCAATTTTTGGTTTAACAATTAGGAGAGATCTATGTGGAATGGATTCCAGAGGATATATTGCAGAAGGTCATTCTGTAAACAGACCCCCCCCCCCTATTTTGATGGAACTAATTATGCTTATTGGAAAATCGTATGCAGGTATTTTTGTGAGCACAAGATCATCAAACCTGGAGGGTGGTGAGTAATGGACCCTATGAGTTACCAGATGATGAAGAGAAGTGGACTCCAGAAGAAATCAAGAAGTCAAATGCAAACTGAAGTGCTATGAACATCATGCAGTGCTCACTTCATCCCACAGAATTTTCAAGGGTCTCATCATGTGCAAGTGCAAAGGAAATTTGGAATCGCCTAATGGTTATTTATGAAGGTACCTCTGAACTAAAAGAAACAAAAGCTAACATGATAGTTTCTGAATATGAAGCATTTAAAATGAAGCATGATGAAACCATTTCTGAGATGTATGGTAGATTAACCTTGTTAACCAATGGTTTAAAGAATATAGTAAAGAACTATACATGACAGGAACTTGTTAGAAAAATTCTTAGATCTTTAACCCCTGTATGGCACACTAAGGCCACTGTAGTGGAAGAATCGAGAAATTTATCTACTACATCTATTGATGAACTAATTGGCTCCTTGATGACTTATGAGTTAGGTTTAAAGAGAACTAAAGAAGATGTCAAGAAGAAGAAGCCGCTTGCTCTCAAGACAAGTCCCAGCATCAAAGAAGTTACTGATGAAAGTGAGTCATCTACCTCAGAAAATGACTCTGGTGAGTTTGCCCTTGCCATAAGAAAATTCAGAAAATTCCTAAGAAAAGAAGGTAAGGGATTTCTGAAAAAGAAATCATAGATGAACAATTTCTCAAAGCCTAAACAATATGTGAATTCTGACATGGTTGTATGTTATAATTGCAGGAAACCAGGGCATGTGAAATCAGAATGTCCTGAACCCTTGAAGAAGACTCAACCCAAATGGACAAAAAATAAACAAAAGGCTATGGTTGAAACATGGTGTGAAGAGGAAGATGATGATGAAGAAGAGAGTTCAGAAGCTGAGGAATCACATACTAAAATTTTCTGATGGCTAGAGGAGAAGAAGGAGATGAAGAAGAGGTAGTATCTCTATTCAAAGACTTTTCACTCAGCGATTAGGAACATGTGTATTTTGAATTGCTTGATCAATATGACGAAGTTAAGAAGGAAAACAAAGTGCTCAAAAGAAAATTGAATCATATTGTTCATGACACCTCAATGGAAGAGAAAGAAAAAGAGTTTGTTCAAGAAATCATTGGATTAAAATAAAATATTTGTGAACTAAAAGTCAAGGAGATAGAATATGTCAAAGAAATAAAATTGATTGCTGAAAAATATGATGCCATAAAAAGTGTGAATACTGAAATGAAGAAAGAAATTGAAAATCTTCAGAAAGAAGTAACAAGGAGACTAGAAGCTTTGGAAAGATTTGTGAGTGGTAAAAACAACTTAGAAGCCTTGCTTGGAACAAAAGTGAATTTCAACAAAGAAGGGTTGGGTTTCAATCCTTCAAAGAAGAAAGAAATAGGCTTGAAAACCATCACATTTATTTCATCAACAATTTTTTTTTTTCAAAAATCCAAAGGGTCAGTGACCGGGAGAGTGCACCCCACCCCAACGGGATGAAGAGATCTCACTCCACTAGGTGATCAACCAATGGACATAATTTTATTTCCAAAAAATGTGATAATAGACTGACACCCGACGCCAGTACTAAACAACCTCCAGAGAAAAACAAAATATGAAGGATCGAAAAAGGGATGGACAAGATCTAGAAGGGGGGGGGGGTTGAATAGATCTATGCCAACTATTGCGGAAGCTTAGCCAATTTAAAAACAATGCATAGAATCAGAGGCAATTTGAAAGAGCAATTTAGATCTGATGAGTGATTATGTGAATTAGATGATTGAAGTGTGGAATCAAGTTGATTAAAGGTGAATTCGAAAAACCCTATGCATACATCTAGTGCAATGTGAATTTAAGTCACACACAAACCACTGCACAGAGATTTTTTAGGTGATTCGGAAATCACACCATGTGATTCCTACATCCACCCCTCACACTATGAAGATCCACTAAACAACCTGGGTACACCACACACTGGAGCCTAACAACTCCAAACACTGAGTTCTACAAGTTCTTTGCATCTCTCATTTATTTGATGATCATGAGCCATGTTAGAAATCTGTTTGTTTAATTGATCATTATCAAATTTGATGTTTTCATTGAGATCAATCAATTTTCCATTTTCATTTTCCAGATCAATAACTTTTGATTTCAATAGCTCATGGTTTTCTTTTAATCCATTCAGTTTATTTTCACAGATTTGGACTTCATCTTCCAAATTCTCTTTCTCAGAATTTAATTTTTCAACTTCATTTTTCAAATTCTCATTTTCTTCTGAAAAATCTTTATCATTGTTCTGGAGCAATTCAAGTGTATTTGTCAAATTTTCAATTTCTTTATGGCAATGTTTTAAAGTCTTTTTCAAATCTTTATTCTTAGTGTTCAACTTTGCATTAAGATTTTGTATCTTCTCATAGAACTCAACCAATTCAGCATAAGACATGCCTTCATCTGCATCAGAATCAAAATTAGAATACATAGATGGGTCTTGAATTGATTTACCTGACCTAGTAGATCCATTTGAACTCTTGTGTTCTAAAAAAGATGAAGAATGCTCTGAGCTCTTAGAATGTGCAGTGAGAGCCACAACTTTATGAATTGTTGATTTTCTGGATTCATTGAGTCTCTTCTTTGCCATAAAGTACTTGTGAATTTCTTTTGCTCCTTTTCTTTGTGCTTCATATGGCAAACTTGATGAAAGTGAGACAGGTGATTTCTCTGAAATTATAACAGGAAATTCATGCAAATTAAAGAGACTTTCCATTATATCAAAACTCAAAAGACTATTAGATCTAATCACAGTGAATCAATGTAACAAGGAATTAGATCTAACAATTAGAGTGGTTAAGCACATAGAGATAGTGAAAGATCAAGCACACAGAGATAGTGAAAGATCAAGAAAACAGTTCACGCACTTAACACAGAGATAAAACAGAAGCAATCAAATCAGATCAGTAACAAACATTAACCCGCCCTGATACCAATTGAAGGATCGAAAAAGGGATGGACAAGATCTAGAAGGGGGGGGTTGAATAGATCTATGCCAACTATTGCGGAAGCTTAGCCAATTTAAAAACAATGCATAGAATCAGAGGAAATTTTAAAGAGCAATTTAGATCTGATGAGTGATTGTGTGAATTAGATGATTGAAGTGTTGAATCAAGTTGATTAAAGGTGAATTCGAAAAACCCTATGCATACATCTAGCGCAATGTGAATTTAAGTCACACACAAACCACTGCACAGAGATTTTTTAGGTGGTTCGGAAATCACACCATGTGATTCCTACATCCACCCCTCACACTGTGAGGATCCACTAAACAACCTAGGTACACCACACACTGGAGCCTGACAACTCAAAACACTGAGTTCTACAACTCACACAACCTCTAGAGCAAGACTACTCTAGAACCTGAGCAAGACTGCTCAACCAACAATTGAGTGCAACGACTCAAACACTGAGCACAACGACTCAACCACTGAGCACACAGGCTCACAAACAACTTGCTAGAACAAAAACACAAGATCCAGATCCTCTAGCAATGATCTGGTCTATCAAGAGTTCATTCAAGAGACTGGTGCAACAACTTATGCACAATCTCAGAATGACCCAGAAGACACAAGGGAATTGAGGAATATTCTGAAAGATCCTTGTTCTTCAAGTATACTCCCTTGTAGATGTCGAATTGTGAAGAGGCTTGATTCCCTGAAGTCCCTGGCCGATGCTCTGCACTTTGTGCTTTGGGATCTTCCTCGAAATCTTCACAATTGACTGCTTCTACTTGATCTGCACCCTTGGAAGTTGATCATACTGCTTCATCTTGGATCAATCTTCACTTCTTGTGCTTGGAGATGTGGGAATTGGGTTGGAGAAGCACAAGGGGAGCAAGAACAGGGAGGAGAGCTCTCTCTGCCGCCAAAAGGATTTATGGAAGGCTCTTGGAGGCTCTCTCATGGTTGGATGGCCAATTAGGAGAGTATTTATACCTAAAATGTCCAAAAGTACCCTTGGGGGTCGTGGGCACATGATCCAAGGCCGATCCACCAAACCCCTAGAGTGCCACGTGTCCAGGAGAGACTTTAAGTCACAGAGTTTCCGGAGTGTGTCGACCTGCCCATGGGGTGTGTTGACACACTGTCCCAGACTGGCAAAACAGCTTCTCTCGGAAGGGTCTCTAGTGTCGACACCACTTCATCTCGTGTCGACACACTGGAGAAAATTGCAAAACAGGCCTTCTGGGAGAGGCATCTAGTGTCGACACCATCTGGTCTAGTGTCGACACACTATCCAGGCCTGTTGACAGGGTTCACTGGGAGCTGGGTCTAGTGTCGACACTGCTTGATCTTGTGTCGACACTACTTGACCATTTCTTCATCTTTTGGCTTAGGGCTTGGAGCATTGTGTCGACACCAGTATGGGGTGTGTCGACACTACCCTCGAAAGAATTGTGTGTCCCTGAGAAATAAACACATATTTCATTAGTCCAATGTATTATCATGAAATTAAATGATAAATGTGTTTGAAAACATGCTTTTTGAATATGGTCATTATATGTGTGGTGCATTTAACATGTTCCAATTATTGTGCATTAAAATCACCACTTGTCATCATCAAAATATGAGGGGAAATGAATTATATTCACACTCAACCCAACAAAATACACCCGATCTCCAAAGCTCGAAGGAAACAAGACCCCAGCAACTAATGGCCTGAAGTTTGGGAGCCCAGCTTCGTCCAAAACCCAAGCGCCCCTGGCCAGATGAGGCAGATCTGAAAGAGAAAGAAACACAGAGTTGCACATATTCGCACAAGCATGTGAGGCAAGTACGTCTGCCACCTGATTACCTTCCCGAAAAATGTGAACCAGTTGAGGCTTAAGGATTTGCAACATGGAACATATCCCACACCACCAAGGGAAGACAGCCCAGTGAGGTAGCCGCCCCATAGAGATCACCCTAACCAACATAGCCGAATCTGAGCATACAATGGAGACATTGATCTTTCGCTCCAACGCCAACCTAAGGCCATCATGAAGTGCCCGTGTCTCCGTCAATAGACTATTTCCTCAAGCATAGAAGAAGGAGAAACCACACACAAAATCACCATTAGTATTCCTGATGCAACCGCCACCACCACAGATCTCTGGATTGCCTTTCGAAGCCCCATCAACATTGATACTGTAATTGCTAAACGAAGGATTCCATCTGACAAATTTAGGGGGCCTGACAATGATTTCTACACTAATATTAAAACCTTTAAGAATAAGCACCTGATTGAATGAGACAGGGCAATTAAACTTGAGCAGACCCATGACTTTCGTGGAAGTGAGCAGGACCTTCTCCTTAATTCTATCCAATGAATAAACATTCCCACCCATACTTGCATCACATCTAAATTTCTAGATCTCCCATAGCATGACTATAGTCAGAAGTAGACCAGTGAACTGGGGTGCAGAATTCAGATTAGAATTCATAATGACACTCCAACATCGAACAATAATACGGTCTGAAAGATGAATCTTGTTGCTTAACAGCGGAGCAATCCAACTCCACAAGCCATCAGTGATATTACTGGTGATAAAAAGATGATCCAGAGTTTCCTGTTTAGGATCCATGCAGCAAGTACACTTTGACACCAAAGGAATTCCGCACTCCATGACTCTGGAATCAACCTACACCGCTCTATGAAGAAGCTTCCAAACACACATGGCAGCACGAGGAGGAATAGCATGGTGCCACACTTTCTGCCAGCTGCTTCTACTGACTCCATGGTAAAAAAGAAGTTGATAGGCAGATTTAACAGAGAAAATACCATTGGAATTAGCAGACCAAATGAACGAATCAGAATCATGAGATAGCATCCCCTGGACATGTTGGCGAGGCACCCCCATCCAGTTCCAGACCATATTATTATCATCAAGCACCATGTCCCTAACCGAGATCTTAGGCCAAAAATGAACATTTGGAACGCTGATATTGAACTCTTGCATCAAGTTTTTATCACCAATCCAAACATCCCTAAAAAAATCAACGGAAGAACCATCCCCCCCCCAACCACCTGGTTTGAGCAAGGACCAGAGCTTTCACCTGGGAAAAGACCTTCTTAGAGACCCCTGTGGGAAAAGGAGTGTTTATTTCAGAGAGATGCTGCTGCTTAATAAACTGCTGGTTTGCATAATGAGACCAAAGCGAGTTGCCATGAATAATGTTCCATAATTGTTTCGCCTCCAAGGCCACCTGCAAAGTATCCAAGTTTCTGAAATTCAAACCTCCTTCCACAAGAGGTTTCTGAACTTTTCTCAGGCAACCCAGTGCCGCCTTCTATTGCCATCAGCACCCGGCCAGAAAAAATTAGCACAAAGACTATGAATCTGGTTGAAAATCCTTTTAGGAATATAGATAGAACTAGCCAGATAAATAGGGACGCTAAGTAGAACAGATCTGATCAAGACCGCCCTCCCTGCTTGAGGTAGCAATTTGGATCTCCACCCAGCTAGTTTATTTGCAACACAGCCAACCATAAACTTGAAGTCATTCACTTTAAGTCTCCCAGAATTAATAGTAACCCCCATGTATTTCATGCTGCCATGGTGTTGTCTATACCCAGTGAGCCGACTCAAACGAAAGGCCAAAGCCGCAAGTGCCTTTGCAGAAATTTGGAAACAACTTTTACTAGCATTAACCATCTGACCAGAGCTCCTTTCATATTGACACAGAACATTAAGGAAAGATTTAACACTCTTGACTGCTCCATTCATAAATACTAACGTATCATATGCATATAAAAGATGGGAGACTGGAGCTACACCAAGCGGGCTGCTAAAATGTTTTATGCTACCATTCTCATACAAGGAACACAACCCTCTACTAAGAACTTCTGAGGCAATAATGAAGAGAATAGGCGCCAAAGGATCCCCATGACGAATACCCCTGGAAGATTTAAAGTAACCAGAAACCGACCCATTAAAATTGATGGAGGACTAGTAATTGAAGAGCATCATATCGACATAACTGGTAAACCTACTGTAAAAACCAAAATTCTTCATCAGCTGCAAGATGAAATCCCATTCCATCCTATCATAAGCTTTCCCCATGTCTAACTTAAAAAGAACATTGAAGCCTCTCACTTTCCGATCAATATCCTGAAGCATTTGGTGGGACAAGGAAACATTATCAAGAATATACCGCCCCTTAACAAAGGCACTTTGCTCATCTGAGATGATTTGGGGAAGGATCGGAGTAAGGCGCTCACTGAACAGCCTAGAAATCACTTTATAACTAAAATTGTGTAGACTTATAGGCCTGAAGTCACCGAAGGATCTAGGTTCAGGCACTTTCGGGATGAGAGTAATAATCGAAGAAGATATCCCTCTGGGCATACCGAACCCAGCAAAAAAACCCTGCACAGCAGCCACCACATCACATTTAATAATACTCCAACAGTGAGAGAAGAAGATACCCGAGAAGCCATCCGGACCAGGAGCACTAGAGGCGTCCATAGAGAAGACCACAGCCTTTATTTCCTCTTCAGTGGGAGCTTTGCACAACAATTCATTTTGTTCCACAGTAATGAGCGAAGGAATGCAGCTCAGAATATCAGGATCAACCACATTTATCATTCATCATTCACAAGCACATGATCCAGACGGGCACTGATATGAGCACTACCAATTCTATTATTTGTCCAAGTATAGGTGGACCCAATATACCCAGCATCAAATAAACCAACGGCTACCATGAAAGCATTGAAGTCAGTCAACCCATTCACCCTACTGTAGGACCCATCCTTTTTTTCAGAAGGCTGAGCAATGCAGTTAAAATCACCTCCCACCAACCAAGGAATATCCACAGAAGAAGCACAGTCGATCAAGTCAGAAAAAAGTATTCGTCTTAAACTGAGGTTACAAGACGCATACACACAAGTGATGTAACAAGAAATCGAGGAGTTATTCATGAGAGCTAGAGTGATAAATTGATCAGATTTCCCCACCACGTTCAGACATATAGATGAGTCCCAGAAAACCCATATCTTAGATTCTTGATTAGAATTACCAGCAAAATTATGTAACTTGATGTACCTCGAAAGCCGACAAGCCCTGTCTAACGGATGCTTTGGTTCCATAATAGCCACAAAGGATGGATGTACCTGCAAAACCAGCTTCTTTAAACTCTTGTGGGAATTAGCATTCCCAACACCACGAATATTCCAGAAAATAGCAGAATTCATTGGGACACAACGTCCTTCCCCCTATCAACCGATCGAGCACGAGCTCTTGTAAGCACCCGTGCCCTGCGATCAGTAGGGCCATCCTCAACCAATATGTGATTCGAGGGCATAAGGAAATTATCCATCAATGCCAGCTGAGCTGTATCCAACTCCCTATCAGAACCCCGATCTTTTAACTGAGCAAAACTATCGACACTGCATGGCCATACACCACTATCATCTTCTGCATGAACCTCTTGAGAAGCAGTGATACCCTTTTCACAAATACCCTTAGACTCTTCATTGACCTGCTTAACCCGATCACCATTCAAAATATCAAAAGCAACCACCTCTTCACCCTCCTGAAGGGTGATACGATCTTCACTAACCATAACTAGACCATTCTCATCAAGCTGTTTGTTATTAAGGAGAAGAACATCCTTCTTCGCAGAAAGTTCAGCAGTTCTATTCCCAACAGACCCAGTTGCCTTAGGAATACCAGGCAACATAGGAAGGATACCCCCCTCACCACCAGTTCCTTCTCCAGTAGACTTATCAATAACACCCGAGGGACCAATGTCCTCCCCAGTAATAACAAGCACCCATGCTTTAACCGGCTGAACAGCAGCCTTTGGAGCAATATTATTTCGCCTAGCGATCTGACCTTCCCCTGAAGAACGACAATTATCTTTGGCATGGCCAAGTCTAAAACATGAACAACAATATTCCGGTAGGTTCAAGTAGGCCACATCTTGCCAGTATCCCCCTAGATCTCCCATCCCGATCCAGACTCTCTCTGGGCATGGTTTTAAAAGATCCACTTCGACACAAACCCTAGCAGCCTTCATGTTGAGAAGCAGATGCGTAGCATGGGCTATTTGAAGGACAGGACCTACATTTGCAGCGATGGATGATAGCATATTCCTTTGATAGAGATTGACAGGAAGAGAAGGGAAGTCCACCCACACTGGAACAACAGAAGGTTCCTCATTAGGTTTAAACATTGGACTCCACTTGAAGAACCAAAATAGCTTACCTTGAACAAAGAGAGATTCACACAGAAGAACCCTAAGATAATCATCTTGGCTCTTAAACCTCAGAATGAGGTGCAAGTTGTCCAGCACACTAATGAGAAACAGATCTTTAAGACCGCATCTGGATGCCAGGTGGGAGCAGATTTCCGGAATAGCAGGCCGCCCATAAGCAGTCTTCGCCACCACTGAAAACTGAAAAGGCTTCAACGAAGCTTCCATCTCATACTTGGAAAAGTAGACTGCCGGTTCACCCTTTCCCATAAACACTGGCGCATGCAACTCAGTGTCCACCGGTGGAAGTTCTAATGAGGCTGCGACCACCCTGGCAAAGGAAGGACCAGCTGCAGGAGGCACGGAGCCACCCCATCAGCAGCCGCCATGGCCGGCCAGGCCCTAAGGGCCGGCGGTGCCAAACAGGGAAGGAGGTGGATCCCCACCTCATCTAGAAAACAACTTAATGGGAGGAAAACTCAAAGAAATGAGAAAAGAGAAACTGTAAAAAATTCTGAAATTGGAAAATTCAATAAAAAGGATAAGGCAAATGCATGAATTAGACCAACAAATATATCTCGATGGAACAAATCTTGGCAATCACATGGCCAGGTAGGTCGACACCTTTATACACCAGACCACATAACATGTATAGGAGGACTCATGCAAGTCGACACTATCCCTACAGAGTGTCCACACTATCACAGATTTGTAGATCTAGTCATTCAAAATATCCCAGTTGGTCTAGTTATCAGAATTATTCTTGGTTTCTTCTAAAGAACACTGAAAGCAATTTCATGAAAATGAAAAGAAAAAGTGAATAAAAAATTCCTTGAAACAAACAACAGAAAGAATCAGAAACAACATGAAATCAAAAATACTATTGAACCCACAGTAAAAAGGCAAGCTTGGATTCCCAAAAGTTTGCTTTCCTATGTTCTTGAATTAGGTGATTTGAAGGGACCCAAATGTACTTGGGTTCCAAAGATCTTTCTTTGAATGTGTTGTGGGTATGTCTTACAGCCAAGAACAACAAGTGGTATCTTGACAGTGGTTGTTCAAGACATATGATAGGGGACAAAGACAAATTCTATTTATTGCCTGAAAAAAAAGGCAGGACATATGACTTTTGGAGGAAACAAGAAAGGTAAAATTATCGGTTCAGGTAAATTGGGTAGAAATCCTTCAAACTCAATTGATGATGTACTTCTAGTAGAAGGATTGGAATACAATCTTCTAAGCATAAGTCAACTCTGTGACAAGGGTCACAACATAATTTTTTATTCCCTTGGGTGTTCAATTTTTGAACCAAATTCAAACTGTGTAAAATTTTCTGATAAAAGAATCAATAATGTTTACCTAGTTGATTTGGATGAACCTGAAAACAACAATCCTTGTCTTGCTGCCAATAAAAATGATCTTGCATGTTTGTGGCATCGTAGACTAGGACACGCTAGCTACAATATGCTACATAAATTAGTAAAATTCAACATGGTAAAAGGCTTGCCAGAAATTTCCTTCAAGCATAATGTCAAAATCTGTGAAGCATGTACTCAAGGAAAGCAAACAAGAAAATCCTTCAAAAGTAGATCTGAAAGTCAATCCTCTAAACCTTTTGAACTCATTCACATGGATCTGTTTGGACCCACAAGGACAAACAGTCTAAATGGGAAAAGGTTTGGATATGTACTTGTTGATGACTTTTCAAGATTTACTTGGGTATTCTTTCTTACTCACAAAAGTGATGCCTTCATGGAATTTCAAGAATTCTATAAGAAAATCATTCAGGAAGGGAAGTTTAAAATAATTTCAATCATGTCCGACCATGGTGGAGAATTTGAAAATACTGATTTTGAAAATCTTTGCAGGGAAGAAGGAATCTCTCACAATTTCTCTTCACCCAGAACCCCTGAACAAAATGGAGTGGTAGAGAGGCGAAATCGTACACTGGTTGAAATGTCAAGAACAATGTTGATTGAAAGTGTTTTGCCTAGAAAATTCTGGGCAGAAGAAGTAAATACTTCTTGCTACATCATAAATCGTGCAATGGTAAGGCCTCTAAGTAAAAAGACTCCTTATGAACTTCTGAAAGGTCAGAAACCTTCCATTGCTCATTTCAAAGTGTTTGGTGCAAAATGCTTCATTTTGAATAACAACAAAAGTGATTTGGATAAATTTGAACCCAAGAGTGAATTGGGGATTTTTCTAGGCTACTCTAACCATTCTAGAGCATATAGAGTGTTTAATGTGAAAGATCAAATTGTTGAAGAATCTCCTCATATAACATTTGATGAACTTCATGATGGTGTGTGCAGGGAGAAGGAAGATGAAGAATTCCTTGAAAAGGAAGATTCAAATGAGAAGCAAGTAAAGGAGTCTGCCACAAGCAAAAATTCAAGTGATGAAGATGGGAGAGAAACAACAACTGCCAATGAAAATAGAGATCAACTGAACATTAGAATGCTAAGGGATCACCCTTAAGACAGTATCATTGGTAATCTACTTGATCCACCAAGAACAAGATCTCATTTCAAATTTATTTCTGAATTAGATGAAATGTCACTTGTTTCACAAATTGAACCTACAAATGTTGAATATGCATTAAAAGATATCTTTTGGATAAATGCCAAGCAAGAAGAACTGAATCAATTTGAAAGAAACAAAGTTTGGCATTTGGTTCCAAGACCTTTTTCTCAAAGTGTCATTGGAGCTAAATGGGTTTTCAAAAATAAAACAAGTGAAGAAGGCAAGATAATAAGAAATAAGATTAGGCTAGTAGCAAAATGATATAATCAAGAATTTAGAATTGACTTTGAAGAATCTTTTACTCCTGTAGCTAGGCTTGAAGTAATCAGAATTTTGCTTTCATTTGCATGTGCTCATTGTATTAAATTACAGCAAATGGATGTTAAGAGTGCTTTCTTAAATGGCTTAATAAAAGAGGAAGTTTTTGTTGAACAACCTCCTGGATTTGAATGCACCGATTTTCCTAACCATGTGTTTAAGCTTGATAAGGCTCTCTATGGATTAAAACAAGCTCCCAGGGCTTGGTATGACAGATTGAGCTCATTCCCTATAGATAAAGGGTATTCCAGAGGTAAAGTAGATCAAACCCTTTTTACTAAGTGCAGGAAAATGATATTTTGGTGGTCCAAATTTATGTTGATGACATTATATTTGGATCAACAAAATCTTCTTTGTGTAAGGAATTTGCTGATTTGATGACAAGTGAATTTGAAATGAGCTTAATGGGAGAACTGAAATTTTCCTTGGATTGTAGGTTGTTCAAACTAAGGAAGGAACCTACAAGATTTGCTAAAGAAGTACAAAATGGAAAATACTAAAGGAATGGCAACACCAATGAGCACAACCTTGAGTTTGGATGCTAATTTGAAAGGTAACTTGGTAGATCTAAAGACTTACAGAGATATGATCGGATCCTTGCTCTATTTGACAGCATCTAGACCAGATATACAGTTTTCTGTGTGCATGTGTGCTAGATTTCAGGCTAGTCCTAGAGAATCCCACATGAGTGCTACAAAAAAAAATTCAGATATCTTGCAGGAACTCATGAATTGGGATTATGGTATCCTGCATCTAGTGAGTATAATTTGATATCTTATTCAGATGCGGATTATGCTGGTTGCAAATTGGATAGAAAGAGCACTAGTGGTCATTGCCAATTTTTGGGAGGGTGCATAGTCTCTTGGGCTTCCAAGAAACAACACTCGATTGCTCTCTCTACTGCAGAGGTAGAATATGTAGTTGTAGGGAGTTGTGGCACTCAAGTTTTATGGATTAAACACAAACTCCAAGACTACCAAGTAGATCTTGGATGTGTCCCAATCATTTGTGATAATACTAGTGCAATAAATTTGGCCAAAAATCCAATCCAGCACTCTAGGACTAAGCACATAGAAATCAGACATCATTTTCTAAGAGATGAAGTTAGCAAAAATTCATTTGAATTGCATTTCATTGAAACAACAATACAAATTGCAGATATTTTTACAAAACCTTTGTGTAATGAAAGATTTTCATTTCTAAGAAAAGAACTTGGTTTGTGCTTGCTTGATTCATGACTGATTGCTTGATAAATTGCTTGCAAATGATTACTTGAGTAATTGCTTGTCATATGATTTGAAACTGCTTGTTGTTTGGTCACTTCATTTCAATATCTGGTGCACATAGTGAGGGGGAGGTTGGTTCAAGGACTCAGTGTTTGGAGAGAAAAGGTTCAGTGATTCAAGATGGTCAGTAAAGTTGAAAGTTTTGAATGTACTGTGATTTTAATATAAGAAGAATGATTTCTTCAGAAAGTCTGAGTTTTGGCTTGACTTAGGTCAACTCTAATGGCAAGAGAGTCGACACTATCTTCTTTGATCTTGAATTCTTTTCATCTTTCTTGTCCAGTTTTTGTTCATTCTCTTCCTTCTCACAAAGATCCATTTTCTGAGGGGGAGCAATTCAACTGTGAATATTTTATTTTTGGGTAATTTCTCAGGCGGAGTTGAAATTGTTATACTCTAAAACTCCATTATCTCTGAGAGTAAAAAAAAATAGTTTTTTAATTATAAACTTCTAAGTTTAACTTTGAAATTCACTGAAAACATCAAAGAGGTTAAATAACAGCTACTGAAAATATGTATCAAGTGAAAATTGCATTCTATCCATTTCTAAAATTTCCATGTATTTTGGTCCCTCTGGCTAGATTTTAAAAATCATCTAAGCTGTATTATTTTAAGTGTTTTTCTTGAGACAGAAAAGATGTTCAAGAACTTTCATAGATAAAATTCTTATTGATGACAGAACAATGACTAGGCTCTGAGAAACTGCAACTCCTAATAAAATCAGTTGAAGAAATTGTAAGTCATGATGAGCTAGTTAATTCTGTTTAGGGTTGATAAAAATTTTGTTTGTATTTACTGAGTAACTGGGGATTCTTGTGTCTAACCAACATGTATCCTCACATGAAAAGTTGCACACAACCCTTGAGGCAAGATGATTATCTCACTTGAGTAATCAGGAGCTCCGGTGTGTAAAAAGCATGAGTTCTTGCATGAAAAAGAAGGGGTAAATCTAATTGTTCATCTTTTTATAAAAATGCAAATTGTCAGTTAAATTGAATTTTAAAATTCTGAAAAATATCAAGATTTTTTTTATCTCAATATATCTTGGTTTGCTTTTTATATCTATCTAGGGTCACCTTTTTACTTGCATTGAGTAAGAATTAATAAGACTGCATTTTTCACCTGAAAGTTTTTTTCACCTGTTATTTTTGCTTCTCAGTATTTCAGTGTCTTATAATTGGATAAACTAAAGTTTATAACTTTCAAATCATTAATTTCACCAAGAGGGGTATAAAGTGAGGTAGGAGCATAACTCTTTTAATTCTCTTAAAGTTTCTCAAATATACAATTAATCATGGTACATTGCTCCTTTCCTAAATCTATCTGAACAGTTCACTGAATTCTTCATGATAGAGTCGACACATGTTTGGACAGAGTCGACTCATCTTGTTCATCTCTTTTAATGGAACATGCTAATCTCTCGCTGTTCCGCACACACTCTGTATCCTCTAGGGCAGGTTGACGCTTGACGCGTCTATTCCCTTAAACTGTCTCAACTCAAGCGCCCGTTCAAATACATTTGAATCTAACTGCGTTTCTTCTTCCTTCCACAAATCCCCATTCCGTACCTGTAATCCTTCTCTTCCATCTCTCGACTTTCTGTCATGGCACCAAAAATGAGAGCACGTCGGGGAGGCAAGCGCAAGGAGACTGGACCAGATTCTCCAGAATGGCTCACCAAGGCCAGGAATGATCAAGGGAAGAGTACAGTTTCTCAAGAGAAGAAGCCTTATGTTCCTTCTTTCTCTAGCCGATGCTTCTCACATCCACGATCGGCCAAGGAGAAGACTCTTTCCAAAGGGAAAAAGAAGATTAAGTTTGTGGACCTAAGCAGTTCTGGTGAAGACGACAGCATGCAAGCATCCTTTGCCAAGCACTCTGAGATTCCCAAGAAGGAAACCCTAATGTTCAGGGTTCAGTTCATTCTTCTGATGATCAGGGATCTAATGGTCAAGGAAGTTCACATTCGAAAGGTCCTAGTGATAGCACTTAAGTTGATATAGATGATTCCGAAGAAGAAAATACTCAAGAAGTTAGGGATGAGGGTGGAAAAGTGCCTGAAACTGTAGCTAGCATAGATTCAAAATTACAGAGTTCTGATCAACCTTCTGAGTCGAAAATTGGGGGAACTGAGTCTAATAATGACACCATTCAGGCTCAGGAGGTTGTTCATCTTACAGCTAAGAACAAACAAATTCTGCATCCAAGAATTGTGGATGTTCTTGATGAAGGTATGAATTCTATCTTTCCATAATTGCTAGATATGATAGAATTTCAGGGATGGACAAGTTTTGTGAGTGAACACAGGACTTTCTATCCTATTTTAGTTCAGGAATTTTACAAGAACTTGGTAAGTAAAGAGTATACTCTAGAGTCTACAGTTAGAGGGATACCCATTATACTCACCACAAACATTGTGAGTAAATCTTTAAATATCCCTAATGAAGGTCACAATCCTCATGAGTGTACATTTTGTTCATGAAGCATATACCCTCATGACAGGTCTACCACATGACAAAGGAAACATTGTCCAGACTAGGGTATCTAGTTAAAATGCAAACAAATTCCCTCCAATGAATAGAGTGCTACACCATATTTGCACTACTATTTTGACCCCTCAAGAAAGAGGGGGGCACAGAGTCACTAGTCTTCAAAGATTTCTACTGTATTGTTTGATAAGAAGAGAGAAGGTAAATCTGTCTACTATTTTCTGTCAAATGCTTCATGAATCCACAAGACCAGAACTGAGAAGAAGTCTGCCTTATGCTGCTCATCTGTCAAGTATTTTTCAAAAGGCCAATATTCCACTTGACAATACAAAAACTAGGATAATTCCAAAGTTCAACATCTACTATCTGACTTACATTGTAAAATTCATGAAACTCAATTTGGAAAGAGTTCAGTTGGTGAGAGGACTAGCTTCCTCTCAAGGTCATGAGAATGAAGACATAGCTGTGGAACATCCACATCAAGACCAGAATGAGCAAAGGGATGTTTTTGCACCTCAAGGAGTTCAGATGGCGGAAGACAATCCTTTAACAACACCCTCTTATGCTACTAAACCTTTCTCTCCATTTCTTAGATTTGATGATCTGGGTGTGGATCCTCCACAGCACTCTCCTGTTCCTCACACTCATCAGGAGGCATTTACTTCTCAGCATGCTCCTCCCTCAACTTCAGCAGCTGAAGTTGTTATACCACCACAGTTTTTATAGTTTCTTCAAGATCAGTTTGCTTCTTTACATGATTCTATTGGCCAACTAAATGCCAAGGTTGAAGAACAATCCCTGAGATTTGAAATCCGATTAGAAGAAATAGAAAAGCAGCTCAGTGACAACATAGACAAGTAGGAACAGTCAGCAAGATTTGCAACTTTGAGATCCAATAAGCTCATTAAGAAAATTGGAGAAGTATTCAACAATGCAGCTTTCACTCAGGCTCAGATTTTTAACAAGCTACAACCAATTGAAGAAGCAATGCATAAAGGATTAGAACAACTAGCTGATCTTCCAGCTCTGCAAAAATCTTACACACAAATGACTTGAAATATAAACATTCTGAGAGAATATCATACAGAAATGTCTCATCATATCAGATCTATGAGATATGACTTTGAACAAGTTTGGAAGCCCCATGGAGATTCTGAAACATATGAGAGCAATCATGCAACTTCTTCTACTACTGCACCACCTATGCCACATGGGATAGATCAGGTCTCAATAGTTGTCTCTGCCAAGCTAGGAGAAATGCAAAGTTTTCTGAACACAAGGTTGCATTCTATTCAAATCTATCTTCGAGAGAATTATGATAATCTAGAAGTCAGACTGGCAAGGATTTAGAGCAAATTCATTCGACAGTTACCTCCACCACCTCCTTCCCCTCAGTGATTTTATTATTTTGATTATGTCAAAGGGGGAGACAGTTCATAGACTTTTATTTTGCCTTGCTTTTGGCTTTGATGTAAACACTTTTATAAGCAATGACAATTAATGAAATGAAATCATCTGTGTGAATTGTTCTTGTATGGACTTGTGTGGATTGCTTGTGTTTGTATGTTGACTTGGTTACATAAAACATGAAATTCAGTCATAGTCAAAACTTCTATGAATCATTGTTGCCATCATAAAAAAGGGGAAGATTGTTGTGTCCCTGGTTTTGATGATGTCATTAGTCAAGCAAAAGTGCCATAAATATATATATATGAATTCTTCTAACACAAGTTTTTATATGACAGGAAAATTCACAAAGTCAAATAATGTCATGAGAGTTGACACTGATTGCTTAATAGGTCGACACACGTCTCAGTGAGTGAGTTACTGGAGTTCTGTGAAGCACTTGAGTCGACTCTACACAAAGAATAGGTCGACACTAGATAGTCTTTCAGTAGCGCAAAAGTCTAATGTATCGCATAAGGTCGACTCTAGTTGGAGAACAGGTCGATACTAGTTGGTCTTCTAGTTAGCGCTGAAGGAAAAGAATTGCATAAGGTTGACTCCAGATGAGAATCAGGTCGACACTAGTTGAATTTTCTGTTAGTGCATAGAGAAAAAAAATGCATGAGGTCGACTCTAGATGAAGATAAGGTCGAATCTACCATTCTGTAAGGTTGACACTCAGATGCTACAAGGTCAACTCTTCACCCATGGACAGCCAGTATGTATAGCAGTCAAATGGATGAGGTCGACTCATGAAGGCATGGAGTCGACTCTACTGAAGCATCATCACTAGTCCATGTCAAGTTCTATGTGCGTCGACACTATGCTCAAGGTGTGTTGACTCTCTAACACTTTTATTCCAGTGATGAAAAGAGTCTGCCAATGCATTAGTTCCATGCACGTAACTCGAGGTCCAATGATTGGGACTCCAGGCACACTTTACAAGGTTCTGGAAGATACCCTTTTGTCAGTGAAAAGCACCTCCCAACGAATTGGGATTCTACTGGGGCCCACCAAAAAGATTCTGTGATGCTGATGAAAAAGGGGCTCGTCATCCTCTTCAGAAGAAAAAACACACAAAAAAAGTGCAAAGCATCAGAGAGCCAAAAAGTGCAGAAAGAGCAGAGAGCTTGAGTTCAGAGAGTAGAGCAGGCTTCGGTGTAGTCAACTGATCAAGAAGAAAGGATGTTGGATCTCTTCTTCTACCAGTCTAAAGACCTGTTGATGATCAATTGAAGCAGAGCATCAAATTTTAACACAATTCAGAGACAATTTGTAACGTCGTGCATTTTTCGGATCCTTCTGGATCCCCGTTTAGTAGATGTGGAGGCGAGTGTATGGCCAATGACGTGTGTACAGGTGTTTTACGCAGGTTCTGGGGCCTTGTGGGCCGACAGTTTGGGCCCAAAGCACCTGTTAGTTCACTGTCTGTGAACGCGATAGGCCTGGACGTCGCGTTCTAAATGCAACGGCCCTGGTAGTTGAGTTCTATTTGCCCCAATGAGGCGGTCATCGTTTGCATGCGCGCCACGTGTCGCACACTGGGTGGCATGCTGACGTCGGCCTTGTAAAGGCGATGCCCTACTCCGTCGTATTCAGGTCGCAATGGAGGGGTACGTCGCGTTCTTAACCACAATGTGTTTTTAAGTTGGTTGGGCCAAACAGAGCTACAGTAAGCTCTGCTCGGGCAAGATACTGTGGCAATTTTTGGGGCGATTCGACTGTTTGGTGGCGTTTTTGGCGTGTTTCCACCACGAGGACCTTACGTGATGCATGTGTGGGCTGTTTGTTGTTCTTCGTGTTCTTCACGAAGGTAGGGAGATTCTTCCCATTTTACATCATGAAATCGTGTGTGATGCATGTGTGGGCTGTTATTTGTTTTAAGAACAATAGATATCATGCTAGGGTACTCAGTCAAGCATGATAAATGGAAATTAAACATGGTTTGCATGGTTTGTGGGGGTGATCCGGGGAGAGCATCCCGGATTAGGGTTCCTGCCTGTGAAGGCGACGGAGCCCCTTGTCGTGTTCAAAATGCGACAAGCCGACCCGTCGCGTTCATGTTATGAACGCGACATGTCGGGGTGTCATGACGAGAAGGCGACAGTTGCCTATGTTCCGACCACAGCCGAGACGATTTGTTTGCGTATGTTTAAATGATGTGGTTATCCGATTATCAGTATTTCATGTGTATGGCAATTATAAGTGGTGCGTTGGCACCTGTAGCGCTCGTGAGGCATGTTGTTTACGTGGCAAGCATGTTGCTCACAAAGTGAGCATGTTGTTACGTGATTGGCATGTTATTCACGCGGATAGCATGTAGTTCATGTGTTATTGACCACGTTCACGTGGTTTGAGCAGTGTGCACGTGGTTTGTGTGTGCGTGGCGAGTAGTACAACGCCTACCATGGTTACCTCTTCAGTTGGGTGCCCCAAGTTCTCTATGAGCCAAGCACGTGTGTTTGTGCTCGGGGCTTGTCTCGGTACTTATGTACTGTTGAGGTCTGTGTCGTCTGTCCTGGACACCCTCACTCTTGTGTTTGAGTTGTACATCTGGCTGAGGGAAAGACGACAGTGGGACAACGACTTGTGAGAGTTTGTTGTTTTGTCACTTGTAGCGCGCTCATGGTTGGGGGTGCGGACACCAGTAGACGTACTAGGCCCCAGCTAGTCCTATTTTCCAGTGCCTCACTCTAGGGAGCTCGGACCAGAGTCCCTAAAGGTGTTAGGCATGGGTCTGCTGCAGTGTGGTCTGCAGGTGTGGTGTTTGTAACATCCCTCCTTGCCATGGTCAGTCGCCTTCTGTTAGAGGTAGCGACACTTGGGTTGTCGCCTTCTGAAGGCGACAGTTTGGTCGTCGCATTCCGGTTTGGAATGCAACGGGCATGCTGTCGCGTTCACCCTTTGACCGTAGCATGCGCGTTTATCATCTTACTATCGGGTTAGTGGTGACGGGTGTCAACCTTTGACAGTGGGAAGGCGACGGGTCAGACATCACGATCTGGTGTCAGGCCTACGAGGTCGACACGTGGGGTCTCCACTTGTTAGCTTGACCTTGACCATGAGATAGCGACGATGTTGGTGTCGCGTTCACTTCATGGAACGCGACAGTCAACGTGTCGTGTTCTCATCGTTTGTGTTTAAGTGCCCAAGCCTCAGATCACAACCTCCATTTGACCCTTTTCCCTGTGTTACCTTCTTCTCCGGCGACCTTGAGGCTTGGCTGCTCCATTGGGAGCTTGGGGAAGGCTTGGGGTGTGTGAGGTGGTTTGTAAAGGTGAGTTTTGCTTTACATTGTGTTGACCTTGTGTTTTACATGTGTTCTCCCGCTCACTCTCCTCCTCATTTCTCTGTGGGTTGTCCTTCCTCCATGGGGTGGATCCTCTCCTTCAGCTTGTGAAGGGCATGCTTAGCTCGTGGATGTCGGCTTTTAGAGCGTTGGAGCCCAGAGGTAGAGGGGTGTTATCCTACGAGAAGGCCTTAATTGGGTGGATCTTCGTTTGGAGGTAGGGATTTCTCAAACCTCCACCTAGTTCTAGCATGCTAGGACTTCAAACCCCATCTCCAGGCCAATTAGGATCCATGCTAGGTGTGCAATGTGATCCATGTTTCATGGTTTACTTGGTTGTGCTTGTGAGTGAAGTTTCATGCTTTGGTTGGGTTGTGCATGTTGAGGATATCATGTGTGCATGTGAGTTTATAGAACATAGTTTGGTTTTCCATGCATGCATAGGGTTTCTTGTGGGTGGTTTGCCCTTGTGCAGTCTGGTTATTTCGCTATGCATGTTCCCCTCCCCATGGTATGTTTGTAAGGGTGGAGTTTGGCCTGAAGAAGATGTTCTCGGGCGTGCAAACCATGTGGTCATGACACAGTTAGCGTCGCGACCTAGGTCTCGACACCCTGACACGTCGCCTTCAGTGCCGAGGAAGCGACGCCCACCCTGTCGCATTCTGGTCGCAACAGGGTGGCTGTCGTTTTTATGTCCAGTGTTTGTTTTATGGTGCGTTGGGGTCTCAGGCCGTTACCTGGATCCCTCTGGTCGCGAAAGGATCCCTGTTGCGACATGGTTGCGACTAGTTCTGCGTCACCTTCCTGAGCCAGGTTGCGACAGGTCGAGCGTCGCCTTCAAGTGGCGACAACCTATGTGTCGCCATCTCAGTCTAAGAGGGGACTTGGCAATCTGTAGTTCAGAGTTTTCCGCTTCCGCTGCGACTTGGTTTTCTTGGCACCTGTGTTGTTCCTAGTGCAGTGCTACTCTAGTCTCTTCGCCCGGTGCTCGGCACTTGAGGGCTTATCCACGAGACAGGCTGTTACCATTACCTGGGACCCCCAGCCCTGCACGTCTATTAGAGGGAGTTCTCCGGGCGGCGGGCATCCTCAAGTCACGGACTTGGAGCAAAAGGGGAAAACGGTGGGGACAGTGGTGTAGAGTCATTTGTAGAGCTCTCTTAGCTGGTCTGGTTCTCCGAGGTAGTGTGGTGCTCTTACGGTGCGGACCAGCTAGTCCTTTTGTCACTGCCTCACTCTATGTGGTTCCGGAACCATTTAGAGGGGTCACGTGGGACCATAGTCCGGCCAGACTACGACAGTTGTGTTGTTCTTAGTTCCAAGTCTAACTCCGACGGGAGGTGCTAGACATGGACCGTTGGTCAAGGGTAAGGCGCGTGGTGCACCTGACCGACTAACTAGTGTAGTGTTCTATAGCTAGTGTACTTGTCTAGGCAGTGTCCACTGTCTGTGTTTACAGCTGGGTTCTTGTGGTGCCTTAGTTTATGTGGGTTTTTCCTGTTCTGCTGTCTAGCTTAGACCGACGACCGTGTAGTTTCCTTTCATGCTTTCGCACTTGACTCTGTTTAGTAGAATAGACTTTACTGCTTTATTTAATTATTGTACATTAATTCTATTCTGCTGTTAGAACCAGTAGGAGATTGGTAGTCCCTACTGGGCTTCTTCGTGAAGCTCACTCCCTGTTTTGTAGGTGAGACTTCACAGCAGCTCCCTCCGCGGCAGACTGAGGAGACGGGCCCGCAGCAGTCGGCGTCTCTAGTGGCAGTGTTTCCCTAATAGTTGTACTTCACCCTCGGGGTATGCCCCAAGGGACATGTTCCTTCCTATTTATTTAAGCACTTGTACTTTATTTACTTTGGGAATGTACTAGACTGTTAGTGTTGGACACTCTTCGTTCACTTGTGGTGCACTTTAGTACGTTTGTTGTTATTTATTTTTGTTACATATCTTGCTAGACCAATCCGTTATTCCTTCAGAGTCTCCGAACCCATGGGCGGCGGTGCCGGTGTTCGGATCCTTGGTAAGAATCGGGGATCCGGGTGCCGAGGCTGTTATAGTGGTATCAGAGAAAGGGGTCTATCAAGACTTGTAGTGGAAATATGTAATAACGTAAAGTCCCTTAGGACGTATAAGTAACACTGCTAAGCCGCTGGACTTTATCTGTTAACTTCTTATTGTGTCTATTTTGCAGAACATGCCTCCACACACTCGCAGGCAGGTTCGTGAGCTGGTGGAGCGTCAGGAGTTCGAGTCGGACGGGTCAGTTACAGCCGAGCACGTGTCGATCGATGCTCAGCCCCAGCAGTTCGAGCAGCATGGGGACCCGTTGTCGCAGGGCATTCCGTTGCGGCAGGGAGAGCCACAGCAGCAGCCGTAGCAGCAGCAGCAGTAGTTTCTGCACCTGCCCCCGCCGCCGGCCATCATGGAGCAGTGGTGGAGAGAGATGTTTCAAGGTCCTTGGCAGTACCCGCAATGCCAGCAGTACCCCCAGTACCCTCAATACCAGCCGCACCAACAGATGTCGGCAGGAGGTCAGCAGTTTGCAGAGATGGCAGCAGAGGAGCAGCCACCACCGACCCTGCAGGCAGCACCGGTTCAGCTAGATGTACCTCCAGTGGTATGGTAGATGACTCCAGTTGCAGCGACAACACCTGAGGACCGCACGGCGCTTCTGGAGAGGTTTCTTCATCTTCGGCCTCCGACTTTTTCTGGTGACCATGATCCAGACAAGGCAGAGAGTTGGGTCCATGAGCTCGAACGCACCTTCGAGACCATGGACTGTGCAGAGCTGGATCAGGTCAGGTTAGCAGTGTATCAGCTGAAGGGGTCAGCCCACGAGTGGTGGAGAGTAGTGAGGCAGACCAGTTTTCAGGGCAGAAGGCTGGACCAGATCACTTGGGCAGAGTTCCTAGTGGTTTTTCACGGCGAGTTCCTCGCCGACTACGTTTTCCATGAGAGGAGGGACCTGTTCCACGAGTTGGTGCGAGGAGACTTGACTAAAGGGCAGTACCACCAGAGGTTTCTACAGCTTCTTCGACACGTTACCCACGTGGCAGCTTGCGACGACCCTCCTTATACCTGTACGATTATACCAATCCACGTCGGTATAGTGAGTCTCGTCACAGTGGGACATTTACCCAAACACTAACACACATGATTGAGATGTACACAAATATAAATACAGAGTAGCGGAAGAAAAGAACTACTATCTTTCATTTCATCATCCACATTAAGCATGCATGATTCATATAACAATTTAAAGATCTAAGTCAACATAATAAAAACTAATTCCAAAATACATAGCTTGTCCACAATTTCATAATGTTTCAATTACATACTATGAAAGCAAGTACAATTATGGTGACTCCACAAAGATACTCTCCTCGCTCGGAGTCGCTCTCCGCGGTCTCCTCCAAAGGAGTGGGGTCACCTGCTAAACATTTACGCCGAAGCAAGGAATGAGTCTAAAAGACTCAGCAAGTAAACTCCATACACGTCACACATGCATATATCACAAGTAAGTTCTACTTTCAAATTCATTAAATCAAACATATAGCATGGTTGAAACAATAAAAATAAACAACCTATCATGGCATTTCTACAACTTCACAACACATGATACATGATTCATGCCATCTCAAAACAAAATACCTATCACATGCTTTCTACTCATCCCTTCACATCAGAGCTAACATTTTACATTTAAGCTAACAGGGTAGCCTTCTAAGCATGGAATCTCACACACATCTAAAAGAAGAACTCCTAACATAGTTTCTACACATTCTTGTACATGTAAGGTATCATTATAAACATATGAACGTTGTTGTTTTGACATGAACTTAATAATTTCATAACATGAATTACAAATTTTCACTCTAACACACTTATATCGCATGGTTACACATTTACACATTCACATGGTCCACTTTTACACATTACACACATATACCTGTTCACACTACACAATTTACACATATTCACATTTACATTTCACATTAAATGCAGTGACACATAGTCCAAACCACCATTAGAAGGACACATCACATACACAACACATAGAAGCCACCTAGGCAACACAGTGACGACTCTTGGACTGCGCAGACTGGGAGAAGAACTCTCCACCCTAACCAGTGGTACTTGTCCACCTCCAGGATTTCATCCTAATGCCCATAGGATTTACACACATTTTACACATTTCGGTTTTTAACACACACATATTACACAATATGACACATCACTTATAGTTTTATCATTAACACATGGTTCAGTTTTCCTAATCATGGTACTACTGTTGACAGGGTTCAAACACTTCAAAATTTACACTAATCAGGTTGGGAACACCAAATCAAACCTAATTATGTTAAGCATGCATAAACCATTCAATTTCACAAGGAAATTTCACAACATAACCTATTGTTACCCAAATTTCATGAGAATTTAACCACGCACTGTTTGCAGTTTTCAGACCACACATGCAATTTTTCACATTTTTTTGAATTACATATAATTTACAGAAAATGAAATACTCATTCACATGCCGCAATCAATTCAATTATCATGGAAGCACAACATAATTATCAGTTTTGACAGTCTCAGACATGTATCTAACATGAACGTTATCACAGAAATTTTATCCGAATTTATTAGATATTACATAATTTACTGGAAATTTCTGACTAACCTACACATGCCCTCTATTTTCAATACGGAAATTTGAACAATTAGCATGGTCATGGAAAAATTCTCGGATTTTCGGAATAGGGATTGACATACATATACATCACATGAAAATTTCGAGGCAATCGAAATTTCACATGGACTATGTAAACAAAGGTCTACATGTTCAGGACCTTATCTAACATGCATTTCAAATAAATGTAATAATTCACATCATTTACCGAAATTCATCAACCATTCACAACACATTCTATTAACTACATTACGTATCATGTACAATTTAGACTATATCCTCATGCGTAAAACTTCGGAAATTAGGTATATAAGGCAGAACAGTTTCTTGTTCTGTCCTGAAGAACTTAACGGCAATGTCTGGCCGTTTAGAGGTGTTAACGGCAGCATCGTCTACCGCCAACTGAGGATCTTGACGGCAAGGGATCTTGCCGTCAAGCTCCTATTTGTGCAAAAACACAGACCGAGCTCTGAAGAATGGGTGAATGTGAGGATCTAGGACACGAGGAAAATCTCATAAAATCCTTAAAACCTATTGGACACATACATGGGCTACGGGGATGGGTTACTTGCCTTTTACAAAATCTCCAAAGGGATCAAATCTGCTCTTGAAGCTCTCCTTGGGCAGTGCCAAGAAGTCTCCTCCACAGCCTTCCCTCGGGTTCTAGGTCGAAGTAGCTGCCAAACCGAGGTTTGGGAAGCCTTCTCCTTCGTCCAAACTCCCTTCCAAATGCAGTAAATCACCGGAGGAAGCTTTGAATCGCCGGATCTGAGCTCCCAAAGTTCAATTCTTCTCCAGTTCAGCTAGGGTTTCCTTCTCCCTTTGCAAAGAGCTAAGAGAGAGTCTTTCAGGTTGCAAGGAGAGGAAGGTTTATAGGAAAAGGGCTTGGGATATCCCGTAGGGCCTGATGGGAGAGCTGAGAGCCGTTGGGGACATCTCCTCAATCGGTGAGCAAGGCAAACCCAGGATTTCAGGGTCTGCTGCGCACAGAAGTTCAGAGAAGTAGATGTCCACATAGATGGCAGTCCTAGTGTTGGCGTCCATCGACATGGACGTTGACTCATCATGGACGTCCATCCATGTTGACGCCAATTTGCTCTTCGGCCAGAGCTTAAAAACATGAAGAAAACCGTGCTTACACTACTTACATGCCATATATGTAATATGATGTACACACTACTACAACATGTAATCAAGCAATATTTACAACTAATATACGCATGCATACTTAAGTATACCAATATAACATCGTACATAAGTATCCACATACGTATACATGATATATATATACAACATGACTCAACACACAATAAGATAAAATGACAACTAATTCGAGGGCCTTACACCCTCTCCCCCTTAAGAAAACTTCGTCCTCGAAGTTTAAACTACACTACTCAAACAAATGAGGATACTTCTTCCTCATCACCTCCTCAAGCTCCCAAGTAGCCTCCTCTCGCGAGAAGTTCCACCATAGAACCTTCACTGATGTAATCCTCTTGTTCCGGAGATGCTGAACCTTCCGGTCAAGAATAGCTATTGGTTGCTCCACATATGACAGATCTGGCTGAATCTCCACTGGCTCATGACTAATCACATGAGATGGATCTCAGACATACTTCCTGAGCATAGAAACATGAAAAATAGGGTGAACACTAGCTAAAGCTGGGGGTAAAGCTAGCTCATATGCCACGCTGCCCAATCGTCTGAGAATCTCATACGGGCCAATGAATCTAGGGCTTAACTTGCTATGCCTGCCAAACCTGACGACACCTCGAGTAGGTGAAATCTTCAAAAGACATGCTCACCCACCTCGAACTCCAAATCCTTCCTTCTGTTGTCGGCGTAGCTCTTCTGCCTATCCTGCGCCGCAACAAGCCTCTTCCTAATCAACTGAATCTTATCTGAAGTCTCCTGAACTAACTCCAGACCGATCAACTGCCTATCGCCGGTCTCCTCCCAACATAAAGGAGATCTGCAAGGCCTTCCATACAATGCCTCAAATGGAGGCATACCAATGCTCGCATGAAAGCTGTTGTTGTATGCGAACTCCACTAGAGGTAGATGACGCTCCCAATCATCCTTCCAATCCAGCACACACGCCCTCAGTATATCCTCGAGCGTCTAGATAGTCCTCTCAGACTGTCCATCTGTCTGGGGATGAAACGCTGAATTGAGCTTCAGCTCCGAACCTAAGGCATCCTGAAGACCCTTCCACAACCTCGAAGTAAATCTCGGATCTCGATCCGAAATGATCGACTTCGGCACACCATGCAATCTAATGATGCTACTGACATACAATCTAGCCAAGCTCTCTACTGACTACTTCTTCTTCATAGGCAAGAAATGTGCAGTCTTCGAGAATCTAACTACGACTACCCAAATCGAGTCATTGCCCCGTCTAGACCGAGGCAAACCCGAAACAAAATCCATAGTGACAGCTTCCCACTTCCATACTGGGATCTCCATCTTCTGCATAAGGCCAGATGGTCGCTGCCGCTCGGCTTTCACTTGCTGGCATACTAAACACCGGGATACATAATCTGCTGCATCCCTCTTCATGCCAGACCACCAAAAGGACCTCTTCAAATCTTGGTACATCTTGGTGTTACCCGGATGAATAGAGAATCTCGACCTATGAGCCTCTTCTAATACATGCTCACGGACATCTACAATAGTAGGAACACAAACTCGGTGATGGAATCTAATCACGCCATCCTCATCACGAGCAATGCCCGCCTTGCCCACTAACTCTTGGAGTCTAGGGTTGGCTTTTTGCTGCTCGATCACCTCATCCAATACCGAAGACCTAAGGGATAACTGAGCTGCAAAAGCGTGACACAACGATGGCTCTAACTCGGTCAACGCGCAAGCCGCATCCTCCAACATCTTCCAGTCCTGCTGGAGAGATGGTCTCTTCCTACTCAGGGCATCAGCTATGACATTCGCCTTCCCAGGGTGATACTGAAGGTCGAAGTCATAGTCCTTCAAGAACTCAATCCATCTTCTCTACCTCAAGTTTAATTCCTTTTGGGAGAAAAGATACATCAAGCTCTTGTGGTCGGTGAACACCTCAAATCTGACACCATAAAGATAGTGTCTCCAGATCTTTAGTGCATGAACCACTGCCGCAAGCTCCAAATCATGAGTCGGATAGTTACGCTCATGCTCCTTCAATTGGCGAGAAGCATATGCCACTACCCTTCCTTGCTGCATTAACACACAGCCTAAGCCAATCCGAGACGCATCCGTATAAATGGCAAAACCTTATGGACCACTAGGTAATACCAATATCGAAGCGGAAGTAAGATTAGCCTTCAATAACTGGAAGCTACGCTCACATGTCTCGGACACACAAACTTCTCACCTTTCCTGGTCAGCTGAGTCAATGGGGCGGCGATGGATGAAAATCCCTAAATGAATCGCCGATAGTAACCAGCCAAACCAAGAAAACTACGAATCTCTTAAGCGGTCTTGGGGGTCTCCCAATCCATAACTGCATGGACCTTTGCTGGATCAACTGCTACACCAGCACCGGAGATCACATGCCCGAGGAAATGAACCTCACGCAACCAGAAATCGCACTTGCTGAACTTTGCGTACAGCTTGTGCTCACGGAGAACCTCTAATACTACCCTCAAATGTTGACGGTGTGTGGCCTCATCCGGAGAGTAGACTAGCACATCATCAATAAACACTACAACAAAGCTATCTAAATATGGCCTAAAAACCCTGTTCATGAGATCCATGAACGCTGCAGGGGCGTTGGTCAATCCGAAAGGAAGAACCAAAAACTCATAATGTCCATAACGGGATCTAAATGTCGTCTTGGACACATCCTCACTCCGAATCCTCAACTGATGATAACCAGATCGCAAATCCATCTTAGAAAAGACTGATGCATCTTGCAACTGGTCAAACAAATCATCAATATGAGGTAAAGGATACATGTTCTTCACTGTCACTTGGTTTAGCTTCTTGTAATCGATGCGTAACCTAAGTGATCCATCCTTCTTCTTTACAAATAAGACAGGTGCACCCCAAGGGGAAACACTAGGGCGAATAAATCCCTTATCTAGCAACTCTTGCAACTGCTTCCTTAACTCGGCTAACTCCGCAGGTGCCATACGATATGGAGCCTTCGAGATAGGAGAGGTGCCCGGAAGCAACTCTATAGTGAACTCTATCTCTCTATCCGGTGGCAATCCAGACAAATCATTGGGAAAGACGTCTGGAAAATCCTGCAGTACCTCAATCTCTGCGTAAGGCCCTCGAATTTTCGTCGCATTATTTGTATTTGTGTGTGTGTATACTTGTGCTTGTGTATGTATATACATGCTTACGTACGTATTACTTAGTACAATTATGTGTGCATGTGTTTATACTATATGTAAATAATGCATATATTGAATGGTGATAGTATGGATACACTACCATATACATATTGCATGTATATATGCATGGTATGCATGGTTTTCTACATATTTTAGACTTCTGGCCGAAGGCCATCTTGGCGTCAACCCCTAGCCGTTAAGGTGGTGTCAATGTCAAGACATGGACGCCAACACTAATCCTGGCGTCTAACGATATGGACGCCTATTTCTCTGGCCTGCATGCACAGCAGAGCCAGAAATTCCGGAAAACAAGAAAGCTCAGCCATTGGGGAGCTGTCCCCAACAGGTCTGAGAGCTGTCTTGTCCCCCTGTGAGTGGGAGAGGGGCCTCCCCTTATGTCTGAACCCGGATCTGCCTTCTCCCACTCCTCTCTTCACCTTTGCAAGAGAGAAACCAGGAGAAAAACCGTAGTTCTGAGCTATGAGAAAACCCACCCTTTTGCACCCAAAGATCAGGCTTCCTGGTGCTAGATCCGGCCATCTTCCACGACAAGAGGATAGCTGGAGCAAAGGAGGAGGCTTTCCAGACATCCCCTTGCTGTGGAGACCATCCAGGAGCCCGGAGGAAGAAGATCTAGGAGGACAGTTGCACCTTCTTGGGACTGCCCAAGGAGGGCTTCTCCGAGCACCTTTGATCCATTGGAGCATTTTCTAAAAGGCAAGTGACCTAACCATAATGTCCCCGTATGTGTCTAGGTCGTTTCTACTATTTTTATGAATTTTCCCTCGAGTCCTAGACCCTCACATTCACCAAACTTGAGAGCTCGGGTCTGTGTTTCTGCACAGACCTGCATTGACGGCAAGGTCAATGGACGCTGATATCATGCTTGGCATCCATCGACCATGCCGCTGACACTGAGTCAGCGGCCAGAGACCGCCGCCAAGTTCCTCTAGACAGAACAGTGACTGTTCTGCCCTTCCTATACAACTATTTTCGGTATGGTTTCCGTGAATGAGGATATATGGTAACCCTATACACTATGTATATTGTTAAATGTGGTGTGTGGATGAGTGTGATGTGTGGTGGTGGATGTTAGAAGATTGTATTCCATGAATTTGTAAGCATGACTTGTTGATGATCTTGCCAATTTATGCTTTATGATTAGGATTAGTCTGAATGCCTTAGTTTATTAGATCATGAAGATTAGTGGATCCGTATACATGTACTCAGTTTTTGATAAATTGTCCATGCTTGTATAAATTGCTAATAAATTCGGTTCGGTAAATAGAAAGGCATGTAAGAACGATTTGTGGTGATCGATCTATAGATGTATGATTTAGGGTAATTCTGTATTCTCAAATCATGCATATAACAGTAGTATCTGTTCAGACAGTAGCTTGCTAAAATTTGACTTGTGTATATAAGTCCATATCGACCTAAATTGTGAATGGCATGCGAAATAGGTATTTGATTTTCTGTAAATTCTATTTTTGCTCAGAAAAATCCGAAAAATTGAATGTGTGACCTTGAACCCGAAAATAGCATGTGGTTAAAATTTCAGGTCATTTGGACCAGTATATAAGGAGTTATGTATTTTCCTGTGAAATGTAATAATCTATGTATGTTATCGCAATGTGGTTAGATATTGTTTAACCAACTGATTAGTGCATTTACTGTGTGTTAAACTCCTGAAATCTGTAGTGCCATGTCAGGAAAAACATAGATGTGCATGTGAGTGAGAAAGTGAATGAGATGAAAAGTGATATGTGTAAAACCATGTGTAAATCGGTAAAATGTGTAAATGTGTAACTGTGCCAATGTGACACTGCTTCCGTAGAGGGCAGTGGAACTGTATCAGGGAAAAGTCCCCCTGAGAAAGTTCAGGTGTAAGTGACCCTAAGGGCATTAGGGGGAAATCCTGGAGGTGGACAAGTACCACTGGTTAGGGTGGAGACTTGTTCTCCCGTCTGCGCAGTCCAAGAGTCGCCAATGGAATGCCTAGATGTCTATGTGTAATGTGATGTGTATATGTCCTTCTTTGGTGGTTTGGACTATGTGTCACGGCACCTAAAATGTGTAATGTGAAATGTGTAATGTGTATGTGTTCATGTGTAAATGTGTAAGTGAACAATGTGAATGTGTATGTGCAAAGTGTAACCATGTGAAAGAGGAAACTTGTGTAAAGAAAATGTGAAATTCTAAATGTGAGGATATGATATTGAAATCCATGTGAGACAAATCTGAAACCATGTGAAATCAGAAATCTTATGTTGTTATCATCATGTTATATGTGCAAAAATGTCTAGAATCCATGTTAGGGATAATTGAGCACGGGTACAAAATAACATGATTGGTGTTCACATGATATGTTTTAAGCAACATGGTAGCTCATGTGTAGGTTTACAGCCATTAAACCATGTGAAACCAGCAACTTAAAGCATGTGAAAATGTCTATGTATATGCTTAAGAACATGTAAAACTCATGCTAGTTGTGTTTCCTTTCATATATGCATAGTGTTCATGTTGGTAGTTCTCATGTCTTGGTTCTTTAAAGACAAAATTTCATGAGTAAATTGAATAGAGAGCATGTGATAGGCAAAGTTTTATTCTTAGAAATCTGAAAGCATGATCCATATATTAAATTGAAAAACTTTCATGATAGGTTGAAACTTTCAAATGTCTAGCATGCCATGTGTTGAAATTTGTGAATGTGTATGTATAAACCGCGACGTGATGAGCAGGCGGAGCAACAGGCCCCAGCACCACGAGGCCCTGTACTTCCCCCACCGCCGCCTATGGATTACAGAGTATTCATGCAAGGTCTGGTACAAGCCATGCAGACGCAGGCTCATACCCAGGCAGCACTCCAGGCACAGTTGGAGGCCCAGGTAGAATAATGAAACAACTAAGTAGTTTGCTATTTAAATTGCATGATATTGTGTTTATCGTATATTGTTTATTGTTGAATGTAACAGGCTCAGGCACCAGCTCAGGACCATGGTGGACCTCCCATCATGGAGCGATTCAAGAGGATGACCCCACCCTCTTTAAGGGGGAGAGTGATCCATTAATGGCAGAAAGCTGGTTAAGGGAGACAGAGAAAATCTTCGAGCCATCAGGTGCCCTGATGAGGATAAGGTGACATTAGCCACCTACATGCTATAGGTAGACTTTTAACTTTGTATGTTTGTATGTTCTGCTTAATTTAGAATTGTTAGTTGGTACTTATGAAGGTGTATTACAGGAGAGAGCGGATGTATGGTGGTCCTCCCTACTACGTACACGCATTGAGGACGAAGCAGTAGACGTGACGTGGGACGCGTTCGTGAGGCTCTTTCGAGCCATGTTCGTCCCAGAGCATATCCAGGATAAAATGGAGCAGGAATTTCTCTCCCTGACGCAAGGCTCCATGACCGTGCTGGAATACGAGGCAAGGTTTTCTGAACTTTCTAAGTATACACCGCATATCGTAGAGGATGAGCGCAGGAAGACCAAGAAGTTCGTGATGGGACTCAAGCCATCACTGCGGACGAGACTCGTGGCGTTTGACCACCGCACACTGGATGAGGCCCTCAGTGCTGCCTGCAGGCAGGAGGGAGAAATGGAGCAATATCTGGAGGAAAAGAAGGCTTCGCAGAAGAGGCCGGCAGCGACATTCCAGCGGCAGGATAAGAAGAAGACGGTGTACCAGACACCGCAGAAACCAGTGGCAGTCAGCAACTCTCAGGTACCTTCTGTACGTTCCCCTGGTGTGAAGAAAGAGTGTCCCCACTGCGGGAAGACACACGGTGGTTCCGAGTGTTGGTTGGTAGCGGTAGATGCTTGAAGTGTGGGAGCAGCGACCACAAGATCAAAGATTGCCCAAGACTTTAGCAAGGAGCTCAGCGTGGAGTGCCAACCCCAGCAGTAGCGGCAGCCGCGCCAGCTACAGGAAGACCTGGAAGGCCTCGACCCCAGCTCGAGTGTTTGCTTTGGCACGCGAGGACGCCGAGCAGGCGGAGCATGCCACCGAAGGTACGGTTTTTCTTTTAGGTGTGCACGCTCGGGTTTTGTTTGATACGGGTGCTACTCACTCGTTCATTTCCGAGCGATTCGCTAGGCAGTTAGCCCTAGAGTCAGGCGTAGAGTCTGAGGAGTTAGAGGTCCCTTTGTCTATGCACACCCCTGCGGGTACGGTATCGACTAGGAAATGCATTCCGTCATTACCTGTGTGCATTGAGGATAGAATCCTAGATGGGTGTTTATTCTTGCTAAAGATGAAGGACTATGATGCTATTCTTGGTCTGGATTGGCTAGAGGAGCACTATGCGTTAGTGGATTGTCGTCGGAAGAGGATTGTTTTCCGCATTCTTGGTGAGGACGAGTTCTCTCATCCCTTGCACAAGAACTTAGCGGGAAAGTTAGTTATCTCTGCCATGAAGGCGATGCGCATGGTGAACAAGGGTTGTGACGCATTTCTTGCCAGCGTTATGCTAGTACTCGATGCTGGTTCGTCACTGACTCTTGTAGAGATCGATGTGGTGCAGGATTTTCCAGATGTCTTTCCCGATGACTTGTCTGGATTGCCACCGGATAGGGAGATAGAGTTCACTATAGAGTTGCTTCCAGGCACCTCTCCTATCTCGAAGGCCCCATATCGGATGGCCCCTGCAGAGTTAGCCGAGTTGAGGAAGCAATTGCAAGAATTGCTTGATAAGGGATTCATTCGCCCTAGTGTTTCCCCTTAGGGCGCACCTGTATTGTTCGTCAAGAAGAAAGACGGGTCACTTAGGTTGTGTATTGATTATAGAAAGTTAAACCAAGTGACTGTGAAGAACAGGTACCCCTTACCTTGGATTGATGATCTGTTTGACCAGTTGCAGGATGCATCAGTCTTTTCTAAGATTGACTTGCGATCTGGTTATCATCAGCTGTGGATTAGGAGTTAGGATGTGTCCAAGACGGCATTTAGATCCCGTTATGGACATTATGAGTTCTTGGTCCTTCCTTTCGGATTGACCAACGCCCCTGCAGCGTTCATGGATCTCATGAACCGGGTGTTTAGTCCGTATTTAGATAGCTTTGTTGTTGTGTTCATTGATGACGTGTTGGTCTATTCTCCGGATGAGGCCACGCACCGTCAGCATTTGAGGTTAGTCTTAGAGGTTCTCCGTGAGCACAAGCTGTATGCGAAGTTCAGCAAGTGCGAGTTCTGGTTGCGCGAGGTTCACTTTCTCGGGCATGTGATCTCCGACGCTGGTGTTGCAGTTGATCCAACAAAGGTCCAAGCAGTTATGGATTAGGAGATTCCCCAGACTCCTTCGGAGATTCGTAGTTTCATTGGGTTTGCTGGTTATTATCGGCGATTCATTGAGGGTTTCTCATCTATCGCCGCCCCTTTGACAAAGCTGACCGGAAGGTGAGAAGTTCGTATGGTCTGAGGCATGTGAGCGTAGCTTTCAGCTATTGAAGGCTAAGCTTACTTCTGCTCCGGTATTGGTATTGCCTAGTGGTCTAGAAGGTTTTGCCATTTATACGGATGCATCTCAGATTGGTTTAGGCTATGTACTCATGCAGCGAGAGAGGGTAGTGGCTTATGCTTCTCGTCAGTTGAAGGAGCATGAGAGGAACTATCCGACTCATGATTTGGAGCTCGCAGCTGTGGTTCATGCACTAAAGATCTGGAGGCACTATCTTTATGGTGTCAGATTTGAGGTGATTTACCGACCACAAGAGCTTGAAGTATCTTTTCTCCCAAAAGGAATTAAACCTGAGGCAGAGGAAATGGATTGAGTTCTTGAAGGACTATGACTTGACCTTCAGTATCATCTTGGAAAGGCAAACGTCGTAGCAGATGCTCTTAGTAGAAAGAGGTCTTCACTCCAGCAGGATTGGAAGATGTTGGAGGATGCAGCGTGCTCTATGACCGAGTTAGAGCCATCGCTGTGTCAGGCTTTTGTAGCTCAGCTATCCCTTAGATCCTCAGTCTTGGATGAGGTGATTGAGCAGCAGAAAGCCGACCCTAGATTGTTAGAGTTAGTGGGTAAGGTGGGCATTGCTCGTGATGAGGACAGTGTGATTAGATTTCAGCACCGTGTTTGTGTCCCTGATGTAGTAGATGTCCGTGAGCATGTGTTAGCGGAGGTCCATAGGTCGCGATTCTCTATTCATCCGGGTAACACTAAGATGTATCAAGACCTGAAGAGATCATTTTGGTGGTCCAGCATGAAGAAGGATGTTGCGGATTATGTGTCTAGATGTCTAGTATGTCAGCAAGTGAAAGCCGAGCGGCAGCGACCATCCGGCCTTATGCAAAGGATGGATATCCCAGTGTGGAAGTGGGAAGCTATCACTATGGACTTTGTTTCGGGTTTGCCTCGATCTAGAAGGGGCAATGACTCGATTTGGGTAGTGGTAGATAGATTCTCGAAGACTGCTCATTTCTTGCCTATGAAGAAGAAGCAGTTAGTAGAGAGTTTAGCTAGATTGTATGTCAGTGGCATCATTAGATTGCATGGTGTGCCGAAGTCGATCATTTCGGATCGGGATCCGAGATTTACTTCGAGATTGTGGAAGGGTCTTCAGGATGCGTTAGGTTCGGAGCTTAAGCTCAGTTCGGCGTTTCATCCCCAGACCGATGGACAGTCCGAGAGGACTATCCAGACGCTCGAGGATATGTTGAGAGCGTGTGTGCTGGATTGGAAGGATGATTGGGAGCGTCATTTACCTCTCGTGGAGTTCGCATACAACAACAGCTTTCATGCTAGTATTGGTATGGCTCCATTCGAGGCGTTGTATGGTAGGCCCTGCAGATCTCCTTTATGTTGGGAGGAGACTGGTGATAGGCAGTTGATCGGACCGGAGTTAGTTCAGGAAACTTCGGATAAGATCCAGCTTATCAGGAAAAGGCTTGTTGCGGCACAGGATAGGCAGAAGAGTTATGCCGACAACAGGAGAAAGGATTTGGAGTTCGAGGTTGGCGATCATGTCTTCTTGAAGATATCGCCTACTCGTGGTGTCGTCAGATTTGGCAGGCATAGCAAGCTAAGCCCTAGATTCATTGGCCCATATGAGATTCTCAGACGTTTGGGCAGCGTGGCATATGAGCTAGCATTACCCCCAGCTTTGGCTAGCGTTCACCCTGTATTCCACGTATCTATGCTCAGGAAGTATGTCCGAGATCCGTCTCATGTGATTAGTCATGAGCCAGTGGAGATCCAGCCAGATCTTTCATATGTCGAGCAACCAGTAGCCATTCTTGACCGAAAGGTTCAGCATCTCCGAAACAAGAGAATTCCATCGGTGAAGGTCCTATGGCGGAACTTCTCACGCGAGGAGGCTACTTGGGAGCTTGAGGATGCGATGAAGAGAAGTATCCCCTTTTGTTTGAGTAGTGTCGTTCTAACTTCGAGGACGAAGTTTCTTTAAGGGGGAGAGGGTGTAAGGCCCTCGAATTTCCGTCGCATTATTTGTATTTGTGTGTGTGTATACTTGTGCTTGTGTATGTATATACATGCTTACGTACGTATTACTTAGTACAATTACGTGTGCATGTGTTTATACTATATGTAAATAATGCATATATTGAATGGTGATAGTATGGATACACTACCATATACATATTGCATGTATATATGCATGGTATGCATGGTTTTCTGCATATTTTAGACTTCTGGCCGAAGGCCATCTTGGCGTCAACCCCTAGCCGTTGAGGTGGTGTCAGCGTCCAGACATGGACGCCAACACTAATCCTGGGTCTAACGATATGGACGCCTACGATATGGGACGCCTATTTCTCTGGCCTGCCATGCGCAGCAGAGCCAGAAATTCCAGCCAACAAGAAAGGGAGCAGCCATTCCCCAAGCTGTCCCCAATGGCTCTGAGAGCTGTCTTGTCCCCCTGTGAGTGGGAGAGGGCCTCCCCTTATGTCTGAACCCGGATCTGCCTTCTCCCACTCCTCTCTTCACCTTTGCAAGAGAGAAACCAGGAGAAAAAACCCTAGTTCTGAGCTGTGAGAAAACCCACCCTTTTGCACCCAAAGATCAAGCTTCCTGGAGCTAGATCCGGCCATCTTCCACGACAAGAGGATAGTTGGAGCAAAGGAGGAGGCTTCCCCGACATCCCCTTGCTGTGGAGACCATCCAGGAGCCCGGAGGAAGAAGATCTAGGAGGACAGTTGCACCTTCTTGGGACTACCCAAGGAGGGCTTCTCTAGCACCTTTGATCCATTGGAGCATTTTCTAAAAGGCAAGTGACCTAACCATAATGTCCCCGTATGTGTCTAGGTTTTCTATTTTTTATGAATTTTCCCTCGAGTCCTAGACCCTCACATTCACCCAAACTTGAGAGCTCGGGTCTGTGTTTCTGCACAGACCTGCATTGACGGCAAGGTCAATGGACGCTGATATCATGCTTGGCGTCCATCGACCATGCGCTGACACTAGTCTGCGGCCAGAGACCGCCGCCAAGTTCCTCTGGACAGAACAGTGACCTGTTCTGCCCTTCCTATACAACTATTTTCGGTATGGTTTTCGTGATGAGGATATATGGTAACCCTATACACTATGTATATTGTTAAATGTGGTGTGTGGATGAGTGTGATGTGTGGTGGTGGATGTTAGAAGATTGTATTCCATGAATTTGTAAGCATGACTTGTTGATGATCTTTCCAATTTATGCTTTATGATTAGGATTAGTCTGAATGCCTTAGTTTTATTAGATCATGAAGATTAGTGGATTAGTATACATGTACTCAGTTTTTGATAAATTGTCCATGCTTGTATAAATTGCTAATAAATTCGGTTCGGTAAATAGAAAGGCATGTAAGAATGATTTGTGGTGATCGATCTATAGATGTATGATTTAGGGTAATTCTGTATTCTCAAATCATGCATATAACAGTAGTCTCTGTTCAGACAGTAGCTTACTAAAATTTGACTTGTGTATATAAGTCCATATCGATTTAAATTGTGAATGGCATGCGAAATAGGTATTTGATTTTCTGTAAATTCTATTTAGCTCAAAAAAATCCTAAAAATTGAATGTATGACCTTGAACCCGAAAATAGCATGTGGTTAAAATTTCAGGTCATTTGGACCAGTATATAAGGGGTTATGTATTTTTCCTGTGAAATGTAATAATCTATGTATGTTATCGCAATGTGGTTAGATATTGTTTAACCCAACCTGATTAGTGCATTTACTGTGTGTTAAACTCCTGAAATCTGTAGTGCCATGTCAGGAAAAATAGAGATATGCATGTGAGTGAGAAAGTGAATGAGATGAAAAGTGATATGTGTAAAACCATGTGTAAATCGGTAAAATGTGTAATGTGTAACTGTGCCAATGTGACACTGCTTCCGTAGAGGGCAGTGGAACTGTATCAGGGAAAAGTCCCCCTGAGAAAGTTCAGTGTGTAAGTGACCCTAAGGGCATTAGGGGGAAATCCTGGAGGTGGACAAGTACCACTGGTTAGGGTGGAGACTTGTTCTCCCGGTCTGCGCAGTCCAAGAGTCGCCATTGGAATGCCTAGATGGCGTCTATGTGTAATGTGATGTGTATATGTCCTTCTTTGGTGGTTTGGACTATGTGTCACGGCACCTAATGTGAATGTGTAATGTGTATGTGTTCATGTGTAAATGTGTAAGTGAACAATGTGAATGTGTATGTGCAAAGTGTAACCATGTGAAAGAGGAAACTTGTGTAAAGGAAATGTGAAATTCTAAATGTGAGGATATGATATTGAAATCCATGTGGGACAAATCTGAAACCATGTGAAATCAGAAATCTTATGTTGTTATCATCATGTTTATATGTGCAAAAATGTCTAGAATCCATGTTAGGGATAATTGATGAGCACGGGTACAAAATAGCATGATTGGTTGTTCACATGATATGTTTTAAAACATGGTAGCTCTCATGTGTAGGTTTACAGCCATTAAACCATGTGAAACCAGCAACTTAAAGCATGTGAAAATGTCTATGTATATGCTTAAGAACATGTAAAACTCATGCTAGTTGTGTTTCCTTTCATATATGCACAGTGTTCATGTTGGTAGTCTCATGTCTTGGTTTTTTAAAGACAAAATTTCATGAGTAAATTGAATAGAGAGCATGTGATAGGCAAAGTTTATTTTTAGAAATCTGAAAGCATGATCCATGTATTAAATTGTAAAACTTTCATGATAGGTTGAAACTTTCAAATGTCTAGCATGCCATGTGTTGAAAATTGTGAATGTGTATGTATAAACCGCTATGACCTATACGTGTATGTTATGAGTAGTGTTTGCTTGCTGAGTCTTTAGACTCACTCCTTGTTTCGGCGTACAGGTGTAGTTGGTGACGTGGCACGTTGGAGGAGACAGTGGAGACGGACTCTGAGCGCGGAGATTAGACTTTGGAGTTCTTTGTGACTTGTGTATTTCATAGTATGTAATTTTAAACGTTGTATTAGAGTATCATGAAAAGAATGTATAAGTGTGGACATTATGTATTTCTATTTCAGCAATTTAAATTATGTGAACTTTTAGTTCTTTATAGTTAATTGCAAACTTCATGTATGTTAAATGTGGATGATGAATGAATGGAGACAATTGTCTTTTACTTCCGCTACTCTGTTGTATATTTGCATGTATCTCAGCTGTATGTATCGTTTGGGTAAATGTCCCACTGTGAGGACTCTCGCTATACCGACGTGGGTTGGTATAACCGTACCGGTATAATGAGGGCCGTCACACTCTGCAAGAGTAGGTGAGTCACCAGCCTCGGGTACTAACACTACGCTGGCAAGAAAAGCGTCACAACCCTTGTTTACCATGTGCATCGCCTTCATGGCAGAGATGACTAACATTCCCGCTAAGTTCCTTGGCAAGGGATGAGAGAACTCGTCCTCACCAGGAATGCGGAAAACAATCCTCTTCCCACGACAATCTACTAACGCATAGTGCTCCTCTAGCCAATCCAGACCAAGAATAGCATCAAAGTCCTTCATCTTTAGCAAGAAGAAACACCCTTCTAGGACTCTATCCTCAATGCACACAGGTAACGATGGAATACACTTCCCAGTCGATACCGTACCCGTAGGTGTGTGTACAGACAATGGGACTTCTAAATCCTCAGACTCTACGCCTGACTCTAGAGCTAACTGCCTAGCGAAACGCTCGGAGATGAACGAGTGAGTGGCACCCGTATCGAACAAAACTCGAGTGTGCACACCTAGAAGTGAAACTATACCTTCTGTGACATGCTCCGCCTGCTCGGCATCCTCTCGTGCTAGGGCAAACACTCGAGCTGGGGCTCGAGGCCTTCCTGGTCTTCCTGTAGCTGGCGCTGCTGGGGTTGGCGCTCCGCGCTGGACTCCCTGCTGAAGTCTCAAACAATCCTTGATCTTGTGGTCACTGCTTCCGCACTTCAAGCACTTCCCCACAATCATCCAACACTTTGTACCACCATGTGTCTTCCCGCAATGGGGACACTCCTTCTTCACACCAGGGGAATGTTGAGAAGGTACCTGTGCACTGCTGGTTGTTACTGGACGCTGCGGTGCCTCTTCTGCGAAGCCTTCTTCTCCTCGAGGTACTGCTCCATTTCACCCTCCTGCCTACAAGCAGCACTAAGGGCCTCGTCCAATGTACGATGGTCAAACGCCACTAGCCTCATCCTTAGTGATGGCTTCAGGCCCATCACGAACTTCTTTGCCTTCCTGCGCTCATCTGTCACGATATGAGGTGCATATTTAGATAATTCTGCAAACCTGGCCTCATACTCGAGCACGGTCATGGAGCCCTGGGTCAAGGAAAGGAACTCCTGCTCCATCCTGTCCTGGATATGCTCGGGGACGAATTTGGCCCGAAAGAGCCTCAGGAACTCGTCCCAAGCTACGTCAATAGCTCCGTCCTCGAATCGGGTACGCAGTAAGGAAGCCCACCACACATCAGCTCTCTCCTGTAACACAATCTTCATAAGCACCACACTAAACAATTCTAACTTAACAGGATATACAGCATATAAAACTAACACATACCTGTAGCATATAGGTGGCTAAAGTAACCTTATCCTCGTCTGCACACCTAACAGCCCGGAAGATCTTCTCGATCTCCCTCATCCAGTTTTCAGCTAGCAATGGGTCGCTCTCCCCCTTAAAAGAGGGTGGCAGCATCCTCTTGAATCTTTCCATGATGGAAGGTCCACCATGGTCCTGAGCTGGAATTTGAGCTTGCTACAACAAACAATAAGCAACACATATTCAACACAACATCATGCCATTAAATAAAGCAGACTACTCTTTGTTTCATTATTCTAACCTGAGCCTCCAACTGGGCCTGGAGTGCAGCCTGGGTGTGGGCCTGCGTCTACATGGCCTGCACTAGACCCTTCATGAACACTCCATAATCCACTGGCGGCGGTGGGGGAAGTACAGGACCCTGAGGTGCCGGGACCTGCTGCTCAGCCTGCTCCTCACGCCTTTGCTCTCCCTCACGAGCAGGAGCACCGCCACACCCACCACGCGAAGCCATGGCTGCAATAAATTTCAGCCACTATTAGAGCTATGTTAATTTACTCCTAACCATTTTCTTATCTATTTTCCATTCATTATTAATCAATTCTACACATGTGGACAAATTTATAAAGATTTAGCATGTAATGAAGATGATGACTCAGATATTTATGTACAGTCACAACCAAGTCGCTCTGATACCAATCTCTTCGACGACCCTCCTTATACCGATACGATTATACCAATCCACGTCAGTATAGTGAGTCTCGTCATAGTGGGATATTTACCAAACACTAACACACATGATTGAGATGTACACAAATATAAATACAGAGTAGCGGAAGAAAAGAACTGCTATCTTTCATTTCATCATCCACATTAAACATGCATGATTCATATAACAATTTAAAGATCTAAGTCCACATAATAAAAACAAATTCCAAAATACATAGCTTGTCCACAATTTCATAATGTTTCAATTACAATGCCTCAATTACATACTATGAAAGCAAGTACAATTATGGTGACTCCACAAAGCTACTCTCCTCGCTCGGAGTTGCTCTCCGCGGTCTCCTCCAAAGGAGTGGGGTCACCTGCTAAACCTGTACGCCGAAGCAAGGAATGAGTCTAAAAGACTCAGCAAGTAAACTCCATACATGTCACACATGCATATATCACAAGGAAGTTCTACTTTCAAATTCATTAAATCAAACATATAGCATGGTTGAAACAATAAAAATAAACAACCTATCATGGTATTTCTACAACTTCACAACACATGATACATGATTCATGCCATCTCAAAACAAAATACCTATCACATGCTTTCTACTCATCCCTTCACATGAGAGCTAACATTTTACATTTAAGCTAACAGGGTAGCCTTCTAAGCATGGAATCTCACACACATCTAAAAGAAGAACTCCTAACATGGTTTCTACACATTCTTGTACATGTAAGGAATCATTATAAACATATGAAGGTTGCTGTTTTGACATGAACTTAATAATTTCATAACATGAATTACAAATTTTCACTCTAACACACTTATATCACATGGTTACACATTTACACATTCACATGGTCCACTTTTACATATTACACATATATACCTGTTCACACTACACAACTTACACATATTCACATTTACATTTCACATTAAATGCCGTGACACATATTCCAAACCACCATTAGAAGGACACATCACATACACATAACACATAGAAGCCACCTATGCAACACAGTGACGACTCTTGGACTGCGCAGACCGGGAGAAGAACTCTCCACCCTAACCAGTGGTACTTGTCCACCTCCAGGATTTCATCCTAATGCCCATAGGATTTACACATTGAACCTTCCCGCGGGGACTTTTCCAAGGTATGGTTCCACAGCCCTTTATGGAAGCAGTGTCACACACGGCACATTTTACACATTTTGGTTTTTAACACACACATATTACACAATATGACACATCACTTATAGTTTTATCATTAACACATGGTTCAGTTTTCCTAATTCATGGTACTACTATTGACAGGGTTCAAACACTTCAAAATTTACACTAATCAGGTTGGGAACACCAAATCAAACCCTAATTACGTTAAGCATGGATAAACCATTCAATTTCACATGGAAATTTCACAACATAACCTACTGTTACCCAAATTTCATGAGAATTTAACCACGTACTGTTTCAGGTTTCAGACCACACATGCAATTTTTCACATTTTTCTGAATTACATATAATTTACAGAAAATGAAATACTCATTCACATGCCGCAATCAATTCAATTATCATGGAAGCACAACATAATTATTGGTTTTGACAGTTCTCAGACCTGTATCTAACATGAACGTTATCACAGAAATTTTATCCGAATTTATTGCACATTACATAATTTACTGGAAATTTCTGACTAACCTACACATGCCCTCAATTTTCAATGCGGAAATTTCAACAATTAGCATGGTCATGGAAAAATTCTCGGATTTCGGAACAGGGATTGACATACATATACATCACCTGAAAATTTCGGGGCAATCGAAATTTGGACTACGTAAACAAAGGTCTACATGTTCAGGACCTTATCTAACATGCTTTTCAAATAAATGTAATAATTCACATCATTTACCGAAATTCATCAACCATTCACAACACATTCTATTAACTACATTACGTATCATGTAGAATTTACACTATATCCTCATGAGCAAAACTTCGAAAATTAGGTATATAAGGCAGAACAGTTTCCTGTTCTGTCCTGAAGAACTTAACGGCAATGTCTGGCCGTTTAGAGGTGTTCACGGCAGCATCGTCTGCCGCTAACTGAGGATCTTGACGGCAAGGGATCTTGCCGTCAAGCTCCTGTTTGTGCAAAAACACAGACCGAGCTCTGAAGAATGGGTGAATGTGAGGATCCAGGACACGAGGAAATCTCATAAAATCCTTAAACCTACTGGACACATACATGGGCTACGGGATGGGTTACTTGCCTTTTACAAAATCTCCAAAGGGATCAAATCTGCTGTTGAAGCTCTCCTTGGGCAGTGCCAAGAAGTCTCCTCCACAGCCTTCCCTCGGGTTCTAGGTCGAAGTAGCTGCCAAACCGAGGTTGGGGAAGCCTTCTCCTTCGTCCAAACTCCCTTCCAAATGCAGTAGATCGCCGGAGGAAGCTTTGAATCGTCGGATCTGAGCTCCCAAAGTTCAGTTCTTCTCCAGTTCAGCTAGGGTTTCCTTCTCCCTTTGCAAAGAGCTAAGAGAGAGTCTTTCAGGTTGCAAGGAGAGGAAGGTTTATAGGAAAAGGGCTTGGGATATCCCGTAGGGCCTGATGGGAGAGCTGATAGCCGTTGGGGACATCTCCCCAATCGGTGAGCAAGGCAAACCCGGGATTTCAGGGTCTGCTGCGCACAAAAGTTCAAAGAAGTAGACATCAACATAGATGGCCATCTACTTTAGTGTTGGCGTCCATCGACATGGACGTTGACTCATCATGGACGTCCATCCATGTTGACGCCAATTTGCTCTTCGGCCAGAGCTTAAAAACATGCAGAAAACCATGCTTACACTATATACTTACATGCCATATATGTAATATGATGTACACACTACTACAACATGTAATCAAGCAATATTTACAACTAATATACGCATGCATACTTAAGTATACCAATATAACATTGTACATAAATATCCACATACGTATACATGATATATATATACAACATGACTCAACACACAATAAGATAAAATGACAACTAATTCGAGGGCCTTACACAGCTAGTGAGCAGGCTCGTACCGAGCGGTTCATTAGCAGGCTACGTTCTGACTTGAGGTGGGCCATGGCTGGTCACCTCTGTGACACCTTGGTAGTGGCAGTGGCGAGAGCTACGGCCCTAGAGAGGGAGTGTTGGTTTCAGCCGCAGCAGAGCGGGGGCTCAAGGAGGTCTTCTCCGTACCAGTGCCCTTCGGGCAGTCGTGGGAGTGTTTTCTCTTCTTCTTCTTTGGGGACAGGCAGTGCTGGCCTGACTTTGAAGTTGAAGAGGTTGTTCGCTCGTGGAGGCAGGCGTCAATATAGGTAGCAGCAGCAGTGACATCAGTCAGAGCAGCAGCCAGTGGAGCAATCGGTGCAGCAGGGAGCAAAGCAGAGCCAATAGGACTCGGGTTGTTACCACTGTGGGCAGCCAGGTCACTACAGGCGAGAGTGTCCGTTGAGGCAGCAGCATGCACCTAAGGTTCAGTACCGTCCACCCCAGCCAGCGCAGCGCCAGCAGCAGCACCAGGGTCAGTACCAGCAGCCGCAGTAAAAGCGCCAGCAGCAGCACCACGGTCAGTACTAGCAGTTCCAGCAGAAGCAGCCTCAGCAAGGACGTGGATGCGGTCGGGTGATGAACATCACCAGAGAGGAGGCGGAGGCCTCTAATCTGGTCGTCAGTATGGTTCCCATCCTTGGTAGAGCTGCTAGAGTTTTGATTGATCTAGGTGCCACACACTGTTTTGCTTCTGAGGAGTTCTTTACTTCCTTGTCTGAGTTTGCTTTGGAACGGGCCTGCGACCTTGTAGTTGAGCTGCGACTGGTGACTTTGTTCGTACCCTTGGTTACTTGGAGGGTGTCACCGTCGAGGTACAGGGCCACCAGCTACCAGCCAGACTGTTTGCCTTGCAGCTCCACGACTTTTATGCCATTCATGGCATGTACTGGTTGGAGGCGCACTCTGCACTGGTAGATTGTCAATGGAAGACCGTGAGGTTCGAGATACCTGGAGCACCTGTGCTTTGCTTCCGAGGTACCCGGTCTGTCCACCGACCCTTTGTCTCTTTCTGTAGAGCTCGGTACCTCATCCGAGATAGTTGTGTTGCTTTCTTGGCCTCTGTGTGTGTCTCGGATTCTAGTGAGATTTCTGTTTCAGATGTGCCTGTGGTTTGTGAGTTTTCCGATGTGTTTCTGGAAGATCTACCTAGCTTGCCGCCTGAGCGGGAGGTAGACTTCTCCATTGAGTTGCTTCCGGGGACGATGCCTGCGTCCAAGGCACCGTACCGGATGGCACCGGCAGAGCTGCGGGAGTTGAAGCGCCAACTAGAGGAGTTGCTTGCATTGGGCTTCATTCGTCCTAGCCGTTCGCCGTGGGGAGCGCCTGTTTTGTTTGTGAGGAAGAAGGATGGCAGCCTCAGAATGTGCATTGATTATCGGCAGCTAAATTAGGTGACCGTGAAGAACAAGTATCCCTTGCCCAGGATCGATGACTTGTTCGACCAGTTGCAGTCAACTTCAGTGTTCTCGAAGATCGACTTGAAGTCGGGTTACTACCAGTTGCGGATCCGCGAGTCCGACATCGCCAGATCAGCTTTTTGTACCCGCTATAGCCACTTCGAGTTTGTCGTGATGCCTTTTGGGCTCACGAATGCACCTGCAGCATTCATGGAGCTGATGCACAGTGTTTTTCGAGAGTTCCTGGACTGGTTCATGGTGGTGTTCGTCGACGACATCCTGGTGTACTCAGCGACGGCGGAGGAGCATGAGGTCCACTTGAGGCTGGTGTTGCAGGCTTTGAGAGTCACCAACTTTACGCCAAATTCAGCAAGTGTGAATTTTGACTAAAGGAGCTGCACTTTCTGGGTCATGTTGTTTCTGGTGCAGGTGTGGCGGTTGATCCCGCCAAGGTTGAGGCCGTGGTTTCTTGGGGCCAGCCCACTTCAGTTGTAGAGGTTCGCAATTTTCTGGGGCTGGCAGGCTACTACAGAAGGTTTGTGCAGGACTTCGCTAGAGTTGCAGAGCCTTTGACCCAGTTGACTAGGCGGGAAACTCAGTTTATGTGGACAGCAGAGTGCGAGCGCAGTTTTCAGGAGCTGAAGAGCCGACTGACTTCAGCTCCGATCCTTGTGGTACCTTCCGACAGTGGCGGCTTTGTTGTCTTCACAGACGCGTCAGGTACTAGTTTGGGTGCTATGTTGATGCAGCACGGTTGAGTAGTTGCTTATGCTTATCGTCAGCTGAAGAAGCATGAGCAGCACTACCCGACGCATGACCTGGAGCTTGCAGCGGTCGTGTTCAAACCCTATGTGAACCATGCTTCTCTCTAATTCCGATTTACTGGAAGTACCCTTACATGTCTACTTTAATTTGCAACTTGTTTCGTGATTTTTCATCGACTATGTAATTAGTTATGATTTTTTTCGAAGTACCCTGTGTCCAAACAAGTCAAGTTGGCATGCAATCCGATGTAGAACCTTTTTCCCGCTCGAACCCAGGTAACGTACCTGAGAATGTGACGGCTCGACACACCGCATTCTCAGAGCCATCGCGACCATCATCTTCTCGCATTCTGAACGCGACAGGAGACCGCGACGCGTTCTGGCCTCCTGAGCAGACAACCCTGTCGCGACTCGTACAGGACCCTGTTGCGTTCCATCATGACCCTGTCACGACCCTTACATAGGTACGTCGCGATCACAGGATTTTGCATGAAAACCCATAAAATTTATTGCTCTCACTTTCTACAATATTCTTACTCCTTTTTAACAGTCATGCACGCAGTATAAACACCTGTTTTAAAATGGAGCTATATTGAATGCTTTAAAATACATATTCACGACTTCTTTTCTATCTATGATTTCTCTTACACATGCACACACATGAAAATTCCATATATGGCTGAAATTTGGCATAAAATATCTCATAATGTATTTGGTAATTTATTACAATAAAGTATAATAACTGCCCTATTTTAAAGAACTTGTATTCGCTCCTTGCGTTGTTTATATACCAATATCGACGCTCCACTGTTCTAGAATTCCTCTAGAATGTCGACCACCTGTTTTTATATACACACTTTACTTGGCTTGTGGTGAACTCTCCGTCGGATATTCCTTTAGCCGGACTAGTGAATCCTTGCACAAGGCCTCCGTAATTCTCCTCTGATCATGGATTCCCACATGGTCGACGAGCCAGTTGTACCCTACATGGTCGAGGAGCCGGGTGAGGTGTTCGAGGTTTTCACAGATCACCGCATCCTATAATACGTCTTCATGCAGAGAGATCTCAATCTCAGGCAGTGCAGGTGGCTCGAGTACTTGAAGGACTACGACTTTACCCTTTCCTATCACCCAGGAAAGGCTAACGTCGTAGCAGACGCTTTTAGTAGGAGATCCCACTTGAGTTCTTTGTTGGTTAGACACTGGAGACTTCTGGAGGATGCCACTCAGGGTGTGTTCACGTCGTCTAGCCTCCGGGAGAGAGCAGTGTTGGCCAGCATGACAGTTCGTCCGTTGATATACCAGCAGGTGCTTGAGGCGCAGAGTGCAGATGAGGACTTGGCAGACGTGTTGCAGTTGCCCGAGGTAGCACTGGACGAGGATAGCGAGGTTCGGTTCTAGGACAGACTCTACGTTCCAGAGGACGTCAGGGACGAGGTACTTGTTGAGGCGCACCGGTCGCGATACTCTATTCATCCTGGCTCCACCAAGATGCACCATGACTTGAGGGTACTTTTTTGGTGGCTTGGGATGAAGAGAGATATCGCTGAGTTTGTTTCGCGCTGCCTTACTTGTCAGTAGGTGAAGGTAGAGCACCAGCATCCTGGTGGTGAGCTGCAGTCGCTTCCCATTCCTGTATGGAAGTGGGAGCACCGTCACCATGGACTTTGTTTCTGGCTTACCTCGCACTTCTCAGGGGCACGACAGTGTTTGGGTCATCGTCAACAGGCTGACGAAGACCGATCGCTTTCTATCGGTCAAAGCATCGTGGTCAGTGGACAGACTAGCTCGGTTGTTTATGGATAAAGTGGTACCCTTGCATGGGACCCCTGTCTCTATGGTATCAGATAGAGATCCGAGGTTCACTTCTCATTTATGGCACAGCTTTTAGTGGGCACTTGGCACTGAGCTGAGGCTGAGTTCGGCCTACCACCCACAGACAGACGGGCAGTCGGAGAGGACCATACAGACCCTTGAGGACTTGTTGAGAGCATGTTGCCTAGACTGGGGCGGCACTTGGGAGTCACACCTTCCCATGGTGGAGTTTTCGTATAATAATAGCTTTCACTCCAGCATCGGGATGGCGCCCTATGAGGCTCTGTATGGTCGACCGTGCACGACACCGTTGCACTGGCACGAGGTTGGTGAGAGGCAGTTGTTGGGTCCAGAGTTGGTGCAGCAGTGTGCAGACACCGTGAGGCTGATCAGGCAAAGGATGCAGACAGTGCAGAGCAAACAGATGAGCTACGTCGACGTTCTGAGGAGGCCGCTTGAGTTTGAGGACGGCGACAGTGTGTTCCTTCGGATCTCGCCCACCAAGGGTGTTCTCAGGTTTGAGAAGAGGGGCAAACTTAGCCCGAGGTTTGTTGGCCCCTTTCCTATCCTGGAGCGGGTTTGCGAGGTCGCTTATAGGTTGGCTCTTCCATCTGAGTTGGCAGGTGTCCATGACGTCTTTCACGTGTCGCAGCTAAGGAAGTACATGCCAGATCCGTCGCATGTACTCGACTACTCGCAACTAGAGGTCGCCCTCGACCTATCCGTGCCGGAGTACCCAGTCAGCGTGGTGGACCGCAGGGTGCAATAGCTTCGCAGGAAGCAGATTTTTCTCATCAAGGTGGTTTAGGAGCACCACGCCGGTGGCGAGGCAACTTGGGAGCGTGAGGACGAGATGCAGGAGCAGTTCCCTTACTTGTTCGAGTGACAGGTACTTTGTTTGCTCTCTCTCTTCCCCTAGTTTCCCCCTTAATTTTGAGGATGAAATTGTTTGCTTTCTTGGTTAGATTGTAACATCCCTCCTTGCCATGGTCATTCGCCTTTTGTTGGAGGTAGCGACACTTGGGCTGTCGTCTTTTGAAGGCGACAGTTTGGTCGTCACATTTCGGTTTGGAATGCGACAGAGCATGTTGTCACGTTCACCCTCAGCATGCGTGTTTGTCGTCTTGCTGTCGGGTTAGTGGTGACAGGTGTCAACCTTTGACAGTGGGAAGGCGACGGGTCAAACGTTGCGATCTGGTTCAAACCTGTGAGGTCGACACGTGGCGTCTCCACTGGTCAGCTTGACCTTGCCCATGAGATAGCGACGATGTTGGTGTCACGTTCACTTCATGGAACGCGACATTCAACGTGTCGCGTTCTCATCGTCTGTGTTTAAGTTCCCAAGCCCGAGAGCACAGCCTCCATTTCACCCTTTTCCCTGTGTTACCTTCTTCTCCGGCGACCTTGAGGCTTGGCTGCTCCGTGGGGAGCTTGGGGAAGGCTTGGGGTGTGTGAGGTGGTTTGTAAAGGTGAGTTTTGCTTTGCATTGTGTTGACCTTGTGTTTTACATGTGTTCTCACTCTCCTCCTCATTTCCCTGTGGGTTGTCCTTCCTCCATGGGGTGGATCCTCTCCTTCGGCTTGTGAAGGGCGTGCTCGGCTCGTGGATGACGGATTTTGGAGCATTGGAGCTCGGAGGTGGAGGGGAGCTATCCTACGAGAAGGCCTTAATTAGGTGGATCTTTGTTTGGAGGTAGGGATTTCCCAAACCTCCACCTAGTTCTAGCATGCTAGGACTTCAAACCCCATCTCCAGGCCAATTAGGATCCATGCTAGGTGTGCAATGTGATCCATGTTTCATGTGGTTTACTTGGTTGTGCTTGTGAGTGAGGTTTCAAGCTTGGGTTGGGTTGTGCATGTTGAGGATATCATGTGTGCATGTGAGTTTATGGAGCGTAGTTTGGTTTTCCATGCATGCATGGGGTTTCTTGTGGGTGGTTTGGCCTTGTGCAATCTGGTTATTTTACTATGCATGTTCCCCTCCCCATGGTATGTTTGTATGGGTGGAGTTTGGCCTGAAGAAGATGTTCTTGGGCGTGCAAACCCTGCGGTCGCGACACGGTTAGCGTCACGACCCAAGTCGCGACACTCCAACACGTCGCCTCAGTGCCCGGGAACTGACACCCACCCTGTCGCATTCTGGTTGCGACAGGGTGGTTGTCGTTTTCTTGTCCAGTGTTTATTTTATGGTGGGTTGGGGTCTGAGGCCGTCACTTGGATCCCTCTGGTCACAACAGGATCCCTGTCGCGACATGGTTGCGACTGGTTCTGCGTCGCCTTCCTGAGCCGGGTTGCGACAGGCCGAGCGTCGTCTTCAGGTGGCGACAACCTGTGTGTCGCCTTCTCAGTCTAAGAGGGAACTTGGCAATCTATAGTTCAGAGTTTTCCGCTTCCACTGCGACTCAGGTTTCTTGGCACCTGTGCTATTCCTAGTGCAATGCTACTCTAGTCTCTTCGTCTGGTGCTCGGCACTTGAGGGCTTGTCCACGAGACAGATTGTTATCATTACATGGGACCCCCAGCCCCCTGCGTCTGTTAGAGGGAGTTCTCCAGGCGGTGGGCGTGTTCAAGTCACGGACTTGGAGCAGAGGGGAAAACGGTGGGGACAGCGGCGTAGAGTCATTTGTAGAGCTTTCTTAGCTGGTCTAGTTCTCCGAGGTAGTGTGGTGCTCTTACAGTGCAGACCAGCTCGTCCTTTTCTCACTACCTCACTCTACGTGGTTTCGCAACTATTTAGACGGGTCAGGCGTGGGACCGTAGTCTGGCCAGACTACGGCAGTTATGTTGTTCTTAGTTCCGAGTCTCACTCCAACGGGAGGTGCTAGACATGGTCCGTTGGTCGAGGGTATGGCGCATGGAACACCTGACCGACTGACTAGTGTAGCATTCTATAGCTAGTGTGCTTGTCCAGGTAGTGTCCACTGTCTGTGTTTATAGCTGGGTTCTTGTGGTGCCTTTGTTTAGGTGGGTTTTTCTGGTTCCGCTGTGTAGCTTAGACCGACGACTGTGTAGTTTCCTTTCACACTTCCGCACATGACTCTATTTAGTAGAATAGACTTTACTGCTTTATTTAATTATTGTACATTAATTCTATTCTACTTTTAGAACCAGTAGGAGATTGGTAGTCCCTACTGGGCTTCTTCATAAAGCTCACTGTAGTGACCCTCATTATACCGGTACGGTTATACCAACCCACGTCGGTATAGTGAACGTTGCCACAGTGGGACATTTACCCAACAATAACATTCGGCTGAGATACACGTGAATATAAGAACAGAGTAGCGGAAGTAAAAGAACCACTGTCTTCATTTCATTCATCATCCACATTTAACATACGTGATTGCAATGACATTTAAAGAACTAAAAGTCCACATAATTAAAATGCTGAAAATCAAATATATAATTGTCCACACTTAAACATTTCTTTCCATGATAATGCTAGTACAATGTTGCAATTACATACTTATGAAATCAAAATATCGCAAAGTACACCAACGATCTAATCTCCACACTCGGAATCGATCTCCATTGCCTCCTCCGCAAGTGTGTCGTCACCAACTATGCCTATACGCCGAAGCAAGTAATGAGTCTAAAAGACTCAGCAAATAACACTACATCATAGTAGGTTTTACATACACATTTACAAGACACAATCATGTAGCATGCTAGTCATTGAAATTAACAACCTATCATGGTGATTCTACTCATTAAACACATGATTCATGCTTTCAGATTTTCTAAATCAAAATCTCCTATCACATGTTCTCTAATCACTCCACCACATGAAAGGTTTACTTTTAATTAAACTAAAACATGAACGCAAGTTTTGCATGATTTCAATGCCTACGTAAAAGAATGCACTGAGCATGAATTTCTATACATTCCTATACATGCTCATGACCATCTCATCTTCTTTAAGCTTGCTGGTTTTACATGGATTAGAAAGCATATCCCACACACAAGAGCTACTTAATCAATTTAAATCACAACATGAGGGCAAACAAGCATGGGATTACTTACACACCACTAAGAACTGTTTCTAACATGGATTCTAGGCAATTTACAAAGTAAAGCATGATCATAAGTACATTTAGTTTTGTTGTTTTATCATGATTTCAGATTACCACAACATGGATCACAAATTCACAACCCTCACGTTTTGGTTTCACATAATTACACAATTCTCATTCACATAATTTACACTCTACACATGCACATTTACACATTGTTCACACTACACAATTTGCACATGATCACAATCACATTTCACATTTTACACTTTAGTGCCGTGACAGATAGTCCAAACTACCATAAGAAGGACACATCACATCACATACACAAAGACGCCACCTAGGCAATACAGTGACGACTCTTGGACTGCGCAGACCGGGAGAACAAGTCTCCACCCTAACCAGTGGTACTTGTCCACCTCCAGGATTTCATCCTAATGCCCTTAGGATCACAACACATTGAACCTTCTCAAGAGGACTTTTCCCTGATACGGTTCTGCTGCCCTCTATGGAAGCAGTGTCACACTTTGCACGATTTACACATTTACCGATTTTAACGCATATCTTTACACATGTCACTTAACTCTCATTCATTTTCTCATTCACACAAGGGCTCTGTTTTCCTAACATGATTCTACAATTAACAGGGATCACATGTTCAGAAATTTGCATAAATCAGATCACTCACACATGTCAAATTATTCCCACATTAACATGCATTGTTCACATTTTTGCAAGGAAAATTCATATTTCACTATATAATTGTCCAAACGACCTGAAATTTAACCACATGCTGATTTCGGGTTTAGAACAGCACATGAAAATTTTCACATTTTTCTGATCCAAAATGCAATTGCAGAAAATTTAATATAAATTCTCATATTATTCGAATTCAATTTATCATGGTGTATAACATAAAAGTTCAATTTAACAGAGCATAACCCTGAACCCAATATACATAATACCACAGAAAATTTTCCCGAATTTATTACACAACACACGATTTACTGGAGATTCTACAACCCTACGCATGGTTTCTAATTTCATTTCAGAAAACTCAATAATTCAGATGAGCATGGAGAAATTCCCAAAAATTTAGAGCATGGACCGATTCACCCACTCACGGTTTAGAAAAATTAGGGCATCCAACTTCACAGGAATTTCATACATGGTAACGAACATGTCTAGGTCTCATCATGCATACTTCTCCATAAATAAAACCCTTTATGCCAAATCACAGAAATTACAAAGATCTCACCACACATTCAGACATCCATATTATATATCATAATAGGTTTACAATATATCCTCATCGAAAACACATCGAAAATAATCATATACCAGGAAGAACACTCACTGTTCTGTCCTGGAGAACTAAACGGCGGTCTCTGGCCGTTCCAGGAGTGGACGACAAGATTGCTGGACGCACACTGGAAATCTTGGCGTCAAGGCATTGACGCCAAGTTCCTGTCTGTGCAGAAACACAGACCGAACTCCAAAAAAAAAGGGTGAATGGGGGATCTAGGACACGAGGAAAAATACATAAAAATGATAAAACCCTACTTGACATCTACATGGACGATAGGGGTAGGTTACTTGCCTCTAAAAATACTCCAGACGGATCTAAATGGTCGGAGAAGCTCTCCTTGGGCAGTCCCAAGAAGCTCCACAATTGCTCTCCTCCGGGTTCTATGTCGATGCAGGAACCAAACCACGGTTGGGGAAGTCCTCCCCGTTGTTCCAGCTACCCTCCTGATGCAGTAGGTTGCCGGATGAAGCCTTGAATCGCCGGATTGAAGCCTCCAAAGTTGAGTCTTTGTGCAGCTCCGAGCTAGGGTTTCTCTATCTCTTGAAAGAGGTCAAGAGAGGGCTGATGAGGTAGCATTCGGGTTCAGATATAGGAGAGAGACCTCTCCCATCCCGCAGGGTGATGTGAGCCCTTACAGACCGTTGGGGACAGCTCCCCAATGGGTGAGCTAGCTTGCTCCCGAAAATCCGGCTCTGCAACGCATGCAGGTCAGAGAAATTAGCGTCCACATCGCTGGACGCTGGGATTAGTGTTGGCGTCCATATGGTTGACGCCTACACAACACAAACATCCATTGATATGGACGCCAAGCTAGCCTTCGGCCAGAACTCAAAAACATGCAGGAAACCATGCATAACCTATACATATAAACATGCATTATGTATACTATCACGTACATGCTACCATCATACCATTCATACATTATTTACCACTAACTTATACACATGCATACATAAGTATAAATAGTTAATACATACGTAGATATGTACATCTATGCATACACAACATGAATTATTTACACGAAATTAAAATAATGCAACAAAATTCGAGGGCCTTACACCCTCTCCCCCTTAAAGAAACTTCGTCCTCGAAGTTAGAACGACACTACTCAAACAAAAGGGGATACTTCTTCTTCATCGCATCCTCAAGCTCCCAAGTAGCCTCCTCTCGTGAGAAGTTCCGCCATAGAACTTTCACCGACGCAATACTCTTGTTCCGGAGATGCTGAACCTTCCGGTCAAGAATAGCTACTGGTTGCTCGACATACGACAGATCTGGCTGAATCTCCACTGGCTCATGACTAATCACATGAGATGGATCTCGGACATACTTCCTGAGCATCGAAACGTGGAAGACGCGATGAACACTAGCCAAAGATGGGGGTAATGCTAGCTCATATGCCACGCTGCCCAATCATCTGAGAATCTCATACGGGCCAATGAATCTAGGGCTCAACTTACTATGCCTGCCGAACCTGACAACACCTCGAGTAGGCGATATCTTCAAGAAGAAATGATCACCCACCTCGAACTCGAGATCCTTCCTCCTGTTGTCGGCATATCTCTTCTGCCTATCCTGAGCCGCAACAAGCCTCTTCCTGATAAGCTGGATCTTATCCGAAGTTTCCTGCACTAACTACGGACCGATCAGCTACCTATTACCAGTCTCCTCCCAACATAAAGGAGATCTGCAGGGCCGACCATACAACGCCTCAAATGGAGCCATACCAATACTCGCATGAAAGCTGTTGTTGTATGCGAACTCCACAAGAGGTAAATGACGCTCTTAATCATCCTTCCAATCCAATACACACGCTCTCAACATATCCTCGAGCGTCTGGATAGTCCTCTCAGACTCTCCATTAGTCTGGGGATGAAACTCCGAACTGAGCTACAGCTCCGAACCCAAAGCATCCTGAAGACCCTTCCACAACCTCGAAGTGAATCTCGGATCTCGATCTGAAATGATCGACTTCGGCACACCATGCAATCTAATGATACTGCTAACATACAATCTAGCTAAACTCTCTACTGACTGCTTCTTCTTCATAGGCAAGAAATGAGCAGTCTTCGAGAATCTATCTACAACTAGCCAAATCGAGTCATTTCCCCTTCTAGATCGAGGCAAACCCGAAACAAAGTCCATAGTGACAGCTTCCCACTTCCAAACTGGAATCTCCATCCTTTGCATAAGGCCGGATGGTCGCTGTCGCTCGGCCTTCACTTGCTGGCATACTAAACACCGGGATACATAATCCTCTACATCCCTCTTCATGCCAGACCACCAAAAGGATCTCTTCAAATCCTGGTACATCTTAGTGTTACCCGGATGAATAGGGAATCGCGATCTATGAGCCTCCGCTAACACATGCTCACGGACATCTACCAAATTAGGGACACAAACACGGTGATGAAATCTAATCTCACCGTCCTCATCACAAGCAATGCCTGCCTTGCCCACAAACTCTAAGAGTCTAGGGTCGGCTTTCTGTTGCTCGATCACCTCATCCAAAACCGAGGACCTAAGAGATAATTGAGCTACAAAAGCCTGCCATAGCGATGGCTCTAACTCAGTCAACACGCAAGCCGCATCTTCCAACATCTTCCAATCCTGCTAGAGAGATGGCCTCTTTCTACTCAGAGCATCCGCTACGACATTCGCCTTCCCAGGGTGATACTGAAGGTCGAAGTCATAGTCCTTCAAGAACTCAATCCATCTTCTCTGCCTCAGGTTTAGAAAAGATACTTCAAGCTCTTGTGGTCGGTAAACACCTCGAATTTGACACCATAAAGATAGTACCTCCAGATCTGTAGTGCAGAACCACTACTGCGAGCTCCAAGTCATGAGTCGGATAGTTCCTCTCATACTCCTTCAACTGACGAGAAGCATAAGCCACTACCCTTTCCTGCTGCATTAGCACACAGCCTAAACCAATCCGAGACGCATCTGTGTAGATAGCAAAACCCTCTACACCGCTCGGTAAGACTAACACCGGGGCTGTCGTGAGCTTAGTCTTCAATAATTGAAAACTACTCTCACACTTCTCGGACCAAACAAACTTCACTCCCTTTCTGGTGAGCTGAGTCAAAGGGGCGGCGATGGATGAAAATCCCTCAATAAATCGCCGATAGTAACCAGCTAAACCAATAAAACTACGAATCTCTGAAGGGGTCTTGGGAATCTCCCAATCCATAACTGCCTGGACCTTTGCTGGATCCACTGCAACACCAGCACCGGAGATAACATGCCCGAGGAAATGAACCTCGCCCAACCAGAAATTGCACTTGCTGAACTTAGCGTACAGCTTGTGCTCACGAAGAACCTCTAACACTACCCTCAAATGCTGATGGTGTGTGGCCTCGTCCGGAGAGTAGACCAGCACATCATCAATAAACAATACGACAAAGCTATCTAAATAAGGCCTAAACACCCTGTTCATGAGATCCATGAACGCTGCAGGGGCATTGGTCAATCCGAAAGGAAGGACCAAAAACTCATAATGTCCATAACGGGTTCTAAACGCCGTCTTGGACACATCCTCACTCCGAATCCTCAACTGATGATAACCAGATCGCAAATCAATCTTAGAAAAGACTGATGCATCTCGCAACTGGTCAAACAAATCATCAATACGAGGTAAGGGATACCTGTTCTTCACAGTCACTTGGTTCAACTTTCTGTAATCAATGCATAACCTAAGTGACCTGTCTTTCTTTTTGACGAATAATACAGGTGCGCCCCAAGGGGAAAAACTAGGGCGAATAAATCCCTTATCAAGCAACTCTTGCAACTGCCTCCTCAACTCGGCTAACTCCGCAGGTGCCATCCGATATGGAGCCTTCGAGATAGGAGAGGTGCCCGGAAGCAACTCTATGGTAAACTCTATCTCTCTATCCGGTGGCAATCCAGACAAGTCATCAGAAAAGACATCTGGAAAATCCTGCACTACCTCAATCTCTGCAAGAGTAGGTGACTCATCAGCCTCTGGCACTAATACCACACTAGCAAGAAAAGTGTCACAACCCTTGTTTACCATGCGCATCGCCTTCATGGCAGAGATGACTAACTTTCCCACCAAGTTCCTTGGCAAGGGGTGAGAGAACTCGTCCTCACCAGGAATGCGGAAAACAATCCTCTTCCGACGACAATCCACTAACGCATAGGGCTCCTCTAGCCAATCCAGACCAAGAATAGCATCATAGTCCTTCACTTTTAGCAAGAAGAAACACCCTTCTAGGACTCTATCCTCAATGCACATAGGTAGCGACGGAATGCACTTCCTAGTCGATACCGTACCCGCAGGAGTGTTCACAGACAAAGGGACCTCTAAATCCTCAGACTCTACATCCGACTCTAGGGCTAACTACCTAGCGAACCTCTCAGAAATGAATGAGTGAGTAGCACCCGTATCAAACAAAACCTAAGCGTGCATACCTAAAACCAAAACCGTACATTCGGTGACATGCTCCGCCTGCTCGGCGTCCTCGCGAGCTAAAGCAAACACTCGAGCTGGGGCTCGAGGCCTTCCTGGTCTTCCTGTAGTTGGCGCTGCTGCCGCTACTGCTGCTGGGGCTGGCGCTCCGCGCTGGACTCCCTGCTGAAGTCTCGAACAATCCTTGATCTTGTGGTCGCTGCTTCTGCACTTCAAGCACTTTCCCGTAATCATCCAACATTCGGTACCACCATGTGTCTTCCCACAGTGGGGACACTCTTTCTTCACACCAGGGGAATGTACAGAAGGTACCTAAGAACTGCGGACTGCCACTTATCGCTGTTGTGTCGGGTACACCGCTTTCTTCTTGTCCTGTCGCTGGAACGTAGCTGCAGGTCTCTTCTGTGAAGCCTTCTTCTCTTCAAGGTATTACTCCATCTCACCCTCCTGCCTACAAGCAGCGCTGAGGGCCTCGTCCAAAGTGCGGTGGTCAAACACCACGAGCCTCGTCCTCAGTGATGGTTTCAGGCCCATCACGAATTTCTTTGTCTTTCTGCGCTCGTCTGCCATGATATGAGGAGCATATTTAGAGAGTTCAGAAAATCTTGCCTCATATTCTAGCACGGTCATGGAGCCTTGAGCCAAAGAGAGGAATTCCTGCTCCATCCGATCTTGAACATGCTCGGGGACGAACTTGGCCCGAAAGAGTCTCACGAACTCGTCCTAAGCAACATCAATAGCTCCATCCTCAAACCGGATACGCAGCAATGAAGCCCACCATACATCAGCTCTTTCCTGCAGTACACTGCTCATAAACACCATCTAAACAACTCTAACTTAACAAAACATACAAGCATATAAACTAAAGCATACCTGTAGCATGTAGGTGGCTAATGTGACCTTATCCTCATCTGCACACCTGATGGCTCGGAAGATCTTTTCTATTTCCCTCATCCAGCTTTCTGCCAACAATGGATCGATCTCCCCCTTAAAAGAGGGTGGCAGCATCCTCTTGAATCTTTTCATGGTAGAAAGTCCACCATGGTCCTGAGCTGGTACCTGAGCCTGCTACAGTACACAGCAAGCAATTCACAATCAACATAATATCGCATAAGCAAATAAAACAGATTATAAATCATTTTATTAGTCTAACCTGAGCCTCCAATTGTGCCTGGAGTGCTGCCTGGGTATGAGCCTGCGTCTGCATGGCTTGCACCAGACCTTGCATGAATACTCCATAATCCACAGGCGGCGGTGGGGGAAGTACAGGACCTTGCGGTGCCGGGGCCTGCTGCTCCGCCCGCTCGTCACGTCTCGGCTCGTCCTCACGGGCCGGCGCTCCGCCACGCCTACCTCTCGAAGCCATGGTTGTAATAAATTTCAGCCACCATTAGCTAGGTTACTAAGTTTTCTAACCATTTTCTTATCTCATTTCCACTTCTTATTAGTGTTTTCTACACATGTGGACATTCCTATGTAGACTTAGCATGTAATGGGGATGATGACTTATGTATATTCTTGTGCAATCTCAACCGGTTTCTCTGATGCCAATCTCTGTAGTGACCCTCATTATACCGGTACGGTTATACCAACCCACGTCGGTATAGTGAACGTTGCCACAGTGGGACATTTACCCAACAATAACATTCAGCTGAGATACACGTAAATATAAGAACAGAGTAGCGGACATTTACCCACCAAAGCTGCTGGTGGTCATCAGGGTTATGTTTCCTCATGAAGAGTCCGATTATTTACTGGAATATTCGGGGCATTTCCAATACTGCCTCCAAGCGTTCTTTGCGCAGATTCGTTAATGTTAATAAGTCTGATATTGTTGTTGTTGCTGAGCCTATGATTCCCCTTAGCCGTGCAGGTCCTTTATGTAGGTCTCTCCGTATGCAGTCCGTTGTTGGAAACTATGGGGAAGATTCCAAGTTATGGGTGTTCTGGCGTAATACTTGTTTGCAGGTTTTCTCTTCTTCTGATCAACATCTCACTCTTTCGATTATTGAGGAACAACAGGTCTTAATGATGGTCACTTTTGTGTATGCTAGCTGCGATGCCTCTTCGAGACGTTGCCTCTTTGATGACCTTATAGCTCAATCTGAAGTTGTCAGTGTTCCCTGGATTATTGGGGGAGATTTTAACTGTATTTCTACTCCCTCTGAAAAATCTGGAGGCCGGTTTGGTAATTTGCAATCCATGGTAGACTTTAATGCTTTCATGCAAGCTTCATCTCTTGTTGATGTAGGTTTTGTTGGTTCTCCTTATACCTGGGTTAATAACCGCACTGGGCAGGCTTCCATCAAAGCTCGTCTGGACCGCTTCCTGATGAATAGTGCTTTTGTCAATACCTACCAAGGTTTTAATGTCAAGCATCTTATTAGGTGCAACTCGGATCACTCTCCTCTTTTGGCTTCCATTAAGGAGGACCCTCGTCCTCCAGCTCGGTTTGTCTTTCAGGCTATGTGGACCTATCATGAGTCTTTCATTGATATTATAAAGTCGACATGGAATGAGTACAATGACTGGCATCCGAATCCGTTCACCACCTTTTTCATGAAGCTTAAAGCGGTTAAGCATGTCTTGCGTGACTGGAACAAAACTGTCTTTGGTAATGTTGAAGAGAATGTTAAGCTTATGGAGACTGAAGCTGGTCTCCATCGGGACAACTTTGATCGCTTTCCTTCTCCGGAGAACCGAGCTGCTCTTAACAAAGCTAATGCTAATTACAAAAAAGCTTTGTTATGTCAGGATACTTTCTGGGCCCAGAAAGCTATGAACTGGATGGAAAATGGGGACAGAAACTCTAGTTTTTATCATGCTGTGGTGCAAGGTCACCGCCGTCGTAGTCGCATTCATCAAATCCAAGTGGATGGGGAGTGGACTACAAACCAGGATGCTATCCATCAAGCGGGTGCCCAGTATTACCAAAATCTTATGCAGTCTTCTTTACATTTTATTGACCAATCCCTCCTGGACGTTATACCTCAGCTTATATCTGAGGAGCAGAACATTTCTATTTGTGCTCCTCCTACTATGGAAGAAGTAAAGAATGCAGTTTGGAGTATGAATGGCAACAGCTCCCCTGGGCCTGATGGCTTCTCTGGTATTTTCTATACTTCTTGTTGGGAGATTATTAAAGAAGATCTTTTTAATGCTGTGCTGGGCTTTTTCCAAGGGCATGCTTTTCCCAGAGGGGTCACTGCCACCCTCATAGCCTTAATTCCGAAGAAAGCTAATCCTGCTTCTTTTAGTGATTTTAGACCGATCAGTCTTTGCAATTTCTGCTATAAGATTGTGTCTAGGATTCTTTGTGGAAGATTGGAGCACATTCTACCTGGTATCATTTCGGAGGAACAAGGAGCCTTTGTGAAAGGGAGGTCTATTCTTGATAATGTATCCTTTGCTCATCAGTTGGTGCGTGATGTGGACCGTAAAATTAGAGGAGGAAATGCCATTTTCAAGCTGGATATCAGGAAAGCCTATGATAGTGTGGAGTGGGACTTTCTTTTTGTTGTTCTGAAGCGCTTCGGTTTTGCATCCAGGTTCATCTCTTATATTGGTATGCTTGTCTCCAATTGTTGGTTTTCTGTTTTGATCAATGGCATGCATGCTGGGTTTTTTAAATCCACAAGAGGCCTTCGTCAAGGTGACCCCATTGCCCCTGCTTTATTCATTATTATGGAAGAAGTGCTCAGTCGTGGGTTGAGGAGGATGGTCTCCAGCGGAATTCTTTCCCCTTATGCCGGACCCCGGGGTTGTCAGGCTCCTTCACATCTTCTTTATGCAGATGATAGTCTTATTTTCACCAATGGTAGTATTAAGAATGTGAAGCGGCTCATGAGTTTTTTGGAGGACTACTTAGTCTTCAGGCCAGCTCATCAACGCTGACAAGAGTTCCTTCATGCTCTCCAGGAGAGCGCCTACTGTCTGTATCCAGAGGATTAAAAACCTTACGGGTTATACCAATATGTCGGGTCCGCTACATTATCTTGGTGTTCCCCTCCGCTCTGGTAAAGTCCTAACTTCTGACTACTAAGTGCTGGTTGACAGGATCAATTCTATTTTGAGCAGCTAGAAGGCCAAACTCATATCTCAAGCTGGGCGCATTATCCTTATCAACTCGGTTTTAGCTTCTATTCCCATTTATCTGGCTGCTGCTTCTCATCTTCCCAAAAGTATCATTCACTATATTGATAAATGCTCTGCGGCCTTTTTCTGGAATGGTACTGATGGTGTCCGCCGGCGTCATTGGGTTGCTTGGAGTAAAATCCAGTGTCCTAAGGTGGAGGGGGGCTTAGGTATTCGCAATGTTACTCATGTTCAGACCTCCCTTGCTGCTAAACAGGTTTGGAATATGCGTCATGGGACTTCTCTTTGGGCGATATATGCTAGAAGGCGTTTTGCTGCCCATCAGTTCTCGCGGATTCCAGGCATGCCTACTCATCTTATTCTGTCTGCTAACGCTATTGTTTCCGCTCATTCTAGGTGGATTCCTGGTAAAGGTGATCGAATAGACTTTCTTAATGATCACTGGTTTGGGGATCACCCTCTTGCGAACAGTCTTCAGGGTCCACTGCCTCCGAGCACTACTTTGCAAGCTGTGGCGGGGGATCAATCTCATCCTCTCCGCCATCTTCTTGGCCCTCAGGTTTTTACTGATTTAGCCTTAACCCAGGAAGAGGATAAATGCATTTGGACGGCCTCCCCCTCTGGTGAGTTCACTACTAAATCAACCTACGAGTTGGTCCGGCAAAATGGTGTCCGTAGGCCTGCTATATCTAAAATCTGGCATCATCTTTTTAATCCTCGAGCGTCTCTTTTCTGCTGGAAACTCCTTAATAGAGCTGTGGCTGTGGATGGTCGTGTGTCTGAATGTGGCATTCCTTTGGTTTCCAAGTGCAATTGCTGTGCCCTTCCTCAGTGCGAAGACCTTAACCATGTTTTTATTGACAGCGATTTGGCCACTTGTTTGTGGAATTGGCTCCTTCCTTTGGTCCCGTCTAATATTCATCTTCACAATCAACTCACCACCAGGCTTTGGAATTTTATTCATAATACTAATGTCCAAACCCCCTCTGGTTTCATCTCCCTTTATTGTCTTATTCTCATCCTGTGGGAGATTTGGAAGTCCCGTTGTGCAGCTAGGTTTGATATGCAAAGAAGGCGGCCTGCAGACATCATTCGCACCATTAAACTTCATGTCGGTTTTGCCATTGGTAAGATGGTTTTTAAATTGGAGCAGCCTATGGCCTCAAGTCAGATACTTCAATCCTATGGTTTCATGTTTCATTCCTTGGCCAAAAAAGCGCAACTGGTACGCTGGATTCCTCCTGTGCTGGATTTTTGTTTAAATGTGGATGGCGCTTCAAAAGGCAATCCTGGACTTTGTGGTGGTGGGGGCTGCATCCGTGATAAACATGGCACTATCCTTCTGGCTTTCTCTAATTTTTATGGTGCTGGGAATAGTCTTATTGCAGAGACAAGAGCTTTATGTGATGGCCTGCGGATAGCTCATTTTGTTGGAGTTCGACTGTCCGTAATCTACTCGGATTCTTCTACGCTTGTTCACTCCGTGCAACAAGGTAAATGTCCAAGTTGGTACACTTATCGCTGGTGGCGCTCTACTAGGGATCTGCTCCAAGGAAACGTCTCCATCCTTTCTCATGTCTTCAGGGAAACAAATCAAGTTGCTGATCGCCTTGCCAATCATGCTATTTTTTCTATGTGTAATGAGGTCTTTTGGGGCTTTAATCATTTGCCTTATGCTTGTCGAGGACTGCTCCTCATTGATAAGACTGGCCTCATGAACATTCGGCTGTCCTAGGCCCAGGGGGCGGGCACCCTTTGTATGTTATTTACCTCTTTTTATTAATGAAATCTTAGGCAACAGGTTGATCGCCTGGGGGGTGAGCACATTTCCCTCCACTGGAGGGAAATGCACCCGACTGGTCGCTGACCCTGTTGTCCTCTTTTACCAAAAAAAAAAAAAAAAAGTAGCGGAAGTAAAAGAACCACTGTCTTCATTTCATTCATCATCCACATTTAACATACGTGATTGCAATGACATTTAAAGAACTAAAAGTCAACATAATTAAATTGCTGAAAATCAAATACATAATTGTCCACACTTAAACATTTCTTTCCATAATAATGCTAGTACAATGTTGCAATTACATACTTATGAAATCAAAATATCGCAAAGTACACCAACGATCTAATCTCCACGCTCGGAGTCGGTCTCCACTGCCTCCTCCGCAAGTGTGTCGTCACCAACTACGCCTGTACGCCAAAGCAAGTAATGAGTCTAAAAGACTCAGCAAATAACACTACATATACCATACATGTGCATGTCATAGCAGGTTTTACATACACATTTACAAGACACAATCATGTAGCATGCTAGTCATTGAAATTAACAACCTATCTTGGTGATTCTACTCATTAAACACATGATTCATGCTTTCAGATTTTCTAAATCAAAATCTCCTATCATATGTTCTCTAATCACTCCACCACATGAAAGGTTTACTTTCAATTAAACTAAAACATGAACGCAAGTTTTGCATGATTTCAATGCCTACGTAAAAGAACGCACTTAGCATGAATTTCTATACATTCCTATACATGCTCATGACCATCTCATCTTCTTTAAGCTTGCTGGTTTTACATGGATTAGCAAGCATATCCCACACACAAGAGCTACTTAATCAATTTAAATCACAACATGAGGGCAAACAAGCATGGGATTACTTACACGCCACTAAGAACCGTTTCTAACATGGATTCTAGGCAATTTACACATGTAAAGCATGATCATAAGTACATTTAGTTTGTTGTTTTATCATGATTTCAGATTACCACAACATGGATCACAAATTCACAACCCTCACGTTTTGGTTTCACATAATTACACAATTCTCATTCACATAATTTACACTTTACACATGCACATTTACACATTGTTCACACTACACAATTTGCACATGATCATAATCACATTTCACATTTTACACTTTAGTGCCGTGACACATAGTCCAAACCACCATAAGAAGGACACATCACATCACATACACATAGACGCCACCTAGGCAATACAGTGACGACTCTTGGACTGCGCAGACCGGGAGAACAAGTTTTCACCCTAACCAGTGGTACTTGTCCACCTCCGGGATTTCAGTGTCACACTTGGCACGATTTACACATTTACCGATCCGATTTTAACGCATATCTTTACACATGTCACTTACCTCTCATTCATTTTCTCATTCACACAAGGGCTCTATTTTCCTAACATGATTCTACAATTAACAGGGATCACATGTTCAGAAATTTGCATAAATCAGATCACTCACACATGTCAAATTATTCCCACATTAACATGCATTGTTCACATTTTCGCAAGGAAAATTCATATTTCACTATATAATTGTCCAAACGACCTGAAAATTTAACTACATGCTGATTTCGGGTTTAGGACCCCACATGAAAATTTTCACATTTTTATGATCAAAATGCAATTGCAGAAAATTTAATATAAATTCCCGTATTATTTGAAATTCAATTTATCATGGTGTATAACATAAAAGTTCAGTTTAACAGAGCATAACCCTGAACCAAATATACACAATACCACAGGGAATTTTCCCGGATTTATTACACAACACACGATTTACTGGAGATTCTACAACCCTACGCATGGTTTTCTAATTTCATTTCAGAAAACTCAATAATTCAGATGAGCATGGAGAAATTCCCAAAAATTTAGAGTATGGACTAATTCACCCACTCACAGTTTAGAAAAATTTAGGGCATCCAACTTCACATGAATTTCATACACGGTAACGAACATGGTCTAGGTCTCATCATGCATACATTCTCCATAAATAAAACCCTTTATGCCAAATCACAGAAATTACAAAGATCTCACCACACATTCAGACATCCATATTACATATCATAATAGGTTTACAATATATCCTCATCGAAAACACATCGAAAATAATCATATACCAGGAAGAACAACTCACTGTTCTGTCCTGGAGAACTTAACGGCGGTCTCTGGCCGTTCCAGGAGTGGACAGCAAGATCGCTGGACGCACACTGGAAATCTTGGCGTCAAGGCATTGACGCCAAGTTCCTGTCTGTGCAGAAACACAGACCGAACTCCAAAAAAAAGGGTGAATGGGGGATCTAGGACACGAGGAAAAATACATAAAAATGATAAAACCCTACTTGACATCTACGTGGACGATAGGGGTAGGTTACTTGCCTCTAGAAAATACTCCAGACGGATCTAAATGGCCGGAGAAGCTCTCCTTGGGCAGTCCCAAGAAGCTCCACAATTGCTCTCCTCCGGGTTCTATGTCGATGCAGGAACCAAACCACGGTTGGGGAAGTCCTCCCCGATGTTCCAGCTACCCTCCTGATGCAGTAGGTTGCCTAATGAAGCCTTGAATCGCCGGATTGAAGCCTCCAAAGTTGAGTCTTTGTGCAGCTCCGAGCTAGGGTTTTCTCTATCTCTTGAAAGAGGTCAAGAGAGGGCTGATGAGGTAGCATTCGGGTTCAGATATAGGAGAGAGACCTCTCCCATCCCGCAGGGTTGATGTGAGCCCTTTCAGACCATTGGGGACAGCTCCCCAATGGGTGAGCTAGCTTGCTCCCGGAAATCCGGCTCTACAACGCATGCAGGTCAGAGAAATTAGCGTCCACATCGCTAGACGCTGGGATTAGTGTTGGCGTCCATATGGTTGAGGCCTACACAACACAAACGTCCATTGATATTAACGCCAAGCTGGCCTTCAGCCAGAACTCAAAAACATGCAGGAAACCATGCATAACCTATACATATATACATGCATTATGTATACTATCACGTACATGCTACCATCATACCATTCATACATTATTTACCACTAACTTATACACATGCATACATAAGTATAAATAGTTAATACATACGTAGATATGTACATCTATGCATACACAACATGAATTATTTACACGAAATTAAAATAATACAACAAAATTCGAGGGCCTTACGCTCACTCCCTATTTTGTAGGTGATACTTCACAGTAGCTCCCTCCGCAGCGGACTGAGGAGACGGGCCCGTAGTAGTCGGCGTCTCTAGTGGCAGTGTTTCCCCAGCAGTTGTACTTCACCCTCGGGGTATGCCCCTAAGGGACGTGTTCCTTCCCCTTTATTTTAGCACTTGTACTTTATTTACTTTGGGACTGTACTAGACTCTTACTTAGTGTTGGACACTCTTCGTTCACTTGTGGTGCACTTTAGTACATTTGTTGTTATTTATTTTTGTTACATATCTTGTTAGACCGATCCGTTAGCCCTTCCGAGTCTCCAGACCCGTGGGCGGCGGTGCCGGTGTTCGGATCCTTGGTGAGAATCGGGGATCCAAGCACCGAGGCTGTTACAGTGTTGGTTGGACTCCACAGTTGTTTGGCTTGTTCTAGTGGTGCGGCAGCTAGACCTTTCGTCCGTGGATGTGAGGCTGAGAGGTAGACCCGTGTTGTTTGTCCGAGTTAGTTGCTGGTGTCGCGAACCAGTTTACGTGACTCGAGTGTGGCGGTCTCTACTTTAGCTCGTACACCTTGTTGTGGTTTGCTATTTATTTATTTAAATTGGTTTAGGTTAACGACAGTTGGTAAGTGATATGTATAGTTTAAATATCTTGCTCAGTTTAATTTATAGATTGCTAGCGTAGCTTTCTGCTTTCGTACTTGAGTTTGGTTTGCTCGGGTTCTGGGGGAGTTTCCCTACTGAGCCAGTGACTTGCGAGGCTCACCCCTACTCCTTACAGGTGAAGGAGAGCAGGAGGTTTCTCTTCCGTCTTCTAGTTCAGAGCCGCATCGTAGCAGTGTTGGGCCGACGCCTCCAGCAGTGTAGACTACTCTTTTGTTGTACCTGGGGGTATGCCCCAAGCTTGTGTACTTTAGTTTGAGTTTTTTTGAAATTTGGCTATGTAAATCCATTGGAAATATATGTGGGATTATGAATCTTATATATACATCAGTGTGTTCCTTTGTGTTTCCACGGACATGTGTGTGATATCCCTTGCGAGTCTACGGCTCATTCGCGGGAGGTGGAGTCGGATCGAGCTCTTTATTAGGTTAACGGGTTTGAACGACGCAGTCCATCACAGTTGGTATCAGAGCAAGGTCTGTGTAAATATAAAGGAACTGGGAAATTGCATAGGTTGAGAAAGAAAGGGGAGGGAAGTGGTTGGAGAAGGAAACTCGTGTGCCGAGCACACTTCAGCGGAGGTAGAAGATGAAGGAGATGGAGATGGGAGGTCAGAATCAAAGAGTGAGAGAAGGCAAAAGTCCTCGCAGACTTCCTCAAGTTCGGCAGCTTCCTCCTCTTCTTCACTCTCCGACTCGGACAGTTCCTCTACAACGGGCTCCCTTGTTCCCGGTTGAATGGGTCCCCGAATGAAATGCTTCTTTAGGGTCCAGGTAAGAGGTGTGTAGGGTATGAATGGATCTGGATGAACAGGGTTGGGATGAAATCCTAGATCGGCCCTAGCTAACAACCTCTTCACTTGGACACTACTAACAGGACCCTGCATGTCTCTACCCAAGCCTCGGCCATGAATATAGCCGATCTTCGCCATCACCTCCCAACCTTTCCCTTGAGGACACATGGTCTCAAACTCCTCATCTAGGAAGGGGGTTGGTTCAAATCAAGGGGAGATGGAAGATCAATGATAGACATGATAGGTTTCTACCCCTTGTCTGGGATGAATAGATATGGCATCTGCTCCGAAGTGATGGAGTTGTGGGTTTCCACGATAGGGATGCTCTTGATTTTGATAACCCCCCATTAAAAGGAAACTTGAAATATTAATGGGCGGTGGAAGGGACCCCTAGAGTTTGTTCTAACCAAGGACGATTGAGAATAGCCTTGTAGGCCAGATCGACGTCTAAGACTAGATACTCCGAAGACATAGTAACTGGTCCTATTTCTAGTTGAAGAGAAATTTTTCCCTTGGAAACACTCTTGGAGTTGTCATAGGCAGCAATGGTGGAGCATATTTTCTCCAGGTTTTCTTCCCCTAAACCCAATTGTTTGAGGGTTTACATCGGACAAACATTGATGGATGCCTCGGTGTCGATTAGAGTGGAGTCCACCGAGACCCCATTGAGGGTGATGGTGAGGCAAAGAGGAAGTGAACGACACTTGGGGGCTGCTATATCTTTGTCCGAGAAGGAGATGGAGGGTCCTTGGGTGAGGGAGAGAATGGCATTGGTCACCCCACTAGCAGGAAGGTCATCATTGGCCATGATCTTTTGGAGGAATTGAAGGAGAGTGGACTAGTGTGATGGTGACTTCCAAATCAATTCTAAAATAGAAACCCTTGCGGGAGTCTTGTCTAAGTGTTGAAGAATATCATATTTGGTGCGGCAGGTGGCGGGGGTTCATTGTCCTCCTCATCTTGAGATGGCCGTGGGAGTGGGGGAACAATCTGATTCCAGAGGGTGACATGAACATCCTCCTGAGACCTAGGGAGAATGAGTTGGAGGGGTTGGGAACCATAGGTGGGCGACTCATAGGAGGGGGGAATGGGAATAGATTGGGCATCCTGACGAGCGGGTCAGATAAGCACTAGGGGCCGCTCCTCTAGAATGGCATCTACAGTGGTGGAAGGTTCCTGGGACTCTACGGAAGGACACGGGTATCATTCCTCAAAACCTTCTACCCTCCACTGTTGTTCTCTCCCCACAACCTGAGGTTCTTGATGTGTCATGGTGTTGACCTTTTCCTAGGACTCAGAGGAAGATGGGTTGTTGTTGTTTTAGTGGTTGGGGAGGGGGTTCTGCACTATGCCCAGATCCCTTCTTGTGTACCTAGACTTGGAAATGGTGACCTTAACGTCAACCCAATTGATCATACCCTGATCATTCATGTCATACACCCAGTCATAGAAGGTAAAGCAGTTGTGGATTTCATGACCGGGGGCCCTATGATAAGGATAGTACTTTAAGGTGTTGGCCCTTGGATGCATACCCTCCTTTTGTGGGGGAAGTTGGATGGCATTGCAAGACATGAGAGCAAAGAAAATGTCACCGAGGGATTCAAGGAGAGCAGGATAGTGAGATCTCTTGGGACTGGGATGTATAGCCAGAAGGTGGAGGAACAACTGAATAGGGTCTGGAGGGATTGGATGGGAATTGGTGAGGATTGGAGGTGGGAGTGGAGGGAGTAGGATCGAATAGGTGGATGGATCAGATCTAGAAGGGGGGTTGAATAGATCTGACATCAATTACTGCGGAAGCTTAAGCAATTCAAAATTACTTCGAATCAGAGATCTATTCAAACAAACAATTTACTGATCTGAAGTGTAAGACCCCGGATTTTTATTCTCTTTTATATATATGTATACATGTATTCGCGTAGAAGTGAGCAATTAGCTAAATTAAGAAGTAATATGAATGTTCTCTTTTCTTTTCCAAGAATCTTAGACTTAGAATGATTGAGTAATATTATGTATGTATTTTTTTTAAATATTGAAGAATATCCTATACTACCTATTTCATGGAATTTTGTATGAGAATATAAGAAGTAGATATGTGTATGTGCGTACGTATGTTATCTTGTACGTGTGACAATTGTATACCTAATTCTACCTGCATAACACCTTGGTGTACTTATGTATGCATGAGTATGGTTAGTTGTAAACATGGTTCATTGCATGGTTTAGTTGATGCATACATTGTACTTCGTACATTGCATGTACATGAAGAGCTCAAGCATGGTAGGTGCATTTAGTAGTCTATATTGGAATTCTATACTCCTCATGAACAACATGCACGTTTTTTATGATAATTAGGTGAGGATAGTCAATTGGCAAAATTATGCATATAGTGTATATTAAGGAATCCTATGCATATAGTGCTTAAGCAATGTTAGGTAAAGTTGTGCAAGTTAATCTAATTACCAGTGCACATGTTGTATCCATCTATTTCAAGCGTAATGTACACAAGTGTGCTACACCCGTGTGTGTATACTATATATGCCCAATCAAGTGTGCATGCATAGGTAGATATCTACGTACATCTTGTCTTAGTGTATTCATGTATGCTTGTGTATGCCTAGGTATAAATGCTATTGATTGCCCGGTGTAGTAATATACATATTATACCTTATACCTTGTATGCGTATGAAGATATTCATGTGCGTGTTGTTATCTTGATGTACCTATGTATGTATGTGTAGGGTTAGTAGTAAATATTGGATATTTACATGGTGTAGTGGTGTATACACTATACTACATAGGTTTCATGTACATGTATGAGTGGGTTAAGCATGGTTCTGCATGATTTTAAGTTCTGGCAGAAGAGTAACTTGGCGTCAACATGCATGGACGCCTATGTTATGTCAGCGTCCAAACGATGAACGTCGATGGACGTCCCTCTGTAGCTGTCCAGCCGGGAGGGATGGGACGTCTACTCTTCTGACACTGCATGCATAGCAGTCTGAAAAAGCATGGCCTGCCATGCTTCTGATTGGGGGATGGCCGACCCAAAGGGGCTCTCCCACCCTTGCAAGGGCAGACTTCGGTCTTGCCTCATAAGAGCACCCACCTTGCTGCTAGCAAGGTGCTCTCTTGCCCTTTTCATGAGGAGAAAACCCTAGCTCAGAAATGTGAGAAAACCTGACCTTGGAAGGCTTAGATCCGGCGATTGGAGGCATTTTCGGGCGATCTTCTTCGACAAAGAGGACGTCCAAGCATAGGAGAAGACCTCCCCGGCGCTGGACTGTGGCCTACGACCCCCTAGCACCCGGAGCAAAGGAGTTTTGGAGGCTTCTTGGCACTGCCCAAGGAGAGCTTCTCCGGCCATTTCGATCCGTTTGGAGGTTTTTCTTCAGGCAAGTAAACCCTAGGTCTTGAACCTAGACATGTCCCCTAAGTCTCAGGAATTTGGTGGATTTTAATTCGTGTCCTGGAGCCCCCATTCTGACTTTTTTTCCAAGCTCGGTCTGTGTTCTCACACAGACAGGAACTTGACGGCAAGAGATCCTGCCGTCAAGGTCATCTGTTAACGGCATGCGATAATGCCGTCAACCTCTGTGAACGGCCAGACCCTACCGTTTAATTCTTCAGGACAGAACAATGAACTGTCCTTCCCTATATGATTAATTTTCGGACTTCTTCGCATGAGGATATAGTGTAATTTTTATATGTTATGTAATACCTATGGTGGGATGTGTGGTGAATTTCTTGCGCATTTCTGTGGATGGTGCAAATTTTTAGATTTATTGGATTGTATGTTAGCAATCAATTTGGATATGTTAGTCTACTGTTTACATGAATCATGAGGAGTTTGGATGCTATAATTTTTCTAAACCATGTACATATGCATCAGTCTATGCCCTGCAAATTTTAGAAATTTTTTTGTGTTCATGTGATTTATTGCATTTTCTGCAATAGGAATAGAAGTCATGTGTAGGTTATTCAAAAATTTCAGTAAATGGTGTGTCGTGCAATAAATCCGGGAAAAAGTTCTGTGACCAGGTGTATGTCAGGTTCAGGACCTTGAACCATCAAATCTGATATTTATGTCATGTTCCATATTAAATTGAATTATTAGTGGCATGAAAATAAATGTTTCACTTTCCGTAAATTCTATGTAATTCAGAAAAATATGAAAATTTGCATGAGAAGTCTGAAACCTGCAAACGATGTGTGGTTAAATTTTAAGGAGAATTGGGTAACACTAGCTTAAACTGTGGAAATTCCATGTGAAAAATGAGTTATTAATGCATGTTGTGATTAAGTGTTTCCCAATGTGATTAGTGTAAATTTCTGAATGTGTGAACCCTGTTAATAGTAGTATCAGGTTAGGTTAACTAAGACATGTGGAGTTATAGAATGTGACATATAAAACGATTCAACAGAATAAGTGAATATGCGAATAATGTGTGAAAACGTGATAAAGTGAATGTAAAGTGTAATAATTGGGCCAAGATGACACGGCTACCCTAGAGGCCTCGAGAGCCGTACATAGAAAAGTCCCTATGGAAAGCTCTATGTGTAAAAAGTTTGTCCTAAAGGCATTAGGGAAATCCTGGAGGTGGACAAGTACCACTGGATAGGGTGGAGAGAGCTTCTCCCGGTCTGCGCAGTTACCAAGATTCACCACTGTATTGCCTAGGTGGTGGGTATGTGATTATGAGTTGTGTTATGTGTTATGTGTGTGAAAAGAGTTATGAGATATTTGTTAGTGTCCTCTACTGGTGGTTAGGACTATGTGTCATGGCAATTTGTTTAAGAAATGGAAATGAATAAAGTGTGTAATATGTGAATATGACACGTGGTAAGTGCCCATGATGCACGTGGTAAGTGCAATCGATGTGATATGTGATATGTGATAAGTGAAAGTGAAAGAGTAAATGATGTGGAAATGTGTAAATTGTGTAAGTGTGAACATGTGTACATATGAAATGTGTAAAAGTGAACAAGGTGAATGTGTAAATGTGCAAGCATGTGAGATAAATGCGTTAGATTGTGAACTTATGATATATGTCATGTAAGTGTTAAACGCATATCCAAACAGCAACCTAAATGTATGCAAAATGATATTTCACATGTGTAAGAATGAGTAGAATCCATGATAGGAACTTCCCTTTCAAATATATGAGAATCTCATGTTAATTGCTATCATGTTGTAATTGAATTGTGTGTATGTATAACTCTCATGTGAATGAAATGGTAGTGAGCATGTAATAGGATTTTCATGTTTGCAAAAAGGTTGATTATGAATATGGCAATGCACGAAAAACACCTTGATCCCATGCTAGATGAAAGGCTCAATTAGTATAAAGTTTCCTACTTAAGCACTTATTGTTGCTAAATAGTTTTACCAAGCTTAACCTTCAATTCATGCTATCAAATCTGAAGCTATGTGCATGTGATCTCATCATGTTGGAATAGTAAATAAATTGTACAATTAAATACGAAAAGTGCATGTGAAAAGAAAATAGCCATCATGCTAGTGTGTCCTTTTCCTTAAGCTCGATTTTATGATTTAGTGGTAGAAAGATCTATGGGGTGAAATAATGTGTGGACGAATCACGTTACATGTTAAATGTATAAAATAAGTGCATGTGTATGATGAAATGCTCATGATTTAGAATAGAATTATGGTAGACTAAAGTATGCTCCTGTGAAGATACTATCTATTGCTAGTTGAGAATAAGGACTATGTGTACCCTTGTGATTTGATGTTAGTGTGCATCTCTTTAACGTTAATGCCATATTGTGAGTGTGACATGTTTAAGTTTAAGATTTTGGTTTGCTTGCTGAGTCTTTGGACTCACTCTTGCTTCGGCGTACAGGTTGACAGGTATCTTGCATTAGAAGGAAGCGTAGTGAGGACCGTCATTTTGGGAAGACTATTTTGTGGAGCTGCCGCTAGATGTACTTTTCTATTTCTTTTATTATGTAACCAATGATGGTATGGACAATATTTGGACAATGTAGATCTTTTATCTTGTATTAATGTGGACATTGTCTTTCTGTTTCGCTATTTAGATTATGGAATGTGTGTTGATGATGGGTAAGAGTTGAGTTGATTATTTTATTCCGCTGTACTCTATTGCTATCCAGGTACATATCAACCTATCGACTAGTGTTGGGTACATGTCCCACTGTGACGATGCCCTTTATACCGATGGGGATTGGTATAATCGTACCGGTATAAAGAGGGTCGTCACATGAAGTGTGGGTGTGTGTAGATGATGTGTGAAGCAATTAAACACTTAGTGTGAAAGAAAAATCCTATGCAAGCATCTAGCGCAAACAAGCAGATCAAACCATTGCACAAAGGATTTTTAGGTGGTTCAGAAATCACACCAGTGATTCCTACATCCATCCCTCACACAGTGAGGCTCCACTACTCAAAAGAGTACAACTCACATCGGAGCACGATGACTCTAAACACCCTTGAGCTCGACGGCTCAAACACACAACCTGGAGCACAACGACTCCAAAAACTGAGCACACCGGCTCAAACCACATCAGGAGCACAATGACTCCAAATTGAGCACGACGGCTTAAACCACAAAAGGCTAGAACAAACACAAAAGAAATCAGATCCTCTAGCAATGATTTGATTCACAGACTCAATCGTACATAGAAATCGACACAGAACTTTATGCACAGATCTAACAGATGAAAGTGAGAAGAACAATCCAAGAAATGGGTAAAATAGATGTAGATTGGATGTTCTTTGGTGAAGAGGTCTTGCAAACGCTTGAATTGAAGAGCCTTGATGGAGTTCGATGGAGATTCTCTTCAATTGGCGATACTCTTCTTTAATGGCATCTGAATTGCCAGAAATTCTTCTTCTGAAGCTGCTCTTCAGTTGGATCTACTCCCTTTCTCAGTACATCAAACTTCTCTCCAGAGATTGGCCTTGACTCCCACGTCCTTCCTCTGGAAAGGATGGCATGCAGCTTCTGGAGATGGAGTAAGAATTAGAAGAGACCCCTTTTGCCGCCAAAAGCTTTTCTGAGAGTTGTATGGGCTTGCTTTCTTTTGCAGTACGGGGATCATCGGTATTTATAGCCCCATATGTCCATGAGGTTCCTTGGGGTGCATGGGCACAGAAATCTAGGTCAAATCCCTTGATTCCTAAGCAGCCACGTGTCCAGAAAAATTCCCATTTTTGAGCTTTAGTCGAAGTGTGTCGACACACAAGCAGACTGTGTTGACACCACTGGCTTCAACTATTCTGACTGCTTCTTGGGACAGTCATCTAGTGTCGACACACAGGTGGACTGTGTCTACACCATTGGTTGCTTCTCTCAGAACATGCTTCTGGGACAGTCATCTAGTGTCGACACACAGATGGACTGTGTCGACACCACTGTGACAAATTTGTGTATACCTGAAAATATAAAGTGTAAACCATTAATACAAGATATTATCATTAAAATGTGAGATATTAAACATCAAAAACATGTTTTTAAGCATTGTTGTGATATGTATAAAATGTATAACATGTTCAATATGTCATCATCAAAATCAAGGTATGAGTGATGTTCATTGGTCATCATTAAAATACAACTTTAGGAAATTCCAAAACACACTCAACCCAACATTCTCCCCTTTTTGATGATGACAAAATATATGCACAATCTCCCAATAGCCTGACTCCCTTGACTGCAATAACTCCCCTTGACTATATTCACCCTTTGAACTTTCTCCCATAAGAAACTTTCTCCCATTTAAAGAACTTTCTCCCCCTTTTTGACAGCATCAAAAAGATAGATAAGAGAGAAAAACAAAGATTGTAGGAGATCAAGAAATGAAATGTAGGAAATGAATTTTCAAAAATAATCAAAATAAGTGAGGCAAAGTGATATTGTCAAATGAGAGAAATTATTATGTTTTGGTTATTGTGCAACAAAGTTTAATCACAAAGACACACTCAACACAAGGTAATGCAAGATATAATGATCTGAATGTAGTTAAAATAATGATGCAAATGTGAAGTAAAGTGACCTATATGAGTGAGCAGAAGTATTTAACAAGGATGTTAGGAGCTTTAATTTTAACACAATATAGAATAATAGGTCTAAACTCAGTATGCATGAACTTTAGTCAGGTCTTAAGCTTTTCTATCTTGTCAATTTGAATTTCCTTTCATTTTTAGCTAGGAAGGAATACAAGAATAAATTAGTTAAATCTCACTTTTCAGTGTAAGAGATCACATTGATCAGATGCAAGACCTCCTGATTACTTAGTGGTTTAACTTTCATTATCTTATACAGAGTTGAAAATTTTGATTTCCACTTTTTGACTCGAAACAAATCACTTTTTAGGTGAGATGGCCGGTTACTCAGTGGTTCAAGAATTTGCATTGCTCTGTTTCTATCTTTCCAGATTGTTGATCATTTTCTTTTGTTGTTTTGTAGGAATATGTTTGCTTTGACCAGAAAAGTCAAGACTACGAATTTAGAAAAATTATTCTTAACTTGTGGTAAAAATGAAGCTTAAACATGCACTTGTTAAATAGAAAAGCCACTCATGTGCCTACAAGTGTTTTGCAAGTCATTTTAAAGACATTCAGTATTAAGATTGCTTAACCTTGAAATGATAATGAATCTTTGAAATTAAACTAAATGCACAAGGAGTTTAGATTCAATGTTTTAATTCTCTTATAAGAAAATAGCACAAGGACTCAAAAATTCTGATGAGTTTGGGGTTCAAGATAGACAAGTAAGGTCAAGGAATGTGACAATGACTCCCCCTTTCATGTATCTCCCCCTCACAAGGTGAACATGAAGATTATTGAAGAAATAGGAATGGAATGAAGTGAAAATAGAATGAACAAGAATATTTTATTGAAAGATAGAGACTCCCCCTCAACAATTGCATACAAGGCTCTTGATACTTGGTGGAGACATATACTCACGCATAGTGAAAGTGTCCAGACAAGCCTGACTTGTCTTTCTTCAAATCACCATTTGATATACCAAGAATGTCAATGCAATGTGAGAGTAAGGAGTATATTTAGAAGAACATGAAGACTTTTATTTGCAAAAAGAGATAGAAGATATCAAGAATGTGGAAATTTGCACAAACCAAGCTCTCTTCTTAAAGATGAGAATTTGTTTTCTAGAAGAGGCTTAGTGAAAATATCTGTAATTTGTTTTTCACTTTCAATGAAGTGAAGTTCAAAAGATTTCTTAGTGACCTCATCCCTTAGAAAATGGTGCCTTATTTCAATATGCTTTGTTCATGAATGCTGAATTGGGTTTTTAGACAAATTAATAGCACTAGTGTTATCACACAAAATAGGAATACAACCCAATTTGTGATTATAGTTTAGGAGCTGATGTTTCACCCAAAGAACTTGAGTGCCACAACAACCAGCCGCAACATATTCAGCCTCTGCAGTGGATAGAGCTACTGAATGTTGCTTTTTAGAAGCCCGTGAAATTAGGCATCCACCTAGATATAAACACAAGCCACTAGTAATTTTTCTATCAAGCTTACAACCAGCATAATCAACATCACAGTGAGCAATTAAATCTAACTTGCAACCAGTAGGATACCAAATTCCAAGTTCACATGTTCCAACAAGATATTTAAAAATCCTTTTGACAGCTAACATATGACTTTCTTTAGGATTGGCTTGAAACCTAGCACACATGCACACACTATACTGAATATATGGTCTAGAGGTTGTGAAGTAAAGTAGAGAACCAATCATACCTCTGTAGGTCTTTGGATCTACTGACTTACCAAATGAATCTTCCTCTAGTCTTACATTTATTACCATTGGTGTGTTTGAATGCTTGAGGTGCTGAAAGTCAAACCTTTTCAGAAGTTCTTTCACATACTTTATTTGACTTATAAAAATCCCTTCATTGGTTTGATGTACCTGCAATCCCAAAAAAATTTGTAAGTCTCCCATCAAACTCATTTCAAATTCAATTTTCATGTGATCAGCAAATTCAGTACACAATTCTTTATTTGTAGACCCAAAAATTATGTCATCAACATAGATTTGGACAGCAATGATTTGATTATTGAAAATTCTTGAAAAACAAGGTTTGGTCTACATTACCTCTTGTGTAACCTTTATTCAACAAAAATGAGCTCACACGGTCATACCAAGCTCTTGGAGCTTGCTTAAGACCATAAAGAGCCTTATTGAGTTTGAAAACATGATTAGGATATTTTTTATTTTCAAATCTGAGAGGCTGTTCTACAAAAATATTTTCTTTGATGTATCTATTCAAGAAAGCACTTTTCACATCTATTTGATAAACTTTAAATTTTAGGGATGATGCAAAAACAAGAAATATTCTCACAGCTTCTAGTCTAGCTACAGGGGCATATGATTCTTCAAAATCAATTCCAAACTCTTGATTGTACCCCTTGGCAGCTAGTCTAGCTTTATTCCTAACAACCTGTCCATTTTCATTCAATTTATTTCTAAATACCCATCTAGTACCAATAACAGATTGGTCACTAGGTCTAGTTATTAATTCTCACACTTGATTTCTATCAAATTGATGAAGTTCATCATGCATTGCATTGATCCAATCCTCACTAGTTAGAGCTTCATCAATTGACTTGAGTTTAATTTGAGAAATTAGTGTTAGTGGGTCTTCATTTATTGCATTCAGAAAAGATGATCTAGTTCTAACTCTATCATGCACATTACCAACTACATTCTCAGTTGGATGATCTCTTAAAAATCTGTTTTCAGGAATTACCTCTTGGGATGCATTCAGTTCTGGAACAATATTACCTGAGCCAGTTGTGGTAGGTGATTGATTGTCCAGATTTTCAAATGGATCTTCATTCTCTTCAACAGTTGGTGAAGATTCGACAACGAAGTCATCCTCTTCATTGTCTTGAGGAACCCTGTAAGATGTAGAGTCATCAATTTGATATGAGTTTCATCAAAAACTACATGTGGAGATTCTTCCACAGTTTTATTCTTGAGAATATAAACTCTATAAGCTCTTGAAATCTCAAAATAACCAAGGAAAATGGCTTCAAAACTTTTGACATCAAATTTATCAAGATTTTCTTTATTGTTGTTATGTATAAAACACTTGCAATCAAAGGTTTTAAAATAAGACAAAGTTGGCTTTTTGTTTTTCAAAAGTTCATAGGGGGTTTTTCAGATTTTTGGTCTGACCAATGCTCTGTTCAGGATGTGATATCTTGTGTTCACAGCTTCAGCCCAAAAGGATTTGGGCAATTTACTTTCCAGAAGCATGGATCTAGCCATCTCCACAAGGGTTCTATTCTTTCTTTCCACAACTCCATTTTGTTCTGGAGTTCTTGGAGAAGAAAATATGTGGAAAATGTTCAGTTCAACACATAAATTAGAAAAAGCTTTGTTCTTAAATTCTCTCCCATAATCAGTCAAAATGGATTTGATTTTATATGAAAAACCCATTAAGGCAGTGTGTAATCACATGGAATGTGCACCCCAAAGACACGCAACAGGATATTAAATCTAATAATATGGAAATAAGGAATGTGATCGCCACCTAGATAGTTGCCATAAATAAGAATTAAGTAAGCTAACTATGCTAGGAACAGGAAAGAGGACAGTGGACTTACTGAGATCGCGACGGGTGACCCCGTCGCGATGGGCTGTTATCGCGATGCTCGTATAGGTTTATGCTGTCGCGTCGCCCTCCTCTGTCGCGTCCTCTGCAGTGCGGAAGAATGATGGTTGGGACCTTCTTCCTACCCTCCGGCCAGCCAGAGGACAAGAGCCGCTCGTGGATCTTCGCTTGGGTGCCTGCCAAAACAACGAAAACAAGAAATAAAACCCTGTTAGACTATGTTAAGTGTAGTAGCTATTCTTAAATGAAAGAAAGATGTGGAGCATGGAGGGAACGGACCTGGGGGGTGGTTTTTAAACCCCTTGGGTAGTAGGAAAATGTGGGGAGGAATATGCATGGGGAGAAATCATGGAAGAGGAGAAGGAGGAATCCTAACTCATGTATACATGTGTAAAACATGAAAAGAAAGTAAATATCAAAACTAAATAGATACTGCCCCGTTTGATGTGATTCTAGTTGGAGGTCGGAGAGGAGGATGTCATGAACAACTTTCATGAAGACATCTTGAAGAGATCTGGCCTGGTTTGGGCTGTGGAAGAGACGATAATCCCACATGTGCAGATCTCGATATGAGAGAGAAAGTGAAGATCAATCTGCTATAACTTTCCGCACAAGCCACCAATCGATGTGATTCCACTTTGATGTTGAAGAGGGCTCTGTGGGGAGAAACATTGATGAAGAAACCTTGAAGAGATATGGCCTGGTTTGATCTCCACAAGTCGTGCAAGCACTGCTGGTCCTGGAGACGATATGAGAGAGAAAGAGGAGAGAGAAAAAGGAAAACGGGAAGAACAGTTTCTCCTCTGCCTTGGGGACGATGGGACCTCGTGGGTAGAGCCTCCAGGAACCTCTCCTCATGGTGGTAGCCTTCCTCTATCCCTTATAGAGTCCTAGGATGTGTTTTAGAGAGAGATAGAGTCCAATCTCGAGTTAGAGAGAGAGTCTAAGTTATGGGGGTGTTCTAGAGTCTATCTAGAGTTTGGATGGACTTGGGGGCTCCCTAGGGATGAGAATAGGAGGTTTAAGTCGTAATCCAACTCAAAGGGACTTTAGATAGGCTCTAGGATGGAAGGATAAGTCAAAGATCACGTAAAACCGTGTTTACGTGCATGGCGCTGTCGCGTCGGATCGTGGGGCCGCATTTTTGTCGCGACCATGCACCAGGTCGCGACTACAAGATAGTCCACGTAGGTCCTACAAAAAGGGCCATAACTCTCTCCACAGACATCGGATGGATGAGCCATTTGTTGCGTTGGATTCTAGACTCAGAGGGCTATAAAATGATAGTATGATATGCCAAATTTGGATTAGAAATGAGGATGTTATGAGTTCTCAAAGTGAAGACATATTCACAGGATTGGGCAGATTGCACAGTTTTGATGTTTCAAGTAGATTTTGGCCATGGGCTTGAGAATGGACTTGAAATTAAAGATAAATGGGCTCATAATGGGCCAAAGAAGGACTCCAAAGTGATGACTAATTTGGGACATCGATGATATGGACAAGAAATATGCCCAACTTATAGGCTAAAAACGGGTGTCTACACAGTGGTGCAGAAATTCCTAAATTCTAAACAAGTATCACTTTTGTGGGATAGAAAGATGACTGAAGTGTATCTAGTAAAATCATCAATGATGAAAAATCTATATCTTTTACCACTAAAACTAAGAATTCTTGTTGGCCCAAAAAGGTCCATATGAAGTAATTCTAGTGGCTTAGAAGTGAGTACATCATTGAAAAATTTAAAAGATTTTTTGGTTTGTTTTCCTTGAGCACATATCCCACAAAGTTGATTTTCAACATTTGGGAAAGATTCAGGAAGTACTTTAACCAGATTTAGCCTAAAAAGTTTATTTATTGTGTTGAAACTTGCATGACTAAGTCTTTTGTGCCATGTCCATGCAATTTCATTTTTATTTGCCACCAAACAAATGTTTTCAACAAAGTTTTTATCAAGATTGATCATGTAGACATTGTTTTCTCTTTTACCAAAAAATTTTATTTTTTCAGTTGAAGAATCAATTATTTTGCAGAAATCAGATTCAAAAACAACCTTGTGACCTTTGTCACATAATTGGCATAAACTCAAAAGATTGTAGTCTAAACCATCAACCAACAGAACATTTTCAATTGAGTTTGAGGAGGATTTACCAACCTTTCCAGATCCAATGATTTTCCCTTTATTTTTACCTCCAAATGTGACAGATCCTCCTTCCTTTTCAATCAGAAATGAAAATTTTGTTCTATCTCCTGTCATGTGTCGTGAACACCCACTATCAAGAAACCACACATTAGAGCTGGGTGCACGACCTTCCTACATAAATTAGATCAGAGAAGAAAAGATTTTGGTACCAAAATATTGTTGGGACCATCAGTTTGTTTGAGCAAAAATAATAAATCTTTTCTGATCCATATTTGAGTTATTTTATATTTTTGTTTTGTTTCAGCAATGATTTCTCTTTTTGGCATTTTAACATTCTGATTTGGAATGAAAACACCAGTGTTCTTCCTTTCATAAGCATGGAAATTATGCATTTTGGCATGATTATTCATGTATGGAAATCCAAACCAAGAAATCTGTTGATATCTTGGAAATTTCAGATAAAAAGATTGTGAATGGTACCAATGAGGATTATGATACCATTGATTCCAAGAATTGATCCAATTAGATTGATGTGATGTCCTGGATCTCCAATAACCATCATGAAGGTTTGTTTTAGTGTTTTTATAATTTTTCAGATTTTTATTTGAATTTTTGTTCAACATCTTTTTTTTGTTTAGAAACGGGTAGGTCGACCTGTGTTGAGGTAGTGTCGACTCAGCAGCCACAGTTTTCAACTTGTGCTTATCTGGTGTTGATCTAACATCAATGTGTGTCAACCTATTTTATTTCTCTTTTTTGGAAACAATCTTTTCACTTTGGTTTTTGATTATTTCAGATGTTTTCTTTGACACTTTTTATTTTTGTTTTCTGGACTAGTGCTTTTGACAAATTTTATCAAATGAATTTTTGAAAGTTTTTCTTTCTTTTCATCAGATTTATTCTTCAATGATTTTTCTGTGGTGAATCGTAGTCCATGTTTTTTGGCATTCATTCTAAGTCCTAACAATGCATCAAGATTTTCTTTTCCATTTGTGAAATTTTTTATCACTTGTTCCTTTTCACCCAACAACTTATTAAGTTTCTGAATTTCATCAATAGTTTGTTGCTTTTCTTTTTGTTGTAATTCTATTATTTCATAAAGCTTTTCCAAATCATTGTTGGCCTTTTGAGATGCAATTTTAAATTCATCAATTTCATTCAGAAGGTCTTCCTTTTCTTCATTAAGTTCAGACATTTCATTTTCCAGTTCAGAAATTCTTCTATTTAAGGAAGTATTATGCATGAAATTTTCAATTTTCTTTTTCAGATGTTTATTTTCTTTTCTTATTTTAGAATTTTTTTCAACCAACTCAACATATGCATCTTGCCAATCTTCAACAGTATATTGTTCAAAAGAAGGACTTATCTTTCCATCACTGCTATTGGCCATAAAGCACAACTCCTCATTTACAGAACTTGAGGAGTTCTCTTCTTCATCTTCACTTTGCTCTTCATCCGACCAAGTTGCTATCATGGATTTTGGCTTCTTCAATTTGTTGTTCTTCTTGTATTTGTCCTTTTTGATCTCAGGACACTCACCCTTTATGTGTCCTGCCTTATTGCACCTGTAGCAAATAATACCTTCGTCAGTTTTTTGATTTCTATCAGCATTTAAATTTGAAGAAGAAGCACTCCTTTTACTAGAGGAATATTTTTTCATTCCATTAAATTTTCCTCTTCTTGATTTTAAAAATTTTTTGAATTGCCTAGTCATGAGGGCAAGTTCATCCTCATTAGACTCAGACTCATCAGAACTTGATTTTTATTGATTTTTCTATTTGTTGCTTGATGAAGCCTTAAGTGCTATTGGTTTAGCTTTAAGCATATGTTCTTCACTTCTTTTTAGATTTATTTCATAACTCATTAAAGATCCTATGAGTTCATCCAAAGAAATTTTGGATAAATCCTTAGAATCTTCAATCACTGTTGCCTTTGTGTGCCAAATGGATGATAGAGAATGCAAAATTTTTCTTACCAGATAAGCATCAGTGTATTCCTTACCTAGTGCCTTCAGTCCATTGACAATTGTCATAAACCTAGCAAACATTTCAGAAATTGATTCATCAAATTTCATCATAAACAATTCATATTCATAAACAAGTATGTTTGCTTTGGTTTCCCTAACTTGAGATGTTCCTTCATATATTAATTCAAGTTTATCTCACATTTCTTTCGCTGATTTACACATGGATATTCTTGAATATTCTTTAGGGTGGACAGTACACTGGAGCATATTCATGGCACTGTAATTAAGAGTAGCTTTCCTAATCTGCTCTCTAGTCTAATTGTCCTCATCTCTCTGATTTTCATAAGGACCCACTTCAACTATCCTCTAGATTTCATAGTTTTGAGGCCTAAGAAAAACTTGCATGCGATTTTTCCAATAAGAGTAATCAGACCCATAAAAAATGGTGGTCTATGAATGGAATGGCCCTCAGCTACAAATCCTCAAGAATCCATCAATCAAAATGAGATAGTGAAAGAGCAAGCAAACAATTCAAGCAATTAACACAGAGATCATACAGGGGCAATCAAATCAGATCAGAAATAGATAATAACCCGCTCTTATACAAATTGTAGGATCGAATAGGTGGATGGATCAGATCTAGAAGGGGGGGGGTTGAATAGATCTGACACCAATTACTGCGGAAGCTTAATCCATTCAAAATTACTTCGAATCAGAGAACAATTCAAACAAACAATTTACTGATCTGAAGTGTGGGTGTGTGTAGATGATGTGTGAAGCAATTAAACACTTAGTGTAAAAGCGAAATCCTATGCAAGCATCTAGCACAAACAAGCAGATCAAACCATTGCACAATAGATTTTTAGGTGGTTCGGAAATCACACCGGTGATTCCTACATCCACCCCTCACACAATGAGGCTCCACTACTCAAAAGAGTACAACTCACACCGGAGCACGATGACTCCAAACACCCTTGAGCTCGACTGCTCAAACACACAACCTGGAGCACAACAACTCCAAAAACTGAGCACATCAGCTCAAACCACAATAGGAGCACAACGAGTCCAAATTGAGTACGACGACTCAAACCACAAAAGGCTAGAACAAACACAAAAAAAATCAGATCCTCTAGCAATGATCTAATTCATAGACTCAATCATACATAGAAATCTGCACAGAACTTCATGCACAGATCTCACAGACGAAAGTGAGAAGAAAAATCCAAGAAATGGGTAAAATATATGTAGATTGGATGTTCTTTGGTGAAGAGGTCTTGCAGACTCTTGAATTGAAGAGCTTTGATGGACTTCGATGAAGATTCTCTTCAATTGGCGATACTCTGCTTTAATGGCATCTGAATTGCCAGAAATTCTTCTTCTGATGCTGCTCTTCAGTTGGATCTACTCTCTTTCTCAGTACATCAAACTTATCTCTAGAGATTGGCCTTGACTCCCACGTCCTTCCTCTGGAAAGGATGGCCTGCAGCTTCTGGAGATGGAGCAAGACCTGGAAGAGACCCCTTTTGCTGCCAAAAGCTTTTCTGGGAGTTGTATAGGCTTGCTTTGTTTTTAGTACGGGGATCATGGGTATTTATAGCCCCACCATATATCCATGTGGTGCCTTGGGGTGCATGGGCACGGAAATCTAGGTCAAATCCCTTGATTCCTAAGCAGCCACGTGTCTAGAAAAATTCCCATTTTTGAGCTTTAGTCGAAGTGTGTCGACACACAGGCAGACTGTGTCGACACCACTGGCTTCAACTTTTCTGGCTGCTTCCTTGGATAGTCATCTAGTGTCGACACACAGGTGGACTGTGTCGACACCAGTGGTTGCTTCTCTCAGAGCATGCTTCTACAACAGTCATCTAGTGTCGACACATAGGTGGACTTTGTCGACACCACTGTGACAAATTTGTGTAAACCTGAAAATATAGTGTAAACCATTAATACAAGATATTATCATTAAAATGTGAGATATTAAACATCAAAAACATGTTGTTTAAGCATTGTTGTGATATGTATAAAATGTATAACATGTTCAATATGTCATCATCAAAATCATGGTACGAGTGATGTTCATTAGTCATTATTAAAATACAACTTTAGAAAATTCCAAAACACACTCAACCCAACATTCTCCCCCTTTTTGATGATGACAAAATATATGCACAATCTTTCAATAGCCTGACTCCCTTGACTGCAATAACTCCCCTTGACTATATTCACCCTTTGAACTTTCTCCCATAAGAAACTTTCTCCCCTTTAAAGAACTTTCTCCCCCTTTTTGACTGCAATAACTCCCCTTGTTATATTTATATAATCAAGCATGATGCATGTAATTATGTAGATGTTGCTATACATCCTATGGATATCTATACGAGTTTATTTCTGTGTGTTTAAGTGTGCATGTAGTGTCAAATTAAGGATGCGCATGTTATATTTATATAATCAAGCATGATGCATGTAATTTTGTAGTGTCTATATATGTATATGTGTATGTTATTTGTGCATAATATCTTTAATCGAGATTAGTACAATTTCTATTTAAATAAATAATATATAATGCATGTAATTTAAATAGTGAATGTAAATATATTATTTATGCACACACTATGTTGTTGGATCATAATTGTATGTAAATTGGATGCAAATCTGGGTTGTGGGGACTGTCTGGCACAGTTGGAGTCCACCACTGTGCCACTGACCCCTTGCCTGAGATTGGCGTCCAGATCGATGGACGTCAATCAGCAGGTAGGCGGCCACATGTCTGGATGCTAACACTTGGTCAACTACAGCAGATGTTGACGTTAATATCCCTCCTGGTAACGGTTTCAAATTTGGTAACGCCTACATTATGCCCGGTTCCAGTTTAGGAAACCCATCCTAAACCATAGGCAACCTACCCTAGTGCGTACCCAACCCATCCAACCTTATAAAAACCATCTTCTGGCCGGGCCAAGTCCTTTTTGGTGTTTGAGAAACCCTAGTATTTCCTGTGAGAAAAGATGAAGTTCCAAGGCTTCGATCCGGCGACTGGAGGAGTTTCTTGGAGATCTACAATGACTGGAGTGTAGTCCAACCATCAAGGAAGCATCCCCAACTGCGAGGATCAACCCACATCGACCGGAGAACCAGATTTATGGAGTTTCTGAGCACCCTCTTGGCTTGGCCGAGGAGGGCTTCAACAAAAAGATTTGATCTTCTAGGATTTTATTAGAGGCAAGTAACCTATGGATATCAACCTTATACATGTCCCCTAGGTCCTATAATTTTTACAGATTTTTCCTCGTGTCTTGGACCCTCCAATTTCCCCGTACATGTGAGTGCTGGCTGTGCAGATTGCTGTGTGGAGGTTGGCGGCAACATCCTCTGCCACCAAGCTCTTGTGTTGGCGGCAAGAGATGTTGTAGTTAACCCAGTAAGCGGCCAGCACTATGTAGTTAAGTTCTTCAATGTTCTGAAAAATGCTGATTGATCTTCTTTGATATATTTAAATGATTTTCGGGTATGGGTGCATGTTGTAACTTTTATGTGGGGTCAAGGGTGATAAGTAGATCATGTCATAAGCTTTCCATGAATTTTCATGATTTGTGTGAATTATTAAAATTAGGATAATTGGACTGTGAGCATATTATGACCATGTTTAATCTGTATAAATAGGTCAGATGTGAGTTAGGGTTTCCTGAATTTTTTGAAATCATGGGATGACTATATCTACACATTTATACTATTAGATTTGACTGTTTTATTGAATTTTCTACTTAAGAGAAATTAGTGAGAAATGCACCTGTGATTTGATTTAATTATTATAAATATATTTCTTGTTCAAAAAAATTTGTAAAATTGAGTATATGTTATGGTTACTGTTCTTAACCTGTGATAATATTTTCATGATATTTTGATGACAGTAGGTATTAATATGGTTTTAAATGTGAATATAGTCATGTTGTGCATGTTAGAGTTAATTATGTATAAATCAAAAGTTAGCAACATGTTAATATGTTATTTTAAGCTGTTTATCACTATTAAATAGTAAGGTGAATTTCTATAAATGGAAATGTGAAAATTATGCAAAGTGAATGTAAAATGAGATGTAAGTATGTGTATGAGCATGAGAAAATGTGATAAGAATGATAATGTGATTAATGTAAAATTGGGCTGAGATTGACATTGCTACCATAGGGGTCTGAGAGTTGTACCATAGAAAAGTCCCTATGGAAGGCTCAACATCGTGTAGAAAACCTAAGGGCATTGGGATGAAATCCTGGAGGTGGACAAGTACCGCTGGTTAGGGTGAAGAGTGCTTCTCCCGGTCTGCGCAGTATCCAAGGTTTGTCACTAGCTTGCCCAGTTGACAAATATGTGAAAGTGTGTGCTAAGTGCTAAGTGATAAGCACTAAGTGCTAAAGTGAGTGTTTTTCCTCTACTTGGTAGTTAGGACTATGTGTCTTGGCAACTTAAGAGATTAAATGTGAATAAAAGTGCAAAGTGATAAGTGAATATGGCACGTGATAAGTGCAATTGTTGTGATAAGTGATAAATGTGAATGCAAGAGTAAATGAAATGGAAGGAGTGTAAATTGACATGTAAGGGAGAGTAAATGATAAAAAGTGTACCATTGCATGTGAAAACTAATGTAAAATGCATGTATATATATTCATGTTATTCATGTGTTAACATCATGATTGTAACATTATGTTTACTACCATGTTTAATATTACATGATATAGTTTAATAATATCCATATGGTAGTGTGTATGAATATGTGCATATAAACAAGTAAAGGAATGCAATGTGGAAAAATGAGCATATAAGAATCTACAAATGAATAAAATGGCATGAGGATAAGTGTAAATCCACGTAATTAAGTTTAATTCATGTCAAAACAGTAAGCTAAATGAGATTATGATTATGATAAATACATGAAACATGGTCTAAGTTCCATGATAGAACTTCTATTCATTTAGTACATTTCATGCTTAAATTGTAGAAAATTGCCATCCGATTTGAGTATGTTCTAGACCTTCAATCCATGTTTGATAAAGGTGATACCATTGTGATTTATTCATATTAAAACAGCAAATGAGATGAGTAAACAAATGAGAAAAATGCATGTGAAAAATAAATAAAGACCATGTTAAGTTGCTATCTACTTTGTGCTTAATTCCATGTTCTAATTGGTAGAATGGTTCCATGATATGGATAATGTTTAGAGAAATAAATCATGTTACATGATAGGTGTTTAAAAGTACATATGTTTATGTCATGTATGTATTAATATGATTAAGCTTAATTATGATAGAATGTATAGTAACATGATACGTAGTTTATTAAAAAGCATGTGCAAGTATCAAAAGAGTATGATAAATTGTACATTAAAACAGCACGTTAATTGTATGATAAAATGATATAATTGCATGAGAAAATGGCTAGATACCATGCTAGGAGTGTTCATTATCATGTACGTAATCTTGTGTTTTAAATTGATTAAATTGTGCAATGACATGATAAAGATTTAAACCACATAGCATAGGATATATCATGTGTAGAGAACTTGTGTAGGTGTATGTTATCTTTCATGATTAATGTGAACATGTGTTAATTAGATATATATTTGGGTAAGTTATGTGTTGTTAACCATAAGAAGCATGTGCTATGTGAATTATTGTGGTTAGAATGATAGCGAGTGTTTTCTCATTGTTAGTAGCTTAGTGTGTATGTAATATGTATAAGTTCGATGCTTTGGATTACTTGTTGAGTCCTGTAAGACTCATACTTGCTTCGGCGTACAGGTGTGACAGGTTATTTTGTAGCTGAGGAGAGAATAGTGAAGATTGACGCAACATACAAGAAGTAGTACTTGAGGAGATTTTCTTTTTGGTAGTTGCTTTATTTCATAGCTTGAATAATGTTATTCATATGGACAATGTAGTTCTTTTTCAAGCTGTAATAATATGGACTCTAGTACTCTCTTTTACTATATAGACTGTGGGATGTGTGATGATGATGGAATGAAGTAAAGCATTTCTTTTAATTCCGTTGTACTCTTTTAATATTCATGGACATATCAACTTTATCGTTTAATGTTGGGTTACTATCCCACTATGACGACGCTCTTTATACCGATGGGGATTGGTATAATCGTACTGGTATGAGGAGGGTTGTTACAGAATTACACTCGGCTAAAGAGGGACCCTAATGGGTGTGTACTCAAGTCCTCCGGTGTAACTAGGGGAGACACACAGCTCACAAATGGGGAATGGCTCAAACTATGGGTACAACGGGTACAACCAGCCCGGTGAACCGCAACGTGCGTGCAGTCACGGGGACTTACGGAGGCCCTCGGTAGGCGGCCCTGATCAGTCTACGAGTGCTCGCGGGTGAGAAGGCATGCTCAACCAAGGAGGAAAACCTAATTAACACAGATGAAAAGTGTATGCACGGGCCTAAGTACCCAAAAAATGTATGGAATATCTAACTAATAGCAAAACAGGTGACTAACAGGCCTCGGACAAAGTCGCGACGGCCAGATACGCCGTGACCCTATCGCGACCGGGAACCCAGCCGCAATATCAGCAGAGTGCTGAGGACTACAGTCACACACAAACAAAGGGCACACAGACTAACCTAAGGCGCAGTACAAGCATGGAGTAACCAAACTAACATAGCAAGGATCATGAATCATACAGAAACCGGAAAATGGATCAAAAGCACAAACAAGCAATGTGTACCTGAAGACGCACCCTCCAAGCACGGTGCGACAAGATCGCGACCCCACGACTCGCCGCGACAGGATCCGAAAAACAAACAGTAAAAGAAAAGGAAAATTCGAACCCTAGCAGGATTCTAACAAACACAAACGCAAATATACATGGCACAATAGCATGAAGAGGACGTGGAAACAGCCTCAGTGAAGAAATAGTGCAGGGGGAGAGGAAGAACGCGTACCTGAAGTCGCGTCCCCCTAGGCCGGCGCAACTAAGTCACGGCCGCATGATGTGCCGCGTTAACGACCGATCACAGAAATACGGAAAAAAACACAAGAACATACCTAACAGGGTTATATACAACATTTAAATAGAGGAATATGGCAGGCAAACAAGCAATAATCACGAGGCTAGCACTGAAGGTCCCACCGTGATCGCCAAAAGGTGTAATCACGGGGAATGTGCACCCCAAAGACACGCGACAGGATATCAAAACTAATGGTATGGAAATAAGGATGTGTGGGAAATAGGATATCAAAACTAATGGTATGTGTCATGCCCCTCCAATTTAGCAGCGGAATAAATCGGAGGAAACGCGAACCAAGTACATAGTAGAGAAAACTGTGCTACCAGTTGAGTAAATCAGAGCATCTAATGATCAATAATTGAGATAAACTCTTTATTCCATTATAAAAGCACTAAGACTATTACAATCACTAATTCGAAGCCAATACGTAAGGCTTAATGACATCATTACATAGCGAGGGAAAATTCTAAAGTAATAACTACTAGACTCTATGGTACTAGGGTGACTTCATCATGTGACTCCAGGGCGCTCCTCACTCCAGTCCGGTCCCATTGGTGTGAATATCGTCATCTAGCTTACCTGAGACACAATAACAAATAACGAAGGGTGAGCGATAATGCCCAGTAGGACTTATATCTCAAGCTCGAGCAGGCTTTAAATAATTAATGCATTAAATGGCAGAGCAACTAAAGATAGTGAGAGTTATGTAAAGTCGAGAAACTAAGAGCACAAGTAACATGGTTCAAATAGCAGATGAATCAAGTATTGTAATACCCCACGGTATAAAATGATAAATAAGTGAGAAACGGTCGAGAAAACGTAATGCAATTTGTAGGCGGATGGAGAGATTAAGCAAATCCAGATCTATCTAAGGCCGAACTGAAAATGTGTTAAAGGATACTGCTATTGATAAAGGATATTATTACTGATAAATAATAATGATATTGTTAAAGGATAATACTAAAGAAAAATGGTAAAAGTAAAGGTTAGTACTAAAGGCTAGCATATTGGTAAAGAATGAGGATTAGGATATGGATACATCCCTGTTCACACTGAGCTCAGAATAAAATAAGAAGAAAAAGTATAAACGTAAATAGGAAGGGCATATCTACAATTATAAAAATATGAGGTTTTCATGCAAATGATAATTTTTCTAAGGACTCTGATGTAATTTCTATTGACCCCAGCGATGCAGTCAAATTCCCAATCGGAGATCATTTAGGGCCTGAATGACCAATCGGAGGTTAGGAATGGACATATCTCCAATTTATAAAAGAAAAAGGTAAAAATACTAATGACTCATTAGTTAGGGGATGCTTACCCCTTAATTAAGGGACACTTGTCCCCCATCCATGCAATTCTTATCCATAAGAACACTTGTCCGCCATCCTTGCCATTCTTATCCATAAGGGACACATGTCCCAATCCAAGGCATCCTTATCCCTTAAGGGACACATGTCCCCATCTAAGGAGCCCTAGGGAGGGGGCACCTTCCTCCCACCTTCCTCTCACCTTCCTCCCACCTTCCTCCCACCTTCCTCTCCCCTTCTTCTCCCCTTCCCTATATATACCCCCCCCCCTCCTCCTTCCATTCCATCCATCTAAGGGAAGAGAGGTGGGTTATGCTAGAGCTCTAGGGAGAGTAAAGAGAGAAAGAGTGCCCTATCTTGGGGGAAGTTCTGTCGAATAGGTAGGTTCTTTTAAGTTAGTTCTAAATCCCTAGTGAGTGAAAGTGCTGCTTGTCATGTTCCTCTCATCCTTCTCTACGTCGAAGTGTTGTTTGTCGTGTTCCTCTCATCCTTCTCTACGCCGAAGTGTTGCCGGTTCGATTTCTCGGAATCTCCCGTTACGCCGAAGTGCTGCCGGTTCAATTTCTCAGAATCTCCCGTTACGCCGAAGTGCTGCTGGTTCGATTTCTCAGAATCTCCCGTTACGCCGAAGTGCTGCTGGTTCGATTTCTCGGAATCTCCCGTTACACCGAAGTGCTTCCGATTCAATTTCTCGTAATCTCTCGCGACGTTGAAATATTGCCAATTCTTCTTCTCAAAATCCCTCTCTATGTTGGTTTGTTTACTCAAAACCCTTCTCTATGACAAGGCTTTATCGGTATGTTTTCTCGAAACCCTTCTTTATATCGGAACTCTATCAGTTTGTTTTCTCGGGATTTCCATCTACGCCGGGATGCCGTCCGTTTGATTTCTCAAGATCCATCTCTATGGCGAAATACTGCTGATTTAGTTTTTCGTATGGTATGCCACCTTATACTGAAATATATATTACTAGACTACTTCTCATTTCTCAGCGGACTCTGAGTTGTCAGCCTGCTACATTGAATCGTGAACTCAAAAGTGAAAGTGATGCCGGTTAGGGGGCTATGGTCTAGTCCTGGGAAGATCCCGAATACTCTTAGTGTCCAGTGGTACCATATGGAGAGTAATGGCCTGGTGCTTGGCATACACCATAAGTGAAGTGTTTATAGTATCTGGCTGACAATTCAAAATTCGTGAAAAGTAATTGTTATGAAAATTGATTGTTATGGAAGTGTTCAGTGGTAAACTTGAGTTTTATCTTGACAAAAGTAGTGATCGCGTTCATTCTTCGATGTACTTGTTTATGTGTTTTATACTTGAGATATGAAATTGTAGCGTTAATTCTTTTATACTGTAATACGTGAACTCTTATGTGATTTTAAATCCTCATTTTCTCATTATGCTATTTTAATTCTTCATCTTGTCATGCATTCCTCTAGTGATTGAAGTTAACTTAAAGGCATCTACTGGGCAAGTTTTGCTCATCCCTATTTTCTCAACATTTTTCAGGTGACAATCAAGACTGAACATAGCGGGCAGGGTTGTGCGCTGAGAGAGACCATCTACTTATTGTAATAAAGTTTAGTTAGTCATGTCATGTTTAGTATGTCCAAGATGTTCTAAAGAGCTTTGTCTAAATAGTTTTTCATGTATCCCGAGACTCTCAGACATTATGCCAATTTGTATATTGTAATAAATGTCTCATTATTTATCATTTTAATCTGTTACGCCTCGATATTTCCGCTGCTATTGGGACGTGACAGATTTAGTGGTATCAAAGACTAGATTTTTGGAGCCTTCTAGTCTTAGGATTAGTAGACTCCAATAAATCAATAATTAACTGGTGAGGTGGGTAGAAAAGGAATTGGGAAAAAGATTTAGTTATAGTAGTTATATATGTTGCAATTTCATTTGATTAAAGATTATGTGTAATTCATGTGGATTCTCTAGCACAGATGTCCAATCGAAGAATTGATGTACTTATCCGACTGATCCAAGAATGGAGAAATGACGAGGGAGATTTCGCACGAGAATTAGAATATATGCGTGCCGCAATGGAACGGTGGCTACGTGAAATAGTAGAATATGCTTTTGGAGATCATACAGAGCAAATCCTTACATGCGTTATGACGCTACAAGAACTATTAGATTGGATAGAGGCTAGACTGGGACTTTTACAAATGCGAACAGAGGGCCATTGGGAGCAAATTCGAGATGCTGCCTATGAGCTGCATTACAATCATAGGGAGCCTAATGAAGAATCTGATGGTTCTGTTAACAACCCTGGAGGAGAAGTAACCTCGGAAAGTTCAGTATAGGAATTATCCATGACTATGTAAATAGGCTAGTAGTCAGAAGTCTTGAAAATATACTAACTAGTTAAGGTTTTTTGACTCGCTATCAATTTTGTTCAACTTGTAACGATAGCGGGATTAGGCATTAGAATGATGGAATGTAAAAGTTGGCTAGACCCACTATCAATTTTGTCTAACTTGTAATGATAGTGGGACTAGAGGTTAAGGCATGTAAGCATGATATAATGTAAGCGTGATATTTGTCTAACTACTTATGTAAACTCTTGATGTGATAATTGATCTAACTATGTTTGGTTTCTAATTTTGGACCCAGATATAAAATGGAAGGAGAAAATGCACCATGGAAGGATCTTCAATCTATGATTCAAGGACTAACAACAGCACTTGGTATAGTTGCACAACAGGGGAATCACCAAAATAATGGAGAGATGTACAAGAATTTTAGAAGCATGAACCCTCCAAAGTATGTCGGCAATCCAAACCCAGATGAGGCAGAAAATTGGATAAAGGAAATAGAAAGAATTTTCAAGGTAACTCATTGTCCAGAAGAGGATAAAGTTAGGTTAGCTACCTTTCAATTAGAAAAAGATGCAAAGGCCTGGTGGGAGGCCATTGAAGTCACTATGGCTGAGAGAAACATTACTTGGGCAGAATTTGTGGAACTTTTTAATAATCAATATTTCTCAGAGGAGATTAGAGAGACGAAGGTTATGGAATTTATCAACCTGAAACAGAGGACTTTGACAGTAACAGAATATGAATCTCAATTTGCTAGATTATCTAGATATGCCCTACATTTGGTTGCCACTGAGAAGTTGAAAGCCAGAAGATTTCTGAATGGGCTGAAGCCTAGTTATATTACTCAATTGGCCCCACTACTAATCTCTACTTATTCAGATATGGTAAGAAGGGCTTTAGCTTTAGAAAGTGCAACTGAGATAACAAACAAAATGTGGAACAAGTTGGAAAACAACAAAAGAAATTCAACTTCTGCTTCTGGGATAGTTAAGTTTAGCAATAATAAGAGGAAGAATGAGGGCAGAAGTATTATACAAGCACCCAAGAAGCCAAAGCAGATCAATGATAATTTTGAGGTAGAAAAAGTGATATGTACTCATTGCCAAAAAGTGGGTCATACTGCAGATGAATGCTGGAAGAAGTTAGGTGCCTGTTTGAAATGTGGAAGTCGTGAACACCGCATCCCAACTTGCCCACAACTTCAAGGCTAGTCACATGCACCTCCAAGAATTAATAGAAAACTAGGAAGATTACAAGCTCTGGGACTGACGGACGAGAATCAAGAAGGGGGAATCATCGAAGGTACTCTCATCGTCCACTCTAAACCCGCTTTTATTCTATTTGATTTTGGAGCTACACATTCATTTATTTCTTGGGCCTTTGTCAATACCTTGAAGTCAAAGCCAACTACTTTACCTACTGGAATAAACCTGTCAACCCCCATTAGTTCTGGAATAAATCTCGATTTCTATTGTCCATCTAGTGAAATACTTATTAACAACCAAAACTTTCCAATAGATTTAATTTGCCTTGACATGGATAGGTATGATATAATATTGGGAGCTGATTGGCTGTCACAATATCATGTCAAATTAGACTGCCGGTTAAAACAACTCACCTTTATAGAAAAGAATATACTCCCCGTAACTTTTCCTGTTACACATAAATCTCAACCTACGATTATTATATCTGCCCTTCGAGCCCAGAAACTTCTACAGAAGGGTTGTATAGCTTATTTAGCTTCAGTAGTGGTAGCAGATTCCCCAAATCCTGAACTTGAAAAGATGCCAGTGATGAGAGAGTATCCAGATGTGTTCCCCACAGATTTACCAGGTTTGCCCCCTGAGCGGGAAGTAAGCTTCTCTGTAGAGCTAATTCCAGGAGTTGCCCCAGTTTCCAAGACACCTTATAGAATGTCTTTAGCAGAAATGAAGGAATTAAAGAAATAGTTGACTGAACTATTGGAAATAGGGTTTATCAGACCAAGCACTTCACCCTGGGGAGCACCAGTCCTATTTGTCAAAAAGAAAGATGGATCATTAAGATTGTGTATAGACTACAGACAACTGAACCAGTTGACAGTTAAGAATAAGTACCCTTTACCAAGGATCGATGACTTATTTGACCAATTAGCTGGAGCACAATACTTTTCCAAGATTGATTTGAGGTCAGGATATCATCAATTGAGGATCAAAGAGGAAGATATTCATAAGACAGCTTTCAGGAGCAGATATGGACATTATGAATTTGTGGTCATGCCTTTCGGATTGACAAATGCTCCAGCAGTTTTTATGCAGCTAATGAATAATATATTCAGACCTTATCTGGATCAGTTTATAGTGGTGTTCATTGATGATATACTGATATATTCTAAAAATAAGGAAGAGCATGAGTCTCATTTAAGGACTACCTTACAAACATTAAGAGAACATAAATTATATGCCAAACTGAGCAAGTGTGAATTCTGGTTAGAAAAGGTAGCCTTTTTGGGGCATGTTATTTCGAAGGAAGGTATTTGTGTAGATCTTTCAAAAATTGAGGCTATTCAAAAGTGGGGGAGACCCACTACTGTTACAGAGGTCAGAAGTTTCTTGGGTATGGCCAGCTATTATCGAAGATTTGTAAAGGATTTTGCTAAAATCGTTGTACCTTTACCAGATTAACCAAGAAAGAGGTTCCATTTATTTGGGATGGAAAATGTGAAGCTAGTTTTCAAAGATTGAAAGAATATCTGACTTTAGCTCCTGTACTTATATTACCCATTGAAGGAAAAGATTATGAAGTTTATACTGATGCTTCAAATGTGGGCTTAGGATGTGTGCTGATGCAAGAAGGGAAAGTGATTGCATATGCTTCTAGACAGTTGAAGACACATGAAAAGAATTATCCAGTACATGATCTAGAGTTGGCTGCAATAATATTTGCCCTCAAAATTTGGAGGCATTACTTATATGGAACCCAATTCAGAGTTCATTGTGATCATAAAAGTTTGAAATATTTGTTTTCTCAAAAGGAATTGAATATGAGGCAGAGAAGGTGGCTAGAATATATTAAAGATTTTGACTTCTCTATCCAGTATCAACCTGGGAAAGGAAATGTAGTAGCTGATGCTCTAAGTAGAAATCCTGTGGGACAGTTATCATGTATAATTTGCGATGAGTGGAAATTACTGGAGCAATTTTCAACACTAAATTTAAATATAGATACTCCAGAAGATCATATTATGATTGCTAGCCTAAGAGTCCAATTAAATATTTTGAAGGAAATCAAAGAACAACAAGATAATGATCCAGCAATAGTAGAGATCAAGGAATAATTGAATAGCAGACATGAATTTCACATGGACAATGAGGGAAGACTTATGTTCCAAGAGAGAATATGTGTGCCAAATCATCATGAAATTAAGATAAAGATATTAGAAGAAGCCCACAAGACTCGTTATACAATTCACCCAGGAACAACAAAAATGTATCAAGATTTGAGGAAGACTTATTGGTGGAACAATATGAAGAGAGAAATAGCTGAATATGTCTCCAGATGTCTAACTTGCCAAAAGGTTAAGGCAGAACATCAGGTACCTGCTAGGAAATTGAGACCTTTAGAAATACCAGAATGGAAATGGGATAGTGTTGGTATGGATTTTGTTACAGGATTACCAAAAACAAGAACTGGTCATGATGGCATTTGGGTTGTTGTAGATCGTTTGACCAAGGCAACACATCTCTTACCCATAAAGACAAAATGGTCTGTAAATATTTTGGCAGCACTATATATAAAGGAGATTGTTAGATTGCATGGAATTCCAATTAATATTATTTCAGACAGAGATTCTAGATTTACATCACATTTCTAGATTGGATTACAATCAGCCTTGGGAACAAAGTTGAATTTTAGCACAGCATTTCATCCTCAAACTGATGGGCAAACAAAAAGAACTAATCCGATTATTGAAGATATGTGTAGAGCATGCATTCTATATTTTAGAGGTGACGGCAAGAACATTTACCACTAATAGAATTTGCCTATAATAATAGCTATCAATCCACCATTCAGATGGCACCATTTGAAGCTCTGTATGGCAGGAATTGTAGATCTCCCATATGTTGAAAGGAAATTGGTGAAAAACAAATGATTGGGCCAGAAATAGTCCAAAGAACAACTAATAATATCCAGATAATCAGGCAAAGGATGAAGGCAGTCCAAGATCGACAAAAAAGTTATGCAGATCAAAGAAGAAGAGAGTTGGTATTCCAAGTTGGAGACCATGTGTTCTTAAAAGTATCACCAAGAAGAGGACTTAAGAGGTTTGGGGTTAAAGGAAAACTTAGTCCCCGATTCATTGGACCTTTTGAAATCTTAGAAAGAATTGGGGAAGTTAGCTATAAACTAGCCTTGCCCCCTCAGTTTGCAGGAGTACATGATGTTTTCCATGTTTCGATGCTTCGAAAATATGTTTATGATCCATCTCACATTATTCAATTCGAAGATCTGGACTTCCAAAAAGATCTGACTTATGAAGAACAACCTACCATGATCTTGGATCGTAAGATACAACAACTCAGGAACAAAAGCATACCAATAGTAAAAATCCAATGGAGCAGAAGAGGACAAGATGAAGCTACTTGGGAACCAGAAGAAACCATAAGAAAGAAGTATCCAGAACTATTTGAAGGTAAGCATCTTTTCATTCTAGTCATAAAATGTGGAATTTGGGGGACCAAATTCTTATAAGTGGGGGAGGGTGTAATACCCCATGGTATAAAATGATAAATAAGTGAGAAACGGTCGAGAAAACATAATGCAATTTGCAGGTGGATGGAGAGATTAAGCAAATCCAGATCTATCTAAGACCGAACTGAAAATGTGTTAAAGGATACTGCTATTGATAAAGGATATTATTACTGATAAATAATAATGATATTGTTAAAGGATAATACTAAAGAAAAATGGTAAAAGTAAAGGTTAGTACTAAAGGCTAGCATATTGGTAAAGAATGAGGATTAGGATATGGATACATCCCTGTTCACACTGAGCTCAGAATAAAATAAGAAGAAAAAGTATAAACGTAAATAGGAAGGGCATATCTACAATTATAAAAATATGAGGTTTTCATGCAAATGATAATTTTTCTAAGGACTCTGATGTAATTTCTATTAACCCCAACGATGCAGTCAGATTCCCAATCGGAGATCATTTAGGGCCTGAATGATCAATCGGAGGTTAGGAATGGACATATCTCCAATTTATAAAAGAAAAAGGTAAAAATGCTAATGACTCATTAGTTAGGCGATGTTTACCCCTTAATTAAGGGACACTTGTCCCCCATCCATGCAATTCTTATCCATAAGAGACACTTGTCCTCCATCCTTGCCATTCTTATCCATAAGGGACACATGTCCCAATCTAAGGCATCCTTATCCCTTAAGGGACACATGTCCCCATCTAAGGAGCCCTAGGGAGGGGGCACCTTCCTCCCACCTTCCTCTCACCTTCCTCCCACCTTCCTCCCACCTTCCTCTCCCCTTCCTCTCCCCTTCCCTATATATACCCCCCCCCTCCTCCTTCCATTCCATCCATCTAAGGGAAGAGAGGAGGGTTATGCTAGAGCTCTAGGGAGAGTAAAGAGAGAAAGAGTGCCCTATCTTGGGAGAAGTTCTGTCGAATAGGTAGGTTCTTTTAAGTTAATTCTAAATCCCAAGTGAGTGAAAGTGCTGCTTGTCATGTTCCTCTCATCCTTCTCTACGTCGAAGTGTTGTTTGTCGTGTTCCTCTCATCCTTCTCTACGCCGAAGTGCTGCCGGTTCGATTTCTCGGAATCTCCCGTTACGCCGAAGTGCTGCCAGTTCGATTTCTCGGAATCTCCCGTTACGCCGAAGTGCTGCCGGTTCGATTTCTCAGAATCTCCCGTTACACCGAAGTGCTGCCGGTTCGATTTCTCGGAATCCCTCGTTACACCGAAGTGCTTCCGATTCAATTTCTCATAATCTCTCGCGACGTTGAAATATTGCCAATTCTTCTTCTCAAAATCCCTCTCTATGTTGGTTTGTTCACTCAAAACCCTTCTCTATGACAAGGCTTTATCGGTATGTTTTTTCGAAACCCTTCTTAATATCGGAACTCTGTCAGTTTGTTTTCTCGGGATTTCCATCTACACCGGGATGCCGTCCGTTTGATTTCTCAAGATCCATCTCTATGCCGAAATACTGCTGATTTAGTTTTTCGTATGGCATGCCACCTTATACTGAAATATATATTACTAGACTACTTCTCATTTCTCTGCGGACTCTGAGTTGTCAGCCTGCTACATTGAATCGTGAATTCAAAAGTGAAAGTGATGCCGGTTAGGGGGCTATGGTCTAGTCCCGGGAAGATCCTGAATACTCTTAGTGTCCAGTGGTACCATATGGAGAGTAATGGCCTGGTGCTTGACATACACCATAAGTGAAGTGTTTATAGTATCTGGCTGACAATTCAAAATTCGTGAAAAGTGATTGTTATGAAAATTGATTGTTATGGAAGTGTTCAGTGGTAAACTTGAGTTTTATCTTGACAAAAGTAGTGATCGCGTTCATTCTTCGATGTACTTGTTTATGTGTTTTATACTTGAGATATGAAATTGTAGCGTTAATTCTTTTATATTGTAATACGTGAACTCTTACGTGATTTTAAATCCTCATTTTCTCATTATGCTATTTTAAATCTTCATCTTGTCATGCATTCCACTAGTGATTGAAGTTAACATAAAGGCATCTACTGGGCAAGTTTTGCTCATCCCTATTTTCTCAACATTTTTCAGGTGACAATCAAGATTGAACATAGCGGGCAGGGTTGTGCGCCGAGAGAGGCCATCTACTTATTGTAATAAAGTTTAGTTAGTCATGTCATGTTTAGTATGTCCAAGATGTTCTAAAGAGCTTTGTCTAAATAGTTTTTCATGTATCCCGAGACTCTCAGACATTATGCCAATTTGTATATTGTAATAAATGTCTCATTATTTATCGTTTTAATCTGTTACGCCTCGATATTTCCGCTGCTATTGGGACGTGACAAGTATAGCACAATGAATAAGATCAAGTCACGATAGAAAGCAACAACGACACGATAGCAAATAACGTCAACGTCAAGCAATAGCACGACACATGTATAGCAAGGAGAGAAAAAGTAGTTGTCCATATAGAGAGTAAATTGCACTTTGATTGATTTTATTATCAATCGAAATAGTCTGGCACTTTTGATTAACTTTCGTCAATCGAGATAGTAATTGCACTTTGGTTATCCGAAGATAACCGAGAGAGAGTATAGCACTTGTTTGTCAAAAGACAATGAGAGAACATAGTACTTTGTGTTGATTGTCTTAGATTAATCTTGATAGTATGGCACTTGGATGTAATCCCGACATCCTGATCATTTAACTCCCGCAGGCAAATGGCACTTTCGTGCGCTCCTCCCAGGACCTGATCGGGCCCTATTGTGCTGGCATTGGTTATATTATTTATCTTTAGACAATCATTTAATGGCCAATAGAGAGTACCAAGAAATAGATGAGAGCACTAGATGAATAGACGAGATAGTAGAGTGAACGTGAATAGATGAGCGAGTGGAGTATAGATGAGAACTAGTGGACATTGCACGTAACACGTCGAGTAAACAGGCTATAGTAACAGTTGCACAACACGCGCACGTGGTGTTGGCAGTCAGGTGGAACTCACAACCCTTCCGCTGGCCATGTTAAGCACAAGCCCAGCGGTCCGGCGTCATTCAAGAGAAGAGCGAATTTCTAATAGCTGTTTAGATCATGTTGATCCCTAAAGAGTAACATAGGTATTAGGGTACAATCGGCTCGTCGACCATGTGGGAATCCATGATCAGAGGAGACTTACGGAGGCCTTGTGCAAGGTTTCACTAGTCCGGCAAAAGGAATATTCGACGGAGAGTTCACCACAAGCCAAGTAAAGTGTGCATATAAAAACAGGTGCTCGACGTTCTAGAGGAATTCTAGAACAGTGGAGCGTCAGTAACGGTATTCCCAAACAACGTGAGAAACGAAGACAAGTTCATTTAAAATAGAGCAATTTATTGTACATTATTGCAATAAATTAACCAGATACATTATGAGATATTTTGTGCCAAGTCAAGCCATATTTGGATGGTTCAAGTGTGTGAACGTGTGAGAGAAATCATAGATAGAAAGATGTCATGTTATTACATTTTAAATCATTCAATATGACTCCATTTTATAACATGTGTTTTTAGCAAGTTTGATAACAAGGCAAGAAGTGGATAATCGGCAAGTAGAGAGCATGATCATGAACTTAAAATCAATTAAAAATTATGTAAACATGTTTTAACTTTGATATGGGTTGATAAATGCATGTTAAGACTTTCTAGAACATTCTTAGAAGAGATCAAACTCACACATGCAAGGAACGACGCAAAATGACGGAAACCATGATGTATGCCTTTTAGAACGCAAATGCAATCCCATCCCTTCATTCCTAAGGTCATGACTCATTGATTTTTCATTCAAATATCACACATGAATATAACAAATTGAAGCCCTTTGAATGAGGAATCCAGCAAAGAAAACAGCTCATCAATCCGAGGTCTATAAAAAAAGTTATGGCCGATTAAGCGGACACAGGCAGAATGCGACGCATTGCCTGTCGCCTTCTGAAAGTGAATGCGACCATGAACTTGTCGCCTTCTGAAAAAGACCACGAACCGGCCTGATTTTTGGTATGGGTCGCGACCATGATGTTGTCACGTTATAGTAGTGACGTGTCGACCTGTCGCTACCTGAAAATGACGTTTGGGTTGCTTTTTCTACCTATTTCCAACTCTGACTTGGATTGGGTTTGACAGCTGTGGGTTTGAAAAATCAAAACAAATGCTAGGGTGATCCAAATCGAGTGAAACCACCTTTGTTAGTTAGATTACTTCGAATACTTTGTACAGTAGCAAATAATTGAGAAACAAAGGTCGTTTGACTAGGTAATAAAACATATTGTGACTGACTGCGTGTATCTGACATAGTGTTAATGTTCGGGCTAATACTCTTAGTACAATCAACAAAAATTGGGGAAAATAGTGCCAAATGAAATTAGACTCATGAGGTAACAAGTTCTCTGTTGAACACTTGGTCTAAAAATGACTCCACAAATAGGTATGGAACTTGTAACACAAGTCAAGGTTAAACCGCAATAGTACATTGTCAAAATCATGCAAGATTTAATTCGTGACAAAAGATGGAAAAAAATTAGGGCTTTTAGGGGCAAAAGATGCCTAACATACATCAGTAACTCCAGTTAAAATTTGAGAGCACGAGATTGAGTATACATGGAGATCAAGAATAAAGAAGAAGGGTCGGGTTCATCATATTTGCAGAATTTCAAAAATAGAGATCAAAAGATTGGCTCAATGAAAAAGAGTGAAACAAGAGGGCTTTTATTCCTGATGTATGGAACAATCTACAGATGGATTTAATTGAGTTTTTCTCGTGAGAATGCCTACCTTTGATTGTTTTCCTCTTCTAGGGCTAGAACTTGAAGAACGGGGATGAGAGCTTGAAAGGTTCTTCTCCCCACGAGATCTCCTCCTCCTTGGCCTCTCCTTCTGGTCCAGTAATCCCTTGGCACGAGCTAGGGCCAGCCATGAGAGTTTTAGGAGAGTATTTAAGCTTCTCCTCTTTCTACTTCCTAATAGGACTCTAATTACTATTAATTTCGGGATTTCCTATTTCCTCTCCCTTTTTTAGGCATGAGAACTCCTAATTGGGTTAGGATGGGAGCTAAATTCATGGCCAACCCCTTAGGGTAGGTTTAGGAATCCCAATCCAACTCAAACTTCCTTTTTAATGCATTATTGAACCCTTTTTCTATTTAAGTAATATTTTAGTTACGAATTTAGGGTATTTTCCTATTATTCTTCTTTTAAAAATCCCTATTATGGCCTAATAAATTTTATATGGTCCATTTATCAAAGCCCATTATTTATTAGATTTTATCTTTTGGGATTTCCCTTTTAATTAGGGAATAATAGAGTTACGAATTTTTATTATATTTTTCTTACCTAATTTATCCATGGACTATGAGAGGTCCATTGGTCCAATTCCGATAATCGGTAATCATTTCATGATGTTGGAAGTCTCTCCGACATGATCGTTTAATTTATGGGCGCGTTATCTTTCCGTGTTGACGGTTTTCGCCTTAGTTTCTTAATTTGGATAATTAGTCACATTGTGACGTACACTTGGCCAATCGGATTTTTCGTTGCACAAATTTCTTCGTGGAACACTTAGAGATAATATTTCGGGTTGATTTATAATTATTACGAAATTTTTAGATGTGTTCTTGCACATACGATAATGGTACGTATGTTTCTATTATTCTATTTTTATATAAATTTATTATTTCAATTTTTTTAAATACTGAATTTTCCGGGTTGCTACATCCTCCCCCACTTAAAAAGAATTTGGTCCACCAAATTCCACGACTCCTTCAGTTACATGTGAATCATTACTTTATGCGGAAGGTAGTAATCAGGGTAAGTTTAGAATTACCTTCCATGGTTCTTACTTCGTCATTTGGACTAGGCATTGCCAAAGCTTCGAGTGTATCCTGATGTGTTGATTTTCCATAATGTTTGTCTTTCTCGGGGCAATTTCTAATCTTGTGGTCTGAGCTGCCACATCGAAAACACTTCCCTTGATTCTTCCAGCAATCTTTCGACATGTGGCACGCCTTATTGCAATTCTTGCACTGACCTTCGTGATTGAGAGTCAAACGCCTATCATTCTTATTGTTCTTTTTGCCCTTACCATTGTTTAGTCGCTTTCCTTTTGTCATAGAGTTGAGATCTTTCACACTAGTAGCGGATTCCTCTAAAAGAGGACAGTCTCGTAGCTGATGCCTCGTGTTGCCACAACGTAGGCGCATACGCCAATCTTTCGCCAACACTCCTTGTCCACATGACCTGGCTTGTGACAATGAAGACAGCTGATCCTGGAGATCTCATTATTACGCTTTGTTTGCTGGGTTGCCTTCATGTCATCATGGTATTTTCTCTTCCCGTTCTTGTTGGTCACCTCTTTAATTTCCTTGGTCGCTTCCAAAGCTTCTTCTAGCAATTGAGCGGCTTGCTGACATGCCAGAACGAGCCTCTGAGTTGGTCTCATGTTGGCGTCCATTAAGAGTTCCTTCTTCTCGCGATTCCCCTTGGAAAAATATTTGGTGTTGAAAAGTTCTAGAAATTCATCCCACTCTATATTGATGTTGGGTAATTGACGACTGGCAGTTTCCCACCAAGCTCTAGCATCGCGGTCCAACTGGAAGGTTGCCAGAAGGACTTTCTCCCGCTCTGAACATTGCATAACTCTAAAGATTCGTTCCATCGCCTTCACCCAATTTTCAGCTTCATCGGGATCCGGAGTTCCATTAAACCTAGGGGGATTCATTTGTTGGAAGTTCCCATATAAGTCTCCGGCCCCATTTCTTGCTCTTGCTTGAATTACGTTGCACTACAAGGGAAAGCGGGTTTACCGACGGCATTTTCCGACGGAAATGTTTCCGTCGGAAAACTGTCGGTATATTTGACAATAATCCGACGGACCTTTATTCGTCGGAAAACCCATCGGTATTTCCGACAGAAACATTTCCGTCTGAAAATACATCGGAAATGCTGATGGATTTTCCGATGGAACAAATTCCGTCGGAAAACCCACAATTTCCCCCTTTCCGCGCCCTTCCCACCCGCTCTCTCTCTCTCTCTCTCTCTCTCTCTCTCTCTCTCTCTCTCTCTCTCTCTCTCTCTCTCTCTCTCTCTCTCTCTCTCTCTCTCTCTCTCTCTCTCTCTCTCTCTCCTCTCTCTCTCTCTCTCTCTCTCTCGTCCGGCGTCTCTCTCTCTCTCTCTCTCTCTCTCTCCCCTCGCGTCTCCGGCGTTCTCTCTGTCTCTCTCTCTTCTCTCTCGTCTCTGGCATCTCTCTCTTGTCGCTGCAACGTCTGCCGCCGTCGCCCCGAGCCCCCTGTCGCCCCGATCGAGCGGCCCGCCACGTACCGCCTCTGGCCGCCTTCGGCTCGCCGCCCTGCCAGTCCCCTCCGTCCTCCTCCCCCCCTCCCGGTCACTGTCCCCCCTCCCCCCCATCCCGGCCCCCACCGTCCCCCTCCATCCCGCGCTCCCCTCAGAATTAGATAGGGTTGGTCTGAACTCATCAAGGCTTCTATTTTGTACTAGAATTTTCATTTTTGATATTGCTCACTTGTTTTGTAGTCTGTTGTTGGAAGTAACACATTTAAAATATTTTTCTTTTGGCCCATTTCAATGCAATAGACTTGGCACTGCAGGTGGAGTCATTTCCAATTAGGTTGTTTTAATTGATTATTGTGTTCAATATTTTCACTTCTTGGACAGTCCTGCCACAACCAGAGTAGAACAGCTAATATATCATAAACGTAGTCCTAGGTAGGTGGGAAATTGAAAAACATTAAACATCATTTCCTTATGAACCATGTTGCTTCTACTCAGAAAATCATCTTTGCTCTTAGAAGAGACATCTAGTCTGGCTTGTGACCTATTAACAGCGTAATATCAAGGGTAAAATTCATATTGGTGCTAATGTAAAGAACAAACTATGTCATTTAAGCACTCCTTACCAACTCCATGCTTGGATCTCCCAGTATTTACTTATTGAATGGAACCCAAGTCTATTCCATTGAAATGGACCAAGAGAAAAAATATTCTAAATTTGTTGCTTCTATGTGCCATTCATAATTTGTTTTACCATGATATATCCACACTTTTTTACTGAATACTAATTGTCTAAATTTTGTTTTATAATGATATATGTGCATGCTGATATAGGTTATCTTTAGCCTTTTGTTTGGCCTATGGTTTCCCCCCTACAAAACCAGAAGTTTCACTTGTTATAATGAGACCTGTTGAAACCTCCATGCTTTCATGCTTCACCTAGAAAACAAATTTCTAAAACAACCCTCCTGAATGCAGACCAAAACTAAACCTGAATGCCATGGGGAATGCTTTCTTGTCCTTGCCAAAACTTTGGAATAGAAAACCAATTCTTTGCACTAAGTATTCAACTTCAGGCAGTTTTAGAGTGTGAAACTTACCGAGTGGCCTAAAGTTTCTACTCCAATATTACTTTTCCATATTCCAAAGTTAAGTTTTTCCAGTCCAGTAGACAGTGTTGCCTTATTCCTTGGATAGATTTTGGTTCTTGATGACCAACTTTTGGATTATGAATGTCCTCTTTCAAGGACACAACAACTGACCTTTTCTAAATAATGAACAGATTTGCATACTAGTTCACTATATTATAGAGATTATCCTACATGTGAATAGAGAATGTATGGCTTTGCTTGGTCCCAACCTTTAGAGCATTGACTCTTTACATGTTCTCAGCAACTTGTTTATCTCTATTGTCAGCAAATTTTTTTTTGGGTGGTGTATTATTTTACCAATATGTATGGTAGTATGACATGCAGTATTATCATTTTCATTAATATCATGCTTTTAAGTTCTTAATTTTGGATATAACAAATCTCTTGACATCTTCATGTTGGTGCACGTGAACAAGCATAAATAGTCGTAATCTTATCCAACTATTTCTTTTCATCATTACTTTGGAGAATTAGTTAGCACCAAGGAAATGGTTAGAAACTGTTGTAGTAATTATCTTTGTGCACTGTATAGAGTAATGGGATGAGGAATGAAATGGTTCGCAGGTTGTAATAAACTTGGTAGAAGTCTGTGACGCTGTGCTCTTCAGAAATGGATTGCAGCATGTGTTTGCCGAAATTTAACTTTGAAGTGCGTAAAGTTCGAACTGCTATTTGGTCTTCTGCCATTTGACCCATTTTTTACATTGAGATCTTGTTGTGTTGCAAGATCACTCTTGCAGTAAGGCTGCAAGAAAGCAATCTTATTGGTCTGGGAACAAATATTCTTGTTTATTATAGAAGTTTGTAAGGTACTGTGTATTTGCAATGTTTCGTCTTCAAAGCTTGTGATAATTTTTTGTCGTTTTATGCTGAGAGAGTAGTGTGCTTGCCGCCCAACCGAGGCATGATAATGCAATCACTACAAGAAAATGTAAATTTAGCGACGGACATATTCCGTCGCTAAACTGTCTCTAATCCGTCGCAAAAGATATTTAGCGACGTATTAGCAACAGTTTAGCGACGAAATAAATCCGTCCAAAAAAAACTGCTCGCGATTCCGCGGCGAGCGCAGGGCGTCGCTAGTCCATCGCTATTGAGCGATGGAATAGCGACGGAAAATTTTCCATCGCTAATTAGCGCCTCATTTTCTTTATCGCCGATCTGTCGCTAATTAGCGACGAAATTCGACAGCTACGATTTTGCAGCGGAAAACATGTCCTCGCAAATTCGACGCCGATTAGCAACGGATTTTTCTGACGCAAATAGGTCGCCGGTGTGTGGAGAAATTTCTCGCTAATACGTCGCTACTTAGCGACGAATTTGCGACAAACATATCTGTGTCGTCAATTAGCGACTGAAATTTCTGTCGCTAATCCGTCGCTAATCTCTCACATTTTAAAAAAAATATATAATTTCAAAAAAAATCATAAACTCATAAATAGACATAACCTATAGGCAATAGACGCACACAGATACACTAAAAAACTTACAATTGTACATGAAATGTTCAATCAATCATGTAATAAACTATTTAATCAAATACAGTATAAAAAGTCAAATAAATCCTCCCCGCCGTCATCCCGTCACTGTGTGATGCCAACATATAGAGGCAACTGCACCATGATACTAGTAAGCTAATAAACCTTGCAAATACTCAAAGAATGTTCTCTTGGCATATTCATTCTCTAGAAGGTAAAATCCATATGCGAATGTCCATTTAAGCACTCGTCTACACTCCACTATCTGCAAATTGATTATTGACAAACAAAGTTAAAAGGAAGCAAAGGACATAATACCTCTCAACCAAATAAAAATGAAACATACCTGCAACCAAGCATCTGTAATAAACTTAAGCTGAGATTCAAGTTGACTTTGCTTATCACTTAGCTTCTCAAGCTGCAGAACCAAGAAAATAACATTCATCTTCCACAGAGTACTTACACAACCTCAAAGTCTGAATGAAATACATAATGATTATGCTATCTGGTTCGGCGGTTCTTAAAAGAACATGTGCAAATATCAGCAAAGATTTGCAAACGTGGTGATTGAGCAGCCTATAGATTCTACAATGGAGAGGTCATCTGGAGAAAGACCCAGTTACACATGTTCTGTCTGCTATGATTTCGGGCTATGCAAAGGATGTAGGGCAAAGAGATTAGCATTCCTAAAGTGCTTCTTACATTGTGCACAGCACTGTTAGTTCGATCTCTTCAGATGACATGGTTCTCTCTGTCTCAAGAGAGAAGAAACACTTGTATATTTCGGGACAGACACTACCATTACTAGAAGAGGGAACTGGCTTGGATTAACAAGAGCCTAATCGTCATTGTCAAGATCATATAGAATAAGGTCATAAAATAGCCAAAATCTTTGATGCAATCTGCCATGCAAGAGTGACAGCAGATTTTCATCATTAATAGGAACTCCAATAAAATTATTCAGAAGTTTAATAAATAGTGAGCAAGTTTGGAGGGAGATATCTCTCGTTTATGTTGGCCAGTGGTGTTATGAAAAGCCGTCTCTCCAATTTATCCATTGATTTTATGTTCTTTCAATGACCAAGGCCAGAAGATGAGGCCAAAGACCATCCAAGAAACATTGTTATTATATAAGTGGAGAAAGACAAAGAGGAGGGCAAGTAATTAACTGGAGAAGGCCGGAAGGGTGAGCAACAGCAAAGGGAATGGTGAGTTAGAAATTAGATACTCATAGGACTTCAACCTATACTTCATGACCATGTGATAATGGAAACTGCAATACAAGAACTCTCATACAATTTGGACTCACCTCAGCTTTGAAGAGAGGTCAACTATGGGGTGATAGCAGATTGGGAATAGAATTCATATATTCCATCGGGTGTCATGCTGCCATTGAAATTAAAAGCCAAGCTTTCAATATGGAAAAGGTTCATACCAAGCTCCCACCTGACTAGTTGGCCCATTCCTATGTGATAAAGAATCAGAGGGTTTTGAACATCTGTTTTTTCTACCGCACATTTTGCCTGGTAATGAGAAGGATATCCAAGAAACACAGTTGGTATTGCCGCTTCCCAAAAATATAGAAAACCTTTGAACATGATATGAACTGGAATAAGACAGAGAAGTCCAACAGAGACAAGTGAATTGGTGGCTAATTTTGCACAATATGACATGAGCAATTCATGCAAACTTTCAGTAGAAAGAGCAGAACCCATGAATAGAAGTCAATATGTGAATGAGTGATTATATAGGCCATAGCTATAGTGAATATAAGAGCTTCAAGCACAGAGTCTAGATAATGTGCATAAGTAGTGGGGAATACACCACTCTGGTGTGGACATTTCTGCATGGATTTTTGTACATGGAGAGATATCTGTGAGGACATAGGTAACTTTATACTTGTATATCCCATGTGTTTTTAATTGAGTTAATACACAATGCTACACATTTATACTTGTATATCCCATGTGTTTTTAATTCAGTGGATACACAACGCTACACTGATATCCACTTTCCCCACCCACCCCAACCCATAGATACCCAATCACCCCACACCCACAAAAAACTCTATGTATAGAAAAGCAAAGGCATCAAGAAGCCATCTCCCACAATCCAACAAGATGAAATCACCAGCTTCATGTGCAATGCATTGCAACAGTAGTCTCATTCAGAGAAATACAAGCTCACAAGAGTTCAGATCAATTATCAGTTCTTACCTGAACAGCTTGCATGTTCTGTAAATCAGAGAGGGCCTTTTGCCTTGACTGCAATATTCCAACAAAAAGAATCTTAGTATACACCTACCTATGCACAAACTTTAGGACAAATACAAAAACAATCAAAACAGGGTCTTCAGAGATTCAAAGTTATAAGATGTAGTTAAATCTCCTGTCAAGTGGAGCACTTGGCAGTGGTAAACAACCGTCTCAGAAGAAATGCAATAAAACACTAAAAGAGGATGGGTCTGCTTGTTAAAGGAGTCCATCTTATAACATACAATTAGTGATTCTAAAAGGTGCTATAAGCAAACACTAGACAATTGCCTGCACATTGTAAAAAGGTATCTGGATGTCTGAAGGAGGCTTATAATACCAAATTGCCATCACCAAATACCATAATAATGACAGCCTGATTACAACTTAGACTAGGAATGGCATAACAAAGGAATGATACCACGTGAAGGACAAAGGATCAGGAATTTTACATACCAACTGATTGGTTGCCCAACGCTCATAATAATGTGTATATCTCTCCAGAGAGTTCTTAGCCATTTCCCTTCTCCTCTCAGTTTCATCATACTGAAACCAGTAAAATAATGAAATTCAAGGGACGCACATATCTATTTATGTAATACAACAGAAAAAGCATGGCCAACAAGAGCATAGGCATACCACACCCTCCTGCTTTGCTGCTTTATAACGATTACATGCATAAAAACCACCAGTCCTTTCGCCATGGTCTGACCATGGACCTAGGCATAGCCTACAAGGATAAAGGTAGAACAAGAAAGTAATAACAAATAAAACAACTCATAAGCATAAGTACCCCAATCATAGAGACTACAGAACTTACCAGCAGAACTCAAATTTACGAGGAGTACATGTAATATGCATGCAACCTTGGTTTTTCTCAATAGGCCACTTGCACTTTGGACATGGCTTGGAATTAGCTAATATCTTGAACAAAAGAAGCATAACAAGGTTTATAAAGCAGAAGAAGAATATTCAGTGGAAGGTATCAAATTACTTAAACTTACTCATTTATAAAGGACATTTACATTGAAATATGAAATCTCATGCATTAACTCTGCCGTGTGTAGAACAAGATCAAGGTGTGAGGTCATTGAAAATTGGAAAATTATCATGGAAGGGAACCAAAACATACGTGAAACTCAACACTTTAAGCTATGATTAAGGGGAAACTTCCAAAAATCTAAATCAGTTGCATCAGCATGTCTTCATGTTGGTCATGCTCCACGACAGACATGCTGACACTTGTTTTTAGGGATTTGAACACAAAATATCTGTTGCGAGAAGAAATTTGCCAACATGCCAAAGTCTTAAGTGCAGGATCCTTTTTTGTTACTAGAACCTCCAATAGTGACAAGTTTGCTAGCATGTGAAACTTTTGCACATGATATTTTCACCCAAGAAGGCAACATCCAACTTTACCATCTATCTCAGACATTAGCCAATTGATTTCATGTACTCCAGTTTCACTTCAATTTCATTTACCTACAGTAAAGTTTTATGTGATATCACCAACCGCAAAGTTCTTAAAGTGACTATTTATTGTTGTGATGATCTTCCATGCATTAGAATATTGAAGATTATAATTTTGATATTTTCTCCTTTCAGAGGTACCAACCACATGGCTGCATCCAGAAAATTGCTCATCAGCGAGACTGCATTCCTCTTTTTGGAAGCAAGCATCTCCTAGTGTTGCACTGAGCTTTCACATATGTCAACAGTAGAAGAAGTGACATTGATACATATTAGAGACCATTTATAGAGAGTAATCTTTATCTTCTATATCTTCTCCAACTGAACTAAGAACTGAAAGTATTAAGAAAGTAAATGATAGCATTCTTTGTTGGATGGAAGAGTGTCAACTTTTTAGTATCTTTCAACCAAAGGAACCCTATTTTTTTTGAAAAGTGGGTAGTACCACTAATATATTAAAACAATGGAACTATCAATTACTTAAACTGAATGTTAAGAGTCGGAGAAAAAATATTATTAGAGCATATGGAAAATAGGCTTCCTCTTGACCAATGAATATTACTACATCAAGGGGTTAAGGAAAGTGTAATCAAGTATTGGGTGAATGGATTTTTTGGGAACTAGAGGGCAGTTCCTTCCGTCTTTTCTCCTCTTGGAATTGTTTTCTGTCTTAGGGTTACACTTGGTCCGTCAAACATCGCCCCCCATGTCAAATGATGGGTAGATGGTAGGAGTTGCTCAAGGGGTGCTTGAATAAACAAAATGAATAATTACACTTGTCCATGAATGTCAGAGATGTCCATGGACTAAATGCAAAAATGAGATAACAAATTCCTAATTTTAGAACAACACATCAGATACTTATCTGTAAAGACTACAATATGAATGGGTCATCCATCGAAAGAATACTGTAACTGATCCACCTTTGAAATTTTCAATTTTCTCCACTTTTTTCATTTTTTATCTTTGTGATTATCTTTTCATTAGAGATCTTTCTTCCACTAGTAGCAAGTCCACAAAATTTTGCCAAAAACAAATACACAAGCAAGTCCATGATGTGGATTCTAAGATGTTCCTTCTAAAAATCCTACTTTCATGGAGCATCTGATCGTCTCATCAAATATATGACAAGGATTTCGAAACAAAGGTTCTCCTGATACAAAATCTAAGCACATGATATTGTGGTTTGTTATAGTGTTGGCAACTACTATGAGCAAAATATCTTTAGGATTTCAAAGAAAAAGGTTCTTCTGATAATGAATCCAAGCACATGATATGTTATTATATTTATTAGTGTCAGCAGAACCAGCAAGAAATAAAAATCACCTTTCCTGTGAAATTGAAACCTGAACAAGATACTATACGTAATTAGAGTAAAAATCTACAAGAGATATAAAAATACCCAAGCAGACAGATAACAATGTTAGAGACAGGTTAAGAACTGACAGGCGTAAGAACATAAAGAGTTCAATATAATGTGTGAAACATCTCAAGGATAATGCATATAAAAGAGCAAACAGAGAAAATCCTCACAATCATTAAAAAAAAATGAAGGATAATTGGAATTCATAAATATGCACATATATTTCAAGTGACATGTAAAAATAACCCTAGTGTTGATATGCACCAGTTCATATTTTCAGACTCCGCACTGTTTTTCAAAATCCACTTCGCCACAGTACCACAATCCACTGGTCGGTGAGCCTCCGCTGTACACTGAAGATAAGTTGAAGAATTAGAACCTACTTCCCATAAACACTGAAATTGCACTGAATTACAAGTGAAATTTAGAAGCCACTCACGTTCCAGCAAAAACTATATGAGCACTTGCAACTAACATTATAATTTCCACTTCCCATGACAAAATCTACTACAAACTCACACCCAGGTGCAGGACACCATTTTGTCTGCCAGAAAAAGGGAAAAACCAAGAATTTGAAGTCATAAACAAGTGATATTGAACAATAGATCGACTATAGGTGCTGGGCCTGCTGGCTATCTCTAAGCAGTCTTGAGAATAATGTAACAAATATTGCTAAAAATATATATATTAAAGCAGCACCTCCATGGAACTTGTCCTCCGAGTCCATCACAGCAGCTCCCCCCCCCCCAATCAGCCCCCTCCGGGAAACCCTAGATGCTCGGACGCCGACGGCAGCCATCGGTGCACAAAGAATGCGGCGGAACCAGATTTTAAAATGTCTTTTAAGGTACAATCTATCAAAAAGTGGAGCAGATTGCTATAAGTTCATATGTAATGTAAAAGAACAACTTTGAAATGTGCACTTGAGCATACTTGACTTTTCGAATCATATGATCCGGCAGTGGCCCCAACACCCTTTCCATCATCGCCAAGTGCTCCAGATTCTCATGTGTCTGAAACAATGCTTCCCCCTTCAACAAAATTTCACAACAAAGAATACACAGTCAATTGACAGTCAAAACTTGTCCGCCTAAACCAAAAGGACAAAAAAGAGAAGCCAAAAGGAAGAAAGCAAATATATTACTAAGCAGAGTTCCGCAAGTATGCAACCAACACTCTAGATATCACAAGGATAGTCCCATCCTAGACCTGAAATCAACATTCAATAATGACAATGAGCCCTCGGGTCAAACACATGATGCCAGATACAGTTTACACTAAGAAGGACAAAAGAAAGAAAATAAAGAAAAGTTAACAATTTTTGAACAAGACAAATATTGTTTAGAATCCTACACAACAGAAAACTTAAAAGAAACTGAGAAACTGAAGAAACGAGAGGAGACAATGATTTTTTAAAAGAAAAAACCACCTCACCTTCCACAAACAAATATACAGCCATCAAAAGAACATAGACAATGGTTGTCTTGAAGGGGAGGCTAGAAGAATATTTGAATTAGATACAGAAGTTATAAAAGTAGTCAGTAGATGAGCTTGGCTGATAATTGCAATAGATGGGAGTCCATAAGAACATTTTAATTTAAAAGGAATACTTTGTTCTCTATATAGGACACTCATGAGATTTTTTAAAAGATGGATATTGGATAACCAAGAAAGAGGGTAAGCAAATAGCCAGATCATGTCCAACAATAATTGATCCCTCTTAGGAAAGCACATTACACGGGAACAAGCAAATGAAGTCCTATTTCGGTTAGAACTAGAAGGTCATGTTTGGTTATTTTAAAATTGTTTCATACTAAAAAAGTCTTGGCTGGGACCACCATCCCTCAGATGAAATGGAGTTGAATCAATAATTAATCTTCTAAAAAGACTATTTTACCTAAGATTATCTCTGGTGCTCTGTAATGCCTCGTTGAAACAATGGAGCTACGATCCTGATTTTCAAAGGCAGTACTACCAAAATCAATCAGCTTTATGGCACTTGACTTTGGCAAGCACCTAAAATGCATCTCACCCTACAAATTTCTCTGTATAATGTCCAAGAAAAGCTCAGCCCGTTAAGAACTTTAGTGTTTGAAACCTCAGTCCATTAACAACCTTAGTGTTTAAATGTTTATTGAAGTAACACCAGGTCTTTAGAACTTGCTGATGGCCGAGGTCGGGAGCTCCCCCCGCTACAGCACAAGGAAGTGTCAGACAAGATGCTTCCCTAGTTTTTTCCGTCAGGAAGAGGTTGTATAGGATGAGGAAGAAACTTGATGGGCACCACCTTCTCAAAATATTAATTAGTAGAACTAAAAGAGTAATAAGTATATATTGTATAATGCAAGAATTAGTATCGACATAGAACAGATATTTTTAATTTACTTTATAAATAACTGACAAAATTTAGCACAAGACATAGAAGGCAACGACCTTATATATTGGGGCTTAGAAGCCCAAAATGATCGCCACCGGCAGCAGCTGAGCAACTAGGCCGAATCGCCATGGCCGGCCTCAAGCATGCGATTGATTTCTTGCTCTGCTGGCGCTGACCACCTCTCCCACTGCCAACGCCGGTGACCCGAACATCATCTCCGACTTCATTCCCCCCGCGGGCAACGCGTCGGCAGTCGACGGCAGCTACTTCACCTACACTGGCTTCAGACAGGTGATCAGTCCCGAGGGGGCGCCGTCGACCTTCACGGTCGTGAAGGCCACCAGGATGGAGTTCCCGGCTCTCAAAGACCAGAGCGTCTCCCTCGCCACGCTTCTCTTCCCCGCCGGCGCCGTCAACCCTCCTCACACGCAACCCCGCTCCGCCGAGCTCCTCTTCCTCGTCATGGGAACTCTCCAGGTCGGCTTCGTCAACTCCACCAACAGGCTGTACACACAGACCCTCCAGCCCGGCGACCTGTTCGTGTTCCCCAAGGGGCTGGTGCACTACCAGTTCGCCACCGGGCCGGAACCGGCAGTGGCCATCTTCGCCTTGGGCAGCTCGAGCGCAGGCATGGTGTCGATCCCCAACAGCGTCTTCGGTAGCGGCATCGACGACGTCGTGCTTGCCAAATCTTTCAAGACTGACGTTGCCACCATTCAGAAGGTCAAGGCCGGGCTTTCTGTGAGGGCGTGAAGCTAGCAGAAGCATCCGCCCCCGCAAGGGGGGGGGGGGAGGGGAGGGGCGACGGAGGGAAGGAGACGGGGGGGCTTCACAGGGGGCGACGGGGGGAAGGAGGCGGGGGCTTCGCAGGCGGCGACGGGGGGAAGGAGGAGGAACCGAGGATTTGGGGGAGAACAACGGGGATTTGGCGCCGGGGAGGGGGAAATATTTTGAGGATTTGGCGCTAGTTGGGGATTTGGCGCCGCGGGGAGGGGGATTATTTTAGGAGGGTTTTAGATTTATTATTTAAAATATATTTTTTATTATTAGTATTTATAATAGTAAGATATATTATAAGTTAAATATTAATTTTTTATTATTAACATTTAAAATAGTAAGATCTTATAAATTACATTTAAATATTAATTTACAAACCAAAATTATTATTATTTAATTATCTATTAGAATATTAATTTAATGTATTAATATAAATGAAAAAAAATAAATAGTATTTAATATTCATTTATAAATAAAGTTTAAAATCTATTAAATATTTTTATTATCAACCAATAAATAATGAAAGATAAATTAAAATGAAATATATATTATAGATTATAGATTATAGATACATATATATAGATATATTTATATGGATATATAGATATAAATTATAGATCTATAGATTATAGATACATAGATCTATATCTATGTACGTATAGATATACATATATATATAGACATAGATAATATAATATGTATATATATGTATATATATTTATATAGATATAGATATAAATAGATCATAAATATAGACGGTTGAAAATAGCCGTCTACAAATGCTACTTTTTGTAGACGGCCACGATCTATAGTCGTCTACATATATCAGCTTTCTTGTAGTATGAGGTTAATTTTGTTAAGATTAATCTCTTGATTAGCAGGCTTAGAAAAGCCAGAGAGAGTCAACACACATCCTTCAGAAAGTCGACTCTACTCTTCAGAGAGTCAACACACTATTGAATTTCATTCAATCTAAAATTTGATCATTAGATTCGCACTCGATCTATATATACTTGATCAGTTGGGTTTGTTACCAACCTAAAATAATATGATCAAGATCCCTACATTGGATTTGCTCCAGGTCCAAATCATAATCTTTGGATTTAAGTTTGAACAAAATGTGACAGTTGGATTCACTATCGATATTCATTTGATCAACGATCCGACCTTTGAATTCACTTTCGATCTATATATATCTTTATTATTATTATTATTATTAAAAGCAATCCTCAGGAGCATAAACTAGGAGAGTTATGCCATATTTTAGTCAGAGCAGGACGCTTCACTCGGACACTCCAGAGCAAGTTATAAGCAGACCTCAAAGAGAAATTACCATCTTGAGTAGCCCCCCAAACACACCTATCCTCCATCTCCTTCAGAGCAACCCCCTGAAGAAACCCACTTGGCAAAAGAGATCTTATGGGGTGCTGGTCATCAGTAATAACATCATGCAGATTTATCCTTCCTCCATTATAAGGATCGCTTAGAAGGTCATAGATAGGTCCATCACCTAGCCAAACATCATGCAAAAAGTCAATCTTTGTACCATTTCCATGTATCCATTTTGTATTGTCATGAAGAGCCTGAAGCGCCACCTCCCTGAATTTTGAGGATATTCCAGGCAAATTAGCATAGTTTCCATTCGAATACCTCTTCCTGGCATAGGAAGCTCAGTAGGAAGAGCCATGTTGGATATTCCATAGAGATTTCACAGCTAAGGCTACTTGCACATCCTTTATACTACGAATACCCAGCCCTCCTTCTGCAATAGGGTGTTGAATGGTGGACCATGCCACCCAATGTCGGCAGTGAACACCCGTCGGACCACTCCAGAAAAAAGGCAGCAGCTCTCTTATCAATATACCGTATTATACTGCTTGGGATAGAAGAAGACGCTGCAAGATATAGTGGAAGGGAGGCAATCACAGAATTAATGAGCGAAATTCTTCCAACTTGCGAGATCAAGGAAGGCTTCCAAGCTGCAAATTTCCTATTGACCTTCTCAACTAGGGAAATATAATCAGAGGCTAACACCCTGCCAAATCTCAAAGGGACCCCGAGATACACCATAGGACCTGTTTGTTTTTTAAAACCAGTCACCCTTTGAATCATTCTAGCAGCCTGTGAATCCGCCCTGTGGGAAATTATGAAAGAACTTTTGGAAGAGTTAATTTGCTGACCAAAAGAGTTTGAGTATTTATTTATAAAGTTCATCAGCTTTTGAACATTATGCTTTCCACCATTGAGAAAAATAAGCGTGTCATCGGCATATAGAAGATGAGAAATCTAATGAAATTTGACATTAGATTTGTTACAGATCTAAATCCTGATCGTTGATTTAAGTTTGATCAGAATTTGACAGTTGAATTCGCTCCCGATCTAAATCTAATCAAGATCTAACCATTGAACATATTGTCAATCAAAATCCAATCATTGGATTTCATCATAGTAAAAAAATCTGTCTGTCAGATTCGCTCTCAATCTAAAATCTAATCGATGAGCTACATAATATTAAATGAGTATAATATATATTATCATATGAAATATAAAAGTTAAATATTACTATTTAGAATATATAACAAATAAAATATAATATTTTTAAGCATAATATTTTATAATATAGTTGTATTCACTAAACAAATATAATACATTTACAAATATGCAAATACAATGTGTATAATATATGTATATCAACTAGACAAAAATGTAACTTAAAATTTTATATTTTTATATATATTTGTCTTTATGTTATTTTATTTTATATAATAATTATATATAATATATAATATATAAATATATTTATTTGAATAATTCAAATAATTATATCTATAATATAGCTAAACAACCAAAATATAAATAAAATAGGTAATAGTTAAAAACAATGGTTAATAAAAATTAAGTAAAAATAACATATAATGTACACATATATTCAATAAACTAAAAGTGTAACTAATGAATTTGTATTTGTCTTATTCAATTTTTAAAATAATATATAATCTATATATAATAAATATAGATAACTATATCTATAATATAACTAAACTACTAATAAACAATATAACTAATAGTCAGCAATATTGGTTAGTTAAGTATAAGGTGGGGGGGAAGATTTGTGTCCAACCAGCGACGGATCAGAGACGAAAAATTCTGTCGCCAAGTGGGGACTAACACGCTGATCTGTCGCTGATTAGCGACGGAAAAGGGCCGTCGCTAGTTCGTCGCCAACATGGGACGGATTAGCAACGAAACCTGGCCGGTGCAAAATATCACAGCTAATTAGCGACGCCTCAGGGACGGGAAATTTTCGTCGCAAATTCGACGCTGAACAGCTACCGAAATTTGCGAGCAAATTTTTCTGTCGCAGATGCGTCGCAAATTAGCGACAGATTAGCGACGAAAATATTTCCATCGCTAATACATCGCGGATTTGCGAGGGGACATGGGCGCAGCAATTCTGTCGCTGTTCAGCGACGAATTAGCGATAAAAAATATTCCGTCGCTAATAATGATTTTTCTTGTAGTGAATTATTATTTATGTCGGTCTTGCAAGAGATTTGACCAGCTTCAATATGTCTTCCTTTAGGATTTTAGACACGACCATGGACTACTAATGTAGAGTCATTACTTTCCAACCTTGAAGCATCTTCAAGTAGATCATTACTTTAGCTAACATCTCTGTTTAATCCTAAAGTTAATTGCCCTCATCTTTGGAGTCAGCTTTTCTTATCATTTAAACAAACTAAATGCTACTTTGCAGAATCGTGATCAATTTGTTATTAAAAATTGTGTGAGAATAACTTTGTACCCATCCAGGGCAGCTACAAAAGTTGCGCCCTCTCTCACAGAAGAGGTGGGCCATTCTCAACAATTTTTCATCACCTTCGTGGATCCTCTGTTTATTCTGAAACAGCTTGGTTTTGTTGTAAATGGTTGTTTCTGCTTTCATTTTTCTGATCCTTGTGACTGCTAGTGTTGTAGAATGCAATTTATATCTTTAGTCATGTAGTCTATATGTCTTAGCAGGAAATAAGAGGAATCTAAATTAGTTAAAATTAGAAAAATAGGGACCATGATTCCTGATTTTATCCCATGCATTCCTCAATGTGAATATATCATTGTTGTGATTCCACCTAAGAGTGTCTCGACCTCCACCTTGGATGTGAACATTATGATTGATTCTTAATTGTTGTGATTCAACATTCGTGTGTTTATTTGTAGCCATTTGATTGATTTTTTCATATTTATTATATTATGATTTAATTTCATATTTTAAATTACTCATGAATAAAATGTTATCAATTTTTTTCTAATTAGTGATGAGAGTTCGCGATTGGAAATTAGACTCAAAGAAGAACAAATGTCCAACGTATCAAAGTACGTGTTTGTTTGAACGAAAAATATTACCGATGGATATTCGAAGATTGCATGATGGTTTACTTTTGGTGAAAGAGAAGATGAAGAAAATCATAAAGATTATTCGGAAAGAAGAAAGACAAAGTTTAGAAAACAAAAGTGGATTATCTGTTATTGTTCAAGATGAAAAAGGACTACGATATTCTGTAATCTTACGACGTAGTTGGTGTGGTAGTATGTACATATTTAGTGGAAAAGACTGGTCAAAAATTGTGGAAAATAATTGTGTCAAAGAGCTTGACATTCTGAAAGTTATGTCTTCCCATTATGTACGAAGAGATGTATTTAGTAAACTATATTTAGAGATATCAGTGGTTAGTTCAAAACCTAGGAAATCTAATAAGAAGCTGGTGAATAAAGAGCCGATCAAGTGGTGGTGGCCTAATATGAAGACATCACGGTTTGTATGAACAAATAGTCTTTGTGTTCTTTTTAATGTTCAATACCATTAAGTATTTATATAGTGCTCAAATTTATTTGATATTCATGTATGCATACTCTTCATTTATCTTTACGTCAACGCTTTATTTCACCCATTAGCTCTGGGACTCTCCATATAACGTATGTATCATATGTATGGTACTTGAACGATGTGAGGGTGTGTTGGATTTTAACTCGGGACATGACATTTAATCTGTGTAGGAAAAATGTCTTATGAGAATCGGTCATGGATGTACCGTGGAATAGTGAATGGAGTTGTGACCGAGGAGTTTAAAGACGGAGTTGACAGTTTTATTGAGTTTGCATTGAGTAATTCATCAGTAGCAGTTGATCCGATGGGTAACATCTGATGTCCGTGTTCGGCTTGTAAGAACGGAAAGTGAATATCGACATGGGATGTGCAGCATCATCTGTATACGAGAGGATTTGTTGGCCATTATGAGTTATGGTCGTGTCATGGTGAGTTGAATATTCAGTCGTCTGCACCAGCTAATTACTTTGCCTCCACAAGTATGTACGTAGACATGGTTGTCGATGCTGCTGGTCCGGAGTTCAATATTCATGAAGATCAAACAAATGAAGAAGTGCCGAATGATACAGCTCAGAGATTTTATCAGTTACTTCGAGATGCTGATGAGCCATTATGGGATGGTTGTGAGAAGCATACACGGTTGTCTGCAGTGTCGCAGCTATTGAATTTGAAATTTGAATTTCATATGAGCGAGAGTTGTTTTGACCGGCTTCTCTTATTGGTCAAGAGCATGCTTCCTCAATCAGAGAGGTTACCTGCTGACTTTTACCGTGCGAAGAAGATGGTGAATGATTTGGGGCTTGGTTTTATGAAAATTGATGCATGTCCGAATCATTGTATGCTGTACTTCAAAGAGGATGCAGATAAGACATCATGCTGTATTTGTAAGCATGATAGGTTCAAGCCCAAGCGAGGGGACAAGTCAAAGCAGAAGGATGTTCCGTATAAGTCATTGCGGTACTTTCCTATCACACCCAGATTGCAGTGATTGTTCATGTCCTCGAGGACAGCTGGACATATGACTTGGCATGCGGAAAGAGTCCGTTGTGACGAAGGTGAAATGAGTCATCCTGCCGATGGTGAAGCTTGGGCTCATTTTAGCCGTACTCATCCTTACTTCTCAAGGGATCCACGCAACGTACGGCTTGGTTTATGCACAGATGGTTTCAATCCTTTCGGAGACTCAGTGGCATCTTACTCATGTTGGCCAGTATTCCTAACACTGTATAACCTTCCGCCATGCATGTGCATGAAGCGTGAGAATCTGTTCCTTTCATTGCTGATTCCGGGTCCAAAAAGTCCAGGAAAGAATATAGACATATATCTCAGACCGTTGATTGATGAGATGAAATTGTTATGGTCAGATGGTGTGCAGTCTTATGATGCATCCAGAAAATAGAATTTCAATCTGAAGGCTGCATTAATGTGGACAATAAGTGACTTTCCAGCCTACGGCATGTTACTTGATATGTTTACGGTATTTTTATTTTTTAGAAGAGTTGAAGTCATTTATTCAATTATTATTAATTTGGGTTTATTGCAGAACGTTGATTAATTTTCTTTCTCTCATATCAAAGTAGAGAGCATGATCATGAACTTAAAATCAATTAAAAATTATGTAAACATGTTTTAACTTTGACATGGGTTGATAAATGCATGTTAAGACTTTCTAGAACATTCTTAGAAGAGATCAAACTCACACATGCAAGGAACAATGCAAAACGACGGAAACCATGATGTATGCCTTTTAAAAGGCAAATGCAATCCCATCCCTTCATTCCTAAGGTCATGACTCTTTGATTTTTCATTTCACACATGAATATACCAAATTGAAGCCCTTTGAATGAGGAATCCAGCAAAGAAAACAGCTCGTCAATCCGAGGTCTATCAAAAAAGTTATGGCCAATTAAGCGGACACAGGCAGAATGCGACGCATTGCCTGTCGCCTTCTGAAAGTGAATGCGACCATGAACTTGTCGCCTTCTGAAAAAGACCACGAACCGGCCTGATTTTTGGTATGGGTCGCGACCATGATGTTGTCGCATTATGGTAGTGACGTGTCGACCTGTCGCTACCTGAAAATGACGTTTGGGTTGCTTTTTCTACCTATTTCCAACTCTGACTTGGATTGGGTTTGACAGCTGTGGGTTTGAAAAATCAAAACAAATGCTAGGGTGATCCAAATCGAGTGAAACCACCTTTGTTAGTTAGATTACTTCGAATACTTTGTACAGTAGCAAATAATTGAGAAACAAAGGTCGTTTGACTAGGTAATAAAACATATTGTGACTGACTGCGTGTATCTGACATAGTGTTAATGTTCGGGCTAATACTCTTAGTACAATCAACAAAAATTGGGGAAAATAGTGCCAAATGAAATTAGACTCATGAGGTAACAAGTTCTCTGTTGAACACTTGGTCTAAAAATGACTCCACAAATAGGTATGGAACTTGTAACACAAGTCAAGGTTAAACCGCAATAGTACATTGTCAAAATCATGCAAGATTTAATTCGTGACAAAAGATGGATAAAAATTAGGGCTTTTAGGGGCAAAAGATGCCTAACATACATCAGTAACTCTAGTTAAAATTTGAGAGCACGAGGTTGAGTATACATGGAGATCAAGAATAAAGAAGAAGGGTCAGGTTCATCATATTTGCAGAATTTCTAAAATAGAGATCAAAAGATTGGCTCGATGAAAAAGAGTGAAATAAGAGGGCTTTTGTTCCTGATGTATGGAACAATCTACAGATGGATTTAATTGAGTTTTGCTCGTGAGAATGCCTACCTTTGATTGTTTTCCTCTTCTAGGGCTAGAACTTGAAGAACGGGGATGAGAGCTTGAAAGGTTCTTCTCCCCACGAGATCTCCTCCTCCTTGGCCTCTCCTTCTGGTCCAGTAATCCCTTGGCACAAGCTAGGGCCAGCCATGAGAGTTTTAGGAGAGTATTTAAGCTTCTCCTCTTTCTACTTCCTAATAGGACTCTAATTGCTATTAATTTCGGGATTTCCTATTTCCTCTCCCTTTTTTAGGCATGAGAACTCGTAATTGGGTTAGGATGGGAGCTAAATTCATGGCCAACCCCTTAGGGTAGGTTTAGGAATCCCAATCCAACTCAAACTTCCTTTTTAATGCATTATTGAACCCTTTTTCTATTTAAGTAATATTTTAGTTACGAATTTAGGGTATTTTCCTATTATTCTTCTTTTAAAAATCCCTATTATGGCCCAATAAATTTTATATGGTCCATTTATCAAAGCCCATTATTTATTAGATTTTATCTTTTGGGATTTCCCTTTTAATTAGGGAATAATACAGTTACGAATTTTTATTATATTTTTCTTACCTAATTTATCCATGGACTATGAGAGGTCCATTGGTCCAATTCCGATAATGGGTAATTATTTCCTGATGTTGGAAGTCTCTCCGACATGATCGTTTAATTTATGGGCGCGTTATCTTTCCGTGTTGACGGTTTTTCGCCTTAGTTTCTTAATTTGGATAATTAGTCACATTGTGACGTACACTTGGCCAATCAGATTTTTCGTTGCACGAATTTCTTTGTGGAACACTTAGAGATAATATTTCGGGTTGATTTATAATTATTACGAAATTTTTAGATGTGTTCTTGCACATACGATAATGGTATGTATGTTTCTATTATTCCATTTTTATAGAAATTTATTATTTCAAATTTTTTAAATACTGAATTTTCCGGGTTGCTACAGTATGGAAACAAGATATCAAAACTAATGGTATCAAAACATATTAAGTGTAGAATATATTCACAAATGTCTAGGAAACGCGATAGGATATCAAAGCTAATGGTATGGAAATAAGGATGTGATCACCACCTAACTAGTTGCCATATAAGAGAATGGGGTAGGCTAACTAAGCTAGGAATACGAATGAGAGAACGAGGCACTGACCTGAGCTGATGTCGCGACGCACTAACAGGGTGCGTCAAGGTTGTTGTGTTGCCCTCCTCTGTCGCGTCCTCTGCAGTGCGGGAGATTGATCGGTGGACCTTCTTCCTACCCTCCGGCCGGCCAGAGAACAAGAGCTGCTCGTAGAATGTTGCTTGAATACCTGCCAAAACAAGACCCTGTTAGAACATATTAAGTGTAGAATCTATTCACAAATGAAGTGGAAGAAAAGAGCATGGTGGGAACTACCCTGGGGGTGATTTTTAACCCCTTGGGTGTGTGGGAAATGTGGGAGGAAAAACCAAATGAAACCTACCTAAGAAAAGGAAATAACATGCATGAAAGAGTGAAAAGGAGAGGGAGAAGGAGCCCTAATGGGGCGACTCCCTGGCGTTAATGGCGTTCACAAGTCGGCGTAGATGCTCCAGAAGATGTGGGGGTCGCCCTCCTCATGCACAAAGCTCCAAGGATGAAGAAACATGCATGGCTTGGTGAGAGAAATGTGAGAGAACGGAGTGAAATGGGGTGGCCACGAGACTAAGTCCAGATCAGCGAAAATTTCGGCAGCCCTTCAGGGTGGAAATGGGGCTCCCCTCTCTCTGAAGGAGATGGCCTTGCTTATATAGACAATGAGAGAGAAAATCCCATTTTTATGATAAATTACTCAAATAAAGGATAAATGCCATTAAATCTCGTGGGTGAGAGTCCAAAGGATGACCAAAGAGTCCCACAATCCCAAGATGTGCTCAGGAGGTTGGGGGGTTGCTTGGGGATAAATGCAAAGGCCATAAGAGGATAAATAGGAGGTGGTTGCAGAGGCCAGCGCATGCAGCTATTGTCGCGACGGGTCATAGGGGCGCGACAGGGACTAACGCGACGGCCAGAAGGGGCGCGACAGAAAGGCCACGTGCATGGATATGCATGGGCTGTCGCGACGGCCATAGGGGGCGCGACAAGGATTAACGCGGTGCTACGACCCGTCGCGTTAAGGAAAATCGATTATTCTTGAATTATTGGCCAATCAAATGGGAGAATAATGGACATTTAAAGCTCAAGGACTCTTTTTAAGAGATAATGGACGGGATCCAGTGAAATTGGGCTCTTTAATGGGCTCAAAGCAAGGTTAATAGTTGGCTCAAGGTGAATGACCAACTTGGGGCTCACTAAGATGACAAGAAAAGTGATTCAACTCATAGGCCAGAATCGGGTGTCTACAGCGACGTGCATGTACGTCGCTTTCATGCAATGAGAAACGTGACATCTGGAGTGGTCGCGTTCTTGGATCTTGCCCGAAACCTAGAAAAATGTTACAGTTCTTCATGATTGACTTATAACTTGAAATATAGGGATATTCAGATAAAAATCTAAACATGAAAAATGTCAAGGACAACGATTAGAAGAGAACTATGGCTTTGGTTTGACTCAATTTGACCTCGGTTTGCATGAAACACACTAAGAACACCAAAAACCCTATTCATGCGCAACTCTTGGAAAACGCTTAATATGACTAACATGCTTCATAGAAATTGGAGAAAATAGATGCATATGAAACTAGACTCTATGCTCTTTCCATTGCTATGTGCTACATTTAGTTTAAGCCCGAGAACACCTACCATTGGATGGTTCTAAGATAGGTCTTTGCACAGGTTGTACAGAGTATGAGTTGAGGAAGAAGCCTTGGGTTGGGGACGAATTCCTCCTCCTCTGGTGGCCTAGCTAGCCTCCTCACGACCCCAACATGATGGTAACCCTTCCCCAAGAGTCTCATGATGATTATTTATAGATTTAGGGTTAATTTCAAGTCATAATAAGACTAGGAAAGTTGGGTTGCGGTTCTAGCATGGTACCTTCCAAGATTTGGGGATTCTCCTCACAATTGGAGTAGTAATGCTATTAGGAAATGTCACGCCTTGAGATTTGGCAGTGGAAAATAAACATCGTGAGCGTGAGCGATACAAGTGTGCATATCACAGTCGAGTAATTCAGAGAAATAACTAAGTATAACACTAGATTTAAGATAATGATAATGCCAGCCCAAATACTCTTTATTTCATTTCCGTAAAACTAGTTTAAAAACCTTACACCATCAGAGCCAAACATAGGGCCCAATATTGCATTTCAACTACATAAGACATCAAAGGAAATAAACCTATCTATTACAGACTCTTCAAATCTAATCTCCTTGGCTGACGTGCTATAGACGGTTACAGTTGAATAGCTCATCACTCTTCCCCAGTCCCATCGTTCTCCAGTTCCTCATATTCATTACCTGAAAATATTAAGGAAAAGCATGTGTGAGCGCACTAGTGCCTAGTAAGATTTACATCTCATGGTGCGGGAATGCTTTACGTAATTAACATGTTAACAATGGCAATACTATCATGCAATGCTTATGACAATAACGATAGTGACAAATCCAAGCTATAACATGTACGAGGATGGTTCAATAACAATTCATGACAATTCTCATGTAGGACAGAACGATTATCAATGAGATGGATGACAGTACGATCACTGGGCGTATAGAACAGATTCAATAGAATGTAGCATGTACAATAGATATCTCGAGTTGAATTCCGTAGAATTCCAATGGACAATGACATGTAGGATTCAATAACGATGACATGTACAATAGATTTTGCCATTTCACATATAACAGTCAATCAATCAATCATTCGTTCAATAACAGTGTGGAAATTACCCAAATCAATCTTGCATTCGATTAGGTGATTGTCAGACACCTCAATGGATCATATACTCTCGCAATTTATAAGTATTTCGGGTGCTCCTCCCAGGACCAGACTGGGCCCTATTTGCACAGGCATAGTTGTAAACCGAAGTTCCAATAGTTTCTGGTAATTCCATTCATTCATTTTATGGCCAACATGATTTCCAAATAATGGACAATGATGAACTAATGATCATGTCAATGATGATAGAGAACAATGCAAGGGGACATGATCCAGATTAATTTCGGCAGCATAACGGCTTATTCTCATCAGTATGATATCAAATCACTCTCACGAGAAGTAGATAAGAAGAGAAGTGCATTCTATCTTCCGGGTACTTCATTGCTACAACCAACTCGGCCTTCATGAGGGAATCCATGAAGTACGAAGAATTACGGAGGTCTTAGAGAAAAGGTCGCTAGTCTGTCGATACAGAATGACCGACAGAGTGCTTCCAATTCCCCAAGAAAGGGCTGCCTATATGTGCAATGTGACGTGTAGAGTGTGTCTCAATCCACAATCCACCGGTTAAAACAAGACAGAAAGCAATTAACAAACATGCTTGACATGTATGCAATTCAATTTATCTCATGGTTGCAGTACTATTAACATTTATCACTTTTCAATTATGGACAGGTCAGATCATGAACATAACATATATCAATCACATGATCACATGGTACATGACATTAATTCAATCATTACACTTAGAATAGATATTCAAATTCTTATGATATCATGTAGATTAATCACTTTTAGGCCATTGCATAACTATATGACATGATATGACCTAAGAACATGCATATGGTAGTCTGAACAACTCAATAAAATAGTCTTGGGTCGACCTTGAAATTCCGACGAAATCAGTCGACGCAGTTCAAGAAGTCGTACACAGACAAAACACGGTTCTATAGCAAGTATTTAAATCACGACATACCTACCCGTCACGTTCAAATCGCGACGGGTCATGTGGTCACCTTTTACAATGGGAATCGATCGCCGGATCGATTACGCGGTAAGAATCGCGACAGTCTAGTCTGTCGCGTTCACAATGCGACAGGCTGACATGTCACAATGCTCTTCGAATCACGACGGTAACCACCGACACATTCATGCTGCTACTCTCTGAATCACGACAGGTCGATCCGTCGCATTCATGAGTTAGTTTTAAAAACCTAATATAAAAATAACATAAATCTTTCAGCAGGAAACAAATCAAATCGCGATGGCATATGCTGTCGCATTCAGGACAGGCACTGAAAACCATGCAGCACACAGTTTCATGCACTGTGGTTGACCGGTCAAACATCAAAATGCGACAGAAAGATCTATTGCCTTTTACTGAATCACGACGTACCAACACGTGGCGTTCATGCAACATGAAACACGATGTCTGGAGTCGTCGCGTTCTTGGATCTTGCCCGAAACCCAAAAAAAATGTGACTCCCTTCATGATTGACTTATAACTTGAAAACCAGTGATCTTTAGATAAAATTCTTAACATGAAAAACGATGAGGGCAACTAGTAGAAGAAGATTCATGTTTTGAGTTTGACCCAATTCGGCCTCGGTTTGTGTGAAAAACATAAAGAACACAAAAAACCCTAATAGTGCGCGACTCTTGGAAAATGCTTAATACGACTCACATACTCCATGAAAATTGGGGAAACTACTTGCAAATGAAACTAGACTCGATTCTCTATCCATTGGTATGTGCAACTTATATGTTGAGCCCGAGATCACCTACCTTTGTGTAGATCTAAGTCAAGTTGATGCACAGAACGCAGCAGAGGATGGATGGGGAAGAGGCTCTAGTTCTTGGCCGATCTCCTCCGCCTCTGGTGCCCTAGCTCGTTCTCCCAGGACCCCAACACAATGGTAAACCTTCCCTAAGAGTCTCTTGATGATTATTTATACATCTAGGGTTTATTCAAGTCCTAATGTGTTTAGGAAATAGGGGTTGCGGTTTATGCTTGGGTAGCTTCCATATTTTGGGGATTCTCCTCCCAATGGTAGTAGGAATGCTATTAGGAAGGTTCCTAGCATGGCTAGGTATGAATTGGATTGCCATCCATGGCTAATCACCCTAGTTTTAGCCCTAATTTACCCTTTCCTAATTTCTACATAATTATGGGTACGAATTTTGGGGTTTATTGTTATTGGCTTTTGATCTTTGGCCCATTTAGCGTTGTTTTGGCCCAAAATAATTTAAGTAGTTGATTTCGCCTATTTGAGAGTTTAATCATGACTTTCATTTTATTCAATTCATCATTTTTATTTATTTGCTATTTTCCTTAATGTTTAATCATTTAAATTTTTGGGGCGCTACATCCTCCCCCACTTAAGAAAATTTGGTCCCCAAATTTATACATTAACAATATAGTATCATTCCTAAGAATATTTCTGGGTTGTTTTTCTTCATTCTTTCCTCCGTTTTCCAGGTAGCATTGGTAACTCCATCTCGACTCCACTGGACCTTCACCATAGGTATGGTATGATTCCTGAGTCGTTACAACTTTCGATCCAATAGCTTGATCGGTTTCTCCTCATAAGTCAGGTCTTCTTGAATCTCCAAGTCCTCATGGCTAATTACATGATCGACATTGAACAGATACTTCCTCAACATGGATATGTGGAAGACATTGTGTACATTAGCCAGTTGTGGCGGTAGTGCAAGTCTGTAAGCCACCTAACCAACCCTTTCCAGAATTTCAAAAGGGCCGATAAATTTGGGACTCAATTTTCCCTTGATCCCAAATCTTTGGATTCCCCTTGAAGGTGAGACCTTCAAGAAAACATGGTCGCCCACTTGGAATTCCAGCTCTCTTCTCCTCTTGTCTGCATAACTTTTCTTTTTTCTTTTTTTTAGGAAAAGGGGCACCAATACAAGGGCCAGCTAAGTGCGCTCTCTCCCAGCAAGAGAAAACGTTCTCACTCCCCTAGCCATGTCCGATGCCCAAAATTTTATATATCATCATGCAAAGGAACAGTTACATGTAACCACGGGGCATACCCCTAAAAACACTAAAATTAGACTAACCTAATTGAAGGAAGACCAGTTTTATCAAGCACAATTGGTCCTTTACAAATGGGGGGGGGACGGTTGATAACCTAAACACATAATTTTCCCCTCTGTCACAAGCATAAGAGGCCAGGGCATCAGCCACCCTATTTGCCTCTCGATAAGTATGAACCACGCGAATGTTGATCTTGTGCAGCAATGACCGAGCCAATCTCCACCACCATGAACACTTCCATGAGGGGCATTTATCAATATAGTAAGATTGAACTAACACAAGAGAATCAGAGTAGACAGAGGTAATAATTAGACCATAAAGCTCAGCCAACCTCAAGCCATCACACAAAACACGAACCTCAGCAATCAAACTATTGCCTTGCCTATAGTAAAACACAAAGCTAAGATGAGCATTACCACTTGAATTTCAAAGACAGCCACCACCTCTGTAAGGGCCCGGATTTCTTTTGAAAGCACCATCAATGTTCAAGCAAAATCCATGCTGAGGTGGTATCCACCTCACAATCTTGGGCGCTTTCAATTTGACTGTAGGCTTGAAACCAAACTCCTGGAGAATACCAAGGCTATGTAAGGAGCATTCCTTTTTAAAGAGCACACCTTGAATAGCCACATTAGTAGCATATCTAATATCAGCAATAATCTTCCCCACATATTTGGATATAGAATCAAATCGCTTTGCACATCCAAATTTCCACCCACAGCATAAGAAGAACAACATACATAGCAATGAAACCCGGGGCGCTATGACAGTTAACCGCAGACATGATTTTCCATAATGTAGATGTAATGTGAGGACAAATAATTTGAGCATCTAATAAGAGACGAGCCCATCTTCAGAGCACAGCATCCAACTCCCCTTTAAGAAAGAGGTGATCCATATCTTCAACCGATGGACAAGTGCAACAGGAACATAAAGAGGCTAGATGAACACCACAGTTAGAAAGTCTATCATCAGTAGGCACAGCATGCTACAAGATCCTCCATCTGAACAAGGAAGCCCTCAGATTGAAAGCATGATGCCAGATTTTAAGCAAGGTGGGACGATTAATCCTGTGCGGCCTAATAACCTGGAAAGCAGAACTGGTAGAAAAAGTGCCATCAGCATTGCACATCCAAACACAAGTATCAGGGATATCCGACATGTCAACATTCTCCATTACCTGCCCAATAAGAGCATGACTTCTGAGAGGGTGTTCCAGATTGATCGCCACCTCATGTACAGCAGTAAAAGGATATTGCGATAGAGAAGGAAGAAAAGAAATAAGTGGAGTGTTTCCAACCCACTTATGTCTTAGGATATCAATGTCTTTGCCATCACCCAAGACCCATCTACTATTTTGCAAAATAAGATTGTGGGCAACATTAAAAACCTCCTTGGAAATTCCAGCGAGAAACATCTTGTTAATGTCAAAAAAAGGGGGCTTCATAAATCTGCTTCTAGCGTATCTAGACCATAAGGATTGGCCATGCATGGCGTTCTAGATGAGTTTGGCCATGAGAGAGATCTGAACATGCCACATACTTCTGACTCCCAAGCCACCTTCTTGCCTCGGTCTGGATATCTAATCCAAAGCAACCGACGCCTATGCCCATCTACCCCATTCCAAAAGAAGGAAGCACATGAGCGCTCAATATAATAGAGGATAGGCTTAGGCAAACAAGAAGCTGAAGCAACATAAATAGGAATAGATCACAGAACTGAATTGATGAGAATAACCTGACCTGCTTGAGATAGCAATTTAGACTTCCAAGATGCCAGAGTATTGTTAACCTTGTCAAGAATATGCTTGTAATGGGTAACTAAGGTGCGGCCATCAACAAGTGGAACACCCAGGTAAGATAAAACACCCTCCTGTTTGCGGAATCCAGTTAAAACTCTGATACGATTCCCTGTAGCAACTGGGGCCTTGGACGAGATAATAAAACTACTTTTAGAAGCATTCACCTTCTGCCCAGAAGACTCTTCATATGCCTTTAAGAAAACCAGAATTTTTTTGATATTGTTGGTCTGGCCATTAAGGAAGACAAGAGTGTCATCGGCATACAGAAGATGGGAGATAGGGAGGCAGCCGCAGGGACCCCTGAAGGGAGAAAGCGCCCCAGTGGACAAGAGCATGTGCAGACCCCGACTTAGAGCCTCCTCCATGATAATAAATAAAGCTGGCGCCAGGATCTCCTTGTATGATACCTCTTGATGATTTAAAATAACCCACCTACTAGACATTAAAAAGAACTAAGAATATAAGACACAAAGCGAGATGAGAAACCAAAGCTTCGAAGAACCGCAAAAGGAAATTCCACTCCACCTTGTCATAAGCCTTCATCATATCCAGCTTGAATATAACATTATTCCCACGGACCTTCCTGCCAATATCTTTCATCATATGCCTGGATATTGAAACATTCTCAATAATAGACCGGCCTTTGACAAAGGCACCTTGCTCTTCTGAAATAATGATAGGTAGTATGGGAGTCAAACGATCACTAAAGATCCTAGAAATGATCTTATAACAAAAGTTGCACAAACTGATGGGGCGAAAATCACCAAAAGTTTGGGGGTCTTTAACTTTAGGTATCAAAGCAATGATGGAAGAAGTAGCCCCACGAGGCAAGGAGTAATCTTTGAAAAAATCCTGCACGACATGCACAACGTCTTCGCCAACTATATCCGAACAGATGGAGTAGAAAGACCCCGGGAAACCATCAAGTCCAGGAGCTCCCTTCCCGTTCATTGCCATAACAATTGCTTTCACCTCATCACTGCCAGGGATAACACAAAGGGAGGAGTTATGATCTTCAGAAATAAGGGAAGGGATAACCTTTAAAAGGTCCTCATTCACCACAGTATGTTCACTAGTGAGCAAAGCTTCAAAAAAGGTTTCAACTGATCTTGGTCCTCACACCAATCATTAGAGCCATCAATTTTTATTCTATGAATATAATTTTTCCTACAGTTGTTCTTGACTACAGCCTGGTAGAAAGTAGTATTCCTGTCCCCATTTTGCAACCATTCCATCCTAGCTTTTTGACACCACATTTTCTCATCATTAAGCAACGTTTGGCGGAGACGAGCATAAGCCGCAGACATGGCAATTTTGTTAGCTTCAGAAGGAAGTAAATCAAACTCCTTTTCAGTATTAGAGACAATAGATTCAGCAACATAAATGGACTCCTGAAGATTCCTAAACACCTTCTTATTACATGCACGCAAGGCCAATTTGACCGCCCTCAGTCTGCATAGTAGCGTGTCAAAGGCATATAATTTCTGTTCCACCCCCTGCCAAGCACTGGAGACCACTTGTAACGACCCACTTCCACCTGGTACGGTTATACCAACCCACATCAGATCTCGCAAGCCACTACAAGGGAGAAAACCCCAACAAGTAACAAATGGGCTGGGATACACATAAATAGAGAATCCTATTGCAACGGAAAACAAACAATTTCTTATTTCATCAACTTTAATCCACATACCACAGTCTATATAGTCCAATAAAGAAATGACATAATGTCACGTCCCGAGAATTACGCAGCGGATATTAGTTCGAATGATTCGAGTCGATATTTCGAGACGTGGACAGTCGGCAAATAAGCCTCTAGCTAGCACGCACTAAATGTGTATCAACACAACATCATAATAGGGCCCAAATGTGAACTCAATTATAAATTGTATTCAAATCTCATATTTGTCTCAGATAAACTAATACAGGACTAAGACTCAATAAAAGCAAAAGTACATAATACCTCACTTCCTACTACAAGAATCTAACACTCGAAATAAACTAACTATAGGCAGACTCATAATTGCAACTCTCTTCACTCAGACGCATTCCCATCCTCGACCTGATCTTCCTCTTGAACTTCATAGTCACCTAGATTGGGTAAAAGTAGGGGATGAGCAAACTAGCCCAGTAGGATTTATATCTCAATGTGCGGGCAATGGTATAAGTGATTAACATTTTAGAACTATGCAAGTACGATGAATGATATGATATGCATGTGCGAATAAAACTCGTTAAAACATGATATATAAAACAAGCTAGAGAGAGTGATTATGGTAGAACAAGAGTTGTGAATAAGGTGACGAGATAGAACTAGCAATAGATCACTTTGTACAAGCACGCAAGAATTCACTTGATGTCAAGAACGCAAGATATCACTAATTGCATTAAATGCAGGATGGCCATATCATGCAAGCAAGCAAGCAAGAATTTACGAGTACGATCAAGTAACACTAATCCGGCACGTAGACACTAATGTACACCGAGAAAAGATCCATCAAGAATGTACACCAGGACACGTGTATGTGGTATTGTATCTATCATTCAACAAGCAAGAAAGTACTCCCAGCACAGATGCAACGCCAGTAATCATTATACCCCATGGTTAATAGTATATCTATGACTCACCGTCATTGGGGCTAGATTGGAGCCCTTGGACACACGCCGTGCCCTGTCAGCATCTCATGTAAATTTTTAAATGTAGATACCCACAGTCATTAATAATGGCCAATGAGATTTTCAAAACGTAGCATGTGTAATGTCATGTTCATGATGATGATGAGAAGAAGTAATAATTAAATTGAACATGATTTCATGAGAACAATGGCCAAGAGATAAATTCGACAGCATAACGGTACAATTTATACTTTTGTTCAATTTTTACATTAATGACTTTAGTCTAGTTTGTAAGTCACACTCACGAGATCAAGAAGAGAAAGGAAGTGCACGCTATCTCCAGGGAACTTCAATGGTACAACCAACTCGTCGGCCATGTGGGAATCCATGGTCAGAGGAGATTTACGGAGGCCTTGGTGAAAAGGTCGCTAGTCTACCGATTCGGAATGACCGGTAGAGAGTTTCCAATTTCCCAAGAAAAGGCTGCCTAATAGTGCTAGTGTGTAGTGCGGTACGCATGTCTCAATTCACGAACCATCGGTCTCAAACTCGCAGGAAACACTTGACAATATAACATGGAATAAAACTATGCACTTTAACTAATCATGGATTGCAAGATTTTATGATAACCATTATCATTTAAACGTGGAAGAACAGTAGGAAGATTAAATCACAAGAAACATGAATGGATCATAACATTTAAGGAGCACTTAGAATAGCATTCATGTAATTAATGTTTTTAAATGGGTTTAACACTTTTAGGCCATTAAAATAACAATCCTGTAATGGTCAGACCCAAAACATGCAACTTACACAGTAATTATCACGTTTAAACAGACCTTGGGTATATACGGGAAAATTTGTAAGAAAACACGTGGTTTCAGGTAAAAATCTTGAGATCGCGACATAGCCATATAAGGAAGGCGACAGGTCGTCAGATTGCGACAGGACAAGGGCCGCGAAGGGATGGCTAGAAGGCGACAGGGGGTTGTGAAAAACGCGACTGGGGCGGTCCGATTCAGGCAGCATGATCGCGACAACGGTCTTGTCGCAATCAGGTCGCGACATGTTGGGCTGTCGCGACGAGACCTCAGAAGGCGACACATCAAGCCGTCGCATTCATAGGATCTGCGCCTGAGTCCGACCGGGATCTGACATGCTCTTGGTTCAGACTTACCATGTTTTGACACAGGGGCGATATTCATGAAACGCCTATATCTCTCTATATGCTGACCTTTAGACAAAACTTTCAACATAGAAAATGTCGAGGACATCTATTGGAAGAACTTTTGTGTTGTCGGCTGGGTCTGAATCCATCTCTAATTGCATGCAATACAGGAAGAACGTAAAAAAAAAAAAAACCCTAAACATGCATGACTTCGTTGCGACTTACATGTTAGGCTTGTAACTTGAGATCTACTGATATTTGGACAAAATGTTTAACATAAACAATGACCAGGACAACCAGTGGAAGAAATTTGATGTTGGGGGTTTTACCTAATTCGGTCTTTGACCTTGTGAAAAACATGAAGAACTTAAAGTTAAATGCAACCAGAAAACGCAGTATCATGCATGACTCTATTACAAAGTTTATAACTGTCAAGCTAATGACATTTACGCAAAACATTTAACATGAAAGATGACCCTATCGACTAATAAAAGAATTGGAGTCTTGACCTACTTCGGTCTTAAATCTCAAGAAAAACAGGAAGAACCTAAGGCTAACTGCAAACCCGAAAACACAGTATTATGCATGACTCTATTACGGGGTTCATAACTCTCTAAATAAAGACTTTTAGACAAAAAGTTCAACATGAAAGATGATAGTGACATCAAGTAGAATAACTTCCATGTTAAGAGTTTACTCTAATTCTGTCTTGAATCATGAGCAACATATTAAGAACGGGAAAAGCCTTGACAGTACGCGACTTTGGAAAAACGCTTATAAATCAAGATCTACTAAATGAAATTCGATGAAACCAGTGGGAAATAAAAGTTAACTTGATGCTCTACACATTGGTATGGGATATGTTAAGGTTTGGCCCGAGAAAACCTACCTCTAGTCGACTTCAAGAGAGTGGTTTGTGCAGGTCGCAGCAGATGAGAAGGGGAAGAAGAACGGCTTCTTGTGGTCGTTCCACAGCTCCTCAGCACCAAGAGCTCCTCCACACGACCCTAGCAAGTTCTAAATTCGTTCCTAGGGTTTGGGTGAAGAGTATTTAAGTAACCATGGTGTTTAGGAGTCCTATTATAACTAGGAAAAGAGGATTTCGGGATTGGCATGTTTGGTTTCCTATTTTTGATGATTTCCTCCTCCCTTTGAGTGTGTGAGGCATTAGGAAACCTCCCCTCATAGTTAAGCACGAATTTGGGTTTCCATGAATGCATGATTGCATCCCAATTCAACTCTAATTGCCTCTTTTTAATTTCAGCTTATTTATGGTTACGAATTTCTATGTATTTTCTAGCTTTATTTGATTTTTGGGCCAAATGTTGCCCATTGGCCCAATTATGATAATGGGTCATCAATATATAATGTCGGAAGTCTCCCCAACACTTTTATTTAATTTTTGATTGCGTCGTATTTCCGTGTTAACGGTTTTCCGACTTGTTTCCTTATTTAGATAATCGGTCACAATAACTCTCAAACCTAGCCCAAATGATTTTTATTGAACCAAATTTCTTGAGGGGTCATTAGTGGATATTATTTGAAGTCCATATATGATTTTTATTTAATTTTCTGACTCATCCACGTACGTGTGATAATGGTTTTACGACTTATTCATGAATTACGATAATAAGTCGCGAAACACTTTAAACTTGGATGATCTGATTTTTCTTGGCACAAATTTCTTTGTGAAACATTTAGTAATAATGTTTAGGGTTGATTTATAATTTTTACGAAATTTTCCGATGTGTTTTAGCACACACGATAATGGTACATATGTTTTAAATACTCCGATATTATGGAAATTATTTATTTCCATTTATTTGAGTTTTTATGTAGTTAAAATTTTGGGGGTGCTACACCCTCCCCCACTTAAGAGAATTTGGTCCCTAAATTCATTGATCATTAATTGGATTTTGAAAGTTATGATCCTTGAGGTCGTTTCAGATTTAATTCCTCTAACTTGTTTCAACATCGTGGATGCTAGTCCAACATCTACACCTATAGCCACCAATACTATTCATTTGGTTCCTTCCACTCTTGTTTTCCTTCCACAGTTGTTATAACTCCATCTTAATCCTCCGGATGAACTATGGTATAATTACTAGATTATTCCTAATCTCTCCTTAATGATCTCCCCCACTTAGAAATGTACTAATAAGAAAACATCATAAGATCAGTCTAAGGGGTTTAACAATCATACCTCCTTCCGGGAGCTCCGCTTGCGTTATTGCATTCACGCGTCCTGGACGCTTTACCCCTCCTTGGTTCCTTCCAGCTTGGTCTTTTAGCATGGGATAGTTGGGAAGGCGGTGGTCACGATTTCCACATCGCAGGCAAGCTCCTGCCTTCTTCCGGCACTCTTCTGCTCTATGTCCAAGCTTGTTGCAAAAGTTACAATATTCCACCATCTTTGTTTCTTCTACCTTGATCTTTTTCTCCATGCTATAGTCCTTCCCCGTGGTTGGCCTTTTGTTGTTGTTGTAGTTATTATTGTTGTTATTGGGGAAAGTTCCAGTTGTATCGACTGTTCCCCTTTTTATAAAGGTCGGCCTTGAGATGTCCTTCCCCCTCATGCCTTCCACCTTAGCCATAGTGTCTTCTACCAGTTGAGCTCTTTGGACCATCTCAGTGTAAGTTTGAATATTGTGTGGTCCGAGCCTTTCAATGAACATGGGCCTGAGCCCATCCATGAATCGATTTGCCTTAAGTCTTTCCATTCCCTCCAGATGTGGGGCATACACAGCGAAACGCGCGAACTGAGCCTCATACTCAGCCATAGACATGCTCTTTTGTTTTAGTGCAGTAAACTCTGCTGCCTTCTTCTCCTTCACTCTCTCAGAGAAATACTTTCCCCGGAATATCTCCAGGAATCCGGCCCACTCTAGTTCAACTACGTTTGGTAGGTGGGCCGAAGTGGCCTTCCACCATGCTCGAGCATCCTTAGTAAATTGGAAAGTGGCCAGTACCACTTTTTCCCTATTGGTGCATTGCATTACTTGGAAAATCCTTTCGATCTCCTCTTGCCAATTTTCTGCTTCATCTGGGTCAGGGGATCCTAAGAAACGAGGAGGGTTCAAACTCCTAAAATTCCGGTGCAGATCACCGGCTCCATTCCTTGCAGCTCCAGCCTGATTCCCAGCCTGAACTACATTTTGTAATGCCTGGGTCAGTCCAGCCACGGTTTCTTGCACAACTTGCCATTGGTTGCGAGCCATTGCAGTTGAGTGAAAGAGTTATGAGGGTTCCTGAGAAAAGGATGGAAACCAACTAATGTCTCTAGATACATTATACAAGTCAATGGGTAGGAGTATTTAATTCTTGCTAACATATTCCCAGTCTCTACCCATTCTCACCAGGTACTGTACTTAATTTCCATGACCTAGGTTCCATAGGTATCTCCTAATCCTGAGACATATATCCTATTTGGTATTACTAGGCTCTGATACCACTAAACTGTCACGTCCCGAGAATTACGCAGCGGATATTAGTTTGAATGATTCGAGTCGATATTTCGAGACGTGGACAGTCGGCAAATAAGCCTCTAGCTAGCACGCACTAAATGTGTATCAACACAACATCATAATAGGGCCCAAATGTGAACTCAATTATAAATTGTATTCAAATCTCATATTTGTCTCAGATAAACTAATATAGGACTAAGACTCAATAAAAGCAAAAGTACATAATACCTCACTTCCTACTACAAGAATCTAACACTCGAAATAAACTAACTATAGGTAGACTCATAATTGCAACTCTCTTCACTCGGACGCATTCCCATCCTCGACCTGATCTTCCTCTTGAACTTCATAGTCACCTAGATTGGGTAAAAGTAGGGGATGAGCAAACTAGCCCAGTAGGATTTATATCTCAATGTGCGGGCAATGGTATAAGTGATTAACATTTTAGAACTAGGCAAGTACGATGAATGATATGATATGCATGTGCAAATAAAACTCGTTAAAACATGATATATAAAACAAGCTAGAGAGAGTGATTATGGTAGAACAAGAGTTGTGAATAAGGTGACAAGATAGAACTAGCAATAGATCACTTTGTACAAGCACGCAAGAATTCACTTGATGTCAAGAACGCAAGATATCACTAATTGCATTAAATTCAGGATGGCCATATCATGCAAGCAAGCAAGCAAGAATTTACGAGCACGATCAAGTAACACTAATCCGGCACGTAGACACTAATGTACACCGAGAAAAGATCCATCAAGAATGTACACCAGGACACGTGTATGTGGTATTGTATCTATCATTCAACAAGCAAGAAAGTACTCCCAGTGCAGATGCAACGCCAGTAAACATTATACCCCATGGTTAATAGTATATATATGACTCGCTGTCATTGGGGCTAGATTGGAGCCCTTGGACACATGCCGTGCCCTGTCAGCATCTCATGTAAATTTTTAAATGTAGATACCCACAGTCATTAATAATGGCCAATGAGATTTTCAAAACGTAGCATGTGTAATGTCATGTTCATGATGATGATGAGAAGAAGTAATAATTAAATTGAACATGATTTCATGAGAACAATGGTCAAGAGATAAATTCAGCAGCATAACGGTACAATTTATACTTTCGTTCAATTTTTACATTAATGGCTTTAGTCTAGTTTGTAAGTCACACTCACGAGATCAAGAAGAGAAAGGAAGTGCACGCTATCTCCAGGGAACTTCAATGGTACAACCAACTCGTCGGCCATGTGGGAATCCATGGTCAGAGGAGATTTACGGAGGCCTTGGTGAAAAGGTCGCTAGTCTACCGATTCGGAATGACCGGTAGAGAGTTTCCAATTTCCCAAGAAAAGGCTGCCTAATAGTGCTAGTGTGTAGTGCGGTACGCATGTCTCAATTCACGAACCATCGGTCTCAAACTCGCAGGAAACACTTGACAATATAACATGGAATAAAACTATGCAATTTAACTAATCATGGATTGCAAGATTTTATGATAACCATTATCTTTAAACGTGGAAGAACAGTAGGAAGATTAAATCACAAGAAACATGAATGGATCATAACATTTAAGGAGCACTTAGAATAGCATTCATGTAATTAAAGTTTTTAAATGGGTTTAACACTTTTAGGCCATTAAAATAACAATCCTGTAATGGTCAGACCCAAAACATGCAACTTACACAGTAATTATCACGTTTAAACAGACCTTGGGTATATACGGGAAAATTTGTAAGAAAACACGTGGTTTCAGGTAAAAATCCTGAGATCGCGACATAGCCATATAAGGAAGGCGACAGGTCGTCAGATTGCGACAGGACAAGGGCCGCAAAGGGATGGCTAGAAGGCGACAGGGGGTTGTGAAAAACGCGACTGGGGCGGTCTGATTCAGGCAGCATGATCGCGACAACGGTCTTGTCGCAATTAGGTCACGACATGTCGGGTTGTCATGACGAGACCTCGGAAGGCGACACATCGAGCCCTCGCGTTCACAGGATCTGCGCCTGAGTCCGACCGGGATCTGACATGCTCTTGGTTCAGACTTACCATGTTTTGACACAGGGGCGATATTCATGAAACGCCTATATCTCTCTATATGCTGACCGTTAGACAAAACTTTCAACATAGAAAATGTCGAGAACATCTATTGGAAGAACTTTTGTGTTGTGGGATGGGTCTGAATCCATCTCTAATTGCATGCAATACAGGAAGAACGTAAAAAAAAAAACCCTAAACATGCATGACTTCGTTGCGACTTACATGTTAGGCTTTTAACATGAGATCTACTGATATTTGGACAAAATGTTTAACATAAACGATGACCAGGACAACTAGTGGAAGAAATTTGATGTTGGAAGTTTTACCTAATTCGGTCTTTGTCCTTGTGAAAAACATGAAGAACTTAAAGTTAAATGCAACCAGAAAATGCAGTATCATGCATGACTCTATTACGAAGTTTATAACTCTCAAACTAATGACATTTACGCAAAACATTTAACATGAAAGATGACCCTATCGACTAATAAAAGAACTTTCATGTTGGAGTCTTGACCTACTTCGGTCTTAAATCTCAAGCAAAACAGGAAGAACCTAAGGCTAACTGCAAACCCGAAAACACAGTATTATGCATGACTCTCTTACGGGGTTCATAACTCTCTAACTGAAGACTTTTAGACAAAACGTTCAACATGAAGCAAAACGCTTATAAATCAAGATCTACTAAATGAAATTCGATGAAACCAGTGGGAAATGAAAGTTAACTTGATGCTCTACACATTGGTATAGGATATGTTAAGGTTTGGCCCGAGAAAACCTACCTTTGGTCGACTTCAAGAGAGTGGTTTATGCAGGTCGCAGCAGATGAGAAGGGGAAGAAGAACGGCTTCTTGTGGTCGTTCCACAGCTCCTCAGCCACCAAGAGCTCCTCCACACGACCCTAGCAAGTTCTAAATTCGTTCCTAGGGTTTGGGTGAAGAGTATTTAAGTAACCATGGTGTTTAGGAGTCCTATTATAACTAGGAAAAGAGGATTTCGGGATTAGCATGTTTGGTTTCCTATTTTGATATTTCCTCCTCCCTTTGAGTGTGTGAGGCATTAGGAAACCTCCCCTCATAGTTAGGCACGAATTTGGGTTTCCATGAATGCATGATTGCATCCCAATTCAACTCTAATTGCCTCTTTTTAATTTCAGCTTATTTATGGTTACGAATTTCTATGTATTTTCTAGTTTTTTTTTTATTTTTGGGCCAAATGTTGCCCATTGGCCCAATTATGATAATGGGTCATCAATATATAATGTCGGAAGTCTCCCCAACACTTTTATTTAATTTTTGATTGCGTCGTATTTCCGTGTTAACAGTTTTCCGACTTGTTTCCTTATTTAGATAATCGGTCACAATAACTCTCAAACCTAGCCCAAATGATTTTTATTGAACCAAATTTCTTGAGGGGTCATTATAGGATATTATTTAAAGTCCATATATGATTTTTATTTAATTTTCTGACTCATCCACGTAAGTGTGATAATGATTTTACGACTTATTCATGAATTACGATAATAAGTCGCGAAACACTTTAAACTTGGATGATCTGATTTTTCTTGGCACAAATTTCTTTGTGAAACATTTAGTAATAATGTTTAGGGTTGATTTATAATTTTTACGAAATTTTCCAATGTGTTTTAGCACACACGATAATGGTACGTATGTTTTAAATACTCCGATATTATGAAAATTATTTATTTCCATTTATTTGAGTTTTTATGTAGTTAAAATTTTGGGGGTGCTACACATAACATACTAACCATTTACATGTAGCCAGTTCCAATACATATCCAAGTTCAAATTACAAATTACATACTAGAAAATAAATTTACAAGTCTTCAATTATTCTCTACGCTCCTCGTCGGACCTTGCTTTCTCCTCGGCTTCTAAATTTCCTGAAATGTTTAGCAAGGGTGAGTCTACAGAATAGACTCAGCAAGTAACTTAAAATTCAAACTATATACCTATCACACATGCTTTCTAACAGTTCAAGAACTATAAAATTCAGCAATTAAAGTCATACATGCTTATGCTATAACATAAATGAATTTACATGGAATCGTGTTAAACAACTATTCTAACACATGTAAAACAATAATCTAAACATGATTACTAATAACAAGGTATCATTAACATGAGTACAAACATACAATCATATGCTTTCATACTTTATTCAAATCATTGCGCAATTCTACAAGATTAGTCATGGAAACATGTACCATACAGATAGCACTCCTAGCATGATTCTAACTCAATCCACATGCAAATATAACACTTTACTATACATTTAGCTTGCTATTTTTATATAAAATTTATCAGATTCACATGACACTTGCATAGGGGTCACATTAAGCTACACAACATGTTACTAAACGTGTAATCACAATTAATCTAACTCATATTAACACATGCAACTTTCCCTTCTCATGTCATATTCGGATGCACATACTTTCACACTATCACATTTTAATTTACACATGATTTCCCGTCATTTTCACTTTCATATTCACATATTTCTTATCACTTCACTTTGCACAAAACATGTGCCACATTCACATATATCTTGCGCATACCTTGTGCCATAATCACATATCAATTTTTGCATTATACTTATATTCATTTTTACACAATGCCAAGGCATAGCCCAAACCACCACTAGACGATCATATAGCACATGCACATTCACATTCATGTACTTAATCACCATACTTAAGCACTAAGTATAGCAATCAAGTCTTGGTTCCTGCAGAAATCGGGGAAAGCCCTTTCCACCATTACCAGTGGAACTTGTCCACCTCCAGGATTTCACAAGCCCCTTGCCTAGGGTATCACAATTTAACAAGCCCCTTGTCTAGGGTATCACAATTTAACAAGCCCCTTGTCCAGGGTATCACATAATATGTTTGAGCTTTCTGATAGGGGCACTACTACAGTACAACTCCAAGCATCTAGGGTGGCAGTGTCTTATGGGCACTTTTGTTTATGTTGTTACATTAACCATTATACACACATATATCACTTGATCTCTCACTTCCCATGCACATGCACATACATAATTCATGGAATATAACTTATCACATTCAAACTCTCAAATCAGTCATACCCAGAATTTAACAGAAACTAAACATGATTCTAATCATATTTTTAAACTTGGTTGACACTTAACATTCAAGTTATGGTACCGAACCTTCTGAAATTCATAACTCATTCTATAGTGATCAAAATAAACTGAAATTTTAAACACATGGTACATATGTATCACAGAACACATCACAAATTTTTCATAATTTTAGAGCAGTAAAACTATTTTTAATATTAAACATAGAATTCAGGCAATTTATAAGATAATTCAATTGGTACATGGTAGACAGTGAACCATCCATTTCATCAGATATAAAACATGTACACAGTAGTTATAACTTCATTAAAATTTCTGAAACAGTAACATTCAACATACATTATTATTCTATATTTAAATCTATCATGTCATGGTGTAGAAAAATTCAGAAACTAATAGCACTCTGCACAATACTTAGAATCCTACCAAATTTTAACCGCAGTTCACATATAATACAGGGAACATATATGAAAATTTTCACAATTTATGGAGCATTAAAACCATTTTTAATAAATAGCACAGATCATATGCAATTTAGCAAGAATATTTGGTTAAGCATGGTAGACAGTACGGAGTCGGTCCTAACAGGTTCAAAACATGGGAATGGTCATTCTAAGTTCATGGTAATCTTCTTGATCCATAACATGCAACAGAACCATTTAATCAGAATTAACCACAATCAAAACACACTTATTCTCTAATAATAGAAATTGTTCTTGTTAATATCATGCTCAGAAAAATTAGTAGATTCTCATGATATGACCTACACACCATATCTGACAAACCCTGACTTTCATAGCATGCACAGACCAGCGAAGATCACATTACAAGGATTTACACATTTCTGCAGAAGACAGTTGAACTAGGCGACTAGGTCCTTGCCGTCAGAATAAGTAAACGGCAGGATCTGTTGCCATCTACACATGAACTAGATGGCAACCATTTGGCCATCTACCTTCTGTCTGCACACAGTGCAGACCTAACACAGGAACAGGTGAATTGAGGGGTCCAAGACGCGATTTAAAAATCCATAAAACTGTATAAATCTCATAGGACAAGTCTATAGATTGAATCAATAAGCTACTTGCCTGGAAATAAATCTGTAGATAGATGTTTTGGTCGGAGAAGTCCTCCTCGGCTAGTGCCAAGAAGGTGGTCTAAATCCGTTGAGATCTGATCCTCCTGTTGACGTAGGCCGCACTCCAGCGTTGGGGGGGATACCTCTATCCAAGTTCCAACTCCCAGTCGAAGAAGAACGCTCGGAAATGCACACAACTGCCGGATCAAAGCTCTCCAAGTTGGGTTTTCGCTCAGGTTTTTCTAGGGCTCCTCAAGAGATCCAAAAGAACCTAATCCGTCTAAAAGGGGTGCTTCTTATAGAACCTAAGGGGTCGTGTACGCATTAGGGGTAGGTTATCCTTCCATTGGGAAGGTTTCCTAAACAAGAACCCGGCAAAACCACTACCGTTTTCAGATCTGAAAATGCACACAGTTGGAGAAATAGGCATCCACCTCTAGTGCCGCCAAAGGGATGATTGGCGTCCATCGATCTAGACGCCAACTAGTCTGGCCTGGCAGTCAGCGGCACAGGATAATGCCGCCAACAGTGCATTTCAGCCATAACAGACATATACTTCAAAACAGTTGCACAATCACATCATAAACCATTTAATGGGTACTGAAATGAGTAGATATCATATGTACAAAGTTAAACATATACATATTTACATGCACACAACATAATTTCATACAACATGCATGGATTTAAATAATTATACTATGTACTTCAAAATTTTGATAATGCACGCACATTTAAATATATATTACATGTATAAAAATACCTTATGTGTACTTACAAGATATATAATAATAATTACATACCATATACACTATATTATTTAAATACACATTGCACATAATAATAAATATAATATACACTCACAAGAATAACATATATTATACTCATGCACATAAGTGAGTAAGTATTTTTAACATGCACCAATTAAACAATATTAAATGCACAAAATTCGGGGGCCTTACACCACTGACATAAAAGCATCATGAGATGCCCAGACGTCCTAAAAAATGAACTGGCTCGGAAACTTAGCAACAATGTTCTGGCACACTAGCAACGAAGTGTGATCTGAAACCCCCTCGGAAGATGTCGTACAATAGTTCCAGGCATAGCATTCTGCCAAGCAGTGTTAAACATGGCTCTGTCGAACCTAGCCCTCACTAACGCACTCCCTGTGCAATTATTAGACCATGTAAAAGTTGACCCAATGTAACCAGCATCAAACAGACCAGTAGCCATAATAAAATCATTAAAATCGATCATAGAGATTGCACTTGCAGGAATACCACCAAGTTTTTCCGAATGCTGAGAAATACAATTGAAATCCCCGGTAACCAGCCAGGGAATATTAGAGATGCTTTGAGCAAACATAAGTAAATCACCAAACATATTTCTTCTCTCCACTGGGTTGCAATCAGCATACACAACTGTGATGTAGAACATATGGGAGGTACCAGCATTGCACACAAGGGAAATAAACTGATTAGTAGACGCAACAACCTGTACGTCATCCTACGTCTTACAGAAAACCCAGATCTTCAACTCATCTTCCATATTACCAGCGCAACCATTCATAGGCAAAGAATTGCCTAGAGTTGGAGCTTTGCGAAAAGATGTTTTTGGTTCAGAAATACCCACAATCAGAGGATTATGTTTCTTAACTTTTTTCTTTAAACTGTTTCGGGAGGCAGCATTTGAAACCCCCCTAATATTCCAAATTAGCATAGAACAATTCATGAGGACTGGTATCCTTCTCTAGTGCCCACGGCTTTCACTTTACATCTCGTCCTAACGCCACAGTCAGGATTATTTGGGACCTCTCTGTTCAGCTCCAAGTCTGGCATTAGAATATTCTCTTTAGAGACCAGTAAGAGCACCTCCCCCTCAGCAACAAATGCCAGATTAGAGTGCCCATGGGAGTAGGAAAGGGAATGCGTGGTAATTATCGCACGAGAGGATGAAGGAACCATGCATGGGTCCTCCATGGCATGTCCTCATTCCATGACAATACCATGCACTTGTTCAGAAGGCTGCTCGGGATGAGTCCCATGCACGTCGCTCGACCCAGACAACATAGCCTCATTCTTCTAATCACCCAGGGTTAAAATCTCTACATGGTTTTGCACCTCCTGCACGTCCCCGTTGTGCGACTGAAACAAGCAGTCTGTCAAATGACCTCCTGTATTGAGCTTCTTCTGCGCAGCCCTCATAATCTACATATCTTCTTGCAAAACCTCCTGTTCTTTATCATCTAGAAGGGACTCAAACTGGTTCTTATCCTGATAAGTAGGGGTTTTAACATTTTTCTTTTACCAAGTCTTCTTCTGCCCCAACTTAACTGGCCGCTTCCACTCCCCTTCTAAAGTGCCAATAGAAGTACCCGAGTCCATAGCATTTCCTCAAGGGGTTTCCTCCTGTTACAATCATCCACACCATGACCTACTTTGTGACAGAAAGAGTAGACCCTCTATCCTATGAAAATTCACCTTTTGCCAGAAACCTTCTTTATCACAGCTGATCCATAAACGTTCCGGTCTAGGCTTTTTTATATCAAGTTCCACACAAACCAAAGCTTCCTGAGTTTGTGTCATAGCCTTAGAGACATCATGAATCTGTAGAACCGTGCCAAAGTTACCTGCAATCGACTTCAAGAAGTCCTCATGATAAAAATTTACCGGCAGCAACGAAAAACTAATCCAGACTGGGATGAAAGTGGGATCATAAGAATAATCAAACGAAGGCTCCCAACGGAAAAAACCTATATAGATAACCTTTGATATTTTAGGCTTCTACGCAGGAGAACCTTAAGGAAATCTTGCTCATCATCAAAATGAAAAAGGAGATGCCTAGGATTAGGAGGGCTAATAATAAAAATTTTAGATAGCATGAGACCTTGAGATAAGCATGATTTGATCTCAGGGATAGAGGAGCGGCCATAGGAACACTTAGCAATAATAGCGTGCTTGAAAGGATCCATAGATCTCGCTATTTCCTCTTTGGAAAAGAAGCTGCTGGTTCTCCTTGATCAGCAAATGCATGAGGCTTCACACCTATGTTCACAGGCGGCGAAGGTTTGCTAGCTGATATCATCTAGGCATAAGAGAGCCTGGGGGAGCCCGTCGCGACGCCATCATCACCAGAATGGACAACGCCTCCCTCCATAGGGCGTGGGGAGACCCCTCCCACCAGCCCAAGGCCGGCGGCAGCCGCTCCAGCGGCAACGAAACCTAGCAGAGTGCAACGGTCAAAAAACGGAAGGTCCAAAATGAAGATCTCTTTCCCTCCGTCTGCACTTTTCTGCCTTGATTGTGCTATCTTCAGGCATTCCCTGACAATCTGTACCTTCCTAACAGTCGCTTCAATTAAGTTGGGTCCAACCCATTGTTTTTCTCCAACCTCCTCCCAACAAAGAGGTGATCTACAACTCCTTCCATATAAGCCTTCAAACGGTGACATTGTGATGCTTGCCTGGTAGCTATTGTTATATGCAAACTCCATTAGGTACAACTGGTCATCCCAGCATCTTCTAAAATCTAGCACATGAGCACGAAGCATGTCCTCCACAATTTGATTGGTCCTTTCGGTTTGTCCATCCATCTGAGGATGAAAGGCGGTGCTAAAGTTCAATTTGGTACCCAATGCTGCTTGTAAACCCTTCCAGAAGTGTGAGGTGAATCTAGGGTCCCGATCAGATATTATAGTAGATGGAACCCCATGCAATCTAACTACTTCTTTAACATAAAGTGCAGCCAACACATCCACTGACCAAGTGCTCTTAATCGGCAATAAATGAGTTGACTTAGTCAATTAGTCTACTATTACCCATATTGCATCCATACCACCTCTAGTCTTGGGCAATCCCATGATAAAGTCTATCCCAATGCTATCCCACTTCCATTCCGGAATTTCTAGTGGTAGCAATCCACCGGCCATTCAGAAATGCTTAGCCTTGACTTTCATGCATGTTAAACAATATGCCACATGGTCGGCCACATCCCTCTTCATATTCGGCCACCAATACGACCTTTTCAAGTTTTGGTACATCTTTGTTAATTCAGGATGAATTGTGTACTTTGACTGATGAGCTTCATTTAACAATCTCTTCTTGAGTTGCCCATGATCAGGGACACATGTTCTGCCTCGGAATAACAATCTCCCATCAGATGCCAGAGAGAAATCCAGTCTTTGTTCTAGCTTTTCTCTAATCTCAACTAAAAAGGGATCCTCACCTTGCTTCTCCTTGATTTCGGTCAGTAGATCAGACGGTATTTGAATATTGGAAATCATCACTTGTTTCTCATTGTTTCCCATGTCTAAATTCAGACTTGCAAATTGTTCGAGTAGCTTCCATTCGCCCAGCATCATACTAGCTAGCATAGCTCCTGGTTGTCTACTTAGAGCGTCTGCCACTACATTGGCTTTTCCTAGGTGATATTCAATGGAAAAGTCAAAATCTTTGAGGTACTCTAACCACCTTCTTTGTCTCATATTAAGCTTCTTCTATGAGAATAAATATTTCAAACTCTTGTGGTCAGAAAAGACTTTAAATTGCTCCCCATAATGTAGTGCCTCCATATTTTCAAGGCAAACACTATGGCTCCTAACTCTAGGTCATGTACAGGGTAATTTACCTCGTGGGTCTTGAATTGTCTTGAGGCATAAGCTATTACCTTTCCTTGTTGCATTAGGACACAGCCTAAACCTATTCTGGAAGCATCTGAATAGATTTCAAATCCTCCCTCTTCCGTGGGTAGGGCGAGGATAGGAGCAGTAGTCAGACACTTCTTCAACCTATTAAAGCTCTCTTCACATTTATCAGTCCACACAAATGGATTTTTCTTTTGGGTCAGTTTGGTTAATGGCACTGCAATCTTTGAGAAATCCTTTATGAATCTTCTATAATACCTTGCTAATCCCAGGAAGCTTCTGATCTCCGTGACACTTTTCGGTCTTTCCCATTTCAATACAGCCTCCACTTTTGATGGATCCACAGCGATACCATCTTTGGTTACCACATGCCACAAAAAGGATACTTCCTCAAGCCAAAATTCACATTTACTTAGCTTGGTGTACAATTTATTCTCCCTCAGAATTTGCAATGCAATCCTCAAGTGTTCCTCATGCACTTATTTTGTTTTGGAATAGATCAGTATATCATCAATGAACACTACCACAAATTTATCGAGGTAGGGGCGATAAATACTATTCATCAGCTGCATAAAAACTACAAAAGCATTTGTTAGTCTAAAAGGCATAACAATGAATTCATAATGCTCGTTCCTGCTTCGGAAGGCTGTCTTGTCGATATCTTCTCCTTTGATCCTCAATTGGTGATAGCCAGATCTGAGATCTATCTTAGAGAAATATTTAGCTCCAGACAGTTGATCAAATAATTCATCAATCCTTGGCAATGGATATTTGTTCTTGATGGTTAACTGGTTCAATTTCTTGTAGTCTATACACAACCTCATCGACCCATCCTTCTTCTTGACAAAGAGAACAGGTGCACCCCATGGTGATGTGCTTGGTCGAATAAATCCTTTCTCTAGCAGTTCCATCAGTTGCTCCTTTAACTCCTTCAGTTCTGCAGGGGACATTCTATATAGTGCCCTAGATACTGGTGCTACTCCAGGGATCAACTCATTGGTAAAATCAACCTCTCACTTGGGAGGGATTCCTGGCATGTCTTCGGGGAATACATCAGCATACACGCTGACAATATGGATGTCCTCAATCTTGACTTCCTTCATTTTGGTGACAACAGCAGCTAGAAAGGCTATACAGCCTTTCCTCATCATCCTCTTGGCTTGTAGTGTAGAAATGAGGGATAGTTTCGTGCGATTTCTATCTCCCGAGAACACTAGCTTTAGGTGTTGACTAAATGTTACCCGACTTTTCTTACAGTTGACACTAGCCCCATATTCAGACAACCAATCCGCTCCTAGTATCACATCATAACCCTCCATATCCATGCATATTAAGTTTGCAGGTAGATTTTGAGTTTCAATCAACACTTCACTAGATGGAAAGTGGTTTCTAAGTTTGGTGCCAGGACCAATAGGGTTTGACACAACTATCCCAAATTTCATTGGAACGGGGTTTACAGATAAGGTATCAGCAAAGGTTTGGGATATGAAAGAATGAGTAGCTCCCGTATCAAATAGAACAAATGCAGAATGGGATAAAATAGTAAGTGTACCTTCAACCACACCACCTTCCTCCGATGTAGTTGGTTCTTGTACCGCCTACAGCCTACCCTGATGCTTCTGACCTCCCTGTGTTGCCTGAGTTTGATTCATCATCCGTGAACAGGCCGAGATCTTATGAGTCTGGCTACCACAGCGCAAGCACCTCCCCAATGCTTTCCAGTAATCTTCTGACTTGTGACTAGTCTTGTCGCAATGCTTGCATGGTTCCCTGTTGATGGGGGCTTATTGATAACCTCCATCCTTGAACTTCTTCACCTGCTGGTTTCCAGCTTGGCCCATTGGCCTCTTAATCCTGACCACAGCTAGTGGCCTTTTTGATACAGTTCCCTACTCTCTCTTGATCATGCTGTTCTTGATGTTCTCCGCTATAGCCAGTGAATCCTCTAGTAACAGTGCCTTCCTCACCATCTCCGAATAAGTCTGTAGATCCATTGATCCCAATTGTGTGATGTATTGGGGCCTCATACCGCTCGTGAGCCTCTTGGCCTTCAACCGCTCAGTTTGGACCAAGTGTGGGGCATAACGAGCTAGTTTAGAGAACTGGGTCTCATACTCAGCCACAGACAGACTCTGTTGCTTCAGATCGGCGAACTTTGCCGCCTTCCATTCTTGTACCCTATTAGAGAAGTACTTGTTGTTGAAGTACTCCTTAAACTGTTCCTATGTTGCCTGGGCATCTCCCAGTGTAGCCTCAATTGACTCCCAACAGGTACGCGCTTCTCTCTCCAGCTGATACGTAGCTAGAGTAATCTTGTTTTCATCAGTGCATCCCATCACAAGGAACGCACGATCAACTTCTTTGAGCCAGTGCTCAGCTTTGTCCAGGTCAATGCTACCCCCAAACCTGGGTGGGTTCATACTCCAGAAGTTCCTGTGGAGATCTCCCTAAGTCTCCTCTCTACCCTGAGTGGCCTATAGTAATGCCCAGGTCAGTGTGTTGATTGTCCGTTGCAAATCTCTCTCATGTGCAGCGGCCATTGAAATCCTTCAAGACAACCACATTACATTCATTAGATATTAACTTCATCACAACTTAATTCTATCTAAATGACTTAGCCCATGTTTCTACCCCAATCTCACAGTTGATTTTTGACTAGTCGACACATGGAGTTTGATTTGGCTAATCCTAGAAATTTCTTATTTGCCTAAGGGAAAGCCTAGGCTCTGATACCAACTGTCACGCCCCCACATTTAGCAGTGGAAAATAAACGTCGAGAGCGTGAGTGATACAAGTGTGCATATCACAGTAGAGTAATTCAGAGTAACAACTAAGTATAAAATGAGATTTAAGATAATGATAATGCCAACCCAAATACTCTTTATTTCGTTTCCATAAAACTAGTTTAAAAACATTACACCATCAGAGCCAAACATAGGGCCCAATATTGTATTTCAACTACATAAGACATCAAAGGAAATAAACCTATCTATTACAAACTCTTCAAATCTAATCTCCTTGGCTGACGTGCTATAGACAATTATAGTTGAACAGCTCATCACTCTTCCCCGGTCCCATCGTTCTCCAGTTCCTCATATTCATTACCTGAAAATATTAAGGAAAAATAGGTGTGAGCGCACTAGCGCCGAGTAGGATTTACATCTCATGGTGCAGGCATGCTTTACGTAATTAACATGTTAACAATGTCAATACTATCATGCAATGCTCATGACAATAATGATAGTGACAAATCCAAGCTATAACATGTACGAGGATGGTTCAATAACAATTCATGACAATTCTCATATAGGACGGAACGATTATCAATGAGATGGATGACAGTATGATCACTGGATGTATAGAATAGATTCAATAGCTTGTAGCATGTATAATAGATATCTCAAGTTCAATTCTGTAGAATTCCAGTGGACAATGACATGTAGGATTCAATAACGATGACATGTACAATAGATTTGGCCATTTCACATATAACAGTCAATCATTCATTCATTCATTCAATAACGGTGTGGAAATTACCCAGATCAATTTTGCATTCGATTAGGTGATTACCAGACACCTCAATGGATCATATACTCTCACGATTTATAAGTATTTCGGGTGCCCCTCCCAGGACCAGACTGGGCGCTATTTGCACAGGCATAGTTGTGAACCGAAGTTCCAATAGTTTCTGGTAATTCCATTCATTCATTTTATGGCCAACATGATTTCCAAATAATGGACAGTGATAAACTAATGATCATGTCAATGATGATAGAGAACAATGCAAGGGGACATGATCCAGATTAATTTCGGTAGCATAACGGCTTATTCTCATGAGTTCAATCTTTACATTTAATGGCTTGGTTTCAATGTTACCAAATCACTCTCACGAGAAGTAGATAAGAAGAGAAGTGCATTCTATCTTCCGGGTACTTCATTGCTACAACCAACTCGGTCTTCATGAGGGAATCCATGAACTACGGAGAATTACGGAGATCTTAGAGAAAAGGTCACTAGTTTGTCGATACGGAATGACTGACAGAGAGCTTTCAATTCCCCAAGAAAGGGCTGTCTATATGTGCAATATGACGTGTAGAGCGTGTCTCAATCTACAATCGACCGATTAAAACAAGACAGAAAGCAATTACAAACATGCTTGACATGTATGCAATTCAATCTATCTCATGGTTGTAGTACTTTTAACATTTATCACTTTTCAATTATGGACAGGTCAGATCATGAACATAACATATATCAATCACATGATCACATGGTACATGACATTAATTTAATCATTACACTTAGAATGGATATTCAAATTCATATGATTTCATGTAGGTTAATCACTTTTAGGCCATTGCATAACTATATGACATGATATGACCTAAGAACATGCATATGGTAGACTGAACAACTCAATAAAACAGTCTCGGGTCGACCTTGAAATCGTGACGGAACCAGTCGACGCAGTTCAAGAAGCCGTACACAGACAAAACACGGTTTTGTAGCAAGTATCTAAGTCGCGACGTACCTACCCATCGCGTTCAAATCGTGATGGGTCATGCGATCGCCTTTTACAATGGGAATCGATCACCGGATCGATTACGCGGTAAGAATCGTGACGATCCAGTCTATCGCGTTCACAACACAACATGCCGACATGTCGCAATGCTCTTCGAATCACGACGGTGACCACCGACGTGTTCATGCTGCTACTCTCTGAATCGCGACGGGTCAACCCATCGCGTTCATGAGTTAGTTTTAAAAACCTAATATAAAAATAATAGAAATCTTTCGGCGGGAAACAAATCAAATCGCGACGGCCTATGCTGTCGTGTTCATGACATGCACTAAAAACCATGCAGCACACAGTTTCATGCACTGTGGTTGACCGGTCAAACATCAAAACGTGACGGAAAGATCTATCACCTTTTACTGAATCGCGACGTACCAGCACGTCGCGTTCATGCAACATGAAACGCGACGTCTGGAGTCGTTGAGTTCTTGGATTGCCTGAAACCCATAAAAAATGTGACACCCTTCATGATTGACTTATAACTTGAAAACCAGTGATCTTTAGACAAAATCTTAACATAAAAAATGATGAGGACAACTAGTACAAGAAGATTCATGTTTTGAGTTTGACCCAATTCAGCCTCGGTTTGCGTGAAACACATGAAGAACACAAAAAACCCTAACAGTGTGTGGCTCTTGGAAAATGCTTAATGCAACTCACATACTCCATGAAAATTGGGGAAACTACTTGCAAATGAAACTAGACTCGATGCTCTATCCATTGGTATGTGCAACTTATATGTTCAGCCCGAGATCACCTACCTTTGTGTAGATCTATGTCAAGTCGATGCACAGAACGCAGCAAAGGATGGATGGGGAAGAAGCTCCGGTTCCTAGCTGATCTCCTCCTCCTATGGTGCCCTAGCTCATTCTCCCACGACCCCAACACAATGGTAAACCTTCCCTAAGAGTCTCTTGACGATTATCTATGCATCTAAGGTTTATTCAAGTCCTAATGTATTTAGGAAATAGGGGTTGTAGTTTATGCTTGGGTAGCTTCCATATTTTGGGGATTCTCCTCCCAATGGTAGTAGGAATACTATTAGGAAGGTTCCTAGCATGGCTAGGTACGAATTGGATTGTCATCCATGGCTAATCACCCTAATTTGCCCTTTCCTAATTTCTACATAATTATGGGTATGAAGTTTGGGGTTTATTGCTATTGGGTTTTGATCTTTGGCCCATTTAGCGTTGTTTTAGCCCAAAATAATTTAAGTAGTTTTTTCGCCTATTTGAGAGTTTAATCATGACTTTCATTTTATTCTATTCACCATTTTTATTTATTTGCTATTTTCCTTAATTTAATCATTTAAATTTCCGTGGCACTACAGGAAACCTCCTAACTTGGCTGGGTATGAATTTAGGTTGCTAAGTATGGCTAATTACCTTTGTTTTTTGCCCTAATTTCCCCTTTCTATTTTCTGCTCCATTAGGGTTACGAATTTTGGGATTTAATGTCATTGGGTTTTGTTCTTTGGCCCAATAAGAGTTGTTTTGGCCCAAATAGTTTAACTAGTTGATTCCACTTCTTGGGAGTTTAACTATGACTTTTATTTTATCTTTATTCGACATTTTATTTATTTGCTATTTTCCTATAGTTTTAATCAATTAAATTTTCCAAGGTGTTACATAGTGCCCCTATAGGAAGGCTCAATCGTGTAATGTGATACATAGGGCAACGGGTCGTGTGAAATCCTGGAGGTGGACAAGTTCTACTAGTAATGGTGGGGAGGGCTTCCCCCATTCTGCACAGTAACCAAGACTTGATCGTTTGCGTGACGATTAAGTATGTGTATGTGATAGTGTGATCTTTCTAGTAGTGGTTTAGGTTGTGTCTCGGCTTGTGTAAAAGTTAATGTAAATATGTGATGTGTAAGTGAAAAGTGACATGTGATCGTGGCACGTGGTATGTGGAAAGTGAAAGTGTTGTGTGATCGTGAATGTGTAACGTGAAAGTGGAAAGTAAAAGCTATGTGAAAATAAGTGTAAGTGAATGTGACAAGTAAAAGAACAAGTGCATGTGAAGGCAAAGGTAAGGGTGCATGTGCTAATGTGTTTCATGTTAAGTGATAATTATGATATCATGTTTAGTATCATGTATAGAAGTATGTTTTAATTGTGACCATGGTTTAGTGATTACATGATATTCATGTTAGTATTTCCATGTTATATGTTTTAGATTGTTAATGACATCATGTAGTCTTATCCATGTTTAGTTATGTTAATCATGACCATGTGTTAGAATTATAAGTGTTAAACATAAGCCATGTGTATGAAAAGTGTAAGTATGAGTGCTATTGTTTACATGTTAATAAGTTCTTGTTTAAAGTAAATCATGTTAATGATATTGCATTCCATGTGTTGGTGTAGTTTTACTTAGTAGATTCCATGTTCCTATTGTCCATGTTAATAGCATGAGCATGTGTTAGTGAGATTGTTAATTTCTAGTAGGTTAATGATAATGTGGCAATTAGTAATGTGTTTGAATTGTTAGAAAGCATGTGTGGTCAGTGCATGCTTTGCAATTCTAAGTTGCTTGCTGGGTTTATTACGTAGACTCACCCTTGCTAACATTTCAGAAAGGGTTGGAGATTTAGTAGTCAAGGAGATAGCGAGATCCGACGTGGAGCGTGAAGAGTAGATTGAAGATTTCAAGCGTAGTACTTAGTATGTGATGTTATTATAATACATACATTGGTTTATTGTACTTGGAGAATGGCTATATGATGAGTTATGCTTTGTTCTTTCTTTTGCTTGGACTATATAGACAGTGGTATGTGGATTATAAAGTTGATGGAAAAAGAGTTGTTTATTTTTCACTGTAATATTCTTCTCTATTTGTGTATATCTCAACCTATGTGACTATTGTTGGGGTCTTCTCCCCTTTAGTGACTTACTCTCGTCCAACGTGAGTTGGTATAACCATACCAGGGGCAGTGGGGCGTTACAATGGGACTATTAGAAAAAGGGTTTATCAGGCCCAACACCTCGCCATAGGGAGCACCTGTACTATTTGTCAAAAAGGATAGGTCAATGAGGTTGTGCATAGATTATAGACAATTGAATCAACTTACAATTAAGATCAAGTATTCCCTACCAAGAATTGATGAGTTGTTTGATCAGATTTCAGGAGCCAAGTATTTTTCTAAGATTAATCTCAAATATGGCTACCACTAGTTGAGGATTTCAGAGGAGGACATTCACAAGACGGCCTTCAGGAGCCAGGATGGGCACTATGAATTTGTTTTCATGCCATTTGGATTAGCAAAATGTCCCAGCGGCCTTTATGCAGTTAATGAATGAGGTATATAGGCCATATCTTGATAAATGTATGGTGATATTTATTAATGGCATTCTAATCTATTCCAAGACCAGAGAAGAACATGAAGAACATCTGAAAATAGCATTGCAATTTTTGAGGGATAACAAGTTGTATGTCAAGTTGGGTAAATGTGAATTCTGGTTGGAGGAAGTATCCTTCTTGAGACGTGATCATCTTGGATGGTATAGCAGTTGACCCATCCAAGGTTGAGGCAGTAATGAAATGGGAGAAGCCTACCAATGTGTCAGAAATTAGAAGCTTTATGGGATTGGCAGGATATTATAGGAGATTCATCAAGGATTTCTCCAATATTGCAGTACCTCTAACCAAATTAACTAGAAAGGAAAGTCCATTCGTGTGGACAAATGAATGTGAGAAGAGTTTCTACACCCTTAAGTATTGTTTGACTATGGCTATGGTTCTTACTTTACCCAAGAAAGGGGGAGAATTTGAAATGTATGTAGATGCATCAGGTATTGGATTGGGAGGTGTACTTATGCAGTTAGGTAAAGTGATAGCTTATCCCTCTAGGCAATTGAAGACACATGAGGCTAACTATCTAGTAAATGACTTAGAATTGGCAGTTGTGGTACTTTCTTTAAGATTTGGCGGCACTATCTATATGGAGGACAATTTAAGGTATTCTCAGACCATAAAAGTCTGAAATAATGCATACTTCAACCAACCATAGTACTGATTTTGACATCGCGTCATCCTCTTGTCCGTGTCATTGCCACATCCAAGTGGTAGACTGAGATACTCACCAAACTGCTAGTACCCGGAGGTACTGTGCAACTGTTACTATCGTCCATTTTAGCATTGACTTTCCGTACAATGACCTTTAGTTCTCATCTATTCTATGTTCACTCATCTATTCGTGTTCTCTCTACACTCTCATCTATTCTTCAATTACTCGCATCTATTCTTGGTACTCTCTATGCCCATTTGACTGATTGTCTAATGATAAGAAACATGACTAATGCTTGGAAATATAAGGGGTCTGGTCTGGTCCGGGGAGAAGCGCCCAAAAGTGCTAGTACCCGCGGGAGTTAATTGACTAGAATGTTTGACAATACACTCAAGTGCTATTTATGGACAATCAAAGTGCTATATTACACTCGACTTGTTGTGCTATGTGTTATCATGTACTATGTTGTGCTATTCGTGCTATGGCCATCTTGCTCTTTATACTATACTTGAACCATGTGCTATCTATATCATGTTATAATGTTGTTACTTTCTCATTTTTATTTGATTCTTTCTATTGTTAGTTACTCTGCACTTTAATACATTAATCATTTAAAGCATGTATGACCATAAGATTTAAGTTCTACTGGGCGTTATCGCTCACCTTGCGTTATTTGATATGTGTTCTCAGGTGAGACTGAGGAGGATACCTACACTCACGAGGAAGGGGATGGCCAGGAGTGATTCAAGAGTGTCCTGATGTACTAGCGTTATACTAAAAGTCTTAGGTTAGCATTTTTTTTTTACTTTTTTTTTTTACTTTTTCTTCAATGATGTCAATTGGGCCCTAAGTAATGGCTCTGAATTAGTGGTTGTAATAAACATTAGTTGAATTATCAATAAAATACATTTGATTTAGTGTTATTCAATTGTCCAATGGTTTGCTATCTATTATATGCTCTATACTTGTTTAGTTGCAACTGCCCCACGTTCTGATATTCCACGTCTGTGTGTGACAGTTTTGTGGTATCAGAGCCTAGGATTGTGTTATGTAACACCCCAAAATTTAATACCAAAATAATAATATGATATAAAAAAATTAGAAACATTTTGATTTTCATAAAACAAATAAATACTTACTATTTTAGATATAATTCTACATTAGTAAAGTGACCCCAGTACTATTTTCAGGTGTACGCACTCTGACAGGGCGCCACCAAAATTCGATAACAGAATTGAAATCTGAAAACACCATAATTCTAAAAAAAAAATGTGCTAATTCTAGAAACGTAAATATCTTGAATTATTGACGCACGTATATCAAGATTAAGTCGACACAATGATTTTCGGGGTAATTTTTACTGGGTGAAAAATTAATTTTAAAAATTAAACTAAAATCACCATAATTTGTAAAACCTTTCAATTAGCTTATGTTTGAAACTTCAACTTAATTGGACATCATTTGAATACCAAAATATAAGGACAAAGGGGCCATATGAATTATGCTCTATTTACGTAAACTATTTTGGAATATTTTGCTTACGTAGCCTTGGCTACATAAGGCCTTTTTATTCCTTGTGTAACTGGGTTACACGTATCCTAGCATGTGTTAGAGGGGAAACCTCGTGGTTAACGTGGATGTGCTGCAAGAGGAGGAGTTTTTATGGCAACATGTGTATGGCTACGTGCCATACATGCATGAAGCCTAGACCCCTATTTATACCGTTCCTTGCACACACCCGTGAAGGTTTACCCACTTGCTCAGCCTTCCACACTACTGCTGCCATTGCTCCTGCTGAAGCTGTTGTTGTTCCTGCTGTAGCTCATGCTACTGCTCTTGTTGTACTGCTACTACGACTCCTGCTGCTGCTGCTACGGCTACTACTATTGTTGTTACCGCTACTGCTGCTACTACTTCAGCTGTTGTGCTGCCATTGCTGTCATTACATCTTCTTACTTGGATATAGGGGAGTTGCATTCCTCTTTGGCTAAGTAGGTTCCTCCCTACTATTCCTCTCTAGTTTTCTATTTTCATGCTTGTAGTCCCTTCATCTGTATAAAATCATGTTTCCTATTTGACCCATATTTCTTTTTTGTTCCATGCTTCGTAAGTGCTTCCTATTAGCTCTCTAATCTACAATTTTATGTCTCTTCCTATAATTGTTCTCCTTCTGTAGCATCTCTAAGATTGAGCATTATCACTAGCCTTACCTTGATTTGAGTTCAGTAAAGCTATTAGGAGTGTCTTCTCTCTCACTTTGTTCATATCTTTAGATGAAGTTCATGTCTTTGATTATTGATTCATATATTTGATATGACTTTTCTTCCAAATTTGAGAAAGATTCTCACGAAGGAATTGTGTATAAGCAATGTCCTTTCTTCCAGAAGTTTTTCCCATGCCACCTATATTTTAAAGATCTTCTCTCTTTATTCTATTCTTTTCTTCATCAAGGATGTGTAAAGAAATGTACTTAAGACCCACAACATTATTGTTTGATCCTTCATAGAACAATAGAAATTCTTAGAAGAGTCTATTTGGTCGGTTTTAAACCATTACAGAAAGAAAAACCTGCATCTGTCGACAGACAAAACTTATCTGTCGACAGGTACCTTGCTTTCAGAACCCAGAATTCCAGAACAACAAGTAGATGTCGACAAATAGAACCCATTTGTCGACAGATGACACCCATTTGTCGACAACCACCTATAGCCTGTCGACAGCTAAGAGCCAGATTCCATAATTCAGTTCTGGATGAACCAGTAGCTGTCGACAGCCACCTTATGGCTGTCGACATCCACCAATATGTGATTTAAACTGGAACCATTCCTTTCCCAATTCAGTTGTCACACTCTTGTATGTCCAAACAAGTTACCTTTCTCATTTTCTTGGATTCTAAACTATTATACCACTGAGTTGAATCATTTAATCATCATTTATATCTATCTTTGGATTATTCTTGGACATCCTAAACTATTTTGATTCTTTATCTTCTAGATATCTTTGAGCATTAACTCCTAGAACCCTGCTTCCTGTAAAAATGCTTGAGTCTTGATGAGTGCCCAAGTACCATGTATGTATATCAGAAATGGAAATGGGATGATGTACTTTTGGGTCTTCGGACTCTCTCTTGATTTAATGCCAGTGCAAATAGGGCAGATCCAGTCCCAGGAGGAGCACCCGAATTCGTTTAATCTGCGCATAGCGGTATAGATCTCTAGGGTGTTTGGCATGACACCACTACATGCTAGATTGGTCGACATTTCCATGAACTATGTTGGAACATGATTGTTTATTGCTTGATTGAGGAGTGGACAGGGCATCTCTACATATACACTTTCCCTATTTCCTCCTGAATTATTGATCATATACACTCGTGCTTTGCTATTTCATTGATGGTCACATTATGTCAGTCCATTGACATATTATTTCCTGCTTGTTACTATTTGATAATCATGGTTTACTTCATCTATGATCTGATTTGTATCATTTTCCATTACTTGTACTCAGTATTTATTACCTTCTTGTACCTCAATTATCCTTGACTCATGTAAACTTTTATATTCCTTGATTTTTTAGGATAAATCCTACTGGGCAAGAGTGCTCATACCTACTTTTTCTCAGGTGATCTACAGTTCTAGAAGGCGGGACATCGGGATTTGTGTGCTAAGAGATCAACCTTTGTAGGCATCTACCTTTGAGTTGTAAATTGAAAATCATGTATTACCTGTAGAATGACAGTTAATTAAGTTTTATTTAGTGAAGCCCCTGAGCAGTTTCTGTTCGAAAAGTTCAAAATTTACTCTTGATTTCTTATTCATTCACGTTTTGGCATTTATAGATATATTAAATGTCGGGACGTGACAGTGTTAAGTCTAGGATGTTCTAGGATGACCTGCCTTAACTACTCGTTGACCATCATACCTATGTGAGAAGTGGGTAGAACTATGGTTAAGATCTAAAAGATATTCACACATGTACCAATTTAGTTCCACATTAATACATTAACGTTAAGTTTACTTTTGAAGGAACTTAAGTACTGAGATGGCTACCGAACGTGCTCAAATGCATGGCCTATAACAAACCATCTAGGAGCTCACTCGTGCCCTCCTATAAGCCGCACAAGGCGGGGGAAACTGCAGAGCAGGTGAGCTACATCACAATTTTAGAAGTATGAATCCACCTCAATTCAATGGTACTACTGATCCGGATGAAGTTGAGCATTGGCTTAAAAAAATGGAAAGAATTTTTCGCGTCATGCAATGTGCGGTAGGAGATAAGCTGCTGCTGGCTACATTTCAACTTTAGAGAGACGCCTGCACTTGGTGGGAGTCAGTGGAAGCAACCAGAGCTAATGGTCAATTTACTTGGAACGAATTCAAGGAAGCATTCAACTCCAAATACTTCTCTGAGCATGTCCAAGAAATGAAGGCAGCGGAATTTGCTGCTCTCAAATAGAGAAGCCTCTCTATGGCTGATTACAAAGCTCAATTCTCCAGTTTGGCATGCTACGACGATCATCTCGTTAACACTGAAAGGATGAATGTTAAGCATTTTCTCAATGGCCTCAAGCCACAATACATAACAAAACTGGCCCCTTTTGACATCCAAACATATGTCGAGATGGTTAAGAAGGCTCAACTCCTGGAAGATGCTACAAATTTTACCGATCGCATCAATGGAGGATTATAAAAAAAGAGCTGACCCCTGGCTCTTCAAGTGCCAAGCCAACCAATGACAAGAAGCGACCATTCAACATCACAGAAGGGTCGAGTCAAGAAAAGAGCCAAGGGTAAATGTCCCACTACTCCAGCAAAAGGCAATTGCAAACACTGTGACAAGCTTAGCCACACTGCTGATAAGTTTCAATATCCCCACTACTCCAACAAAATGCAACTGCAAACATTGTGACAAGCTGGCCACACTGCCGATGAGTGCTGTATTACCT